>JAOEGL010000001.1:120030446-121280446 GCA_034509955.1 Urosaurus nigricauda
ACTGCACCACCAGGGCGCCTATTCCCTGGTTATTACCGGGGCAAGCCGTCTCTAATCGTGACGTCATGTGATAATCTTAGCTGCGATCACACAACTTTCACTGGATAATGCCTTTTGAATCCCCAGTTTCCCCCATGTGATAAAGCCCTAGGCCAGTTTTCTGTCTCTAACCAGATGTCCTTGGGAACCTCGCAGGTAGTGCCCAACAAGACATTATATGTAGATGTTTGAGCAGCTCCATACCTTATACAGCTCCATACTTTATACAGACTTTTACTTCCTTGCAACGGAATCAACAGCTTAGATACATAGTCTAACTATGAAAACAATGCTCACATTTAAAAAAAAAAGATTTTTTTTCTCGTTTTGGTTCACTGCAGATGTACTACTTATCTATGGTTAAGATATTGGAACTTTATGTACACCTTTGTAATTGTTCTTTACAATAAGACATAGCTGAGTTGCACTGTGCATGTACCATTCACTTGTAAAAAGTCTCTATGTGCAAAATAGCACCATGTTCCCTTTTACCATATGCTCACACTTCCTCAAGAGGCATTTGAGACTTCTTAATGCATGAAATAAGGAGATTTGTATGTGTACCAGACCAGAGAGAACTGACTGATCATATTCTACATTAATAGTTCCATGAAATATTATCTGAAACAAATTTGTCATTGATCCCATTAGCTCTTACAGTCCAATGGTTGCAGAACATCTGAATGCAACTGGTTTTACATGTTTAATCTCTGACAAAAAATAACTGTTACTTACTGACTGGGAATCTTTTGTGCGTGTGCAACAAAGGAAAACTTTAAGCCGTCGGGTCCAACTGCTAGCCTGTCCTTCCTCTAAGCGATGCCTTAATTAAGCAGAAAGAAAAATTTTACAAACAGATACTAAAATACATGTCATCCATGCGGAAGGAAAGAAGGAACACAAAAACAGCATTAACACCTACAAAAAGAACTGAGTATACCATAGCATAGTATAAAATTGTGAACAGATTCTGTATTCTATCTGTCCCTAAAACTTCATACACCTATTCTGAAAAGAATGAGATACATTAAAAACTGGATACACCCTACAGATACTTATAAAGATTTATATCCCATTCTGGTAAGATCATGGATTAGAGAACTCAAAGCACCAGGTATTATTAATCTAAAAATATAATGAACACATAGACTCTTCTCAAGATTTCCATTACTACTAGCAACACCAATGAAGTTCAAAGCAAGAATGTTTGTCTTAGCAAACTTTGGCATCTTCCTGCCCACAAGCCAAACATTAGGAGTGCCAACATTCCAAGTCTGTCTAGCTACTGTGCATGTATGCAAAAACACAGTGATGTCTTCCTTAACAGTTCTCTAAATGAGGTTTCAAAAATTAGCTTTTTCAACCTGTGTCTAAAAGGTGGGGAGAATCCATCTATCACTAGTAGGCAGAAATTTTCCAAGAAGAAGGGAGTTAGCATTACACCGCAAAGATGAGAGAACACACAGTAAGCCAGGAGTGAACAAAGTAAAGTTCATGAATTGCATGTGCCTCCCTTCCCCCGCCCATCTATTTAAGTAGTGAAAACTTTACACTTTCAAATGCCATGAGTGTTCCTATTATAAGGCTGATCAAGTCCTATAGGCACAAGAAGGGTAAAAATGAAAATAGGCCATTAAAAGGTACAAAAGTAAATATATATTAACTGGGAGATAAGCTTCCCCCCCTTTTTTTTTGCACAAGAAGTTATATGACTTTTAACTGCTGGTATCAGTTCAGTTAAGCAGAAGTGGAACCTGCAACAAAATGCTGCAGTGTAGAGCACTTTTTAATCAAGACACTCCATTTTCTGTGTACTATACGTGCTCAGTTCTCACTGGGTTATTCTGGAATCCTCCCACCACATTTTCCCCCTAATCATCTATTTTAATTGTGTAAGCATGAAAGTACTTCTCTCTGACGTTTTTGTGGCTACATGAATGCTGAGGAATTCAGAGGACTGAGTTCACTATTACTATACATGATGGTGGTAGAAATCATTTTCCCCTTCCTTCCCCCTGGCAAAAGAAAGCATACCACATGCTGTATTGCAAACTGTCTTAACAACCATCCTGAATGTAATGGGAAGTTAGTAGAAAAGAAGAAAATCCCCTTTATAGGGATTCACAAGATCACAAAGACTCAGTTTCAACCATAAAACAAAATAAGAATAATAGATTCAGGACTAGGAATACACACAAGATCCATAATTCCAATCGATTCTAAGTTCTTCTTTTACACATTCTTTACCTCAAATTGTATGTCCTTAAGTTACGTTGTCTCCTCTTTGTGGCTCGCAGTTTGACAAAGGTCCGGCCTGTTGGGTCAAAGACGCATAGGACAGTGATGCAGACACTCAGAATCACAACCCAGTTGCAGACCACCATTCCTAGTAAAAGAGAGTAGAAAGATTTAAATGTTTTATTCATAAGAAATAGATACTGTCATTTGGTCAATTTGACAAATGCTTTGTGTTTACATTATTTTCTGCAGCAACTCTTTATGTGACTTTCACAATCACAAGAAGGCCACTTTTGTATAAAGCTTCTGACTACCATAGAAATTCTGCATGCAATGAGGAAGGACAATTTATAAAAATATTTTACAACTACAGGAATACTAGATACTTCAAAACCAAACAATTTAATGAAATGAATTATGGGTAAATAGTAGTGACGCAGAAAAATTAGAGATGTACTATGAGATTGTCCAGTGAACACTTGTGGTGGATTCCAAAGCAGTGGATTAATGTGTTCAGTTATCTGTTTAAGCAGCAAAGTGACAGTGAGACAGAATTAAGTACTTTCATCCATATGCAGTATATTAGAATGGTTTATGCTAGCTAATAACATAGCAAGTGGGAACATTTATGTGTAATTCATGCAGAAATGTTGAGATACACACCCAAAGTGACACTCTTGGCAGTAACATCATTGCAGGAGCTGTAGTACTGGGTTAACCAAACAATGCCCACAATAGCATAGACAAACTCAATCACCAGGATGGCTGAAACAATAAGAACACAGTGCACAATAGTAGTATATTATTCTATGGATGTCAGAGACATCCATACTGCTGCCAGTCCCATCTTATCAGCAGGTCTCAGGCAGTGATTACTAATTCACTCCAAGAAAGATCACTCCAAGAAAGATCAGCTTGTTTCTAAATTAAGTCAAACATAACACTACATATACCCACTCCTCTTTCAGATAAAAATATTTAAAGAACAAACTTTCAGGTTTTAAAAATTTAAATACAGCAATACTTCAGAAAACACACACAAAAAATTTCAGTGCCTATCCTTCATCCTCTTTTATCATGATAGATACTCCAAATGATCTTGTACATCCCATTTTGCTCTGTTCAGTGCCTGACATATGAAAACAGATTAAATACTGACAATTTAAGACGCTTGAGAGAGAAACTGAATTCAAAATGTTAAGCAGGAAAATCTGGAATGCATCTACATCCCACTGTTTATTCTGAAAGGAATTTACAATGAACTTTAATCTCCCCTCAGCTTTAGAACTCTCATGAAGGTGCACATGAGCATGTCATATATTTTCCTTTAGTTCTAGCAAATTTGAGAGATGAAGGGATATATAACATGTATAATAATTGACTATCAGACAGAGAGATATTGGTGAACTTCTTGAGTTTGTGTTCAAATGATAATTCTGAAAACATGTAAAAGCTTGTTGAAAAGTGTGCATAATAATTTTAAATACAATTGTTCACTTTTTTCATTTAATTAGTATAACACAAAGAGGTAATGTTCATTCTAGGCCAAACCCTGCCTACTAATTTTCATAGCATTTCAGTCTAAAAAGCCAGAACTAGCTCCAAGAAGTGCTCCAAGAAGCGTAACTGACCTTGTTGCTCTTGGTATAATTGTTGCAAATCTATACAATATGACACCTATAAGCAAAACAATTCATCACCCTCCACCTGATACTTACAGCAGTTTAGGAAGCATTTTTTTTTTAAAATAATTCACTTTTGGCATTAATGTGTCAATAATAATAATAATAATAATAATAATAATAGAAATATATTTCTATTTCCTGCCTCTCCTTCAGATCAAGGCGGGATTCCAACATATCATAAAATACAATTACATCAGTCTCAATATTATAAAACAGTGACATAACCATAAAAACATTCAATAAAGGGAAAGAAAGAGGGAAAGAAACTGTACAAGGTTCCTTCTGCCCTGTCATGCAAAATACTGGCAGTAAGTTTGTTGTGTTTTTCAATTTCTCCTGAATGAGAAATTTCCTGAACCAGAAGCTGCATTTTCCCACAAAGGAATCCCCCCCCCTCATTCCCACAAAGGAATCCTCCCCAATTCTACATATATAATCATAACATTAACATTTCAGAATCAGAACTTGTGCCATGATAATGAGACACTGCTCCTAATACTCCACAGATAAAATACGCAGCCAAAATTCAGCCAGGGCTTTTTTCTTGCAACAAATATCCTGGTATACATCACAGAGAGGTGGGGTCAATGTATGTATATATTCCTCCAGACCAGCCACTCTCTTATGGAAACATCATTTTCTCCTATAAGGCAATGGCCTATCCATCAATAAGCTAGTCCTGCATCCACTAGCATTTTGAGCACATTTTGGCTGCACTCATTGCAGGGGTACTTATTAAATAGAACCTGTGGCATCAACAATAGTATGAGACACAACTCCACTCATTGTACCAACACAAATGTGTAGATTTAAAGAATCCCTCCTTCTTTTATAGGATGAGTGCACCTCCAATATATCATTCCAAAGTGGAAGAATTACTCTAACCCCAAATCAAAAAAGAGAGTTTATGTTGGTAATACAGAATATATGACTGGGAAGCAATGATTATAAAACATGCTAGAATGGGTTTAAAACAGACATAATTTTTATTGGTTGAAGTTCACAAAAGTTTTGGTTTGGTATGGTGCCAGGATCTCGTAACAGGGCAGCTGATGGACCAAGGGAGGCAATGATGCACCCAAAAGTTGGATTAACACAAACAAGAAAAGCAATAATTTTGGCACCACCATTTGGCACCAACTAACAATGCCGATGTAACCTACAACCTGGATAAGTGAGAGGTATGCCTGCCCCATGATGTTCTAGGACCCTGAAAGTCCTCCCCCAATTACCAATTACTTCATAGGATCATCCCACTGAACTGCCATTTATATCTACCAATGGGCCCAGCCTAATGCCTCCAACACTTATTCTTTCAATCAAAAAAGAAACCACCACAAAGGAAATTAGTTTTCCTAACTGTAGCAAGAAGAAATTTAATGTAAATAGTAGACTTGCTACAAGCAAAGCAAAGCCCTTACTGCTCTGAGACTGAAGAAGAATATGGATACACTTCCATCTCAGCCTCAATAACCTCTGGGCAACTCATGCCCACAGGAAGGTGATGGGTTAAATTAAAAGAGGATGGGTGGGGAAGTCAGCAACAGCAATGCCTAACGGAACCTGGGGCCTCAATTTATGTTCCGGAAGTGGACCAGAAGAAGAATGATTCCCTACTAGTCCTTTCTCAATTCCCTACTCCTAGGGAGCTAATGTGCATTGACAACTGACTCAAAGAATGGATCTCACATTAGCCAAGCAAAATACTGAGCTACTAGGTCACTTTGTCCTCCTTTGTCCCCTGTATGACTACCATGATGAGAGCTCCATACTATGCAAGCAGAAAAACAGTGTTGTCATTGCCAGCACCAGTAAGACTATATCCACTTACATCTTTTCTCAAAACATATATCCCAAAGTTATGGAAAAGAGAAAACCATGACACACCAACCCCACATGCAGTGATTTATGTGCTGTATAAGAGAGTTTTCCCATAGTTTCTGAACATTACACATACATACGCATGTACACACAGATTCATGAGAAACTATGTAACAACTAAAAGCAGTTCCCAAAATAGCATGAGCTGCTATCAAAGGAGAAACGTGAAAGTCTGATTGCCCAGAAGGAGATTCTAACACAACTTCCTAGAGTGGAGGCTTGAGTTCTGCTTGTTTTTCTCCCCACATTTCAATTTAGTTTTATTTTGAATTCTAACACTTCCTTAAGCAGGCTCAAATATGTGAAACAATAAATAGGAAGAGAACACTTTCCTTCATTAACATCCCACACTTAGTAAGCAGGAAAAAAATAATCATTTCCTGAACACGAGAAATATATCCAAGAAATCAGTCCCTAAACAAGAATGGGAAGGAATAGGTTGACCTGCTATAATATTTAAAACAAGCATGATGGTCTTTCTCTGTACTCTGTATTCTAACCAAATTCTACTATTTTTTTTTGTTCTACCGGAACAAGATTCTCAGCCCCTCAAATAAAAATCAAGTTAAAGAGGATATCTAAATATGCTATGTGACATGAATGGAAGGCAATATGGGCAATACAGAAATGCGTATTTCTTTTAGAAACACTCCTTGAAGATACGGATGACATGAGGACTGTAGGAACAAACTTTGGGTCCTTTGAGATCTAAGCAAATCACCATATATAAGGGGAACAGAAGTTTTAAATGTTTGGTCTCTTGTGGCAGTGACAGAGAAAAAATATTTGCGACTACTACTGAAAATTTTAAGGATCATATGGGAAACAATGAGAGAGAGAGATACAAGTGCTCAAGCAGATTATTTTCGATTTGGTTGTCTGCATATTAGAATATGCACTGGCTTTTCTACAAATGTATATTAGGGAAGATGGAGAAGGACAATTGCTTCATGCTGTATCTGCACTTCCACAGGACAGAAGAGTAAATGTATTTATTACTAGAAGCAATATGCTAAAGTTTACAGCCATTTTTGTCTTAAAAAATGTAGGAGAACATGCATTCCTTGGAAGATCTCAAATGAAGTGATATGTAAGCAATTGCTTCATTTAACCTAAGTGAGGTGGAAATACTCCAAAAAAATAAAAATAAATAAAGCAGTCAAAATTTAAAAACAGAGCTCTTTACACCAGACAAACTGACACAGGCTCCATGGCAGATCAGGCCCAAACAAATTCAACAGATGTAGAAAATGCAAAATGAAACACTACAAATCTGCTGAGTGGGCTCTCCCCTATGTCAAACTCGTGAGGTCAAAAGACTGCATGGGGAAATGGTAGAGGGCCTTTTAAACTGATGAACCCCAACTATGCAATTTTCTTTCCTTGGAGGCCCAACTGGTGCTGATGTTGATTTTATTTAGGTACCAGTTAAAACTTGGCTGTTCACCAAAGCCTTTGGGCTTCATTGATTCCTCTCAAATACTACTGTATATAGCTTTAAATTGTTTTAAACTTCTAAATCTGATTTATTATTATTTTGTTTAATATGTTTTACAGTACTTAAAATTATTTTATTGCTTTACACAGTTTAAAACTGTGGTTTTCATTTTATTTGTAAACTTCCTTGAAATCCTTCTGATACAGGGCAGGACAGAAATATTGAACTCAATTAATCAATTACACACAACACTCTTTCTAACAGCATTCACATGGTATGTATCCAGATTAAAAAGTGTCCTTAATGCTTTCAAAGTGTCCTTGAGTAAGAAGACAATTAAGCCAGTAGAAATTTAGAAAAATAGGATTCTCCTCTGCAATATTAATATTCTAAAATAACTGAATATTCTTATTCTGTAGAAACAGCTGAAGGAATAATTTTTAGGGTCTATGATAATATATATCAGTGTGCTGAAAGGAGAATCATTTCAGAGTGTGACAGATGGCTGCATCAAGGTCATACATTTATAAAGTCCCCTTGTCACTGTACTTACCCAGTCTGACGTAGAGCACATATTGCATTGAGTCCCGGGGTTCTGTGTACAGGATACTGCCACGCATGCTGAGCCAGATGATTGCAACTTCTGCGATCATGCAACTGAGCAAAATACCCAAATAGCCTCTCCCGTGGTCCACAAGGTTGAGAGAGCAGGTCTCATTGGGATTGTATGCCAGTCCAAACAGCACAACAGAAAGTATTATAAACCTGACACAAAGAAGCCACATATAATAAATATTGAGGCACATTCATCACTAAATGTATCAGAAATAAGGAGACAGCATCTTGTGTTTTGGCTATGTTTTGAACATTGCTCTTTGAGAAGGGAAATGTCTTTTCATCCATTTCTATGAAACTGTTTATTTTAAGCACTATTAAACTAACAGTCATGTGTGCAAGCCCATGCCAGAATAAAACAGTTGGGTTTAAGGTGTTACTGCACTATTAATATATTATTCATAACATAATTGTTTTGTGAACATTCATGAAGCAAATATGACCCCAGGTTTCCAGATTTAGCTATGAATGGTCTATCACCAGTGATACATGCAAATGATTATGGGTTTCTAAGATTATAGGCAAATATTACATTTAGCCAATTACAATGTTGCAATTTACAAATATATCATTTATTTGCATTATACATTTATGTACTGCTCATATAGAAGTTAATTATGATAAATTAATGAAGTCACTTTCTACCTACACACAGAGTTCTGGACGATATCCCAGAACTTACTTTGTGTTCCTCTATGTCAACAGAGACAAAAAGAGGCTCTTTTAACAGATCTATTTACTTCATCATTGCCATCAGGAGATCTGGAAAAGAACAGTAAAAGCCTGCATATTCTCTCAATTGTCACCAGAGGGCAGAAGAAAATGTGGCAGACTCATGCTGTTCAAATTCAACAGTTATAATGCTCCTCCTATGCCAGCACAGTTTTTGTCATGCTTGCCAGAAAAAGGATACACACATGACATATGAAAACATGCCTGCATTATAAAATTGAAGCAGTTTAAATTCAGTGCATCAAAGATTTTATAACTTTGCTTGCCCTCACAGGAATACCTGACAACATGAATTCAGCACTGTGTGTACTTGTGTTCCTCCCTCCAGCACTACTTAGTTCTCTGTCAATGTAAAGAATAGAGAGTGGAGATCACAATGGCTAGCTATGGGAACAAGCAATATATATGAACTGGTATGGAGTACTGAGAGTAGCAGTTATGAGAGGCTAGGTCCTCATGAGGAAGATGAAGGCCCTTCACAAAACTAAAACCGTTAGTGAGTTGACTTATCCACAGATTAAGGTAACTACTGTACTTTAACTCTTATCAAAAAACGAACCACCACCTGCTGAAAGGAGAGCACAATCCATTCTAAAAGCATTGATCACTCCCTCTACTCTCTCATCCATCCAGCCTTTAGTGTGAGCACAGTTATGCCTGCTGGAATTTTGTAAGCTTTTTGGCTTAATTTTCCTTTGCTCTGTCCTTTAGATCCTTTGTTACATGCACCTAAGTTTCACCCTTGACTTTTTCTTGGGTGATATCAAAATCCTAATTTTGGCCACAAAATCTTTTCTCGACTTATATATGAGATCAAGCTATAGTTGTGTATATACGTTAAATTAAAACAAAACTTAAAATAAGCTTATAAAACAATATTAGTGGCTGCAAGCCAAAAAACCTGCAGTAGCTTCCAATTTGTTTCTGACTGAACTCCAAAGTGCTGATTTTGCCTTTAAATCTGTAGTGACCTTAGTCTAGGATGTCTTCAGGATTGCCTTTCTTGTACAGTCAGTCCTCTGTATCCACAGAACCTTTATCCACAGATTCAACCATCCATGGCTTGAAAATATTCCAAAAAAATATGCAAATTCCCAAAAGAAAGCCTTGCTTTTGCCATTTTATATAAGGGAGAGCATTTTACTAGGCCACTGTGTTGGGACTGGAGCATCCACGGATTTTGGTATCCACAACAGGTCCTGGAACCAGACCCCAGCGGATACCAAGCGTCCACTGTACAAGGCTCTCAGTGCATCAAGAGCCTCAGGGAAAGCCATTTCTTGCTGGATGCAAAAGCTGCAGAAATGAAGGGTGGGGCTTCTTCAGGCCTAAAGTTGCTTGTTAGTACCAACTATAGTAGAACTACAGAATGAACAAAAATCTGTTAAGTCAACACTTATGTACTGTAAGTTCCATTAACTCAGTGGACACGCTAATTGGAACTAACAACTGGATTCAGGTTATAGTTGTGACCCCTATGCAATGGAACCTTTCTTAGAGAGATTATTGAACTGAGTCTATATTTTGAAGGAGTTTAATGTTTTTATTTTCCAACTATTCTGTGAGGGCATGACCTAGTTTTCAGGTGATTTATCATCTACTGAGAAATTCTGGCATAAGATATGATGCAATTTCTAGTTGTTTCATTTATTCTAAGCATGTTAATCACATCGTTTACTCTTTAATATAATAATAATAATAATAATTATTATTATTATTATTTCTATTTCCCGCCTATCCCTACAGATTGAGGCGGGATCACAACAGATAAAATACATACAAAGCATACAAATTAGCAGTGTTAAAATTCTCATAAAATAACCCACACAATATAGCATACAAATACAAAGCAAGACAAATACAGTAGTTAAACCAGATCTGGGATTTCTATCTTGTATAATCAGGGATAGGGGAGAGAAGGATGGATACATTGCTCATGTCGGCTCAGATGGGAAGGCCCTACATTGTTTTAGCTGGTTTAGAAATAAATTTGGTGTTTTAGCAGCCTTCCAGGAAACAGTAAAGAACTCTTGTCAGTGGCACAGGTATTTGGATATGCCCTGAAACATGCTCTTTGTTATAGGAGTACTGCAGTTGCATATGTTTACACATATTTCATGTGAACGTTTTCTATGATTTATGCCATTTAGTGCCATGTACACACCTATGTTATTTTTTTTTTTACAGTGGTTAAGAATACTGATGCCACTTCCACAATCTTGTAAAAATGGTGCATATAATTCAGTCATAATTCCACACTGTGGTCAAAGCCCTGCCTCTTAACATATGAAAAAATATTTTGAATAGTATTAGTCTGTTATAATTTTTTACTTACTCTTAATATGGGTGATAAGTACTACAGTTGCAGTAACCCAAAGAAGAATTTGTCATTCCAATACTCCCTTTAGTTTCCAAGACACACTTCAAAAGCCTATCTTTAAATCCCATTGCATACCCACCTCTTCTCCTGTGATATGTAAGATTTACTTAAAACATTTGCTTTCTAGCACTTAGGTCCTGGTATGTGGGGTAGTTGGGTATTCTCACGTTCCTTTGTACCTCTCCACTATTAACAGAGGGCTTTTTTTTCCCCCCAAGCTCAGTTCTAGGTGATGCTTCTTACCTATGGCATCCTACACAGCTTGATGTGTGAGGTTATGGAAGAGATCATCACCATCTGTATGCACCCCTACGGAGTTTCTATTCTTCCTTAAAGGTCCTGCGCCTACTGGAGAAGTGAAGTTGCTGGGGACCTCAGACAGGGCATTCTATGCAGTAGCTCCTCTGTTTTTAGCTTTTTATTCTGCTCTTCCAGACATTTAATTGAATAAATCAGAATTTTTAAGTTTTTTTAAAAAAACTCCCTGTTTTACTGTAATGATATGTATTCTATCTTTCCAATTTAGTTTGGAAATGTACGTTACTATATTTAAAATTTATTACAACTTTTACTGCACTCAATGAATGTACATCAATAATACACAGTAACTGTAATATAAGTTAAGTAATATAAGTTAAGTATGAAAATGTAGCATTTTGAATATTTTATAGTAGGAGAAGGATGCTACCAACAACTGGAAAGTAGAGCAGCAAATCAAAAAAGGAAAGCTGTCTTTTTAAGCTGTTTTCACTTACCATGTGGTATGAAGGAGAAAGAGAAAGATGGCCGGTAAAACAAGGTCATCGCTGCCTACAGACCAGCGACGCCGGAACACCACAATCCCTGGCATGGCTAATGGGTCTGAGGAGGATCACCAGGCACAACGCTCACCTCCTACAATAGAAACACAAACCGCAATAAAGCAAAAATATTTCCATGTATCACAAGAAAAGCTGCAGCCCCCAACCCCACCCTAGCTACCTCATTTATTCTTCTTCAAGGGGAAAATTTTACTGAAATCTCACATAATTTTTTTATGTACATTTCTCCCAGTCATATTACATCATCCTCAGAGAGACAGGCTGTCCTAAAATCACTCAGTCAGCTTTAAAGTTAGTTAGATTTACTCATCCACACTACATTTTGAACCGGTGTGGAAACTGGTTTAAAAGGGGATGGTTCATACTTGTGCTGTTTTTTCCTGACCTGACCCAGTTCTTTTGAAACCAAGGCATTTGCCACATCTTTTCAAAAGAACCAGGTTATTTTAGGGAGCTGCCAATAGGAATGTGTTGCCGATCCCATTCAGGGCACCCAGGAGGGAGGGGCAATGGGCAGAGGGTGGGCAGAGGGGCAGAACATATCCATCCCACAAGTCTTGGCAAACCGTTTGCAGTTCTGTGATACCGGCTCCTTAAATCCTGTGAATTCAAATTTCCTGCACTATCAAGTGGTCCCTTTAAATCACCGCACAGCTGTTTCCCACTTCTGCCAGTTAATTGGTTCCCTTTTCCCTGTTGGTCAGAGGTCAGGGAAGTTGGGGAGGGGGTTCCTTGGAAGGGCATGGTATGGCGTAATTTTTTTAAAAAAAACTCTGGCAGTTTCTGTGCACCGCTGCATTTGTGTGGGTTCGCGGGGTGCCATGGGAGATTCTTCCCTGGCATGCACGCATTCGTGGCTGCCATGGGGGAGTCTTTCCTGGTATGCATGGATTTGTGGATGGCATTGATGAGATCGTTGCTGCCATAGGGGAATCTTGGAAGGCATCCATGGGATCATTGGAAGATTCGTGGGTGGCTTGGAGGGGATTGTTTCTGGCTTTTGCATGATAATGCTTTAAATATTGTGCAATTGATGTATATTGGTAAGTACAGGTTTCTTACCTGTAACTGTATTTCTCTGAGTGGTTATCTGTGCCCTCACACAACAGGGTACTGTACCTGCACAGAGACTTGTTCGGATAGCTGAAAAGATGAGCGGATTGGCGGTAGCCCCTCCCCCCCATCCTTAGCATGCTCAATCCCGCCAATCTAGCTCCTCCTTCAGTTCAAGTCTGCTGCAAAAAGAGCAGGGACCTGACCGAGGGGACGTAGGGTGGGATTTGTGTGAGGGCACAGATGACCACTTGAAGAAACACAGTTACAGGTAAGCTACCTGTACTTCTTCTTCATAGTCTCTGTGCCTCACACAATAGGCTGACTAAAAAGCTTACCTGTGGAGGTGGGAAGGTCACTGCAGAATAGAAAATAAAACAGAACGACCAAAACTGGCATCACTTTGGGACCTGGAATCCAGCCAGTAATGCCGAACAAATGTGGAAGGCTGTGACAAATGTGGAAGGCTGCCTCCTTGCAGACCTCTGGCAGGGGAAAACCTCAGAGGAATGTGGCAGATGAAGCAATGGCCCTGGTTGAGTAAGAACGGACACCAACCGGTAAAGGGCGCTTAGCCAGTTCATAGGCCAAAGCAATGGTCTGGGCAATCCACTCTGAAAACCTTTGGGAGGAAACTGGGTTGCCCTTCCTGGGTCCACCATAACAAATAAACAACTTGGTGGATAGCCTGAACTCAGCAGAACGTTGAACATAAAAGACCAAATCACGGCGAACATCCAGAGCATGCATAGTCTTTTCCAGAGATGAAGAAGAATTTGGGTAAAAGTTTGGTAGCACAATCTCCTGAGAAAGGTGGAACGGTGAAACACCTTAGGGAGGAATGAGATGTCCGATCTGAGGACCATCTTGTCCCTGTGGAAAATGAGGAAAGGCTCATCCGAGCGTAGGGCTGTCAGCTCTGAGGCATGCTTTGCTGAGGTGATGGCCACAAGAAAGGACACCTTGAGTGTCAGCAGTCTGAGTGAGGCCGAGCCCAAAGGCTCAAAGGGAGGTCTCGTGAGCTGAGAGTCCACTCCAAAATTGTTGTGATAGGTGGAGAAGAACAGGCGAGTGCATTCCTCCCTGTTTGTTGATGTAACAAACGGTGGTTGTATTGTCTGTCACCAGCTGGACCACTCTGTGGAGGAGGTGATGTTTGAAAGCTCGGAAGGCCTTGATGATGGCCAAAAGTTCCAGAGCACTGATATGTAGCTCTGACTCTTCTGGGGACCATTGATCCTGAACATGAAGATCTCTGTAAGGGGCGCCCCATCCTGTCAAAGATGTGTCTGTGGTGACCATCCTAAAAGGTTCCAGGGTCTGAAAGGGCATCCCTCTTAGAATGTTGGATGGAACAAGCCACCATTTGAGGGAGTCCCAAACATGAGGGAGGGGGCAGGAGGAGGAAATGAAGAGTCTCTTGGACTGGCTGTCGCGGAGGTGGTTGAATGCAGATAGAAACCATTCCTGGAGAGGTCTGAATCTCAGACGGGCCAGATAGGTGACTGCTGTTGTGGAGGCTAGGTAGCCCAGGAGACACTGGATGTCCCTCGCTGTTGGTTGAATAGTGATGAGGACATAGCAGAGGTGGTCCCAGGGGGCTTCCTCCCTTCTGGTCAGTAGATAGGCTCGCACCATGATGGAATCCAAGGAGGTGCCTATGTAATCTATCACCTTGATGGGTCGAATAGACTTGGAAATATTGATGGTGAGTCCCAAGTCAGTGAGAAGAGAAAGTGTAGAGTGAATGTCCTTGAACAGCTGGGTTCAGGAGGACGACACCAGTAGCTAGTCGTCGAGGTAAGGAAAGTTCTTTATACCTCGCAATCGAAGATGGGAGATGACTACTGCCATACATTTTGTAAAGACCGGGGGGGGGGGGTTGGAAAGACCAAAGGGAAGGACAGTATATTGGAACAGATCTCCATCGATAGTGAAGTGAAGCGAAGAAACTTCCAGTACTGGAGCCTGATGGCAATGTGGAAATAAGCAGCCTTCAGATTGATGGATGCGAACCATTCCTCTTGATGCAGGAATGGAAGGATGGACTGCAGTCATCATCTTGAATTTGCGAGGTGTGATGAAGGAGTTGAGGCCTCTCATGTCTAATATGGAACGAAGACCACCACCTCTCTTCAGAACCGTGAAGTATCGAGAGAAGTAGCCTTCCTGTCTGCAGCTGGATGGGATCTGCTGAATGGCTCCTTTGTCGAGAAGGGAAGAGATCTCCACTAGAAAAGGAGGGGATGAGGGAGTAGAGCAGAAAATGCCACTTGGTGGAATACCTGAAAACTCTATGGCGTATCCCAGCCGGATGATGGTGAGGATCCGACGCCAACTGTTGTAGAATTGGCAAAGTCTGGGAACATGGTGAGGAGAGAGAGTAGGAGATGACAGGTGAAACATTGGTGTCGCTCAAAAGTGGGATTTAGGGGAGGAAGACTTTTTGGAGGACTGAGGCAGTTGATGATGATGACCTTGGCGCTGTTGTGGTTGTTGCTGCTGGTGCTGTTTATAGGGCCTCCTGGGATACTGCTGAGGAGAGCCCTTATAGCCATAAAATGTGCCCAAGTGAGGGCGAGAGTAGTTAGAAGAGGTGGGTATCCCCAGCCACTGTTGTCTCACAAACTGTTGTTCATTGGAAGTCATGCCAAGGCATTTACCATTAAGGCAAGCTTTGGCCATAGAGTCCAGGGAGTCATCTGTCTTGGCAGCAAAGAGACCTTCCTTGTCAAATGGCATATCCTCAATTTTTGATTTGGCCTCTTCAGAAAGGTCCGTGGACCTCAACCAAGCAAACCTATGGAGGGCTACGGCCCCAGATATGATCTTGTCTAAGCAGTTGACTGAGTGTCTCGCAGAGTGAACTTGTTGAGCGACAAGTGAGAGGGCCTCACCACAGAAATCAATTGCCACCGATTTCTGTTCCGGTGGTAGGAACAGGATGAATGATGACATCTTGTCTCACAGGAACTTTTGATACGCCGCCACGCAAGCCTGCATGTTAGCAATTTTGGCAATGAGAGCAGCAGAGGAGTAAAATGTCCCCGATGCTGTTTAATATCTACATGAAGCTGCTAGGTGAGATCATTCGGAGGCATGGAGCTCAGTGTCTTCAGTACGCTGACTACTCTCAGATATACCTCTCCATGACCAGATCGTCGGTTCAGACTTCAGATGGTGTCTCTCCTCTCAATGACAGTCTTGCGGCAGTAATGGATTGGATGAGGGAAAATAAGACAGAAGCTAAATCCGGACAAAACGGAGGTACTGACAGTTACAGGCCTGAAACCAGGTTTGGGAATACACCTTCCAGTCCTAGATGGAGTCACACTCTCCTCGAAGGACTCTGTTCGCAGTCTGGGGGTGCTTCTGGACTCATCACTTCACATGACTAGTCAGGTGAGTGCGATGGTCAGAAGTGCCTGTTATCAGCTTCAGATGATACGCCAGCTGCGCCCTTTCCAGGACATGAAGGACCTGGAATCTGAGGTACATGCTTTGGTAACCTCTCGCCTGGATTTCTGTAATGTGCTCTACATGGGGCTACCCTTGTGCTTAACCCGGAAACTTCAGCGGGTTCAAAATATGGCAGCCAGGCTTCTCACTGGAACATCCAGTAGAGAGCACATAACTCTAGTGCTTAAGGCACTGGCTGCCGATTAGTTTCCGGGCACAGTACAAGGTGTTGGTTTTAACCTTTAAAGCCCTACATGGCTCAGGTCCATCTTATCTTAGGGACCGCCTCTCCCCATATGATCCCCCTCCCCCCACACTCTGGTCCTCTGGGAGGAACCTCCTGCAACCTAGGAAAACCAGGCTGTCACAGACCTCCCAGAGGACCTTTTCAGCTACCGCTCCCAGGCTTTGGAATGGCCTGCCGAACAAGATGTGTCTTATTACATCTCTTGATTGCTTTAACAAGGCTCTAAAGACACATCTCTTCTGGCAGGCCTTCCCCTGAAACCCTTCTGTTCCCGGCTCTGAAACTGGACAGTTAACCTTTAGGTTGTTCTCTACACTCGACCTTTATCTGACACCCATTGCTATTTTGCACAAGAACTTTGTTCATGAGGTCATACCTTGTTTTTACTGTTGCTGTTTTTAAGTCTTCGTTGGTTTAATTTAGTTTTAAGGGGTGGGTGGTTGGGAAGGGGTAGGATAACTGTTTTAACCTGTATTTTTTAACCTTGTTGTAACCTGCTCCAATTATGCAAATAGAGGAGTGGGCTATAAATAAACATCATCATCATCATCATCATCATCATCATCATCATTATTAAAATCTTATGCTGAAGATGTCCATATGCCTTCCATCCTTGTCTACCGGGGCAGAATGTTTTTTGCTGGAAGACTTGGATGTAGACTCAACTGCTAAGGAGTTGGGAGCTGGGTGAGTGAACAGGAAGGGAGCAGTGTCGGACTGTTCCCTGTACATAGAGTCTAATTTCTTGGACGCCGGGAGAATGGAGGCTGGCTTAATCCAAGAGAGGGCCATGAAGTCAACAATGGATGCCAGAAATGGGATAACAGCAGGCTGAGCTGCTCTCGCGAACATAGTGCCCTTGGTGGCCTAGGGAGCCTGGTCCGCCTGAAGGCCAACTGCTTTGGCCATCCTGTCTACAATGCATGAGAATTGTACAATGTCTGAGAATGGGGGAGTGAGGAGCAGAGTCCTCCACCTCTTCATTGGGGGAGGAAACGACAAGCGCTGGGGAAACCAGGCTTGGAAATACAGCCTCCAGTCCTGGGTGGAGTCACACTCTCCTCTAAGGACTCTGTTCGCAGTCTAGGGGTACTCGACTCATCACTTCACATGACTAGTCAGGTGAATGCGGTAGTCAGGAGCACCTGCTATCAGCTTCGGCTGATATGCCAGCTGCGCCCTTTCCTGGATACGAAAGACCTGAAATCTGTGGTACACGCTCTAGTAACCTCACGTCTGGATTTTTGTAACGCGCTCTACATGGGGCTACCCTTGTGCCTAACCCGGAAACTTCAATTAGTTCAGAACATGGCAGCCAGGCTTATCACAGGAACATCAAGGAGAGAGCACATAACACCAGTGCTTTGGAATGGCCTGCCAGACGAGATGTGTCTCATTACATCTTTGGCCAGCTTTAAAAAGGCCTTAAAGACGCATCTCTTCCGGCAGGCCTTCCCCTGAGGAGGGAATAAATATAACACTAACCCCCGACCCTGGAAAATGCAAATGAAAATGTAAATGGAACTGGGGGATTAACCTTAGCTGTCCCCCTGTTTAAATCTTCTGATTCCACCCACTGGGGATTGCACTCGCACTGTCCATGAAACTGCACCTTGTTTTTACTATTTTAACGAATTTCAACTGATGTCAATTTTAACGGGGCTTTTTAGATTGGCAGGAAAGTGTGATATGAAGTTGCACTTTCCTTAATGCTTAGCAGCTAGACTGCAAGCCCCAGGTGTGTATTTAAAAAGTACAGGGCAGCTAGATTGAGGTTTTTTTCTGTGGCTCAGCAACTACATGGGAAGCTGTCAAAACGCTACAAACACAGGTGGAGCAGCTACATGGGCGGCAAGGAACGTGGCTTTTAGCCGCGCTTTAAACATTTTTTTTCCCTTGCTGGCTGCGAATTGTGCAATTGCGCAGGTACATCATACAGTCGGAGCTTATCACATGGGGGAGTACAGGACCATTCCAAAAGAGGGAGAAAGTGAGGTCAGTTCGGAAATGCACGTGATTACGCACAAGCTCATCACACACAAGACAAGAGAGCATCTACACAAAAAGAAAATGCAGAGTCAATACGAAAGAATTCATCACATGTGAACATACTGGTCGGCTTTCTGTTGCAAATTAAGGCATCTTGGGAAATGGTAGCAAAGGCTCGTGGGAGTTGTAGTCTGTGTTCTGTCAGAGCATTATATTGAGTTGTCTTGAGGTTTCAGCCCTCTGTCCAGGAGGGATTCCCATATGTCCCCCATTCTTGAGCAGAGGCCCCCCTTTTCCAAGTTGACCAGGCACGTCCTCCTTTGCCAGGACACGTCCTACTTTTCCAGCCTTCTTTTTGAAGAGGAAGCAGGAGGGCCAGGCGTGCTCTGGCCAGGCTCTGGGGGTCTCTTCCTGGCTCCCTCCCTCCCCGCTGCCTTCCTCCTCCCTTTGGCTGAGAGAGTGTGACTTGCAGGGAGGAAGGGCAGCGGTGGTGCTCCAGGTCCTCCTGATGCTGGGCCAGGGCAAGCTGGAAACAGGAGGAGGAGGAGGAGGAGAGGGACATGGGGCCCCTCTGCTGCCCTGCCTCCCTGCAAGTCACACTCTCTCAGCCAAAGGGAGGAGGAAGGCAGCCAGGAGAGAGCCCTGGAGCCTGGCCAGAGTGTGCCTGGGCCTGCCTTCTCCTCCCCCCTTCGGCTGAGAGAGTGTGACTTGCAGGGAAGCAGGGCAGCAGAGGTGCTCCAGGTCCCTCCCCTTCTTCTCCTCCTCTTGCCAGCTTGCCCTGGCCTGGCTGAGTGCCTCCAGTGCCCTGCTGTCTCCCTAGAAGTCACACTCTCTCAGCCAAAGGGAGGAGGTGAAGGAAGGTGCAGGCGGACTCTGGCCGGGCTCTGAAGGTCTCTTCTTGTCTTGGCACCTTCCCTCCCTCCGCACTTGTATCGCTACCCTTAAATGGGTGCTTTAAAGAGACAGAGCCCCATTTAACCGTGCAACTACACCTTAGCCTTTAGATGCAATAGCAATGTTGCGCCCTTTTAAAAAAAGTAGTGGGGAAATCAAACTACTTTTTAAAGGCACTTCTTCTCCCTTAAAACTCCAAAATAGTGTTTTCATGGCACACTTTCCCTTTTTCTCATCTAAAGGCTGGGCTTTCATGCAGCCATCAACACACCTCTTTTTGCCAATGTAAAATGGGCCAGCTCCTTTTTAAAGCACTTCTTCTCCCTTAAAATGCCAAAATAGTGTTTTCATGGCACACTTTCCCTTTTTCTCATCTAAAGGCTGGGCTTTCATGCAGCCTTCAACACACCTCTTTTTGCCAATGTAAAATGGGCCAACTAGTCCTGGTTTAATCTAGTCTTAAGGGGGGGGAGGTTGGGAAGGGATATGACTGCTGTTTTACCTTGTATTTTTTAATTTTGTTGTACCCCGCTCCGAGTATTTCATTAGAGAAGCAGGTTATAAATAAACATCATCATCATCATCATCATCATCATCAGCCAGAGAGCCCTCCGGTTCACAAGCTGATTCTTCCATGGAATGAGTCAGTGGAGCCACAGGTGAAAGCAGGCATTTAGCCACAGCTGGTAGCAAGGGAGATATCAATGTCAGGACTTCCAAAGCCAGGGTTGTCGACGCCAAGGAGACAATAGGGATAGTGGAAACTATCAGTGTCAGCATCGATGTCAGGGTCGTTGTTGGCAGTGGCAATGGGTCTGGCAGCCTTGACACCATCGCGGTGCTGGGAGGTGGCGGTGAGGGGGCTCTGTAATCCTCACGATCTCCCACGGGGGATCGAGATCAAGAATGATGTTGACAAAAGGACTCGAAGTAATACTGGTCTCTATAGGATGGTCAGAGCAGTAGGAGGGCTGCCTTTCTCTCCAATAGTCTTCAGCTCGATGTTGAGCAACATATGAAGCCAAAGAATATTGCGAGTCAAAGAAGCGATCTTCAGATGGTACCGGCGATCTCTGAGGCGACCTCTGCCAAGGAGGCGGCGGAAATCTCAACCTGTAGGCTCTCAATGGAGCGGCCAAAATCTCCCGAGGAACCGTTACCAAAGGCGATGTTGATGTCGGGGTTTTCTGGTAAAGCTTAGGAATCCGTGGGAACTTGTAGATGGGATGTCTGCTCAGGGGATCCAATTGCAGAGCCTACTTTTGGGCAACTGCTAAGGCTTTTCCCACAAAAAGGCTTGGAGTCTTTTAGCTCTGTTGTGGAGAGTCACTGGAGTGAAAACCTTACAATGGACACATCTATCAGAGACATGAGTTTTGCCCAAACAAAAAAGGCACTTAGAATGTTTATCATTAAGGGCAAGTTTGTTAGGGCAAACAGAGCACTTCTTGAAAAGCAAGGTGGAGGCCTTAAGAGGCCTGCGGAATGGCGAGGGGTCCGTCCAGGCCAAGAAAACCTCACTAAAGTTCGCTTGAACAAATGAAAAAGGGGCTAGTCAAGAAATAAAACAAACAAAAATGGAATAAAAGTCTCTAGGAGAATTCTGCTCAGCTCTTTAGAAGAAATGTTTAGCAACCCGAAGATGTTTCTCTTGCAGTGGAAGAAAGAGAGCTGAAGGAGGAGCCAGATTGGCGGGATTGGGCATGCTCAGTGTATGGAAGGATAGGGGCTACCGCCAATTTACTCAGCTTTTCAGCTATCCGAATAGTCTCTCTGCGCAGGCGCAGTACCCTATTGTGTGAGGCACAGAGATCACGAAGAAGAAAAGGTAATTCTGTATACGTCCAAAGTTTCATTCACATCTTAGTTCATAGAACTGAGCTACTGATCATCCAAATGTAGTCAATGAATTATGACAGTGCCATCCCACACCTGCATTTTCATGTCCTTCTAGATCCTTACAAGAGTAAGGTAGTTTTTGACGTTATAGAAAATATGCTGTACGTGGCTGATTCAAATGTTGTAGCTGAAAAGAGTCAGGAATTGACTTTGTAGAAATGCCAGGTTCTTGTCAGGGGAGCTGCTTTTTGGAATGAATTTGAAATTCCTGAAGATACCTCTGTGATTAACTAACACTGTTAAGATTGCTGTTTGATCCTTAAAGATGACACCAAAGTCCTTCCTAAAGCCATCTCAGTAGGGAAGTCACATAACAAAAGCAAACACCCAATGTTACACAAAGTGATTGGTTGCTTTCCCAATACAAGTTTGCTAAAGAAAGGCAAACAATGCTTGTTCCATAGTATCTACTGGGATTTATTCTGGATTCAGCAGTTCACTAGTTTGTCTTACAAAGCCCATATACTTTTATGACTAGAGTAACAGATTTCTCACACAATCGAGACAGGGATACATTCAAAGTATGAGGATGTTCTGCAAAAATTATGGTTTAGCCATAGGCATCTTGATCTGAATATTCAAAGACCTATTGGACTATATTATCTATATTAACTCTGACATCAGGCATCTCAGAATTCTGTTACATTAGGATACTAGGCACAATTCAAAGGGGTTCCTAGATTATATTTTAGTATGAGACATGGAAGATCCACAGTCAAAATTTGGTTCTTTGTTCTACGCAGCAAAAGAAATTATGCTAACTCATCTGACTACAATGAGAAGTGATTCATTGTCTCACAGTAGACGCTACACAGTAATTCACTCCATATTTCCTTCACCAGCATTCTGCTGACCTAATCAACTTTTTAAAACCCATTCTTTCATCTGAGTGTCACATCAAGAAAGTTACACACGCCTTACCTCTTAACCTTAAGAAGAATTCCCCCTATAGCCCTTTCTGAAATGCTAGAACTGATATAACAGACTGTTCTGTAAGTAGCCCAAACACAGCTTTGCATAGCAGTTCCATTCAGTTTCAATGTCTAAAGGGTCTATTCTCAAGGCCCTTAAAGGAAATGGCAGCTGTTGTATTCAATCAGCCCCGTTCTCTTTTAGGCACAGCTGCCACAGGAATACAGGACTGATGGCACGTGCTTAAGATCATCTTTGGCATCCTATCCTGAATATCTCTGGAGAGTTAATGGCCAGCTGTTTCTCTCCAGCATCCCCATTTTTCCCAGAGACTTGGTAATGGCAACTGCGTAATAAAGGCCTACAGTCTTCTACTCATGTAATCTGTGAAGTCATTCTAAATTTTGCCCTAGCCACCCCATAATTTAGAGGTCAAAATATGCATCAGTTGTTCACACCAACCTTCCCCCAGGAATGTATCTTTAGAGGAGATAGCGCTGATTGCAAGAGATCAGATTGTGCTGCTGGCCTATGCTATACTTCTAGATTGGTTGCAAAACAAGTTGTTTTTTAAAGAGGCATGCCACCTTCCCTGCATATTCTCTGAGATGTCTGAACAGACACTGGGAGTCTGCTGGCTAGAAGGAGTGTCATCTGTGTCTTCAAACCACTTGGGAGGGAAGTTCAAGAGTAAATCTACTAGCAGAGGGAAGACTAGCCGTCTGCCTGAAACAAAACCATTCTCAGCTAAAAGATGTGCATAGCTGACCCCAAAGATGAAAATGATTCAGCTTCAAGTAGGATGCCTGAGCCCTTGCAGTCGGTGGGTCTACTTGTGCAAAAATACGGTAACCTACCTTGATGCTTATGAGCAGCTTTTCTTTTCGTATGGGTGTAATTTAGGTTAACTTCCCCCCCACACACAAAATATAAATTAGCAATTAGCGCTATTCATTACAGCAACAATAAAGGGCATAGTTTTTAGATGCAGTGTTTTATTTTAGTAATGCTGGAGTGGAACAAACACTTTTTTATTAATTTTTGTTGATGAAACTGGAGAATCACTTGACTGAACTATCAAAGTGATGACATTATAAGGAATAAATCAGGCTGCTTCAGTTGACAGTTTTGTGAAATTTTTAATTCTGTCTTTACATCAGGGGTGGAAATTATGTTGCCTTCCACATTTTGTTGGAGTGCAACTTCCAGAAGCCCTTACCCAGCATAGCTAATAGTGACGAATGGCAGGAGTTGCATCAAGAAGATGTTCTGCAAAAATTATGGTTTAGCTATAGGCATCTTTATCTGAATATTCAAAGACCAATTGGGTTATATTATCTATATTAACTCTGACATCAGCCATCTCAGAATTCTGTTACATTGGGATACTAGGCACAATTCTGGAGGGTTTTTTTTTTTCTTTTACTTCTTCTCATGACAGAAGAGAATAAACATTACTAATTTTTCTTTCCTTCTAATTTTTTGGATCAGGTACAGTATGTTCATTTCCAGAGTGTCATGCAAAAGTTAGAAAATATACATGTTAATTAGGTAACTTTTGATGACCTGCACCAGAAACAAGTTGTTTCAATCTAAAACTTGTCTGCCATTTTGCCATCATTTTTCCTTTCCACAAGTAATACATTACAGAACATAACAGCCAACAGCCTTATAGAACATAACAGCTACATTTAGAAGTAACAAGCTGTTTTGCAGTTGGATCCCCTTTCTGATTTTGTAAATATGTTCACTGCATTTCTAACCATCGAGTGCAGCTGCCCAAACCACTGAACATAATGTAAAAATCAAAAGTAATCATAGCCCAAAAGTTAGAAGAGAATGCTCAAACATGTTTTTGTACATGAGGAGTGCAACAACTCAGTAATCTACATAAGGAACACTCATTTTAAAAATGCAGATGGCCTGCAATTCTCAGTCCAAGAAGACAGGAAGAAGGCAGCAAAAATATCCCTGGATTAATTAACCTAAAATAAATGCTCCCCTTAATTCTGTATTCAGTCAGTAATGCAGAACAGAAACTCACATCCATCTGAATGCCTGCATTAGAAAAATGTAAAAAAAAATGTACCACACTTTAACTTGTATACATTGGTGTGGTTAATTTATATTAGTGGTTCACTAATCTGTTTAGTGATTATGAAAACATGACCTGACAAGGTAAAAGAGAAAAGGCTTAGTATATGATAGACAAATAATTCCCCCCATATTAGACTACATGGATAAGCTTTTGAGGGAACAGAGGCCCATAAATACATGCATTTTTTAAAATCAACTTTCTTGCCTGTCACAGAAACTGATCATCTAAGATCAGACAAAAAACTGAAACTTTAAGATTAAGATATACTTACAGAGCATGTAGTCCAGTAAAAACACATTCTTCCATCCCAAGAAACTTTCTTGAGAAAGTCTATGTCCATGGATGTAAGCTTCATGAGTGAAAGAGGAATCAGCATGTTCTCCTTGGAGCCACTGAAAATACCAGGAAAGAACAGTTGTGATTCTTTGCCAACAAAGCCAGTTATCATTATAACTTTCACCATTACTGGAACAACTCCTTCCTTCCAGGACACAACCCTCATTTGTTCAGCTCAAGCTGGTCCAAGCAAATGAACAAAAGTTCTGAGTCTCTGAACCTTTTCCACATTTTCATCACACACTAGGAGGGAGTGACCTTATTCCTTGCAGTCAGGAGACTGTTTCTAAAAAATAGAAAGACTGAGAATGCAACCATAGAGTTTCTAGAAGCAAATACAACAGCACAGAGGCTGCCTTTCAGTGTGTGCCACACAGCTATGCACATGCAGAGCAAATGTGTACAGTACAACTATGAGCACTCTAGAATCTCCCTAAAAGATGGAACTCCTCTTCCCTGCAACAGACTGTATCAAAGACAGAATGCCTAGAATAAAAGACTGCAAAAGCCCTGGGCCACTGGCTACTTTGACATTTTAGAAACAAAAAGGCAACACACAAGGGACTATCTTTGTCGGCGAAGAGTGAAAGAACTGTTAAAAATAAGCAGCCTCTGCCATATCGTTTTAGCCAGTGATATCTCAGTCTGAATCAGGATCACAACACAGGATAAAAAAGAATAAAGTCCACCACCACCCCAACACTTCCACAATGCAGCCTCAATTAGATTAGATCCTCATCTCTGTGCCTAATCATTGGTAAGAAAGAAAAATGAAAGGTCCTAATCACATTTTAAAATAGTGTGGTTACCACAACATGCAGTTTGACCCTAATTCTCTCTAATACACTTTTAGCAAGAGTGTGGGGAAGAAGCAGTACTAGAGAATATATGTACACTTGTAGGTTGAAGGCTTAGTGTAAAAATCAAGTATGAGCCCTACTCTACAGATGCAAGATTTTAGTCAAATCTGATAAGCCCAATATCTGGTAGAACTAGTACTAGCTGCAAAAGTACGTGCATGAATACAAGAGAGTAAAACGATGGCCCAATATCCTCTACAATACCAGTGAAGCTGAAAGCTCTGCTGGCATAGTTATGTTCCACCACCAGAGAAGACAAGTACACTCGGCATGCCTCCCAACAGCTATTTCCCCAATGCCTGGCTTCCAGGAGTCCTCACAGCCAAGGAATTATGAGACAGACTTCAAAAACTAGCTAACACAGCTACTCCTCAGAAAACTGTTAACATCTGCAACATCTCTGGCCCCAGTACTGCTTACTGATTCTTCTTGGGTCAGGCAATTCCACAATGCAAATAACTATGTGGCTACACACAAATGTTTGTTTTTTTTTTAAAAAAAAAAAAGGGGGGGGATTCTGATAAAGAGCAAAAGCCAAAAAGTCAACAAGCCCAATGGCTGAGGTAGTAGCTTTTTTCACAGATCACAAGACAAAATTCAGTAGAATTCCAGTTTGTGCATGAGCCAGTATGCTAATTCTTCCTGCTTGATCAGGAGTGAGTGAACAAACCAAAAACCACCAGGCCATACATAGTTTCTTTTCTTTTTTCAAGTATCTTTATTCAAAAATGAAACCGTACAACAAATAAATAAGAACCATCATACACAACTACAATCCATCATGAAAATAGCATTTACAAGCTACAAATTACAAATTGTAGTTTGTAAAGGAAATTGTTTCTTCATCATAATGTGCATGTCCACTAGGAGCAGGTGTTCTGGCTTGTCACTTGCCTGAAAAGCCATAAATATAAGTCTCTCTGTGGTTACCACTACTACATCTACACCATCATCATCATCTATCAGCCAGCTTGATATAGTGGATTGAGTGTTAAACTATATCTCTGGACACCAGGGTCCAAATCCCTTCTTGGCTATGGAAACACACTGGATGAATTTGGGCAAGTCTCTCTCAACCTCACGAGGCGGCAAGGGCAAACCCCCTCTGAACAAATCTTGCCTGTGATGGGGTCACCTTAAGTCAGAAACAATGGTTATTTTTCTGTATTGTTTGGTCCAGTTTGTTTAGCCACTTCCAGTATAAGCATCACTATGCTGCTTGGCTACAGTTAAGTCAGCTGTTCACAGCACCATGGCTTACTATGGTATGATATCCAAACACATGCAAATGAGACCTTTTTGAGGTAAGAAGCAGGCTGTTGTCTCATTAACAAGATTTAGGCTATCTTTAGAATGCACTGCATATCAGTGCTTTTTTGTGTATTTGTTTCATTCACCAATTTATCTGCTAGGACACTGCATCACACTATGGAGTTTATCAGACGGGAGGAATTTTTCTCTATTTCAAATGGAGCCAATTTGAATTCACATAAATTCGCTAGTTTAGCGAATTTACGTGAATTCTAATTGCGTACGGAATGCGTTCGGAATGACTTCCCATTCCCCGAAATTTCATGAGATACTCTCATATGCAATAATGTAAAACCCATGATTGCATTCGGAATGACTTCCCTTTTCCCAAAATTGTGGAGATACACTCATACAAAATAACGTGAAACCCCATGACTGCGTTCGGATTGCCATTGGATTATACTTCCAATTTCCATCGTCTGATAACATCCTATGTCATGCTCATGATTAACTGTTCAGGAGAGGGAGCAGGCTGGTGGTTTTACTGTCCCACCCCAAGATAATATCAGTAATTATATGAGGTAAATTATGTACACATGGCACTAGTTTCTTGATGAGGGCCACTGAATAGACCTACCCATGGCCTCTTGTGTTTTAAAGTACTTTCACATTCTCTTACAAAACAACACACGGGGGGGGGGGGGGGACAATTTGTCTAAAGCACTGCTCCTTTGTAGTGCCAACAGTTACACAAGAACAGAAAGTGACAGTATGTTAGGGACATCTGTGGTTTTAAGTGATCTGATCTCCTGGTTCATTTGCCATTCCACCTACAGATAAGAAATTAGGCTGAATGTGACATATTTTAAGGAATTACAATTAACAGGACTGTCAATCCTGTTGTGGTTGTTCCACCTACTAGCTACAACAATGGCCAATGATATTATTTTGATGGGAAAGCTCAATGAGTGCAGTGTACTCAATGAGTGGTCCTGGACAACTATCTCCAATCCTATCCTTATAATGAAGCTTTTAGTCAATCATTTCCTAGAGCTCCAGCTATGCACAAAGAATATGAATACTCTGGCCACTCAGTAACACAGAAATAAACTTATAAAGAAGGGCTTTTGTCAAGTGTGCATCTCAAAAGATTAATTTCAATTGACAAGATACAAATCTCCATAGATTAGGGATGTATTGCAAAAGCAATTCCATGCTAGAGGACTGAAAGGACATTTTAAAAATCCCTACAATACAGTTCTGCCCGGGGAAAATGGGATTGTGTTTGTGTGTGTTGTGTGACTTCAAGTCATTTATGACTTATGGTAACACTTAGGTGAACCTATTATGAGGTTTTCTTGACAATATTTGTTCAGAGAATACTGTGCATTATATGGGGCAACATACATTGTATTTTAATGGTTAAAGTAGGACCCTCCCCATCCTGCTTTGAAAAAGTCAGATACATAAAACAAAATACATCCATCACTACTGTGTTTAGGTTTGGATAAGATTCTTCAGTTTCTGTTATATACATCTAGGAAAGTCTCTTTATCACACACTAATTTAAAATGAAATTAGGTGTTTCCCTTGCCTAGAATTCAATAAAATAAATATGTTTGTACTTTACTGGAAAATAAATAGTTGAAAAAGTTTTCCTACTTCTGAAATCTGTTCTATTATTCAAACATGTATCATTTTCTAACATAAACCCTGGTATTCTGGAAATACATGATTACAATTTATTTTCTAATTTCAAAAGCATTGGATCTCATTTTAAATGAAAAGAATATCCATTCTGTGCCCACTGTCCTCAACCTTACAAGCATGCCAGACAAATACTAATGGCTGAAAACTTTAATTCATATTAGCCTGACTAAAGTCACTCAAAGCACCCTCCCCTGTATTCTCAAGCACACCAGATGGCATGCAGTTACCATACCCAACTCAAACGGAAATCAGCAATTAGAATACATATAAAACATCATCAGCCTTGAGGTCGCTATTTTAAAGCCTATGAATAGGGCTTTTTCTGTCTCAAAACATGCATCTCCACAATCTGGAGATTGTTCTTTCTTGGAGGATGTGATTTCATCTTTAGGAAATGTCTTCAGATTGCTGGGAAGGGGCTTTCCAATCTATTGCTATTGCTGCTTGCGGAAAGAAAGTGCTGCTGAATCTAGGAAAGTATATCACAGAACAGTGAAGAAATGAGCCTGTGAAACAAAGTGGTATGGTGTCTCCCATCGCTTCCCTGCTCTGTTTGCTTACAACAAGCAGTGATACCTTTAGGAGGGACCAGAGTAGAGTTGTAAAGCTAAACATCAACAGACATTATTCTTGTGATGCAACTGGAAAACTCATGGTTCATCTACACTGGCTGCTTAATCCAGGCCAGTATGAAGCATTATGCCCTGGACCAACCATGATGGTGATCATGCAAACCAGGCAGAATCCGGTGTGATATGATATCATTGTACACACAGGCCAGATGGGCCAACACTGCATTGACTCTACTGGCCCATCCCTTTGTCCCTAGTGTGCCATCATTGTTGCTGCCTCACAAGTCAAGCAACTGCCTACAAGAGCATTGCTACTGATACTTTTACTGAGGTCAGACCAGGGCACCCATATATGTGATCAATAAGAAGGTGGTCACTCTACTCCCCCTCCCCCTTAAAAATGCAGCCTTATTACACAGCATGGGTGGGGAAACAGGTTGAATATTGAATTACCACAGGGGATTCTTCAGAAGATGACTTTGTGAGGAAATACTTGACTGCAAACGTCTGTTTCTTAAATTGGATGTTCTCACGCAGCTATCCTGCAGACCTAAAGGATAATGGGGAAAGAAGTAGGGTAGATTAGGTGGAACTGCTTTAATCTTGCAGAAAGAGAATGGAAGGGTGAGACAACCCACTGTTTCTGCGTAAACTCAACGGGTCACAACACTCTGGGCCTGAGAAGAGTAAAATAATAGTTCAAGGGGAATAAGAAAATTTGATTCAGAAAAAAAATGTTTCTCTGAATGCCAACAATACACCCAATGTAAGGAAAAGAAGTAAGAAATTATTCTTAAGTCCATTTTGTTCCCCAGAAACTCTGGTAGTTTTCCTACTAATATGGATTATATCAAAAATATAAGGAAAACTATTTCCAAGACAGAAGTCTTGAGATTACTGTACTTCATCTTTCTGCTCTTTGTAGAAGACAAATCTTAAATTAGGGGAGGGGAATATGGACCACAGAAGTTCTCCATCCAGTCCATGCAAGATTCTGGGAAAGCCGTTCCCCCTGCTACATTCTCCAGTGTGCAGAAATTCCAGTGCGCACCACTGCCATTTCCAAGAGAACTAGAAGCATGCAGAGAAACCTCCACTGTTACCTCTGAACAGTGATCATGACAGCTGTCTTCACAATGACCATGTTCTCATCAGAGGATGAAACATTATTTTTCGTACTAGAATCCCCTGGTCAGCACAGCCAATAGGGCTGTAGCACAAAATAAACTTTTCCTTGCCAAAAGGTTAGGCACAGGACAGGTGAAACCACCTCAAGCCAGGTTTCTGCCAAATAGTACAGTTCAGCTCTAACATTTCTGGCATTTAACTTTCATTCTATAATTCTATATTACTGATGATGGACTAGGCAGAAACTTTTAGATACTCTATCAAATTCTTTTGAAAACTAGGATCGTTGTCTTTAGTGGTTGCATTTATTCACATATGAACTCTTCAAAAAATACTCCAGATGGCACAAAGCAAGAAGTATTTAAAAAACTATCTTCTGTGAGGGGACATCCCCAGACATACACCCACCAATAATATCTTGAATAGCCTCTGCAAATTATACAAACTGTACAATCAATGTCCTTAACATAATTTTGAGAAATAAAACTGATAAACATTGCCCGCAAGCTCACTTAATAGATTTGTTTGCCAAGGGTGTTGTCTGCACACTCTATTGTGCTTTAAAGGAAACATTTCTTAAAGCTGGAAAACAAATATCATAAGCCCTGTTCCACATACTGCACTTTTCTTATTGAAAACAGAAAAAAAAATAGAACAAGAAGGAAGGCAGGAAGGGAGAGAGGAAAGGTCTTTTTGTTATAATATTAGCAGCAGACCACTGGCAATAAGCCTCACTGAACTAGTTACAACAAGTTAACTCCCACTGTCATCTGGAAGAGGAAGAATAAACACATTGAGATTAGTAATGCTTAAATTAAGCTCAAATCCAAGAAAAAACATGTTTTGGAAGAATTTGGCATTTTCTTCTAAAGCCAGGAGGGGATGTTTTGCTGGATTGAAACTCCTATCAGTCCTTACAACTCAATAGCACCTAAGCTTGTTCAGCTCAGGAAAATTACAGCCCCAAAACACTGACAGGGTGACATATACCCCCCACTACTTTTCTAGAGAAAACAATTATGTGTAGGCCTTTAATTTCAATAAGAGTTGTTAATTGTCCTCAGGATAACCCCGACTCATGGAGACCCTGTGGATGAGACATCACCAAGATTCTCTGTCCTCCACTGCTCTGCTCATGTCCTGTAAATTAAGGCCTGTGGCCTCTCTGATTGAGTCTATCCATGTAGCATTCAGTCATTTCCTCTTACTACTGTCCTCTACATTTCCTAGCATTATTGTCTTTTCTAATGAGACATGCCTTCTCATGATGAAGCCAAAGTATGGCAGCCTCATTTTCATCATCTTGGCTTCCAGGAAGAGTTCAGGCTTGATCTGTTCTAGGACCCATTTGTTTATCTTTTGGGCTGTCCACAGTATCCTCATCTCTCTTCTCCAGCACCACATCTCGAATGAGGTGATTCTTTTCTTATCAGCTTTTTCCACTGTCCAGCTCTAGCATCTAGTACATGGACATGGGGAATACGACAGCTTGGATGATTCTAACTTTAGCGTTGAGTTGTATATCAGATTTCTGCAGAATCTTGTCTAGTTCTTTCATAGATGCCCTTCCCATTCCTAGTCTTCTGATTTCTTGACTGCAATCTCCATTCTGATCGATGTTTGATCCAAGGTAAGGGAACTCTGTAACTACAGTAGCCCCTTGTTATCCGCTGGGGTTTGGTTCCAGGACCCCCCCCCCCCCCCCCCCCCGTGGACAACAAAATCCATGTATACTCAAGTCCCATTAAATACAATGGCATAGCAAAATGGCATAGCAAAATGGAAAATCAGGATTTGCTATTTGGAATTTATACTTTTTTTTTAATATTTTCAAGCAGTGGATGCTTGAATCCCTGGATAAAAAAAAATCCGCGTATAAGGAGGGCCAACTGTATTTTGATTTCCTCACTGTCTATGTTCAATTTATCTAGTTCCTCCATGGTCATGAGAAGCATGAGTCAGGAGAAAGCTACAAATAATAAAAATAGGAAATGAAACCCACAAATATAGCAATAGTCCATAAAATGGACAGGAATGGGTCACTTTGACTCAGACAACAAATCAGTAAGAGCATTCCTGAGTTTAAAAAATGGTATTATGAGAACTAGTGTGGCGTAGTGGTTTGAGTCTTGGTTTACAACACTAGAGACCAGGGTTCGATTCTCTGCTTGGCCATGAAACCCACATTCTCTCAGCTTCAGAGGAAGGCAATGGCAAATCTCCTGTGAACAAATCTTGCCAAGAACACCCTGTGACAAAGTCACCATAAGTTTGAAACGACATGAAGGCACACTACAAATTATGAGATCTGTAATAATGAACTCACTGTTAAGGGAGAGCAATAAAGAAACCATGTTTGCTGGTGACATGAAATTATTTAGGGGGTTTAAATAGAAAGGAGCAGCAAAGAATGCCATAGGGATCTTTCAAAATTGAGGAGAAATAGATACTGTAGAGCTTGAGAAGGTACAAAAAAGAAGCCAAGTGGTAAACAGACTGAAACAATTACCCATATAAGTGGGAGTTACAGTACTATGTTCAGAGCTCTTAAGAGTAGAAAAGGACCTAGTAAGGGAGAAGGGCATGACTAAGTGTATAAAAGTATTGAGAAAGTGGATAGGATATTTTTCTACTTTGCTCATAATGCTCATATCTGGAGTCATCAAATGAAGCTGAATAGAAGATGATTCAAGGTACAGTAGAAGCAGAGTTTCCTCATACAGCACATAGTTGTAACTGTACAGCACCAAATGCATAGGACTACCATTCACCTAACAACTAGCCATTATGGCCAGGCTGGCAAAGAGTGAAATAGCACAAACCAGTACTGGAAAGCACGTATTAGGATCCAGAAGCAAAAGAAGAAAACAATCTTCATGTGCTTATTGATAGCTGTATTTTATTCTATAAAGAGGTTTTATGATTATCGTATCTTGTAATGAGCCCAAAGTTTTTTGGTCTATATAATATTGAATGACCTTCTTCAGGGGCTATACATTCAGTGTTTCAATAAGCAGAAATTTCTGGAGTTGACTAAAAATCTCTCCATATAACTGTACTGTTATATAATAAAAGGAGCCACTTTTTGTTGTATAACAATCAAATCTCCACCTTTTTAAGGGGAACTAGAGCCCTTTAGAGCTATTTTCCCATAAATTTCCATAATCAGCCTTAACAAAAAGATTCCCACAATACTTATTATACTAATGCCCATATGGTCAATCATCCACTTTCTACATTTATTCATAAATAAATTCAAGTAAAGAAAGGTTCTTTTCAGTGTTAACCAAAAGTTTACCTTACCCTCTGAACAGCATCATTTTATTTCCCCAATGTCAGTTTCTGCTTCTAAAGTAAAAACAGGGATATTATATATATAATTTTTATAGCAAAATAAAACTACTGCATTATTTTTAAAGTGCTAAGATACAAGTAAACAGGTAAGTAAAGGCCTTTACACCACAGAACACAAGTAATATTGAGATATACAAATATGCTCCCAAAGTATTTTCTGCTCCAAGTATTGCTTTGTAACCCCACTTACAAAGAACTTCCTGAAATCATATGAAATGTTGATAAATGAAGTGGAAAGTCAAAAAGTTAAACAGCAAATAAAGACAAGTCCAAAAATGTGAAGGACGGTTGGGGAGAGTGAAGGAGTGAGGAGCAGGGACTTTTTTGAGTAAGCCTGTTTATATTCCTGGAAGTGTCTTCAGACAGTAAAGGCATTTGGACGATAGGAAGCATATGTAGCATGTGATTCTCAGACTTACATTTGTACAAAACACACTGAACTTTCTATCTACATTTTAATGCATTTCTATTGTTTTTAACTAGTATGACTTTAACTTTGTTGTTAGCCGCCTTGAGTCCCTATATTGGGAAAAAGCCAGGATATAAAACAAAAACAACAACAACATGAAAGTTCTGTTTCAGACAATGCAAGCAAGCAAATGTATTTAATAAATGCATATAACTTGTGATAAGTATTCTTCCTTCTTGAATGACCAAAATTATATAATTTCAGAAAGAAGCATCTTTAAATCTGATGTAATATTTTTCTTCACCAACATGGTTCATCTTTTATTGCTTTCCACAGCTCATGAAAGAAAGAATGTCAGCCTACCTATGAACCTTTTCTCTTGTATTTTTAAAATCATAATGCAGTTACAACTACTTCAAAACTCTTTCGTAGGCTGTGCCTGCTGTTCTCTTTTCTTACAGATGTAAGACCATTTTCATATGTATACTGGTAGTACATATGAATGTGTACGTAAACTGACACATTTACTGGCATTATGTTCCTTTAACTTGCCAGAACATACCCTTGACTCTCAATGAATGTATACTTCATGAATTCCTTACACTTATAGTAAACTACATAATGCCTCACAGCTATTTTATATTTGAACTGAACGTTATAACTGCTTTATTCTCAAAAACAGACTATGGGGCTGTACAGACCGCCCAAAAAGTGTGGTCTGCGGGCGCCCCTTTCAGTGCCGGATTGGGGCCCACCGATTTTTCAGGCCTCAGAGAAGCAGCAAAACGCTGCTTCCCCACAGCCTGGAAAGGGGTGTCCTTGGGGCTTCATGCCCCAAGGACACCCCGCTAGGCGCGGGAAAGGGGAGAAAGGGGCCACTTGGCCCCTTTCTCTTTCGCATCACTGGTGTGGCCATTTAAAGGCCGCACCAGCGATGCACGTGGGGAAAAAGAGCTGTTTTGGAGCTTCTTTTCATGATGCTGAAAGGGCACCCCAAGTGCCCTGCAGCATCACGATGTCAGGTGCACACCGGACACCGGATGCACCACGCACTGTGATGCTATCGTCGCGCACGTGTGTAGATGGTGCAATTTCAAAATGGCGCTGTCCATATGCGCTAGGGCTGGGGAGCATGCAAAAGCTGCGCTCTCCCTAGCCCTACTTATGGTGCGGGGACGGCCCTTTTGGGCCGTCTGCAAAGGGCCTAAGTCAGGATAACTACCAGATAGAAGGGCTTTAAGTGATATCATTTACTTGCAAAAGAATGGCATATACAGTATGCTGGAATACTTACAAATAGATGCCAGATTAAAAAAAAATTGTCGGCTTAAAATGAATGAAAAACAATGCAGAATGGGCAACTGCAGCTCTCTAGATTTTCTGGACAACAACTGCCACAATTCTTTATTGGCTATGCTGGGGTGGTGCAACTGTGGTCTGCAGTTCCATGTTGACCACAAATCTTAGGAGACCACACTGTTGTGGTCCCCTAAGCTCACTTGCCAGTCCCACAAAGCCCACAACCCTCTCATTTTTGAAAGAAAAATGGGCATGACCTTCAGGCACTTTTTGTCTGAAAACCATTCAGAAGGTTTCTTAAATGTGTAAAATGCAAGAAAATACCCCCCCCCCGAACCCACCCCATCCCAAATACATCCATTTTTGTGGCTGTCTCTCTCAAAATGATGATCAGAAGTGACACAATGTCACGTCCAGTCACTATTTCAAGAAGAACTTACACCAAAATGAAAGGTATTTTAGTGTACTGTGAGATGGCGAGGCCTGTGGGGCAAGTTGTGGGGGGATGTTAGAAGTTGCAGTCCAAATACATCTGGTGGGTCACAGTTGCCCACCTCACTGTATGCGCTCAGAAGCGAGCTCCACAGAATTCAACGGGACTAATTCTCAAGTAACTTATACATTCAACGCCCAGCTTAGTCATTAAATTACTCATATTTCCATGAAAGCAGTGCTATTATTTTCATGCTTAATTTTAAATAAATGAAGCAAGCTTCCACTTCTAAATTCACACTGCCATGAAGTGACACTTCTTAACAAAGGGCTGAAAATTTCCTCAAAGGTCATTTTGGGAATAATTTAAAGGGTCATTTACTCATTTCTATGCACAGTTCTATGCATATTACTTCATTTGTTATCACTTCAGTTGAAGAACTTAACAGGCTATATCCAAAGGAGAGTATAGGATGCATGCATCCTGCTCCAACCTAGACAGATATGCACATCAGCACTGCACAAGATTTACAATAGTCCAGTGGACCCAGCATACACCCTCATTTTAAATACCTTTCTCCTTATGTTCTTCACATTGTCCTGTGATTACCTGGACACTCCATGTTCAGTGTGTCATAGGAGAATGAGGCAACTTGTCCTACCCAATAAAATAGTTGCTAAACAGGAATGTAAGCCACCTCTTACTCAGCACCATCTTAAGTGGAAATTCATTCCAAAACAGGATATTATCCTATTTAAAGCCTGAAGTGGCTTGGGACTTCAACAACTGAAGGAACATCCCTCTCTGTATATGTCAACCCAATGACTGAGGTCTGCTGAAAGATCCTTCATTGTGTCTCACCACTGAGGACAATGCATTGTGGAAGGATGAGAGAGAGGGCCTTCTCAGATGTGATCCCGTTTTGGAATACTCTCTGCTTAAAGCCTCACTGGCACCAATACTGGTGCCGTTCAGGTACCAAGTGTAAATATGGCTTTTTACAAACTTCGGGGCCTAATTCCATCGAATTCTGCATATGTGTATGCAGCTTTACATTGTCTTAACTATTTTAAAACTGTCTTGCTTTAGTTTTTTGTGGAGTTTTTGGGCTATGTGGCCATATTCTAGAAGAGTTTATTCCTGACATTTCACCAGCATCCGTGGCTGGCATCTTCAGAAAATGCTGGCATGGGAGTGAGTGGGGTATATATATATATATATATATATATATATACTGTGTGACCCTTGGCTGAGAGGAAGTGATTTACATGATAATCTCTGTATTTGTCTTGCTTTAACTTGCTGAACTGTTTAATACACTTTTAGTCTGGTTGAATTATTTCTACTATTTTCAACTATTTAAACTGGTTATTATTGCATGTTGCCCTAAGATGCTTGCATATATGGCTAGAGATAAATATTTTAAAAACAATGACAAAAACATTATTATCTATTTAGAGCTTTGAGTGCAACCAATAATTGCCTTGCTTTCCTATTTAAATTCATTTCCGAGTCTAGGCTTTTAGCCTTTTTGTAGCCCAGAATTTGATTTTATGTATCAATATTTTGTAAAGTTCTTTCTCAGTCTAACCCAAATTCTGTGGGACAATGCTTTTTAAAAGCTTGTTTCTTTCAGATCTATGCTAATCTAGGCTGCATACCAGCATCACAGGGGATATAGTTTCACTCCAAAGTTCTTAACAGAGCACCGAGGAAGCAAAGTTTGTAAGCACAAGTAATAAACACTGTACAGTACTTAGGAAAGGGCATACGCACAGCAACTCCAAAGACAATGCAAACCTATTGCCATCTGCACACAAGGAGGAGTTTAACATTGCTCTGGATGTGAGGCAACATTTGTTCCTGATGCAAACAGAAGAGTCTACGTTGGGTCTAATTCAAGGAAAATAAGAAGTCATTTCATATGTACCAAAAGATTGCAGTACATAATTGCTACAACCTGGCATTGTTTTTCTTGCAAAGGTCTTACTTATACTGCAAGATAAATGAGAAACAGTAAGATTTACTATCTCCTGACCAAAATACATAGAAACAAATGTGTATATATGTACTGGACCTGAGCAGATGGATATCCTGCCCATGGTACCCTGTCCCTGGTTGTGATTCAACATGATGACAGGCAGGTATGTACATGCCCACCCCTGCCATGCCACGGACCCGCTGCTGCTGCAAACCCCTTACCTGCTATTGCCTCTGCATCTTCTCTGAAGATTACTGTAATAACCCATAAGGGCACCTTGCTATACGCACATGGCCAGGTGCTCACTTCCAAGGTGAGGCTTGGGGACCTTGAGAGAAGATGCTACAGCAGCAGTAGGTAAAAGGCATGTGGGGCCATCTGGTGTGTCAGCTGTTGCCACAGACTTTCTTGGAAACTCAGCTGCAAAGAACCAGTCTTTCTGGGTCAGATTAAGGCCCTTTTGGGACCGCTGGATCAGACTGGTTGATCCCAGCCTGGTGCTAATGGCCTGCATTGTCTGGACAGGATGATCCCAAGCCAGGGGGAACACAGGCCTTTGGGCCCATGCATACAGGCCCACTAATTGTAAGTAATTTGTACAATTGGTTTGTTGGCTGTGTACCAATATGCACTGTGAGATTTTCATATTAGCAAACAAGTTCTCCTATACTTGATCTTTTAAACAGTCAAAGTGATTTTAACTTCTTTTTTGGCAAAGATCATGAAACATGACTAAAAACAAAGGAAACACTTTTGAATTTAATTTATTTTGGGAAACAAAGGTTCACCTCCAACTAGAGCAGTATTTAATGGATGCTGCCCTTTGCTATGCATGTTGTCTTAGAAGATAGGTGCAGGAGAGACAAGACTTGAGAAATGTTCATCCCAGTATTTAGAAAGTTTATTTTCCAGCTCAAAGTTCCAATAACATCTGCTTGACCTTCTTGAAGTAATTCACTAATTAGAGTGGAAATCAGAAGACAATATTTGGTCACCATATAAAATGACAGTTTCAGCTAACTATTCCATGTGATTCTACTAATGCTATAAATAGCATGCTTCAAAGCTGGGTGTAGGAGTACAGTACTCCATCTCATGAAGCTTGTTTAAATGCTGGCAATTCTTCAACACAAGTCAAACACACGGGGTCCATCACATTGTCTATACATATAGATTGCATGTGTGGTTTTACACAGACACACAGAGGAAACTGTACATTATCTACTCTGGCAGAAACTCTCCAGGGTCTGTCTCAGGCAGGCTCTGATTGCCTGGTACTTGATCCTTTTAACTGAGATGGCAGAGAATGAATGAAGGAACTCATGCATGCAAAAGTACAGGTTCTACCACTTAATACAGACCCTGCTTTAATCAGTGTGTTGGGGTAGAAGATGAGCTCACATCTCCCATTTGGAGACCCCCACAGACTGATACACACATTTTCCTAAATGCAGAATTATTCCATTTACATACAGACTATAAAGAATTTTCTTTTTAATTTAACACATTTCTTTACTACTGTTATTCCTTTTTCTCCACAACTTCATCCATTATAATAATATTTCTTTTATCACCTTAGCTACCCCTTCTAGGTTTAGTTTCCATTTCTGATGCCTCTTTCTCTCTGTAGTTTTATACCTTCTACTAATACATCAACAATCCTCAGCCTGTTTGTCAAAGAGTTCCTTTGGTAACTTAACAACAGAACTCATCTGGATAGCTTCCCACTCAACAGACTAGAACAGTCATGTCTCTACAATGCATGCAGTTCCCTAATGAGCTGGGGGGGGGGGGGATAAACCAAATTCAAATGATAAAACCTGTTCATATTGGCTATACATTTGGTAATTTCCCCTTGTTAACTATTTGTGGAAATGTATGGCTATTATGGCTTAAATATTCTAAAGGCACCAGAACCAGTCTTATTGTGGAAGCTAAACAGTTAGTACCTTGGTTAGTACTTGGATAGGAGACTACCAAGGAACACCAGATGCTGTAAGTTATTATTTCAGATAATAGGAAGGAACTGGCAAAACCACCTCTGAATATTCCTTGCCTAAGAAAACCCTATGAAATTCATGAGGTCACCATAAATTGACAGTAATGTGAAGGAGTGTGCGTGCGCACACATACACAGCTCTAAAGAGTTGTTACTAGCAGATAAGCAGAACTCTGAATGCCAGTTCTGTTCTTCTTATAAGATATGTATGTTAGCCCAGCCATTCGCAATTTGCAATGTTTAGACTACATGCTATTAAGCTGGAAAGGAAATTTAAGAAATTTCTCCTCTTCATTCAGGAATGCATGGTATATAATGTGGTAGGGAACCTTTGGCCCACCAGATGTTTTAGACCTCCGTTCTGAGAACCCTTGCCAATAGTGAGAGATTTGGGAGTTGCAGTCAAAACCATCAGGACATTAAAGGTTTTCCAGACTCATTTATCGTAATTGTATAACCACCAAAACTGTTCCAAAGCAGACCAGTTCATAACACACCACAGTGCACATCTCAGTGGGCCCTTGTTATCCGTTGGGATTTGGTTCCAGGACCTCCCGTGAATAACAAAATCTGTGGATGCTCAAGTCCCATTAAATATAACAGATAGCAAAATGGTGTCCCTTATATAAAATGGAAAAATCAAGGTTTTGTAGTTGGAATTTATACTTTTTTTGAATATTTTCAAGCTGTGTATGCTTGAATCCATGTATAAAAAATCTGTGGATAAGGAAGGCCAACTGTGCTAAACACCTACAACTTATCTTACCTATAGATCTACTCCAATACAGGCATGTCCTAAATGGTAGGGGAGCCTGGTTCAGCATTCCCATGATCCTCAAGTATGCTTTGGGCATAATCTGATGGAGATTTCATACAGACTACAATGGAGGAAGAGAAAGCACTGTGCTCCTACTAGCATGTCAGACTTTTCATGTAAATTAACTGTGTGAGTACATTGAAACTTTCCCAAGAGAACAGAAGGTGGACCCAGAAGCCTGTCAGAGGCAATTGACAGCAAGGTTCCTGCAAGAGCTTTGCTCATTTAGGATCTCTCCACCTCACCAGTAATGCCTTTTAAGATGTCAATTAAGTCCTTATTTTTCTCAGAGCAATAGCTGTGCTCACTGGGAGCTATCCCAGGTCCTGCAGATCCCATCTATGACTTTCTTCTATCTGCTGCTTACTACAATTACTTCCCATCTGAAGCCCTGGGACTTGCCATCACTCCTCCTTGGCTATGCTGGCCCTAGGAGACAAAGGTCCAGAACACACTGCAGAAATAATCCAGTTTGAGACCACTTTAACTTCCCTGACTCAGTGCCAGAGAATTCCGGGAGCTCTAGTTTTGTGAGACACTTAGCCTTCTCTGTCAGAAAGAGCTCTGGAGCTACAACAAACTACAATCCCCAGGATTCTCTAGCACTGAGCTAAAGCGGTCTTAAACTGGATTATATCTGCTGTGTGTTTTGGATCAAAGACTATGAAGTTAATTTTAATGTCCATGGGCTCTGCCTACATGGATCCAGGAAACCTCTGCCATCTTAACTCAGAACAACTATAATATCTCCATGAAATGTGGGCATGTGACTCCAACATTATCATTTTTTATTTTTCTCCTGTTTGATTGTTAACACCTTTGCCTAATGAAGAAGCCAGTTGAGCTTTGAAATCTTGCATTATGTATTTTTTGCATTTTAGGTAGCCAATAAAGGTATTGATGTTTCCTGGATTTCGTATGTATAGCAAACACAGCTACCCCTGGATTTGATTTCTAATATGAATCCTTCCAGACTAGAGCCCCTGCTCCAGGTACCACTGATCACATAGATGTGTTTAGACAGAGTATGCTCAGTTTCAAATAGGTAACCGGAGTTTCAGCACTGATGGTGGCAGACCCCTTTCTTAGGTCTGCCTCTCTTTAGAGGTTATCCTAAACCTGCCTGCCTGCTTTTAGAATAAAGAGGAACCGCTTTTACAGAAAACCTGTAAAATTATTTTATTTAGTATCATTTAAATTGAATTTTAAACTAAACTTAGAACTAAATATAGGACATTTACGGCTGTTATAATTTACTGTTCATGTTAGTTGCATTTTCTAATACTTTAAATTATAGGATGTATTTAAAATGTTGAAGATATATTTTTGAAATGAAATACGATCAGAATGTTACTGTTCTTCTGTGCACTCTAAGTTTTGTGCCAGGTCAGTATTCACTTGTGAAGCAGTCAGAGAAACAAATCAATATGATCATGCACAATCTGAACACATGGTAACACAAAGAATATGGCAAGATACTAGCTCTATCAAAGATATGTAAAGGAAGCTTAACATGTCTGCAGTCTTGTGCCATATTTAAATCACACACACATCCCTTTAGCAACCCAGAGCTAAACGGTTTTTCTCACTGCACACAGACTCTCTAATGACTACACTTTCAAACACTCAGCATATACTCCTCCTACTCAACACCCACACATGGTACATTGTGCACAAATGTACAGCTAGCACATAATCTGCATGCACTTACCTTCTGCATAAGCCCATGTAACAGGGACCTCAATGTAACTGTGACTTGTCCTTATCACACAAAATGTGCTTTTCGGATCACCCCTTATGTTCTCTCCACACGGAAAATTATGGGAGAAAATTAGGAGCTGTTTCTCATCTAATTATTTAATTAGATAACCCCATTTTTAAAAATATCTTTCAATTTCCAGATTCTCACATTATATAGTTCAGGGCACTTCTATTCTAATGCAGTCAATGGGATCTTTTTTCCCAAATCTGTTCATCTCTTGCATCAAAGTCATGCATCAAAAACTGTGCCATATCTCCACCTCAAACTGTCCTTCAACTTCCTTTGTCAGTTCCAGATATCCACAACTTTGGTGGAGTTTAACAGCAATGTGTCTAGCAGCCAGCAAAGAGACTGTCTTGCTTTGTGAACTGCAGAAATAGAGAAATATATCTCGATTGTACCCACTGATTGACAATACACTTTCATTTTTTTTTTAAGAAAAAGAAAGAAACAATATGGTGGGAAGGTGAAGGTGTAGTAACTCTTCCCTTCAATCCATGATACTGATGCTATATTCCAGCTCTAGACAGAACCATTCTGAAAAATATGAACTGAAATCTTAGCCATTCTTAACTGCAAGTAATACATAATGCTTCAGCACACAAGAGCTCTGCTGAAAAAAATGCAATGGCTGGCTATTTGCTACTTTGCCAGGTTTCAGGTTTTGCTGTTAATTTGTAAAGCCCTAAACAATTTAGGATTTGGTTACCTGAGATACTACCTTCTCCTTTAGAAATCCCTTTGGTCTCTGAGGTCATCTAGAGAGATCATTTTTATAATGCCACATGCTTCTAAAATATGCTCCAGTCATTGATAGCAGAGTATTAAGTGGGGTATTAAGTGTGGTGGCATCTACTATGATGAATGTCCTGACAGAAATGTGACATACTCAAACCATACATAGATTTGATGCATGTTAACAATATACTCATTTATCCATGCATTATCTATTTAGTTCAACCTAACATCAATTTCATGGATTCACATAAGAGTTTTATTTACAGTATTTGTATATTCTGTATTTGTGTATTGTATATATTTTATGTTTTATTAACGAAATACACAAACTTTAATATATATATGTAAATAAATCACTACCTGCATCCTTACCAGAAATTGCTTCTTCTGCCAATTTCAACTGCCACAATCTCTTTAAACTCCACCAATCTGTACTATATTTGTATCCTTAAAAAAAAAACCAGCTCTTGCAATTTCTTTTAGACATCGGGATATTCTTAAACTGGTTCAAAATGCAACATGGGTAGCTACTGTGCTGGGTAACGAACTCCACAGAGCCTTGCTTAAGGCATTAAAGTCCTTTTGCATGCCTAGGGGGGCTTTCAGCTGTTGCTTCTATCTTTCTTCAAGACAATGAAGGGGGGAAAAGGGGGGGGATAGAAACAGCAAGCAATAAAATAAAAATCACAGAAAAATCTTTTCAGTTCCATGATGCAGACAAAATTTATCTATCAAAATTCCATGTCTCTGAAATTAATTAATCAAAATTGAGGGAAGGGGAATATCTCACCCATGAATAAGCAGAGTAGGAAGAAAAGAACAGCTATATCTAAAAAGGCAAATGAAACAACTGTTGCAGCATCATTATTGTACAGAATATTAAATCATATCACAATTTTCACCACAAGTGGGACTCAATGTGGGTTTACTGTACAAGTATCAGATAAACATATACAGCGACTGAGTCAGCACACGTATTCCATTGAGAACATATGTAGATTACTTTGTGGAGTACAAATAACTACCAATATTTAAGTGTGAAACAAACAGTAAGATCTAAATGTAGAGTGAAATAAGTTAGATCATTTCACTTTGAAGGCAAAATAAATGCCTGTTAACTATGGGAAACTTCAGATTTCCACACAAATGTAAAGACAGAGCTTCTCTTTCTTCCTTCTTCCACTGTGCTGCTTCTTCCAATGGCAGCTGTGTTTTGTAATAAAAAAGGTGACATTAACATGCAAAGCCGAACTGTGATTGAGGAAACAGTCAGGCTAACTGACCAAAATAGAAGGCTTGCTGAGAAAGAAAACAGAAATGGCACTGCTAGTGGAATGGAGTTATCAATAATTCAGTAAGAGTCCATGCATATCTCCTAGCAAGAGCTTGAAAAACATTTTAGCCACTTAGAGAAAGCAGAAAGACTGTATTACATGGCCAGAACTGCTGTGCTGCATGCACTACGTTGTGTTCAGCACTGAATGGCTGAAGCTGCAAAGTTGGCCTTCCGATGGGGGTGAACAGGGCTGGAGTGGTGGTGGTAGCAGTAGTGGTCCTTCTCCTCATCCTCAGACTCTCTCCAGAGCTGGGTGGGCCATCCATGCTGCTTGCCAGACCATACTTGTCCTTAGCCCACCCACCCCCACTCAGCATAGATCAATGGGTGAAGACCTTGATGGCCTTGCCAAGCCAACCTAGAGGTGATGACTCTGGAGGGAGCCCAGCGTAGACCAGGAGGTACATGTGCTGGTGACAGAGGCAGCAGAAGCTTCTGCCTCTCACTCCACCTGCCTAGTCCCTTGCTGTTGCTGCTGTTGTTATGCATTCACATAGCAGTCCCCTTCCCCTCTCCTCCTCCCTCCAATGCATCCAAGCCGCAATTATCATCAGGTCAATACTGACCTGATATCATAGATTTTGGTAAGAAAAGTAGGGTTCCAGATTTAACATGAAAATTGTATTACGAAAGGGGTCTCGGAACATATCCCTTGTGTAATATGCAGGCTGACTGTATGTAAGTCAATCCCATTATCAGTGCCCTTTAAGCCATTTAAATTTTATTTTGTATATAATATCTTAATTTTAACACTAAGCAACTGACAAAATACAAATTAAGGCAAGACTTTTTCAACTGAATCTCAGAGATCACAACTTGAATCACCTAAACATACAACTGTTTTCAATTAGAATTCAACAAACTGTTTTACTAAGTATGAATCAGTTTTCCTTAAAAAACAAACCCACGGCAAAACAAAACTGTATGTCAAAATTCTAAGTTCAGCTCTTCAACAGGACATAAAAATGATTAATTTGTTATTTAGAAAACATGGGTAGCATGTCAAGGTTTCCAGATTTCCCCCTTTCCAAAGAATATCTCAATCAAGATATCTTTATGGGCTGAAGATGATATGGTTTATTTCTTAAACCAGCAATGCCACTCCAGAAAGACTGGCAAGAGAAGCAAAAGCAACTGTGATTCATTGATTAGAGTCAACCACTTTAAAGCATTCGTCCTGAAAAGTAACGCATTAGCCACCATTTAGAACAGTTATTGTGACTATAAGCTAAACTTTCAAATAATGCAATTTCATAGAATTTCCACACTAAGTAATGATGAGGTGCAGTTCATTCTGTGTGCTTCTGCTTGCAACTTTGACCATATATCATTATCATCTTATATACAACCACTGTTTGCTTTTTAATTAAGTCATTCAAATAAACTGATATCCATGACACTCACTGCAAGAATCTTAATCCAAATGATCATGACAGGAAACAGTTTGTGGCACAAGAGCTCATTGCAAAATAAGCAAAGCATTGGCATCTCTATCTGTTGGCAGAATATGAAGTGCCCTTTTACTACAAACGTTTTAAATTCAGATTAAAATAATTTCGGGCTAGTCAAATATCTCCAGAACAATATGTGTAATCCCTCAAATTCTCCATCTGTAATTCCCTGTAGTCTAGATAACATATGCTAACTAAAGCGTAAGCAACAGTCCTGTTTTAGTAAATGTGGTCTTTAAATCATTTACATCTTCATAATTTGTATTCATTGTATTTCCAGAAAGCTATTTTTTTAAAAAAAATCTGATCTCCAATCCAATCATTCTATAAGGTGCATGGAATTGTGTGGGTATACAGGAGGGAAAAATAATCCACAATTGGTTCTAGAATGACAATACTTTAAAAAAGAATCATGGACATGTGGCCAAGCTGTAGTTCCTCGATTGTGGCTAAGAAGAAAATGAGAATACCTCTCCTTTCCCTCTCTTTACAGTCTTATTTACAGTTGGGCACGAAGGACCCATATTTCCGCAAGGCTCCTAAAACAGAAATAAAAGAATTTCTTTCTACAGAATTGCATTTCATTGTAGCCTTTCCCCCTATTTTCCCTAAATCTAAATTTAAGTTTTATCTAGCTTTATTTTACAGAGCTTTTGAGCAATCCTCAAGTATCACTATTTTCCTTGAATTTGTCCTTTTGGACTATACAATTAGTCATTATCACATACCATGAGTAAGCATGATCAATTGTAAGTTGTGGGGGGAAATGTTGGCTAGAATAAAAAGCAAAACATATACCCCATTCTCTCTTAAAACAAACACAAGCCTTAAACCTGGATTGCGGTGGAATATGACAAACCATGTGTGTCAATATAAATAAAATCAAGCAAAGAAGTCACAACAAAGGCCTGAGGAACTGAGTGTGGATCTGAGAGGGAAGAGTATAGGCATTATTCAAAAAAAATTAATAAATAGGAATATGTACCACTGAATTGTGTAGTATTTTATTTTCTATCTTGTTCTTTCACCCATTTGTACAATTAATAAAATGATGGCTTAAATTAAAATTCTGCTCTGTTTACTCAGCAGTGACTACCTGAAACCACTAACTGCAACTACAGGATCTATCTGTTTATCTGCTGCTTCCTCTTCAGTTCCATAAATTTCCCTCATATTCTGGAGAAATTGGTTAGACGAGTATGTCTACAGCCTAGCTGAGTCAGTAGAATAGAGCAAAAATAGACAAACTAGTAACTAAGTAAATGGAGGTAGGAGGAGATGTAAAATGTTGTAAAAAAGGGGGAAACCGTTTATTTATTTATTTATTAGTCTTGCTCTCTCACACACAGGCTTCTGATGGGTAAATTTCCACTACAGCCCTCTCTACTGTACAAAACACAATGCACCATTGGGAATCATTCAGATTAGGAATGTGTCATCGAAACAGCTAACTTTTGGTCTTCTAAGCTTCAGACTTGGTTGCTATGGAAGAAAGAAACAATTCAAGAAAGCTCTGTAACTCATTCTAGAAAGATGCCATGAAAGTCAGAAACAGAACCAACTGAGGAGAAGATCACTAGAGATACTGCAAGTTCAGCTATTCAGTACAATAAAGAGCTATCTGTGTGTTCTTCTAGCACCAAGCCACCCAAGTGACAAAATATAAATTTATAAAATAGGAGCAAGACAGACTCCTGAATTTCTTTGTCCTCTGCAACAGTAAAATCCTGACACAAAGGTACTCTAGCAATCATGTATTCATACTTAATCCCATTTGAGGTTATATGCACACCTTCCTGCTGCTCCAAGACGGGGCCTCTAAGCACACTACCAGGCAGATAATACACTAAATTATTTCCTCCATTATTCTAAATCCCCCACACATGCTATGTGTAAGTCAGAGACTACAGAGAAGAACATTGTTTTTATCAGCTTGAATGGAGCCGCCACTGTGATGGGGTTCTTTAGAGGATACAGAATGACCCCTAAACTTTGTCTCCATGCCTTCCTTTTCAGGGATTTAATGCTCAGTTTCTCAATCAAGTTTGTTTTAGGTAGTTTGCCACGGTCAGAATTAGTTTCAGCCAACAAGGTAGGGAAGATTTACTAAAGGTTTTTTCTCCTCTCTTTAGGAGGAAAATAATTAAGACAGGTAGGTGTGGACAAGAGGTTAGTAAAAAAACAACAACTGTGGGTTAATAACTGTTAACCATTCTATAAATTGCTTTTAAGCATTTTGTAGTATAGATTTCTACAAACAGGATGTTTTTGAGTTGAGGCAGTTCTTGAATTTGTGGATCTGTTTCTCTTTCTCTCACTGATACTATTTTCAACAGAAGCGTTCTTTCTGGGGGCCATGGCACTTTATAATAATAATGTTTTACTTTAAAACTCTTGTCAATGAATGTTCACAGTTCAGAATGAATTATGGAGTCATTCTATTTATTTAATTAATTCATATCCCCACCTTTCTCCCAATATGGGATCTGAGGCTGCTTACTTACAACATAGATTAAAACAAAATTCAACTAAAAAGGTAATTGTTACAACTATTATAAGAGAGCCACCATAGTGTAGTATTGGACTATGACTCTTGAGACCAGGGCTTGATTCCCAGCTCAGCCATGAAACTCACTGGGTGACCTGGGGCAAGTCGCATGCTTTCAGCCTCAGGGGAAGACAATGGCAAACCTTTGGCAAGAACAAATCTTGCCAAAAAACAAAACAAAAACAAAAACCATGTCATGTCACTCTTAATATGTCAGGCTTGGCCCTCATTTCAGGTGATTTAAAGGGTGTTTTCTAACCTCTAAAGAAACCTTAGGGTCGCCATGAGTTGGAAACGACTTGAAGGAACACAACAGCAACAATCAACTATTGATGCTATATTGTTATAATTATTTTAAAAATAATTTAAAAAGCTATCCTATTGAAAACAGCATTAATTTAAAATAGTTCACAAGCATTAAAAACTTATCAGTGAGAATAAAAATACACCACCACTTCCTTAAAAAAACCCACAACAACCTTCTGCATTTAATAGCCAAAGACTTGCCTATTATTATTCTCTCTATAAGATTTCTTCAGATGTTTACCATTGTCTTTCAATAAGGCTGAGAGGGAATGCCTGGTTTCTATGACTGAGTAGAGATGTGAATCCTGGTCTCCTCAGGTGTCAGTTCAGCACTCAAACCACCATACCACACTGTCTGTCAGATTCCTAGTCTACTGGTAATACTCATACCATCACACCATTCTGGCTCTTTCTACTGCATTACGTTCTTAAAAGTGTATTTAGAATTAAAGAAGCTATGCAGCTTTTTTCCCTTTAAAAATCAGAAACTCATTTTAAATAACCCAAAATGAGGGCCAAGCCAAACATGACATTAAGAGTCTAGTGGCTGAACTCCTTGAATTTGTGTTCAAATTCAAGAGTGTTTTGTAAAATGGTCATTAAAAGCATCACACCAAGCTACTGAAGATTCTAAGATTGGGTTCAGGGGGGAGAGTAACTGAGTTAGACCTCTCACCACCTTGAACAGCTCAGCTGGATGTGAATTCACCGACACAACACATGCAGAAAAAGAAACGTTCTTTGCTGTGTGTATTGCCACCCTATAGGAACAAAGATTTTGTCATATATAAATAAATGAAATAAATAAATAAATAAATAAATACAAAAGTATTCTGCCATCTATGCTATAATCAGTGTCCTTTGCATTTCAGCTCCCCGAGAGTCTCTGTATACCTGGTTAATAATGAAAGACATTTGGGAGTGACCATATCAATAATCCTGGTTAGATTTTGATTCCACTTATAGACCAGAGCTTCAACGGACTCATCAGTAATACCAACTATAAAACCCTCTACAGTCACCTGGAATCTCAAAGGATCCATTAGACTTTGGGGACAGACCATTGCAGAGACACGTTGTAGCTTTGATACTATGAGCTGTCCATGACAACTCAGATGTATTAATCACCTCCACCCACACATCCATATGTTCTGAAATGAAAATCACATCTGAGATGTGACCCGCCAAATGTGTAGGTCCTGAAACTAATTGGATAGGACCATGTTCATCAAGGCTATTATGAATCCCCCAAACTGCACCTGAAAAACTGGCCTTCAATTATATGTTCAAGTTGCCCAGAGGCAAAAGTCTGGGCGACTCCAACAACTCCAAGACCAGTTCCATGAGCTTGGCCAGGGAATCTGATAGGCAGCAGGGTGGTTGGTATACTAACAGAATCCCCAGTCCCCAGTTTTCAGACTCAGGTATACACACTTGATGTAGCTCAGCTCCCTAGTAGGTCAATTTAAGATGGTCTTTATAGATCACAGCTACCTCACCTCCCTCACTAGCTCCTATCACAGTACCTAGCTTGGAGAGCCTAAGCCCATGTTGTAGCCAACAACTGCCATAGTTGGAATACAAAGGCATACTGCCTCTGATACTAAAAGTAATGCATAACCATCATGTGTTGTAACCACAACTGTAGCGAGGGGGTGGACAATTATGCCCTTCCAAATATTTTTAGCCTACAGCCCCATCAGTCCTAGCCAACATAGCCAATATTGATGAATTGCAGGAGTTGTAGTCCAAAAATGTCTGGGAAACCACAGTTATCATTGCTCTTGCAACTACAAAATGCAGTAAGCACATTTTCAGTATGCATGCAGACCAAGCATCACTGGCTAGTCAAAACATAGTACCTGTTGGGGAGAGGGCTTGGAATTGCTCAGCAAAGATGGCAACTTAGGACATTCACATTGGCATTGAACACTGGTCTCTAATTATTGCTATAAAATGTGGGAACAACAAACCATATATATCCAGGTTATGCAGTCAGGAAATGTGGAAATGCAACAACATCTAAAACCAGTTTTTCGAGCCAGAGATCAAACTATCAACTCAGAGGTGTCAAGATGGGGGGAGGGGGGGCGGTCCACGTATAGCACCTAAACACACTTAAACATCAAAACAGAAAAACTGTTTGTCTATTCTGACCTCCCATGCAAATTATCTGCTCAGTTACAGAAACTGCCCCTCCAAGAAATGGTAAGCTACTCTCACACTACTGGAAAATCAGTCTCTGACTGACAGACATCTCTTTGACAGTGAACAAAGCACTAAATATGGGATTTTACAAAAAACCAACATCCAAGCACTATCTATGACTATCTATTAGATGTGCACCTCAGGCTCTGAACATTTTGGGAATTGTTGTCAACAAACTTACATACATGAGTCATATATATATATACCTGCTCTCACCCACTCTGGTTTTCAACTAGATGTATTTTGGCATTTATGAGTATCCATGGGTTTTCCGTTTGCACTTGCAGAAGATTTTAGTACTTCTATATACAGACTAAAGGTATGACTGTTTAGTAATGCTCATCTGAATACCTGACTTACCCCCAATGCCTCCTGAAGCAGGGGCATTTGTGCTGTGGTCTGTTGCCAGCTCCAAGTGGTTGCTCAGAGCACATGGTGAAGTCTCACAATGGTCTCCACCAAAACATGAGACTTCATGTAAGATTGTAAGTAAAGTCTTGCTGTGGCTCTCCCCATATCTCGTGAGGCTCACTAGTCTAGGAAGGTTTGGTGTGAGATTCCAGGGGAATATTTATGCTAGACCACATGGCTGCTGGCTATTCTGCATCAGGAACTCCGTGTGACTCACCCACCTGCACTATATTGCACTGTTGTATTTTCACCATATCCCCAGCTTCTGCTAGTCACCTTTGGGGGCCGGGGGAGGAGAAATTTTCCCATGTTATGTGAGCATGGGTTTTTTCACTTCCCTGGTGATATTGGATTTTGGACATTAATTGTTTATTATAGTTTTTCTCTTTGCTTATTTGCAGTTGTCTAAGGTTTCCTTAACGTCTCCTGCTTTTTAATATGTTCTTTTATGTGTTAGCATAATGTATATGCACTGAACTGTATTTATCACACTATTTTGTCACAACCGGTGGTTATCGGAAGGAAGAGGGGCACAATATAAAGCATAGAGTGGGGGACCTATGAGTGGGACAGCCATGCCAATGGAAAGGGAGGTAACCTGCAGTTGAGGCAGATGTAAGACACCCCTCCACGCACCCAGTCATGCTAAATCACACTGACTGGATGGGGTACAACCCCTACTCAGGTATTTAACAGACAAGAGTGGAAGGAAGCTCTGTTAAACAACTGGCTAAGTATGGAAACTTTGGGCTCCGTGTCCCCTCAACCTGAGTACATGCAACTTGTCATAAGTGATGATTTATCTTTGACAGTGATTGATTAATAATAATAATAATAATAATAATAATTTATTATCCGCTCCTCTGTAAGAACATTTGGAGTGGAATACAGCATATTAAAAGACATGAATTAAAACAAAGCTAAAATTAAAACAGTCCCATAACCCACATTCCAACCTCCCACCCATTAAAATAAATTAAATCAGCAATAAATTAAAAACGGTAGGATCTAAAAACAGTATAGGTGTATCCAGACCCCTTCTTATGCGGCCACATCATAAGTTGAGGGTTGGAGACGTGGGAGGAGGCGAAAAGCATAGTCTAAGTCCAGAGCCGGGGTCAAAGGTTTCAAGGGAAGGCCTGCCGAAAGAGATGCGTCTTTAAGGCTGTTTTAAAGCAGTCTAAAGATGTCATGAGACGCATCTCGTCCGGCAGACCGTTCCAGTGCTCGGGAGCGGTGGTAGAAAAATCCCTCTGGGAGGTCTGCGTCAGCCTGGTCTTGATAGGCTTTAGCAGATTACTCCCAGAGGATTGAAATGTGCGGGGAGGATCATATGGGAAGAGGCGGTCCCTGAGATAAGATGGACCCAAGCCATGTAGGGCTTTAAAGGTTAAAACCAGCACCTTATACTGTGCCCGGAAACTAATTTACAGTTGGCCCTCCTTATCCACGGATTTTTTATCCATGTATATGAGCATACACGGCTTGAAAAGATTTCCAAAAAGTATAAATTCCAAACAACAAACCTTGATTTTCCATTTTATATATAGGACACCATTTTGTTGTGCCATTATATTTAATGGGATTTGAACATACATGGATTTTGTTATCCACGGAGGGTCCTGGAACCAAACCCCAGTGGATTACAAGGGCCCACTGTATGATGGCTTTATGATTTACTTATGATAGCATTATGACAGATTTTTGATGGCATTATAATGACTGATTTACAACTGAATTATGATTGATTTATGGCTGAAACTGTGATGGGATTTATGACATTTGTGTTATGCCATAAGTTGTGGCCATCTTTGTTAAACCATGAAATGATTTGGGCCCCATTGTCCCAGTGCAAGTAATAGATTCTATGTAAGAGGTATATTTTAAAAATATAACTAACTAAATAAAAGATCACATCCCAGAAACTCTGTAGGACCACCAAAGGGGATTTGACTATATTTAAAGCCCTACATGGCTTCGGTCCATCTTATCTTAGGGACCGCCTCTTCCCGTATGATCCCCCACACACACTTCGGTCCTCTGGGAGGAACCTGCTATGGCCTATGAAAACTAGGTTGGCGCAGACCTCCCAGAGGATGTTTTCGGCTGCCGAAATGACCTGCCGGATGAGATGTGTCTTATTACATCTCTTGATTGCTTTTAAAAAGCCATAAAGACGCATCTCTTCCAGCAGGCCTTCCCAGAAAGTTCTTAACTCCTGGCTCTGTTAGTGGGTCAAGCTCCCCCCTCAATTTTTAATATCTTGACCCCTGATGGCCATGCAACTGATTGTTGCGCTATGTTGTGGGAATTTTAATTATGTTGTTAATAACTTCGATGTCAGTTTAATCTAATTTTTAAGGGGTGGATGGTTGGGTATGGGTCATTGTAAATTTTACCTTTTACCTTGTATTTTTAATTGTTGTAACCTGCTCCAGTTGGTTGACAGAGGAGTGGGCTATAAATAAAATATTATTATTATCATCATAGAATCATAGAAATTTAGAGTTGGAAGAGACCACAAGGGCCATCCAGTCCAACCCCCTGCCATGCAGGAACTCCCAATCAAAGCATACCCGACAGATGGCCATCCAGCCTCTGCTTAAAAACCTCAAGGAAGGAGACTCCACCACCCTCTGAGGGAGTCTGTTCCACTGTCGAACAGCCCTTACTGTCAGGAAGTTCCTCCTAATGTTGAGGTGGAATCTTTTTTCCTGCAGCTTGCATCCACTGTTCCAGGTCCTGTTCTCTGGAGCAGCAGAAAACAAGACATCCCTTCAAGTATTTAAACAGGGCTATCATGTCATCTCTTAACCTTCTCTTCTCCAGGCTAAACATTCCCAGCTCCCTAAGTCGTTCCTCATAGGGCATGGTTTCCAGACCCTTCACCATTTTATTCGTCCTCCTTTGGACATGCTCCAGTTTCTCTACATCCTTTTTGAATTGTGGTGCCCAGAATCATCATCATATTGTAATCTTCTCTAAGAGGCTGAGGGCTTTATGTTTTGTTTTGTTTTTATATCTGTCCACCTTGGATAGTACCACATATTCCATTAGCACACATCAAGCAGCTGAAGAATTCTTGGCATTGCTACACTTCAACCTGGAGCAGCAAACTCATGGGTCTAACAGAGAAGATGATGAAGAAGAGTCAAACCAGCCTCATCACTGGACAGATCCCTCTCCAGACTGTAAAATTAAGAAAAAATATTATGAAAAGCTTAGACCTTCCACAAAGGATCAAACAAAGGGAACCCCAACCATCTTCCCAACCTGTAAGAAATCACAACATGTACATTTTGTAAATGTCTCTTATGTATCCTTGCAGCTCAGTCATCCTACTCTGACTTGACACCTCATAAATTTTTCTATTTGTTTATGTGGCTGGTGGTTTTATGATTTGTGCCAACATTATGAATGCTTCCATAAACAGTCTGGCAAGAGATCAAACAGCACAACCCTTGCTGCTCACCCTAGTGCTACGATTCTTCCTGCTAGTAATACTGGATCCTAAAAGTTTCCTCCACCAGGATTCACACTATATGTCAGTTCAGATTTCTCTTCCATCAGTTTTAAGACCGATCATTTTTGCAAGATATTACTTTCGTATTACCATTAACAAACTTGCCATGGTAAACTTAAAATTTAATTCTCTCAGCATTAAGAGGGCTGGGATCTATGGTTAAAAGCAGAAAAGTAACAAATTAAATTAAATGAATAAAATCTGATGTGATCTTCCACCAACTGATATACCACACAGATAAAGATGACTATCTTCATAAACACCCCAGCTGGAATCATTTTGGTACACTACACTAGCACTTGAACTTCTTCCAGTTTTCTATAAGGAAAATCTGCCAGCACTAAGCAGCCTGTTTTTCCAATGCCTTGCTTTCTTCATGGTTGCTCTATCTATTGCCATTTTCATCCTACCACCACTATTCACACAAGCACAATAGGATTCCAGCCACTTTGTTGAGCCAGAATTTTACAACCCATGTTCCTACTTTATTCTTCTTTTTCTTCCATATGTACTCCTTACAAAGACAAGTATGGATTCAATTTTATTTTTTATTTATCAATTGAGTTTAATTTTATAATGCTGGCTAAACTAGATCTATTTTTGCTTGATCTAGACTAGATCAGAGAAATCATCATTACAACAGGCAGCTGATTAAAAATTTTAAACTGGCAACAATAGCAAAATATCTAACTAATACACAGTCTGCTCATGTTGTACCTTGTCAACCCTCTTCCAAAAATATGCTTGGACACATGAAAACAAGGACATACAGCTTTATCTACTTTTCACCACTGCATAAGTCACATTCTTGCATAAATCACACATTTCCATCCTCAGAAAAGACACATGACTCATGATATTCTCAAATCATGCACCCATACAAATTATAGTACAGAATCAAAGTGAACCATCCATGTTGCCCATACAGTATCTTGCAGCTCCAACTTTGTATCACCAAATTGACAGGTGGTGGGAAAAAACCCTACCCCATTCTTTTCATTTGACACCTCAACTAATCAGGACTATGAAGAAGTGCTACCTAGTGTCTGCATTCACAACCTAGAGCCTGTGTTTAATAGCACAAAAAAGGACTACATTGTGATAGAAACACAGTACAAAAAGAGACATTGCGGGGCTTTCTAGATTGGCAGGAAAGTGTGACATGAAGTTGCCTTTTCCTTAATACTCAGCAGCTGCACCACAGCCTTTAGATGGAGCTGCGCTGTTCCGCAGTTTTTAAAAAAGCAGCTGGAAAACCAGCACCTTTTTAAAGGCGTTTCTTCTCCCCTAAAACCCAAAAAAAGCGTTTTCATGGCACAGTTTCCCTTTTTCTCATCTAAAGGCTAGACTTTCATGCAGCCATGAACACACTTCTTTTTGCCAATCTAGATCAGGCCTACAAGAACATATAAAACTCTGTTTCAGAGACATGAAAAATAAAATGGACTGAAAGTAGGCAAAATCTCCACTGCTCTTCTTACAACAAAAATAATTCATAAGGCCAAAACACACTGCAGAAATAATCCAGTTTGAGATTGTTTTAACGTGCTAGAGAATTCTGGGAACTATAATTTGTTGAGGCATCAGATATCTCTGACAGAGAAGGCTAAATGTCTCACAAAAATACAGTTCCCAGAATTCCCTGGCATTGAGTCAGTAATGTTAAAGTGGTCTCAAACTGGATTATAAATTGGAAGTTAAAAAAAAAAATCAAAGATTCTAGCAATGCCTATATGGAAACAGCCAAACAAAAACTCTGCATATATAGTTTGCAACAAACATGGAGTTCCTATCATCAGATTATTAATTCCAGTCCTTTTTCTCTGAATTATATCATAATGGTGATCTCTCTAGTTAAAAAATTAAGAAATATTTATTAAATGTTTCCTTCAAAGAATTAAATGCTTAATATAAACAAGCTGTGAGATTGCCAAAGCAGAGGTGTAAAGCTTCTGAAATTTTGGAAACCATGGAGATTAAAATGGCTTTCCCCCTTTAAAATTTTGGAGTAAATTGAACAACTGCAATACTTATATCCCTATCAAACCTAAAGCTATTTTGCTGCTTTAGCAATATACAGTGCGCCCTTGGTATCTGCTGAGGTTTGATTCCAGGGTCCCCTGTGCATACCAAAATATATGGATGCTCAAGTCCCACTATACACAGTGGCATTATGAAATGGGGTTGTTTATATAAAATAACAAAATCAAGGTATGCTTTTTAGAATTTATATATATTTTTAAAATATTTTCATGTTGTGGATGGTTGAAGCTATGTAAGTCTGAGGGCAGGGAACCGTCTAATTAACAAGATTTTATGTACAGTGCTGAGTAAATTTACAGCACTATATAAATAAAGGTTAAGAAGAAGGAAGGAAGGAAGGAAGGAAGGAAGGAAGAAAGAAAGAAAGAAAGAAAGAAAGAATAGGTGGATATGGAGGGCCAACTGTAAAACGTTTCATTAATATATAAAAGTACTATTTAAGTTAATCAAATTTAAAAACATAAAAGGATTTTTCATATGAAAAAAACGGTGAACATTCCCAGTATTATAAAAAACATGCTCGGGTAACTGTGTTGGCCGTTTAACAAATACAAACAAAATCTATCAGTGATACCTTTATTGGCCAACCGAAATGCACAATATACTTGTTGCAAGCTTTTGAAGCTCCATAGGCTTCTTCATCAGGCAAGATGTTACAAACCAAACAGGAGGGGGAAAAATTGGAGATATTAGTCAGATGCCTGCATGTTGTTTCATGCAGGATATCGTTTGCAGACAGGCTCCTCCTCCTTCTGGTCATGTAGCAATAGGGAGATTTTCTTTAATGCCCTGTATTAAAGAGTCTTTAATGCCCTGTATTAAAAAGTATAAGACTCTTAGAAAATTGATATTTGAAATTTATTCATTGGATCTCTCTAAGTGTATGTAATTTAGCTATTTTTTAAATTAATTGTTTTGAGCACAACACATTTAATCTGAGTAGAGGCACAAACCAAGTTTGCCCACTTTTCCATTTGCCCTTTCCTACAGCTCTGGAGTTTCATGAAGCCTAATAAAAACATCTTCCATAAAAACTTTCTTGGTGAGCACCAGGATTGATGTGGCCAAAAGCAGAAAGACTCCAGAACTGTCTCAATCAAATGTTGTTACTAAGTAGTGTTGGACACTGCACTAACTCAAAGAGTAATACATATGAGACAAGCTAAATGACAGATTTGGACACATTTCAGCATTTCTTGGTATAATGCTTTGTTATGTCAGTAAGAACACTGACTCTCATAAACAGCCTCCATCCTTCCAAAGTGCAATGTGGAAAAACCTGTTTGTGTGACCTTAACTTTGTTATTCTTTGGATTCAAGATTAATACCATGTATCATTCTTTGTTGTCCTAGCAAAATGTATATACATTCTATAAAATGACTTTGTATGTTAAGTTCTTGTTACTTGATTCAATATTTGTACTGCAGTTTCTAATCATGTATAAATAACACTCTATATAAAACAAAAGTTACTTTAAATAAATAAAAGACAAGCATAGCACTTTATACTCAAACACAGCATCCAATGCACTATCTCTTGTAGAATAGGGTAAAGTACAGTACTGTGCTGGAATAAGTACAGTAGGCCCTTGGTATATGCGGGGGTTCCATTCCGGACCCTCCCCGCATATACCAAAAACCGTGTATGTTCAAATCCCTATTGTTCCCAACAGCGGTGCATGTGCATGGGTGCTGCCATTGGGGAAAAAAGTCTGTCTCCTGCCCTCCTCTCCTCCCTTCTTCCTTCCTTCCTCCCTTCCCTCCCTTTACTTACCTTTTTTGCTGCCGCTGCTGCCACCACTACTGCGTGAAAGGTCCTTCCGCAGTGGTGGAGGCAGCGATAGAGGCCTTGAAGGCCTCTGGAACTGCTGCGCTCCATGCCGCCTCGCTACCACCGCCACAGGAAGGGCCTTGCCTCCAACATCGCCACTGGGCCCTTCCGCAATGGCAGCAGCAAGAAGGCCAGGTGGAAGTGCTAGAAGCCTTGAAGCTGCTGCCTGACCTCTTCACTGCCGCTGCGGGAAAGGCCTGGGGGTGGTGTTGGAGGCCAAGAGGCCTGCAGCACTAGCCCCCAGCCCTTCCATGGTGGCGGCAAGGTCCGGAGGCTGAGCAGCATGCACTGCAGAAATAATCCTGGTTTGACACCAGTTTAACTGCTATGACTCTATGCTATGGAATTCTGGGAGCTGTAGTTTGTTGTGGTACCAGAGCAAAGTGGTGCCACAACAAACTACAGTTCCCAGAATTCCATAGCATTGAGCCATGGTAGTTAAAATGGTGTAAAATTGGATTATTTCTTCAGTGTGGATGCAGCCATCATTACTCTTTTTGTTGTTGTTGTTGAACTGCCAAACACACAGAACTATTAACCAGAGGTTCTGCAGAGAATGAGCTGTCATAACTGATGCTGAGAAGTTCAACTCTGCCAAGAACACAGTCCAGAAAAGTTTAACTGTAAGTGCTCTTCCTCCTTCTATTTATGTTATGAATTTATGAATTAGACAGCTAACAAGCCAGGGAACTCTTGTATCTCTTTACTGCCTATACTTGCAAATCAGTATGAAATTCTAGGTTCCATTGCTTCATCCCCCAAACATTTTGTCCATCTTGGGTAAAGAATAAAATTTACCCAAGCAGGAAAAATGCAATGATATGAGGCAGGTCTTTCAAAGGCTGGGAGGGTTTTCTGAAGTTGCAACCAGACAACTCTGCCCAGCAAAATGTGTGGTTTAAAAAGACAAAGTGCTGCTGTCTGGATTAAACTAATTCTCAACAAGTATGAGGTACTGACCCTTTATCAAACCAAGAGGCAGCAAAAACTACAGCTAAGTCCTCAAAACAATTACTCCAAAGAATTTAACTATAAGTACTATGTGTCCACAGGGACCAGCATCTGCTTGCATGCAGCTGCTTAGAAGATGAAAAGGAAAAGTGAAAAGGTGTAATAATGGATCTCCACACAGCTGAGCTGTATGAAGGCCAGAACTAACCCCATTCTTCATGAACCAAATTATAATCCACATTAGACAGAGCAGATACATTTAAAAAATGCAAGCAATGAGAAGATGCTTCTCAGTAGTGTCAAGAGTGCAAGTCAAGATGACAGAAATACGAACTGTGTGGGAATGAGCTACACAGTAATTTTCTGTGTAGAAGGCATTTTGTGTATATGGGTGTGTGCGTTCAGTCAAATGAGCTGTACCTCCATTCTGAAGAACTAGAGCCTTGGTATAGGTTTAGGCCTTCTCACTGTGGTCAAAGTTGCAGTCGCACCTTGGAACTCATGGGGGAACCAATCTGGACTTCCCTGCGAGTTCCAAACTCACACATATTCAAGCCCCATAGGCTTGAAAGGGGCACGTGCATATGGGGCGTGCACTACGGGCACGCATCCCATTAAGATTAATGGCGGTTGCCCCTCCGTAGAGTTGGAAGAATGGATTTGGAGGAACTAATGTAATTGGGATGAAAGCCCTTAACTGTCTCATTTGAATTGCCATTTATTACATCAGGAAGACTTGCTTCTAAATACTTCCCAGTTGTAATAAAAGGAAATTCAAATGACATAGTTAAGGGCTTTCATCCCAATCATTTCAGTGGGTCTTTTCATAGAATCATAGAAGAGACCACAAGGGCCATCCAGTCCAACCCCCTGCCATGCAGGAACTCCCAATCAAAGCATCCCCGACAGATGGCCATCCAGCCTCTGCTTAAAGACCTCTATGGAAGGAGATTCCACCACACTTCGAGGGAGTGTGTTCCACTGTCGAACAGCCCTTACTGTCAGGAAGTTTCTCCTAATGTTGAGGTGGAATCTCTTTTCCTGGAGTTGAGACCGCCATGGTTGCTCTGACTGACAACCTTTGCTTGGGCATCAACAGGGGTAGTGTGACCCTGATGATGCTCTTGGATCTCTCAGCGGCTTTTGACATGATAGATCACTCCATCCTCTTGGATCGGCTGAGAGAGCTGGGAACTGGAGGCACTGTGTTGCAGTGGTTCCGTTCCTTTCTCTCAGGCAGGAGGACAAGGCATTTCTGTACCATGATTCAAATAATTTCAAAGCCTTATCTTGGAACAGAAATCTACTCCAACTTTATTGCCCTGAAAGAGGAGCAAGAGCGGCAGAGAGGAGCAGTAGCATGTGAAGACAGCACTGAATATAAATGCCAGAAGTGTGTATGACTGTCCATGATCTACATCTGGAGTGGTAGCTAAAACAAGACAGTTATAACAGAAGTCACACTGAAGGTATCACAGTAAAAAAATCTGAGGGGGCTAATACCCTAGAAATGGATCAGAAATAAGATATCTGTAACTCCTGGTTCAACAGTAGTATCTAGATCTTTAATACTGCTAAATTTCGAACTCTCTCCTCCTTCTAAATAAACTCTTTTCACCAAGTAAGCCCTGGATGAAGGGGTCTCCTGGTGGCCTGGAAGATAGCTGAAAATTTTGGTTCACCACTGTCTGCCTTCTGAAGAGTTGCAGGATGATGAACAAGAATCAGGAACTACAGCAGCGCTCAGGATTGGACTGAATGGTTCTCCGAGCCCAGTGAGGCAGCCCTATGATGCTATTCCTCAGGCTTCTCTACATTTTGTTTAAACATATGTGATCCAAACCAGCCTCCTTTGAATAAGTCAAGGTGGGAGGAGGAACCAGACTACATCCTCATCCAATGGCCCTGCTCAGGTTAGATAAAGTATAGGTGTATGTTGTCACTCTCCTGACATCATGAACATGATCATGCCCTCTGATGTTATATGTTTTTAAGCCACAGAACTACCTGAGAAACCAGCTTTGTTCCATTTTTGCCTATCCCATTTCCTGCCTCCACAAATCCAAGTATAGTTGCACAAGTGTTCCTAAACCAGCCACTGGGTCTGGAAATCTTCACCCACACTTTTCCTCATAGGGGGGCTTTTTACATTGGCAAGAAAGTGTGACATGAAGTTGCACTTTCCTTAATGCTTAGCAGCTAGACAGCAAGCCCCAGGTGTGCATTTAAAAAGTACAGGGCAGCTAGACTGAGGTTTTTTCTGTGGCTCAGCAACTACATGGGAAGCTGTCAAAACGCTACAAACACAGGTGGAGCAGCTACATGGGCGGCAAGGAACGTGGCTTTTAGCCGCGCTTTAAACATTTTTTTCCCTTGCTGGCTGCGAATTGTGCAATTGCGCAGGTACACCATACAGTCGGAGCTTATCACATGGGGGAGTACAGGACCATTCCGAAAGAGGGAGAAAGTGAGGTCAGTTCAGAAATGCACATGATTACGCACAAGCTCATCACACACAAAACTAGAGAGCATCTACACAAAAAGAAAATGCAGAGTCAATACGAAAGAATTCATCACATGTGAACATACTGGTCGGCTTTCTGTTGCAAATTAAGGCATCTTGGGAAATGGTAGCAAAGGCTCATGGGAGTTGTAGTCTGTGTTCTGTCAGAGCATTATATTGAGTTGTCTTGAGGTTTCAGCCCTCTGTCCAGGAGGGATTCCCATATGTTCTCCATTCTTGAGCAGAGGCCTCCCTTTTCCAAGTTGCCCAGGCACATCCTCCTTTGCCAGGACACGTCCTACTTTTCCAGCCTTCTTTTTGAAGAGGAAGCAGGAGGGCCAGGCGTGCTCTGGCCAGGCTCTGGAGGTCTCTTCCTGGCTCCTTCCCTCCCTCCCTCCCCGCTTCCTTCCTCCTCCCTTTGGCTGAGAGAGTGTGACTTACAGGGAGGAAGGGCAGCGGTGGTGCTCCAGGTCCTCCTGATGCTGGGCCAGGGCAAGCTGGAAACAGGAGGAGGAGGAGAGGGACCTGGAGCACCTCTGCTGCCCTGCTTCCCTGCAAGTCACACTCTCTCAGCCAAAGGGAGGAGGAAGGCAGCCAGGAGAGAGCCCTGGAGCCTGGCCAGAGTGTGCCTGGGCCTGCCTTCTCCTTCCCCCTTCGGCTGAGAGAGTGTGACTTGCAGGGAGGCAGGGCAGCGGAGGTGCTCCAGGTCCCTCCCCTTCTCCTCCTCCTCTTGCCAGCTTGCCCTGGTCTGGCTGAGCGCCTCCAGTGCCCTGCTGTCTCCCTAGAAGTCACACTCTCTTAACCAAAGGGAGGAGGTGAAGGAAGGTGCAGGCGCACTCTGGCCGGGCTCTGAAGGTCTCTTCTTGTCTTGGCACCTTCCCTCCCTCCGCACTTGTATCGCTGCCTTTAAATGGGCGCTTTAAAGATACAGAGCCCCATTTAACCGTTCAACTACACCTTAGCCTTTAGATGCAATAGGGGTGCTTTTTACATTGGCTAAAAGGGGCGGTCCAAACTCGCCCCTTCTAGCGGCGAGATGAGGCCTAGGCTGCCACATGGGCAGCCCCAGAGGCCTCATCCCGCCGCAACGACCCGCCGCAAAAAAGAGCTCCGGGATCGAGCTCTTTTTTTGCGGCGCGGGAAGGGCGCGATTGGCGCCCTCCCGCGCCGCCAGAGCGTCAAAACGTGTGCAGCGCGTCAAAACGCTGCGCACGTGATGATGCTTGTACGGCGCCACCGTGTAGACGCCGCCATCTTTAAATGGCGGCGTCCATGCGTTTTAGGCTTAGGGAGGGTGTAAAGGCTACGCCCTCCCTAACCCTAAATGCGGGCTTTTTAGCCCTAAAAGCGCCTTTTTTTGCCCGTGTAAAACGGGCCAGCAATGCTGCACCCTTTTTAAAAAAGTAGTGGGGAAATCAAACTACTTTTTAAAGGCACTTCTTCTCCCTTAAAACTCCAAAATAGTGTTTTCATGGCACACTTTCCATTTTTCTCATCTAAAGGCTGGGCTTTCATGCAGCCTTCAACACACCTCTTTTTGCCAATGTAAAATGGGCCAGCTCCTTTTTAAAGCACTTCTTCTCCCTTAAAACTCCAAAATAGTGTTTTCATGGCACACTTTCCCTTTTTCTCATCTAAAGGCTGGGCTTTCATGCAGCCTTCAACACACCTCTTTTTGCCAATGTAAAATGGACCAGGGAGTACATGCCACGGGTAGGGCTATAGAGAACTGGAAAAGAAAATGGAAAAAAATCAGGAAAAATCCCAGCCCCCTGCTATTTTTTTCCAAAATTCTTTTTTCATCCTGAAAAAGATCCTGAAAAAGATTAGAAAAACTGGAAACTGAGGAAAAAATAGATTTAAAGAATATTTTCTTTTAGAATTATTATCAAAATACTTAAGACAAGAGGCTCTATTTACTTCTCCAAATTTATTTCTAAGAACTATGTAATGGGAAAGGTTTTTATGTCAGATTATGTGTAGGATCATAATTTTGGTTGTTGCTTCCTTTTCTCTATTCTTTTCATGTAAATTAGTGATTTATGTTTGTTTAACACTACAGTTTTCTCTGTTTTACTAATGTGGTGGTCTGTTCTGTCTTTATTCATTTTTCCTTCTTTTAATAAACTGGTAAAACCAAAAAGGTTTCTTACCGTTCAGAATCTTGTGGCTCCATTTGTAACCAAAAGTTTAAAAAATTGTAAGGAAATTCATTTTGTAATTATTTGAGTATACTGTTCTTTTAATATAGCAAATATTATTTTAACCCAAGCAAAAATATACTTAATATATTTTATAGTTCCTAAAGTAATTAAATTACTTCAGTCTGTTAAGGGTGCTAATACTGCATTCCCTACCTCCAATTTTGCAAAAAGCAACTGGGGGAAAAAAGTATTTTCCAAAGACTTTTCTCTCCATGGCTTCAAAACATTCAGAAATTTTACATCTCTAGCCATAATTAAAGCACTTTGCTGTTACAGTATCTCCATCTGGAGATCACACCTAACTAATGCCAGTGGCCTCCCCACTTGGGCTGGTGAACAGAAGAGGAGGAATCTCCAGGTATTTCTAGATAGAGACAACAGAGGGATTCCACCTCTATCCATGCAGTTCCCAATTGGAATGGTGAATGGGATGAGGATAGAAACCTCAGAAAATTGACCTTTGAGAGAGAATATTCCCTGGGCTCTGCATGGGCATAATTCAGACCATTCATGCTCTACATCGATCCGTAGGAAGAGGCGGAATATAAATACATTTACTATTATTATTATTATTAGGCCAGTGGGCTGCAGGCTTCTCTTCTCTGCTCCAGGATCTTCACTGGAGGTAATCCTGATGATGACTTACAGTATTCCTTGGCATACCTAGCATGACAGTCACCAAGCCCAGTCAAACTACTCCTGTATGAAAGGATGGGAGCATTGGGTACATTGAGGGTATGTCCTGATATATTCAAGCTTTAGACCACTGACTAGGCAGAGAAAGCTTACAGTCACTGAGCCTAGCTATTATCCTGGCATGACACCAAACATCGAAGGCTAGTGAAAGGAGCAATCTGAGGCATCTTTAACTGCCATAATCTCCAGATCAGCTCTGAGATGATATGCTGGAGCTACAAAGTACTTCAGTGTTCAAACATGAGACACTGCACTGAAAGAACATTTAACCAGGTAAAAGAAAACAGGCAAAATGGAATATTCAGATGGCAATACCAAATACAGCTAAGGTTCAGTCCCAGTGAGTGGCATGCCCAGTTATTAATCACTGAGCCTTGCTGTACCATCTTGTTATAAATCAGAGAAGCAGAACAGCAAATATTGAACCAAATGGGATTTCTTAACTTTCGGTGGAAGGAAGGATTTGAGGCTTGGCTTACTTTAGTGTAATACAAGATGGCCAAGGACTTCTTCCCCAACTTCTGTTTTCTGTTTTGTAACTCCTCATCTTGTCTCCTCAAATTTTATTTTTGGATACTGCTCAGTAACAAGGAAATACAAGAAAGATCTCACAACTTTGGCTCACAGTGAAAAACAAGGATGACCTACAGTCTTTTCTCTGGCCCATCTCACAGGAAACCTGGTGGATTAAAAATGGTACCATGTGGAAAATCTAATCACTCACTATAAGCAGAATTGAATAGCTTCTTAAAATTAAAATATGACAAATGGAAGCAGATCTCAGCCATTTTATATTAAGGTCATCCAGCCCACTAATCTCCTCCATTTCTAAGTTATGTTTCACATACCTCACCAATATCTTCTGGAAAATGATGATTTTGCACCACCTCACCACCCAACTGTCACATTTGAGGTGGCCTTTGTTTATACATATATACAGCAAAGTATATATCAATGCTTGCCAGGCATTCCCATTCCCACTTAGTACAGTGACAGTATAGTGGAATAGCAAACTGTTCTATGGCTAGAACTGAGATACACCTCTGAAAGAGCAACAAAGAGGGCAGGCAAAGACTTATTGAGTGTGCTGCCAGATACAAGTATGTGGACATATCCACAGCCATTTACAGTTTTTGTTTTATGATGGCTAAAAAGCCAATTATCACACCTTCTGCTCACAAATACTGTTTTTACCAGAGTTGTAAAAAAAGGTTGCTGTTTGTTTGTTTCTTTAAAAACTGGTTTTGTTGTTGTTGTTTAAACCAGTTTGGGGGGGGAGGGGCTGTGCTTTGGTTTGGTTTTTTTGGCATTAATGTGTAAGACTACATCTATACAGGACTAAATAAGAAAATTAAGTATATGTCATGTCATACATACATACATGACATGTCAGAGTGCTACATGTTTGCATGAAGTGTTTTAGAAGAAAATGCCTTTCCTTGTATTCCAAACTGTTTTCCTGCCCAAGCAGTGAACACTGCCCAGTACCATGATGATACAAAATCTCTGTTCCGAAGCACTGGAGCAGGGGGGGGGCGGTTTACAGTTTCTTGTCTTTTGTTCAACTCAAGCATTAAATTGCTTCAGAATAGCTCTTTGTTTTAAATGCTAGTCTCCTTCTCTCTCTTTTTAAAGTGGGAGCATAATGCTGCAAGTGTACTAATAATAAAAGGTCTAAAAAGGGCAACATTGCAGCTGGAGCTTGCTATACAAATATACTGACTTATCTCCTTCAGAAGGATGCTGTCATGACCAAGCTAGAGATTACTTCATTTGTAAAATGAAGGACATTATGAGAGGACAGGGAAGATCTTTGTTAAATAGTTATTAGATACCTAATATAAAAGAGGTCTCTGATCCATACCAAGACCAATCCATTATGTGAAACACTTAATAATGTAATGTCAGTTTCAACATGTTGTGATGTTTCTCTTCCAAGAATCAGTCAAACGTCTATTATTTCAGTGGTTTTCAAACCAATGGACATGTAGCCTTTCTGCAGCCATAACATTTTGTCTGTCAACCATTTTATTTTTCCACGGAATATTTAGACATTTAGTGTACGTTTTCAACAAACCTATCTACCATCAAGTCAGATCAAACTGACTCCATTTGGCTGGTAAATGACCAATGAATTTTATCAAGTTTGCTCAACCATAAAAACTATACTATGCTTTCATAACAATACAGTACAGTACTAGCATTTTCTCAATAGACAGGTTACCAAATGAGTAAACCTCTAATAATATAAAGGAAATTAAGACAAGCCAACCAGAATTGGAATGAATAGCAAGCTGGAGTGGAGAATGTCAGGCTATCACTATCAGAAGAACTGTTTGTATCAGTAATTAACTAAATTATCTTTATCCGTTCTCAGGACTCACCTAGGATAGCATCCGATCCAGAAACAAAAAACCCTTAGTCTTCTGTACTGCAACCATCGTGAACACCTACAAATGGCTGCTGAGCTCATGACTCGTGAGTAGGTTATGACTCAACATCATTTGGAATTGGTTCATTTATCACTGGATAGTCTGAGAAAATAAAGAGTTCATTCTATAGGCTGCTGGTTTTACACAGGTCTTAAGATTACCTACACCCTTTTTTAAAGGTTGCTTCCAGTTCTGCCACTTAACACAGCAGAATAATTAGCGTAGTATCAAATAATCCAAGAAATAAGTCACATACTAGCATGTACCTACAAGTCCTGGATTATGGAGGCAGGATATATTTTCTAAAAGACAACGTCATGAACAGGTTTCTGCTACCATGTTGTACCTTGATCATCACACTGATTCTAAGGACTGTTGTCCTGATTGAAATTTTGGTCAGGCTAATTCATCACCATGTAAACAGAATGTATCAAAGCACAAGGCCACACAAAATGGCCTCAACATTTTTAGAGCAGCAAAGTGCTTTTGGCCAACAGAACTCAGTGCATAAGGTATCCTTACAGAGGTGTATGTACATCTACAGATATATTGTGAAATGCAAACCAGGAAAAGGGTATCTATGAAAATTAGAATGACAAAGTACAAATGAAGACCAATCTTCTATTCCTTGAACAGTTGCACAGAAGAGAGAATTTCAACAAGTATTACTTGTGTCAATAGTACATAAGGATGCATTAGTGTCAATTCTTCTTTGGTAATAATCAAAGGCTAGTACTCTTTTTTATTTCTGCAACTATCCACCCCATATAAACACATCAAAGGACTAAGAATATCAGCACAGGATGATTATTGCTGTTGTTGTGTGCCTTCAAATTGTTTCCAAGAAAGATACCTGTGTACAAAGCAATATAAAAAGCATACAAAGAAAATGTCCATGTTGACATAATCCACATCTTCCCCATTTCACCAAAATATTCAAAACAAATATGTACACCTTCATAATAAACACTAAATAGTGCCACTACCTGCCCACAAGGAACCTCTCACTCACTTTGTCCCTACCAACATATGTACTGGTGCTTCTTTGCATGTGAATAAAATACCCATAATAAACAGACTTCAGGACATGCTCTGCCCTCCAGACCGATAGACTTTGCAGAAATGGTCTGTGCACCACCTAGTACATATCTTCTTCAAAAGTATCATTATACAGTAGACTACGAACAGCCATCCTTTAGCCGCATAAACACATCTTGCAGCAACCCACATGATTCTCTCTCCTCCCTCCACCCACCTTCTCTAGTCAAGAATGCCTGCTTTTCTCTCACAAGAGGGAAGGCAACAAACATGATTATCTAGGTCACAGACATTCACGAGGATACTGCATGCTGGGCAGGTTTGCCTTTTCCATGTTTCAAAAAAAGGGGCATACTGTGTATGTCTATAAATCTAGTTGCTCCTTTATGCAGACCATCCTGTGACCCTACAGACTTGATAAAGACTCCAGGCTAGGATACAGAAAAGCAGTCATCAAACTAGTAATGTCACTCCAGGGAAATATTATATTCAATCAAAAATTAGATCACTTCAGAGAAACCTGATTTAGATCAAATGTGTGATACTATATTTAATTATTTATAGCTGGGCTTCAGTGATTAATAGATGTTTCTGCATCAGATAAATCTATTATTTTTTAAAGAAATATCAGAGTCCAAAAACAGTGATACAAAATATCCCTTTAAAGTTTCATAAAAGAAATCCCACAACAAGAAGCTGGAGATCTGTTCCTGTACCTCTTAAAACCAACCTTCAAAAAAGGAGTTGAAACACAAATCTACAGTAAACTGTGATCTTAGACTAGAGAACAGTAAGCATCTCAGATTTGGTCTCCTATGTAAATTCCTCTCAAAACAAATGTATAGTATGCAGAGTTGTGTACTTTCATAGAAAAAGGAAAAACCACACACCCCACCCCAACTTCCAAACCCTATAATACAAAATATGCACATACTGAAATTACAACATATATATTCATGTTAAGAAATTGCCTTGAGGCATTGTACAGGACTTGTAGAAATCCAATCTGAACAGTGCAAAGTACTGACATATTTATTTGTAAAGCAGCTACATACAGTACTACATTTAATTACCTTGTAAATAGGCCAGAAAAGCCAAGCTCAAAAATAAATATAGTGTAGTACATAAAATAGGAATATAATCAGTATGAGTGAGGCTTATGAATCCATGGCTTCAAATCCAGAGTTGATTCACCTTCCACACATAGCTAAAGAAGAGAATGCCAATTCCCACTGCTCCATTCCCAAATGTAAAGTCTTTTTGCAAGGCTTCTGGCAATCTTTATTGTGCCAATTTCTGCAGCTTGCTTTAATCAGGCTAAGAGCTTATTGCGGTTAGGCCAGAAAAATCTTAAATCCCTTTTTCTTTTCATCTTTGGGAATAGAAGCAGAGAGACAGATTACAGAGGGTAAAAAAAAAAAGACTGAGAAATACTGCAATGAAATGCAATGTAAACACAATACTAAAAAAGAATTGTAGGATTAGGAGCAGAAGAATTTTCTCAACAACCAGTAACACAGGTGAACTCTTCTTTCCTTAGTAGAAGCTTTTGCCCAACTCTCATTTGATTATCTCTCTCCTGTAAGAAAATGGTGCTTGACTGACTAAAAATTTTTTAAAAATTCACATGCTGCTGGGCAGGTTTGCCTTCTCTGTGTTTCAAAATAAGGGGAATACCATGTATGTCTATAAATCTAGTACATAAAAGATTATGTACATAAAGTATCATAAAAAGTTTTGTAAGAATGTAATAAAAATCAGCTAGGTATAAACTATTTAAAATGACTGATAAATTACAGGTTATGTATATGATATGCTTGCACAATGGCTAATTTGTTAGCATTCCTAAGGATTCGTAGTTAATAGTGTTTACTAGTTCCCAGTCTGATGAGATAATTTAAATCAGTAGATTTGCTTCGTGTAGATATGAATGGTAACTAGTGAGTAGTACTTTGATGGAGATAAAATACGTGCTCATTTAGGTATAATATTTCTCTTGGTAGTTATTTTTTGTAATGTTAGGACAGGCAAAATCAAACCTATCCTTTAAATATGAGAAAGACAATGCTCCTAATATGGGAAACCACAGAAAATGAGCCCTTAGTTATTGTCCAGAGAGATGACAGAGAAAACCTGGACTGAATGGTAATATTATCTGGTCAGCCATTGTCTCTCAGTCCAACCAATCTTAGAAGGTTGTTGTGAAAAGAAAATAAGGAAATCCCACATTTGTTGCCCTCACCTTCTTAGAGACAAATTGGCATACAACGTAAGAAAAAAAAAACCTCAGGAAATCAAGACTTTTATCTCAAAACAGCATTTTGAATCTCTTTGTTAAACAAAGTAGTTGTTTTGTCCTGTTTTGTCCTCTTATATGTCTGATTTTAAATATTTGGTATTTTAAAAATTATTACTCACCCTTGGATTATACTGAAACTCGATTGCTAATAAGACTTAACTACTTGGTACGCCATAGTGGATTGCATATACCTCTGTTTTTGCACTGTTTAAAAGCACCCACCTGCTTTTTAAAAATGTGGTAGGGTGACAGTATGAAGACAAAGCCATATGAAAACATTCTCTCTTTGAGTACTGAATTAACTAAATTGGTACAGACAACTTAGCACACTTTCTGCAAGAACTTCCATTTTCATCTTGAGAAAGCAAGCAGGAATGTTGTTAACTGCCTTCGAGTTGGCCCCGACTCATGTTGATCCTGTGTATGAGACACCTCCAAGATCCCCTTTCGTCACTGCTCTGCTTAGGTCCTGCAAATCTAGGCCCGTGACTTCCTTGATTGAGTCTAGCCATCTGATATGCAGTATTCTTTTTTTTCCCCTACTACCTTTTATATTCACTAACATTATTGACTATTCTAAGGAGTGATGCTTTCTCATAATGTGGCCAAAATATGATAGCCTTATTTCGTCATCTTGGCTTCCAGGGACAGTTCAAGCTTGATCAGTCCTAGGATTTATTTGTTTGTCTTTTGGACAGTCCACAGTATTCTCAGCACTCTTCTCAAGCACCACATCTTAAATGAATTGATTTGCTTTTTGTTCGCTTTCTTCACTGCCCAGCTCTTGCATCCACACACAGTGATGAAGAATATAATGGCTTGGATGATTCTAACTTTAGTGATCAGTTGTATTTCTTTACTCTTTAGGATCTTGTCAAGTTCTTTCATGGCTGCCCTTTCCACTCCTAGTCTTATTTCATGACTGTAGTCTCCATCCTGATCAATGATATTTGATATTTGTTGCCTGCTTATTTTATTTAATGCTATCTTGTATTAATATCTATTGTTTTATATGTATTCTGTTATTATCTTGTAGAATGTACACCACTGGCAGGTTTTATTTTTATCGATTTTATTAACTGCATGTACAGTGCTGTGTAAAGTAAAGTATGATGATGATGATGATGACTGAGCCAAGATATGGGAAATGTTTAACTATATTGATTTTTTCATTATCTAGGTTGAATTTATGTAGATCCTCCATGGTCAATATTTTTAAGTTCAGCAGTAAGCCAGCCTTCGCACTTTCTTTTTTGACCTTCCTTAGTGACTGTTCTAAGTCTATGATGTTTTACGCTAGTAGTATGGTGTCATCCGCATATCTTAAAATTGTTGATGTTTCCTCTTCCTGTCTTCATTTCTCCTCCTTGAGGGTCTAACCTGCTTTTCATATTATATTTTCTGAATATGAGTTGAACAAGTCAGTGATAGAATGCAGCTTTGACTGACCTCTTTGCCAATTGGGAACCATTCTGTTCAAATCCTCACTTGGCCATGGAAACCCACTGGGTGACCTTGGGCAAGTCACACTCTCCCAGCCTCAGAAGAAGGCAAATACAACCCCCCCCCCAAAAAAAAACAAACACAAATCTTGCCAAGAAAACCTTGTGATAGGTTTGCCATAGGGTCATCGTAAGTTAGAAATGCCTTTAAGGTACACAACAACAATGAAATTGTAAAGAACAGCAACAAAATCTGGGACTTTTCAATGGGTTTGGATGCACCCAAGGATGGGCTGTGTTGAGCAAAATATCTTTAAGGCAGAATAAGGCGTTGGTGACCATAAGGTAAGGAGATACAATTAAAGAGATCCATCTAGAATTTTGGAAGATAATAATAGAATCATAGAATCGCAGAGTTGGAAGAGACCACAAGGGCTATCCAGTCCAACCCCCTGCCATGCAGGAACTCCCAATCAAAGCATCCCCGACAGATGGCCATCCAGCCTCTGCTTAAAGGCCTCCAAGGAAGGAGACTCCACTACACTCCAATACTGGCTGACAAATAGATGATTTTAAACATTTTACTGTCTGGAAACACAGAAAAACTGGGTAGGATTTTTTTCTTTTCCTATTCCAAAACCGCAAGGCTTCTAAGAGCAAGTTAATGGTTCTTTTGGTTCCATCTATGTTTTGATATTTATAGGAACTATTAATTTGGCAGCACATTGCCAGAGTTTGGTACTGGTTATTATAAAGTACTAACCAGAAGACAGAATAAACCAAGATCACAAAAGTAACAGTAGAAAACAACTGGCTTAGGAGGTGAATTCCCATGACAGAAAAGGGGTCCTTCCAGACTTCTGCTGTGCAACTGCCTTGCCTCATTCACTTATATTTTGGGGTATCCAGCTACGAACATCTTCCATTTGTAATCTTCGTTTTTCTTACTGCATAAAATTAATTAAGGAGGGAAAGAGAGAAGAACTACACAATGTCTTTTGACTGGTAGTGCCAAGAGACATCTGCTTGGGTCATTAATCAAGTTCTGTTTGAAAAACTGTATCCTGGAACCACTAGGATGCAGGAAGTTAAACATATTATGCAGGATTCTTGGTCTGAAAGAGAAATTCCATTCTTTTCCATCTTTCCTTATTATACTGTGGTGCCAGTAAGAGGGAAGATGTCAAGGACTAAATAGACACATATCCCATAAAGAACTCATTATATACTTCTAAGACAAACAGGATACAAAAAATCAAGACAGAAACTTATTATATTAATCAAGAGAGATGTGAAAACGTTTTACTCTGTCATGTTATGTTTGCCTAAAGAATGGCATCTCTGCCAGATGTAACAGTGGTTTCTCTCCTGAAAATTCTGAGTTGTGAATGCAAAAATTAGGAGCAGAGAAGTGATTAGCTAGCCCCTCAAAGCAGTTTACTGACACAACTTTTGTCAAAACTGCAAAAATTTATCTGTCATAATCACTGGCCATTCTATTCCCATGATTCATCTAGAACTGCATGTGATCATTCAGCTGAATGCACAGATGAAAACTTTGACTGTACACTTTGGGAATCTGTGAAATAAAATTGCAAACATACACTGGGAATTCTAAACTCTATTAGTACAGTTGTTGTAATCAAAGATATAGCCATGTTAGTCTGTACAAGCAGTATGTAGAGTTCTTAAACCACCTTTGAGACTAACTGAAAGAAAGAATTTGGCAGCATACGCTTTTGTAGACTTAAGTCAATTAGAAAAAGTTGAGGAGACTATTTAAAAGATTGTTGTTGTTGTTGTTGTGTACCTTAAAGTCATTTATGACTTATGGCGACCCTAAGGTGATCCTATCATTCAGAGGGGGATCTGCCTTTTCCTTCCTCTGGCGGTGAGAGCATGTGATTTACTCCAGGTCACCCACTGGATTTCTGTGGCTGAACGGGGATTTGAAGGGTGATGTCCAGAGTCATACTCCAATGCTCAAACCACTGCACTATGCTGCCTCTCACAACACACTAGTTTAAACAGACCTTTGTTTAATGGAGCTGGGTTATATACTGAGGAAACCATTTAGCAAATCTGAGAAAGTTAAAATTAATAATGAGAAAAGTAAGAGAGGCCATAAAATATCTCATATCGATGTCAGCTTTATTTCTTAGATACCAAGTTGATTAAGGTCCTGAATTTTTCAGGCTCTGTCTCTGAGGAGTTTAAGGAGGCAGAAAGGATTCAATTTGTCCATTTTTTCTAGAAGATGTATTCTTTTCCTCTTTGATTGGTGACTTAAAAGTGCATGCACACATGCACACACACTGTCCCAACCATTTTTTTTAAAGCAAGGATATTCTGGGATGTCACTTTCAGCCAGACTAAAGTGGAAAAAAGAAGTTTATTTCAAATTAAGTACTGCCGCTATTAAGGTTACTACTTTTACTTGATGCTTTTTCACACCAACACTAAGTGCTATACAAGCACTATCCAATCTTTGCCCATTTTTTTAATGGTAATTCCTTTCCTCTTGCAAAATTTCATACATTTCTGATAGGGGACCTGAGGCTTTCGCATGCTTGATAGGTAAACATTAAGCAGGCAAAACACTTGTCAGCATAGAGATAAAGAGTTAAGAAAACCTTTTCCTTCTAATCTACTCTCATATGTAACTGTTAAAAGTCAAAAAAGTAATCCCCCACATCCCAGTGTCAGCAACTCTAATGCTTGCCAGCTCATGGGGAATGCTGATCATTTTGAGTATCCTGATTATAAAAACAATGACCCCAATCAAGCTCCTTAAATATTTTTATACTTTTTCATTTAACTGGGACAGAGTTAACCATAAACTTAAATATCTTCCAGTGAAATCAGTGGGACTTGCAGCACGATGCTAAACATGTTTACTTAGAAGGGAGTCCCACTGAATAGGATGGGATTTACACTCAGGTAAATAAGTGGCAATGGCAAATCCCCTCTGAACAAATCCTGCCAAGAAAATCCAGTGATAGATTCTCCTTAGGGTTGCCGTAACTCAGCAACAACTTGAAGGAACACAACAACAACAACAACAACAACAACAACGAGATTACAGTGTTAAAGTAGTTTTATAATTCAGTGATTTAATTTATATCCTGGCCTTTTCCCAAGGTGGGACTGAAGGCATATCACAATATAAATTAAAACCACAGTTAAGACAATGGATAATACAAATGTTTAAATTTAATTAAACATCCAAATTAAAAACTTTTATTTAAAAAAGTTAAAAAGTGGTGAAAGCATAATAATGATGATGAAAAAAAAAACCTCCATTAAAAGACATTTTACAATGGTCAATTAACAAATCTCAAACAAGTATGCTTACACATGTTCATATTGGATTATTTCCCCTCTCCCCTTTAATGCTTGCTCAACAGAGTGATGTTGTTTATTTCAAGTTCTGAAGGTATTTTAGTGGTTTCAAAAGAAGGGCTAATCTGAGGATACAAAGATCTCATGGACTCAATCAAGGACTTGCTACATTTAATACTTAAACACATGGCTGAACAGGCTAGAAGAAGCAAGAAAGAGTGAGTTGCAAACACTTTTGCACAAATTAACTTCCATTTGTCCTATGTTACATATTTAGTATATCAAATCATGTCTGATTAACAAGACTGGTTAGATGGCACCTGCTATCCCCATGTGACTTCTTGAGAAAAGAAACAAATCGTGTATTGAAGTTCAGGGTGTTTCATGAAGCTTCCTTTTGGCATGATATGTAAGAAGCCATTCAATACGACAGAATCACTCTTTACATTGTCCAACAGTTCCCACTGATGTTCATGTCACAGGGCATTGATTCACATCAAACAAAACACACCCAAGTAAGGAAGGAGGACTATACACTCCCTAGCATTTGTTTTCATGGATCATTTGCCCCCAAAGATGTTGACATACCAATACCAAGCTTACTTAAAAAAAAAGGCTAATCTATTCACACAAAATGACTCAGCTGCATGAGAAACATAATGCCATAATTATCTTCTGGTTTCCATATATAATACAGCAGAGATGCAAATCAAGCTGCCCCATTCTCCAGCCATTCTCTGTCTGATCTACCATGGCACGCGTCTGCCCATATTGCCACCGCCAAGAAATACTATTCTTTTAGCATATTACAGGTGAAGTGAAATAAAGGAGGGAAGCTGTTCCATGATTATGAAAGCCTACAGTTTGATTGCTAGTGGGTGAATTCATCTTGGTTTATTCCAGAATCAGCTTTTTTCTTTTTTGCACTTTCTCGGTAGTATCTGTGCAAAAAAAGTTAATCTGCTTTCTACATGTTCTTTGCAGCTTCATACTTTGTTGTACATGTGTTAATGTTACTGCAAGTGTGCACCTTACTATATTACCCTATCTGCAGAATAGTTTGAAGAACTGCAAGAGACATGACTGACATCCTTGGAAATTCAACTGCCTTCCCTCCCAAAACAAATACACCAGGAACAAGAGACAATTTTAGAAGTGGGCAGAGACATAAAACGTTTTTAAAGGGGGTGGGATTCAAGCCAGTTGACCCAAGTAAAGGAGATACACATAGAATCATAGAATCATAGAGTTGGAAGAGACCACTAGGGCCATCCAGTCAAACTCCCTGCCATGCAGGAACTCCCAGTCAAAGCATTCCCGACAGATGGCCATCCAGCCTTTGCTTAAAGACCTCCAAGGATGGAGACTCCACTACACTCCGAGGGAGTGTGTTCCATTGTCAAACAGCCCTTACTGTCAGGAAGTTCCTCCTAATGTTGAGGTGGAATCTTTTTTCCTGCAGCTTACATCCATTGTTCCACGTTCTAGTCTCTGCAGCAGCAGAAAACAAGCTTTCTCCTTCCTCAATATGACATCCCTTCAAATATTTGAACAGGGCTATCATATCACCTCTTAACCTTCTCTTCTCCAGGCTAAACATCCCCAGCTCCCTAAGTCGTTCCTTATAGGGCATGGTTTCTAGACCCTTCACCATTTTAGTTGCCCTCCTTTGGACCCGCTCCAGTTTCTCCATGACACAAACCGAAGGATGTTTGGTAGAGGTCCACAAATTTTATATGACCTTGCTAAACTAAACATTTGTGATTACCAGAACTCTGCTCCTCTTCCAGAGCAGGACCTTAATTTTTATGTTAACTGTGAGATAGGAACAATCCTATGCTTCCATCTCCAGCAACAACCTGTGTGGCATACTGTATATACTCATGTATAAGTCTAGAAATTTTAGTCAAAAAATTGACCCCAAAAAACTGAGTCAACTTATTCACAGGTCAATGTAAGTACTATACTTTAACTCTTATTTTAAAAGGAACCATTCCCTGGTGAAAAGCAAGAGTGTATTCTGTCCTGGAAACACTGAGCCCCTTCTACTCTCTCATCCATCTAGCCATTAATGTAAGCACAAACAGTTATGCCTGTGAGAATTTTGTAAGTTCTTTGGCATTGTTTTCCTTTGCTTCATCCTTTACATCCTTTGTATTTTATCTTTGTAAGCCGCTTTGATTGTTTCCACAAAAAGCAGGGTATAAATTAAAATTTTATTATTTATTTATTTGTTACATGCCCCTAAGTCTTATTCACAGGTCGTATCAAAATCTGTAATTTTAGCCCCCAAACCGACCCTCAATTTATACATGAGGTTGACTTATAGTCAAGTATATATGGTAATTCCAAAAGCCATTCTATCTAGACACAGTTTCTCAATGTGTTGTCTCAAACTACTACTAACATTCTTTCAAACTATTCCCTTAATCTGATGTAGCTCGGTTACTTCTAAATCAAGAAAACAATCCAATACAGAAATACTGTCACTTATGTAGAGATTTTTTAAAAAAATTATGCATGGTGAAATAGATGTGAAATCCCTTTTTGTGGAGCTCTGTTAGTCTCTGTGTCACTGTCTTTTGCATGCCAAACACAGCATGTGTGTGGTAGTGGTGGTGGGGGTTATTGAAGAAAAGTTACCACAGGACAAAGGAATCTTGTGGCACCTTTGAGACTAACTAAGGAAGTAGACCAAGTCTACGAAAGTTTATGTATTTTGCTTAGTTAGTATCAAAGCTGCTATAAGATCCCTTTGCATACTAATATTCCAGACTAACATGGCTATAACTCTGAATACTTCAACAGGACAAGTGCTCTGTTCCATCAATGGAAAAAGACCTAAATTCAGTCATGTTCCTATAAACAGATACTCTGTTTAGGAGTTTCACAATAATTAAGCTAAGCGCACTCGTGCTGCCAAATATCACCTCACAACTTCTCAGGACAATATTGAAGCATATAACATTGCAAGTCCCACTCTAAGTACTCCATCAGCCCCTATTTGCTGCAAACCTGTCATTGTTGCTAAATTTAAAGGCTAACCAGAGAGCCCAGACTGGGCAACAGATGATAACTCAATTTTCTTGGATGAAAGAATCCCACATGGCCCCTCTTCCCCCCTTTACACTACACTTCTTTGAAAACAAGAAGTAAACTGACCTTGCAGCATCTCCCAACTGAGATCATGGTGGCTGAACTACAACTTCCACTCATCACTGTGGAAACCAGACCTTTCAAAGGGTTTCAATGTTCAACCCTTCAGGAGCCCAAAGGTAAGCAGTCTTCTGCTTCTTTATTTCTAACTGCATTGCAGGTGATCATTCATGCAACTTTTTCAGGAAGAATCTCAAAGCTGGAGACAATTAATACCTTGTTCGCAATTCCTTCTTGAAAAATTCATATTGACTATTAAGTCCCAACATGACATTGTGTCTGTGAATACTGCATCAGCAATCACTCCAAAAGCATAGTGGAACATGTAGAAGAGATCCCAGTGTTCTGGAAATGCCTGGAGCTATGATTTGAACTGACCAAGAAAGCTGTTGTCAAGAGGTAAATTATGAAGCAACATGCTCATACACCACAAAAGAGATCAGTTATGGCCTCCACATTGAGCTCAATGCCTTGCCAACATTTTCATGTAGGCAAGCACTAAAATCTCTTCTACCCTGAAATTAAGCAAGATTGAAGCAACAAAATAAAAATTTAACAAGGAGTAACTCTCTGTCCTATTCTCAGTGAACAGAATGTACAGTTGCTTTCCCTTCTAAGATCTTTTTTAAATATTTGAAAATATGAACAATTCCCTGACGCTATGCTTAGCAGGAAGCTTTACAGATTTCTATCCTACCCTTATCCTACTCTAGTATCCAGCTTCTTAGAAAAGTAACAATGGTTGCAGCAGCAACCTGATTAGCGACATTTCCTTCAGACACAAAGAATACACTGCCCATGATAGTTTGAGGATTTAAACTTGTCTCAGATTTACTCTGTCAGTGCTAAGCAGAAATCTCCCATTACCCTCACAAGGGACGCAAACCAGCCAAAGTAAGGTTTTTTTATATCCCACTGATAGAAATCAGTGGAACACTTAGGCACATGTTTAAATATGCATAACTAAGAGCAATGGGACTTAAGTTCCCATTGACTGCACTTTGCATTCAAAACACTCTTCTGTCTTCATACTGAGTGAGATTATTCATTTTTCCAGCCAATACTGTCTACTTTACTTATAAATTAATTAAATGAATACGAGGGGGTATCCAAAGGTTTTAATGATCGCCTTTTAAAGTTTGTTTTGTTTTGATTTGTAGTTGTTAACTTATCTCTATGTAGTCACTATCTAGATTTACACATTTTTCCCAGTGTATCTTAATCCTCCAAATACCTGATATTGTAGAAGTCTGCAGATAATTATCACCCGGAAATTATTGATGAAATTTTGTCAGTGTCATCATTGGTCCCTAAGTGCACGTTGCTGAGAAAATCAACTCATTGAGCCCTTTATTTTTGTGACTGGCTGTGCCAGAAGTGACTAAAGTGTAAAATCCTTCTCAGGCGCAATCTTCAGACTTCTACAATAATGGTATTTGGATGGTCAAGAAACGCTCAGGAAAATGTGTAAATCTAGATGGATGGTGACTACATAGAGATAAGTTAACAACAACAAATCAAAACAAACTTTCTGTCAAAAAAAATTTTAAGGTGATAATTAAAACTTTTGGATACCCCCTCATAAATACATAAGTTTATCTGGAAATTACTCTTCAATGTCTCAGAAATTCATTTTCTGCAATTCTGCATATATGGTCCTTTAGGTAGACATCCCAGGGATTGAAACTTGAGGCTTCCGTTTAAAAAGTGTGATACTGTTCTCACATAGTAAAATCAGGAAAGGTAACTGAACATCTGTATCTTTCCTATGAGTGATGATGTAGTGATATTAGTACTGGAATAGGGGACCATTCACACTACGAAATAACCTGGTGTGGAAACTGGATTATTTCAGGCTCGTTAACCTGGCATTGAGTAGACTTGGTGCAGTTGGGGGAGGGGGCTGGCATAAAAAAGCATTTAACTCGGTTCTTTTGGAACTGGGGATTTTACCACGTCTTTTCAAAAGAAGTGATCTTTTTTTACCAGCCACAAATGGGAACTTGCTGTCGATTCAAATTCGGAGCACAGGAAATTAATGTGGAGGGGCGGATCATGCCCACCACTTTGCTCTCTCCTTGACAGCCAAACGCCTTTTTTTTCCTTTTCGGCACTAAAAGCAGCTCCAGAAATGAAGTGGATTCAAACTTCCTGCATTTGGAAAGTGGTCTCTTTAAAGCACAGCCTGGCTTTTTTTTCCTTCTGCGGGTGTCGCCTTATCTGCACCGATGGTTGATTCCCAGAGCTCACCCAAGCCAGGGAGGGGGTTCTCCTGGGAACATCATTAGACGGTGTTGTAGTGAAAAGGCCGATTTTTCAGCCAATCACAAAGCAGCGTGTGACCAGCCAATAGGAAGCCAGCTGGGCAGGGCTATGAAAGGGCCTTGCAGAGAGTGAAAGGGTTTTTTTCTTTTTGTTTTTAGTTTGGGGTTAGTTTTGAAGAAAAGAGTTACATTGAAGGGAGGGTGGGCTCTTAGAGTTCCTGAGAGAACATTTTAGTTTTGTTTGGTGACCACAAAAGGGTCTTAAGAGTCCGAAGAGAGACTGTGTAGGCTTGGGGAGTCTAGTAGGGAGAGGCTCAGAGCAAGCTGGTTGTTGAAAAGGGAATTTTGGTCCATGTACCTGAGATAATACTGACTGTGTGGCTGAAGGAATATTAAGATTTTGAAAGATCTTCTTGTAACTAAGTAAGTAATAAGTCGAATATTGCAACTTTGAAACTAAGTTATAATTCATTTTTATATTTCACAAATAAACTTTGGTTAGTGTTTTGAAATACAACTTGGCCTCAGTTGGAATATCAAACCGCGCTACCTAATATTAGTGACACAGAGGTGCTGTACCATCTTAAAAGAGCAGTGCTAGGGTGAAGGTTGGCAGGAGTCCTTCACACAGTTTTGGTGGCAGTGGTGGGTTAATTCCCAAAGGGCTGCCACAGTTGAGAATAGGTTGTGGGTGGACCATGTCTGTCTGAGAGGGTTCACCATAGATGTACTTTAAAAAAAAAAAAAAAGACAGCTTATGCACATCTTTGCTATTGCATGTCTGCAGTAGACAAAAGATTAAATACTGGTGTCATCAGTATGACAAAGGTGCACATAATTTGATTGACTTAAAAAAAAAACTATCAGTAGGGTGGGACTTAGGGGTCTTTTTTTTCCCTCTTTTTAAGAAATAAAACCATAACAGACTTCGCTCCCAAGTTGGTGCAAACAAAGTTCTTGCACACATATTATATTGCATTTATACCCTTTATTTAAACCCTTGGGGGTTTCTTGGCTGAGAGTCTGACTTCCCCCAAGGCAAACCTATCCTAGGGGTTACTTAGCAAGCATTGTTCAGAGGGGCTTGCCATCACCATCCCGAGTCTGACGGAGGAGAGATTCCCCCAAACAGTGTAACATGATGCGCATCATCTGATTGGCAGTTTAAAAGAAAACAGAGAATGATTGAAATGTCAGCTCCATTTTAAATCGATACAAATGATAATGTAAACATCAACATTAAATTGCCATGGACAGCTTTGATCTTGGCAAACGTAGTGTGAACGTCGACTCAGCATCACACTGATCATGCAATCCAGATCAATTCAGCTCAAAAACATAAGTGTGAATGACCCCTAGGAATCTGGGAGACCAGGGTCAAAAACACCCTGCAGAAATAATCCAGTTTGACACCTCTTTAACTGCTCTAGCTCAGAAATAGGGAATTCTGGGAACTGTAGTTTTGTCAGACATTTAGCCTTCTGTGTCAGAGAGCTCTGGGGTCACAATAACCTACAGTTCCCAGGATCCCTTAGCACTGAGCCAGGGTAGTTAAAATGGTCTCAAACTGAATTATTTCTGCAGCATTTTTGGACCCAGGTTTCAAACCCTTACACAGCCATGGAAAGCCACTGGGTAACATTGGACAAGTTATACTCTCTCAGCTTAAGAAAAAGTCAATAGTAATCTCCTTTGAATAAATCTTGCCAAGAAAATCCTATGACTGGTCAGAGTCAACATGAAGGCACAAATGGAGCAAACCTTGGCTACCATTCTAAACATGCTTACTATATGCTTAGGCCTCTGTGTTTCTAGGGGACCATATTAATGTATTTCTGGGAGACTAATACAACAATATTCTGTCAAACAAATTCAGAATGTTAAGATTACCTGAATTATATTACAGCCTTCTACAGTCCCATTAAATATAATGGCACAACAAAATGGTATCCCATATATAAAATGAAAAATCAAGGTTTGCTATTTGGAATTTATACTTTTGGGGAATATTTCAAGATGTGTATGCTCATATCCGTGGATAAAAAATCCATGGACAAGGACGGCCAACTGTATTCACTTTCAGAAAGAACCAAAACAACTTCTTTGATGAGCAACTGCAGTTGATTCCATATGTCAGAGAGAGAGAGAGTTTCTCAATTTATATTTTTAGCTTTCAGTAGGAACAGATATTTGCAGCATTACTGACTGACAAAGAAACACTGCTCTATCATAATGCTTTCTATGAAGCTCTGCTCCAGATCAGCATATGCAGGAATAAATAATGTACCCAATCCTACCAACATCCCACCAATCCATATAATAAATTTAAAATCCTCCATTAATATGATAATCTGTATAGATATTAGAAAGTCACTTCTAAAAGAACTTGATAGTATCATATTTGTCTTCACTGTACTACTTGTTTTAGAAAAAGTGGGGGATATTATCAATACTAATTGATCACCATCATTTCTGATCTAACAGAAGAAAGTTATATCTCCAGATATTATATCTGAGTTATCATTCATTCTAATCACACAGGTTTTTCACTTCTGTAATATGAAAACTCTCCTTTCTAATATTTGAGTAAATATTTTTCTCTCCAGTAATACAGAGAAGAAGCCTGTGTTCCAAGTGCTCAACTGTTGTATTATTTGCACAGCTCTTCAACCTCACATTTAATTGTGATTTATATAAGTAGTTCCTGCTAGAAGTACATGAGCATTGGCTTTATATTACCCAGTAAGCATATACTAATGTTATAAACATCTCAATATATAATGTATTTTTCCACATTCAAGCTTTAACTCACTTATTATTATTATCATTATTATTAATCTTTATTGATATAGTGCTGTAAATTTACACAGCACTGTAAATACAATCATTTTGTAGTGAATGGTGGCATTTAATTGGAAGGAAAAGGCTTTGCTCCAAATACTGAGCAGTCTCATTTTTGCACATAGTAGTTTGTTACAGTACTTTGGTTTAGCACCCTATACAGTATTAAGGTTTAATCTAGTTTTAAAAATATGGCCAAACTCTACTTCAACCTTTACAATAAAAAAGCTCCAAGTCTGGATTCAGCAGACGATGTTTATCATGCTTTGGTGTGGAAGAAGAGGAGCCTTGCTCACTGAAATGTTGCCTAGAGATGAGAATAACCAGAAAGAAACAATGTCCATTGTTCAAAGAATTAACCAAGAAATTAGAGTGAGGAGAAGATTCAACATTTTGTCTGACAGTACTATACGAAAAGAAGAAAATGCTTATGTTTGTCACTTTAAAAAAAAAGGGTACGTGAGTTCTCCCATTTTTCAGAAGTGCAGTGTGAGAGTTTTCACCTTAACTTGTAGTTAACTGTCATCAAGTACACTTTGAGTTATAGCTACCTGATGAATGAGTGACCTCAGGTCCTGCAAATTTAGCACTAAGACTTCCATGATTGAATCTATCTACATTTAATCCAGCCTTCTGCTTTTCTATTGCCTTCCACTTTTCCAATTATTATCATCTTTTCTAACAAGTTATGGCATCTCATGATATGACCAAAGTGTCATGACCAGCCCAGTGGAGGAGGAGGAAGAGGAGGCCGTGGCTACTCAGGTGCAGGAGCAATCTGAGGCCATGCCAGGTCCCAGTTCTGCCCTGCCATATCCCAGCTCTGTTCCTCCAGCCCCAGTGATTGAGGATCAGCAAGACCTGAGCTCTATGGGGTCTCCTCTAGAGGATCAGCAGCCTAGGGTTGCTCCAGAGGAAGAACCACGCATGCAGGTCCCTTCCTTCAGCCAAAGGAGGGCTGAAAAGGCTTGCTTGCAGAGATCTAAGAGACTGGCAGACAAGCATACTGCAGATGAGAAACAGCTGGGATAAGGGAGGGCTTCACTGATTTAAGGCACCTGGAGAATGCTGATTCTTTGCCAGAGTTTATTGTAGATCCATCATATTGGGTGCTATCGGCGCTGGCTCTTAGAATCCTGTGCTTCTCGAACCTTATTTATACCCCATTCTTCAGCCCTAAATGCTATCAGAGCGGCTTACAATTATTATTTTAATGAGACGGTTCCCTGCCCTCAGGCTTACATTCTAAGAAGACACGACACAAAAGGAGAAAGGGATGGTGGTGGGGAAGGAGATCAGGTCCAAATGTTCTTCTCTTCCTCTGAGGCCTGGACCAAGGCAGATGGACTGGAGCGGGGGCTCTGTTTCATTATCCAGGACAGGCCTGATGGAGTTTGGCCTGTCCTTTTACTCCCTCCTGGGCCAGATGGTGTTGCCATGGAGAGAGGGCACTTCAACTTGAGGCCGGGTCCAGTGGTGTGGCTAGGCCTCTCCTTCACTCCCTCCTAGCCCTAGGTCAGATGCTGTTTCCATGGAGAGAGGGCACCTCAACTTGAGGCCAGGTCTGATGGTGTAGCTAGGCCTCTCCTTCACTCCCTCCTAGCCCTAGGTCAGATGATGTTGCCATAAAGAGCTGGAACCTTTGTTGGACTTAAACCTACAACCCTGGAACGGACTTGACTACTCCAAACCTTCTGGCTCCCCTGACCTTGGCTTGTTCTGACCTCCATGACAGGTATCCTGACCTGGCTTTCATTTGTGGTTTGCTACTTTCGGACTCTTGAAAGGTCTGTAGTCTGTTTGCTAGCTGCTTATTGGCTTCCCTCGCTGAGCCATTTCAATTAGCGTTTGATTGTGGGTGGTTGCTGGCAGCATTCCTGGACACAAAGTATAATAGCCTGCTTTTGATCATTTTGGCTTCCGGAGGGAATTCTGACTTGATTTGTTCTGGGACCCATTCAGCTACTAAAGAGTTACAAAAAGACAAATCTATATAAATAAAAATGTAAGTGTTCATTTGTTCAAAATCTTAGATCTCCAAAGTTCTTCACCAATTGCTTTGAAATTTTGACAAAATGTTGCATTCAAATACACGCATGTTTTTATGTTTTTATATATTATTACTATTATTATTATTAACCTTTATTCATATAGGGCTGTAAATTTACACAGTGCTGTACATACAATCTTATAAATTAGACAGTTCCCTGCCCTCAGGCTTACAATCTAAGAGAGGCAACACAAAAAGAGAAGGGAAAGCTGGTGGAAAAGGGGATGAGGTCTGGTGGTTCTTCTCTCAATCTGGGGCCTGGACCAAGGCAGATGACTGCAAGGAGGTCTAGGGTTTTTAATACATAGTTAAAAGGAGGCATCCTGGGGCAGACGGCACAATTCTGGGAACGCTTCCCTAAACAATATAGTCTTTAACTCAGTTTTGAAACTGGTTAGAGAAGTGATGAGGCGCATGTGTGGGGGAAGAAGGTTCCAGGAGTGAGGGGCTGCAAGTGAGAAGGGACGAATCCAGGACAGGGCAGTGGAAATCCTAGGTTGGGACAGGAGACCTTTACTACAGAGTGGAGAGTACGAGAAGGAGTGTGAGGAGAAAGAAGTTCAGACAAGTAAGGAGGGGCCAGTCCGTGGAGGACTTTGAAAATCAACAGCAAAAGCTTGTACTGGATGCGGAAGGGGAAGGGAAGCCAGTGAAGGGAGGAGAAAAGAGGAGAAACATGGTCAAAGTGGCGAGCAGATGTGATAATATGTGCAGCTGAGTTCTGGACAGAGATTAAAGGATGGAGGTGAGAGAAAGGAAGCCCTGTCAGAAGAAGGTTACAATAATCTAGTCGTGAGACCACTAGGGCATGGACCAGAGTCTTGGCAGTGGAGGCTGAGAGGAAAGGACAAATTTTAGCAATGTCGTAGAGACAGAATTTACAGGCCTTGGCAGTGACCTGAATCTGGGGAGTAAACAACAGAGAGAATAAAAAATGAAACCAAGACTGCGGGCTTGCTGAACCGGTTGAATAGAAGTGCCATCAACAGAAACAGAGAAGGAATGTTGAATGGTGGGCTTAGGTGGGAAGACAAGCAGCTCTGTCTTAGACATGTTGAGCTTCAAGCGCCGATGTCGCATCCACTGAGAGATGGCAGACAGACAAGACAAAACTTGCTGTTCAAGCCCCGGTGAAAAGTCAGAGGCGGAAAGATACAGTTGAGTGTCATCGGCATACAGATGATAGGAGAAACCAAAAGAACTGATGAGTTTACCAAGGGACAGTGTGTATAAAGAGAACAAAAGGGGGCCCAGAACAGAGCCCTGAGCAACTCCAACAGATAAGGGAACAGAGGAGGAAGTCTAACCACCTGTGACCACGGCAAAAGATCGGTCTAACAAGTAAGATTTAAACCAGTTGAGAACACAGTCAGAGAACCCAAGGTCAGAAAGTAAGTCAAGCAAGAGACAGTGGTCCACAGTGTCGAAGGCCGCAGACAAATCAAGACGAATGAGAATAAAGTCCATTTGCCTTGGCCTGCAAGAGATCATTTGAGATTTTGGTGAGGGCCGTCTCTGTGGAGTGCCGTGGGCGGAAACCAGACTAAAAAGGGTCCAGGATGGAATTGGCTTCGAGAAACTCAAGACAGCGAGAATAAACTACCCGTTCCAGAACCTTAGAGAGAAAAGGAAGAAGAGAGATTGGTAGCTAGACAAAGAAGAGGGGTCGAGAGAGGGTTTCTTCAGAACTGGGGAAACGAGAGCATGTTTGAAATCCAAAGGGAAGGAACCCGAAGAGAGAGAGAGAGAGAGATTAAAGATATAGAGGAGTGAGGGCAGAATAGAAGGGGTTATAGATATTAGAAGATGGGAGGGGATAGGATCAAGAGAACAAGTTGCAGGTTTGGAAGAATTTAGCAGCATAGAGAGTTCATCTAGAGAAATAGGTGAAAACATAGAGAGTTTATTAGTAGAAGGTACCAGGAGATTGGTGGTAGGGGGCAAATCAGGAGGAACAATTTCAGATTGAATAGTAGTGACTTTTGTGAGGAAGTAGTTGGCAAAGTCAGTTGGGGAAAATGAAGAGAAGACAGGGGGAGAGGAAGGTTTTAGCAGTGTATTGAAGCAGGAGAACAAACGCTGTGGGTGCCTCTCATTGGTGCAGATCAGTGATTTATAGTAATTCTGTTTTGCCATAGACAAGGCGTGTGAGAAGGATAAAAGAACAAATTTATAGTGAATGAAATCGACCCAGTCCCTGGACTTTTTCCAAAGACGTTCGGCTGCTTGAGAGCAGGACCGGAGAAACCTAACTGTGGGAGAGAGCCAGGGCTGGGGCCTAGACATAGAGGAGGACATGCGTACAGATACAGGGGCAAAGCTGTCAAGGGTTGAAGAAATAGTGGAGTTGAATAAAGACATTGCTGAGTTAGCAGAGTCCCCAAGATTCAGCGAAGAGAGAGAAGAATCCAAGGTCTGAGTGAGATGGTCAGAATTAACGGACTGAAGATTATGACAAGTGTGTTGAACAACATGATGAGGAGGTGGGATATAAGTAAGAGTAAAAGAAATTAGGTGATGATCTGACAATGGATAGTCAGATGCCAAGTAGTCAGAAATGACACACTTAGTAGCAAGAACTAGGTCAAGATAATGACCAGAAGAATGTGTTGGAGAGTTGGAATGAGGTTGAAGATCAAAAGAAGCTAAGAGAGAGAGAAGCCGAGACGTTGAAGGATTCTTAGGATCATCAAGGTGGATATTAAAGTCACCTAGAATTAGAGAGGGAACTGAGTCCGAGAGAAAAAAGGTGAGCCCTGACTCAAAGTCCAAAAGGAATTGGTTAGCGGAACCAGGAGGGCGATAAATGACAGCAACCCGAAGCTGCAAAGGAGAAAAGATTCTAATAGAATGAGACTCAAATGAAGAAAAAGAGTAGATAGGGGAAGAGAAAGGGGTTGAAACTGGCAAGAGTTAGACAATAAGATACCAACCCCACCTCCTCGACCCTCAGGGCAGCTTGCGTGGGTGAAAGAAAGACCACCAAAAGAAAGGGCAGCAGAGGTAGCCGGAGCCACGTTTCGGTTAGAGCAAGAAGATTAAAAGATCTAGAAAGAAAGAGATCATGAAGTGCTGCTGCTTTTGGAGCGGCAGAGCGGCAGTTCCAGAGCAAGCAGGAAAATGGAAGCTGGGAGATAAGGAGAGACCGAATAGGAATCAGGTTGGGAGAGATGCGTGGAGCCATGGGAAGGGATGGATGCAGTGCCCAATAACCAACAGGAGAAAAAGTGACAATGAGAAAAGCAGAAAAATAATATCCAACAGTGCTAGATAACATTGCCTGAATACCACAAAACAAGAAAGAACTAGTAGGTAAGGAAGGGGGTGGCTTTGGAACCCTTTGCCCGATGTCCCAATTGCTGAGGATGATGGAAGGAGAAGTGGCTTCCAAGGGATGTTCCACTGGAGGCAGGGGCAGGATGGTGGAAAGGCAGCAGGAAGTGTGGCTGGCTCTTTCTTTCTTCCCTTCTCAGGATGGAGAACTATTATATATTATATAGATGTCACACCTGTGACAGGTAAAAATATGCTTTTCTTGAAAAACAGTGTCATCTGTTGGACGTAAAAGCAACACACGCTATACTAAATATTTTATGATTCCATTTAAATGTTTCCGATTTACTATTTCCAAACTTCCAATTTTACGATTCCATTTCAATATTTCCGATTGCATTGTTAAATTGAATTTTTATAGATTTCAATTTATTTTCATTTTCATTTAATTATTTTGTGTGACATTGCATTGGAATTGAGCTGTGTCGTTTGCCAGTGAGTAACATGGATTTCACAGCAGAAATCTACAACAGATTGTTGATAATGATTGAAGATTTGTACTTAAAAATCACAAACCAAACATCACCGAATTGATCTGCTGCTGCTTCATTCGATGCAGAATTACGTCGTTAACAAAATTAGAGCACAGGTGATCTTTTGTCATATGTGCAATCAAATATTCCTAAGCTAACACTTGAGCAAAAAGGCATTTACGATCAAATAATGCAGACTACCAATAACGGAGTTGGAGAAATCTTCTTAGATGAGCTAGGAGGAACTGGTAAAACATTCCTAATTAGATTGATTCTGGCAGCAATTCGATCCTAAAATGACATAGCCTTAGCTCTTGCATCATCCGGAATGGCTGCAACATTGCTACCAGGTGGAAGAACTGCTCATTCCACTTTGAAATTGCCATTGATAATGCAATTCACTGAAACTTCCACATGCATCATTTCCAAAGCATCCAGCATTGCAGAAATGCAAACTTATTGTTTGGGATAAATGCACAATGGTGCACAAAAATCAGTAGAGGCTCTTGATTGATCATTGCAAGATTTGCATGGAAACATCAGACCATTTGGGAACACATTAATATTGCTTGCAGGAGATTTCAGGCAAACATTACCTGTAATTCCTCCATCGACAACAGAGGACGAAATAAAGGCAGGCCTGAAATACTCTATTTTGGGGCTTTCTAGATTGGCAAGAAGAAGTGTGTTCATGGCTGCATGAAACTCTAGCCTTTAGATGAGAAAAAGGGAAAGTGTGCCATGAAAATGTTTTTTTCATATTTTAGGGGAGAAGAAGCGCCTTTAAAAAGGTGCTGGTTTTCCCAGCTTCTTTTTTAAAAACTGCGGAACAGCGCAGCTCCATCTAAAGGCTGCAAGCCTTTAAGGAAAAGGCAACTTCATGTCACACTTTCCTGTCCATCTAGAAAGCCCCTTTGTTGCAACATGTTAAGACGTTAAAAGTAACTATAAATATGCATGTCCAGCTGCAAAACAATCAATCAGCTGAAATATTCTCACATCATAATTGGGAACGGAAAGGTGCTGGTTGATCTGACCTCAAGGCGAATTTCATTGCCTCATAACTTCTGCAATTTAGTGACGTCAAAAGAAGAATTGGTTGAAAAAGTATTTCTAACCAATTATAAAAATCATGACTGGCTGAGTTAAATCTTTTAGAAATGTGCACTTTCTCTTTTCTTTCTTTTCCACTTAACCAGACTGAGCCACAACAACGCATGGCTGGGTACAGCTAGTAAAAAAGAAAACTGAACATTTTAAAAGTTCACAATTTGATGCTAGTGGCACGATTTCACTGACACTGTCCAACAGATTATTATGGCTCTCACGCAACCACATGCTAAACACTAATCCACATTCCAGATTGGGAGCGAGTATCTATCGTTTGAGATACACATGCTACAGTTTGAATGTTTCAGAAACTGCTATAGCCATATTGTTTAATTACAGAGAAATATCAGTTCATTTTACCATGATATCACGTAGCTAATAGGCTGCAGCAGAAAACAATGTAAATAATGGGAACACCAAGAAATTGTACATGTATTAAAGCCACAGGCATAAGCACATTTTGCCATTCAGTAGTCTCTCAGCTGCCACTGCTTCAAAAAAATTACTGTACAACCTGACTGGGCAAACACTAGTCCTTTCCACTACCTGACATGAAATTCAATAATCTTGCTATCACATCAGAAAACTCTTATAATCTAGAATCAGAACTCAGACTTCTGGAGAATATATTTTCAGAAATGTAGTAGTACAGTGGGCCCTTGGTATCTGCTGGAGTTTGGTTCCAAGATCACCAAAATCCATGGATACTCAAGTCCCATTAATTACAATGGCATAGTAAAATGGTGTCCTTTATATAATATGGCAAAATCAAGGTTTGATTTTTTGTAATTTATATATTTTTAAAGTATTTTCAAGCCATGGATGCTTGAATCTATGGACAAAATATGCGTGGATATGGAGAGCCGACTATATTGTACGGCTTCCGTTGCTTCATGATTTTTTGTTGCTGTGTGCCTTCAAGTCATTTCCAACTTATGGCGACCCTATTTAATATCACTGTAGTTTTTGAACAATTCATTTTTTCATACTCCATGCTACTTCAAGCTATAGCTTGAAAACAAGTCTTGAAAAATATGAACAGCACTTCTGAAATGGCATATACATATTTAGTGTAACTGTTATGAGCATCTATGATGGCATAATTTCTGTGGCAAGTAGAGCAACCCTCTCTACTCCCATTGATCTCTCTCTGTCTCACAATCCCTGCAGCCCTTCCTCCAGGGAGTTCAGAGCAGTTTACAGGGACTATCTCATTTATTCTCACAAGACTAACAGCCCAAGGCCACCTGGATAAAGACAAGCAGTAATCTAAAATTTGCTTTCTAATATGACTATTCAACAAGGGCTTGCAACAAAACAGGATGACTAAAGTTTTTCAATAAATCTGGCCCTTTATTTATTTAAATACACATACATACATACATACATAGTGAATAAATAATGCTAATGGGGAAGTGTTTAGAGTACACTACAGTACAGTATGAACTGAGCTGCAAATCAGTCCCTTGTACAGCCAGACTGAATAAAAATTTAAGACTGAAAGTTAGCAAACAAATAAACTGAATTTAAAATTTTAAATTAGATTTTTTTGAATTTTTAAAATGTAAATAGTAGTTTCTCTGCTCAGGAGAATTTCTTTGATTGACCAAGGACTCAAGAGCTCGACTTTTCTGTTTATGTTTTAATTAAAATACACAGTAGTTAGCAACAGATACACACACACACACTTTAAATTAGCTGAAATCAATTTTTAAAAATTATCAATAGTGTTTCATTAAAATTCTACCCTTGACTTTTAACAAGTAAAACCACCTGATGCATGTTTGATCAACTGTTATTAATTTATATTTATATATAAATGACTCTTAAATGTACTTACATTGATTTTAATTACTTGTAGTATGATAATGACTTATTTGACATACATAATTAATATAATGCAGTACTAACTATAATATAAACTATTAATATTGAACTACGGTGAAAGGAAAAACCAGGATATTTCTTATTCCAATTACTATAACCTTAATGTACTCATTTTTCCTACTGGCTATAGTGCACCGAGTTGTTTGCGACTAAAAGATGATACAAACCACAATGTGGTTTCTTTCTTTAAAATAAAGTTTTAGAGAAGAGTGCACCCCAAGAGGGTTGGGGGCTGCCTGCCTACCCACCCTAAAGAACGCTTTGACCCACCTTATTTGAATGTTGAACCTTATATATTTTAGGTTTGCACAATCCTCCTCGGGCTGCAAAGAGATATTGGAAACACAATATTCCCTTTGCAATTAATCATGGTTTGACACTGATTCTGAACTGGGAACATGGTGAATAGTTTTAAGTATGGGTTGTCCAAACAAACTATAATCAAAATTTGGGCAATTATCTTGGCTTATTCAAATAACCCTCATAGTTATCATGAATTCTAGCTCCCAATTGAGATATAATACACTGTGATTAAATGAAAACAGAATCTGATCTTCCTGCAGCCAAGCAAAGGAGGAACAAACAGGGTCAAGTGCAAGAACCTCAGGTAAGTGCAAATAATACTAACCTATGGTGCAGCAATACATGAAAACTAGGCCAGTATCTAAACTGAATCAGGTCTCTCAGAACAAATCAAAAGAGACAGTTCTATGTAAACAGAAAACTGGTTTCGTTGTTTCTCTAATATCTCAAATAATATTTAGATTCAAACACAGGCATTAACTTTCATCTTATGAAAACAGATTGTTGCATTTTGGCCAGTTAACTATCAGAACTTTCTTTAACATATCTCTCAGGGACATGTCATTTTTATTTATTTTTGTGAGAATGTGGGTGGGTTTGGACCAGGGCAGAATAAACAGAAAAGAGCAATAATATAAAGAAGATAATGAATGTAAAATGTCCAATGCAAAATGTCCAGGTATAAATATGATAGTTGCTAGTCAAAAAGCATCTAGGTATATAGGAATGTTTTACAAAAATTGTCACTGTCCCAAAAAAGTACCCATTAAGCAGGACATTATGTTCTAACACTAGCACAGAGGAAGTTAACTGGCAAACTGCACAACAGATTTCATTTTATGTTAGTTAATAAGGTGTAAAAAAAAATAATCTGGGAGCCAGCATGCTGTATGAATATTGGCCTATGCCACTGGAGACTAGGGTTCAAATCCCTGCCTGGCCATGGAACCCGCCGGGTGACTTTGGGCAAATCACACCCTCTCTTGCCTTTGGCTCAGAGGAAAGCAAAAGCAACCACTCTCTGACCAATTCCTGCCAAGAAAACCGTGTGATAGGTTTGCCTTAGGGTTGACATAATTCAGAAATGACTTAAAGGCATACAACACAACAAAAAATAATCTAGATGTAAATTAGCATCATTTAATGATCAGATTTGCATTTTTTTTCTCAGTATCATTGAGAAACATTGTTTACATGGCATTTCCATTTTTTTCTGGTTTAAATAATGATTTTAATTGCCACAATGCCATTCAATCACAGCCACATTCCTGTAATCCCCTAATAACCATCTGACCAAGTAGGTGCATGGCTGAGAACTCAAGCCTGCATTGAGCCTTCAAATACTCAATTCTAATTCTAACAGTGTTATCTATACTACATATTCACCTATCTGATACACTAACTGCCATGGCTCCATCTTGCAGAATCCTACGTATTTCAGTTTGGTGGTGGTGGTAGTGGTTGTCGTTGTCGTTGTGTGCCTTCAAGTCATTTCTGACTAATGGCAACTCTAAGGTGAGAATCTATCATGGGGTATTCTTGGCAATATTTGTTCAGAGGGGGTTTGTCATTGTTATCCTCTGAGGCCGAGAGTGCGTGATTTGCCCAAGGTCACACAGTGGGTTCCATTGTCAAGCAGGGAATCGAACCCTGGCCTCCAGAGTAACAGTCCAAAACTCAAACCACTAATACTTAAAATTCTCTGCTGGCCAGCCCTAGTGCCTTCCCTCCAATTACAGCTCCCAAATACTCTGAAAGAGAAAGTGAGTATTACCATGTATACTTGTCTATAAATCTAAAAATTTGTGCCCTAAAATTGGACCCCAAAATCTAGGTCACCTTATTTACAGTTCAGTAGGGTAATGTGATAGCAGCTCTTTCAGATTTCCCCATGCAGTTTCTTTCTGTCCTGAGCCAAGTAGACAAGAGTCCTTGGTGACTGGTTGATTGCTGTTTGTTTAACAGTCCCTCTCCCACCCAATCTTCGCTGCCTCAGAGTGAAGGCTGAAACACTGAAGCCTTGTATTGAATGTTGCTTCCCTCTTGCCCCTCGCATACACACACTGAAGGACCCTCCAAGTTTTGCACTCAACCTATCCATGGTTCATGTCAAAATCCTTAATTTTGGCCTCAAAACATGCCCTCAACTTATACATGAAAACGACTTAGTCAAGTATATACAGTAAATCAGGTTACCTTAGGAACTTTCATTGCAGAAAATGCTAAGCTACATGTGAGGACCCATGACATCTAAAGTGGTATCAAACTGCTGTAAGAGTATAATGTACATGTAGGCCCCATTCATACTAGCCCATTTGACCTGGTTGGATCCGGATGAGATCGTGCATGCCATTACCAAATCTCTCCGGAAAGAAGTTCATACTACCTTTTGCCCCCATTGGTGCTTTCTGGTGCATTTCACCCCAACAAGGTTCATACACGCAAAAGTAACGATTAAAGATGGAGCCTCTTGGTTGTCAATCAAATGATGTCATGGTGATGTCTGATGCAGCCATTGGCCACGCGAGATGCTTGTTGTTGTTTTTTTATACTTTTTAATATTTGACAGCTTATGCACATGGAGCATAGGGCTGGGAGCGGTGTGGATTGAGGAGATCCTGTCCCCTCCTCCTCCCAGTCCTTTTTTAATTATTATTTATTATATGTTTTAATATTTTATTATTTATTTTATTTTATTGTGTTTTATTTCATTTATTATTTTATTGTATTTTTATTTTATTTTATTTAATATATTTTATTAAATAAAATATTTTATTAAATATTTTATTATATTTTTATTAATTATTTTGTATTCTTTTATTTTATAGTTATTTATTTATTATTTATTTCATTTTATTTTATTGTATTTCATTGTATTTTATTTATTAATAATTTTATTGTATTTTATTTTATTATTTTTATATTATTTTATGTATATATATATATATATATATTTTCAATTAAGGGAACCCCAATCCATATATGGACTGGGGTTTCCCCTCTGGTTTAAAGTGCTCCATTCATAAAACCGGAGGGGAAAAGAGCATCGTAGAATGCGCATGAGCTGTCAAATTGAAAAAATAAAATAAAAAATATAATACATAAAATAATATTAAAAATAATAAAATAAAATACAATAAAATACAATGAAATTACTAATAAATAAAATAACTATAAAATAAAATAAAATAATACTAAAAATAATTTAAAAATACAGTAAAAAATATTTTTAAAATGCTGGAGTGCCCAATTTTGCCGGGAGAGGAGGCATGTTCCGCCCCCTGGCCTTTCCCCTCCCCTGAACTTGACCCGATCATGATCGGAGCCAAGTTCACATTCCCTGCAAACCAGTTCCTCCCAAAAGAAACAGTAAATATACCACTTTGGGAGAAACCGGGTTATGAGGGATTTGCCCCGCTACGCGTGTGCAAGATCCGGATTCAGTAATAATAATAATAATAATAATAATAATAAATAATGTTTTATTTATAGCCCGCTCCTCTGTATCCAATCGGAGCGGGTTACATCAATTTAAAAAATACAAGATAAAATATACACAACCCATACCCAACCACTCACCCCTTAAAATTGAATTAAACTAACATCAATTAAAACGACATAATAAAAATTACAATTTAAAACAGCAACCCATTGCATAGACATCAGGGTCAAGATGTTAAAGTGTTAATGGGAGAGCTTAACCCAAACAGAGGCGGGAGGTTAAGGACTTTCTGGGAAGGCCTGCCGGAAGAGATCATAGAATCATAGGATCATAGAGTTGGAAGAGAGCACAAGGGCCATCCAGTCCAACCCCCTGCCATGCAGGAACTCCCAGTCAAAGCATCCCCGACAGATGGCCATCCAGCCCTTGCTTAAAGACCTCCAAGGACGGAGACTCCACTACACTCCGAGGGAGTGTGTTCCACTGTCGAACAGCCCTTATTGTCAAGAAGTTCCTCCTAATGTTAAGGTGGAATCTCTTTTCCTGCAGCTTGCATCCATTGTTCCGCATTCTAGTCTCTGCAGCAGCAGAAAACAAGCTTGCTCCCTCTTCAATATGACATCCCTTCAAATATTTGAACAGTGCTATCATATCACCTCTTAACCTTCTCTTCTCCAGGCTAAACATCCCCAGTTCCCTAAGTCATTCTTGAACATGCGTCTTCAAGACTTTTTAAAAAGAATCAGAAGATGTAATAAGACGCATCTCGTCTGGCAGGTCATTTCATAGCCTGGGAGTGACAGCCGAAAAGGCCCTAGTCTTCATAGGCTGCAAAAGGTTCCACCCAGAAGACCGGAGTGTGTGTGGGGGGGGGGGGTTCATATGGGAGGAGGCGGTCCCTAAGATAAGATGGACCCAAGCCATGTAGGGCTTTAAAGGTTAAAACCAACACCTTGTACTGCGCTCGGTAACTAATCGGCAGCCAGTGGAGAGATTTGAGCACCGATGTTATGTGCTCTCTCCTCGATGTTCCCGTGACAAGCCTGGTTGCCATATTCTGAACTAACTGAAGTTTCCAAGTTAGGCACAAGAGTAGCCCCATGTAGAGCGCATTACAGAAGTCCAATCGTGAGGTTACCAAAGCGTGTACCACTGACTCCAGGTCCTTCGGCTCCAGGAAAGGGCGCAGCTGGCGGATCAGCCGAAGCTGATAACAGGCACTCCTGACCGCCGCATTCACCTGACTAGTCATATGAAGCGACAAATCGAGAAGTACCCCCAGAATGCGAACAGGGTCCTTCGAGGAGAGTGTGACCCCATCTACGACTGGGAGGTGTATTCCCAATCCTGGCTTCGGTCCTGTGACAGTTAGTACCTCCGTTTTGTCCAGATTGAGCTTCAACCTGTTTTCCCTCATCCAATCCATTACTGCCACAAGACAGTCATTGAGAGGAGAGAAGCCATCTGAAGTCTGGGCCAACAATCTTGTCATGGAGAGGTATATCTGAATGTCATCAGCATACTGAAGACACTGAGCTCCATGCCTCCGAATGATCTCACCCAGCGGCTTCATGTAGATGTTAAATAGCATCAGGGACAGGATGGCGCCCTGAGTGACGCCACAATTAAGCTCTATCTTAGAAGAGCAACTGTCCCCGAGCCTCACCCTTTGGGATCTCCCGGAGAGAAAGGACCGGAACCACCGGAGTGCTGTGCCTCTGATCCCCAACTCTCTGTCGACCCAAAAGGATGGAATGATGTACCGTGTCAAAGGCCGCTGAGAGATCCAAGAGCACCAGCAGGGTCACACTACCCCTGTCAATGCTCAAGCGAAGGTCGTCGGCCAGAGCAACCATGGCAGTCTCAACTCCATGTCCTGTCCTGAAGCCCATTTGAAATGGATTCAGACGATCGGTTTCATCCAAGACAGCTTGGAGTTGGGAGGCAACTGCTCTCTTGAGTGTTAAAACTGGTTTCAGTATGAACTTCTTGATTTTAAACCAGTTTGCTAACCGGTATATAACGTAGTCTGAACTACCCCGTAATCTATAGGTACATAGGTACATACATATACAGTACTCTACAAGGACAGATTGCACATTCTTAGTGCTGATGTAAAAGCACACGTTTGGAATCACTTAGGTACATGGATTACAGTATATATTCCAAGATTTACCACATGACCGCACTGCACTCTTATAATGCTGCTATTCCACTTTTACTGCTCTGGCTGCCTCCTGGTGCATTCCAAGCTTTGTAGTTCAGTGAGGCCTAACAGAAGTCTAAATGTCCCTCCCCAAACTGCAAATCCCAGAATTCAACAAGAGGCAGCCAGAGCAGTAAAAGTGGAATAGAAGCACTATAAAAGTGTAGTGCATAATCATCAATCTTAACAGCCACGTCATTGGAAATGTGAATCTACTTTGGATTTTCCTCCCAACATCAAAGTAGTTACCCAAGGGGCTAAGCCCTATCCACCAAATAGGCTCAGAACTATAGTACCTACAACAGATTTTCTGTTCCACAAACATGGAAGCCATGAGCTGCCATTGGTCCTCGTCCTGAAAACAGATTCCAGGGCTGAGTCCCACCATGGTCTCACTTATGTGGAACACCACGGGGGGGGGGGGGAATCAATAAATTACCGTGTTTCCCCAAAAATAAGACAGTGTCTTATATTAATTTTTGCTCCTGAAGATGCGGTAGGTCTTATTTTCAAGGGATGTCTTATTTTTTCCATTGAGAAGAATTCACGTTTATTGTTGAACCAAACAAATGAATATTTATTATATATTGTATATATAGAATCATAGAATCATAGAGTTGGAAGAGACCACAAGGGCCATCTAGTCCAACCCCCTGCCATGCATGAACTCCCAATCAAAGCATATTTATATACAAAACCTTTTCTAGGTCTTACTTTCGGGGGAGGCCTTATATTTAGCAATTCAGCAAAACTTCTACTAGGTCTTTTGGGGGGGGGTGTCTTATTTTCAGGGAAACAGGGTACTTTTTTACTTTTTAGAAAGTGCTCAGTATAGCAGGCACTATTAGTGGGCATGGTTAAAGAAACAGGTCTGGGACTATGATTAAGACCCACAATACCTTGCCAAAAAAAAAAAAAAAGCCTTCCAATAGTTCACAATGAAAACTAGGACGCATGCGGCCAAACAATGTGAGTGTAGTCAAGATGACAAAAGTTATTAAAAAGGCTGAAGCAGTTTCCTTTTGCCTGAGCCTACTGGAAATTCTGCTCCCTCCTCTCCTCTCCTCTCTTTTCCCTGAGTTAACTGAGTGCAAACTAGTTTTGCACTTTGACATCAATTTGCAGCAACAGAAGTAAGCCAAGGACAAGGGAGAAAAGTGTTCAAGGAGAGAGGAATTGGTACCATTTAAAAGGCATATAACAAAGGCAACTAAAAAAAGTGGGACAACAGAGGATTAAACAGGACTGTCCTTCCCAAATTGGAACAGTTGGAGGGTATGAAAAACTTTTTCTAGTGACATCACAGGACAATATAACAGATGTTCTAAATAATCCCCAATCAATACTTGAAAGTATACTTCATTACTTGAAGGATCCCAAAGAGGGTCTGTAGAAGACAACAGCTAAACTACCGTACAAACAAAATTTAACATGCATATTTTAGCTGTAGCTTTCACTAACAGTTCTAATGCAATTTCACTCTGTAAAATGGGACGATTTCAATAATGAACAATAAACCGGGTGGCTTTTGTTTGTCCAGCTAATCTTCTGCTCCACCTCACTCACACTATACAACATTATTATCAGCATGCATGGAGCTTACATGCCACTTTATAGCTGGGGCAGGGATAACGTTTTCAAGAACTGAAAAAGATGCTTTCCATTTCTATATGCATGAATGTAGCGTATTTGAAAGTACAATCTCTAGATACAAGATATGCTTAAAGAAGGCAAAAATGATCTGCTCTATAAAGATCAAGGATCTATTTGTAACAGATGAACAAAGCAAAATGTACATTCCTGAGTCATAAGGTTTGTGAGCCTTGTTACCACAGCACACACCGTACTCACAGTCTTCTCAGTTATAATATTGAATTTCATGACCTGCTCTGTTTGGTAATACAGTTTAGTAGAAACAGCACAGAGTTAATCCATTGTTCCAAATCATCAACTGGGGAACACATTTAATCTCATGCAGTCACCACTACATCCAGTGTCATCCATTAACACCCATAGAAAGCAGGTCTGCTATATACCTTCACCACTTCAAGCATTATTTTCTCAAGGAATGCCACTTCATATCAGCTAAAGAAATAGGATAACCCAGCACACTGGACTAGAACTCCATCCAATAAAAACTGTCATTCAGCACATTCACATTTTCACAGGCTTACATCACCGGTTTACAGGTCCATACTCTCCATCCCTAGCTGTTTCATTTAGAAACCACATCTAAGAATATTAAATGCCCAGCCAAGTACATAGTAAGGGTGCAGGCACACATACACATATTTGCAAGCTGGCTACAGGCTTATCCCTTGATTCCCTTTTACCAATTTTGTCTGCATCTTACTAAGCTATAAATCCTTTGAGGCAGTTTGTTGCAAAATCTGTCATTCCCAGCTCACTATGTATGGGATCATGAGGCGACAATCCAAGTAGAAATATAGTATCCTGTGAAAAACCAGGCATATTTAAATCCCAGTTAAATGAAGGCAACTAAGCCTGCAATCGTATGCACACTTGGAAATGTCCCACTGAACTAAGCAGGATTTATGAGTAAACACGGATAGTCTCTCACAGCCTGTGACAAAATCTTAATGCTTTCAATGTAAGTAAAAACACCTAACTTCCAATAGATTTGCCCTGTGCAATAATACAGTATTAAATTACATTCAGACCTAAAAAATATCGCTTTCCCGAGACAACATTCAGAGATGCAAGACAAATTCTTTCCTCCTCTTGCCAAGAAAGATTTCCATAATGATGCCAAGTAAACGTTAATGCATACAAAGCCAATTCCCAGAATGCACATTCAAAGAGCAGATGACAGTTCTCCCACCCCTGAAATTCGAGAAACACCAAAATGTAGCAATAAGGAGCTTCAAGACCCCAAACTCCACCAATAGGCAGCATATCACAGATTCATTAACTGGGGAGGAGAGGGAAGAACCTCCTCCAGATTGAATTTTGCAAAGCAAATTCCCAGAGTGCACATTCAAAGAGCAAATGACATTTCCCCCACCCATGAAATTCGAGAAACACCAAAATGTATTCAATAAGGAGCTCCAGGACCCCCAACTCCACCAATAGACAGTGTGTCACAAGATTCCCCACAAGGTGGGGAAGACCTTGTCCAGACTGAATTTAGCAAAGGAAAAAAGTGTGTTTAGAAAACCCTTAACCGAAGGCCACACATTTCTTCCATGCACACGCCCAGGCATGCGCACAGGCACATAAATCAATCTCAGCCTGCTCCAGAGCTGCTTCTTCCAGGCTCTCTTATTTTCTGACATTTCCTCCAGCAAATAAAGCCACTGTCCCTACTACTTACAGCTTGCAACTGGTGAGGCAAAAAAGGCCAGGGTGGGGAACAACCCAGGACCATTTATTTGCAAAGCCCACTGTGCCACAGCAGAGCCACGCAGAGGCAGGGTGGCCAGACTGCCCTAGCCATCACAAGGGAGGACAAGGCACCTCAAAATGTAGGATCTTTAAGGGAAATGGAGGACGTGAGGAAAAAAAAACCTAAACAACATTCATAGAAATATAAATGCACGCTTCTTTGTCATGCTTAACATGGAATTCACTCAGGAATTCCTCCTGGACAGAAGGTTGGCACAGAGGACCTTCAAGAAAAAGATGACCAAATAAAAGTGGAAAACACTGATAGAAATATCAATGCATGCTTCTTAGTCCTGCTTCAAATGATGGGCGTTTTGGAATTCCTCCTGGTCAGAAGGCGGAACGGTGGGCACCCCCTGGAAAAGGAGGACAGGTCTGGCAACCCTGCCTATTACCCACAGTGACTATGAAACTGACCATGTGTGTGTTGTGTGCCTTCGCGTTATTTCCAACCTATGGCAACCTTAAGGAGAACCTAGAAGAGCAAATTCATGTTTCATAGCCCTGCTCCAAATTGGGGGGGGGGGGGGGCATTTTGGAATTCCTCCTGAGCAGAAGGCGGAAATGGAGGGCAGGTCCTGGGAAAGGAGGAAAAGCCTGGTGAACGTAAATGCATGCTTCTTGATCAGATTCAAAATGGAAGACATTTGGGAATTCCTCCTGGGGGGCAGAAGGCGGGCATGGAGGGCAGGTCCTGGAAAAGGAGCAAAAGCCTGGTCACCTTGCATATATATATGTGTGTGTGTGTGTGCTTCTTAGCCCTGCTCCTAGTGGACAGCACTCTGGAACTCCTCCCTGGGCAGAAAGAAGGCAGGAATGGAGGACATGTCCTGGAAAAGGAGGAGGGGGAAAAATCTGGTTACCCTGCCACGGTGAATATAAATGCATGCTTCTTAGTCAAGTTCAAAATGGAAGACATTTGGGAATTCCTCCTGGGGGGCAGGTCCTGGAAAAGGAGGAAAAGCCTGGTCACCTTGCATATAAATATTAAAGGTGTGCTTCTAATGGAGGGCACTCTGGAAATCCTCCCTGGGCAGGAATGGAGGACATGTCCTGAGAAGAAGAAGAAGAAGAAGAAGAAGAAGAAAAAGGGAAAAGTCACCCTGCTGCCATAGTGAATATGAATGCATGCTTCTTCTTGGCTCAAAATGGAAGACATCAGGGAATTCCTCCTCTTGGGCAGAAGAAGGCGGGGATGGAGGGCAGGTCCTCCTGGAAAAGGAAGAGGAGGAGGAGGACATGCCTGGTCCAGGTGTCCCTCCCTCCCACTAGTCACAGGGTCTCCCTGGCTTCCCCTTCCTTTGCCACCCCAGCATCATCCCAGGCACCTGTTTGTGGAGGAGGAGGAGGAGGAGGCCTGAAAATAAGAGGTGGCCCTCCTCCTCCTCCTCTGAAGGAGGCTTCCCAGCTCGCCATGGCAACGGTCCCGATCCCACAAGGAGGACTAGTCACACTCTCTCAGCCTCAGGGGAAGCCAGAGGGCCAAGCCAGGACTATATATATAGCTATATTACTCTTGTGTGGCTCAAGGCTATGGAATTCTGGGAGTTGGAGTTTGTTGTGGGCCCGAAGGGCCCACAACAAACTCCAACTCCCAGAATTCCATAGCAAGTGAGTCAGACAACACACTAAAGCGCTGCCAAACCGGGTTATCTCCCCAGTGTGGATGCTCACCGTCAGCCCAGGCCTCCTCCTCCTCGCCCTCCTCCTCCTCCGCCGCCTCCTGCTCCTCTCAGGCCCCGTCATGGCAGCCAACAACGGCCCAACGCCGCCGCCGCCACCTCCATCCCCGGCCCTGACTGAGAGTAGTGTGTGTGTGATGATGATGATCACAGTGATCACTTACCAACCCCCCCCCCCCGTCCCTATTCTCCAAAGCCGCCTACGCCCCGCGCCACGTTCGCCTCCGCTCTCCGGGCCGCCCACTGCGTCAGCTTCGTAAGGAGCGGTACGCAGCCAGCGGTAACTATGGAGACGGCTGAACGGTGGGGTTTTTTTTCCTTCTCCCCCTCCTACTCCCGTTGCCAGCGCCCCCTAGTGTCCAGGATGGGAATGACTAGGCCTCCTGGCTAATACTAATAGAGAGCCTGAGGGTCCTCCTCCTCCTCCTCCTCAAGGTGTGTCCTCACCACAAGGAGGGCCAGGAACACCACACCATGGAGGCCATGACCAAATGATGAAGATGATAATAATAATAATAATAATAATAATAATAGAGTCCCTCCACAACACAATGGAGGCCATGACTAAATAGAATCATAGAGTTGGAAGAGACCACAAGGGCCATCCAGTCCAACCCCCTGCCATGCAGGAACTCCCCATCAAAGCATCCCCAACAGATGGCCATCCAGCTTCTGCTTAAAGACCTCCAAGGAAGGAGACTCCACCACCCTCCGAGGGAGTGTGTTCCACTGTCGAACAGCCCTTACTGTCAGGAAGTTCCTTCTAATGTTGAGGTGGAATCTCTTTTGCTGGAGCTTGCATCCATTGTTCTGTGTTCTGTTCTCTGGAGCAGCAGAAAACAAGTTTGCTCCCTCCTCAATGTGACGTCCCTTCAAGTATTTAAACAGGGCTATCATATCACCTCTTAACCTTCTCTTCTCCAGGCTAAACATCCCCAGCTCTCTAAGTCGTTCCTCATAGGGCATGGCTTCCAGGCCCTTCACCATTTTAGTCGCCCTTCTTTGGACACGCTCCAGTTTCTCCACATACACAATAGAGGTCGTGACCAAATAATAATAATACAATAGTCCCTCCACATTCACTCAATATGGAAAAAACTGCAAATAAAAATAACACTTTTCTTTTTACCTGAGAGAACACCTTCCCCTGCGACTGAGAGAGTGTGACTTGGCCTAGGTCACCCAGTGGGTTTCATGGCCAAATCGAACTCTGGTCTCCAGAGTCAGAGTCCAACACTCAAACCACTATGTGATGTTGGCTTTCACACTTACACTACACAGAATGTATTTGTTGTGTACCTTCAAGTCGGGTTCTGACTTATGGCAATCCTAAGTTAAATCTATCATGGGGCTTTCTTGGTAAGATTTGTTCAGACACAGGGTGACCAGATGTCCTAACCACTGCAAAGGTGGACAAAACACTGCAAAATGTAGTGCAAGAAACAATGAAGAATAATGTGGGAGATCATAAAATAAAAGCTAAAAACACTCATATAAATGAAAACTCCTGCTTCTTAGGCATGCTCAAATTGGAGAACACTGTGTAATTAGAAAGCTTAAATGTAGGACATATCCTGGAAAAGGAGGGCATCTGTTCACCCTGTTCAGAGGAGGTTTGTCATTGCCTTCCCCTGAGGCCAAAAGCATGGGACTTGTCCAAGGTCACCCAGTGGGCTTTATGGCCCAACTGGAAACTGAACCTTAATCTCTTGAATCTTGAGAGCCAACAGGGTGTAGTGATCTGAGCTTTGGACTAGGACTCTAGAGGCCAAGGTTTGAATCTTGGCTCAGCCATGGAGACCAACTGGGTGACCTTGGGCAAGTCACAATCTCACAGCTTCAGAGGAGGGCAATGCAAACCCCTTCTGAAGAAACGTGCCAAGAAAAACCCATTATAGGGTAGCCATACATCAGAAATGACTTGGAGGCACACAACAAGTCCAACACTCATACCACTATGCCGCACTGGCAACCAGAAGGCTGGATGGGTGACACCCCTTGGCCAGCCCCTCTGCCATTGTCCCTCCCCTCCAGAATGATGCGATTCAGGTCCAAACATCGTCCCCACTTGATGAACGTGCTCTGGAATCAATTCTTTCCAAAAGAACTGCTAGAAAACTCGTGTCTGGACAAATCTGGGTTTTTGCATTTGCCTTGCTTTATTGTGACAGAAATTGATCAATTTACGAACGGCACCTGTTTCAAATGGGAATGATGGTGATATAAACTGATCTGCAATTCACTTTAAATAGTACTGTAATGGGAACAAGCCCCTACTGTATTTTATCATGTGATTTGTTAAAATGCCTTGTTCGCTTGCAGTATACCTATAGAACACTGCACAAGATCAATGCTTAAAATTGTACTTTACTAGCAGCAAACCCTTGACTGAATCTACATTTAAATTAATCCTTTCATTTGTCCACTGTGCTGAAATTAAGGAAAACCCCTTTCAACATTTGCCTTGTGTCCTCAAGCATCCTACTGCCAACATGTTTGCTGTCCTTTTCCCCTCTGAGAAACAAACAAACACACCCTGAGATCTAGGGGCAAGTCTTGGCTGCTGCTGCTACTCTCAGGAGGAAAAAACTTCAGAAGGATCCATCCTACCCTCCTATTTGCTGTGAGAGCAGGCTGCCAAGTAGACACATTTCTCAAAAGAGAACAGCAAATGTGGCATTACTCAATGGGCTTCTTGGTCATGCTCAAAATGGAGGACATTTTGGAATTCATCCCAAACAGAAATTTAAAATATAAGACACATCCTGCAAAAGGAGGATGTCTGGTCACTTTGTGGTGTGAAAGAGCACCTCTTTCTCCTCAGTTTAGTTCCTTATTTTTTTAAAGGCTTTTCAGACACAACCAAGGCTGGAAGCTAGTCTTCTTGTTCATTCTCTCTCTATGTGGAGAGAGCAACAGTGGTCAGTGGAGAAGGAAAGCCACTCTGTGCATGCCCAGGAACATTTTTTAAATCATGTCACATATTTCAGTTCTGATATGATAACTAGACTCTACTGTTGACCCCATCCTGGCACCAATGCAAGCCTTCCGCAAGATGGAACTTTAGATCTTTTCTTCCATGCAGGTGGCAGGTTGGACAAGCAAGCAACATAAGAAATGCACCCAAAGGAGCCCTTTGCTGATATGAAATAATTCAGTGCATTCCTTGCTCCTTGTGGCATGAGGGCTTTCTAGGTGTGTTTGAGAAGTATGTCGACATGAGACTTCTTCTGTTGTTTTTAATAAATAAGGAAGAACCAGGATCTGAAGCACTGCCCAAGAAAGCCCCAAATGCTTATAGCATTCTGAGGCCTGGTTTCTGAACACCATCACTTACTATGCCCTACAAACTGTTCCTTAACCTCAGGAGACTTTTGAGTACAGCAGCTACCCAACATATTGCAAGGAGCTGTAGTCAGAAAAGGAAGAGCAGGAAATCTCAGTAAGAGGATTTTGCAATTAAAAATATGTGTTAGGCCACCTTTTAGGGCCAAGTCCTCATAGGACTCTTTCAAACGGGGAGGAATTTCTCCCAACTCCGAATGGAGCCAATGCGGATTTATGTAAATTCGCTTGTTTAGCGAATTTACATGAACCCCTGCTCCGTTCGGAATTACTTCCCATTACCCGAAAATAACCCCCTCCTGCCCGAATTTGCATGCGAAGCTTTAATTCGCAATAAGGTAAAACCCATGATTGCATTCGAATTGGCTTCTCTCTTGCCCGAATTTGCGTGCAAAGAGTTAATTTGCAATAACATAAAACCCATGATTGCATTCGAATTGACCTTAAATTATACTTCCAATTTAGCCTTGTATGAAAGAGTCCATAGGGTCTCTTCATTCATAAAAATGCAGAGTTACAATAATATCACTGTAAACATGTTTAAACTCAATATGAGAACAGCATAAAAGACTGCAGTGAGATTAAACAACAAAATATAGCAAAACAATGGCAATAAATAGCAACATCTGATTCAGCATAGTATCATTAAAACAAAATAATTTGGCACTAGCCCAGCTACCAGCAGGAAAATATCAAGGGGAAAATGTATTCAAATAGGTTCTTAAGCAGCTTTTTGATGGTTTGCAATAATAGTGCCTTATCAACCTCTGTAGGAAATGTGTGATCCCTCCTAAAAGATTGTCTCCCTTTTGCCCATCAATCTCATGATTCATATGGGCAGTCACATGGGAAGGCCTTCCAAAATGATCTTAAAGCATGAGCATGTTAATAGGTATGTAAGTGATTGTTCAAATAGCCAGGTCCCAAACTATTTGGGGCTTTAAAGGTGAAAATCGATACTTTGACCTGGGCCCAGAAAAATACCATCAAGTGGTACAACCAGTACAATACTGGTGTCACATGCTGCAACCAGTATCTTAGAAGCCACATTCTGAACAAATTGAAATTTCTGAGTAATCTTCTAGTAACTAACCCTGGAGCCATTCTCTAGGTCAGTGAATTTCAAGCTGTTTGATGTGGGGGACCAGCAACCTCTCCTCATTGTGTCTCTGAACCAGGAAGGTGCATGTGCCCATATCCATACAATTGTTTCTTTTCTGAAAAGTCATCAGAGCTGAACAGCCAATGGTACATGGATGGGCACCTGACCATGGACCACCACTTTGAGCAGCACTGTTCTAGGTAGCACTGTAGGTGGCATAACAGTCTATACTAATAAAAGCTACTCCCATCAGTGCCATGCATGCTTCCACAGAATGAGTCAGATTTAGCAACATCCCTTGCTATATACTTGATGCTTCAAGTGCAATGCAATGCTATCCAAATCTGTTTGCTAATCTCCATTCAGACTAACTCATTTCCGACCCCACAGTTTTGCCTTGTTTGCCCCCATCCACCCCCAGGTCACCTACAGATATTGGTTCAAGAACTCCACAGCTTTCCTGCAACAGGGAAGTGGAAATTATAGGTAGAGCCATTTATCACCACTGTATTGGGGATACTTCAACCCAAATCTTTGGATGATTTTTCCTAGACATTTAATAGATCTTGAGCTCCATGCATCTTAGGAAGCAGACCAAGACTATGAAAGCTTATGCTACAATTTATTTCACAGGTCATACAAGATCTCTTTGCAAACTAATGGGTAGTAACACACACACAAAAAAATCAGTAACTACATGGTGTCATTAATTTCTGTGATGTTGGCTTCGACCTATGGCAATGAATGAGAGACCTCTAAGGCACCTTGTCATCAACACCCTTGCTGAGATCCTACTGTGGCTTCCATGATTAGGTCTACCCACCTGTAATACACTTCTTTTCCTATTGATTCCACCTTTGGCAAGCATTGTCATTTCCCCCCAATGAGTCATGTTGTCTCACGATATGGCCAAAGTATGATAGCATCAGTTTGGTAATTTTAGCTTCAAGGAAGAATTCAGGCTCTATTTGCTCTAGGTCCCATTTGTCATCAAGCAGATTATCTTCAAGATGACCAAGAATCTACATGCTTAACTGCCAGAACCTGAACCAACCAAAGGCCTTAAACCACTGTTCAAGAGGACATCAGGCTGAGATTCAGTCTAAGTGTCCCTACCACAGTCAGGGTCTCATTAATAGAATTCTGTGTTGAATACTGTGATTGACTAGGGCAGAAGGGAGTGGTAATGTCATTTCCACTGCTCAGACCAGTAAATACACTTAATGTAGAAGCTTATATAAGGGGCCATTTAGCACCATAGTATCTACATTGGCCTGTTGTTAAGAGACTTCCTTTCTGGTCTCAGTAGTTGCTTTATATATAGCACCTTTGGCCACAGTTTGATGGGAGGTGCACAAGGTGATATTTCTTAATCTTTTGCTTCAAATCTCCTGTGAGCTTGAGCCTTGACATCAAGAAAAGAAGCTTCTTGAACAGCAGTGCACCACGTTATCCTGTAAGAAGGCCACTCCTGGGGTAGACTTGCTGACAGGCTATAGCAACAAGAAGCTCGCTTGTTATGTTATTATGCTACAGATGTGCTTTGCTCATGGGACCTTGGTTGCTTGACTCAGTGAACACAGGATCTGATATTTTTATCTGCCTCTGCCAAACAGAAGCTGAGATGGAAGGAGGACCGCATTTGTAGTATAAATGCTATATTTTCTTTTGCTATGCATAAGTTTGTTGGCATAAACTGGCGCAGCCTTCAAATTTCACGTGAGGAACATAAGGAATCCTGAAAGTTTGTATCATCTCACTAGCAGAAACTGAACCAGTAACTGTTTTACCTGTGTGTTCTACTGCCACCCACGCTGGTAGAAAAGAAAAACGTTTCCAAGAAAAAAAGAGTCTACTCGTCAGTGCCATCTTCTGGAAAGCCAGAATAATACCAGATGTGATCAATCTCTTTTTACTAACCCAGAATCAGAATAAATATGGTTTTTGAAAGGAATGAACTAGTTGATTGGAAGCCAGGGATCTGCTGTCCTCTAACCCATATCCCATGTCACTGTTCTTCAATTCAATTTGCATTTAAAGACATTGTAGTTGTTTGTGTGTTAACTGCCTTCAGGTTGACCTCAACATATGGCCACCTTGGAGATGTCTCATCTACTGGGTCACCATGAGTCCAGATCAACTCGGGGGTGGATATTAACTAGGAAAATGAATGAGACATCTCCAGAACTCCCTATCCTCAAGCTTCCTTGATTAACCACATTATCTCACTACAATCTTATAGTGCTGCTATTCCACTTTTACTGCTCCAGCTGCCTCCTGTTGCATTCTGTGGAGTGTAGTTCTGTGAGGCCTAAGAGCTCTCTGGCTGAGGATTTTAAAAGCCACTCCTTAAATTGCAAATCCCAGAATGCAACAGGGATATGCAACAGAGCAGTTAAAGTGGAACAGCAGTGCTGTAAGAGCGTAGTGAGATAATTTAGTGGGTCTAACCATTAAAAATCTGGTCAATTTCAATTTCTACTACTTCAATTTCTTCTTTGTTAATACCGAAATTATGTAAATCTTCTGTGGTCGTTATTTTTGTTTCAGCATCAGACCTGTCTTAGCACTTTCTTCCTTTACTTTCTTCAGCAATTGTTCCTGATCTTTGCTATTTTGTGCTAGTAGTAGGGTGTCATCTGTATACTTTACATTGTTGATATTCATGCCTCTAGTTTTCACACTTCCCTCCTTCAAGGTCAGTCCTGCTTTGTGTATGATATTTTCACCTTACGTTAAATAAATGTGGTGATTTGATGAAGCCCAAGGAGCTCTGGTGACATAGTGGTTAAATGCTGGTACTGTAGCCACAATGTTGTAAGTTCGATCCTAGAAGAGGGCTCAAAGGTTGACTCAGCCTTCCATCCTTTTGTAGGTTGCTAAAATTTGTACCCATCCTGTTGGAGGCAATTGGCTTACAGATGGAAACTGCTTAGGGAGTGCTAGTTCACTGATAAGTGGTATACAAATGTACTTGTTATTGCTATTGCTGTTGCAGCCTTGTCTGACCTTCTTTCTCACTGGAAACCAGACTATTTCTCCATATTCTTGTCTGACAGTAGCCTCTTGTCCAAAGAAGAGCTTACACATCAAGAAAGTCAAAAGATGTGGCACTCCCATTTTTTGAGAGCAGTCCTTGGTTTTTCATGATCTATACATTCAAAGTATCTATTCAATTATTATGTCTTTGCTGTAATCCAAAGAGCACATGCTGATTTTCTTTTGGAATTCTTTGGTGCATTCCATGATCAATGTTATAGAATCATAGAGCTGGAAGAGTCCTGTTTGCAGTATGATCTCGGGTGCCTTTTCTTGTCCTGAATCCAGCTTGGACACCTGTTATTTCTTGCTCCATATATGTTAGAAGTCTTTCCTGGAGAATTCTGAGCAGGACTTTGCTTGCATATGTGATTAATGCAATGGTTTTGTGGTTACTGCAATCTTTTGTATCCTTGTTTTTGGGGATTAGAATGTATATTGAGCACTTTCAGTCCGTGAGCCATTGTTGTGCTTTCCATGTTTGTTGGTAGATTTTAGTTAGAATTAGAGTGGATTCTGTCTCTACAGACAGAAGCAGTTGTATTGGTATGCCCTCTATTCCTGGTGATTTATTCCTCCCAGTGCTCTGAGTACAGAATTCACTTCACTTTCTAATATTTGAAGTTTGTCTTCATATGGCTCATCTTCAAATGAATCTTTCATCTCTTCATCTCTTTTATATAGCTCTTATGTGTTTCCATCTTTTGTTTGTTTATGGTTGTGTACTGTGTTCTCCTGCTGATTGTAGAGCATGATTGTAGAGCATACCCATACTCCCTTTGATTTCTTGGATCTTGTGGGAAAAGTCTCTTGTTCTTCCTTTTTGTTGTTGTTGTCAACTTCTATTTCTCGGCATGGATTACTGAAGTAGTTCTCTTTATCCCTATGTATTATCTGAATAGTTGCTTCTGCCTGTTGCACTCTAGGGGGTGGGAATGTCAGCTGTGTCCCAAACAGCAGGAGAACAGATCCCCATCCATCACAGTGGCTGTGTCCCAGTAAACAGGCATAGTACTGTAACTATGGTGTTTAAAACATTCACAACTTCCCAACAATATTCTCGCCTTTATGTATAAATGGTGAATTAATATGGTTTTGAAAGACACTTCATTTTACCACAGTTTTCTTGATCTAAATACAGAGCAACCATTTTGTGGGTTGCAAGCTTCAGACAAACTCTGGAAAACAGCTTCAGAAGATCTTGTAGACTTACCAGTTTCAAACAGATACTAGTTTCAAATAACCATCAGGGAGCTTCATCACCATTCAGAAGTTTTTCCAGCATGGTGGACAAGGTACCGAAGAATCTCTTCCAGTGGGCAGCAAACCAACTGCAACAGGATTGACATGAGCTGTAGAAATTCAACACATTTCTAAGCTTCATGTACCAGAGATGAAATCTGTCACTGTTTATCAGTCCTTCCAAAATCTACAGCTATGTCACTTGCTCCAAGCAATATTAAATTTGCCAATAGCTATTGCTGGCAATTCTGAAACATTTTCCCCTTTGGGTTCTATAGTATAATCTCTTTCTTCTTCTTGAACCATATCACCAGCTGTTATTTAATTTCTTTTTACTTTTATATTGTGCACATTTTCAATATCAAATATTACTTTGGTTTCACAGTTTCCATTTTGTTTTTTGGAGGAATGTTTATAGAACTCCAATCATATAAAATTACATCAAAGGCAGTATCTTTTTCTCTGTTATTATGGCTCCTCTTTAGGAAAACATGCCAAAAATACTTTATCCTCCAGTAGTTTTCCTGCTGTGAAATATGTCTTTTAAAATCAATTAATGATTGTATTTAAGGTGTACACAGAACCAGTGTTTCCAATATTATGTGAATCAAATTGGTTCCAAATCCTCCCAGTATGTAATTTTATTATTATATAACATAATTAGGCTTCAGTCATCCCTGACAAATATGTATTGTCATAATAATGAACTTTGACAGGCTATATGTTTGACCAATGTAAGTATCTTCTCCAACTTTCTTAACCACTTGTTTTTACTTTGTTAATTTTTAGTTTTTAATAGTTGGCTATGTGAATCTTGCCACCCATGAATGGTACAGCCTTTCTGTGGTGGTGGGACTGCATGCTCCTGAAAGCCAAGAGGCTATGCTGATGGCAGCAATGCTGTGGTAGGGTCTCCAATGCCAGATAGGCCTTTGCTAAGGAGCCACACTAAATAGCCAAACAGCTACCGGGCTGCAGCAATAGTGGTGTGAGTGTGTGTGACATATATGACATCCTATGAATGAAAGACCTCCAAGTCAACCTATAATCAACAGCCCTGCTGAAGTCTTGCAGACTCAGGGTCATGACTTCCTTGATTGACTTTATCCATCTTCCTCTTTTCCTACTGCCTTCCATTTTACCAAGCATTATTGTCTTTTCTGGTGAGTCATGTCTTGTCAGGGTATGTCCAAAATACAGCAGACTCAGTTTAGTCATCTTGACTTCTAGGGACAATTCAGGCTTGATCTGTTCTAGGATCCATTTGTTTGTCTTTTTTGCAGTCCACAGCATCTGTAGAACCTTTCTCCAGTGCCACAGTTCAAGTGAATTGATTTCCTCCCTGTCAGCATTCTTCACTGACCAGATTTCTCAACCATACATAGAAACTGAAAATATGACAGCATGGACAATCCTAACTTCAGTGTTCAATGATATCCCTCCACACTTCAGGTTCTTGTCCTTCCAAGTCCTAGTCTTCTGATTTCTTGACTGCAGTCTCCATTCTGATTAATCCAAGTTATAAAAAAGCTTGGACTATTTCAATGTCTTCATCATCTACTTTAAAGTTATGTATATTATCAGTTGTCACTGATGTTTGCTTTCTTAATGTTCAACTGTAAACCTGTCTTTACACTTTCTTTATTGAGTTTCTTCAGTAATTGTTTCCTTGCACAGACAATTAATGCAGAGGTCCTGTGATTAACGCAATCCCCGCTATCCCCTTTCTTGGGGAGCTGGAATGTATATTGAGTGTTTCCAATCTGTGGGACATGGTTCTGTTTTCTATATTTGCTGACAGATTACAGACAGAACTAGAGTAGATTTTGTCTCTGTAGCTTGAAGCAGCTCTGTTGGTATACCATCTGTTCCTGTTGATTTATTTCTCCCAAGTGCTCTGATTGCAGCCTCTACTTCATTTTCTAAAATTGGAGGTTTGTCTTCATATGGTTCTTCCGCAAATAATCTATAACTTTTTCATCTCTTTTATATAGTTTTACGGTACTACACATTGTTTCCATTGTCTCTCAGTTTCTACTTGGTCATGTAATGTGTTCCCCTGCTAGTCATGGAGCATCCTCACTTTTGATTTAAATTTCCCTTTGATTTCTCAGATCATGTGGAAGAGATCTTTTGTTCTTTCTGTTTGTTGTCACTTTCTGTTTCTCTGCATTGATTATAGTAGTTCTCTTTATCTCTGCACACAAGTTACTGAACAGTTATATTCAGGGCTCTGACTCTGTTTCTGTCCTCTTTTGCATCTTATTTGTCTTTCGCTGCTTTCATCTGTCCTCTATGGAGGTGTCTATCTCTCTTTGGCTATAGATGGTGTCTTTTTGCATCCCTGTCTACTTTAGCTCACCCCAAGTACTGCAATGTTTTTACATTCTATTTCTTGTTTCACTTCGTCTGCCTTCCCCTGATTAATGCTTCTGACATTCCATGTTACTATAATATGTGTTGTGCAGCTTCAGACTTTCCTTTTGCCTCTAAGCACATGAACAGCTGAATATCCTCTGGACTTAGACCCATTGCATCATTAGTCACAGTGCTACTCATAGTTGTCCTCTGCTCGACCCCAGTAGCTCATGGAGTGCTATCTGACCTGGGAGTCCCATTTTCTGGCACTATCCTTTGTTTCATTTTGAGTTGTCTCATCATAGGGTTTTCATGGTAAAAGCTCTTTTACTTGCTAATAATTCTATATATAAATCTATCCTGTAGCTATTCTTCAAACTTTGAGTCATGTTATAAATAGAAGGCAAGCCATGGAGTCTTCAGTTAAAATTTTGTTTAAAAAAAATCCCTTTGGTATAGTCCAACGTTACTGCATTTGTCATATTTCAGGTAAGACATTTCCCTTAGATAATTAAGCTGGTTTAATGAGAATGTTAGACACTGGCTCCTGTCAGTGTTCCAAATTCCCTCTCCCTCTCCCTCCTCTCTATTCCATTATTAGAAGAGAATTCTTATTTGCTTGGAGGTCACCCTGATTAATTTCCTCTTCTTTGTTCTACCTATAGCACATTCACTTGTTATCAATACACAGACACACACCCAATCTTCTGGAAAAGTTTTGATATACTTAAGACAGAAGTGGAGTAATACTATGATGATATGACATTTTGAATTAATAGAAAGTATTTGGAAGATAACAGATTTAGCTGTTAAGCTTTGTAACTCATGGGAGGCTGAAGCTCAATATGAACAAATAAGAGACCATAGAAACACAGAAGAAATCAATTAACAAAGAGATAGTCTTAAACTAAAAAGATCAGAGAAAATACCAAGAGGCTGTGGGGGTGGAAGTAATGGATGTTAGTGACATTATTTGTTTATTAGAATATTATATGTTTTTATATGTTTGTATTGGATGAATGTGAAATACATTTCTGTATGATTGTTATGCTTATTTTATTTTATTTATTTTTTTGTTTATAAATTCAAATAAAAATTTCAAAACACACACACACACACCACCAATCTTCTGCCCAAGACACATTACTTTGGAATGTACCTTCAGGATGCACAGGTTTGTTGCACAAGTGTTTATGATGTCCCACACTTTCCTAGGCTGATCTTATTTTTAAAAAACAGAAATCATCTCAACATTTCACACTATTACAAACATATTCATACCGCTTTGGTCCTTAAAAACAGGACCAGCATTTTAAATATATGTACTGTAAAAATATTTTGATCTGTTTTAAAGTAATGTGTTTTATCTATTGTACATCACCTCAGGGACTCTGGCAGAAATGCTTAAATGAAATAAAATGAGCATTATATCAAAATACATAAGAAGCAAGCTGGAGATGTACAAGCAAGGGCAAGCTATTAACTGGATAGTGGACTGAGCAAACAGCAAAATAATTTACATTGGGTGTTATGGTTCTGAATGGCTAAAATATAAAGCACACCTAACTTTTAGTTGTGTCTATTTTATTTTGGTTTTGTTTGATTGTGCTAAACTGCTCTGAAGAATCTAGCAGCAAAAAACAGCCTACAAATTTAATAATAATCTCTCTCACTTGCTCTCTCTCTCATACACACACACAAACACACACCCACACAGAGAGGCTTTCTCTCTCTCTCTCTCTCTTTTTCTCTCCCTCTCTCTCTCTCATACACTCATACACAGAGCGACCCAGAACATTTTGATCAGTGGTGACTATGATGAAACCAGCCACCACTACCCCAGACTTCCGTTTTCTCTGAACTTGGGTTTATTCCTCAGAATAGGGGGTGGGAACTGGGAATAGATTTTTCTGCAACATTTTATTTTTATGAGCTCCCACAGTTGTAAAGGTATGAAAAGTACTTGGAGAGAGCCTGGTCTTGAATTGTCAATTAAGACCCAAGTACTATACAAAAGTGTTATCTGGTGATAAAAATGTTTATAAATGGTTTGGTATATATTGGCCTAATCTAGATTGGCAAAAAGAAGTGTGTTCATGGCTGCATGAAAGTCTAGCCTTTAGATGAGAAAAAAGGAAAGTGTGCCATGAAAACACCTTTTTTGCGTTTTAGGGGATAAGAAGCGCCTTTAAAAAGGTGCTGGTTTTCCCAGCTTCTTTTTTAAAAACTGTGGAACAGTGCAGCTCCATCTAAAGGCTGCAGTGCAGCTGCTAAGCATTGAGGAAAAGGCAACTTCATGTCACACTTTCCTGCCAATCTAGAAAGCCCCATAGTGTTTCTGGTGAGGAAAATGTCTATAAATGGTTTGTTGATATAGTTTGATGCCTCTGCCTACAATTTTGGACTCTCCTTGGGAGCCTGATGGCAGGAACATCATGACAAGCACCAACAGTTTGGCTTTTACCACTACTGTGTGTGAGCATATGTGAGCACACAAATCTCTCTATATCTATCTATACACAACATCCCCAACAGTTCTTGTGGAAATCATGATAGCACAGCACTAAAGTTAATATGACACAATGTCTGCATATGTTTTGTGGTGCTATGTTGTACCTGGAACCCTCTTTCATCTTGGATGGTTACAATAAATATGATGGCATAAGTGTTACACTGTGCATGGCTGTGGCTTGTACTAAATCGTTACTAAGAAAAGTCATACCAAATGAAGATTAATGGACAGTAAGGTAGGAGTGCAGACAGTCCCTTCATTAAAAGGTTATTTATAACTGAGTCTGGATCTAGTGCCACAATACAGAGGGGCTCTGTTGCATGACCTGTGGCAATACATATTAATTTCATTTTACTTCATTTAATCTGTAAAATAACACTCAGTCTCCCCTGCCCCTTCATAATTTTAAAGTAATCTATGCCTTCTTCTTTTGGAAGATTCCAGATAATACTGGAGGACCATAATTCTGTACTAGTCCTGGAGTATTAAAAACATCCTCCATCTCAGCTAGGAGTGATAATATATTTACATTACTATCATGCTGACATGTATGGAATCCAATTTTAGAAGCACAAAATCATATCTGTTGGGAGGGGTAACTGCAAAGATTAAGTGTTCATAGGGCTTCACCTAAAAAGTGTCATGTGATTACTTAGGATGATCAAATGATTAGAGAATTTTTATTTGAAAAGGAATAAGGGAGAGAAAGGGGGGGGGGAAGAAATGTGATAGCACCTTTAAGACTAATGAGTTTATCGCACACATTTTCCAGCCTGATCCATGCACTTGACGGGATCAGGCTGGAACAGGGAAAAACGGGTTTTACTACACACAATATTGCTGCTGAGCTGCCATCTGACCAAGATCCATCCCCAAGCAGTGCTGTGGAGACTGATCCGCAGTACCAAAATTGGCCACCAGATCACTGCTTGAGGATGGATCATGGTCCGATAGCAGTGCGGCAGCAATTTTGTGTGCAGTAAAACCAGTTTCTCCCCATTCCAGCCCAATCCTGTCCAGTGCATGGATCGGGCTGGAAAATGTGTACGATAAACTTCTAAGAGGCTGTACAGACCGCTTCTAAGGGGCAGCCTGCAGCCGCCTCCATCTTCACCAGATTGGGCCACAGCAACCGCAAGCCACTGCCCCGATCTGGCCTTTCCAGAGCGGAAAAAGGAGCAACAAAAAATGGCTCCTTTTTGCGCCCTGGAAAGAGAATGATAGCCATAGCGCTGCAGCTTTAAGGCACTCCTTTGGCACTGTGTAATATGGACGCAGCACCAGAAGAGCACCGTGATACCATGTGCCATGTGGAGCAGCGCGTGGTAATGTGGACACCACATCCCAGCTCTGCCCCCAGGCCGGCCTTAATGGCCGGCGTGCACAGCCCCTAACTTGTTTTTATTTTAACACGAGCTTTCATGGGTATAAATCCACTTCTTCACATGCAGTAGTGAATTATATTAAGGCTTCAAGTATAACACATATTTGTACAGTTGTGGGAGTACATTAGAATGCAACAGGATCCAGAAAAATACAACAAATAATTTGATTCATCATCTTTTAACTAAATAGCACGTTAAACACAAAATAGTTTGCATATCAACACATGGGTAAATAAATATGCTTTTAAAAAAACATTGAAAGCAGAGCAAGAAAATTTACAATACTGTACAATGAAAAAAGCTACCATTAAATCCTACCTTTCAGGCAGCTTATAAGCTTGAGGCAATCATTTCAATGTTAGGAAAAAAGGGGAACCTTCCCCTCTTCTTTATTTTTGTCAAATTTCATATTCCAAAATGGCCTAATATACAAACAAGTACACCCTTAACTTGAAGCCTTGAGATCAAAATATACCCTAAGTGATATTGGGCCCAACAGTTAATCAACGCTTCGCTTGATTAATCTGTGTACTAATGGTTGCAGCTGTTTTAAGGGTTTCTTTTTTAAGGACTGTATTTTCTGGCTGTTTCCCCAAGCTGTTATAAACATTGGGGTGAAATGCTCTAGAAAGCGATGAAAACTAACTCTCCAAAACCGCTTGAAATCCACCCAGCAATGCAGGCTGATGTAACAGGTGGATGAGTCATACAAGCTAGTCAGGTGCAGATGGAGAATCAGGGTTGTCAGCCAATCGCATTCTGTAATCAGTGTATGGCAAGATGAGACCAGCACGTATATCTCTAAGATCCCTCCTTCAGAATGTTAATGTATGCTCCTTCCCTTTCAGTATCACTCCCCCGGAATATTAACACGTACATCATATCCAAAGAAACAGCAGTGGAGGGACGTCACAGGGCTATGTGCAGGGGGTGTAGAGCAGTGACAAACATGAGAGCAAATGGTGGAGAAAAAGAGTGACCAGACCATGGTGGTAAGGCTTGATGGTCAGATGTTGCTTCAGACATCTTGCCAAGGACAAGAGAAGGGTAAAGTGTTGCTAGGGAAAATGAGACAAGATTGTTGAAACAAACAACTTGCTGACACAACAGTTTCTTTAGGGACTTGGAATCATAGAACCATAGAATCGTAGAATTGGAAGAGACCACAAGGGCCATCCAGTCCAACCCCCTACCATGCAGGAATACACAGTCTCTCTAGACTCTGTCTCTCTAGGTTAAAACTCTCTAGATCCCATTGCAAAAGAAGGGAGAAATTAAGCTACTGGTGCAAAAACAAACTCTTACGTTTGTATTGCCCACACAGTCTAAGGGGACAGGTAACACAATGTCCAATAATACAACTCCTAATCTCCCCTTCATCTAATCATGTCCCTCCACTACCACCCTCTTGGCTTTGGCCTTGCTTTCTCCACAGCTGCCTTTCTCACTCACTCCTCCATGTCTCCAGTGATTTGACTAATCTCTTCAGAAGGCTGCACCACCAGCTGAGTTGGTTTGTTTGTTCTTAACAGCAGCTGGTTGCACGGTATTTCACAACAGTGCCCTTCACTTTCTTTCTCCTTTCTTTCTTTATAGTCTCTAAAGTAAAGGTGTACTCTCTAAAGATGTAAAGTAAAGGTGGATACTCCTTTTACACAGTACCCGGATGAAGTCTGTGCCTTTGGAATGGAGAATGTTTGAGTTGTCCTGGAATTAACAGTTTCTTGTTTGTAACAGGGATCTAGGACATATTGTCTCCTAGGCAGTACATTTTACATTGCACCACTATGACATTTAAAGCCATCTGATCCTTTGGGTTTCTGCCTTTCTCACTGCTACTGTGCCAGGACCTGCCTGGCTCAGAAGCCTCTCTGATTTGGATGAAGCTTCTGTGATTAGGAACCAAGTCAACAAATCCTGAAGGCTTTGCTACTGTTCAGAATACAAAGGAACCGAGAGGTACACATTTTGTTGAGGTGAGCACCAAGGTGATAATTTGCCGACACAATTGAATACAAAAATAATACATTAGATAAAGTTCGAAAACAAAATATAACACCTGAACAACAGGCTTACAACCTATTGTAGGTGTTAAACTTAAGTAAATAAGAAAGAGATCTGGCCACCATTCTTGATATGTACACACCATATTATTTGGGCAGCGGAAGTGTTTTCTTTTTTATTGTTTTGCGCTAAGCATTTGTAGGGTACTTATAAATTATGTGGATATCGGGGACTGCTAAAAAGACAAATAAATGAGTCCTATATGTTAGCACATATGAATTTTAATAAAATTTTGGAGTGAGTGGACTTCACGCTGACCTCAGACAGAGGAGCCACCATTTCCCCAAAGCAAGGAGAACATGTAGTCAGCTTGCAAAGGAGGGGCCAGGAACTGTAGAAATAATACACCAGGGATTTCCCGAAAGATAAATTGAGAGTTGTTGATGAGAGAGCCATCACTTCCAAAAGTAAGACGATGTATACTGTTTGTTTTAGCCTCACACCTGATGGGCCGGTGATCAGCTTAATGACCCAGCAATTGCTCTGCTTGTCCTCCCCGATTGTGTCAAGACCCAACTGCATTGACCTAGCTTTTCTTCACATCGGCTTAAAAGAGCACCGGTAATTAAATGCCTTTGTCTTGGCTTCAGCCACACCATTAAGCTCATCGCTAGAGGCTAGATTTCGCCTATAAGAACCCTTAGATTTGCCCACTCGGTGTGCTATTACCAGAATACAGCCCAGTTCATGCCAGGCTGGACTCTAATTTTAGCTCCCTTTGCCATCTCTTCCTCATGTTTGGGCAGCCATGTTCATTCCACCATCCACATCTGCATCGAACTCTCAGAGAAGCCTTCGGAAGTAAATATCTCCCGTAGTGATGCCTCTTTCAACCTATCTCCATATTTCCCTCTTTTACTTTCCTCAAACATTGAATGTGTGTTGTGTGTGTTCGCACCCTTTTGCTATGTGTATTTTCCCTTTTAATAAATATTTAGACTTTAATTGAAGAAGCCCGTTTCCACGTCATTTCTTAGGGCTCATTCCCACTGTAGTTTGCTTCGCAGCAGGATTCGAGGCAAATGACTGTCATTCCCATTTGAACCGGCTTCCGATCCTCATTGAATCGATTGCAGGAGGAAGGAAGCGGGGTAACCACCAATAACCCAGCGTTACTTGATAGCAGTTTTTTTGGTGGTTCTTTTCCCTGGAATCACTCCTGAAGCGAGTCAAATATGTGGGAACGACTGGAGTCGCAGCATCCAGGAGGGGAGGATCAAAGGGTAGAGGGGTGATTATCCTCTCTCCTCAGATGATGACAGATCCACCATCCCCCCCCATCACTGTTGTCCTCTGTTTCTCCCTTCCCAGGATGCCCCAGCATTCCTGGTTGCTCTCCCTCTCAGTGCTCCCAGAAGTCCCCTGTTTTCCTTCCCTTTGCCAGAGTCCTCCGTTTCTCTCCCTCCCTGCTCCCAGAATTCCCCTGTTTCCCTCCCTCCCCCCAAGATTCCAGTTTCTCTCCCTCCCTGTTCCCAGAATTCCCATTCCCCTCCCTCCCTTCTCCCAGAATCCCAGTTTCTCTCCCTCCTTGCTCCCAGAATTCCCCCTTTTCCCTCTTTCCCTCCCTCCCTGTTCCCAGAATTCCCCTCTTTTCTTTCCTCTCTGCTCCCAGATTTCCCCTGTTTCCCTCCCTCCCTGCTCCCAGAATTTTCCTGTTTCCTTTCCTCTCTGCTCCCAGAATTCCCCCCTTTCTCCCTTCCTTCCCAGGCCTTCTCTTCCCCTCCTCCATCCCCAACTTGGGGGCTTCTCCCTAGTCTCTCCCTCTAGTCTCTCCTCCAGTCCTGCCGACACCCGGAGCACAGATGGCAAAAAGGGCTTACTCTGGAGTAAGCTAAATCTTGTTTGTAGTGGGAATGAGGGACCTTTTGGGATCAATTTCTGACCCGCAGCCAAGCTGGATCAGAAATCGAATCATTCCTCCAATGGGAATGAGCCCTTTAGGGATTATATGGTCTTTCAGTATACACTAAGGGACACGGTCTTGCGAGGGTGTTGTTAATCCTCCCTTTCAGCAACTTGAGCTAATTAAGAAATTCCTCTAATTAGAAACTTCCTAACATTTTGGTGTAGAAAATGTGATTATACCTTGTAAACAATACTATGAATCAAATTTACCACTTTGCAACAACTGAAATGTAGGGTTTGTTGATTTTATTTATATTTCATTTATTTAGAGTACTGACATGCTGTATTTCCATGGTGGCAAACCTATGGCACATGAAGCCATTTTTCAGGGCACATGGAAGAGGAACAGAAGGAAAAGGTGCTCACTTGTTCCTCCTCTTCCCGTCCATCACTCCTGGGCCTTCAACCGTCTCTCCATGGAAGGCAGAAGTCCGAACTCTGGAGGGTGGATGTCCTGTCCCAAAAGTGCCTCCCCCTGGAAGTCCCACCCTTGGCACTGGGTAACACTCGATGCTGGAACGCCTTTTAGTTTGGCCACTTGGTTCGCCATCACTGCTGTATTTCATTCAGAGAGGCTCCCAAGGTATTCAAGTAATTATTAATTTGACAATTCCCTGCTCTCAGGCTTGCAGTCTAAATAAGACATGACAGATAAGGAAAAGGGAATGATAGTGAGAATGGAGATTACCATATATTCAGCTATAGGTTTTCCTCATATATAAGTGAAGGGAAGTTTTGGGGGGCAAAATTATGGATTTTGATATGACCTATGGATATGTTGAGGGTAAAATGTAGGGGCATGTAACAAAGGATCTAGAGGAGGAAGCAAAGGAAAACAATGCATAAGAACCTACAAAATTCCAGCAGGCATAAGTGTTTGTGCTAACACTAAAGGATGGATGAGAGAGTAAAGGGGAGTTACTGCTTCCAGGATAGATTACACACTTGCCTCTCAAGAGGAGATGGTTCCTTTTTAAATATAAGAGTTAAAATATAGTACTTACCTTGACCCATGGGTAAGTTGACTCCGTTTTTTGGGGTCAATGTTTTTGACTGAATTTTCTAGACTTGTACTTGAGTATATACAGTAAATCCAGCAGATTCTGGCTGCTCTTCTCTTCTTCAGAGGCCAGAGCAATGTCAGTTAGGACACGGAGGCGGGGCCTCATATCAGCTGCTGGACTGATGCACAATGGAGCTAACCCTGGCTGCTCTTCTCTCTTTCAGAGACCAGAACAATGGCAGTTGGGGAATGAAGAGAGATGTATCACCAGCCATCGGCGCAGGCATGATGGAGCTGTGCATATATGTATATAAAGAAAACGTAAAGGTTTCCCCTTTGACAAGGTTGTCAAGTCATGTCCAATGGAAGAGGCCAGTGCTCATCTCCGTTACTAAGCCGAAGAGCCAGCATTGTCTGAAGATGAGTTTGTGGTCATGTGGCCAGCATGACTGCACAGAACGCTGTTACCTTCCCACCGAAGTGGTACCTATTTTTCTACTTGCATTTTTACATGCTTTCAAACTGCTAGGTTAGCAGAAGCTGGGACTAGTAATGTGAGCTCACTTCTTCTCGCAGCACTTGGGCCTCGAAATGCTGACCTACCAGTCTTGCAATCGTCAGAGTCAGCGTTTTAACCACTGAGCCACCATGTCCCAAGCGTATGTTTTTGACTTTCACATACTGAGCATTTTGTATCCCCTTTTAAAACTGTTGTGTACTGTATTCTTTTTTAAAAGACAACTTTTCTTTACTTCAGTTAAACTGACAATAATATATCAGGTCTTTCCCCTCACTCTTATTTCCTTTACACTACCTCATTCCTACCATTTGACTAACTTCAAATTTGAAGCATGCTCACAGATCTATTCCTTTCCTGCCTGTGAAAATGTTCGCTTTTTTTTTTTTACAGACCCCCAAATTCCGCCCCCCCCCAGGCCTTTCTCCTGCTGCCGAGGTCCCACACACGAGACGGAATCACCCCCAAATGAAGTGACACATGGGCTGCCATGTGTGATGGATATCTGAAAAACATCCCCACCCAAAATATGCCACAGTATCTGAAAAGCAAAACTCAAAATAACTTCCAATTTTGTTTTATTGCTGATTGGCCAACGGGGGGGGGGGGGTGCGTGGGTGGGCAAACATTGGTCTCAATGCCCTCCACAGTTGACTACTCTTGTCTTTGTTTTTTCTGTGAGCTACTGCTTTGACAGCACTTTTTAAAAAATTAACAACTGCACTGTCTTCCTGTGTTAGTTGCATGACTGATCAAAAACAACTGAAGATGAATCATTAAATGGGATGATGTCATGATTATGGTCCAAAACACACTGCAGAAATAATCCAGTTTGGGACTGCTTTAACTGCTCTGGCTCAATGCTAGGGAATCTGGGAACTGTAGTTTTGTCAGACATCTAGCCTTCTCTGTCAGAGAGCTCTGGTGCCTCACTAAACTACAGTTCTCAGGATTCCCTAGCACTGAGTCAGGGCAGTTAAATCAGTCTGAAACTGGTTAATTCTGCAGTTTGTTTTGGACCTATGCACCTATGGTGCCAACTGAATTCAATTCCACATAAAAACAATAAATAATTTCACAGATGTATGTGTGTGGGGAGCCTGAACATGTAAGTAATTTCAAAGCCTAAAAAAAACAAAAACAAAAAAAAAAAACAGTGAAAGTGCGGGTGTTTTGTTTTTTTTAATGCTGGTGAATGCGTTTATGAATATGTTTATACAGTGTGTCTATGTTCAGCTCTGCTGTGGTTTATAGCAGACTATTATCTTGCACTTGCAATAATACCATTTTAATTTGCAGACGTAATCAATATGAAAAAGCACAAGAGATCATCTCTCTGTGGTATATGCATCTCCAGCCACCACAGCTTCTGACCTCCAGGACCCCGGGTAGAATATATTCTATTCAGGTCTGGAATTGGTTACGGCCACTGCTAGCCTTTGGTTAGCCCCAAATAATATTTAAATGGGGGAGAAGCACTACAATATCCAGAGAAAGAAAACACTAATGGTGATGCTCACAGGACTGGCTTCTTCTTTTTTTTCAGTATCGCTAGTTATCACTTGTTAAAGCAGGTTTACAGAAATATTGACATATACAGTCAAATATTGACACATGTTCTGTACTCCACTCAGCCCACCACTAAATCTAGGCACACTTGCTTTGGTTGGCTATATGCTAGGAAAGGGCTGTTGATGTGCTGAACTATGAATGATTTTCTCCACTTCCCCTGAAGCACAGGTCAACAGGTCAGGTAAGGAGAGGTTGCTGTAAGGACTACTGATTCAGCAGCTAGCTTCTTATGTGCTGGTTGCTAAAGCTAAGGCAAGTGGCAAGAGCTTTATGTCATCAGCATGCATATGTGATGTACAACAACAGCTGGTAGAACAGTCTTTTAAGTTGGGATGTTCTCTTTCTTTATGTGGTCCTTTCTTACTTTCAATACTGTGGACACATCTGAGCCTGGATAGCAGGTATTTGATAACTCACAACTGTATATAATTAAAGGGGTTATATTGATATATTCCGTTGCAAGATCAGAGTCTATAATTCCAGTGGTAAGGAAGAAATTGCAATGACACATTTAATATGTTGTTTAATGTAGAGAAGGGAGCAACATCCATGAATACAAGGGCAAAGATTTTTTACTCTTCAAAACCACAAGGATATACACAACACACACACATACACAGTGCCACTAAATTTGATCCTAAATTTTGGTAGCAGAGCAGCAGTGGTAAGCAAGCAAGCAAGCCAGAGGAGGAGAAAGGGTCTTGTTTATTAACCATTTCCGGCGGGTGTGTGTGTGTGTGGGAAACTCTAGGGAGTTTAGTACAACAATTATGCTCCAATGTACACTCCTAACTCATTTTGTTCTTGAAAGAAAATGATGCACTTTTTTGGTGATACAACAATAGTTTGAGCAGCAGTGGTGAAGAGGGCACAAAATTATGCACAGGAGCAGCAGGTCACTTGTGCCTACCCCAATATAAATAGTTTTCTATTTTACCAGTTGAAATACATTGTTTGGGAAAGATGGGTCCATTATTGATAAATTACCAGGCCAAAGATAACCTCTGGATTCCGACTGGGATATTTACTTCTTACAAATGGGCCTCTGGTCAGTATGAAATTGTGCAAACCATCCATGACACAAAAGCTCCACACTAAAAGAACACAATAACGCTTTCTACACCCTCTCAAGAGGATTCATCTTGTCTGTGCTACCAGCTGATGGTTTTAACTTTTACAGTAGAAATTGTGGGCCATTGGCCATATGCAGCTTCCATCCCCCTCCCATAGCTCCCTCAAGCTCTCCCTGTAAACACCACATACTCAAATTTTATTTGCCTGAGTCAGTTCTGTACTCTAGGATGGTGCAGAGTGCACAGTGGTGCACAGTGTCCCAACCCTCACCCCAAGGTTGGTGCAAAGTGGGTGCAAGGGGGTAGTGCAGAGTGCTTCCAAGGTTCCTTATACAGCTTGAACCTGGATGTCTTGCCTTCTTCCACATACTCCTTCTAGCATGCTCTGTTCAGCACCTGGGGCCTTCCTCCAGATTCCTCAGCTGCACAAAGCGGAAAAGGTAATCATTTGAAACAGGGCTTTTTCAATAGTGACAGCTCCCTAATGGAATCCACTACTAAGAGATATCCATCACACTCCAACAGTTTAATCTTTTAGGTATTTGGTTAAATATGACTATTTAACATGAGTTGGGTATGTATTTTTGTGACACACAGTAATACTCTTCCTCCTATGACTGCTGTATTACGTAATTTTGCTCTTTTCAAATGTTTATATATTACATGGTTTTTACTTTTATATTCCAGCTTTGGTTCATTTTTCTAAAATAAATCCAGCATAATTATGTTCTTCCCTACTTTAAAAAAAAAGATTAAAAAATAAATGACAATTGAGGGAGAAACTCCATTTACTCTGTACTTCCCAAACTAGCCTTAATTGGCTTAGTCTAACCAGTTCTAGATAAAACATGTATTCAGTGTCCCTACCAGCTTTGCAAAAGGGAATTCAGGGACCATGAAAGCGATGTCAAGACCTTCATGTTCTTTTTTGTAAGCTCACTGGGGCATCTGGCTCCCCAAGGTTAAAGTCAAAATCCTGCACTAGACAGAACTTTGGCCTGAGCCAGCTAGGCCATTCTTAAACACTTTAAATGCAGCTTAGGCATGGCATCCGACAGAGGGATACATTTGTGTTGACTGCATTCCACCAATCTTTGGTCCTTCCCTGCAGCAGTAATGGAAGTACAGCTCAGTATTCAGCATAATAAATGTGGATTTTTCCCCCCCACAATGCAGCTCATTCAAACCCACCGAGTCACTAACAATGGATGCCTGGCAAGGGGCCACTTGGTTGCCAAGGAATTCCGGATGCCTTTGGAACATAAGAGCCTGTTACAAGGAACTCTGCAGTTCAGCTACAAAACAAGGCCCCTTATTTGAAACTATTTTGAGAGAGAGACACACATGCACACACAGTAAGAGGCATAGAGGAGCTTGCTTTCCCAAAGACTGTGGTAGTTTGCCAGACAGGCTACTGTGGCTATTATCTTCTGCTGAAATCACAATATGAGAAAGTGATTTCCCCTTCCCCTTTTGGGCTTTACAAATGCCCGACACTGGCTCTTTATGAATCAGAAAGGTCATTCTTGTTTACCAAACACAAAATGTCTTGTTCTTGTAGGGTTCCTTCATGGGTCTTTGATGCAGCAGCCTTAACTAAGCATTTCTGTAAACAACTTTTCAAAGATCAGATGCAGCCAGGATGTGAAAACATACAGTCATGTGTAGCTGTAACTTAGTGGTTCAATGAGACAAAAGATTAAGAGTGTATACATAGTACACAATTATAGCAGCTTGATACCATTTTAATTCTTCCATATCCAATGGAATCCTGGGATCTGCATTTGGTGAGGTATGTAGAACTTTTTTTCTAGTAGAGATTTTTAGTGCTAGAGTACAGGAGAGTGGACTAGAGCAAGGAAGCAACAAAGAAGTCTATGTAATTCACCAAACTACAAATCCCAGGAGTCTGTAGGATGGAGTCATGACCCTTAAAGTGTATCTCAGTAGTGTAGATACATTCTGACTATCCCCTGGTGAACTACATCTGGACCCTGAAGGACCCCCCGGACATGAAAAACTATAGGCCTGTAGCCAATCTGCCATTTTTGGGCAAGGTGATCGAGAGGGCTATTGCTCGTCAGCTCCAAGCAGTCTTGGAGGAAACTGTTTATCTTGATCCATTTCAAACTGGCTTCAGGACGGGATATGGGGTGGAGACTTCCATGGTCGCCTTAACTGATGACCTTCATCTAGGTATCGACAGAGGAAGCGTAACTCTGTTGGTGCTTCTGGACCTCTCAGTGGCATTCGATACAATAGATCATGACATCCTCTTGGGACACCTGAGAAAGTTAGGAGTTGAAGGTATTGCGCTCCAATGGTTTCGCTCCTTTCTCTCCGGCAGCTTCTAGAGGGAGATGCTCAGGGACAGTTGCTCCTCAAAAATGGAGCTTAATTGTGGCGTCCCTCAGGGCGCCATCCTGTCCCCAATGCTGTTTAATATTTACATGAAGCCGCTGGGAGAAATCACCTGTAGGGGCAGGGTGTTATCAGTATGCTGATGACACCCAAATATATTTCTCCATGTCTCAGTCGTCAGCCATGACAACAGATGGCATTTCTTCTCTCAATCAATGTCTTGATGCAGTAATGGACTGGATGAGGGAAAACAAGCTCAAGTTGAATCCAGACAAAATGGAGGTACTTACAGTAGGGGCCCCTAAACCAGGTATTGGGCTGCAACCTCCAGTCCTAGAAGGGTTCACGCTCTCCTCAAAGGACTGTGTTTGCAGTCTGGGGGTGCTTCTTGACTCGTCACTTCATATGAGAGATTAGGTGAACACGACAGTCAAGAGCACCTGTTACCAGCTTCGGCTGATACATCAGCTGTGCCCTTTCCAAGAACCAGGGGATCTCAAAACTGTAGTACATGCACTGGTAACCTCAAGACTCGATTTTTGCAACATGCTCTACATGGGACTATCCTTGTGCTAGTCTGGAAACTTCAGTTGGTACAGAACATGGCAGCCAGGATAATTACGGGAACAGCAAGGAGTGACCATATTACACCAATACTGAAGTCACTCCACTGGCTGTCTATTAGTGTCCAGGCACAGTACAAGGTTTTAGTTATTACCTTTAAAGCTCTACATGGCTTGGGCCCAACTTATCTAAGGGATCGCCTGCTTCCATATAATCTGCCCCATACACTCAAGATCCTCTGGGAGAAACCTATTGCAACCAGTGAAGACCAAATTGGTTGTGACCTCCCAGAGGACTTTTTCTGCAGTCACTCCCACTTTATGGAATAGCCTGCTGGACGAGATTCATCAAATTACCAACCTAGATGGCTTTAAGAAAGCCATCTAGACAGATCTCTTTTGGCAGACCTTCCCGGAATAAATCACTCAGCCAATTATCCTCCCACATAGGTACATAGGTATGACGATTCTGCCACTGTTATTGTTTTGAAATTGTTGCTATTTTTATCTTTTAATCATTTTATGCAATTTTAATTGTAGTTGTTTAATTCTTTTTTAAGGGGAGGTCGCTTTATATATATTGTTGTATGTTTTTTAAAGTTTGTAAGATGCTTTGATTGCTCTGGTAAAAAGTGGGGCATTACTACTACTACTACTACTACTACTACTACTACATCAGCCATGGCTTAGATATCAGCACCATACATTAGCTTAACTGAATGTTTTACTCTAATTATAACACTGTGTTTAGTCACATATCTAAATGCTACCACCAGTACACACAAAGCTTTAATCATTTAATCTGCAGGTGCAAGACAGGTTGTGAAGTTGTATTGTGGGACTGGATGGATTATTGTCTTCAGAAGAGCTTGGTAAAGTTTCTGTTTTTGAACTACAAGAATCCCCCTAGGCAACACTACCACTGTCCATGCTGGCTGAAGCACTCTGGGCTTTATCACACAAAACAAGGAACACTTAGTCTGACATCCATACCAGAAAAGATCCTAGAGCAGATAATTAAACAGAGACTCTGTGAACATTTAGAAGGGAATGCAACAATCACAAAAAGTCAACATGGATTTCTCAAAAACAAGTCATGCCAGACTAATCTGATCTTTTTTGATAAAATTACCAGCTTGGTAGACAAAAGGAATACTGTAGATAAAGCATATCTTGATTTCAGTAAGACCTTTGACAAGGCCCCCTGTGATGTTCTTGCAAACAAGATAGTAAAATGTGATTTAGATGATACAACTGTTGGTTGGATTTGTAATTAGCTGACCGGCCAAACCCAAAGGATGCTTAGCAATGGCTCTTCTTCATCCTGGAGTGAAGTGACCAATGGTGAGCCACAGGGTTCTGTCCTGGGCCCAGAGCTATTCAACATCTTTATCAATGACATGGATTAAAGAATAGAGGGCATGTTTATCAAATTTACAGATGACATCAAATTAGGAGGATACCCTATTAGCTAATACCCCATAGGAGAAGATCAAAATTCAAAATGACCTAAATAGATTAGAAAGCTGGGCCAAAGCTAACAAAATGAATTTCAACATGGAGAAATGTAAGGTATAGCACTTAGGGCGGCTAAATGAAATGCATCAATATAAGATAGGGGACTCCTGACGTAATGAGACTATGTTTGAAAGGGATCTAGGAGTCTGAGTATACCACAAAGTGAACACAAGTCAACACTATGATGTGGCAGCTAAAAAGGCCAATGCAATTTTAGGCTGCATCAATAGAAGTATAGTGTCTAGTTCGGTGGTAATAATAGTGCTACTCTATTCTGCTTTGATCAGGCCTCACCTGGAATACTATGATCAGTTCTAGGCACCACGGTTAAAAAAGGATTTTGACAAGCTGGAGCATGTCCAGAGGAGGGTGACCACAATGGTGAAGGGTCTGGAAACCATGCCCTACAAGGAGAGACTTAGGGAGCTGGGTATGTTTAGCCTGGAGAAAAGAAGGTTAAGAGGTGATATGATAGCCCTGTTTAAGTACTGTATTTGGAGAGGTGTTATATTGAGGATGGAGCGATCTTATTTTCTGCTGCTCCAGAGAAGAGGACCCTGAACAATGGGTGCAAACTACAGGAAAAGAGATTCCACCTCAACTATAGGAGGAACTTTTTGATAGTAAGAGCTGTTTGACAGTGGAACACACTCCCTCAGAGAGTGGTAAAGTCTCCTGCTTTGGAGGTTTTTAAACAGAAAATGGATGCCCATCTGTTGGGGATGTTTTGATTGTGAGTTCCTGCATGGCAGGGGGTTGAACTGGATGGCCCTTGTGGTCTCGTCCAACTCTATGATTCTACGATTCTACTTCCAAGCTCTTTTCGAGAGAACAAGGTGGCAACTGAGAATATAAAACCATTCATTTCTGGTCTAAAGTGAAGTCATATCAGGGTTAGGTTTAGGCACACTATTGGGAAATTACATAGAAACAAGTACAACTGGCACTCACATAAATTCTTTGAGTACTGATAAAGGGCAAGCTTCAGTCTCCAGAGATGTGAAAGCATCGCCTTTTGCCAACAGTAAATTGACTTTGAAAATGCAAAAATAAATATTTTAAAAGCTTCCAGAGCAACCTCTGCACAACAAATCAGTTATGCAAGCCCTTTAGCAGTTGCTCACTTGGACACAGGAAAAATATAAAGCTTCCATGGTTTTATTAGTTTCACCCTTGTTCACACATCTCAGCTAGGATTGGGGATTTCTACATTTTGAAGACGTCTCAGAAACCTCCTTTCATTGCATTTAATTGTGGAAACACTTCTTAGCATTATGCATAAACCCTGCAGCCTTATAATTATGATGCAGAGATTGAAATTTTGCATTATTGCCCATGTATACTTGTGTAATATGGTAACATCCAAAGTGTTACCTTCTACCCCTATTAGAAAGCTAGTGGAAATTGTCTTTTTGTGTGTGTGTGTGAGAGAGAAATTCATACAAGTATCTCATTTAGTTGGGTCATGGTATGCTACAAGAGTCGGGCTAGTGACAATGGGTTACTCAAACTGCTCACAGCTACTGGGCAGGGAGAAGTTTATAGTTAGAAATACCAGGATTCAAAATCATTTAATAAGGAACACTTACACACATACACATTCATTAGCAACGCACACTACCACCACTACCACTACCACCACTCATTAGCAAGCACACTTTAAAAAGCAAATGTTGCCTTGTTTTTCTGTGCCTTCAAGTCATTTCTGACTTATTGTGACCTTAAGGCAAACCTACTGTTGGGTTTTCTTGGCAAGATTTGCTCAGAAGTGATTTACCATTGCCTTCCCCTGAGGCTGAGAGTATGCAACTTGTCCAAGGTTATCCAGTGAGTGTCCATGGCTAAATGGGAATTCAAAGCCTGGTGTCCAGAGTTGTAGGCAGGTGTTCATACTCCTCTATCACACTGACTTTCTAAATGTTGTATACTAAAGCATTCAAAGAAATAAAAAAATATCCAAAATAGTACAGTACCAGCATGGCTCAGTTTACAAAAACTCTGACAAAGAAGCTCGTTCTTGCTTTAAATATGCTATTTGCCACCTTCAGTTCCTATACTGGGTGAAAGGTGGGATATAAAGAAATAACAACAGCAACAACAACAACAACAAAAGCAACAACAACTTGTAAATTGTTTTTACACCCAAGGCCCCCTTTTTTCTTATCCGCTATTTAACTTGAAGTCTTTTTAAGCAACATCTACATTAGGAGGAAAGTGAAGAACGGCTGCAGAGACATAAACTTTTGGTGTTGGGTTGGACTGGTGTTGGTGTTGGTGTCTGTTGTAAATAATGCAATAAAAAAAATCTTGAGCTAGGAAAGGGGCAGGATCCAATGGTAGCTGATCCTACTGTAGCCATATGTATCTCCTTACAATAAGCAGCATTAACAGCAGCTGCCTCCAGAATTCCTTACCGAACATGTAAAATTCAAAGATATAGAGGTATTAATCAGTATAATCTGTATGCAGAGAGATCTTGAATTTTAAACTGCTGAATTGTACTTGAATTGTATGAACTTTTAGCTATTGTTGGAATCCTGCCTCGATCCAATGGGAGAGGCGGGAAATATACATAGAAATTTTATTATCTATTATTATTATTGTTGTTGTTGTTGTTGTTGTTCCTTTGAGACTAACTGATAGACAGAAGTTGGCAGTGTGAGTTTTCGTAGACTTCAGTCTACTTCTTCAGATACTTTTGGTGGCATCTGAGGAAGGAGACTGAAGTTTACAAAAGCTCATGCTACCAACTTCTTTCTTTTAGTTAGTCTCAAAGTTGCTATGTGATCTATCTACTTACTGAACATGTGTTAACAGTAAAACAAGGGGAAAATGGGAGAGCAGATAATTGGAAATTAGAAAATGGAAGGGTGGTGAAAGAAAAAACCCCTAGATGGAAGAAGCCTCCAAGTGGTCTCTAAAAGGTTCAAAAATGTTTATTTATGTAATGCTTACCTGAACTGATTGGGTTTTTTTCCACATGTGCCTATTGTGAGTTTGTAATAACCAACGAGCTGAAACATTTTGAACTGCTCTTCTTTGATCTGTGATATAACAGTCTATCCCTTTTCTTTTACCTGTGATTTCAACTTCTCTTTTTTGTTTGTTAAAGAAGTAATGCCCAGAGACACATCTATTTTGTTAACTGTACCTGTAGAAAATCAGCATGTGCTTTATAGACTATAGCAAAGCCTTGGACTGCATTGATCATGAAAGGCTATGGAATGCCCTTAAAAACATGGGAGTGCCAACAGATCTGATAGTCCTAGTGAGGAATCTGTGCTCAGGACAAGAGGCTACTGTCAGGACAGAACAATGACAAACAGAAAGGAGTCAGACAAGGCTGCATCCTATCACTCTAGGCATTCAATTTATATGCAAAACATATTGTAAGGAAAGCAGGCTTAGACATGGAAGAGAGATGAGTGAAAACAGGAGGAAGAAATATCTGAGGGCTCATTCCCACTAGCGAATAAATCAATTTCCTGATCGATTTAAATATGTGTGGTTCCCACTGTGAACCGTTTAAGACGTGACTGTGTTCAGTTGGATTCACATTAAAGCAAGACAAATCCAAAAACCCCGCTTTTTTTAAACACTAGTTTTTTGGCAGTTCTTTTGGAAAAAATCGATTCAAGGGAGGGTTTTTTTGGGGAAAAAATCGATTCAAAGGAGTGGGAACGAGAGATCTGATTCACATTTACAAGCCCTGAACAGGGTCCTGCTTTTAGGGACTTGGCTTTGGGGTTGCTGTGACCCATGGCAGACGGCTGCCACGGAGAGAAGAAGAGGAGGAGGAGGAACGAAAAGACAAACTCCTGAACTCCTGAAAAGGCAAACTGTGTCACCTTCCTCCTCCTCCACCTCTACCTTTCCTGACCTCTGGAGCTGAAGTAGGACCAGGACAAGGAGGCCCCAGGCGGGCTTGCAAGAGAGCCAGCATGGGAAAGAGGAGAAGAGGGAGACAGAGTGCCGCTGCTGCCACTGCCATGGACGTAGAGGGTCCCCTGGAGGGTTCTGGAAGAGCAGCAGCAAGGCGAGAGGCACACCGGAAGGCAGCCCACCTGGAGGATGAGGAGGAGGAGCCACCAGGGCTCAAGCCTTTCCACCATGCCACCAGTCTTTTGTCTGTTTCAAGTGTTTGAAGTGTGCCTTGTCGTGGGGTTTTCTTGGTAAGGTTTGTTCAGGAGTTTGCCTTTTCTTTCCTTCTCCTCTTCCTCTTCTTTCCATGGCAACCGATTTTCCTCCCCCCCCCCCAGGGAAAGCTTTGATTACAAAATAATCCAGTTTCCACATCGGGTTATTTGGTAGTGGGAATCAGCCCTGAGATATGCTGACAACACCATAATACTAGCAGAGAACCTCACAGATCTGGAACAACTACTTAGGAAGATCAAAGAAGAAAGTGCAAAGACAGGCTTACTGTTGAACATAAAGAAAACATAAATAATGACCATAGAGAACATACACATGTTCAGACTAAACAATGAGGAAATAGAAATAGTAAAAGTTCTAGAGCAGATCAAGCCAAAAATATCGCTAGAAGAAAAGAAGATAAGACTTAGATTGTCTTATTTTGGACCTATCATGAGAAGGAATAAATTGTTGGAAAAGACAATAATGTTAGGAAAGGTGGAGGGAAGTAGAAAGAGAGGAAGGCCACATGCTAGATGGATGAACTTAATTAAAGAGACCACGGATATGAGTTTGCAGGAGCTGGGCAGAGCAGTAGAGGACAGGAGATGTCTCATCCATAGGGTCACCATGGGTCAGAGATAGACGCGAAGACAGTTAACAACAACAACAGCCTGCAGATTACCTTGAAAGGGGATGGTTTCTCCTTTGCTGAAGGTTTTTCAATAGATTTTAGATGGCTGCTTCTCAGAGATGTTTTAACTGTGGATTCCTACACTGGCAAGGGATTGAATAGGTGGACCTTAGGTTTCCTTCCAATTCCATGACACTTTATATCCAAATAAGCTACTAGCCTAGTTCTTAAGACTGTGACTGTTTCTGTCAGATAGTACAATTTTGTATGTGGACCATTATGAATAAAGCATTTTTGCTGCTAAAAAATTAAAATTAAGTTTGAGTTTGACATGAAAATAAATATTGCATATATTTCAAAGCTCCCCATTTCAATTTTAGCCAAAAACCTCTGAGGGCAGGGGAACACAGCTTTAAAATTTCCAGAAATTTTAGGTCTCTTCTTGTGCTGTCTATCCAAATTCATCAGCAGTCAGATCTCTGGCTTGTTTTTCTCCCCAAAACCTGGAGGGGACTGCACCACAGATTTTTTTCCCTCTGGCTTAAGAAGGGAACTGAGTATCGCCTCATTCAAATCCCATTCAGAAATCCTTACTGAGCTTCCAGCAGACGGCTTTAATATTTAAAACTAGTGTTGCTGTTTTGCTCATGTGCTTTAAGCATCGTTTTGGTCTGTTTTTAGGGATTTAAAAAAAATCTGTTATGTGCATCCACAGAAACCCTGAGTCTGACAGGAGATAAACAAATGCTTTTAACAGACAGACAGGCAGAACGGGACCTGAACCTTTGGATGTCCCTAGTCAATCAAAATTCTAATGAATTCTATCTAATGTATCATGGTTTGGGGCCTTTTAAAATTATGTAATCAATTATTGCAATTGTCAAGGGTGATTTTGCTGAATCATTATTTACTGATATTTTGCTGACATTTAGTTGAAGCATACACAAAGAGGACCCTTGAACTTCCTTAGTAGTTTGTTTTCAGTTACACCTTTCAGTATGATTCAAAGACATAGCTCTGTTAGTCTGGAAAATCAATATGCAAAGGGATCTTGTAGCACCTTTGAGATTAATTGAAAGAAAGAAACTAGGAGCATGAGCTTTCATAGACTTGAGCCTACTTCCTCAGATGTATATTTCAAATGGAGAGTCCAGAGACAAATCTATTTAAGCTGGTCCTGTGAGAAAATATCAATTGAATGGTTTAAACTGGATTTAATTCTTATAGGATGACTATGTGATTTTTTGTTGTTGCATATTTCAACATTGGTATAGGTTCTAAACTGCCTCAAATATAGTACCATGAAAAGATATGTAATTTTTTTTAAACAAAGAAACAAAACACTATTTTATAATTTATCCCTGAGAATTATTCAAGGTCTAACATTCAAACTTAGTCTCTGTAAAAATGTGGAATCTCAGATTTTCTGCTGTCTATTCTGTGCACTCAGTGTGGACTCTGATCAAGTCAGTTGGACAAATATGCCAAAACTAGTGGCCTAAGGCAAACTCCATCTCTTTCCATTTCAACTGCAGCCCCCTTCCCTATCTGCAATATGGGGATGAAGAGACCCAAGGACTTACATGGGTGTTGTAAGTCTTCCCAAATATGGTAAGGAAAACCCTGCAAGCACTTTTTAAAAGTGCTGTAAAAATGCCAAGCAGTATTATTAATTTGTCATGCCAATGTGTATCTGCTCATCTGACTACTAACACAACAGAACGGATATGGAAACAGGAGGTGATTATGCATATGTAATAAATGCAACCATTGTTTGCTACAGTGCAGAATCCCTTTCAGTGCCAGCTGGTAACAGCAAAATATGAGACAATCACAAGATTATGAAGTTGATCTGAGTAGAATGTGGCCATATTCTGAAGTGGCACAACAGCATTTATTTATTTATTTGGCAGAGAAGATGAGAAGTAAAAACAGATAAAAGGCCATAGAGCCATAACAGCTGGGACATACATTTTAGATACATTGAGTTATTTTGAGATGATCAACATAATTTTTTTCCAGTATTGACATGAAGATGGTGGACATTGAGGGGATGTTTCTTAATGAGCAAATAAAACAAATGAACACCAAGTTGCCTCAAATGTGTCATTCTCTAATATGCCCATTTAAAAAAAAACCCTGAATGACAGTTTTTCAAAGAGTGCCAGGGACTACACTCTGTCCATCCATCTCTTGACAGGTATTTCAAGCTTTTATTCTTGTTTCACTGATGCTATGACAAAAAATGGCAAAGACTACAGTAGTAGTCTTAAATGTCTGAGCAATGGGCCCTCAAGGCATTATCTCGATCTGTGGTGGAGTTCCCTGCTTGTACATGCATGCATGCATATATATGGGTTAAAACCCAGCCTCCGAGTTCCACTGTGCTCATTGTTCACTATGAAATGTCTGTTGTTGTTGTTTGCCTTCTAGTTGTTCCTAGCTTATGGTGACCATAAGGTGATTCTATTACAGGGTTTTCTTGGCAAAATTTGTTCAGAGTGAGTTTGCCTTTGCCTTCCTCTGAGGCCAAGAAAGTGTGACTTGCCCAAGGTCACCCAATTGGTTTCCAAGGCTGAGTGAGGATTCAGACCTGGTCTCCAGAGTCATAGCCCAGTGCTCAAGCCACTTTGTCATACTGGTGCTTTAAGAAATGTCAGTACTGAGATGAAAAAAATGCTATCCAAGAACAGGTGCACAAACACTCAAAGCATAACGACAATTTATTCAGTTCCTCCTCCATTTTAAAATATCTGGTTTTATAAAAAGAGATAAATTAGAGTCTGATTAAAATATCTGTGCCTTGTTAGTGAATTTACAAAACATGGCCTCCAGTGCTTTCCTTTGTTTACCTTTTCTTGCTCCATGTTTTCTGTTTACATTTTGCTTTGAAATTGTCTTGAGTCTGTGTGTTTACATGTACAAACATGCATAAACAACACAAGTGTGTGATGCCATCCAAACATAACATTCCATCCTGGGCATGTTTAATCAGGGTGGCATCCTATTTACTGTGATTCACTCTGAAAGAAGTGTGCAAAGGACCAGCTTGTGAAAATGCCCTGCATTGCAATGTTTCAGTGAAAGAAGCAAAGCTGCATTTGTAACACATATGACAGCATACTGAAATGGATGGCAACATACAGCCTGGTGTGGCTCTTTTGACCATTCCCCAATGCATTCTTTAGCCTACACTGGCCATCATTTAAGAAAGAGTTTGGATGCCTGCCTCCTGACCTCCCAGGTATGCCTAAAGATACCATTAGCTGTGTAGGGGGAGGGAGGTAAACCCATGAGCCTTAGTTCTTACAACTCTGTCCAAGTGGCCGTGCACATTTTGCATTAGTGAGTGGAAACTGGAGCTGGAGCAACGTCGGCTTGAAATAGCACTTGCCTGGTCACTGGGCTGCATCACTAGGGCCACTGACTCATTCTCTCAAATGCCAGATTTACTTCAGATCATATCTGCTAGTAATTTGAGCATGTCTCCTGCTTTCCCAGTGCACCTCCTACTTTCTACTTTCCCATTTTGCATAGCTAGAAAGCTCAGCTTTTTTCTCTGGAAGATTAAATCACATTCTTTCCTTATCAGAAATCAGTACGTGGGAAGAGATGCTGGCTGGTGGCACAAAATGATTTCAAAGCAATGGGAAGCCCTACAGGAAACCCGGTGAGACATTTTTGTTAAAATGATCCCCCTCAAGGGGGAGATTCCTCATAGCAGTATGGTTAGATAAAAGCCATTGGTTGTGAACCTTACAACTTAAGCAAGTTAGGGACATAAATCTTTGCTTATTTCATTCTTGCATACAAGAATGAATTTTTAAAAAGTGTTCTTCCCATTTGGAAAGACTGCAAGAGTTTTTGCAAACTTTTCAATGGTTTTTCACATTTCAGGGCCTATTTTTATTTTTTAGGCAAAAATTTGGTTTGCATGAAAAACTGCTTTTTGCACAAAAGCAATGGGATGTGGTGGCTCAAGTGGTTAAGACACTGACTCTGTTGAATGCAAGAGCAGCATGTTGGCAGTTAGAGGCCCAGGTTCTGCATGATGGAGTGAGCTCTCTTTACTAGTTCAAGATTCTGCCAACCTAGCAATTCTAAACAGAGGCTGGATGGTCATCTATCGGCTGTGCTTTGATTGTGTGTTTCTGCATGGCAGGGCGTTGGAATGGATGGATCTTGAGGTCTCTTCCAACTCTATGATGCTATGATTCTATGTTGTAGCACTTCTGTTCTCATATGATCATCAAAATGTGCCTTTTGTTGAATGGAAAAAATACATTTGGTAAAAGGCATGCTTTGATGACCATCTCCCCTCAGGAAGAGAACGGAAGTGCTCCAAGGGTATGTAGAGTGGCATGGAGAAAGCCATTACTCCCCCAATCAGTTTTGCCTTTTTCCCCCTCATGTGGTCAAGTTCTTAGCTGTGTTAGTATGCAAAGCAATCTTGTAGCACCTTTGAAGCCAACTGCCTGATAGCTGTTGTAACATAAGCTTTTGCAGACTTAGGCCCAAAAAAGATGGGCCAAATAAAGTGGCTTCTGGCCACTTTGGCAGTATGACATTTATATGACACATGCCTCAAAGCAGTCAAATGTCATGACAAGGCTGTGCCAAGCTGGAAAGAGCCAACCCTTTTAGAAGCAGATTTAATCTGTTCTTCTTGGTTGCTGGCTTTGGACCACAGTAGTGGCCCATTCTGAGAGTCAGCAATGTGGTTGCCACAGTTGAGGCCTGATCAGGGCCAGCGTAGCCAGAGGGCTTCGGACCTTAATCTACTTTCTCAGATGCAACAAGGAAGTAGACCAAATCTACAAAAGATCATGCTACAACTTCATTCACAAAGTTAATCTCAAAAGTGCTACAAGATCTTTTTGCTTTTTATAAACATGAAAATGCTATAGTATATTAGTGAAATAGCACTTTTGCACTATAACTCTATCACTAAAACAAAATATTTTATTTCTTAGAAGAGAAAAGTTGTTCTTCAAATCATAGGACCACATCAGCAAACCATGCTCCAGTTTTAATTTTCTTTTAAAAATCCTGTGGAAGACTTCCAGTACAGAACCATGCAATCACTACAAACAGTGCCCCCACCACCAACAACAACAAAAAATGAAACAAGTGGAAACTGAGACAACAAAACCTACACTGAGAACTCCTACTTCTGTAGACCAATCTGGAAGAGCCTTAACTAAATATTAGTACACCCAATGTTTTTGGACTACAGTTCCCAGAACCTCTTCCCACTCACCATGCTGGGTGGGAGCTGATGGGTATTAGAGGCTAAAATATCTAGACAGCCAACAGTTCTCTACCTCTGGTGTATTGAACAGGAGGTCTAAAGCATTTCTCAGGGTGTCTGGGGAATGACACCTGTTAGAACAGAGGTTGTGAGTTTGCACTGGTGAGTGTGTGTTGATCATATTGAGTTTGCATTGGTGAATGTGCCTTGATCTTATTCACATCTGGTGAAGACTTTGACTGATATTTAGGTAACAGATGAAACAGTTCATATAAGGATAGTACAGCTTTGCTGGTCTAGGAACACCAGCATGCTTATACCTATTCATAGGATATGGTATTAAGGACTATTTTCTTCACACTGCAAGAAAACAAAAGTCCAAAGGATTTTTAAAAAATGGGACAGAGTCTGCTGGAGTTGTTCTATGATTTGAAGGGCAATTTTTCTCTTCTCTGAATTAAAACATTTTGTGTGTGTGTGAGATAGAGGTATAGTGCATGGAATTATAGTGTTATAGAGTTATGGGCTTAGTGGTTAAGGCAGTTCAGGGCCCAAGTGCTGCATGATGGGGTGAGCTTCCATCACTAGTCCCAGCTTTTTTCTGCTGGACCCGGAACAATGGATGCAAGCTACAGGACAACCCCAACATTAGGGGAAATTTCCTGACAGTAAGGGCTGTTCGACAGTGGAACACATTCTCTAGAAATGTGGTAGAGTCTCTTTCCTTGGAGGTCTTTAAATAGAGGCTGGATGGCCATCTGTTGGGTATGCTTTGATTGAGAGTTCCTGCATGGCAGGGGCTTGGACTGGATGGCCCTTGTGGTCTCTTCCAACTCTATGATTCTATGATTCAGCTTTTGCCAACCTAGCAGTTTGAAAGCATGCTAATGTAAGTAGATAATGAATAGATACAACTTCAGTGGGAAGGTAACAGCATTCAGTTCTGGCCACATGATCAACAGAGCAGTCCTTGGACAATGCTGGCTCAACAGCTTAGTAATAGAGGTGAGCACTGCCCCCTACAGTCAGTTACAGCTAGACATTCATGTCAAGGGACTACCTTTACCTTTACCTTTTATAGTGCAAAAGTGCTATTTCACTGTTATACTATAGCACTAAAACAAACAAACAAACAAACAAACAAAAACCAAAAACAAAACAAAAAAAAAAGGAAAGGAAAGGAAGAGAAGAGAAGAGAAGGGAACATTTTGTTCTGAAATATCTTATAATTAAAAAAAAAACCCCACTTGAGCATGGGAATAAAATACTGTAGCTGATTGTAGCCTCAGTCTCTCATCGAAGGAGCAAAAACTAGAGCACAAAGATTGCCATGCAGCTAGTTTCAGGGAGAAAAGTTATGATTTGATTAACTATGACTACAGCTATTAACATATTAGAGTCTCCCTAATGTGGAATTCCAAAAATCCAAAGTACTCCAAAATCCAAAACTTCTTGAGCTACAACACAAGCAGCATAGTAAATACCTGTCCAGTATTTGCAAGGCTGGAGAGAGTTGTGAGAATCTGTGAAACAGCAGAAATCCACACCTCCCACCTTTTCACAGATACTCAGTCTCTCCCCAGGCTCATTATGTCTCATTATATATATACAAATACATTTTTCAAAAATCAGACAAAATCCAAAATATGGAAACCTGGTCCCAAGTATTTTAGTTAAAGGATTCTCAGCCTGTAACATATTTCTTCTGTGTATCATTTTCCAGTGGAAGCTGAAGGTAAGGAAATAAACATTTCACTGAAAATTGGATTTTTAAAAACCAAAGTTTGCATTTAAAGGCAATCTAAACAGCAGCATTCCTGCACCCTGCCTGTGCTTGCTACCAAACATAATCTTATTTCTCCACAGTTGCTGCCCCCGCCTGGTTACTGCTCGGATTTACAGCCAGCAGTGTTTCCTGCTTTATTCCGAAGCCTTTCCTGAGAGATGTAAAAATTGTGGTTTTTTAATTTGTTTCTCCTGTGTGTTGCAGTTCTAATAGCTCAAACAAGGATTCAACATTTTATTGAAATGTACTTTGAGCCAATTATATGGAACCAGGCATGTCCATCTATAGGAACCACCCCAGCTTTCACTCTAAAGGTGTCTTTGGGAATGCAACATGGGACATTGAAAATATTTTGCAGGGATTTAGATTGCATTGCTTTCTGGGGTCAAAGTTTTGGTATATGCATACTCTCCAACATTGCCCAGATGAAAACCAGGGCACATATGTCCAACCAACATAATAGAATCATAGGAGTTTATCACATGGGAGGAATTTCTCCCAATTTCGAATTGAGTCAATTTGAATTCACATAAATTCCCTAGTTTAGTGAATTTACATGAAATCTAACTGCATTTGGAATGTGTTCAAGATGACTTCCCATTTCCCAAAAATGACCCCCCATTGCCCGAAATTGCGTGAGATACTCTTATACCCTATGATTGTGTTCGGAATGACTTCCCTTTTGCCTGAAATTGCGTGAGATATACTCATACGCAATTACATGAAACCCCGTGATTGCATTCAGATTGCCATTACATTATACCCCCAAATTCTGTCATATGATAAACTCCTCAGAATCATAGAGCTGTAAGAGACCTCAAGGGCCATCCAGTCCAACCCCTGCCCTGCAGGAATATACAATGAAAGCAGATGGCCATCCAGCCTCTGTTTAAAAACCTCCAGAAACGGAGACCCTACCAGTCTTCAAGGCAGGATGTTCCACTGTTGAACAATTCTTGCCATCAGGAAGTTCAAACTGGGGTCAAGATGGCAAAAGCTATTAATGAGGAAGAACACACATTTGCTTACAGTAAAAGAGTTGTTTTACAGTGGAACATGCTGCTTCAGAACATGGTGGAATCTCCTTTGGAGGTCTTTAAACAGAGGTGTCAGTTTAAATTTCTGTGTCCAGAAAGGCAAAGATGCCAATAAAAGACCACTGACTGTCTCTGAAGGGGAAGAGCTAGAAGGCAGAAGCTGCAACATAGTACAGTAGAAGCACTGCAGAGACTTTTCATTTGGACATAAATTGCAAGGAAAATGAAAGCTGTGACCAAGGACTTGTGTGGCAGTTTGTCTGAAGCCTTTCTTGGCTGTCTGAGTTTGGAAGTTAAACCCCAAAGAGCTGTAAATCAAGGGGGACTTTGAGAGAATTGAGAGAGGCCCCCAAAAGGAAAAATTTGGGCAAATCGGAAAGGTAAAGAGATGTCTGGGTGCCCCACATGAAGCTCCCTTTCTTATCTTTAAAGATAATAATAATAATAATAATATTTCATTCATAGCCCGCGCCTCTGTAGACCAATCGGAGCAGGTTACAATGATTAAAAAGCACAAAGTAAAACAGTTCCAATAACCCAAGCCCAACCAGGCGTCCTTTAAAATTAAATGAAACTACGATCAAAATTAAAAACAAACACAATTAAAATATGACAATATAAAACAACAATCATTGCATCAAGGGTCAAGATGTTGGAAACTGTGGGGGGAGGACATGACCCACCTACAGAGCTGGGAGTTCAGGGGTTTCTGGGAAGGCCTGCCGGAACAGATGCGTCTTTATGACTTTTATAAAGCAATCAAGACATGTAATATGACACATCTCATCCGGCAGGTCATTCCATAGCCTGGAAGCAGCAGCAGAGAAGGTCCTCTGGGAGGTCTGCGCCAACCTGGTTTTCATAGGCTGTAGCAGATTCCTCCCAGAGGACTGAAGTGTGTGTGTGGTGGGGGATCGTACGGAAAGAGGTGGTCCCTGAGATAAAATGGACCCAAGCCATGTAGGGCTTTAAAGGTTAAAACCAACACCTTGTACTGTGCCTGGAAACTAATTGGCAGCCAGTGGAGAGACTTGAGCACCAGTGTTATGTGCTCTGTCCTCGATGTTCCTGTGATAAGCCTGGCTGCCATGTTTTGAACTAGCTGGAGTTTCAGCGTTAAGCGCAAGGGTAGCCCCATGTAGAGTGCATTACAGAAATCCAGTCGTGAGGTTACCAAAGCATGTACCACAGATTCCAGGTTCTTTGAGTTCAGGAAAGGGCGCAGCTGGCGTATCAGCCAAAGCTAATAACAGGCATTCCTTACTGTCGCATTCACAAGATAGCTTCTCCTTACTGGTTGATTTGTGCTTTACTTGCTCCTTGGAATTCTAACCCTCTCCATCCATCACTTCCTGGGCTCATCATCCTGCAGCCAACTTCCATTATCCTACCAAGGTCCTTATCTTGAGGCTACTCACATGTGTACCCCAGAAGCCCAAGCTGTAACAACTTGCACTGGTACACTGTCCAATTTCCTATCTGAGGACTCTCCGAGTCTGAACTTAGAATGAAGACTCTTCTCCCTGCATGAGTAGCTCTGAGTTTGATTGAAAGAGCATGTAATTTAATCTGGGAACACTGTTATACTCTGTCTCTGCTCCAGGAGGTGAAGGAGTATAGTGGAAAGGTGAACCTATCACAACCAGAAGCAGCAGGAGAGGTGGAGTCCCAGAGGACACAGCTACAAAACTGCTCCTCCCAAGCCCTCACTGCTGGCAATTGTGAGAAAATAACATGCCCACCACCACTTTTAGGCAGTAGCGGGGGAGAATAACATAGGTGGAGGCTTGAAAAAAAATGTTTAGTAATAAGAGAGGAGACACACAGGGGGTAAACTCCTATAACGGGGAACGACTGGGTGCAGTAGACGACCATTAGGGAGCGGTAATAAATGTTGTGTGAGGTAAAGGAAGATACAGTGATAACAGGGTGAAATGCTGTTACAAGTGAAGGAGATCAATGTTTAATATCTATCTCACCTTCCGTTCGGCCTGTTACCTCTAGATGGCTGGAGAGAGAACCAAACCAACCATGGAACCTTTCCCTACTCTTGTGTAATGCCAGGTCAGTAAAAGGTAAGACCCATATCATCCACAATCTCCTTATGGATGAAAAAGCTGACCTGGCATGCTTTCCAGAAACCTGGCTGAGGGATGATAGTGTTACAACTTGAGTCCAGGCCCTACCAGCCAGGTGTTTTGTCAGTGAGCAGGTAAGGGGAAGTGGATGGGGTGGTGGTGGTGGACTAGTCTAAGTCTATAAAGACAATCTTACATTGACCAGGATACCTATCCAGAAAACAGACCACTTCCATTGTATTCACCTGAGCCAGAAGACAAGGGATAGTCTGGGGATTCTGTTGGTATACCATCCACCCCGTTGTCTAACAGAGCTGACACAGCTGGTCTCAGAGCGGGTGCCCAGACTTTTAGTTCTGGGCCACTTCAATATCCCATTTGAGTCCAGTTTGACAAGCCTGACAGGTGCAGCTTGGGGGTTCATGGTATCCATGACAAACATGAGCCTATCCCAATTAGTCTCTAAATATATAAATATAAACCAGGAATGATTTTCTTTTTCCCCTCTCCACTTTCAACAAAAATGTAATGCCAGCCAAAAGAAGAAAGGAAGTTTTATTTGGGAACAGAGAGAAAAGAAATTGAAAGAAGAAATTAAATGACTAAGGATGGTTTGAATTATTTATATTGAATTTTATAATGGTATATACAGTGGTCCCCCGGGTTACGAATACCCTGGGGTATGAAAGAGCCAGGGCTGGAAAAACGGCCCCGGCTTGCGAAAAAAACCCCGGGTTCCGAAGAAAAAAAAGCGCCGGCCCTTTAAATCTGCCGTGTGGCACTACAAAGAAAGCGATCCCCCGGGTTACGAAGATTTCCGGGTTACGAAAGGTAAGCCGGAACGGATTACTTTCGTAACCCGGGGGACCACTGTAGATATATATATATATATATATATATATATATGATTGTTCACCAATTAAGTTAGCAAATTCCCTAAACCACGTATATGTTTGCTTCCCTCCCCTTTTTTCCCTCCCTTTTTTCCCCTTTCATTTTGGCCCCTTTTCTTTTCCTCCCCCCTCCTTTTTCTTCCTTTTTTCTTTTTCCTTCCCTTTTTATTGGCCTACACAGGTTTTACTTCTAATCCTTTTCTATTCTGTTTATGTTTCTTTCCGTATTCTGTATAATGTTATGTAAACTTAATTTTTCAATAAAAGTTTTAAAAAGTCTCTGGGCCCACACATTGTGCAGGTCATACCCTCAATCCAGTCTTCAGTACAGAACAGGTGTAACCATGGATGGAGATAACTATTATCACTGCATTGTCATGGATGGATCATTTCCTAGTCAAGGTTTGACTTAAGGCCACTCTCCACCCCATCGAGGATGGAGGATATATTAGAATGGTCCACTCTCAAAGGCTGATGGAACCTGTTGGATTCAAGAAAGCCCTAGAGGGTTTGATGGTTGGTATCACTGGTGATCCTGTCAATGCCTTGTTTAACACCTGGAATTATAATCTTTACCAGGACTATTGACACAATTGCTCCCAAGCATCCTTTCCAACCCACTTCAAATTGTCTGACAAGACATGCCATAGAGAATTTCTTCATTCCTACAGAGTGGCAATACGTGCAGCGAATAAGACTTTCTTCTCTGCACATATTGCATCGGTGCATTCTCATCCAGTAGAGCTGTTCAGAGTGGTAAGGGGCTGATTCAGACACCTCCCCCCCCAAACTCATTATTTGATCCTTCTGTAGCTCACTATGATGCTTTAAATGATCATTTCACAAATAAAATTTCTCAAATAAGAGCCAATTTGGACACCAGTATTATTGCAGGGATGATGAGTGAGGTATCCAGCAACTCCATTTATAAGATTATACTGGATTAGTTTGAGTCTGTCAGTACTGAGGATGTGGACAAGCTTGTTGGAAGTGTGAAGAAGACAACCTGCCCTCTTGACCCCTGCCCTTCATGGCTGGTCGTCCAAGGAGGAGATGCACTTAGGATTCATCTGAGACATAATATTAATGAATTTCTTAAAGTCCAGTTTCCATCCTGTTTAAAGGAAGCGGTAGTACGGCCACTTCTGAAAAAAGCCCTCCTTAGACCCATTGGACATGAACAACTATAGACCAGTCTCTCTTAAGCAAGGTGATTGAGAGGGCTGTTGCTCTTCAACTCCAAGCAGTCTTGGATGAAACAGATTATCTAGATCCATTTCAAACTGGCTTTAGGGCAGGATATGGAGTCAAAACTGCTATGGTCATCTTAGTGGATGATCTCCGTCTAAGCATCAAAGGGGGGAGTGTGACCCTGTTGATACTTTTGGACCTCTCAGTGGCTTTCGATGCCACCAATATGGTATCCTTCTGGAATGCCTCGGGGAGTTAGGGATCGGTGGCACTGCATTGTAGTGGTTCCAGTCCTATCTCTCAGCTATTATTATTATTATTATTATTATTATTATTATTCCCTGCATCTAATTGTACCAGTTTTGTAGGTGCAGTCCTGATGACTTCTCTGTTATGCCACTTTTTCAGTTCCTTTAAAAATGTCCCAGGTTTTCTCTCCTTTAACTTTCCCTCCTTTCCCTCCCTTCACTACCATTGCTACCATTAGTGACACCCAAGTGCAAACATAGGGGAAGAGGAAAGGGCAAGAGCTTGTCCTTCCGATGGGCTCAGGCAAAAGAAAGCTGCTGCAGCCTCTCCTAGCCCATGTATTCTTCCTTATCAATAACTTTTGCTATCTTGACCCACACTTTGATGTTGCTTGGTTACATGTGTCCAGTTTTTATATGTGAAACACTGAAGGTATGGCTCCTTTCCTGTAGATCATGTCCTATATCACAGTTTTTTATTACAGTAATTAAAGAATTGTCTAATATTAAACAAGGGACATTTTGAAATTGTTTTTTTTTTATTTTGAGAAGGTGATAATTTAAAATGTCACAAGAGATTTGTTTAGCAAGCTTACTTTCTATTGAGAGCAACATCAGGGGATCAAGCCTTTCTCGATATGAGTAAATCATTGCCCAGAGGACAATGTCAAAAGTCAGATGGGTGAAAATTTAGGTTGTCTACAAGCCATGGATAATATGAATAAACACATTTGGTATTTATGCAGGTTGGTAGAGTCCTGGGGCACTTTCAATCTCCCCTTCTGCATCATCAGGGATAAAGGCTGGAATCCTTTTCTGCCCAGTAAATCTGAATAGGCTTTTTATAAGGAGAGGACATTTTTAAGGCCAGTGGGGTCACAGTATTGGGGAAGTGAAAGTTGGGTCTTTCCTTACCATCAGATATGACATCTGAAATGATCTCCCTGTTGATATTAAGCTTTTCAAATGCCCCTGTGAACATCAAAGCAAGCTCTTTTGAAGGTTAAATGCAGCACAGGGTGGTTGAAAGCAAAGCAAAGCAAAGCAAAACAAAACACACTTTTGATCTCTGACCAGATGCTGGTTGGAAATAAAAAGATGTTTAGGCTTGGAGGAAGACAAGGACCTAGGGAATGGAGTAGAAAGTGAGGAATCTAGGTCTGGAAAAGAAGCTAGCAGACTGAACGGGGACCTCAGTGGGCCATGCCTGGACCACAGGCCAGAGATTGCCTATCCCTGTACTGGTGCATTCCAGAGCACAGAAGAGATTCTGACCACCCAGTTCATCATTAGTTCTCATCAACAGGATGGTCTATAAAAACTCCCAGTTCAAGCTGAGGATTTCCCTCCTTCTTGGTTCTGGCGTTACTCCTGCTTGATGACTTTTCTGGTGGCTCTCGAAACAGTGAACTGGAGAACCTCTTAAGGACACTTTTACTTATGGTCACTAGTGGAAGGCTATTTCTATGGGGCCAGGTGCGGGAGTTCTCACCCTCAGTGCCCTGACTGTTGGGGTGTCTGGGAAGGCCTGACCCTGCCCTCTATGGCATGAAGCAAGGGAAATGCAAAAATGGGGGAGGGGAGTTATAAGCAGAGTTTGATAAAAGTTGGGGGGGGGGTCTTGGATTACAACTCCTAGTTAGGAGCCATGCTTGCTGAGAGATTCTGAGAATTGTAATCCAATAAGGGAACTCTCAAGACCAGACAAAAAGAGAAGGGATAGGAGACACAAGCAATTCCTCATACACACATGAACATGCATACATGCCTGCATACAAAAACACATAAACATATATAAAACTTCTTGTCCATTCTATATCTCATCTCTGCTTTGAAAAGGAAAAGCAGCCACCATGACTATTCAAGTAGTCTCTCCTCACACAGTTAACTTAATTGGAGGTCAGTCGCTTCAGGTCAAGACTACAGACGGATGCAACTGGGACAGTGTTCTATAAAAAGAAACTTGCTGTTGCTGTTTTTTAAAAAAATCAGTATTGATTTTTTCCCCGTGTATCTGTATCTGTTGTTACATACAGTTGAAGGGAAGAGAGGGAGACGTCTTCAGTACTGTTCCCTGCTATGGAGCCTGGTCTGCAGTTCATTAAGCCAGATAAAGATGACTGAATGTGTCAACCGAGGGCATTTGCAGGAAGAAGGCAATACAGCCCTATTAACTCTATACTGTAGGGAAATATCATCCTGTCCATGACAGTGCCATCAGCTGACCCATACAGTCATCCTGATTTCACTTTTAGAAATGATACAATCAGCTTGTACTCCAATGTATTTGCAGAGCTTAGAAAAGCTATGTTTTGGACTACCCGAATTTCCTAGCCAGTATGGCCAGGTGAATGCTGAAAGTTGTAGTCAGAAGGAGGAGGAGGAGGAGGAGGAGGAGGAGGAGGAGGCAGTAACCTAACTGTGTTTGCTGCTTTGCTAAGGCCAAGAAAGTTGGAGGACTCAGTTCAAAGCACATCTCTTTGTGCTCAAAAACAGATGCCCCAGAAACATATATACCTATAATTGAAGGGTCTGTTCTGAAAAACTAATATTGCTAGATAATAAACTTAGGGAATTACACAGCTTGTTCCTTCAGGCTACTGTGAATTTCCTTACCTTCATTTGTCCTTTGTATGAAATATCCATATGTTAAGGGCCATAAAATGATTGACCTAAACAAAGGATGGGCAAAGAGGGTCCCTGGGGTCACATGAGTCTCCAATGCTGCTTTTATGGCCCTCAACAACTCTACACTCAAAGAATCACCATTTTTATGGTGGGGTTGGGAGATGAATTGGCTCTTTTGAAACCTTGAAACCTTCACCTTTTAAGTAGGTTTAGGGCTCCCAAGTCAGGACTGTCCCAGGCCCTGAGATTTCACCAGCAGAAGCTGAGACCTAAAGATGACTCCTGGAGATTTCATGAGGACAGGCACTGATGATGAAACAAGGGTGATCTTACAAGGAGGAAGTCCCTGGCAGGAAACAATAAGCATCATCAACAACAGCAAATAGTATGGCATTCAAATTAAAACAACAACAACCCAAGTCTAACTGGTGAGGAAAATGTACACATACTTTGCAAGGTAGCCCTTTCCCCTTGAAATTCATCTCCCTTATCCTGAGAACTAAAAAAAGGGGCAAAACCTGAGATCCAGAAACTCTTAGTAGAAGATTCCCTGCAATGTATTAAAATATATGTGTGTGTATTTTTCAAAACTAGAAGTGGATTTCTAGGCCCTTCTATGGATTTTTTCTTCTTCTCATTTTTGTCAGTCCAGATGGAAGGTCACAGAGACTGAAAATTGGTCCTCAGACTCAACTCTGGCAATACAGTATGGGACTGAAGTCTTTCCCATACTTGCTAGGCTTATGCTGTGTGTGTGTGTGTATAGAAAGAATTACAGCTTTCCAAAAGAATCTATGTTTAGCAGCTGCCACCCAAATTAGCCCATCTGTGATACAAGCTGATTTGAACTTTATTTCAATGTATATAAAAAGTCTTGTTTCTGATATACCAAAATTTCAGGATGTCATTAATTAAAAACAGAATTTACTATATGAATTAATTTCTCTGCTGGTAATCATAGAATCATAGAATCATAGAAATTTAGAGTTGGAAGAGACCACAAGGGCCATCCAGTCCAACCCCCTGCCGTGCAGGAACTCCCAATCAAAGCATACCCGACAGATGGCCACCCGACAGATGGCCACATAATGTTTGTGTGGCTGACATGATTAAGCAGCCAAAGTTGGGAAACATCTGTAATTTTTTTAACATGCTCAGCAGCAGCTTATTTTAACCCATATTCACTCTAGGAAGTGAAAAAGTCTGCTGTTGGTGTGTGCTCAGACCAATTGTTTTACTTTAAGGTTGAGTTCCTCTTTGCCAAATAAGCTTGTCAGTTTGAGAGTGTGTTGCTTTTTGTTTATTCATTTACTTGATTTATAGGGCTTACAATAAAATAGTACAAGAGCTTAAAATGAATAAAGTCATTGAAAACTTTAAAATAAGATTCTGAAACATGCCAGTGAAAGAAAAATACAGCACTCAGCCAGTTAAAAGTCATTTCTGCAGTAAGAAATATCAAATAACCAAACCCATTTTAAAAAGGGCTTTTGTCGTGGAGAGGGGACATGAGTGCACATGCCCATGGATTTGATAGGGTTTTCTTAGGTAAGGAATACACAGATGTGGTATTGCCAGTTTGTACCCAATGTAGCCAGAGCTTCCCAGCAGCCACCAAGAAAGCCCATTCCCACATCTGCACCAACCTAAGATTATGAGAGTGCTTAGGTCAGGAGTGGGCAAAATATGGCCCAGGGGTTGCTCATGACCCACAGTGCTATTTTCCTATTTTCCCATCCTCCCATTTTGGGTGAATGGAAATGATTAGGACTAATGTAGAGTTCTAGAAAGAGATCACTGGCTACACCTGAACAGTGACTGGAAGACAATTATGTTGAATCTGACAACAGCTCCGTCTAGCTCCCTGATGGCTGAACCAGTGGTTCACAAACTAAAGTCTGCAAATGTTGTGGGGCATCAGCCTCCAGAAGCCTCAGCTAGTGTGGACAATACTCATGCGGTTCATACTTCAACCTGCAATCCCAGCCTGCTTCTCTTTTGCTGCCTGGCTGTGACTGAAAACCCATGCTTCATGCATCAACTTAATGTCTCTGTGCAGATAGCAAAAAACTCAGATTCTGTGTGATGGAATTCACATGGGGGTTATTTTGGGGCAGAGATAGAAGTTGTCTATGAAGAGGCAGGCCTGCTTGCCTGCAGCAGCAATCACAGCTCATGAACCTGTAGCTTGACTGAACATTGCCTATCAGATTACACATGGCAGAGTGACTCAAATGACCAGATCCTGTGCTTGTGTAACAGTCCCTATCTCAATTGTTATCTCCAGCTGCAGGCTGGTAGCTGCATTCTCAGAAATGGAAGTGGCCTCTTGATGTACAGGAGATAGAAAGCATGGTTCCAATAAAGGGAAGGGGGAGAGGAAAATATATTTTGTTATGCCAGTGCATGGAGAAATTATGAAAACTTCAATAAGAAGAAAGAAGGGGGGGGAAGGGATTTGTCACATTATGTTGTGTGCCTTCAAGGTTTTCTTTTTACTTATGGTGACCCTAAGGCAAATCTATCACAGGGTTTTCTTGGCAAGATTTGTTCAGATAGGTTTTTGCATCAATTCTTTCCCTTTTCCGTCAGATAAGCAGCAAGTGACCACTGGTGACTTCCAGATCAATGGGATGGGGAATCTGTCCTGGATTATAGTCTAAACTTCAAAGGAGCTATTCAATGTGCTAAGTTTGGGGGTCTCCAATTGCCTTTCTCAAGTCTTCCAAGAGTTCACAATTGATTTTCTCTAGGACACATTTATTTGTCCTTTTAGTCCACAGTCTGTAGAACTTTTTTCCAGCACCCCATTTCAAATGAGTTGATTCTCTCCCTATCAGCTTTCTTCACTGTCCATCTTTCTCAGCTATACACACACTGTGCCACAGATGACATATCCCTGCCTGTGCCTCTGAAAATGATATTTTCAGGCTGAAAATGAAGATCTGTGGGGAAACTGTTAACTCTTTAGCAAAAGACCTGATGGAGGATCAGCATGTTGGCATTTAAAGAATATGAGCCAGACGCTTACAACTTATGAATTGACTGGATGGCCTTAAAATCAATGACTTCTCTGTTTCCCAAGTAATTGGGCATAATGACACTGGTCTAATAGGGAGGTTGTAGAAAAGATTACTGATATCATTTATATAAAATATTTTGAGCACACAGGGAAAGTACTATATGTAGAGGCAACATATATATTTAACTTGCAAAAGTCCTGACATAAATGTTAAGTTCAGATAGAGATAATCACCTCTCAAAAGAACTTAATGCTATGCAACCATAAACAGTGGGTTGAACAGAGACAATGGTTGTCTGGCACACTTCACACATTATAACCCTAGTTAACACCCCAACCTCATAGGGATCTCTTGGCCAATTCATCACATCTCCTTTCTGGTTCCCAGACAGCATCACACTACATTCCAGTAACTCCTGTTACCATTCATACATTATTTATTCACCTTGGCTTTAGGCAACATCTTTCCCCTGGCCTTTGTTCCCCAACAACCATAATTAAAACCTCATAATCATACCCACAAGTTTTGCATTTTTATTGCTATTTACATTCACAGCTAGCTCTATTCCTGGACACTCCATGCCATGCATCTGAGGAAATAGACTCAAGTCTATGAAAGTTTATGCTACCAGCTTCTTTCAGTTACACGATCCCTTTTTATAATGATTAATGATTAACCCTATACAGTTAATGTGAACCTTGCCAAAATGAAAGGAATATTAGAAGTTCAGATTTCAAAGCAGGAACAAGTGAGATCAGTCATAAAAACAGATGTGGGGGGCACACTTTTCTGAACACCTCCCAGGAGTCTGAAAGTAATAGTCCCCCCCCCCATAACTTTATTAAGCTTTGTCTAAAATAAATGATTTCCCATTCAGAATGGAGCATTTGCAGTCATGACAAATGTTTCTCTTTGAAGGGCTCCATATAAGAGGCATCTTTCTGCAGACACATGGGAGAATGAGCTCAGAATCTTTCTCATTCTTTCTTTATCAGCATTTAAAGCTCCTTTGCTTTAGCATGGGCTGACTCTCAATGCAGAAGAGTGTGGCATAAACTGTGTGTGTGTGTGTGTGTGTGCGCGCGCGCACATGCCTTCAAGTCACCTGTCAACTTATGGCAACCTCATGAATTTCCTAGGGATTTCTTAGTCAAGGAATTCTCAGAGGTGGCTTTGCCAGTTCCTTCTTCTGAAATATAGTCTACAGCACATGGGATTCATTGGCAGTTTCCCATTGAACTATTAACCAGGGATGACCCTGCTTAGCTTCCAAAATAGATGAGATTGGGTGCTTTTACATGACTTATACATAATTACTTAATTGCATACATGTATTGTGCAGATTACTCCAAACTTTTCCATAAAGAGAAGCTGGCTGTGCTAACTGTAAGTATTACTATTTGACTATTTATATGAAGCATTTACATCCACCCAGTTTTGACCAAAAATATTCATAGTATTTCTGACAAGATGCTACTCACTTACATATTAAAATATTTATATCCTGTCTTATATGATAAGATCTCAGGGCAATGTATGAATAAAATCAACATTAACAAAATAAAGCATTACCAGATTAAAACAGAATTTTAAAATCTAAGCGTTTCAATAGACATATGAAATGGCTATAAGAATTAAAAGCAGGTCAAGAAATTTAAAACAATAGGAATACATATTTTGGAATGAATCAGTTAAACTCCAAAGTCTTTAGTGAATAGTCATGCTTTTATTTGGCACAACTGGTGCAGGCTGAGCCTCAGAGCAGAGGGCATTCCACAATTGGGGTGCCACCAGTGAAAAGTCCCTCCTTCATGTTCTGATACACTAGCCTCGATCCAACATCCCCTCAGTGTATCCATGTGTGGACTTACTGTATATTGAGCCATATGCCCTCCCCTGACTTAATGTAAAACTGCTGAAGCCATTCCACATGGCCATTCAGTGCTATGATGTGAGCAGACGGGAACAGAGAAGCATCTGGCTACATCCCCATAGCCAGATATGAAATGATCACAGCAGAGAGACCGAGTGGGTCTCAGCAGGCTATAATCATTTAGCATCTGGCTATGGATCATAACCAGATGCTTCTGCAATCCTGCCTACTTGCTGCAAAGCACAGAATGGTTGCACAGGGCAACTTCATGGGCTTTGCAATAAGTCAGAGATCTGTGCGCTTTGGTCACTAGAGAGGGAAGAAGGAAACACCAACCTCCGTCAGTGTCTGTAAGAGGATGTTTGCACTCATAAGGGAAACTTATGAGTGCTTATGCCCCTGACAGAATGTCAGGCACCCAACAACCTCACGGGAGGAACACAGGACAGGTCTCCTCTACAAGACCTCAATGCTCATGCAGGCATGTATAGGGAGAGGTGTTACCTCCAAAGACTGAGATGAGGAGAAATACAGTTCCTACCCTGTGGCCTGCATAATAAATTTAAGGGATGTAAGCCGCTTAGACACTCTTTAGGCGGTAATAAGCGGTATATAAATGAAGCTGTTTGTTTTGAGAAGGGAGCTGAGAAGAAAAATGACCAAAATTAAGTTAAATGCATATAACTGCTATAATAAAAATGTAATGCTAACAATATGGAGCATCTGGACCCAGGTCTAGTGCAGAGCTGCCTGTTCCTAGTTGTTGTTCTCTGTGAGTTTTTGGCAGGGAAAGGTGTCATGTGAAATAGTACTCTCAGATGGCTTCTCTTTTGAGCAAAGCAGCACCAGCAGTGTCTCTGTATTACTCATACCTAGATGAAAGGGTGCATAACTCAAAACTGCCCCCTACACACATACCCTCAGTTCAGGACTGCTTTTTTGTGTTCTCAAAAGTTATGATAAAGAATTAACTGTTTTTGAAAACATTCTCTCTCTCATTCATTCTCTCTCTGCACACTCTTTCCTTCCAAGAATGCAGATTTCATAAGGTGAAATATTCCAGATAGCCTCTGGCCAGTGTAAGTGCAAGATTGCCTTTCATTGAGTCTTTGAGGTAATTCAGATTTTTTTTAGCATGGTAATGCAAATAACCTCACACATGCATTCCAGGTTTGTTATTCAGACTATGGAACCACATCTATGTGCATCTCGATGAGTTCAGGTGCTCACATGTGCCAGCACTCGAATAAAGATGGAGTCGACAATGTGAATGTATTTGAAACATGTTCAAGGCATGCAGAGTTTTATCCAGGTTTATCCCAAGTCTATATGCATTGGTTATTCACACTGCCAATGTTGCAAATCTTTTTTTTAAAAAACTCAGAAAAAACATGATATTTATTTTCCCAGGGTAAGTGGGTTTTTGGCAGCCCCCCCAACCAAACTTAATTGGATGCATTTGAAATGCATCTGAACAACAAAGATTCAACCCATATTCAACCCAGATTATTTTTACCATCTGAAAAACTTGTAAATTGAAGTTTCTGTAATCAGACATATCCTGGGCAGTGAAAGAGTTGGCTGTCCTCATTCCGTCATGCTCCATGTGTGTCATGTCACATGAGATTACCTTGCACTGTGTATAACAAAATTTAAAGCATGACATCCTCACTTTTGTGTTTTCACAGCATACATTCAAAGGCACCCAATGCCTTGTTATCAGGGCTCCTTCTTGAAGCCAAGGTAGAGGGGGAGGGACAGACTGGAGGCAGAGGAAAGGACACCTTACAGAACTCTGGTATTCTGGTGTGTCTTGGTGTCAGATCCTGTGAGGATTCAGCAGAAGATAATCAAATCAAATGCAGAATAGCTGCTCTCATTAATCAAATATATTAAAAATTCAGACCTGGGGGGTAAGAAACATGAATATGGAGATGAATCAGCATAAAGAAGGGTTTCCTTCAGGCCCAGGCTGGGGTCACTGCTAGTACAGAGAGCAAATGTGCTTTGGACCACATGAGCAATAAGACCAAATCTTGCCTCCTGTTCAACTCGAGGGCAGTAGTGATTGTCATGCTAAGAACACATCAGAGGGGATGAAACAGTCAAATTGACACATTTCTTTCCTCGGGGTCACTATGGGCCAGGCCCTCAAACCTAGGTAGCCTAATTACCATAATATGCAAATTCTTTGTGCTCAACTGGCCCACAGGGAGAAGAAGAGCTTAATAGTAAGTTCTTTCATTGCTGGGATGGCATGGATTCTCATACCAGTTCTGATGCTATTACCCAAGTGCTGTGGGGCAGATGTAGGCAGGGTTGTAGCCCTCTAGATGTTGATGGACTCCCATCACTTTTGGTCAGGCTAAAAGGGATCAGTGGGACCTAGAGTATGACAACATCTAGAGGGCATAAGTCCTTAGCACTGTTCATAGGGATGGGCAACCCTGGGAACTCTGATGAGGCATTAGTTTGGAGTTACCAGATTCAAATGTGTGTTCCTGACCTCTGTTACCCAACTTAATTATTATTCCAGAAGATGGTTTATTTTTATTAGGCATGCCCAGAAGCCTGTCGACTCAGGCAATCCTTGATTATGTCACCAGAATTTGCTGGGGACAACAGTTTTGGGTTTTTTTTTTTTTTTAAAAAAAGATAAAACGTTTTCTTTTTATCTCTGTGGGGTTCCTCTGGAATAGGGCTGGCAACTCTAAGCCCTCCAGATATTGTTAGCTGGCCACTTTCATCAGCCCCAGCTGGCACAGCCAATGGTACCAACAACATCTGAAAGAGCACACATACCATGGGTTGAGTGGCTGTACCTATTGCAGAGTGACTCAACAGTAGGGAGTACTAGTGTATGTCATCAGTCTATGGCAGGTTTCGGATATTGTGAGTCAGATTTTTGGATGTTACCAAATTCAGGTGACTGAGAAATGTTGTTTTCCATGCATCTAAATTTGCTGGATCTTCATCTCCCCTACAATGCTTGTTTCTTGACCTCCATTCTTCTCATTTGCATTCGTATAAAACCATTACACAACTGTTACACACCAAAGGTTGAGTTCTAGACACACATGTGACTAACATGCAGACATGTAAGGCTTCCCTGGTCATTACATCAGGCCAAAAGCCCTACCAGTAGCTAGTGCCACCTCTAGAATAGACCAGCTTCTCTCTCCTACTGCCAATGTGTTCTCTCCAGGAGCAGTGATTAAATGTTGGTACTGCAGCCACAACATTGTAAGTTCAATCCTAGAGGAAGGCTCTAAGGTCCACTCAGCCTTCCATCTTTTCATAGGTCGGTAAAGTGAGTACCCAGCTTGTTGGGGGCAATTGGCTTACACATTGTAAATCACTTAGGGAGTGCTAGTTCGCTGATAAGCAGTATAAAAATGTTCTTGCCTTGCTGTCCTTTTAACTAATACAGTGGACCCTTGTTATATGCTGGGGTTTGGTTCCGGGATCCCCCCGTGGATAACAAAATGCATGGATGCTCAAGTCCCATTAAATATAATGACATAGCAAAATGGTGTCCCTTATATAAAATGGAAAATCAAGGTTTGCTATTTGAAATGTATACTTTTTTTGAACATTTTCAAACTATGGATGCTTGAATCCATGTATTAAAAAAATCCATGAATAAGAAGGGCCAACTGTAAAATATTGAGGCCTCTAGCAGTGTGCTTGTGCACTTTGATTAGGTGCATATAAGAGATTCTGCAGCAACACTGAGGCATCCTTGCCATTGCTGTCCACACCAACCAGTGCCCTCCCTGGCCTATACTGTATGGGTGTATGGGTGAAGGAAAGGAATCTCAGGATGAGAGCACTGACTTAAAAAGTATGTGTATATATACTTTCCCCTCTATGTTAAACCGAGTACCTTTATTTTGAATGACATCCTCTATAGATTTGTAGTTGATGCTTAAGGAATCATGCTTAATTAGGATTGTTAGAATCATCCCAGGCTCTGAAGTTTGTGAGCCACAACCTCAGATTTAGGGATGGCCTCTGGTAATGTCATTAAGTGACATTAAGTATCAAAAAGGGGGGGGGGGAACAGGTTTCCTGTTTGGAAATTAAGACACAAATCTTAGCTTCGGGGCTGTTGCCAGATCAAGGTAAACTATAAACAAACAAACAAACAAACAAACTAAGGGAATTATTTTTTTTACTTAGGGAAACAGGATGGTGAATATTTAATCTGGCCTAGCTGTTTTTAGCCAGAAGGTGGATGCAGAGCAGAGTGGCAGGTCTGCGAAGGAGGGAGGAAGCTAATAAAGTTAATATGTAGAGCACCTGGAGAATTTTTACAAGAGACAGAACAAAATCCATTAAGCCTTGCATTTTATAGCATGTTGCTGCTGTTCTAGGTGAGATGGTTATTTTCATGCCTTCTTGCCCAAAGGGCAAGCTTTCCTATTTACCAAAAAGAATCCCATCAAAACTGGATAATTTGAACCCTTGGTCCGTTTTACATTGGCAAAAAGAGGTGTTGTGAAGGCTGCTTGAAAACCCAGCTTTTACATTAGAAAATGGGAAAGTGTGCCATGAAAACGCCATTTTGGCGTTTTAAGGGAAAAAACGTGTCTTTAAAAAGTAGTTCGGTTGACCCACTACTTTTTTAAAAAGTGCGTTACAGCGCTAGTACATCTAAAGGCTAAGGTGTAGTTGCGCAGTTAAATGGGGCTCTGTTTCCTTAAGGCGCCCATTTAAAGGCTGCGCTGCAGGTGCGGATCAGAATGGATCGTGGGTTGGGAGCATGCGTGGTGTGGACTTCACTCCTAATTAAAACGTTCTATGCCCTCCAGGTGTAAAAGCTGGGGTTTAACCGCGCAGTTTTTTAAAGCTCCCAAACCCCCTTTAAATCATTTAAAACTGCGCAATTCGCAGCCGCAAACAGCGCAATAGCACAGTTCAAGCCTCGACCCTCGCAATAGCGCAGTTCAAGCTAGCGCAGTTCAAGTCTCGACCCTCGCAATAGCGCAGTTCAAGTCTCGACCCTCGCAATAGCGCAGTTCAAGCCTCGACCCTCGCAATAGCGCAGTTCAAGCCTCGACCATCGCAATAGCGCTGTTCGCGGCGGCACGAACAGCGCAACAGCGCAATTCGCAGCCGGCAAGGAAAAAAAAATTAAAATCGCAGTTTAAAGCTGCGTTTATTGCTGCCCATGTAGCAGCTCCGCCTGTATTTGTAGTGTTCTGACAGCTTCCCATGTAACTGCTGAGCCACAAAAAAGACCTCAGATAAGTCGTTCCCACACCCCTCAGTGTAGCAGCTCTGCACTTTTTTAATGCACACCTGGGGCTTGCTATGTAGCTGCTAAGCATTAAGATAAAGGCGACTTCAGGTCACACTTTCTTGCCAATGTAAAAAGCCCCCTTGTCTCCAGCCTGGGGATGATCTACAAAAATGAGAGATTCAAGAGTATGTCCTGATATCCTATACTTAATGACACCACCAGTAGCTTTTCCTGCTCCTTTAAATTACCATTGTATAATCACCAGAGACTGCTTCTTGTGATATCACAAGGGGTCTTCCCTAGGTGTCACGTCTCTGCCTTGAAATCTCAGGGCCTTGGATATTCTTGACCTGACAACCCTCTGTGTGTTTGAGGTGGGGGGAATTATCATGCATGTACAATGCCATGAATCAAAGAAGATGGCAGGATTGCCAGGAACACTACTGATAGCTAACAATGTTGTTGTGTTAATTCTTGTTCCCCATGCTTGGGTTCTGCTTTCTGTTTCACACCTGGGGGTTAGGCCAATGTTTGCATCAGCTTACCACCAGTGGTTGGCCACTGGCATAAAGCAACCACAAGATCAGGTCCTCTAAATCCTACTATTAGGCATCAGTTGACTTCTGATGTTTAATTAGATAAAACCTCCACATTGTCCAACCATATAGACTAGGAACCTGCTTAAACTATAAAAGTACTACAATACCATCGAAGCATTATAGTCATCAGTTCTGTGCTCAATACTAGATTCTGCACTTATGCAGATGGAATTATGTGGAATTATAAGCAATTCCTCATGAACAAGGAATCTGTCATTGGGGTGTAATGGATTTACATTGCACATATTCAGACCCTCCTATAGCAAGTGAATCTGCCGATTGTTCTGAATCTGCTCATTTACTGCAAAACACATAATTTATTTATTGAATTTTTATCCCTTCTTTACACTGAGAGCAGCAAATAAAATCACTAAAAATAAATTAAACAATGGTATCATTGAATTAGGTAAACAGACAAAGAATTTTTAAAAGCCATTCTGATACCTTATTTCAGATAATCAGCCAGATCCTAAATATACAAGAATTTGTCCATAGGACTTGATTTGGTTGGAGACCAATTTTCTGTATTTGAAGTTTTTTCCCCCCAATCTGGTCCATGATTCTTTCAACAGTTCCCCAATATTTCCATCAGGGGGAGCTTTTAGACTGCTCCTACCACTTGGTCAGGCCCACTAATTTTGTAAGCTGCTGTTTTCCCTTATTATTCTCTCCCCCGCCCCCAACATTTCATCTAATAGCCTCCCTTTTCCTTGCTTTCATGTAGGAGAGTTTTGCGGACATTATACAACCCACCAAATAAATTAAGTCTCTCTCTTTTTTACTTAACACATGGCCTCAGGCTTTCTTTCATAATGGGATCCTAGAGAGGGACATGGCTGTTTGACAGAAAGGAAATTATGTAGGGTTGTTTTTTCTGGAACTGAGGTGTATGTCTGGAACAGAATCTCCCACATTGCCAAAATAATTCATGCTACACTGAAAGTTCAGGATTGCGTAGTGAGTGGCTGAAGAATGGAAGAACCATGTTGGGAATGGGAACTGCCTGCATGGTATCCTCTTGTGAAAATTGTACCACTTGCTCTTACCTACAATTCCCCTTGTTTGCTGAAGGGCAGTGTAGTACTCAACACAGTTGTTGCACATTGTTGCCTATATTATTTGTTTACTACACTATACCCTCCAACTTATCCAAAATGAAAACTAGGACACATGTGTCCAAGCAACATCAGAATGTCGTTGAAAAGGTGGGGCAACCAGACAACAAAAGTTATTAATGGGGAAGAACACACAAAATTAAAATATTAAGCAAAGAAACCTTAGAATGTATGCATTGAGTTTTGAAAAGTTTGAAAAAAAAAGGGGGGGGGGAATCCCAAATGAACATACCTGGAAGTGCAAGATTCCACCCACTGGTGTTTTTTTTAAACTGTGAACTCAGTTTGCAGCTATTGAAGTAAGCTGAGGATGAAAAAGAAAAGTGGGAGGAAGAGAGAAAAACCGGGGCATTTTAAAAGCAAAGTGGGAGAACAGAGGATCAACTGCAACTGTCCCTGCTAAACCCGGACAACTTGAAGACATGGCACAAACCAATCAGAAATCCTCTTTTGGCTTTTCTTGATTTGAGAACATCTGGGAATCCGACATAGCCTAGTCTTACTGAAAACTGCCCAAGTTTGAACTGTGATGATGCCATACAACAAAATATGTTTGTCTCCTGAAGGAAACCAACCCAGAACATGGAGTATCACAATAGAGCTATCCGGACAGAGTCAACCAGTTCATTCCTTTATTTAACTTCTCTCCTGCCTTGTTGAGCTCACAAAACTCCTTGCGGGCTCTATGCTTGTACAGTAGCCCACCACAGTACATTTGCATTAATGTGCAGCCACACATAAAGAGGGCCAGATGAAACAATTCATTGAAAAACACTTAAACAGAAAACCAAGAGTAACCAGATATAATAGGGATGGTGGGTAGGCTAAGACCATGTGACCCAAATCTTGTTGTTAGCCCCAACTAGAGTAGACCCATTGAATCAATGAAATTGATCGACATCTTGGCTCACCATTTGATAATTGATTCAAGGAGTCTACACTAACCAATATGATTCAGAGTTTTGTAGCATGGGTCCAAATCTTCCTGTGCCTTTGAAAAGATAGTGAGCTATAGTAACTATTGTAGGCATCCTCACCACTTCTTTAAACCAAAGGAATTAGTCCTTGTTTTTAGACAAGGACAGGCTCAGAACCCCTGAGTGCCAATGAACCTGATAAGAGAAAGACAGGGGCCACCAGGAGATTTTGTGCATAAACTCATTCATAAAAAGATTCAAGCTCAAGGCCCTACTAGTCTTCACTCTTTGGGAATCAGGCAGCCCTTCAAATGCCAGTGATGTATTCAAGTCTTTTACTCTAAGTCTCAAGTCAAGTCTCAACTTTCTACCTTCAGGTCTCAAGTTGAGGCTCAAGACCTTGTAAGATATTTTCAAATCAAATCTCAAGTCAAGTCTCAAATAAGGCAACTTTTACAGAGAAAAAAAAAAGAGGCAAGGCACATTTCTTGGAGGGGAACAGCAAATGTGTTAAGCAATGAGCTTTAGGCAGGGGCTGACATCTGCTTGGCAGTCTGACTCTGTTGTACATTAAATGAGCTTTCTGAAAGCTTTTTGCAAACTTCAGGAGGATCCTTTCACCTCACGCCCACCGCCTAACACATTTGCTGTTCCCTTCCGAGAAATGTGACCCATGCTTTGGTGGTGGATCTTGCCTGCTGCTTGAAGTGCATGGTGTTAGCAAGTCAGTCACTAACAATATAGTCAGTCACAAGTCAAGTCGAGTCAGTGTGTCATTTATTGTCAAGTTGAGTCCAAAGTGAGACACTGAAGTGACTTGAGTTTGACTTGAGTCCAAGTTAGTCAACTCAAGTCTACATCACAGCCAAATGCTGTTGGCTACAACTCCCAGCACTCCTTGTCAACATAGCACATGATGAAGAATACTGGGCACTCCAGGCTTTGATGCTATACCTATGTAGAAAATGTTGTGGCATTTATTAGATAAAGCAGAATTATGTATGCACTATGTAGTAGATCTGATAAGGCAAGGCTCTGTCAGGAAAGAGTGGAGTGTTGGGAATGATGAAGACTGGCTGAATGTCTGAGGGGATTTTGAAAAAGGCTGGTGGATGACACTTCATCAGGAATATCAATATTAGGAATTGGTTAGTGGGATTTAGGAGCTTGAGGGGTTAAGAGAGTTAGTCAGTGATAGAGGGCACTTAGAGTCAGGTTTAGAGTTAGAATATGAGAAAAGAGTGAAGGAAAGATGTGTGTTAAAGATAAGGGATTTTCACATAGAAGCATACCATTGGTAAAATGTTCCTGAAGCGTTCCTTAAGCATGAAGGTGTGATAGCCAGTTGTGCCTCTAAATTGTCATTGAAAGCGCTCATGGAACAGCCATTTCTTCAATAATGGAAGTTCCTGTTATTGAAGAAATGGTTGCTCTGTGAATACTTTGAGGACGGGAGAGAAGTGGGATGCCTCAATGATGATTTAGAAGTGTGACTGGCTATCACACCTTCGTACTTCAAGAACGCTTTAGGGATGTTTTACCAACATTTTAGTGATGGTAAGTGTCCCCATGTGATAATCCCCATAATGTCAGTCAAGAGATGTGTGTGTGTGTTATATGTAATGTTATATTTAATTTGTTTAATAAATTCTTCTTTTTGTATTATACACTTAGGTCTCAAGAAAGCTTGAGTTAGACATGGTGTCTGTGGTGATAGCAGTTAACACAGCATGGTGGGATCTACTGGGGAGATAAGATGAATGAAGTGTCTCAAAGGAACGAGAAGAGCATCTAGGAGCTCCCTACTATTGATGGTTGCAATTGTGGGGCAGGAGGAAATCCCCATGTTGAAGACAGAGGGTATAAGGGGAAGCCCTTGTGATTGGTAACAGCAGAGGGATTAGTAGAAAACTCCACTCATCCAATATTTGAGGGTCAAATGACTCCCACTTCTATCTTGTGTAGAATGAGCTCTGCTATGGACCCCTGGCAGTGCCAGTTCTAGATGCTATCTTAGTCCTAAAATCCAATACACAACAGAACTGCAGATGCCATTTAGTGACACTGATGGTTAAAACCAGCCTGTCCACACATTTTGTTGTTGCACAGAAGAAAGAAGTAACATTATTGCATCTTCAAAGAATGGTCTTCAGAATAAAATGAATAACAAAGGATAATGATTTTTTTCACAAGATTTAAAATTGTAAATCTCAAGAGACAAGAGCACTGAAAACTTCCAAAAGAAAAAAAAATATCCAAAATGCTATAAAGTTGAGTTCTTCCAGAAGAAAATCTAGCACCAGAAATTTCAAAATGAAGTGATAACATCTTTCCATCAATAAAGGTGACAACTGAGGGCTGTATTATGATTAACAGTATCAGTACAGGGATACCAACTGCTACTAAAAACAGATTCAATGTGTAAGTGTCTTTGCAATTTTATATTATCATTGGATTCTCCATCAAGGCCAGAATCCAAATTCTTGTCATTCAGTTTTCAAAATAACTCAATAGAGCTCCCCACCCCAAATTCATACTGTTTCTATCTGTGTACTTAAGCATAAAAACACTACTAAATCTTTATTCTCAAGCTCCAAATAATTGTCTCTAATTATAGAAATCAAGCCTCCAGCTGGAGAAACTGTAATATTTTGAGTAGTACTTTTGCTAATGACACTGCTAATGCCAACACTGTAAACAGTGGACAACCACATATGGAAGTAAGCCCCTTCAAATCCACAACCACTCCAAGAATTGCAATTCAATTTTTTTTTTAATCCATGTAAGGAAAACATGACAGTATGAAATAACAACAGCAGATTGTTTTCAAGCAATGTTCTTTAAACTGAGAAAAAATATATATAAAGGAAACTTATTTCATAATAATGTCCCCGTACTTACATATATATTTATTCCAAGATCTATTTTCATAAGTGTGGCAGGACCCAAAAGGATTTCTAAAAGTTATTTCTACCTTCAAAGCATATCTGTTTCACATAAAGTATTTGATTTCACTCAATTAGTTTTGTATTGTTTCAGATTTGCTAAACGGTTCATCTACTTGGGGTTTAACATGTAATCTTGAAGTAAATCATGTAATTTAATGAAGCTGAAATCAAGGAGTTTATCACATGGGAAGGAAGCGCCCAAATCCCATTGATAAACAGAAGTTAAATCTGGGAATATTTAGCAAAAACAGGATTGTTTTCAGACAATATACCCTGATATTGCCATTAACTTGCATTTAACCCATTAATTAAAGTGCAGGATGTGGCTGATTTTGGCCACTATCTATTTTGGTTGAAATCTTGAAAGTGAAAAGCAGCACATTTTGCCCACTTTATTCATGAATTAAATAATTTCAACGTTGGGGGACATCATCTGAAAACAATCCTGCTTTTGTGGGATAGTCTCGGATTTAATTTCCATTTATCCACAGGTTCTGGGTGCCTTGTCCCCTGTGTGATAAACTCTCAAGATACCTCAATAGGTTCTGGTTCTTCTTTAAACTGCCTTCCAGATCTTGACCTAACACTAATGTGTGTGTGTGTGTGTGTAATCTATATTGTTTAACTCCTTCCCAGTTCTTAAAAATGAAGAACTTGACATTATCAAAAAGAGAAAGTATGACAAAGAAATGTAGTTGATATAAAATAAATTTCTATACCATTTATAGCTGTTTTGGAATATATTATGCAGAAGCGGATTTCAAATAGTCACTAAAAGCTTATGTTGAGATTCTGACAAGGATAAACTTCTTACACAATTGTGGTACAGGTTCATATTCCAGAGGTAACCATGCTTCCACATTGTTAGTATGAATGAAGCATATCAATTGTCTTAAGTGGAATGCTTCATGATAACAAAGAAGATAAAGAACATTCAATCCTCTTTGGCTACTCAGCCTATAATTCACTGCCTTGGGGGTTCCTGATTTCTTTCCCCTGCTAACAAATTGTACTAATAATTTTTGCCAATCTAAAGATTTTTGAGATATATTTTAATTGAAATAACTTGGAATAAAGAGAAAGAGTGTTGGCAATAATGACATTTTAAATAAAGCAATTTCCCCCATCCATGATAAATTTAATTTCTGCCATGTAGTCAATTTGTTATGCATCTTCTTAATCAGTGGTTTGTAATTTAAAGCAGAGACTTTAGAGAGATTTATAGGAAGTTGAATTTCTAAATAAATATTTGATAGAAGAACAGCAAGAAGAAATTTCAGTTCTTTTTGTCATATGATTCTTTTCAAATGGACACATTTGTGTGTGTGTGTGTGTGTGTGTGTGTGTAATTTTGGAATTTGTTGTTGTTGATTTCCATCCCAAAGCTTCCCACCTGCAAATACATGGTTAGAAGTAGTAATAGTGAGATCATCTGCAAAGCAGTTCAAAACCATTTTGCTAGTCCCAAATTGTATACCAGAATATCCTGATCCTGCCTGTCTGCATTCACCAAGGGCTTTATCCTATTGAACATAAAGGGTAAGAGCTGACATCCTAGCCGGATTCCCCTTTTGCTCTTAAAATAGGAGAATCAATGCCATTGGTTCAGAGTGTTGCTTGGCAATTGCTATACAAGGAGAGTGGACCTTTTTTTTTTTTAAAAAAAAAGACCTTCTTCAATCTGCATAGTCCCAAAGTATAAAGATAAACTCACATTCTAATTTATCAAATGCCTTGGATGAGTCAAAAGAACCAATAACAATATGCTAACATTTGAGGACAGAGTCATGATGCACCACATTAAGAAGTTTACAACTTGGATTTGCTGTTTCTCAACAGTGGAGGAAACCAAATTGATCTTCTTTGCACACAGATCTTCAACAAAGACTACCCAATCTACTGGCCAAAATAGTTATGAATGATTTAAAATCTAGATTAAGAGTCTAATTTTTAAAGTTTTTTTATCTAGCTTCAAAAATAGAATAATTTGTGAAAAGTGCCAAGAGCAAGGCAGTGGATTGCCTTCTTGGAATGAACTGAAAAGGAAAGCAAGCTTGAAGTACTGAGTGGTCAAGGAACAAATCTCATTACAGGTATAAAGTGACTACCATCATAAAAACACTGTGTCCCACACTAGTGAGCAGTTTATGTTTTGTGGCAATGGATTCTTTTTTAAAAAACTGAATACACACAGATCTGATGTCACAAGGAACAGTCACAGTTTGTGCTCAAGGATTAACTGTGTGAATGTAATCCTGGCCTTCAACAAAACCTTGTCTTCGAGACTCAAGATTGCTTTTTGACTGACCAGAAGCACCTCTGTCTATTCTGGATTAAGCTTCAATCTGTTTGACAGGGACTACTTTAGAACAGAAACAGCCTCCTTAGATTGAGGTTGAAAGTAATAATAGATATTAATGTCATCTGCATACTAAGGTAGTGGATAGGATTAAGGCAGCACCCACTCCTACAACTCAGCAACTCAGGAATCAGGACCACATTTTATAGAAAGATGCTTTTACTGAGTAAATCAGAGCTGGACTGCTACATGCTTCTAAATGTTTCTGATCTACAATTCCCATCAGCTTTAGGCAACCTAACCAAAGGACGAGGATTATGGGAATTTCAGTTTGGGGACATTTAGAAAACCATGGTTATTCGTCCTTCATGTAAATATATAACAGATAGAATGTTTCCAGTGTGAATTATACCCCTTTGTGCTCTAATAGGGAATATGAAGGGAGTGACAAGGGTAAGTGTATTCAAAATGCTGAGTCTAATAATCCAGTTTAGCATCTTGCATCCATATCATGGCTGTCCCAAGTCTTACCCATAAGCCAAACACATGAAAAAATAAACTCTATCTGTGAGAGTTTTGAGAAATCAGAAGCATAGATTGATGACTGAGAGTTTGGTGAATATTAGATCTGTGTGCAATACTACTGCCAGCCAATTATAATTTTTTATTCATCTTCTGCCTTTTAGCCAATTCATTGATTAATTAATCCATTAAATGTAAATAAATGTGCAGCCTCCAAAACCCTCAATCCAGATGTCTTTTTGAGATAATGGAGGGAAATGCAAGTTAAATTGCAAATCAATAAACAAAAGCTATCCCATATTGTTCGCAGAAATGACTGTGTTTAACAGATTATTCTTCATTGCTTGTTACTGTAACATACCAGAACAAATGTGGCCTTCAAAAAAAGAAATGTGCGTTTCATTCTCAACCCATTTGATCATGTTACTTTCCCTTAGTTTAAATGAACTATCCATGAAGTATTTTCAATTTATATATGCAAGGTTCTAGATTAAAGTGGCTGTGTCCCAAAACCTGTTGGTAGTCCCAACCAGAGCAACCACACTGAATCAGTGGCAAATACCTAGGCATTGACTTGTCATTTAAACAACTGATTCAGTGCATGTACTCTGACTGAGACCACCAGTTGGCCCATGTATCCTTTATTTGACAGGTGTTCTCTGGATAGATTTTTATTTGAAGTTGCCCTCTATTTGAAGAGCTGTCCAATCCTAGGCTGGATCTGCATGGGCTAGAATACTCCAGGAACATCTTGAGACTCACAGTTGGGTTGATTTGTCACTTCCCAATTGATTCAGCAGGTCTTTTCCAGTTAGGAAGGTCAACAGGATTCAGACCTTGGACAGCAGACTCAGAAAGCACACAAGTCACCAGGGGCCCTGCCATACTACACAACTGTAGCACTTCAGTTTCACTTTGACTGCCATAGCTGCATCCTGTGAAATCCTGGGATACTCAGTTTAGGGAAGGGCATTGAGAATTCCCAGCCAGAGAGCTCCTCTAGTGCCTCCCAAACTACAAATCCCAGGATTCCATAGGCTGCAACTATGGCAGTTGAAGGGGAATCATGACACTGTGATTGCATAGTTAAAGAGTTACTAGTTACAGTCCCCATCAGAGTGAGCTGTCACATATTACTATTAAAAGTATAACTATATGTCTAAATTTGGGCCTATACATATCAGTATTTGCATATGTAGGTATTATAGAAGTCTGGATCCTCTTTTTTTAAAGATTTTTTTAGATTTTAGATTCCTGATGAAAAGCTACTTAATTAGAGAAATTATTTGGAGTGAGCCCATGAAACAAAAGGCATAACCATTTAGGAATGCTATTGCCAATGCACTCTAGCTTCAGCTCCCACTGAGGGAAGCATTTGGCAACAGTTTATAACAGCATACAAAATATGTTTTCATAGCAGGGGGACATAGTACACTGAGTATGGGCTACAAAAAAAGGTAATCTATTTTCAGACTTCCAGCTTCAAAATAAATTAGCAACTTCTGTTCTCCTGTGAATTTTGCAAATGATTGCTATCCTACAAAAAGGAGAGTAGGACAATATGTTGTTGTGTGTGTCATTAGTCCACATGAAGGAGCAGAATAAAGATAGTGGAGATATATAAAGAGAAACTGTTGGTTTTTTTGGTTTTTTAAAAACTTTCTAAAAGTGTAAAATATGAAATTGCCAGTGGCTGTACTGCTTGGGGGATTCTGGGAATTGTAGTTTGAAAGTAACTTTTCCAGGCTCTGCTTCTAACTAAGCTCTAGAAAACTTACGTTCTGACAAATACTTTTAAAGCTTAATATGGTATTATTCTCTCTTTTCTTGTCTCCTATATTTTCCTGTCTAGTAGCTGCTTTGAAGAAATTCTTTGTACCTGAGATTATAATGAGTGCAGAAACATTTGGCATCTGAACAATTCCAAATGCATAATTACAGCCTATGTGGAGAAATACTTTTCACCTGTTATGTGCAGTCATCAAAAGGAAAAGGGTATATCTTCAGTTTCTTTCCACTCTTCTGAATCTGTGATTTTAACTGAAGAGCTCTTAAAGTAATAGATATACTGAAAACCAGTTTGGCTCCACGGTTTTTCTTTGGGGTGTGTGTTTGTGCAAATCATGCCTTGAAACATTATATAGCTCTAATGGAAGTAGAAGTGTTTGCCATGCTTCGGTAAGAGTATTTCTCATAACCATCTCCTTGTTTGCTGAGACTAGGGCGAGCAAAATACACCCAGCTGTTCACATACAGAAATCACCACTCACTGTATTGTTAACATGAGTTCAGAACTGGAGAAGCAACATTTGTCCACAAACCAAATTAGCATAAGGAGTCAGAACATTACAGGAAAAGTAAGGGTGAATGGAAAGAAAAGTATTGGACTGATTCACACTATACAGCTACAGCATTATGAATCCACTTTAACTGCTATAGTTCCATCATTGTAATCTTGGGATTTGTAGTTTAGGGAGGCACATTTAGGATTATGAGATAGAGAATTCTAGTCCCTCTCCACACTACAAGCTCCAGGATTTCATAGGATGTTGACATGACAGTTACAGTGGAATCACAGTGCTATAATTGTATAGTGTGAAAGAGCCCATGGAAACCTGGTGGCTTTCATGTCAGTGGGTGGTGAATCCACCCTGGGTTTTAGTCCAGACCTTAAAAGATCTGACCAAGTTGTTAAACCCTATTCCCAAAGAGCCTTGGATAGCTCCTTTAGCACTCAAATTCAAATCTGGAATACAGTCACTGCCTCACTGACACAGAAGCCACAAGCTGCCACTGCTGTTGAATGTCTCCCAGCAGCCCCCCCCTCCCCCCAAAAAACGTCCATGTTTCTTTCCTGCTCTGCCTCCTTTCCATCTATTGCTGTTCAGTCTTCTATGTCCCATTTTTCCTTACCGGACAATGCATGTGCAACCATATATTCATACACATTCTATAAGAAGACATAGGCCTAGACTTCACTGATGTAGTAACACAGTTGTCTGCTTCTTCACCCCCACTTTCTTTCTTGATGACCAATAGTTTCACCCCCTGCCTACTGCTTTGCCATGCAACTGCAATTGTATTCTGGGTGCCCTTGTGAACCCAGTTAAGATGCAGAAGCACATCTGGGTCAATGGGCATTGCACAAAGCAGTAGACAATACTTCCTTCTACAGTGTCCCTTAAATATAAGCAACTAATGTGTAGCACAATCCCAATGAAAGGCATAAAATCTATAGAGAGTACAGATTCAACCCCAAGCTTCCTTCATTGGCAGAAATGACATTCTGCTGGCAGAGCCCCCTTCTGCCAGCTGATCTCAGAGATTTGCTGACAGAACAATTTCCAGAATAACCACTCTCCTGGATAAGATCAGCTGCTAGAAGAGCCAAAAAAGGAACAGGGAAATGAGTGAAAGGAGGACAGATCCAAGTTACATCAAGGCCAAACCCTTCCAGCCAAGAGACATAATGCCAGCACAATTTTTTTATTATGTGAGGATAGCCATAAGTAATATTCAATCAGCACAGCTTCAGCTGCCCTTTGTCCCATTTGGTCAGTTAGGACTCTACTTAAAGGAACGAACAAATGAATGCATTAGAAACAACAGTCACTTCATCTTTAAAACATAACACTCCAAGAACACTAAAAAGCAATACCTTCTTACTTCAATTGACTCATTTCTGAATCAGCCTTATAAGGTTGTGCTGTTCATACATTCCAGAATTCAAGAGCTTTCCCCCTTCCAAGGGCAAGATAGTATGTTGGTAAATGCTGGTTAATTGTTACCATTTGATGTGGGAGAGGCTAAACAAACCTTAGCTTATGGGTTGTTCATCAAGCTGTGTGAACCTGACAGGAGCCACGTCTCTAACCTGTCTATCTCCCTTAAAAATGCAGATAAATATTCCAGGGTTTGTTCTATGGTTAATCTTCTGGCTTGATGGAAAGGAAACAAGTCAGAGAAATGACCCCTTGTTGGGCTTGCATGTCATAACAAACAAACCACAGACCAAAGTCAGTACATCCATATGCTGTTTGTACAGATTTCCTGCAGTGAGTTTATAGATTATTTATACTGAGTCACCTGTGAGTCCATTGAAGTCTTCTAAGGTTGTTTTCACAATGCCAAGAATGTCATGTAGTCCAGCATCTGTGGTGCCTGTGATACACAGAGAACACAAAGTAAAGGAAGTTTGAATGGAATTAAATGATTCACTCCCAAAATGTTTAGGCATGTTGTTTTAAATTGTTTTAATCTCCATAATATATTTTAAACGTGTGAACTTCTAAAATATGTTTTTAATCTAATTAATTTTTTTTGTTTTAAAAGGTTTTAATTTGCATGTATTGGTTTTATTTATACACCACCCTGTGTATTTATACACCACCCTCATGATATAGGAAAGGATACAATATAAATATTTGGAGGAGGAGGAGGAATTATGGGTGTAGGAAATGCAAAATGACCCTTTAGCACTGCTTGTGAGAAAAGCATAATTCTATGAATATTTAGAACTAACATAGGAATAAAAGGAAATATTGCTACACCTGTTATTGGCCAAAATTCCATCATAAATCAAGTAGGATTTTTGGGGGGTGGGAATATAAAGAGCTTTACAAAAAAAATTATGTCCATTTTCATCTTTACTCCCACCAATCAATTACCAAATGTAAGATCCAGTGGGATCTTTATCCCTGTCTAAAAACATAGCAGTGGGAAACTGGTAATGGATTACAGAGGTACAATGAGAGGACCTATTCTTGCAAATTTAAGGAATGCAGAACTCTTCCACCTGCAACTGCTTCCAATCTAATTCAGAGGAGTCCTCTTCCAGCTGAATGGAAGTCTATTAAAGCAGACATGGAAATAGTATGGACCTCTTCATGCTATTAGACTGCAGCTACCAACATTGCTCACCCTTGCCTAAACTAGCTGTGGCTGCTGGGACTTGAGATCCTCAAATATTTGACAGTCATGGGTCCCATCCTTGTAGGCAGGGAAAACATACTTGTTGCAAGATAAAACCTTCTAAGGCTTGGGATGTTCTTCCCAGTGTGTTGTCATGTCTGTGGTAGGTGGGAAATTTCAGAGGCAAAATGATGCTTTCCCAGTTCTTAAGAGCAGCTTGGCAGGCAGAGGGAACAGGACTAATTATCTTTGTCACCACCAGTTTCTTCTCTACTTAAGGTGATCAGAAGGCATGTAATCTGTCCTGTCAGAGAGGTGAGGGTGGACAGTGAAAGTTCTGCCTCTGGCCTCTTGCAACTTCACAAGCTTCTATTTAAAGGCCTTCATTGCCAAAACTCTGACAATGGAATGTTTTGCCCAGCAAGGAAGAGAGAGAAAGCTAACTAAAGTGGGATGGATACATGGGATTTCCACAATTAACTGTCAGTTTTGAGTCAGACACAACAAAGAAACAGCCTCCACTCCACAGTAGCAGCAGTCCAGCTGAACCACCTCTGTGTACCAATGGGTCCTCACTGGGAATTCTGACAGAGGGATCATTTATCTCTTGGTAGAGAGATTAGTTTAGTCTTCTGGCTAGAGAGAAAATGTGGGATGATGGACTAGGGGTTTTTCATACTATCCAGATTTTGTTGTTGTTGTTGTTGGTAGAGAGATTAGTTTAGTCTTATGTGTTATCTCCAGGTAGGAGACAAAATTCTCCAGTTTTGAGGGTCTCATCTTTGGCCTCTCTGAGACTGAGGGAGTGTGATTTGCCCAATGTCAATGAGTTTCCATGGCTGAGTGTGGATTTGAACCCTGGTCTCCAGAGTCTTAGTCCCATGCTCAAACCATTGCATGATGCTGGCTCTCAGTGTGGTTGGTACTTAATGCATAATGCATAATAATATCACTGGGGGACATCTCTAGGTCTCAGGTTTGTGTGCAAAACCATCCTGAATTGGCAACCCTAATCGCAGTGGCTAGAATACCTTCTCCCTAGAGTGTATACCCATGGCGTATCCAAAAGGTATGGGCAAACCAATTACTGACATTACCATAACCCTCCTCAGTGCTGTGTCAGCCTGCACATTGCCCACTTGATTTTCCTCCCCAAACTGCTTAACTCTTGCTTCACAAAAGGGAAAAAACAGGTTTCCAAGGAGTAGGAGACATCAAAAGAATGGCTCAGCTAGTATCAGCATACTTCTCAGCTCTAATTATCCACCTTCAAATTCCTCTGAAGAATTAGGGCTGTATTTAAGATAATTTATTAAAGAGAGGTTCAGCTACTGAAACAGCTTTGCGTTTGCAAACCTGGTACCTGGGAGAAAGGAGATTCCCTAGAGAGTGCCCTCCAAGTGGCCTGGATCTTGAGACCAATCTGCCTCTCATGTGGCATGGAAGAAAGGGCAGACTAAAGATCATCCAGGCAGGGCTGCCTACAACCAGCTGGAGGATCTGAAATAACAACATAGGCCAAGGACCCTTTCTTGCTACACAATTAGGAGGAGGAGTGGCCCTCCTTTCTTCCTGTCCAACATCTGCCAGTGAAGACCTGGCCAACAGAGTGTTTGGTTGCCCTCCTTCCACCTGGGCTACACCCATGCTTTGGCTCCTGGATTTAAGGAGGAGTCTTGTCTCCCCCCCCTTTTTTTAAAAAAAAAAAATATTGTGTATAGTTCACATTGTTTTTAGGATTGGGATGGGGGGTTGAGAATGGGGATTATTTTCTTCTTACTTGTTTTGATCTGTTAATTGTTATGTATTTTGCTTTGTTAATTTTAATTTTTGTTATAATACCTATGTATTTTTTGTTGTTGCTATAACTGCTATGTATTTTTGCTTTGTTAATTGTTATGTATTTTGCTTTGCTAATTTTACTGTTGCTATAATTACTATGTATCTTTGTTGCTATAATTGTTATGTATTTTTGTTAGTTATTGTTAATTGCTATCTGATTTTATTGTTATTGTTTAATGCATTGCCATTTGTTTTTTAATTCATGTTTATTGATATTGTTTGTATAATTCCCTCTGTTGTAAGCCACCCAGATTCCCAGTGATTGGGCGGCATATAAATAAATATTATTATTATTATTGTGTTATGTTTCCATTTTAACTGCTGTGGCTGCATCCTATGCAATCCTGGGGTGTGATTTGGTCAGAGGCACCAGAGAAGGTCTTTGACTGAGAATTCTAAGTCCCAAAACTGTATCTGAATATTCCTTGCCTTTGAAAACCCTATGAATTTCACGAGGTCACCATAAGTCAACATGTCACTTGAAGATACATACACCAACACATGTTTTTTGTTGTTGTGTGCCTTCAAGTCATTTCTGACTAATGGCAATCCTAAATTGGTGACCCTATCATTGGGTTTTCTTGGCAAGTTTTTTTCAGAGGAAGTTTGCCATTGCCATCCTCTGAGGCTGAGAGAGTGTGACTTGCCCAAGGTCACCCAGCAGGTTTTTAGGCTTGAGCAGGAATTTGAACCCTTATCTCCAGACTTGTAGTCCAATGCTCAAACCACACCACCACACTGGCTCTCAGATATTTCTTCTCCCTCTCTATTATTATTTGCATTTATATCCCACCCTTCCTTACAAGACTACAGAGTTCAGTCCTGTTAACAAGATAAAGAAAACACTTTCAAAATCATAAGTTAGATATGTCAGCCATACAAATCTATACTAAGCAGCAGGAGAAGACAAACCAAACACTTGCTTATGTCCCAAAGGCCTGTAAAAATTGGTCTGTTTTGGCTGGATGCATTCCAAGTCAAAGCCTGCACTTTTTTTTTAAGTCAGGGAGTTTCCAAGTTGAAACTGACCAGCTGAGCGAGGCTTCAACCTGGGATGCATCCAGGCAGCGGCAGGGTGATGGAGGAGACATGGTATAGTTCAAACTTGGTGGAATTTTATCCTGTGTTTCCCTGATCCATTATCTTAGCCATAATTGTAACTTAAGCTAAGATGGGCTTCATCCTACTATGCTAGTCATTTGGAAGTCATATCTGGCACATGGCCCCAATATTATGTTTCATGTTTCCCAGTGGCTACAGCAGACCTCATGCCCTCATTTCAGGGTAAGTTGTAATGTGTTAAAATATCCAGTCTGCTTGTTTATTTTCTCACTCTCATCCTTCCTGGGCACAGCAGGATACATCAATGGTTTCCACCAGCTCTCTGTAATTCCAGTTAGGTAGTTCTGGATCGTCATGCCGTTTCCTTTGGGGTAGGAGTAGAAGTAGGAGTGTGTGGGAATCAGAGAGAGAGAGAGAGAGCATTGCACTTGGACTGTTTATTGTCATATGTATTTGTAAGACAAATGAGATAAATTGCTAAAGGTGGGCAGGAAAATCCATTAGTAAGAATGAAAATGCTTCATTAGGAGCCATAACTCTACATTCTCTTTGAAGGAATGGTCAATCAGATGGAGAAGATTAAAGCCTCTTCCACTTCCTGACCAAGAGCTCAAGCACTGTGACCGGAATATACAAGCAAGAGCTTTTAGATGTGATACTGCAGATGTCCATTCCAGTCATCATTGGCATTTGTCAAAGGCCTACATAGGTCAGCATCATGAAAGTCAATGTTCTGAAAAAGCTGACAGTGGCGAGAAGAGAGTATGAAACTGCACCCAAACTGTAATTTCTACTGCCAGCCGATTGTGTGAAAATTTCCCTTGTGGAGCCAAAATAAAATTGCGATGGAATAATTCTGAACTGAATGTTTTAGTTCAGAATTGATCCTTGGACATGTTATGTAATGTGCATTCCTTGGTCAATCACAAGAATATTGTGAGCTGTGAATTTGATACAGTTGCTCAGAGAGCAAATGCAGCTCTTGAATTATTAGGAAGGGAAATGCCAAGTATTAATTCAGTCCAGGGCAGCAGTGAGAATGTCATGTCCTGCTTTTGGTCTCTTGCTTTGAGCAATTGCAAGGCAATAGATTTTAACAGAATGGAAAGTGGCTTGAGAGAGGCACACTTCCTACTATATCAGTATGTATTATAATGTTGCTGACATGAAACAGCTATGCCAGGGGTTCCTTTAGAATAAAAAACTTGTATAACCTGTTTACCTCAGGTGAAAATGTAACTAGATTGGGTGTATTATCTCTTAACAGACTCCAACACTTTTTTTAAAAAAAAGAAGAATTATCAACAGAACAATGTTAGAAGAAGACCAGCTGGAATCAGTGCAGGAATAAAGTGGCCCTCTTATGAGAACATACTGAAAGAATGCAGTGGCAAAGAGATTGTTCTTCACAGTAATCCAGTGGGGTAGAAGTATTAGACTGGTGTTGATCGGAAAGGGTTGGAGATTTAAAAATTTGGGAATTAATGAAACCTGAATCTTAAATAAATTTGTCATTCTCATCTGCCTCATATAGGCATGTTGTGAGCACAGCCAGGGAAATCCTGTCTCTGTATAGCCAGTAGATGTTTTATAAAGAAGTCCATGTTTTTGTTTTTGTTGTTATTGTTACAGGATGATAATGATGGCAGAGGTGGTACTACAGAATATGTACCACCATCACCATTGTTATAATTCTGTAACAGCGAAAGAGGGGATGCACTTTGATGGATACTTATTTAGGTTAAGGAAGACCATTAATACAAGACATAAAGGCTGTCACCTGGGTTTTGATAATTATAGGCTGGAAAAGTTTGGTAAAGGATTATTTCATTTTCCAGAGCAAAGACCCTCAGAGCTGTTTGAAAACAAAGAGTCCACGCCTCTATGGAAGACAGTTTATGGTTTTACATTGGTGCTTCTGGCAGTGTCTGTCACTGACAAAAAGAGTTTTTTCTTCTTCTACTGTAATCTCTCCTTTATGCATATCTAGTTGCTTAAAGGCACTGGAGGTGGGGATATTGAAAGTGATGAGTTTATTATACTAATACATCAAGAACACTTCTTTTCTTAGTGGGCTTTGCAGTTTGCATCCTTGCTAAATTTTCACATTTTTGTTTTGCTCAAGACAGATTATTGTCTGGAATGTAGGAGCTGATCTGCATTGCTCTTGACAGATGGGGGTTGGACCAGTTCAGGGTTGCCAATGGGCAGGCAATGGCCTAGTTCTATTTCATACAGTTTTTAATATTATCTGACACCCATTCTGGAAAAGCCATAAACCATTTTCTTCTCTGATTTTTAAAGGATCTTTCAGGAAGCAAACAGTCCCATGTCAAACTGATCGCCTCAGTTTGACAGTCAAAGTTCAACAAAATTGAGTACCTACAACACCTATGCTGTGAAAGAAGTCCAGGTTATCAGAGCTGACTCAAGACATATTGCTGCCTGAAGTGAAATACAAGACCCTCTCCAACACTCTTGACACAAATAATTGTCTGGAGTTGCAGCTTAATCTTACTTCAGCACTGACAGCATGACAACCTCCTCAAGCACAACTGAAATCAGTAGACTAGATTGGCAGGTGCTGTAAGAATATTTGATATGTCTGCTAGCAGAGTACAGTGGAGTAGTACAGTGAACTTATGGCTATAAAGCAAGAGTAACTATTCTGTATCATCATAGTAGGGTTAGAAAAGGACTTACATTTGTTGCTTCAGGAATTCTCTTAGGGATATTATGAGAAAAAGCAAGCATGGTCTAGTGGTTAGCACATTGGACCACAACTGTGGAGATTAGGGGTCAGATCCCTCCTTGGACAGGGACAAAAGGGCAAGCCCTCACTTCCTGCCCAGCATGGCTTTACATGCAAATAAAGCTGTGCTGGGCAGGGAGGAAGGGGTGAACTGGGCCTCTCCCTCACTGCTGTGTGCCATGGAGTTGTGGGGAGGCTACTCTTTTGGGGTGCCACCCGGTGAGGTCTGGTTTGTTATTTTGAATTTAGCCTTTAAATTTATTAAGGGGAAACAGGATATTAATATTAAATGAATAAAAGTAAAAGAATTTCACAAACATTAATACTTCTTGGTTGGCATGATACATTACATACACATGAAGACACAACCAAACAACATATTCACATTTGTGAAATTACAATGCACTTACTTCCAGACCAGGCTAAAACAAGCAAATTAATCAGTCTAGAGACACCTTTCCCTGTAGCTTGCAAAGATAGCATGCATGAGATTGTATCTATCATGTTCAAGTCAGCAGTGACAACTCACAAGGCAGGTAGCAAAAAGATGCAGGTTCAAAGATAGCTCTAATTGATCGCCTTGTTTTGAGAATGGCTGGAACTGAACTGGGCCTCCTTACACTGCTGGTCCAGGTGTCATCCAGACTCCACCTCTTTCCAGGAGGTAGGTAGCCTTAAAGGGACAACTCCTGGGGCTTTAGCCTGATGCTAAATCTCCAGGAGGTTCTGCCAAGCATGCTGCTTGTTCTCTTTCCTGTGATCATAGGACTCCTTGATGAGGGTATTGTTTTTCAGTACTGGGGCTAGGCCCAATAAGTGCCAAAGCTGTCACAGGTTTAGAGCTTAAGATTTGGTCAGCTCCAGGGTGTCAGACTTTGCTTGCTCAGAGACAGGACTCCAGTTCTGTGTTTTCTTTATTATAGTGGTCCCAAACTGCCCTTTAAGAGATTTTGGACTTTAGCTCCCAGAAGCCTCAGCCATGTTGGCCAATAATCTGGGATTCTAGGAGCTGAAATCCAAATTCCCTTAAAAAGCACCATTTGGGGAACACTACTCTACTGGCTTCTCAGCCTCCAACCGTGTATCAAGACTATTACAGAATTTATAAGGTCTAATCTGCACTTCAGCAATAAGCAGTTGAACATTGCTTTAACTGCCATGGTTCCATGCTATAGAATTCTAGGATTTATAGTTTTTTGAGATATTTAGCCTTCTCTGTCAGAGAGTGCTGGTACCACAACAAACTACAAATCCCAGGATTCCATAGGATGAGGCCGTGGCTGTTAAAACAGTGTCAAACTGCATTATTTCTGCAGTGTAGATTAGACCTAAGTCATGACAATGGCATTCCATACACTAGCTTAGGTCCAGAGGTAACATTTGGACAAAAGACACTTGCAATCTTGTGCATTTCCAATACAACCTGGCTGGTAAGTATCAGTTCTGCCCCACATGTGGAATGGTTTTTTTGGGAGGGGGAGGATTGCATAATAGTTATATCCAGCCAATGGTGGCATAAATAGAGTTAGACATGTGGGACTGTTGCATATGTGGGAGTATATTAAGGTATACTGAGTGGGGTGTGAATGCATAGCCATTGCACATTGTGCATTTCAGTTGCACAGTGGGTTATCATCCATGCACATTGATCATTGATCCACATATGTTGAGCTACAGTGGTATTCAGTGCAGGGGTTGTGTAACATGATGCCACTGGTGGATATTTATGCTACACTGAAACAATGTTGGACCTCAGTCTTTGTTCCCAGTGTTGCACTAGTATCTTCAAAGGCAAAGGGTAGAATAGCTTCCCCACAAGGGAGTGTCTTCCTCCACCAAAGCTTGTGGAGAGAAAGAGAAGGGGCTACTGAACTGAGTCAGCAACCTATCCTTTAGCAACTGGGGGTGTCCAATTCCACTGTCAAAAACAAGAATCTAAATCTGTCTCTGAGTTTTGTGGGGTGGGAGGATTTGCGTCAGTGGTTGACTTTTATAGCTGAAAGAGTGGAAAACGGGGGACTCTAGGAATGTGAAACAGCTGGTGCTTGAGTCATGGACTAAGGAGGCCTCCTTACTTGTTGGTTGGAGATGGGGAGCAGGCAGTGTTTATTATCAGTTTGGTCTATGACATGATGAAGGGAAGGGAAGGGAAGGGTGGGTGGGTGGAGCTGCCATTTTCTATTGGGCGTAGGTAGGTAGCATTTTCCTGGATTTCACCATATAAGTTTTCTGCAACATCCTTTTGGCTGCAGGTACCACCAAAATGGGCCTGAGAGCCTAGCATGAGGAATAATAGACTCACAGAGTTGGAAGGGACTGAAAGGGCCATTTAGGCCAACCCTCTGTGATGCATACATCTAGCATTTCAGACAGAATGGCCATCTACCCTCTGTTTAAGTACCTTCAAAGAAGGAGAACCCATTACCCTCCAACACAGTCCATTCCACTGCTGAATACCTCTTACTGTCAGGAATTTCTTCTAATGATGACCTGAAATCTGTTTTCTTTTCATTTAAATCTATTGGCAGAAGAAGCTCATGCCATCTTTTACAAGATAACCATTCAGATATTTAACGCTGGCTATCAAATCACCTCTCAGGCTTCTCCAGGCTAAATGTAGTCAGCACTCTATTGTGTTATTTACAAGGCTTGGTTTCCACATTGTTTACTAGCTACCATTTACCATTGGTCATCCTCCTCCGGATATGTATGAGGGTTCTGTACTTCTCTTAATCTCCTAAGTGTCATTTTTACTGAGACTCCTGAAAACTGTGGTGGGTATTCATCCATCTCATGAGAATTCTGCAGAGAGAACTCCATACTTCTATCTCCTTATGTTGAAAGATTTGGGCTGGGATCCTACATTATACTTGTGTCTGCATGATGTAGTGGTTTGAGTGTTGGACTATGACTCTGGGGACCAGGGTTTGGTTCCCAGCTCAGCCATGAAACCCAATGGGTGGCCTTGGGCAAATCATCCTCTCTCATCTTCAGGGGAAAGCAATGGCAAACCTCCTCTGAACAAATCTTGCCAAGAAAACCCCATGATAGGCTTGGTTCACCTTAGGGTCGTCATAAGCTGAAAAATATTTGAAGGCAAAGAACAACGAAAAGTAAACCTATTATCATTTAGGGGATTTACAGACTGCCCAAAAAGTGCAGTCCGTAGGTGCCCCTTCCTGCGCTGGATTGGGACCAAGGCAGCCTCATGGGCAGCCCCTGCGGCCCCAATCTGCTGCATTTCCAGGCCGCAGGGAAGCTGCAAAACACCACTTCCCCACAGCCTAGAACAAGGTGTCCTTGGGGCTTCATGCCCCAAGTACACTATGACCAGCACGGGGAAGAGGAGGAAGGGGTTGCCCGGCCCCTTTCTCTTCAGCATCACTGGCACGGCCATGTAAAGGTGATAAACGTGCGCAGAAACAGCTCCATTTTGGAGCTCTTTTCTGCACCACTGAAAGAACACCTCAAGCACCCTCCAGCGGCACAGTGATGTAACGCATGTGCCAGCCTGTTTGGACATGGTGAGTGCATTACACCACCAGCGTGCCCATGCATGGATGGTGTGATTTAAAAATGGCGCCATCCATATGTGGTAGGGCTGGGGAGCATGGAGATGCTGCAAGCTCCCCAACCCTATTCATGCCGCGGGGACGGCACTTTTGGGTCATCTGTACCGTGCCTTAGTTATGCAGTAGCTGCACTATAGTTCTCCAGCTATGCAGGTATAAAGCCACCAACACAGGCATAAAGCCACCGACAGTGAAGCTCCTTTTTACAAAGCCTTTTGTTTTTGGCCACCCAGCCCTCTTTTATCTTAACCCTCTGTCTAGCTAGAACACTTTTCTGCAGCATTGGCAATGCAAGGATGGTAAAGGAAGGCTGGAGAAACACAAACATCTGGTGTTAGATAGCGGCAGTGAGTCTGTAGTAAAGACTGCAGTAAAGCTGCAAAACAGAAAGAAAGGGGGAAATGAGGTAAACCTGCCTCTCCAACTCCCTCTAGCATATTTTTTTTTAAAAAAAAAATCGAGAGGAATGGAAAAATAGAAATCATAAGAAAAGTGGTCGCTGGTGAAATGAAAAATAATTCCTGGATCATTTTTCAGACTTTGAAGTGGCTAGTAGAAGGTTCAAATGTTTTTGTTTACTTAATACAAAGGTTATCTGATGTAATTGTTTCATTTCACATGTGTACATTGTTATTTTTGAAAACAAAGTGCAGATACATGTTGAAATGCTCTTTTTTTTTTTGTAGTGTCTGAAATTATCCCATTTATTACCATATTATTTTCCACTGATACCAAATTTTTTGCTAAAGAGGTAGTACCCAGGAACACATCTACATTGTTAACTGAGGTATACCCTCATATTGTGCAACTTTAATGCAATTTGAACTGCTTTAACTGCCATGTGTCAATGCTATGGAATGCTGGGATTTGTAGTTTTGTGAGATATTTAGCCCTCTGTCTCAGAGACTTCTGATGCCACAACAAGCAACCAATCCCAGGATGCTAGAGGATGGAGCCATGACAGTGAAAGCAGTGTCAAATTGCATTAACTCTGCAGCGTGGCAAAGTCCTGGATTTCATATATGCTAATGTGCTTACTTATTCTTTTGTTGTGAAATGGGGAATGTGCAGTGGCTGCTTCCACAGTCGCAAGACAATCAGACCTCCACATCCACGGATGCTTTATCCATAGATTCAACAGTCCTTGGCTTGAAAATATTCAAAAAATATTTAAATCTCCCAAAGCAAACCTTGATGTTGCCATTTTGTTTAGGGACACCATTTTACTATGCCACTGTATTTAATGGGAGTTGAGTATCCATGGATTTAGATATCCATGGGAGTCTTGGAACCAAATCCCTGTGGATATCAAGGGCCTGGTGTATATCAAATGATACACTCAAGGCACTGAGGAATAGTTGTGCATTATCTAACAATTTGCAGTTTCATGTGAAAGAGCTAATCTTTCAGGAACTCTGTTTATATGAATTGAATAAGTTGTTTGCACAATGACTGATAAAATACAATTGCATGTGTACTACTGTGTCTCACCAGTGTGGTCAATACACTGTATGAGGGCATGGGAGTGGGCTCTCTCAGCTTTGGCACCCCAGTAGTGGAATACCCTTCCCTCAGAGGCCCAATTGGTATCAATTCTGATTTAATTTAGACACCAGGTGACAACTTGTCTGTTCACTGAAGCCTTTGTGCCTCATTGATTTATCTCAAATGCTAATTCATTTTAATGGATTTTAATCTGTTTTAACATGTTAATTATCTTTAAAATGTTTTTGCTTTCCTTAAATTATTATTATAGTTTTGAGCTATTTCATACACCATACTGAGATCTTTTAATATAAGCCATGGTAGAAATATTTTGATGAATACATTTTATTAATACATGTGTGTTTGCCACCAAAAGGATTCCAGCCATACAGACACTTCAATTAAATGTCCATGTGTTTATGGGGGTGCTCTGCTTATTTCCTCCCAAATAATTGTCTGGATTCTGTGCACACATCATGTCTTTTATCGGCAGCTACTACCAGAACCTTGCCCACCTCATTAATTTTTAGTGGACATGGTCTTAACTTGGTGTTGTTACAAGACTGGAGTGCCCAGCTGGAATGGAGAACTGGTAAGAGGATGAAAGAATGTATCTCTCAACTTGTGATTATAGCCTCAGGTTGTTTCCTTTCTCCTGAAGCAGGTCTCATCTGAGCCTTTGCACACTTAACAAGGAAGCCGACAGGCATATAAGGGTAGGGTGCTTTAAATCTGTCAGATTTGGTATTCCTAAATCATATTTCTTGCTCTTGGCATCTGTCTTCTTCAAAATGTGCTGAAGAGAGCAGGATGGCAGTTAGTTAGAGCAGGTTAGAAACTAAAAGAAAAGGAGGCAGAATTAGCAAGCACTATAATGCCTCCAATAAAATTTAAATAAAGCCAAAAGAAAACCAAAAGTCAGTGCCATGGGGGGGGGGTGCAGTGGTGTGGCTGGCACCAGGTAACACTCCAGAAGACACTCTCATCAGGAAAAGGATGAGGCAGCATGGGGGAGGAGGTGGAAGTGTCGCCCCTGGAAGCCCTGGCCCCGGAAGCTCCTCCCCACCAGGTGACACCAAGTGGACAGCACTGCCAAAGGTGGGTACAGTAGGGCTGCATGCACACAGCAGTCTTTTCCTCTCCATCTTCCTCCTCTTCATCTTCTCCCTCCTGCATGTACAAACAAGTTTGGCAGGTTTCTGAAACGGCAGAAAAACTGTTAACCCTTTTTACTCTGTATTTCAGTGAGAGCAGACGAAAGAAAATAATGTTTCTGCATTTTGTCTTCATTCTCAGTGGGTGGGTGGACTTTTATTTGCCCAGTCTGGAGCATACAACACATACAAGCACTGACCTATTGAATGTCTGGCCTGAAAGCTTCCTCTGTATCTGCCTCCAATATGATGGTTTCTTAGCTGCATTAAGAGCCAGTCATTTGTTCTTTTCCCCCACTCCACCCAGTGAGTTCTTCTCCTTGTCTCTCTAGTCTGTCTTGAGCATTTTCAGTGTGTCTCATGTCACCAATCCCATCTGATCTTGGAAGCTAAGCAGGGTTAGCACTTGGTTAGTACTTGGATGGGGACTACTAACAGATACCAGGAGCTGTAATCTATATTTCAGAGGCAGGAACTGGCAAAACTGCCTTTCAGTATTCTTTGCCTAAGAGGCTTATTGCACAGCTAAGTAATGTGCCTTACCACTGCAGAATTCAATTTGAATTGAGGATACATCCAGATTTTATCACACTTGTTTTTGTCGTCAGTGCCGCCAGGCACATGCATCACGGGTAACATCCAGCTAGAATCCAAGTTCATCTGGCTGATTTGCAAAGCCAGGAAGCTCCTGGCTTTGAAAAGAGGCCAGCTGAACTCAGATTCTAGCTGGATGTTACCTGGGATGCACACACTGGCAGAGTTAGCTGCAAAAATGTGTGCAATAAAATCTGGATGTATCTCGAATTCAAATTGAATTCTGCAGTGGTAAGGCACTTTATTTAGCTGTGGGATAAGCTCCTAAGAAAGACCCAAGAAATGTATGGAGTCATCATAAATCAACAGGTGATTTGAAGGCACACACACACACACATACATGCTCATAGAGGGCTACTGATATGTCCCACCGCTGGGCCCATATCCAGCCAATGTAGCTCTCCTGTGGCTACACATCAGCAAGGGAAGAGAGACATACCTGGATTTTCTCCCTGACTTTTTTAAAGGCTGCACTTTCTACACTGCTATAGAGCAGTAACCATAGACTAGTAATCACTCCACTTGAGGGAGCACTTGGAAACCTTTGGAGTTTAGGTCCTATCAAAGCAACCAGTCAGTACCCATGGGCATGCTGAGAGAAAGATCTCCATATAGGAATATGAAAATTAAGTGGACTCTGCTCAATCTGAGCTCTGGCCAAGGTAGATCTATTCTAAACTATAAGAGAGCTTTTTATCTGTGCTCTCCTGGAGTGATTCTGTTTTTCACGTGGCAGTTTAAGACTGAATTCTTGTTAATTGCTGTCAAATTGACTTTGACTCTTAGCAACCTCATAATAATAATAATAATAATAATAATAATAATAATAATAAATCTTTATTTCTAGCCCGCTCCTCTGTAGAGCACAATCGGAGCGCGGGACAGCAAATTAAAACATACAGATTAAAATACATCATCAACTCATTCCCAGCCACCCATCCTTAAAAATAAATTAAATTAGCAATAATTTAAAACCATAACAACATTAAAAACATAATACATCCTCATAGATCTTAAATGAGAGTAAAAATAGCACCAAGCAAGGGGTCAAAATAGGTCCCGTTTCGGAGCGGGGAACTAGGAGGTTTCAGGGAAGGCCTTCCAGAAGAGATGCATCTTCAGAGCTTTTTTAAAGCAGTCAAGAGATGTTATAAGACGCATCTCATCTGGCAGTCCATTCCAAAGCTTGGGTGCGGTAGATGAAAAAGTCCTCTGGGAGGTCTGCGACAGCCGAGTTTTCACAGGCTGTAGTAGGTTCCTCCCAGAGGATCGGAGTGTGCGGGGGGGGGGGGGTCATACAGGGAGAGGCGGTCCCTAAGATAAGATGGACCCAAGCCATGTAGGGCTTTAAAAGTTAGGACTAATACCTTGTACTGTGCCCGGAAACTAATCAGCAGCCAGTGGAGAGCCTTGAGCACCGGTGTTATGTGCTCTCTCCTTGATGTTCCAGTTACAAGCCTGGCTGCCATATTTTGGATGAGTTGGAGTTTCCGAGTTAAGCACAAAGGTAGCCCCATGTAGAGTGCATTACAGAAGTCCAGGCGTGAGGTTACCACAGTTTCCAGGTCCCTCATCTCCAGGAAAGGGCGCAGCTGGTGTATCAGCCGAAGCTGATAACATGCACTCCTGACCGTCGCATTCACCTGACAAGTCATGTGAAGCAACGAATCTAGAAGTACTCCTAGGCTGCGAACACAGCCTTTAGAGGAGAGTGTGACTCCGTCCAGGACTGGAGACTGTATTCCCAAGCCTGGTTTCAGGCCTGTGACTGTTAGTACCTCCGTTTTGTCTGGATTCAGTTTCAATTTGTTTTCTCTCATCCAATCCATTACCGCCGCAAGACAGACATTAAGAAGAGAGACGCCATCTGAAGTCTGTGCTGATGATCTGGTCATGGAGAGATATATCTGAGTGTCATCAGCGTACTGAAGACACTGAGCTCCATGCCTCCGAATGACCTCACCCAGCGGCTTCATATAAATGTTAAATAGCATCAGGGACAGGATGGCACCCTGAGGGACACCACAATTAAGCTCGATTTTGGAAGAGCAACTGTCCCCGAGCCTCACTCTTTGGGATCTGCCGGAGATGAAGGACAGGAACCATCGAAGAATGGTGCCTCCAATCCCTACCTCCCTCAGCCAATCCAAAAGGATGGAGTGGTCTATAGTATCAAAGGCTGCGGAGAGATCCAAGAGCACCAGCAGGGTTACACTGCCCCTGTCAATGCTCAAGCGGAGGTCATCAGCCAGTGCGACCATGGCAGTCTCAACTCCATGACCTGCCCTGAAGCCGGTTTGAAATGGATTGAGATAATCGGTTTCATCCAAGACGGCTTGGATTTGGAAGGCAACTTCTCTCTCGATCACCTTGCTCAAAAATGGGAGCAAGGATACTGGTCTGTAGTTGTTCCTGTCCAGGGAATCAAGGGAAGGTTTCTTCAGGAGAGGCTTAACAGCCGCCTCCTTCAGACACGATGGAACAGTGCCTTCCCTGAGGGACGCATTGATCACATCCCGAAGGAATGTCCTCAATGCGCCCCCTCCCTGAACGACCAGCCAAGATGGACATGGATCGAGGGAGCATGTCGTCTTCCGGGTACTGCCAAGGAGCTTGTCCACGTCATAAATGAGAAACCTCCTTTTCTTTTCTTATTATTGTCATTTAGTGTCTAATGTCTTCTTATGATATGTCCAAAGTACAACAGCCTCAGTTTAGTTATCTTGGCTTCTAGGTCGAGTTCAGGATTGATTTAGTTTAGGACCCATTTATTTTTCTTTTTAACAATCCATGGTACTGGCAGAAATCTTCTCTAGCACCACATCTCAAATGTGTTGATTCTCTTCTTGTCTGCTTTTTTCACTGTCCAGCTTTCATAGCCATACACAGAAATTGGAAATTTGATAGCATGTACACTCCTAACTTTGGTATTCAATTATATATCTTTACACTTCAGGATCTTGGCTAGTTCCTTCATAATTCTCCTAGTCTTCTTCTGATTTCTTGACTGCAGTGTCCATTCTAATTAATGGGGCAGGCACAGCCCCACCATGCCTAGCCACAAGAGGCAGATGAAAAGCCCTCCTTCCATCTGAACTGCTACCACTTTGGTCTCAGAGGGAAAGGAGAGGCAGGCACAGCTTCATCATGCTTAACCCCAGAGGAAGATTAAAGGCCCTCCCTCCATTCCCTCCATTCCTCCTGGCCTTGGAGGGAGAGACGAACCAGAAGTATCTACTGGGCTTGATCCCCTTTCCCACTGCCATTCCCTTCTCCTTTTATGTCATGTGTTTTTATATTCTAAGCCTAAGCGCAAAGAACTGTCAAATTAACCATCTGTAAGATGGTCTGAGATCATTTGTTGCTGAAAAGCAGATATAAATGCTCTGAATAAATAAATAAATAAATAAATTTCCAAGGTAGGGAAAATCCTGAACTATTTTAAGGTCTTCATCATTTGCTCTAAAGTCATATAAATCTTCTGTGGCGATTCGTTTTGTTTTATGAATGTTCAACGGTAGACCCGTCTTTGCATTTTCTTCCTTGACTTTCATCATTAATTGTTCCATAGCTCTGTTCCAACTACAGAGTGGTTAAACTCATAGTGAACACATGTGCATGACAGATGATGTCATTATCCATGTTAGTCAAAATGTGTTTAAGAGACCTGGCTGCACTGTATTATGGATTCCACTCTCATCCTCACACCAAAAGATGAGGTACAGTGTTGTGATTATAACGGATCTGTAACTGAAGCCATATGAGCATGTTTGTGTAGAACTGTCCTTCATTATAGCATGATTTCTGTTGTTCACCCTGTGAGAGCTTCCAAAAGATTATTTAGACACAGTTTTTTGTGGGGGAGGGTGTTAAGGCAAGGAGCATGGGAATTATAGTCATAGAAATGCAAAGCTGTATGTGTGGGAACCAAAGTCTGTAAATTTCCAGCATGAGGTGAGATAGTGTAGTGAGACACGTACACAACAACAACAGATGTGAGTATAACACACAAGGAATAGCAACGCAAGATCTGGAAAGGAAGGTCGTGTAAAAGGTAAACAACGACATCACTGAAAAACATCACATGGGTGATTAAGTCATAGTAAGAGGTTGGACTATGGTATGGGAAAGTGTGGAACTAACCAATAGTATTGTTTGTATACACCCAGTACACACCCAGTGCACACCCTGTGGGTGGTAACCAAAATTGAACTATTTCTGTATTGTTCCGGTGAGCCATTGCACCGCCTCCGAGACCACACACACACACACACACCCTCAACAACAATGTGAACTAGAACGTGAACCTGAACCTGTAACTAAGCTTTTGTGCAGGAGGAGATGTGGATGTATATAGCTTGATTAGTATAGCCAGAGTGTGTTTAGCAAGAAATGTGTTGCAAAGATGTTTATTGTTTTCATATTCAGTTTTGTATTATTCAAGTAGCAAATAAAGATAGTTTAGTATACAGCTCGTGTGTTTTGTTGACTGCAACAAGAGTGAAGCAGCAACAGTAATTCCAGAAGTTCCAAAGCTGATGGTTTTGTTCCTGGAAGGAGAGCACTGCAAGATGGTGTCAGGATCTTGGAGCAGCTTCTCGGTAAACTCTGCTACTTGCAACACATCACATCATTGATCAGTTTTGGTCAGCACAGCATTGACGAGATGGTGAGGAGTTAAGTCTGGGGAAAGTGCAACACCTCCCATCATCCCTGACAGAGGGGAGGAGAGGTTCACTCGTCTTGATCTTTTAGTAATTTTAGGTATTTCCCCAAGAACCTACTTCAAGCATTGAGGCATAGCCCTAAAATGCCTGTAATCTTAATCCGTGTGCTGTATTCACCCATTGGGGCAGAATGGGGGCTTGCATTTTGCTGAGAATCCCAGTGTCCATGTCACCCCCTTCTGCCCCAGGTAATATAATTGTTCTACTTCTTTTCTTTACTTGTCTAAATTAGGGCAATTCCTCACCTCTCCTACTGATGTTCATGAACACTCCCCCCACCTTGGGAATGAAGCCACAAATGGGTGTGTGGCCTATCATGCATATAAAGTAGAAGACAACACAGAAAATAAAATTGAGGGCATTCCCTCCAATTAAAATATTGTATCCCCAGATGAATTTTTTCTTCATTTCCCATATTTCTAGTATTTCAGTAACCTAAAATTCCAGTTGAGCATTTAGAAACAGAGTCCAGGCCAAAAAAAAAGGGGGGGGGCAGGGGAATGGGTGCACAGCAAATAAAAGAGTTATCACTCTCTGCAATGCTAGAGAAGGAACATTTATTTTTTGGGTGCAGAATTCTTATTGGGGGAGTGCAATGCCTTCCTTTGGCCTGACCTGTAGATACACTCCTCAAGCAGAGGACCAAGGAAGCACAGTGATTGTGCGAATGGCCTGGTTTTATCAAGAATGCAAATAGGAGGGGAAGATATTGCAAGAGAAGTGAAGAATGGAGATGATTCCATCTGCTTTTGGATAATAGTTTCATCCTGTAAAAATGCCTACCTATAGAACATCAGTGTTGTGATTCCCCTGCACACACTCTCACACCCTTGACTAGTTTATTCCTCTCATGCTTAGCAGAAGAGATTTTTTTAAAAAGGAGTCATGGTCACACATCGTCTAAAACAGCTTGCATCCATCTCAACCTTCTGTGTGGAGGAGAGAGAACAGAAGTTGGAAAGGGGTGCCAGAAGTTATTTAAAGGGGCAGCCAGATTAAATTGGTGAAATTGTTTCACGGGAATAAACTGCTCTAAAAACCACCTTCAGCTCATTTTCTGGTGTTTGTAAACCAAATTAATATACTTGGCTGACAATAACAATGATGCATCATCCACATTCCATTCCTTTCTTGAAGAGTTGAAGGGAATATTTAAAAAATATTTTAAATATGGCTGAGAAAGATATCAGAAATCATGATGAGAAGAATCTTAGATTGATGGGAAGCTTCACTATTTTGCACTATTTGGTGCAAATTTTGCATTTTTGTGTCCATGAAAAACAACATTTTCTGCCCAGATGTTTTCTGTGTACAAATTTTGTACAAAATATGTCCTGAACTACAAATAGTCTTGAAAAACTGCCATTTTGCAAGATCTTCTTGCAATAGGAAGAAAATTGCTATAATTACTCATTGCTTTGCTCAAGAAAGAAATTAGCAAAGAATTACAAGCCTCCTTAGTTGTCTGAAAAAGGATTTTGATCACAGACACAAATAGAAATAGCATAGATGGTTGTTGAAATATCCCAGTACAAGGTGTGTTTAACAAAGATGCTATAAGAAAAGTTATGCGCATAAATCTTCAACAACCAGCACAAATAATTCCATTGCAGATATCTTATATTGTTGCAGTTGATGCCCCCCCCTTTTAATGTTTGATTGTGATTGTCCTTGACAGTTTGTTCACATTGTTGATATCTGGGTAATAAGAAGGCCTAGTGCGTCTTCTGATAATAAGGTTATTGGCTTACAGATCAAATATGTCTTTGATGATGATTGATGTCTGAAAAAGACTCTTTTCATATTCTATGGAAATGTGGCCAAATCAGAGCCACACTTGATGTTCTGTGACATTATCAGGTGCTGGAATAAGGAATGACCCTGGTTGAGGCAACACATCTTAACATGATGCATATCTAAAAATGGCACTCTTTATTCAATAGAATTTGTATAATATGTAAATATATCAAAAAAAGGCACTCTTTATCAGAAATGAATGAACACCACTCTTCTTCCTCCCTAGTATGGCAGTTTTCCTGGAAACCTACATGGTTAGTACATATGTTTGCCTGTGCATCCACTTTTTTTTCTTTTTTCTTTTAGGTTCCCTTGGCTACTGGGTAATTGGGAATAAGTTCCTGAAGACAGGTGAAGTGTGATTAAATAAGAATGGCTTGCTTCCTTGTACCAGGGGGAAACTATTTATGAACTACTTTGATCTTTTCATTCAGGCTGATACCATAATACCATAACCTTTTTTGTATAAGTTCATAACTTTATTACTAAAGGTTCAACATCCCCCCCCCAAAAAAATTGCAGAAAACTTAAGCAAATTTTAAGATTGGTGGATGCCTCCATTCAAAGTCTCTCCCACCCATTTATTTATTGTTTGTATAAACACGGCGTTGCTGGAGCACCTCAAAGCTGCCTGCCTTGTGGGTAGCTTCACAGCAATTTCCTGCTGGCTGGGGGGGTGTGTGCCATCTAAACGGCGTGCTCCCAAGCCACCAGTAAGCAGCTGGAAAGGGCCATCTGTTTCACCCCTTAGAGTAGAATGTTATCCCTTGTTAAAGACAGATAGTTATTTTATTAAATGTATAAGTTCTACTGACAATTAAAGTCACCAAATTACTTCTAAAACAATTTAAACAAAATGAACAGTAACTGAATACATAATGAAATTATGATTATCTGTAATTATCCTTGTGATTTTAACTATAATTATACTTACTCAATTAGTTGGGACAGCACACTCGGTGTAAACTGCACAATGAGCAGCTGGGATTGTCCTGCAAGCAGCTGAAACTCCATGGTTGTTGGTGGACTGTTAGACCTAGCATCACAGAGTCCTAGAGCTGAAACTGTTCTGAGGGATCCCCAATCTGTAAACTGTGGTAATTATTTCTTAATTGATTGTTTACCCTCCGTAATGAATTGTTTCTCCTCTGTAATTCTTTGCATTTCCACCCACCATTGCTCCCAATTAAAATGAAATAAACACACGGCTACTTTGAAGTTATTTTATTTTTCAGACTTTAGTATTGCAATTACTTTTGCAGCTGATGACTTTCTCATCCAATCCTTGGCAAGTTTTATTCTTCTTCCAAAGGGGCTTGAAGGGCAGCTCTTTGCTCATATGCTTGTAAACTGGAGGGTGGGGGAATCTTCAATTCTTTTCCAGTAACTTCATATTGTAGACATTTGCCATGAAATATTAGCAGCAAGATGCACAGGCAGGAAATTGCACTACCAGATTCTTGAAGGTTCAGGTAGACTTGGGGGGTTTGGAGGCCACAAAATGCAGTTGAAGCTACATGTAGCCCACAGGCTACACTTCAAGAATTTTCTCCTAAGAAGATACAATGGAAGCAGAGAGATGAGTGGAAAGCATCTCACAAGACAGCCTCTATTTATGTTAGAGACCTCTTACTCTTGTCAAAAATAGGGAGTGGGGGTTGAAGATGGAGAATGTGAGAGATAGTTGTGCAATTCACAGTAATTTGTATTTGAAATCAGAAAGTGAGCAACGACATTCCACATAGCAGCCCCTCCCACAAATGCTCAACCAGTACAATAAAGCTGGTCTTCTTTGTGAAAAATGCATGCAGTAGTTTTATTTACAAATATTAAGACTTCATAAAATCTCATGGTGAAAGATTCTATAACATGTGTTCTTCAAACATGGGGGGGGGGGGGGGAGAGAGAGAAAGAGAACTACAAACTACAAAATGGAGAATGAACAATCTCAGACTAACTGTAGACTAAGGAGCTTTACTGGCTGGATCAGTGCCACATCAACGATCCAGCCCCCACAGAACAGAAAAACCAGTTCCTTTTTGTGCCCTTAAAGGGATGCCATAGCCATTGCCGCCATGTGGCATGATGACACCCCTTTAGCGCTGCACCATTTGGACACAGTGCCAGAGGTGCATCATCATGGCATGCGCTGTGTGGACCAGCACACACCAAAATGGCACCCTGGCAGTGGGGTCATGACATCCAGCGTGTGGACGGTGGCTCCACCCACAGGCTGGCACTTTTTGCTGATTTGTACAGGGCTTAAGGGTGCTTTCACACTACACAATTAAAATGGTATGATCCCACTTTTACTCCCATGGCTTTGTCCTACAGAAACTTGAGTTTTGTAGTCTGGTGAATCACTAGAGCTCTCCAGCTGAAAATTCTAAATACCCACTTTTGTAAATTGCAAATCCCAGGATTCAATAGGGTAGAACTATGGCCATCAAACTTGAATCATAGTGTTATAATCATTCAGTATGAAAAGGACCTTACTGATGCAGGAAAAGAGAGGGTGTGTCTAAGACCAAACAACATAAAACAAAATAAAAAACCAAGAAATGGCATGAATACATGCTATGTAAATTAGTGAAGTAACTATTTATTTATTTATGCCTTTCTCTCCCAATATGGGAACTAAGTATAAATTATAATAGTGTACCTGTTACTGCAATTTACAATGTTAGTTAAAACAAAACTGCTAAAACAATATGAAATACAAAAAATAATATAAAGCACTAAACGACTAATGAAATTAAAATTTTAATTTAAAACACATATTAACATCTCTTGAAACAAAAAGATTTTTACCTGCTGGTAAAAAAGCAGAGGGGCCAACTGAGTATGAAAAGTACAGACTGAAGTGTTATTCTTTCCCTCCTTCATCTTGAAACCTACCTAAAACATCACACCATTTATCAGATTCTACTTTTCCTTATATTATGATGGTTGTGTCAGAAAGTAAATACACAAAGCTGTGCCACTTAGTTACATAGATAGATCCACAAATAGATATAGCTGCATAGTGCTTCAGTTGTGAGGGCTGGAACATTTTCAAAAGCCCAGTCTTCTTGTCGAATTTACTCCTTGTTTAATAATGGTAGTCATGCCACATGAAACTAAGCATTAATACTATGGTGATTTTTTTTTAATGCTCCATCATATACAGTCCTCCTCCACTTCTGGTAATCTGTTTCTCAGGGGAGTGCAGAATAAGAAAGATGAAAGAATTAGAATGATTAAAGAAAGATAGCAAGATAGCGAGTTGAGAGGAAATGTGCTCCCCTGTTGTGATCTGAGGGACTCTAGCATTAGTATGAAAACACACAATTTGTTGTCATTTCAATTGAGAACTAAAATAGCTGAACAACTACACTTGGAATACCTCCCAGTTTGACAACTTCCTTTGTGCTTTGTGAGTGGACCAAAAATTCAAAATCTGAAACTCTGTGGTATATCTAGTAATAAATCTATGTGGAGCTCCAGTGGTGGCTTCTTGAGCAGGGGGGCAGTGAATCAACTGGAGTTTAATCCAGATTGGAAGAAGTTTAAGATGATAATCTTTAACCCTCATCCAATAGTTCAGCACCTTGGATAGCACATTTTAAGACTGAGACAGAAATAATCCACCATACTCTTGACATGGAAGCCACAAACCAACATTATGGAGCTCAGTTAGAGCCCTCCAAAGAGCAGAATCAATCCTATTCCTTCCTTTTTGTCAGCTCATATTCCACCTTTTCCTCAAGGAGCTCATGGCAACATGTATGATTCTGCCCTCCTCCTATATTTTATCTTCAACAATCAGACCAGGGAAGTGAAGCAGTGTTATCTGTAACTAGTTACCTTTTTGATGTGACAGGTTGCAGTGAAACTGCTTTCCAAAAATAATGTAATGAGTAAGAGCAAAATTACTTTATATAGGTAATGAGTAATAGTTGCTAGTCACTTTTCAAAGTTACTTTTAAAGGTCATTTTTGGAGAGAATTTGAAATAATAATAATAATCTTCCCAAGTTCCTAATCCATACTAGGGGATTTTCTTTAAAAATGTAACAGAAAGTAATTGAAAAACAACGAGAAGTGCAAAAAGTAATGCATATTGGCCCACTTTTATCTCCTTCTTTCTACAGCTAGCCAGCTACAAACTGTACTGCTCAGGTCTGCATTTAATAGGACACACCTTGAAATCATATGAAATGGGTCCCATTTTTACTTATTTATTTTGCACATTTTATCCTGCTTCTGACTTATGATATTCAGATCTACCATTGTGATATTTTATTTGGCTGTTGTGTTTTATCTACCGGTCGTTAACTGCCTTAAGGGTGCCATTCCAGACAAAAGGCAGGATATAAATATTTTAATAAATGCATAAAAGAAATATCTTGGAATGAGAGCAGGAACAATTATTCTGTTGAGATACCATGAGAATTATGATATGATGGTGCAACAGCTTGTAGAATCAGGTCATATAAGATGTTTTTCTGTTAAAAATAAATATGGAGCTGGGTAAGTGTGTCAGCAACTTACTTTTGAATGCTGAAGAGAAGTAGAATTTCTTTATAATGACTACATGGCATATATTATGCATGCATGCATGCAAGCAGCATACTCAGTTTTTAAAAAAGAGACAGCAGTTAAGGAATAGATGGAGAGGGTTCCAGTTTATAATTAAAGGAAGTTTGTATTTAAGAAGTCAAAAGATATGGGAATAAAGACAGAATTGTTAAAGGATGTAAGGATCTGGGTTTGTGCCTAAAAACTATTACAGATGGCAATAGATTGTAAAGTTACATCAATAAAAGCTAAACATTAAACAGAATCAGTAAGGCAGCTGCATAACAAGGAGGCAAAAAATGTCGTAGGCATGGCACAAAGGCTTAATGCATACTTTGGCCTTGGTTTTTCATTTAAAAGATATTGACAGTGGTCACAGTGAAAGGATAATTGATTTAAAAAAAAAAAAGGATGTAAAGACTGTAAACATGGAAGTTAATGCATCCGAGATGGAAACCAAACTCATAAAAACATAAAAAGAACCTGCCTGGATTAGATCAGATATTTATGGGAAGCCTATATATATATATACACACACACACACACACACACACACACATACATATACATACATACATACACACACACAGAGTCCAGTCCTCTGTACGGTGACATGGATCTAATCTACACTGCAGAAATAATGCTGTTTGATACCTCTAATTGCGATGGCTCAATGCTATGAAATTCTGAGATTTGTAGTTTTGTGAGATATTTAGTTTTCTCTTTCAAACAGCACTGGTGCCACAACAAACACAAATCTCAGGATTCCATAGGAAGGAGCAATGATAATAAAAGTGGTGTCTAACTGCATTATTGCTGCAGAGCAGAAGTAGCCTTGGAAGTCAAATTGAATTCAGTTAGGCTGACTCAGTGTATACACATGGAATTAGAGTCTTTGAATGCAATTTTATCTGGCTAAGATAGTCAAGGACAGTTCAATACAATACAAAATCAGCTGAAGCTAATCTGATTCTAAACCCCCCTCACTTGTCCAAAAATAATTTAGGACTAACCTAGTTCTGGCCTAACACTAGCTATGTTCCTGATCTGGAGGAGTGTAACTGATCTGTTCTCATCCTATCCCTTCTTTGCTCCTGTTTTGGCTTTTCTGCTGACAGATCTTAGCCAGTAGAGTAATTCTGTCAGCAAACTGTTCTATCAGATCAACCAACAGAAGAGAGTTTTGTGTATTTGTTCATTTGATTTATATTCTGCCTTTCTTCCAAAATGGGACTCAAAGTAGCTTATAATATTTAACACAAAATAGCTAAAACAATAAATAGTACAAAACTTTAGAAAGCATCAAACAATCATTCCAATTACGATGTTACTGAAAAACAATTAAAAACACATGTAGTGTATTGCATATTTACCCCCAAACAAACAAACAAAAACCCAGCACACCCATTCACATCACTCTACCCCATCTATGTATTCTGACAGCAGAAGAGCTTGTCTGTTGGCAGAATGGGATTGTGTCAGAGACTGGAACCCATGTATTAAGATATGGGAGTGGCATGTCACTGGGTGGCAACTGCCGCAAATGAGTGACAAGTATGATGAGCAGCAAAGAGCAGGAGGGTGGTGCAGAAAAAGGAAGCCGTTGCTCCATTCTCTAATGAGGCAGAAGTGGTAAAGGAAGCCACAGAGAAAGACAGAAAGAAAGAGAAAACAGAGTAGATAGAAAGATGTCAGTACACACACACACATGAAGAATGTGAAGAGAAAACCATGGAGGAAGAGACAACAGAAGGATGGAATCACACAAGACACACAGAAGAGTTTGGGAAGGGCACATAGAAGAGGGAAAGAACAGATCATAGTGGCCAGAGAGAAAGATACATGGAGAGGCAGGAAAATGGAAGAATCTAATAGGAGAGAAAGTGCAGTCTCAGAAAGTGAGAGGGAAAGGCCACCCATAGAACACCAAAGGATGACAGCAAAAAGGAGACATATGAACAACAGAAGAATCAATGGAGAAGGTGATGAATGAGAAAGAGGTGAAAGTGTCAAAGAGCAAGCAAGCAAGAGTTTGGGGCAGGGCGGGGTAGTTCAAAGGTAGAGTTAAAGTAAGAAAAATCAGGACTCAGAAATTAATTATAATGCATAATTAATTTCCAGCATCTCACAGATGTGTTTTTATATTCTCAAACAGAGAATATTATATTGATATTTTTTCTATAGTTGCAGATTCATATGCCAAAGCTGCAAGGAGAATTTATTTGTTTCTCTAAGAGATAAAACTACTTTGGCCATTATTAGCATACCCTACATTCCTCTTGCTGAATATGGGGTTTCATATGTTCATATTTGTTATGCAGTATCAGACATTTTTAAGAGGTCACTATGACCTTTGGAACACTAGGAAGTTTCACATGGAAAAGGAACGCTGGCCCCAATACAAGTGGAAGACCTAGATGTTATTAAAATAAAAGGTAAAATGGGTCTGCTGCTCCATCTTTCCCCAGGCTTTCCACATAACCTCTTGTTATGGGGACTGAGCAGTCACATCACAAAGCAGTTAAAGCTTTGTTGTCAGGGGTTGTCTCAAATCCTAGCAGTGTTTTATCATTCCAGAGTTAAAACCTTCAGCCAATTTAGCCCCTTTTGTCAATTCCATGCAAAGCCCATAGGATCTTTGTTACACCACAGATGGCACCAAGTGTCCTTCAAGGCTACAAACCCAGATATAAATATCAGTTCCAGACATAGCCACCTTGTTCAGTTTTCCCACAGACCCTTTATGCATAGTGGATCTCTCTCACTCGCCGTGTAACCCTCGGACTCTGTCTGAGCCACTCTCCATCTTCTGTGAAACCCTGTCTTCAGAAATGATAATTATCTCCCCTTCTAATTGCCAACTTCTCACTATCCAACCTTGCACTCTTTGTGTTAGCCTTGTATTGTTCTTGAAGCTGCATTAGATGTTTGTGTTTATTGCACCTTTGCACATTTCTTAATAAAACTCTCTTATTCATTGAAACCAAAGTCTCTCTGCATTGAGTACAGATACATATTGGTGGAAAGATCCCCTTAAGTTACCCATCTCTTCTAGGCCTTAAGTTACCCACATCTTGCAGGCCTCCTTTTGAGCTATGAATTCCTCCAAAATACTAAGGAGCTGCTGACAAAAAAAGTCCCCCTCACCTTTTTGGATAACATCATCATTAAATAAAGGGGTTTTTAAGTGAGAATAAAATTTCATTGTAATATTAATTGTTCCAAATAAGAGCCCACTCCATACAAATTGAAATTAAAAAATGCTGTAGCCCCACTTAAGAAATCATACATGCATACATTTATTTTGTGAAGTATTGTTGTTGGGAGTGTAGTTCATACTATTACTGATGGAGGCAAGGGGACGTGTAGATCTGGCTTACAATTTTTATTTATAGATATTTTGTTGTTTCCACTTGCCTCTTTTGTCTCTATGTGTATTTGTTTTTCACCTATTCACACACTTAGGATGGATGACAAATCAGATTCTCCTTCACTCCTGAGTTCAAAACATGAATGAGTGGTGAGGAGTGAAAACATAGATAGCATTTTCTACTTGCACTTAGGTAAGGTTTTTAGTGTAAGGTAATGTAAATTTAAGCAGCCTGCTATAATTAACAGAATGAAAATAAATGCTCCCTTTCAATATAAACATAATCAAAATAAGTTTGTACCCTAAAGTTTTTAGTGTAAATGTTACACAGTGACACTGTTCCATAAATTTCCTTTCCCTGGGATATTTTTGTGTTAGCTATCACATCTGTGACTCGGGATTGTGCTGTTAATCAATTTGATCTTAAAGGTCAGATGCTTTCATATGTATACATGAAATTTTTACATGAAGAACTTGGCCCAACTGGGACAAATCTAAGAAGATTCATCAGCTAGAATGATAATATAGGTCAAAAAAGAATTAAAGTAGCCTGAGTGACTTCAAAACTTCTGATTTAATTTTAAACTATGATAAGCTTGGTCTAGTATAAATATTAAAAGAAAGAATAATTAAATTTGTTACAGAGAATGGCAAATTGAATCTAATGAAAGATATTATGACCAAAGGCCAGATTAATCTGTCAGCCTTTTTAGAGAGGATATTGGACCACGGGACCATGGGAAATGTAGTTGATCTAATCAATTTTACATATTAGCAAAGTATTTGATACAAAGTCATGTGGGAAATTATTATTTAAATGGGGACAGTAGAACATTATACATAGCATAAAAGGAAAGGGGTAAAGAACTGGTTAAATCAAAGAAGCAACCATTTGGGACGCAAAGCAAATTCAGGGGTTTTTTTTTTCCTCCAGAAATGAAGAAAGCAGAACTTCTGGGACTATATTCTGTGGCTCAAGGACTGCCATATTTTTATTTTATTTATTTCTCATTTATTTATCTATTTATTTATTTTATACCTCATCTTTCTCCCATACCGGATTCAAGATATCTTATGACAAGTCCAAATTAGAAAGCATTGTCAATACAAATAAAGATTCTCTTATTCAGGAAGAATTTTAGGACTCCCTGAGACACTTGGAAAAAATTTAAAACTACAGAGCAGATGACATGGTGCTACTTAGAGATGAAGCATTCCCATTCCCAGCGGAAATGGAAATGGGAGAAAATGGTCATGATTGATAACACATGTTGGTTGTGCCAGAAAACAGTGTGGGATCAGTTGCTAAAATTTCTGTTAATTATGGGGGTGGGGGTGGATTTCGTGGGACAAGAGGTCTATATTTGTCCTCCACACTGACCCCTCCAGCAAAAGAAGAGAGGTCTAGTAAAGCAGGCACAGTTCTTGCAGTTCTTTCCTACATGCTCCCAGTATCATCTTCTCTCTTTCCCCAGTGGGACATGGAGCAATGAGTAAACTGAAGCAAATTAACTTTTTCTTGCCTTCCCCCTGGGAAAAAATGTACCTTGTGTGCCCAAAGAGTCAAAGGTATGAAAAGAAACATTTTATTCTAAAATGTACTTGTATGTATGTACCTTCAACTTTCCTGTTGATTTATGGTGACCCCATGAATTGTTCATTGAGTTTTCTTAGATGACAAATACTCAGATGTGACTTTGTCAGTTTGCCAGGTGAAATGGTTTGAGCATTGGACTCTGGAGATCAAGGTTTGAATCTTCACTTGGCCATGAAAAGCCACTGGATGACTTTGGGCAAGTCACACTCTCTCTCAAAAGCCACACTCTCAAAAGCAAATCTTACCAAAAAAACTCATGACAGGTTTGCCTTAGGATCACCATGAGTCAGAAATGACATGGGGAGAGACAACAACAATTCTAAAATAAGAAGGGTTAAATCAGGTTATGAAGACATCACACAGCTTCAAGAACTTCTACAGGGCCTTAGTATAAGATGTTGCAAAGTTACAAAACATGTTGCAAAATTACAAAAACAAGTTCTATTTAAGACACTTTTTAGAAAGCACTGCAAGCTTTCAGAGGGACACAGAGTCATTTTAGATTTATTGGTAACTCCAGTAATTCTCATAGAGCTATGATTGGTGGCCTCATCACCACGGTACCAATTCTGATGACACCAGCTTTAACTATAGGTTGTTGCTCACACCATTTCACTCTCTTGATTCTGATAGAAACTGTGTTCAATGAATGAGTAGAGACAACCACACAGGGAACATAAAGTCCCTGATGTTCCCAACTAAATGTTGTTTGTCATTTAGAGAAGTAGCATTCTGTATACCCTTCAACATTTTACAGATGAAATTTGGTTCACACATGGCAAATTCACAACAGACTGTGATCAGGATGGCAAAAGTTATCAAGGAGGAAGAACATACAAGCTAGGAGTAGCTGCAGCAGTTTGCTTTTGACTGAGCCTACTGGGAAAGGCAAGATTCTGCCTCCTCCTCTCTCCATCTATTGAGTTAATTGAGTGCAAATGGAATTAATTAAAATCTAATTAATTAAACTGAGTTAATTGAGTGCAAAACTTCATTCAAGGATGAAAGTGTAATATTCTGCAATGATACTTTAGAATGAGAATGTGCAAGAATTCAGAAATGTTAGGCCACTCCAGGAAACAGTGTTATGAAGTTGTGTATCCAGTTCTTCTGTGTATATGTGCAATGATGAAGATGTTTTGTTGTTAACTGTCTTCAAGTTGGCCATAACTTATGGCAACCCTACCTTGAAGACATCTCCAAGATACCCTGTCCTCAACAGCCTGCTTCCTGCAGACTCATGGCAGTGGCATCCTTGACTAAGTCTACCATTGGGAATGGTGTCTTTTCCAGCTGCTTTCTACTTTTGTCTTTTTTTTGTGAGTCATGCCTTCTCATGGTGTGTCCAAGGTATGACAGCCTCAGTTTCATGCTTGATTTGGGCTAGGACCCATTGATTTGTCTTTTTAGCAGTTCATGGTATCCACAGAAATCTTCTCCAGCACCACATCTCAAATGATTTTGTTCTTATTAGCCTTCCTCATCATCCAGCTCTCACATCCATACATAGTGATGGGAAATACAATATCATGGACTATTCCAACTTTAGTATTCAGTGAAATATCTTTGCACTTCAAGATCTTGTCTATTTTTTTTCCATAACTGCCCTTTCTAGTTTTCTTCTGATTTCTTGACTGCAATCTCCATTCTTACCAGTGAATAATCCAAGGTATTCAGTGCCTATATCATCTACATTAAATGTATGGAAAGTGTAACTTTAAAAAACTCATCAATAGCCATTATTCTTGATTTCTTGATATTCAGCATTAAACTTGCCTTAACATTTTCCTCCTTGATTTTCCATGAGGATCAGGATTCTAGACACAATAAAAGATCTACAGAATCTTGATTGGCATTAAGATCCATGGGACAGTAAAGTAATTGTGAATCTAGCACTAAAAGATGATCCCTGGGTTGTTTCTTTTTCTTTTTTCTTTTTCTTTTTGGCCACATTATTCTTTCCATCCTACCCCACACAACTTTCATAGTGCTTCTCTCTCCACCATGTTCTCAGTCACTTCTGTGTATTAGACATATCTTTCCTCTGTTGCCATACTAGTGACTGGTACTCTCTGAAATTTGTTTTAAGTAAGGTGGCACTATTGTGTTTGTTCTACTTGGGAACCAAAGACAATGATCGTGTATACTTTTCATTCTGAAAATGTTAGTATTTTGAGAACAACATGCTATGTAACCAAGAAAAAAAAAGCATATGACATTTAAAATAAAATTCACAATGACAATGATTACATGGAAAAAAATATTGCAATAATTCATGAATGGCTTCTTCTGTTAAGACTCAACACATGTGGAGCACTGTGTGCTCATTTTATTTGTTCACTTATCATACCCGAAGTCCTTTGCTAACATAAAATAAGTGTTCCTATTTTCAACATCTACAGTTGGAGGGCATGTTATCACCTCTCCTGGAGAGAAGTGAAACTGCCAGGATGCTTGTGGATGTGTTAATTCATTTAACTTGCCAAATTTACAGTTGTTCATTACTTGACACTGAGATTGACCTAAAAAGCTATGCTGATGGTGTGGGGAAAATTTAAATTTAAATACTAACTGGGTAGCAGTGTCTCCCCAGCTCCCATCACTCTTAATTCATTCTTCCCCATATTGCTGGGGGCCATTCACAATATTCAGCATCTCTGCTTTCATTCAGCTTCTTTGCTACTTTTATTTCCTCACAGAATATCAGCTTTACTTCACAAACTCCAGTGTCTTTGCTTGGCTTCACATAACCCTCACCATCACATGACAGCCAGCTACTTCCTCATAAGCTTTTGCCATTTCCATTCATTGCATAGAGTGCAGCCTCTCACTTTACTACATGCCTTGTTCACTGATGCAACTTCTTCATTTCCTCTCCCACTATAGGTGTTAATTTACTTAGCACTATTAAAGTGAGAGTTACTGTCATCAGTTTCTGCTGCTGTAAAGGGTCATTTTACATACATTCAAGCTTTAATTTAATTGTCACAGACTATAATTTCTGCACTCCATATCATTTAACTCTAATTTTTATATTAGTTCCCCTTTGCACCCACATGAATATATATCTGACAACCAAGGATCACACACCATATATCTGGTGAAGTAGGTCTTTAACGTATGAAAGCTTATGACATAATTATAGGTGTTAGCCTTTAGTATTAGGAACCACAAAATTCTTCCCTTCTCATTCTCCCCATTCCTTGTGACAGAATAAACAGCTATGGAGGCACATTATCTAGAATGTGGCTTGGAATACTTGAAGGATCCTGTGTGGTACAGTGGTTAGAATATTGTACTAGGACTTGGGAGGCCTGGGTTGAAAGCTGCATCTTTGCCACAACGCCTATTGGAGTGAGCATGGGCCCATCATTCTCAGGCTGATCTACTGGCTCTGGTTGCAGGGAACATGTAACTCCTTTGTTAAAACAGCTTCACTTGCTACTGGTCTGTATCTGGGCAGAATTCAAAATGCTGGTTATAACTTACAATGTGATATGGCTATTGGGTGAAAACTCTCCACCTTCAGCTCCTTGAAGGAAAGGAAAGGTATAATTGTAACAAATATGTAATAGAATGTTCTCTATGGAATTTAAAAGAGCTGATTTTAGAGAGGCCATTGTACCTCCATTTGAATTTAACATCAGGAGCAGCAGAAGTCCCAGGTGGCGGGGTTTACAAGATGAGCTGAAATATTGCAAAGTCTTTTTTTCTCTTGTTGAATGATTAAACTGTTGTGAATTAAGATGCTTCTATGCTCAAAAATAGGAAGGAAAATCTGTAGCTATTCTCCTTTCATTTCAATTCATGTGGAAGAAATGGCCTATGCAGAGTCTAAAAGCAATAAATGCAGACCTGTTAGAAGATACTTTATTTAAAAACTTTTATTTAAATGTAGGAAAAAGAAAATAATTGTTTAAGGTAAACTAGAGGCTTCAACCTGTAGGGTGCATGATTACTCACCCTTAATAATGTAGCAGGATTCATGCCTGATGACAGTAAAGTAACACAGAACATATTAAGAGTATATTAAAGAGGACAAAAATGAGACAGAGAAGGGTGAAACTACTATAGGAGGAGAGGGACTTCAAGATCAATTCTATTAATGATATCAGAGAAATATTGAAACTTTCCCCCAGATCTGTTCAGAAATTCCTAGTCTGTCCCATCTTATACACACAGCAGAAGTAACTTGTCAAGGCTGTAGGACTGCCTGACAATAACATGCTTCCCAAAGGGAAATGTGGGTTGATATAGCAACAATGAGACAACCTAGTAACAGAAGCCCTCCTCTTGAGGACTGACTAGTGATAGGAAGAATAGATGGAGAGAGCAGCTAATATGCATCCAGCCTTTCTAAAGTCATATTCTCTAGTCATTTGGCTCTACTTTTATTTTAGCAGGAAAGTCTCCCAGGTGAGTCCACAGGGCATGTAATTGATCACAAAGCTTCTTACTTCCAGGGAAACAAAGGCCTTCTTTGTGATTCCCCAGAAAAGGGAAGAAGAAAGATGAAATAGGTATAAAGATGGTTTTAGTGTTAGATCTGCTAGAGATGGAACTGAGAACTGTTGACTGCATTCCTCTTGCTTTTCTTTTACACACCCCGCCATCTCCCTCTGCCTGAAGATACTTTATCAGGCACTGTGAACTAAGATCCAATTCATGGGACTCATAAATACCCTGCAACCCCAGGTGAGGGACTGGGAATGGGAGGCCTATACTGTGGTACCTTGCCAACAAGAAAGAAGAGGGGATCATAGGGAAGGAAGAAAAGTGACCCAGTAAGGTAAAGATAAAGAAAAAACTGAGCAGAAAGGCAGGAGGGAGACAGAAAGAAGCAGGAGAGTGGTACAGAAAAAATAAGAGTTGTGCTCTTTTTCTCTCCCTCACTCCCCCTCTTTCTCACCAGCTGTGAGGTTGGCAAAGACTCCATCACTCCCACAGAGAGCTCATGGGAATGTGCAAACAAGGAGAATACCTGGATGGAGTTCTTTCCTCCTTTCCTCTCTTTCTCTCTCTGCCATCCACTCTGCCATTCATGCTCTAGGCAATGTTGACTGCAAATCCCCTTGGCCTGTCAAAAAGGAAACCTTCTCTTTTGGTGACTCAAACAGCAGCTGTTTCTTATACCAGGACCCCCCCCCCCACACACACACACATTCCTTTCCCTTTAGCTATAAAAGTCTCCCATTGACGCAAATCCTCCCACCCCCCAGATTTAGAATCCTGTTATTGACAGTGACAAGAAGAAACCGAACACTCCCCCCACCACTTCCCCAGGTGCAGGAGATGGGCTTCTGTTTCACTCCACTACTCCCTTGCTTCATCAGTAGAGGGAAGAAAATTCCCATCCCATTCTGGGAGATAGGATTTACCCAGAGGAGAGTGATGGCTCTCAGCGTAAGGAACAACATGTGTGATTGATGAGGGGGGGGGGGGACTGCTCATAGCTGAAGAGTCAGGGTGTGAGAAGGATGTAGCCCAACAGTACACTCTTTAAGGAATGTCCTGTAGGCCTCTGTCTCTGCTTCTGTGCAATAGAAAAGGGTATTCCGAGAAGGCTTGAAGAAGTTGCTAGATGTAATAACATGGCCATCCTCCAAGGGAAGGAGGCTTGAAGTGGCACACATAAAACTGGGTTGGAATATTTAATGTTCTACCTGATCTACATCTGAATGCAAAGCTACTTATGACTGGGATTCAGCAACAATGCTATCATTTCCCCCTTTCCCAAAAGCAGTGTGGGAAGGCAGACAAAATAGGCTGGCTCCAAAGAGCCAGTTTCTCCACTGCCCAACTTCCTTCATGACCTCTGCTCCTGCTGCCATTTTTACCAGCAGGATTCTAGACTCTGAATGAAGAATGAGTAGGAGCTTTGAAGAATGAGTTGGAGCAAACAGTGGAACCCTGTTTGTTGACTACCAACATGATAAAATAAGTTTGTGTGTAGAAAGCACTGCCTGCTGCATATTTTGTTAGAAGCTTGCTTGCAAAATAACAGTAATAATAATAATAATAATAATAATAAAGTTTATTTATAGCCCGCTCCTCTAATAAAATACTCGGAGCGGGGTACAACAGATTAAAAAGGATACAGAGTAAAAACGCCAATCATATCCCTCCCCAACCGCTCCCCTTAAAACTAAATTAAACCAAGACAAATTAAAATTGGCACAGATTAAAATTGGTCAACAAGTATTAAACAAAGTGCAATCTCACGAACTATTCACGTGCAAGTCCGCTTTAAATAAATTCAGCTGGATTAGACAAGGGCAGCTGAGATAATTCCCATTTCTGTCTATGTTTTCAGAGCAGGGAGTGGATATTCCATTTATTTCCTGTTTCAAGGAAAGGCCTGCCGGAAAAGATGCATCTTTAAAGCCGTTTTGAAACTAGCCAGTGATGTAATGAGACGCATCTCGTCCGGCAGGTCGTTCCAAAGCTTAGGGGCAGTAGCTGAAAAGGCCCTCTGAGAGGTCTAGGACAGCCTGGTTTTCATCGGCTGCAGTAGGTTCCTCCCAGAGGACCGAAGTGTGCGGGGCGGTTCATACGGGAAGAGGCGGTCCTTAAGGTAGGATGGGCCTGGGCCATGCAGGGCTTTAAAGGTTAGTACCAACACCTTGTACTGTGCCCGGAAACTAATGGGCAGCCAATGGAGAGCATTGAGCACTGGTGTTATGTGCTCTCTCCTCGATGTTCCAGTGATAAGCCTGGCTGCCATATTTTGAACTAGTTGAAGTTTCCGGGTTAGGCACAAGGGTAGCCCCATGTAGAGCGCATTGCAGAAATCCAGACGTGAGGTTAATGTAGCATCGTGAAGACAAGTGGATTGTTTGTTAACATGGGGATCACAATTCATCTCCTCAGATGAAGTGTTGCCACAGCAATTCAAAAGAGGGTTATGTGAAAAACAGAATCTGAAGTACTGCTGACATGGTCCAGACTAGATAAGCCACTTCCAACCAGAGGCCTTGCCTGCCATTGAGCTAGGGTGCAGTTTGGGTTTGACACAGGGTTAGGAACCATTAACCCTTGAAAGTATTGTTGGACTACACTTCTAAGTATTCTTCACCATTGGCTATGCTGGTAAGGACTGCTTTGGAGTTGTTGGCCAACAACATATGGCAGGCTGTAAAATTCACACCCTGGGTCAAAAAAAAAATTGTCTCTTGGTCTTTTCCTCTGGTCAAGCTGGAATTTCTCCAGAGGAGGAAAACCAAGATGGTGAAAGATCTAGAAACCAAGCAGCATGAGGAACATTTGAGGGAGTTGAATAATTGAATATATATGTCAGTACATAGATGAGAAGCCATCTCAGAATCCTATGTACACTACACTGAATACCACAAGAAAAAGGTGAGTTTATAAATATGCTTAAGTGAAGAAAAAGAAAAGAAAAGAAGAAGAAGAAGAAGAAGAAGAAGAAGAAGAAGAAGAAGAAAAAGGGGGGAGGGTATAAGGAGATTTTTTAACCATGGAACCATGAGAAATCTTCAGAAAGAGGATTAGTGCCAGAGTTGTATATCTAGTGTAACGCAAGGGACAAATTTATACATGCTGCATAGTTTGAATGATTGGTGCTGTGGTGTCTGCTTGTAGATCAGCTAAGGAAAAAAAGGGTCCACTTTTTCAGAGAAGCCTGTGTCACAGCATCTTAAGTGAAGAAAGATCCCTTCCATAATGTTTGCTATGGAAGCAAGGAAACACCCCAATGGGAGTGGCTTATGGAAGTCAGCAAAGCACCCATGCAATTAGCTCAACAGAGAAAAGAGTATGTGCTCAAGAAGAATATAGTAATATTAAAAAAACAGAGTGGTGGGGTGAGGTGGAACAGGCAATGTTTTCATCTACCTCTGTGTCTTGTTTGTGTTTAGACTGTCTCTGGGTGTGCTGAACCTGGTGCTAGCACTGATTGTGTGCAACCTTTCTCAAGGCCTCCTGCTGCTTGAGCCTCTCCAGGAAGCTGAATCAAAGCTCACTGAAGTCAATGGGAGGCTTTCCATTCACTTCAGTGAATTTTAGCTCTGATGCTAGAAGATCAATGCAGTTTCCTCCTTTTCTCCTGAGTTTTCACCTTCTCTTCAGTATCAGCACTATAGCTAAAGCCAAAAGAAATATGTGCTGAAAAAATGAAAGCGATATTAAGGTAGGAGATGTTTCAGTATTCTTTAGCTGGTTGGAAAGGTGTAGAAAATCCTTCGCTGAATTCCAAGATCATATTCATTATCTTGATGGGCAAAGTATTGTTCTAGTTTGGGGGCATTTAGGATGGGGATTTTAGGACTTGGTTCTAAAAGTAGCTTTTCCAAGCTCTGGATACGTCTCCCCAGGACTTAATTTGAGGACATGTAGAAAGCACAAAATAAATTACCAATGGAAATCTTGTTGTCATGTACCTTCAAGTCATTTCCAATTTATGGTGACCCTAAGGGGCATAATAACACTATGATTGCATAGTTAAAGGGTTACTAGTCATAGTCACTATCAGCATGAGCTGCTATATATTTCTATTAAATTTATAATAATCTGGTCTAAATTTGGGCCTCAGTGTTTGTGTGTGTGTTGTGTGCCTTCAAGTCATTTCTAACTTATGACAACCCTAAGGTGGGGTTTTCTTGGCAAATTTCTTCAGAGGCTGAGAGAATGTGGCTTGCCCATAGTCATCCAATGGGTTTCTATAGGCAACCTGGGATTTGAACCCTGCTCTCTAGAGTAATAGTCTAACATTCAGATTACTACACCATGTTGGCTCCCAATGGAAAACTTAGCCACACCTAATTATATGAAAGGTTCCTGTGAGATACCAGAGTATAAAGGTAGTGCCTGAAGAGGGATGAAGTTCTGATAGGCTCCTTCACTGGAAATGAGTTCCTCCCAGAATCTCCTCAGAAAAATCTTCAGACCCCTATGGCAGTTCATAAGCCCCCAGACGATTCTGTACTAGGCATTCTGCAGAACAGGGTGAGGTGAGGTAGGGGCTGCATTTCATAGAGATCCACAATGAGACTCAACTATATTTAAATTATTGTTACATTCTTTATTATATAAAAAACCATTAGAAAATTCTGGTTAGGACTAATTGGTTTGGCAAATGATCTTTTAATTAGAAATTTCTAAAAATGTCCAAGCCTTTTCTGTCTTTCTGCTGTTGATGTGACTTTTTTGCAAATTTGTGCTAAACCTTGTATCATGCCTGGAATATTGTGATGAAATAAGAAATCTAGTTTGCAAAACCATAAAGGAGAAGTCTTTGGCTTTTGGTTCTGCCCCATCTTTCTTTGGTTTTCCTCCAACTTTCCCATCTCTCCATTTAGCTTCATCAGCTCCTGCAATTCCAAATCACCCAATATCCTGCTACCACTACTAGTGGAACAGCTCTCAGCTATTGTTGATGGTGATCCCTTCACAAGTAATACAAGACCTCCATGCACCACAAACAGTATTATGCAGGATGCATGCATGTGATCTATAAGGCATGTGTTTGCATTATGCAAACAGACATATGCATGTTGTTGTTGCATGCCTTCAACAGTAACTGACTTACAGTAACCCTAAGGATAACCTGCCATGGGTTTTTGTGGGGTTTTTTTGGCAAATTTCTTCAGAAGCCATTGTTATCTTCTGAGGCTGAGGGACTTGCCCAAGGTCACCCAGGGTTTTTCATGGCCAAGCTGGGATTCAGACCGTGGTCTCCAGAGTTGTAGTCCAATGTTCAAACAATTACACCACACTGGCTCTCAGACAAATGTATATTCTTCTCAAATGATAGGTACCTCCAAAAGAATGGTGCAAAACCAAATAAGAACAGCTTTATTTTTGCACCATTCTTTTTGAATCACCTGGTACATGTTTCTCCCCTCCCCTCCTTTCCCCTTGGGACCCAAACCCATCACCTGTTTGTCTTCTTCTCTTTTTACTCTACCTTTCTCATCATCTGAAATATCTCCATGCAAATATCCATGATGCAGTGATCAGTGTTGAAATGCAGACATTTCTAACGACAGTACCCATTGTCACAGCCCCAAGAAAAGTCTAAAATATGAGCCAAGATCCTCTAGCAGCAGTCCAGACTATCGGAAAGACTATCCCCCCCATGTCAACCTGCAAGAATGCTAGGATCATCAGGAGAAGGCTTTCTCTTGGTCCTGCCACCATCACAGGCTCACTTGGTGAGAGTACGAGAGAGCGCCTTCTCAGTGGCTGTTCCCATCTTCTGGAATGTCCTTTCACAGGAGGCTAAACTGGCCCCCTCTATGCTTTCCTTTTGTCAGTAAGCAAAGATGCTTTTGTTCAAGCAGGCTTTTAATATATAATCATTGTCAGAGAGTCTTTTATACAGGTGTGCATGTTCTATTTATGTTTTTTTCTTTTGATGTAATTTTATACTGTTTTAATGAAATGCTTTTAATCGTTTTAAAATTCTTATTAAGTTTTTTACCAATTTTATCTGTGAGCTGCCTTGGGTCTCTTTCTGGGAGCAAGGTGGCATATTTATTTAATTAATTAATTACAAAAGCTTTGTAACTTTATGATGGTGAAGCTATATCACTGACACAATACACAACCATGCTATGAACTATGATGGTACAAAACAGGGCACCACAAAATGCTGCTAACTCTGTTTGCAAAATAGTCCCAATGGTGTAGCTACATCTCCCCTCCTGAGAATATGAACATTGTGCAATGGAGCAGCTCAAATTTATGCAAATATAAGTCAGTTCGCAATGATCTGACTTCACAACAGAATGCTCTGTGTATGTGTTGTGTTGTGTGCCTTCAAATCATTTCTGACTTATGGCAACCCTATCATGGGGTTTTCTTGGCAAGATTTATTCAGAGGAAGTTAGCTATGGTTAACTATGCTGGCTCATATTTACACACCAATTCTAATAGCTTTCATCTCATGTAAACACAGATCCTTTCTCTGGCTAGTGGGCCTTAATTGCCTATATAAGACCAAGCACACCCCCAGTTACTGTAAGGATTACAACTAAGCTCAGAGGGACCAAGGAATCCCAAAAGTACACATTCCGGAAATCTGAAAAGTTACTTTTTTGGACTCTATAAATCCCCAAAATTCCCCCAGAAAGCATGACCACTGTGGGATTCTGTGAGCAGTAATCCAAAATAGTAACGTTTCCATGCTCTGATTTTATTCTGTGATTAGATGAAGCTGTTAGCATTGGATAACGATCATGTTTAAGTTAAGGTCTAAATATACTAAAGCTACCTGATCCCATCTAATCTTAGAAGTTAACTGTGTTCAGCTCTGGTTAGTGCTTGAATGGGAGATTGCTGAAAAATACCAGCTGCTGTGGCTATATTTCAGAGGAAAGAATTAGCAAAACTTCCTCTGAGTATTCCTTGCCTAAGAAAAACCTTGTGAAATTCATGGAGTTGCCATAGGTCAGCAAGTGACTTAAAGGCACGTGTGTTATTGCACGCGCATGCGCACACAATCTAGCCAGAAAGTTGTCCGGTTATTATGGAGCTACAGTGTTGTCAAACCAGATAGGTCAAGACAAAAAGTAAAATCAAAGCCAAAGAAACTAAGACCTTGAATAGCTCCAAACAGACTTTGTAGTCTGGAACTCTCAGCAGAAGGTTGCTGTAGGAAGCTAACACCAGCTGAAGCCTTAGGTAACTGAAAGGTGGTCAACATCAACCCTCATGGAGGAGATGATTGCACTGTTGAAATATTCTTGCTTAAGTATTACTCATGTAACCTGAGTCTTTTGTAAAGTTAGAGGAATGGAGATTCTTCTAGAGACTCATCAGTGGACAGAAGATGATGGTAGGATTGTGTCCGTTGGTGAGGAAGGCCTAAAGTAATGCTCTGCTCCTCCTCCTCCTCCTCCTCCTCCTCCTCCTCCTCCTCCTCCTGAAACTGGAAAGTCCAAGGGACAGATGGCTGTACCACCACCTCCACCTCCTCCACTACCACCTTCTCCTCCTTTTCTGCTATGTACAGGAAAGTCCAAGTGACAAATGTCATAACACAAGGGGGTTTCAGAGGATACCACTACCACCTTCTAATGAAAAAAATCCCAGTGTTTTGACCCTTTAAGTTTTAGCTCTTTTGCAATATTGGTCAGTATCATGCCCAAGTCCATGTTTCTGCTTCTCAATTTTCTATATTCAAGTTTTGTGAGACATGGAGAAGGTCTCCATGTGGAAGCTATTGAAAAGGAATTGTAAGTGGTAGAATTAACAGAAATCACTTAATTTATAGTTACAGTGTTGGGGCTTTATACCATAAGCAGAGGTTTTGCATGTAACAAACCATGGCTTTATTTATAATTTAGTTTCCTTAACAAACCTTTTTAATTTAGAGAAGCTTGAACAGAAGCGTTCATGATTATTGGTGAGATGTGATCCTCAGATTTGGTGTCAGATTGTTTCCTTAATGAAGTGCCTCCCAACAACTGCCTTATCCATTTCTTGTCTTAGAGAGACACTTTACTGGTCAATCTGCAGCCTTTGAATAATAACAGATTACTGCAGCTGCCAGAAGTGTGTGATTTTCCAGTGTCACTCAAGTGTGGGAGGCATTACCACTGAATAATCACTAATCCTTTCATTATTGGTTATCCTTGTTCAGTTGGCATTCAACTAGCTCCAGCAGCATAATGTGAACATAGCATTGTGCCAGTGGTGGGGGTGGGTAGTTTTCCCTTCCATTCCCCCTTCCTTTCATAACATGAGTTTTTAAAGCCTGAGGCTAAGGATTGTCTTGTCCTACTTTTATCAGTAGGCATGCCACTCTGAGTCTTTGCTAGGAAGGAAGCTAGCTATATCCTTTCTTTTGCTCTGTACCAAACATGTGTCCTATGTTCCCTGGACATGCAGATCCACCTCCTTGTCACTTTCTAGAAAATGCAAGCTGCCTTAGCTTTTGATGTAACCCTTTGCTTAGGTGTGTGTGTGTGTGTGTGTATGTGTTTGTGTACCCCACCTGGGTGGTAAAGTACTCCACAGTTCAGCCTTGAAATTATCTTGTAGCCTTCAGGCCCTTTCCTTACGAAGCAGTCCAGAATGGCCTGTGAGTTCAAGCAACACAGCTCCTCAGTCTGGTCTTCTCCTGCAGTGCTGGTTCCACCATGTGCTATTGTTGCTCTGGTCCTCAGTTATGAAGTCTTGGGAAAGCTGCATAGACCTGTGACTCACTAAGTGGAATGCTACCAACTAATCACATGCTGTTGCCTGTCAGATGCTTGACTAGTCCTAAACCCACCTGCCCTTTTCCTGCAGTGCTAAGCAGGAGAAATCACTAAATGCATGGAGCAAGTAGCAGGACTGTATTCACTAGCCCAATCTTCCAGTGAGGATTTTGTTGTTAATTTCAACTTATGGCAACCCTATGAATGAGAGGGCCTTGAAGTCATCCTGTTATCAACAGCCCTGCTCAGGTCTTCCAGACTCAGGGCCATGACTTTCTTGATTGCGTCTATTCATCTGTAATGCAGCCTTCCTCATTTCCTACTGCAGTCCACCTTCCCAAGGGGGTCATGTCTTTTCCTGATATGTCCAAAGTACAACAGGCTCAGTTTAGACATCTTGGCTTGTAGGAAAAGTTGCCTACTGGTTATTTCCCTCCTCCCACCAGCTGGATGACAATATAAGCCATTAGTTTGGTGGATTCCATGTCACTGAGGCAGTGAATCTGATCTGGGGTTTGGAGAGTTTTAATGGAGCTATCTAAAGTACAGAAATTATTTGGATGGGAGGTTAAGTACCTTGGACAGCTGTTATTAAAACCTGAAGTGGATTCACTGCCGCAATTACATCGGAGCCATTGATTGCAGTGGCATTAGCATGCCAGGGTCCCATTTGGCATTTAAAGTCCTACATGCATACATAAAGAAGAACATTCTCTACAATCACTTTAACACTGAGTGTACAGCCACCAGGTAGTGTGGCCAGTGGTCATATTGGTATCAAGGTGGGACCAGCACATGATCCCGCTTCCTCTTGTAAGCATTTTGTTCTACATGAAGGAAAAAGTGTGAATAAGATCCAAGATTCGCCCTTCATGGCCTGCTAAGTTCCAGGTAGCCCACTAGCTACACACTGTAGACTACTGGGATCTTGGTCAGCTTTTTGGTGTTGATGGCTTTCTTAGTCTGCAAATAAGGGGGTGTGTGCGGGGGGGGGGGGGGGGTGGAAACCTAAGTGCCTGGCAGCTGATTTATGCATGACCTGAGAGCTATTTTTAGAGTGGTGGGTTATAGGTTGTGTAGACCTAAATACATTAAGGTGAGGCTGTGGCTTCCCACCCATTACAGGTGACCATCTGTATGCCTGCCACTTGCTAGGAATGTATGCAACAGCCTTTCTTATACTCTTGGTATTTATCCAGCTCCTTAATGTCTTTAATGTGACACTATTGCTACTGCCTGAGTGAACTCCACATTGGCTCTCTGGGCTGCTTTCCTTTTATTGGCTAGACCAGTGATTACTTTAAGAAGGCTATTAGTAGGCTCTGGCAGAGCTTTTTAAAAATAATTTTTTAAAAAATATAACAATAAAGCCCACACTGCTCATTGGCTATGGGAAAAGCCTTTCTCTTGCACACTTACATTATTGACTTGGCATTTTCCATGGACAGCTATTTTTTGCTTCAGTTAATTGGTTTGACTAATTTCTTATTTAGTTTGTATGGCCAGAAGATTACATTTACTCCCTTCTCCCTCCCTTTTTATTCTATACCGTTCTGCACAGTCCCATGACTTAAGATAGATAATGTACTATTATTATTATTCGTAAAGCACTCTGCTTTAAAAAAAAATATCTTGGGTTTCTTCCAAACGGGCCTTCAGATTTACGTCAAGCTCAATGCTTCCATTATTCCATCTTTGTGCCTGGCTTTTTTTTAAAGGTCTAGCATCATAAGATCAGATATATGAATAAGAATTGTAGGCAGCTTCCTGGGTTGGTCATATGAAGTTACTTGCTAACACCTAATATAACAGATTCCCTGCTGCAAAAAGATGCTAACCAGTATCAAGAGATTCTGGGTACTGTCTCTTCAGTCCAGTTTCCTTGTTTGTCTTATCCAAATGATTCAACAAAGGGAAATGGCTTCTCAAGTCCCCTCTTCTTCCTAAAGCAAACCCCTATAAAGTGATAGATGCTCCCTGTCACCTTTCAGCACTTCATGCCACTACCTCCTAACCATCTAAAGTAAAGAGGACCTGTGATGCTTCCAAGTATTATTAGGAATACATTGGTGAGTTTCTAGTGATAAAAAGATGTCTACTATTATAAACAGCCAGTTTGGGGCAATGGGAGGGGGAATTTTCAGAGGTCTCTGCAGTTCAGTTCTTAGACTTCACATCAGAACATGCTTGAGAACATTGTAAGCTTCTTTGTGTTCCATTCAGGAGAAAAGTGAGATATAAATCAGATAAATAAACCCTTTAGCTCATATTTAGCTAAGGCAGGAGAGGGGAACACATGGCCCATGTTGGGCTGCAGACTCCAGCGGATCCCTAGCAACTACAGCCAATTGTGAGGGACTGTGATAGTTGCAAGTCACTACCACTATCTAGAGGACCACGTGGTCACCACGCCCAAACTAAGCACAAGGAGTATAAGGGAACCCCGTTGGTGCAGTGGTTAAATGCTGGTACTGCAGCCACAATGTTGTGAGTCCCAGGGCTCCAAAGTTGACTCAGCCTTCCCTCCTTTCATAGGTCAGTAAACTGAGTACCCAACTTGTTGGGGGCAATTGGCTTACAGACTGTAAAGAGAGTGCTGAGGTCACTATTAATCAGCACAGAAATGTACATGCTATTACTGTTGCTAAAGCCTGCTCCCACAGGAACCCTGTCATCATTGGGTCCTATTTCATCTCATTGCCACTCTTGCACACCCCATCTCAGCATATCATGTCCCTGCAAGAAGAACACATACAGTACGCACATGGGGCAAATAAAGAAACAGTTGTTGCTACCTCCTCTATCCCCAGAACAAAGAAGTCATTCTGGGCTCCTACTGCCTTTGGTTGTGGTTGCTGTCAACAGAAGACCTTCCAGGGGCATATGTGAGAGAACTGTTCTCTGTTTACTGACTTCCTGTTGCCTGTCACTTTGGCATAAATAATAGTAGGAGTAAGAGAACAGAAAGGGTAGTGCTAGAAGTCACTCTCTGAGGAAGTGTATTCTACTGTCAAACAACTCTTACTGTCAGGACGTTCCTCCTAATGTTGAGGTGGAATCTCTTTTCCTGTAGCTTACATCCATTGCTCCATGTCCTATTCTCTGGAGCAGCAGAAAACAAGCTTGCTCCCTCCTCAATATGACATCCTTTCAAATAGTTAAACAGGGCTATCATATCACCTCTTAACTGTCTCTTCTCCAAGCTAAACATACCCAGCTCCCTAAGTTGTTCCTCATATGGGATGGTTTCCAGACCCTTCACTGTTTTAGTCACCATCCTTTGGACACGCTCCAGCTTCTCAACCTCTTTTTTTAATTGTGGTGCCCAGAACCGGACACAATATTCCAGGTGGAGTCTGACCAAAGCAGAAAAGAGTGGCACTATTACTTCTCTTGCTCTAGACACTATGCTTTTATTGATGCAGCTTAAAATCGTATTGGCCTTATTAGCTACTGCATCACACTTTTGACTCATTTTCAACTTCTTTTCTTCACAGTGATGTCACTAAGATTAGTGTCACCCAGTGTGGTAATTCATGATGTCACATTCCATGGACCTCCTCCTTTACCTCTCCCATGCAGAATCCTTAGTATTTTTTTTTTTTGTACTAATGTTACCCATAAAGCATAATTTCCATGTACCACTGAATGTAATGGAAATAGTAATGACATAAAAAACTATCAAAATTAAAATTACACCTTTAATTTACAATAGCACATACCTATCCTACATGTATTTACATTTACATAATTTCATGTGGTTAAAGAGAAAATTCAATAAGAAAACAACAGGATTCGAAGCAAAAATCCAAACTACATCAGAATTATGTTGTTGTTGTTTTTATTATTAGATACATTAAAGAATCAGGTTTGCATAATTAATATAGTAGAATAATGTAGAAACTGCAGACAAATCCATAGGGAAAAATACTTATAAATGAAATAATACCAATAATAATAATAATAAACAGGAACAAGGATTTCATCACTTAGGAGCTTATCGCTCTGTTTAAATAACCCAGCTTACTTTATCTGATTTCAAGCCTAAATCAAAAGGCAGCCTCACATTGCAGCAACGATCTGCTCGAAAAAGGAGCCATGAAATGTGGCTTCTTTTTCCGTCACTACAGAGGCACCATAAGCACCCTGGTGTGGTGCTATGACATCCCTCGTGTGCTGTGCCACTTGGACACAGTGCACAAGGCATGTCGTCATGGTGCGCCCCGTTTAAATGGCAACACGCCAAGACAGTGTGTGCGGCACGCAGTAAGGCTTGGGAGCATGTGAACACTCCACCCTTCTGAGCCCTACTGGGCCTATATCAAACTTCTTTCTTGCTTTCAAAGCTACAAACTTGTGAATCACTTCATCAAAATCAATGTGTTTTGCCAACTCACTTTCAATTGATAATATTGCAAGATGCAGCTGGCTGAATACTGAAGAACACAGCCAGGAAAAACACAAGTACATCTAGGAAAGCCAGTCCGCTATGGTTGTACAACATCAGCTGTGAATATCCAGCACCAATAGCCTATGTGGATAAGAAAAGGGCTAGAGTGGGCCAAAGCATCTCACACACATCCACTGTGGAAACAGAATGATTTAATAGCACATCTGATTTCTATATAACACACTGAGAGACATGGCTGTATCATTTCCAATCTGTATCTTCAGCAGGATGGGAAGTCTCAGCACCAAAATGTAAAGTTATTTTATTTCATCTGTCTTAATTACACATTAACATCAATTTGTAGTGTACATGAATAATCAACTCATAGCAAGTCTGTGCTGATAGTCTTTATATTATATATAAAATGTCTTGTATCTGCGGAGATTTGAAGGAGGTTTCTTTTTATTTGCCTTTTGGAAACACAAACACATGACACACACACAAATCGGAGCTATATGTTTCCTCATACTGGAATCTTGACTATCATAACTGTACAGCAGTGTTAATGAATCCTACTTTTAGATACAGGGATTAGACCTTTTATCCTGCATGGCCATCATGGCCTCTTTCGGAATGATTCTAGAAATAATCCAAAGAGAGAAGAGAGAGAATAACAAAAGCAGATCAAGAAGTGGGACTGGGAGAAAGAGATTTTAAATGGAAGACAGAATTTAAGAAACAGGATCAGCTTTCCTGAGAACCTCAAGCAAATTTAAATCAGAGGTTCTGCAGGAAATGGCAATGTCAAGAAGAAAGAGCAAAGTAAGAAATAAGTCAAATTTCCTTGAGACTTCATCTTGTGTTAACTGAGGCCAAAGTTCTTTGAACCCTTTAATTGTCACAGGAAAGTGCAAAAATCTCAGGACCACCTAAATTATTGAAAGCAATAGGCTCAGCAGGTTTTTCCCACCATGCTCTTTTTGAGCTGTAGTCATCAGACAAAAAGAACAAATGAGCCCTGAAGGTAAGTTCTATTTGATTTATTGATTTTTATTTCATTTCTACCTCGCCTTTTTCCTAGCATGGAGAAAGACAGTGCTACTACTCAATGAGCTGGTCCACGGTGATCATCCAGGGAAGAAATAAATAGCTGTAGTCAATGGCCACAAATCTCCCATCCTGGAAGAAAAGTGGAGTATAAATTCCATAAAAAATAAATAGTCCCAGTCACTGACACTTTGGGGGGAAAACTGTTGCCCTCCATCAGAGAACCATGCAGCTTGTAGGGTGACCTAGGCCCTCTCCTAGTCAGCTTCATAGGGTCATTGTGAGGATAAAAAGCCATAATCCTGCACTTGCTCCTTGGAAGTGTGACTATATGTGGTATAAATGAATAATCATTTATTCAAGGGAGCCCTGTATGCACAATGGTTAAATGCTGGTACTGTACTGTAGCCACAACATTGTGAGTTTGATCCCAGGAGGCTCCAAGGTTGACTCTGCCTTCCACCCTTTTGTAGGTTGGGAAATGAGTACCCAGCTTGTTGAGGACAATTAGCTTACAAATTGTAAACCACTTAGAAAGTGCCAAGCTCACTGATAAGCGATGTAGAAATGTAAATGCTATTGCTATAACCGTTACAATGTACCTACACAAACATCCCATCCTACTTCATCAAATAAAGTTACCTCGGAGACTGTATAATGAATTGTAAGTTTCTGAAAGGAAAACCCAAAAAACATCCCACATATACTTCATTTTAGAGAGGCCTAGGGTGTAAAAAGAAGATCCAAGGGAGAGAGTTATAATAGAACTAGGAAAAAAGGCACCCTCAAATATTCCCAGTCATAGAAGAGGGTCCCTTCTCAAAGAAAATGGAGAGGGGGGAAGCCAATCTGAGAGCTCTACCTAACTATAGCACCTCATCACAAAGTTTGGACCCACCAGGGAGCCCCACAAGGAGCTGAAGTCAGGCACTAGCCTGGCATGGTTGGCAATTTTGTGGTTCTGTGTGGCTGCCCCAAGAGCAGGCAACGGTGGCAGAGGTGACCAAGGGAGTTCCTGTGTGATGGCTAAGGATGTTCACGTGCAATGAAGAGGAGGGTCAAATGAAAGAGATTGCTGGGCACAGAGGAGACATGCAGGCTGTGCTAGTCCGACAGCAAAAATCAGAGAATAGAACCCGGAGCGATGGATTCAAACTACAGGAAAAGAGATTCCACCTCAACATTAGGAAGAATTTCTGATGGTAAATACTGTATGACAATGGAACACGTAGCCTCAGAGAGTGATAGAGTCTCCTTCTTTGGAAGTTTTTTTTTAACAGAGGTTGGATGGCCATCTATCAGGAGTGCTTTGATTGTGTATTCCTGCATGACAAAATGGTGTTGGACTGGATGGCTCTTGTGGTCTCTTCCAACTCTATGATTCTATTATTCTAACTATTACAGCTACAGCTACAGCCTTGGAGCAATGCACCCAGAATCCAGCATGTCCCAGATATGGGATATGGAGGAGGGCCCATCAACATCATTACAGTCATGGTTGTCTTCATCCCCTCAGCTGCTACTGACAGAAGAGAGACTTCAAGCAATACAATACAATAGGTGGCCTGCTGCAGAGCCACAGCAGGTAAGGAGACCTAGCTGCAGCAGGAAGAGGAGGCCCACTCCAGCCTGCCCCTTGCATAAGACCAAGGCTTAGTCCATGGTAATTGAGAACAAGGCACCCTGTAGGACTGGATGATGGTTTGCAACATGCGGCAGTGTAACCAATCAACAGAATCCATAAGCCTTTTATGCTTGTTCAGTTCTTCCTTGTGTAATTGTCTAGACTGGCAGTATTTCTGTAAATGGGCCTTTCTGCATGACATTTTTAGAATGCTATAAAGAGTGTTTAAAAAGGAACATTGAGGAAGGTGACAGGCAAAATGAGAACAAAGACTCAGTGTGAATAGATTCCGGGAGGAGGGGACCGTGTTAGTCCGTCAAAGCAAAAACAATAGAGAGTTAATGGAGTGGGTGAAGAGAACCATTTCAACCAAGTCTGGGAACAGCTTTTCTTTTTTGGCACAAGGCAGCCTGCTGCTGTGTAAGAACCGCCTTTGAATCTTATAGTGAAAAGGAATAAATGGTTAGTGGGGCCGGAAGTTCAGGCCTTATAAACCTTCCTGTGTAAACCTGAACTACAGCATAAATAAGCTGCTAAGCATCTCCAACTGAGCTGTCTGCCTCTGTTTTGCCTCAAGGCTTAAATAATTTTCTATTCTTACCAAGGAGATTCACTGTCATGAAGCCAGAGAATCCATATCCTGGAAGACTTTTTGGCTCAGTGATTAGGGCTAGATTGCACAGGTCTGCTAAGCGCATGGTTATGCAGGTTCCCTGAAAAGGGAGTGTTCAAAGAGGTAGCCATGTTGCAGCAGAAAAATAGTTTTGTGGTACCTTTAAGATTAACCCATTTATAACAGCATAACCTATCGTGGGCTACAGTGAACTTCTTCCTTTTCAGAGGAAAAAAACATGTGTCTGTCCATGCATTACAAATTTGCAAAGTGTGTCTCCTAATTTCTGTGAGCTGCCTTTTCATGACACAATGAACACAGCAAACCTTAGGAGTCATAGCTCCTTATAAGGCAGAATTTGGCAGATGTCAGTCTTGCAGCCATCAACTCCACCAATTGGAGCTACCATATATACTCAACTATAAGTCGACCTCATGTATAAGTCGAGGTTTTGGGCGCCAAAATTATGGATTTTGATATGATCTGTGGATAAGTCGAGGGTAAAACATAGGGGTGTGTAACAAAGAATCTAAAATGAAGCAAAGGAACACAATTCCAAAAAACTTACAAGATTCCAGCAGTCATAACTATTTGTGCTCACTCTAAAGGCTGGATGGATGAGAGAGTAGAGGGAGGTCAGTGATCTTTTAGGTGCTCCCAGGATGAACTCACCTTTTGTCGCTCTGGTCATCCACAAATAAGAGTTAAAGTAAGAGTCAGTTAAACCTGCTGAGCCTATTAAAATAAGAGTTAAAGTACACTTCTTACATTGACCCGTGGATAAGTCGACCCAGGTTTTGGGGGGTGAGGGTCAATTTTTGACTAAAGCTTCTACACTTATACATGAGTATATACAGTACCTGCAAAATAAGGCCTCAAAGTGGGCACACACACACAGAGAGAGAAAATAATGAAGGAACAAAGACCCTTTCACACTACAGAATTATAGTGCAATGATTCAACTTTAAAGCCATGGTGCTGTCCTCTGGGTTCCTGGGGTTTGCAGTTTTGGATTCAGTTTCAGATTTAGAAGTTTAGAATTCTCAGCCAGAGACCTCCTCTGGCACCTTTGACCAAACTATAAGCCCCAGGATTCCATAGGATGGAGCCAGGGCAGTTAAAGTGGAATCAAAGTGCTATAATGATGTAGTGTGAATGGGCCTCAAGATACATACTCAGACCAGGAATTGTAATCCGGAACCAAGCTCACAAGCTTTTTCACACACCAAATCCATGATCCCCATGTTCTTTTCCAGTAACCTAATTTGATGGGGAAAAGCTTTTAGTTGTATCTATTGTTAGACAGCAGATTCAGAAATGTTTGCTGATATATTGAAAGTCACTCAAAAATCTGCTGGAAAATTGCAGTCTTTACCCCATGTGGGTTTTCATACTTTCTAAAGCTTTTCCTGCTATTATTTCAGTGACTTTTATGGCTTTGCTATTCACTTGCCCTGGCACTGCAATGCTTGGAAAACAAATAATACTTTTCTAAAAGTCTCTCCATCCATTACCAATGGTAACATTACAATCACAGGTTGTGGCATGCCTTCAAGTCATTTCTGACTTATGGCAACCCCGTTGTTGTTGTTGTTTGGCTTCAAGTCATTTCTGTCTCATAAGTTTCTGATTTATGGTGACCCTAAGATGAACCAGTTATGGGGTTTTCTTGACAAGTTTCTTCAGAGGGGGTTTGCCATTGCCATCCTCTGAGGAGCAGAGAGTGTGACTTACCCAAGGTCACCCAGTAATTTTACATGGCTGAACCAGGATTTGAACCTTGGTCTCTGACCCTAAGGCAACCATATCATGGGGTTTTCTTGGTAAGTTTCTTCAGGGGGCAGGGGGAATTTGCCATATGTATAGAACCCTAATGTAGGGCAGAGTATAGAGAGTTCTATTTGCATTGGTCTGACTCAGAGCTTGCAAATATTACTTTAAAAATTAATATATCAGTATGAGTACACACTGTTGAATTTGTTGCACATTAGTGATGTGCTAAATTAATTTGTAATTAAGTAAAAAAATACATATATGCCCCCAAATCCCACAAATGGCCTTCAGAAGTAAACTGTTACTTGTTACATTACTGATGTTCTGGTTCTAAAATAAACAGTCTGGTCTGAGTGTTGGTATTTGTTGCTCTAAAATGCAAAGGGTAATGAGTAATAGGTAGTACTTTTTAATAAATTACTTCCAAATGCTAGTTTGATTTTGTAGGGGAAGTGCGCACTATTGTGTGTATCTGTGAGCATGCATATGTGTGAAAGAGAAACAGGAAGGGGGAGAAATGGAGAGACAAATCATTGGACTTGGAGAAAGTTAAAGATGGACTGCTGCAACCATTGTTGCTCATATCCTTCTACATTATACACTCTTATCCCATTGCAGCCCTTGGTTCACTGGTTTTCAAAAAATTGCAAAGCCAGTTTGACCAGACACAAGATAGGAGCAAGAGATGAATGTAGACATCAAGGAAAATCTGCTCCTACCATACCATTGTTTCCTCTCTTAAAAATCACTGTCGGTCTTCAATATAATCTTGCCAATTGTCTTTGCACTGCAGCTTTCAGTATCCCTTATTCCTGCTATACTGGCTAGGGCCAGTGGGTAAAGAAATCCTAAAATATTTGGACTTCAGCTTGGAATTCAATAACATCTGGACTTAGTTTCTTCTGCCCATCCCTGTTCTAGACCCACCTCTTTATTGCCCTGCACATAAGTTGTCTTCTGAATTGGAACTGTTCCAGTTTCTTTTTTCTCTGTCTCTGTGCCTCCTTTCTTCTAAATCTCCTCTGAGGAATGCGGCTCATTTAACTAGCACAGCAACCACATGACATTTTAATATTTTAGCCTATTCCTTGAGGCCAGTTCACATCACCAAACATTTCTCTCAGTGTGTAGAGAAATCCAGCAGTTGCTACACTCTCTGGTGAAGTAGTCACAATAATAATACTCCTTACAGTATTGGATAAATGCTTCACAAACTCAATCAATCATAATGACCCCCTAATATAAGGTTTGCCAGTATTTTGATCCCCACATTATAGGTGCAAAGCTGTGAGCTAGTGCTAAGCAAGATGATTTTAGCAAAAACGAATGTACATTCCTGTGCAGATGTATTCAGAAGCATCTCCAAGTCAGTGGGACTTACTTCCAGGATTATAGCCTCCTCCCAGGATTATAGGAGGAGGAGGAGGAGATATTCAAACAAGGGAATCCCCAGCTCTTACTCACTGTGTTTTATTGCTATGGTGTTTAATTGCTCTGACCTATACTCAGGTTGCTGTTCAGTGAACAATGGGATGAGTAATTCCCCCCATTCATTCAATTATACACTGAATAATCACTGAGGCATCTAAAGCTAGAGATGGCAGGTGGTGGTGGTGTCTGTTTCTATTGCATTTGAAGGTTTTTTTTAACCTCAAGATTTTTTCCTTCTAGAAGTTTGCAAATTTTCTTCAAAAATAAATCAAAATGAAATCCTCCCCTATTTGTACGAGGCAGATTCAATAGATAACACCTATTTCTAACATGGAAAGTTTATCTTACACTTATATAGGGATTAAAGATGAAGTCCTCCTCAGAGAAAGAAATGTTAAAGCAATCTTAATTCAAACCTGACAGACTTCCAGAACTGGCAGTTCTATTTTTTTTTACAGACCTCCCCCAATTTTATTGATAAGGTGGATAGTTCTAGGAAAACCCATGAACCACAGAAATAGACAGGAGGCAATCCTGAAGCAACACAGTCTCTCTCCAATGCCTAGTGTCTGGCCCAGACTTGAGATCCTGGACTTCATGGATTCAATCTGCACCTTGCCACCCATAACTCAAATGTCCCCATGGGCTCAGTGGGTAATAGCCACGATAGCTATATAATTCTTTCCAGAAGCAGAGACAGTAAGCCAGCATGGTGTAGCTTGGTGTAGCTTTGAGAGTTGGACTAGGACTTGGAAGACCAGGGTTTGAATATCTCCTCATCCATGGAAATCCCTTTGAGTTATTTTGGGCAAGTCACACTCTCTCAGGAAGCAATTGTTGACATTGGGGCTTTCTAGATTGGCAAAAAGAAGTGTGTTCATGGCTGCATGAAACTCTAGCCTTTAGATGAGAAAAAGGGAAAGTGTGCCATGAAAATGCTTTTTTTGCGTTTTAGGGAAGAAGAAGCACCTTTAAAAAGGTGCTGGTTTTCCCAGCTTCTTTTTTAAAAACTGCGGAACAGCGCAGCTCCATCTAAAGGCTGTGGTGCAGCTGCTAAGCATTAAGGAAAAGGCAACTTCATGTCACACCTTCCTGCCAATCTAGTAAGCCCCAATAACAGCAAATCAGATATGTTATGTCTCTGAATACCAGTTGCTGGAGAAATATCAGCAGGAAGGTGTCATTGCCAAAACTTTTTTTTAATCCAACAGGCTTTTAGAACTGCAGGTTTTTAAAGAAAATGTTCTACTGTTTTAACTGTTCTGTTTTTACTGCTTGTTACTGTTTTAACTGTATGTTTATTGCTAATAGTTCAGTCTATCTTTTGTAAGTTTTTAATTTTGACTAATTTCAATTTGTAAGGTATCTTGCATCACAGTTTTAGGAGAAACAAGGTAGAAATGAAATTAACAACAACAGCAACAACAACAGCAGCAACAACATTCACATCTTGCTGCTGGCTTCCTGAAGGCATTCTGGTGGCTTCTGTGAAAAACAGGATGCTGGACTGGGAAGGCCTTTGGTTAGATCCAACATGAGCACTATTATGTTATCCAACTTGAGCAAGGCAAGAATCTCACCTTGACCATAATGCATTCTTCCTAACTGCACAGAACATACTGTCCTATAAAGTGACATGCCAACCCTGTCTGTGTAGTCTATATTATGCAAAAATGCAGCACATACAAACAGCATATATTGAGCTGACACATGTATGATATTTCATTTGCATGAGCCAAGTGACACAAGTTCATCCAATCCCCTTCCAAGTGAACACTCAACCCTTGGATATGGCATGCTTTCTTCCTCAGGCTAATTTGAAATAACAAAGATTTGTATATTATTTTATAAGGTCCTATGTGGATTCTATCCATGGACTTGGTACAAACCATTCTGATCAGATAGCTAATCAGGCAGTAATTATTAGAATAACAACAGCACCTGCTAGCCCCAGTTGAGACCAGCACTTCAATCTGCTACAATCTGTACAAATGCAAACTGACAGTTCCAATGCAGAATTTCCTTGAACCAAAACTATAAAGGCCAGAATTCTGTTGCTAGTCCTAACTACAGTAGATGAATTGCATCAAAAGGATCTGCCTATGTGTTGAGCAGCAGTTGCTTTACTGGGTCTACTCGAGTTTGTTCTATCCAACAAGATTTCAGCAATGGCCTTTAGATTCCTTAGTACTTGAGTATGTATGTATGTTCAGTCCTCTGTTAAAGTGGGAGATGAAGTGGAAATGTACAGGGAAGAAATGCTTAAATCCGCCACTCCCCATTCCCTCACAACCCCTATACACCCACAGTCAGTCATTCCTATAGGGGAATATGAGAAGTAGCATCCCACATGCAGAACACAGTATGTAAAATAGCAAAAATCAAGGCTTGCTTTTCACAATTTATATATCTTTTGAATATTTTCAAGCTATAGATGCTTGAATCTGCAGATAAGGAGTCTGTGTATACAGAAGGTTGACTGTAATTTATATCCCCAAGCAGAAGGGGAGCAACAACCAGTTCCTCCATGCTCTCGCTCTCTCGCTCTCACTAACACACTCAAATACACGGTGTAGCAGAGAAATAAAGCAGGCCTAATGTTCTCTGGGAAAAACATGTGAGGGAAGTTTGATTACCAGTGCTATAGATTTCTTGACATCTCGGGATGAGAGGTTCTAAAACACATACTCTCAAACATAGAGAAAGGTAGACTGTGGTCCAAAACACACTGCAGAAATAATCCTGCTTGAGACTGCTTTAACTGACATGGCTCAGTGCTAAGGAATCCCGGGAATTGTAGTTTATTCTGGCACCAGAGCTCTCTGACAGAGAAGGCTAAATGTTTCACAAAACTACAGTTGCCAAAATTCCCAAGCATCGAGCCAGGGCAGTTGAAGCAGTCTCAAACTGGATTATTTCCACAGTGTCTTTTTGACCATAGAGGTCAGATTCAGAACCCCATGTAGGTTTTGCAAGGACAGTATTTTGAAGGACACATGGAAGATATGTTCAAGCAGAAATGTGTACAGAAATATGTTGAAACAGCAAAAATGTTAATTGTGAAAAAGTGGTGTGAACCTCTTCCTTCAAGGAAGGCATGGACAGCTAAAAAGATGGAAATGTCACAACTCCCATGACATGTATAATGAAGAGATTGCTAGTCAATGTTTATAGGGGTTTTTGGATTGACTGTTCCCCTTTTATTGACTTTGTGAGGACTAGGTACAATTTAAAGATGCATATTTGTAACTTTTTTTTTCCATTACAAATAATTTTCTATACCAAAAGGTATCTTGTAGCACATTTGAGACTAACTGAATGAAAAAAGCTGGTAGCATGAGCTTTCACAGATTTGTTTTTTTGTCTAAGAAAGTCTACTTTCTCAGATGCATGAAGTGGATGGTCCAAAAACAGACCTATATAAGCAGGCTAAATGTGAAAATAGCAATAGAAATCCAAAACTTTGTGGGCACAGAGATGAGGTGACAAGTTCAGTTTTAATGATGGGATAGTCATTGGGGGGCAGGGCAAGGATGTTGTCTAAAGCCAAGCTGAGCGGATAACATATGAATGATGTAGTGTGGGAACCAAAAGTAAGATGTGATGAACTGGGGTGGTTAGACAATGTTATAATGTGTGGACTGTGCCTGGAAACCATTGCATCTGTTCTACCCACTGCTTATGGATTACAATCTATGGATAAATTTCAATTTTGCTATTTCTCTTTCCAATCATCCTTCGTAGTTTTTTTGTTCAAGGAGCACTCATGATACTAGATTCATTTTTTTCAGTTAGTCTCAAAAGTGCTACAAGATCCCTTTGCTTATTGATTTTCCAGACTAACATGGCTATGTCTTTGAATTTTCTATACTGTTTGCTATGAAAAGTGATGGGATATTTTGTTTCTAATCAGGCTGGTTTTTTAGGGGTGAGAGAAATGAAAACAAAAATCTACGATTTCACACACTGACAGATAAATACTTCTCTATGGGGCTATACAGACTGCCCCAACAGGGCTGTCTGCAGCTGCCCCTTTCCTGGCAACCTCCTGCCACAGCCCTGATCCAGCCTCTGAAAGGTGCAAAAAAGGAACCGTAAAAAGTGGCTCCTTTTTGCGCCCTCCAAAAAGTGCCATAGCAGTGGCAGTGTGGCTGTATGGCATCCCTTCGGCGCTGCATCATCTGGATGCAGTGCCATAGGCACACCATGATGCCACACGCCATCTAGAACAGCGTGCGGCATCATGATGCCCTGGGGGCAGAGTCAGGGGGTCCAGCATCAAAACACTGTGCCCTGACTCCACCCACCGGCCGGCACAAAATGCTGGCCCATACTGGGCCTAAGTATCCTCTCTTTCTTACCTTTTTTCAGTCAGATTACATCTTCTGATGATCAAAACTCTAAATATCATAGAATGTCAGGCACCACCCATTTTACTCATAACAATCCTTCCAGTGCTTTTAATGAACTGGATTGCATATCAGATATTAAAGTTTTATCTGGACAGTCAGTGTGGCATAGTGGTTTGACTGTTGGACTATGACTCTGAAGACCAAGGTTCAATTCCCAACTCGGCCATAAAACCCAGTGTGTGACCTTGGGCAAGTCACATGCTCTCAGCCTCAGGGGAAGGCAATGGCAAACATCCTCTGATCTTGCCAAGAAAAACCCATTATAGGTTTGCCTTAGGGTTTCCATAAGTCAGAAATGACTTGAAGGCACACAACAACAACAGGCTACTTTACACCTGGCAACAGTAAATAATTTGCTAAAATTTTGTTATGTGGGGGAAAATAACTATTGGTGAGTGGTGATACTGGCCAAGGTTTGTGAAAGAATGTTCTGAGCCATACCACATTTCTTGCTCACTGAAATGTTCATGGAGTCCTGTATTTCTATGTTTCAATATAATGGGGGGGGGGGGATATATTTGTTCTTTCATGTGGCTATAGAGCACTCTTCACTCTGCTTTGCAGGGAACTAAGTATAGTGAAATTATTTGGAGGAAATAGTGTTTAATGGCACTTGCCCTGTTCCTTCTGTGCATTTGAACTGTGCCTTTAGCTTTTTTGAACAACATTTTGCCTCAGACAATGCAGGAGCCACTCTGCCTTTTGTAAATATGAGAGCTACAAGGGATTTATGGATGCAGTTCTTTGTGGGCAGGGAAGGGAAAGAGAGGAAACCAACAAAGAAGCTACCTAGTTAATAATCACAGTAAGCTCCATTAGAATTACTGAGGAATAGGAATAGGGCCCCACATATGGCCTCAACGCAGTAGAGACTCTTCGTTCTTCACTTCATGTTCAGGAGATGTAGGAATACTTGTAACCTTTGCAGAACTAGCCAAGGTCCATTCCAATGGTGTAGTCAGCCCTCTGTATCCACAGATTTTTTTATCCATGGATTCAAACATACACAGCTTGAATATATTAAAAAAAAATCCAAAAAGCAAACTTGATTTGACAATTTTATGTAAGGGGCACCATTTTACTATGCCATTGTATTTAATGGAACCTGAGCATCCACTGATTTTGGTATCCGCGTGTGTGTGTGTGTGTGTGTGTGTCCTGGAACCAAACCAGATCAGATAACAACGGTCCACTGTAGTTCTAAATAGGTACAGAAAGGGAGTCTTGTCCCTTCTTATACCAAGACCTTTCCCCTCCAGGTTTACTGAACAGTATAGGCCACAAAAGCATAGCTACTCTGAGATGCTTTGTAGGGTGGCCATCTGTCCTTCTTTCCAGAGGAAAGTCCACAGCTTGAAGGGTTGTGATGAAGCCGCAGTATACCTAGAGTGGTCTATAATGAAACTGTTGCCCCCTCCCCCGGAAGAATTCTGCCCCACAATGAAATTTTCCTTAAGTCCCTAAATTTCTACTGTTGCAATCCTTTTAGAAATATAGGTTAGGCATCCAAAGAAAAGTGGCAGGCAAAGTGACCAAAGGAATGCAAACTCAACGGACATAATAATAATAATTAATAATAATAATAATAATAATAATAATTTTATTTCTATTTCCCCCCTCTCCATCAGATCGAGGCGGGATTCCAACAATCAGTAAAATACAATATTACACAGTCAAATACTATAAACATTATTCTAAATACCATCAGAATATCTGCAACGATAATAAAATAGACAATAATAAAAAAAAATCCTTCAGTATGGTTGATTGGTGTCATTCTTTCCACAATTTTTCCAACAATCAATAGACTATTACAGCATGTCAGGTGGATAAGCCCACCGGAAGAGGTCCGTCTTAAGTGCCTTCTTAAAAGCATCTAAGGTGGTGATAAGACGGATCTCTTCTGGCAGGTCGTTCCACAACTTTGGAGCTGCGGTGGAGAATGCCCTGTGGGAGGTTGTTGCCAATTTGGTATTTTTTAATTCTAAAAGGTTCTTCCCTGTCGTTCTAAGTGTGCAGGGCGGAATATATAGGGAGAGGCGTTCCTTCAAGTAACACAGACCAAAGCCATATAGGGCTTTAAAGGTAATAACCAACACTTTGCATTGCGCCCGGAAGCTAATCGGTAGGCAGTGTAAAGATTTTAATACTGGGGTGATGTGCTCCATCCTAGGTGTCCCTGTAAGTAACCTGGCCACTGGATTCTGAACCAATTGAAGCTTCCGAACTTGGTACAAAAGTAGCCCCATGTAGAGTGCATTGCAGAAATCTAAATGAGAGGTTACCAGTGCATGTATCACTGTTTCAAGGCCCCCCTTGCCCAGGTAGGGACACAGTTGGCGTATCAACCGTTGTTGATCCCACGCGCTGCTGGCTGTCATCTCCAGCTGAGAAGTCAGCCAGAGAGACGAGTCCAGGAGTACGTCCAAACTGTGAACTTTGTCCTTTAGGGGAAGTGTGAACCCATCAAGGATAGATTGCTGAATCTCCACTCCCGGGCCGGCAGAACCTATCACAAGTACCTCCATTTTCTCTGGATTCAGTCTGAGTCTATTTTCCCTCATCCAGCCCATTACCTACTCCAAACATCCAGCCCATTACCTACTCCAAACAAGCATTCAGAGCCGAGATGCCATCAGAGCCGAGATGCTGAGTCTATTTTCCCTCATCCAGCCCATTACCTACTCCAAACATCCAGCCCATTACCTACTCCAAGCAAGCATTCAGAGCCAAGATGCCATCCTTGGTCACTGCATCAGTCAGAGACATATTTGGGTGTCATCAACATACTGGTAACAACCTCTCCCAGCGGCTTTGTTTAAATGTTAAACAGCATGGGAGACAGAATGGCGCCCTGAGAGAAGCACAAAGTCAACTCTCTTTTACAAGAGCAGCTGTCTCCCAGCTTCACCATCTGGAATCTACCTGAGAGGTAAGAACGGAACCACTGGAGCGCAGTGCCCCCAGTTCCCAGCTCCCTCAGGCGTTCCAGAAGAATACCATGGTCAATGGTATCAAATGCCGCTGAGACATCCAAGAGCACCAATAGGGTCACACTTCCCCCACCGATGCCCAGACGGAGATCATCGGCCAAGGCGACCATGACTGTCTCGACTCTGTATCCTCCTAAAGCTGGTTTGAAATGGGTCTAGATAATCAGCTTCATCCAAGACGGCTTGGAGTTGGATGGCGACTGCTCTCTCGATCACCTTGCCCAAGAATGGGAATAAAGAGACCAGCCTATAGTTGTTTCTTACCAAGGGATCCAGGGAGGGTTTTTCCAGCAGTGGTTTAACCACTGCATGCTTAAGCTCAGATGGGAATTTACCCTCCCCGAGGGATGCGCTGACAAAAGACCGAAGTAATGTCATCACTGCATCCCCTCCTTGGGCGGTCAACCACGAAGGGCAGGGATCAAGAGTGCACGTTGTCTTCCTAATGCTGCCAAGGAGCTTGTCCACTTCCTCATTGGTACAGGAACTATGAGAGAGGTGTCCAGTGACTCCGTGGACTTGGTTACGCTGGATCACTTTGAGTCTTTGAGATCGACCCTTATCTGAGAGATCTTATCGGCAAAAAAGTCATTAAAAGCATCACAGCAGGCGTCTGTTGGTTCTAATAATGGATTCAGGGTAGAAGGGGGCTGAATTAGATCTTTAATCACTCTGAATAGCTCTGCTGGGCGAGACTCTGCCGACGCAATACGTGCAGCATAGAACGAATTCTTTGCTGCATCAATTGCCGCTCCATAGGACCTTAGTAGGTTCTCTAGGAGTGTCTTGTCAGATAAGTGTTGGTGTTGGCGCCAGCGGCGCTCTAGTCGTCTCGTCTCTCGCTTCATCCTCCGAAGATCTTGTGTATACCATGGTTTCCTATTGGAAGCGAGTTGGAGAGGACGCTCGGAAGCGATGCTGTTTATAGCCCTGGTGAGGTCGATGTTCCAGGTATTAACCAGGGCATCAACAGGATCGCCATCATTCCCAACCATATATCCCTCTAGGGCTTCTTGGAACCTTTTGGGTTCCATCAGCCTTTGAGGGCGGACCATCTTAATAGGTCCTCCACCCCCGGGGGGGGATATAAGTGGTGGCCTTCAATCCTAGCTTGACCAGGAAGTGGTCCGATCATGACAGGGCAGTAGTCACAATGACTTCTGCCCACGGACTATCCTGATCTGTACAAAAGGTCACATCGAGTGTGTTACCAGCACAATGTGTCAGATTAATTGAGACAGGCCCATGGTTGTCATGGTAGCCATGAACTCCTGAGCTGCTCCTGTCAGATCTGTTAAGCCAGCCTCGAAGGGGATGTTGAGGTCTCCCAGGACCAAGAGCCTGGGAGACTCCAGCACCAGCTCCGAGACTAGTTGTGTCAGCTCAGCTAGGGAGTCTGTTAGGCAACAGGGTGGATGGTAGACTAACAGAATCCCTATACTGTCCCTAACCTTCAGGGTCAGGTAAACACACTCGATGTAGACAGTTTTACAGATAGGCTTCCTGGTTAAATTGATATCAGTTTTGTGAGTCACGGCCACTCCTCCCCCCGCCCACTTTCCCTCACCTGCTCCTGAACGGTATACCCAGCTGGGAGGGCCTTAGCCCATGTCACACTGCTGTCTTCACCCAGCCAGGTTTCTGTAATACAAGCCAGGTTGGCGTTCTCATCCTCTAACAGGTCGTAAATAATATGGGATTTATTTTTCACTGACCTGGCATTACAGAGGAGCATGGATGGGATGACCCTTGGTTCTTTCGGGTTAACAGAGAGCGTGGAAGACGGGATAGATACCAACCATCGATCTCGTCTTCCTTCTTGTCATCTCACCACTCTGTTAACCTCCCATTGCCCCACATCACTTGAATGGGCAATTCGCAATTATCTAATTTACCATCAATAATTCCCCCTTCCCTATATTTGTAGCACTCCATAGCTAACAGAATAATTCCAATGCTAACTGTAAAACTGAAGGATGACATTACAATGCTAAAACCCGCCAAATGGTGTTAGTAATAGGTCTGAAAGGTCGAACCAGCCTAAGGTTGCTGTTCTCACAATGTTCACCACAAGTCCTCTCATTCAGAGGAGCAAGGTCTCTTTTTTGCCTCTTTTTTTTAGAGGATCAGATCAAGTGTTCCTCGGCCTCTCTCTCTCTCTCGGTGCAGGAGCTGAGGGTTGAGGACTTGGGTTGGTGGGCCAGGTTTGGGGATGCTGCTCCCACCGGCGTCCCTTTATGCCTCCTCTGCAGGGACCAGGTGTTCCTCGGCCTCTCTCTCTCTCTCTCTCTCTCTCTCTCTCTCTCTCTCTCGGCACAGGCACTGAGGGTTGAGGGCTTGGGTCAGTGGGCCAGCTTTTGGGGATGCCGCTCCCACCAGTGTCCATTTATGCCTCCTCCGTGGGGACCAGGTGTTCCTCAGCCTCTCTCTCTCTCTCTCTCGGCGCAGGCGCTGAGGGTTGAGGGCTTGGGTCAGTGGGCCAGCTTTTTTTTTTTTCTCTAGAAGAGTTCTAGACGAGAATGGTTTCAGTGTCTCACTGTCTGAAAGGCTAGAAATCAGGGAACATTTCATTTCATGGAGGCAGAATTCATATTTGCTGGCATACTGTCTTCATTTTGCCCCCCATAGGTATACCCTGTAACGAAGGCACCCTCTTTTTCAAATAGGGGTGGCAAAATGCAAACCCAAAGTCTTTTTTTGATCCCCCAAGGCTCCCTGGCTTCCCACAGGATTCTCTCTCCCAATTTTTTTTTTAAAATTAAGAAGCCCCCAACCACAAAAAATTGGGAAAAAATATTTTTTAAAAGAAAATCACATCCACATACAGGCCCAGTGGGTCAATGTGGCCCAAACCCCATCCCACCCCAAACCAAACCGTGGTTGTGGCCTACTTCTACTTTAATAGCTTTTCAGTTGAATTCTGGATTAAAGATAAATTGCCATATCTTACCTTGTGTGTGTATGTGGCTTCAGGTTGCCTGTTGACTTAGGGTAACCCCATGAATCTCATAGGGTTTTCTTAGGCAAGAAATACTGAGAGGTGATTTTGCTAGTTCTGTCCTCTGAAATATCATCTGCAGTACCTGGTAACCATTGGTGGTTGCCCAGCCAAGTATTAATCCATGCTGACCCTGTTTAGCTTTCAAGTTCAGACAGGATCTGATGTTTTAATATTATGGGGGTCCTTTATTTTATTACATTAAATGCAAAGAGCCATTGAAACTGTCCAGCAATTGTTATCACCTGGATAGGAATATAAGCAGGCATACAAGTAATTTGCTTTCAGTCTTTCCTGTTGTAATGCTGTGCATTACATTTCAGTAATGATGAATCTACAGCACCAGCATTTCTGTACGTGTTGTGCACCCTCTTTTTTTTTTCATTTTTATCTAGGTCTGCACCTGCAATGCAGAAATAATGCAGTTTGACACCACTTTAACTACCATGGCTCAGTGCAATAGAATTCTAGAATTTGTATTTTGGTGAAATACATCAGTGTTCTTGACAGGGAAGGCTAAATATTTCACAAAACTAAACCCCAGACTTCCATAGTATTGAAACATGGCAGTTAAAGTTATGTCAAAATGCATTATTTCTGCAGTGCAGATGAAACCTAAGTGGCCTAAAAGCCAATTGGATTGGAAACTGTAGTGGTGACAAAGCAACATCTCCCATTACACAGAAAGGCAACAATCTAGTCTGCAGGCCATGTTGCAAGTGGCTGTCTTGTCCAATGCCTTGCTGCCACCTCTCAACATCTGCTGCTTGAAGGGACTGTCTCATTCTCTCTAATGGTGGGACTAGTTCTATGCTTTATGCCCCCTCCTACTTGCTTCTCTATAATAGCTTGTTTGTCTCTCATCTGAAACTATATTTGGAAATAGTCCAGAACACAGTATTCTTGGATGAGCATTTGGGTCAAATCTAGTCAGGATTTTGCATATGCTTTCACTATGAGATATTTCTTTAAAAACTGGACATTCACATTTATATCCAAGGGGAGTGTAGATGATGTCATAGCTAAAAGAACAGGTCTGAACCTGCTCTGCATCAGGTAAACTGAACAGTTTATGGTAGGTTAGAGTGCTTATTTAGGCAGAAAACTGCATGCTTGGCAGTGCCTGAAACACACAGCGCCACACTTTAAATTGGCCTGTTTGTAATGGAAATTGCTGGACCAGATTTTCATTGTTGTTACATTGCTGCTCTGACTTAGAATCATGGAATCATAGGAGATTATCACACTTCACTTTTCACCCTATCTGGGCATGGGCTGGGAACAGGCTTGAACAGGTGCTATCACACAGCAAAATGGGTGTTATCGCACAGCAAAACACCACTGATGCCACTGGGAAACTATAAGATGTCCCCCAGCTGTGCCTAGCCTGCTGATTTCAAAGTATGGAAACTTTCTCTCCTTGCAAAATCAGCAAGCTAAGTGCAGCTGGGAGATGGCTTGTAGTCTCCAGTGGCATTGGCAGCATTTTGCTTTGTGGTAACACCCATTTTCACCTGTTCAAGCCCATTCCCAGCCCATGCTCAGATAGGACAAAAAATGAAGTGCAATAATCTCCATAGAGTTGGAAGAAATCACAAGGGCCATCCAGTCCAACCCTCTGCCATGCAGGAACTTGTTTTAGTGGGGCTCCATTACAAAGCATTTGAGATTACTCTTTTCATTTTCTAATATTAAATTAGTTGATTTTAGAAATTAGTTGATAGAAAGAAAATCAATTCATCTGAGATGTGGTGCTGGAGAAGAGTGCTGAGGATACTGTGGATAGCCAAAAAGACAAACAAATGGGTCCTAGAAAGAGCAATCCTGAACTCTATTTGAAAGCCAAGACAACTAAAATGATGCTGTCATATCTGAGCCACATCATGAGAAGGCATGACTCATGAAAAGACAATAATGCTAGGAAAGGTGGAAGGCAATAGAAAGAGAGGAAGACCACATGCCAGATAGTTTAGACTCAGACAGGCAAGTCACAGGCATGAACCTGCAGAACCAGAGCAGAGTAGTAGAGAATAGGCGGTCTTGGAAGTGTCTCATCACAGGGTTGCCATGGCAGATAACAACAAATGATTGTATTTTATGAATTGATTTTGTGTATGAGCTGCTTTTGGAAAGTTTTTGACCCCAAAAGTCACTGCAGAAATACTTTTGGCAAACACACAAGCTTTTAAAAAAGATTCTCAGATTCTCATTCTCAGAACCTGTGTTTCTCTCTCTTGTGTGTGTATGTTGCCTGTCAGCCTATGGTGACCCACTGAATTTCATAGGGATTTCTTAGGCAAGAAATAATCAAAGGTGATTTTGCCAGTTCTTTCCTCTGAAAGGAGTACTAACTATGGCTGACCCTGCTTAGCCTCCAGGACAAGACAGGAACTGACACTTTTAGGGTATTCTTACACATCTGTATTGTTTCCCTCAAACGGTTGATTCTTCAAGGTTGTTTGCTGGGATATCTTTACATTTGTCAACAGATATGACCATTCATCCCTCTGATTAGTCTACTTTTTATGAATACAGAGCTGGAGGAAAGTAACCTTGGGACTCTAATTCTCAGAATTTCCAAGTCATCATGGGCATGTTAGCAGAGGGAAATTGTAGTCCAAAAAACCCAACCCAACCCAAACCAAAAAACACAATGTTTCTTGCCTTTTCAAAAAATTCTAATTTTGTCCCCATTGGTTCCTCAGTACTTTGCCATGGAAATGATGAGAAGAGGGAACAGGAAACAAGAATACATGGAACGTGCAAGTTGTTCTTTTCAGAATAGTTCTTATATTAGTGACTTGGAATGGTATTGCTGCATGGGAGTTCCAGAATCCTTTTATGACCCCTTCCCCCACTTAAAAGTGTTCCTGTCTCAGCCACTCCCATGCACACACAATACACTAGGTAATCATGAGAGTGAAAGCCAGCAGATCTACCAAAGCAACAGACAAAAAGACCAGGGCAGCAGTAGTGGAAAGCATATGTTAGAATTTCAGTCCATCTGGTTGCTTGTGGAATTTTGTCTCACCTGAATTCACCATGTGTACAAATACAGTACTGGTGACAATTTCTACCTTCTGGGTCTACATTGCTGTTCACAGCTCCCTGATCTATGCTAGGGATCAGCCTGGTGGCCTTAATTCCATGTTTGCTTTTCATCCCGTAACAATGGATGCAAGCTCCTGGAAAAGAGATTCCACCTCAACATTAGGAGGAACTTCCTGGCAGTAAGGGCTGTTTGAGAGTGGAATCTCCTTCTCTGGAAGTCTTTAAGCAGAGGCTGGATGGCCATTTGTCGGGTAAGCTTTGATTGGGAATTCCTGCATGGCAGGGGGTTGGACTGGATGGCCCTTGTGGTCTCTTCCAACTCTATGATTCTATGATTCTATGGATGAGGGAAAATAGACTCAGACTGAATCCAAAGAAAATGGAGGTACTTGTGATAGGTTCTCCCGGCCCGGGAGTGGAGATTCAGCAACCTGTCCTTGATGGGTTCACACTTCCCCTAAAGGACAAAGTTCGCAGTTTGGACGTACTCCTGGACTTGTCTCTGTGATTCTATGATTCTATGATCCCATTATCGTTCTTCATGTTTTGCCTGGGCCATCTGTTTCTCCTAAGCTAAAGCACAGAATGAATTCAGGCTTGCTAGAGAGGTTAAGAAAAATAAAAAGGGATTTTTTGGATATGTCCGCAACAAAAGGAAGAAGGAGGAAACGGTTGGGCCACTGTGTGCAGAAGGTGGCAAAATGCTAACAGGGGACAGAGAAAAGGCAGAATTACTCAACACCCTCTTTGCTTCAGTCTTCTCAGAAAAAGCAAAGGGTGCTCAAGCTGAGGATAATGGAGCAGAGGACAGAATAGGGGAATTTCAGCACAGAATAAGTAAAGAGATAGTACAGGAATACCTGGCTAAACCTAAATGAATATAAGTCTCCTGGATCAGATGAACTACATCCAAGGGTATTAAAAGAACTGGCAAATGTAATATCAGAACCACTGGCAATAATCTTTGAGAACTCCTGGAAAACAGGAGAAGTCCCAGCAAACTGGAGGAGGGCAAACATTGTCCCCATCTTCAAAAAGGGAAAAAAAGAGGATCCCAATAATTATCGTCCAGTTAGTCTGACATCAATACCAGGAAAGATTCTAGAGCAGATCATTGAACAGGGAGTCTGTGAACATCTAGAAGGCAATTCCATAATCACAAAAAGTCAACATGGGTTTCAGAGAAACAAGTCATGCCAAACAAACCTGATCTCCCCCCCCCCTTTTTTTTTGGGATAAAATTACCAGCTTGGCAGATGAAGGGAATGCTGTGGATATAGTGTACCTCAATTTCAGTAAGGCCTTTGACAAGGTTCCCCATGACATTCTTGCAAACAAGCTTGTAAAAGGTGGGCTAGACAAGGCAACTGTTAGGTGGATTTGTAATTGGTTGACCAGCCGAACCGAAAAGGTGCTCAGCAATGGTTCATTTTCATCCTGGAGAGAATTGACAAGTGGGTTTCCACAGGTCTCTGTCCTGGGCCCAGTGCTATTCAACATCTTTATTAATGATTTGGATGACAGAATTGGGGGTATACTTATCAAATTTGCAGATGACACTAAACTAGGAGGAGTAGCTAATACCCCAGAGGAAAGGATCAAAATTCAAAATGACCTGAATAGACTAAAAAGCTGGGCCAATGCTAACAAAATGAAATTCAACGCAGAGAAATGTAAGGTTCTGCACTTAGGGAGGAAAAATGAAATGCACAGATATAAAATGGGGGACACCTGGCTGAATGAAACAATGTGTGAAAGGGATCTAGGAGTCCAAGTAGACCATAAGCTGAATATGAGTCAACAGTGCGATGCGGCAGCTAAAAAGGCCAATGCAATTTTAGGCTGCATCAATAGAAGTATAGTGTCTAGATCAAGGGAAGTAATAGTGCCACTCTATTCTGCTTTGGTCAGGCCCCACCTGGAATACTGTGTCCAATTCTGGGCACCACAATTCAAAAAAGACGTGGAGAAATTGTCCAAAGCATGTCCAAAGGAGGGTGACTAAGACGGTGAAGGGTCTGGAAACCATGCCCTATGAGGAACGCCTTAGGGAACTGGAGATGTTTAGCCTGGAGAAGAGAAGGTTAAGAGGTGATATGATAGCCCTGTTTAAATATTTGAAGGGATGTCATATTGAGGAGGGAGCAAGCTTGGTTTCTGCTGCTCCAGAGACTAGAACCCAGAACAATGGATGCAAGCTGCAGGAAAAGAGATTCCACCTCAACATTAGGAGGAACTTCCTGACAGTAAGGGCTGTTCGACAGTGGAACACACTCTCTTGGAGGGTGGTGGAGTCTCCTTCCTTAGAGGTCTCTAAGCAGAGGCTGGATGGCCATCTGTCAGGGATGCTTTGACTTGGAGTTCCTGCATGGCAGGGAGTTGGACTGGATGGCCCTTGTGGTCTCTTCCAACTCTATGATTCTATTATTCTGTAATGTTGTTTTTCTCCATGGGGGTGGGGGGACAGCAAAAACCATGCAGTCTGCAAATGCCCAGTGAGTCTAATAGCATATTGAAGTCTTTCTACTTCTGTTCACTCACAATAATCAGCCAACATTCTGTAAATTGTAAAGAGCTAGGGGCTCTAAAGAAGCAAACTGCTGAAGGTAAAGCACCAGAAAGAACACATTCAGTGTTAAAGTACTGATGAATATGCATTTTCCACTCTTGCTCAAGCTGATGTCTTCTGGCCATGCTGAACTAAAACTCAACTCTAATCATCACATCCATCGTGGGTGGCACTCTTTGGTGATGTTAGGCTTTTTTATCCATCCATGGGGAGGTCCTAGTGAAAATTAGAAATAAAGATTGTTACCATTGTACCTGGCATTATGCTGGAGGAATGGAGCATCTGTGATCCAGTACCCATCAACTGTACCATTGCCAAATGGTTGGGAATTATAGAAGTTGTAGTCTAGCCACATTTGGTGAGCTAAAAAGTTGCCCACCTTTGATAAACATACTTGCAGAAGTGCTGTATTTTATATAAGCCTGCAGCAGCAAACCCCTTCCCTGAAAAAGACTGGAAGGAGATATAGTTTATGTTGAGATCCAAATTTACTTGAAACAACTGGAATCTCTCCCATTGACTTTAATGAAATTTTGAATCTGGCTCAAAGGGAAAATCAAGACTAGCAGAAAATCAAGACTAGTCAGTAGAGCTGCACAGTGACTTTTCTAAACTTTTAATGCCCTCAGCTGCAGCAACTGCTAAAGTAAATCTCTTAAGGCAAGCTCTTGATCCAAATATAACATACCTTACAGTGCAAAGTTTGATCCCACAAGACATTCTGGCCATGAACAATTGTTTGGGGAATCTGATTCTAGAACAAGGAAATGAGTAATGGAAAATTATAATGTATCTTTTATACATAAAGTTATATATTTCCATATGCCTCCAAATATTTGTTTATCTTTTAAATTGTACTCATTCTTTCAATTTACAAAGGAACAGTGGGAGTATGTGTAAAGTACAGATAGCTAGAGGTAATCTCTGATCTGATAAAGCTAAAAAGATAAGGAACAAGTGTACTGGGAATAGAAAATGTAGGTTCCAATGCATTTAAAGAACAATACCACTCATTCAGAGTCTGGAATCTTTTTGTTTGTTTTTGTTTCCTGGCTGCAAAAGAGTAGCTGCCCACAAGTCTCCTGAATAAGACTTAATAGATGCTCATATTGTTTCCTACCAAATGCTAAGGAGACAGTATCCACTCTTTCTCCAGTAGGTATGCTTCTCTTTGACCAATTCTTCTCAGAACAAGAAGACTGCTTCCAGATATCTAATTAACATATTCCCAAGTGCCCCAATCTTAAGATATCTTGTCAACCAATGCTGCTGAAAAAAGGGCTGACCATGTAAAGGTGCCTTTCACTATCTTCATTGTGGTTCAGCTTCTGCAGTGATAACTTCTGCCAGACAAGATGGACTCAGAATGGGAATCACCAGAGGACTCTGGGACACTGCAACTTGGAAAACGTGAAGAGCCAAATACAGAACCAAAATTTGAAGTGATCCAGTCTAGGACTTCTGGGCCAATCCCCCTCCCACATTCCCAGGATGACTGTGTCCTCTACCTTGTAGTCTCCTGCTCCGTTTCACCCAAAACACTCAAGAACCATCTAAAAACAACATATTCATGGTGAAATGCAAGAAGTCACTTTTTAACAGTCTCCATTCCCCAGGGATGGTGCCTGTCCAGGGGCAGAAACTGAGAAAAATAAGAGAGTATATAGAGATGAAAGAACTCAGTCAGTGTCTGGAATGCTTTGCTGCAGTTTGTCAGCCTGGCCTGTCTACCTTGAAACCTTTATACAACCAAATTTGCTACCTGCTTGACTGAGTGTTATTGTTCTTTGACCCCACATAGCTAAACCTGCTTCTTATGAATTTCATCTCATTACAGTTCATGGCTAGCTGAGGTTAGATTTCACATGAGAAATAGAAAGCAGGGGTGTGGGGAGAGGGTCATTCAGGCGATCTCTCTAGCGGTAGGAAATCTCCTTTGCTTCAGTTTGGACATGTTGTTTTTGAGGGGCAATCTAGTATATTGGATAAAGTGTTGGCTTTGTGAAAGAACTCTAGATCAGCCACAAATGTTGCGTGTGACATGGTGCAAGCCATCCTTCTATGGCTTTAGTTGTTGTGAGGATATGTAAAATATATATGGTAACATACCTCAGTTAACAAAGTAGATGTACTTATGGGCATTACTTCTTTAGCAGACAATTTGTTACTAGATGCAGAAATAACATAGAAAAAAGAGGATATGTTCCAACATCACAAAAAGGAAGATCAATTCAGCATGCTTCATCAGACATTTTATTCAAAACTAATATGCACATGTGGAATGAGACAACCAGGTCAGTTAAGTCTTGCATAAGTGAACAAAAACATTTTGAACCTCAATCACATATTTTCTTTCACCAGCCTCTACTTTGCTTAAGATTTCAACTTTGGTAACTGATAGATCTGTTGTTGTTGTTGTTGTTTAACATATTGAGATAGCTGGTGAGGTAGGCTTATTTCCTCTTCCCTTTTCTCTCTGTTATTCTATTCATGCATGCTCAGTAAAGGATTCTAGGGAATATTGCTGTTTACCTTGTATTTTGTGGGCAGTCACACAAAGCTACAGTTGAATCAGTTAGAGCAGCATCCCACTCTTTCCCAGCTCAAACTTGGTTTATCACATTGGAGATTGTCACATGGGGATGAGACGTCATTGTCCCATCCCTGTCCCATCCTTCTCGTTCGATTGTGGGAAGGACTTTCATACAACACCAAGCTTATCCGAACATTGTCCTGTCCTGAAAGCATGAGTAACCGTGATTGCGCAAAAGCCTTTCCCATGACAACGTACTGATCCTGTCATTGTCCCATCATTGAAATGGCATTGCCACTTCAGCATGTTGCATTAATGGGAGTTCATGTTAATGCAATGCCACTTTAGTGACAGGATCAGCACATACGATATGAAAGACTTTTGTGTGATTCCCCCCCCCCCCAAATGGGATAAGGACGGGAGAGTGATCCCATCCCTATCCCATCTGAGTGTGATAATCTCCATGGTTTACTGCAGACATACAGTATCTGCAATCCAACACTGAAAGATTGTTTCTCTTGTTCTCCGTCACTATCCTCCCTGTGCTGATGCTTCTAAAAAAACATTAATCTAAATATATCATGAGGAGCCAATGGGGAACTTGGTGGGCATAAAAAACCTTTGTAAAAAGGAGCTTCTCTGTCAAAGTCTTTGTTAACTGAGATCTGTCTGCACTTCAAAACAATCAAGAGTGGTACAAGGGGAAAAGCAACAATAACAAGTGGCTCAGATAAACAATTCTTTTTCTTTGCAGTAAGCATTTGAGACAATTGAACATAGCTATTTTGCCCTCCCTTGATTTGCTTTTCTCTGTTCTGAACATTTAATCCTTTTTTAAGGGGGGGGGGAGATGGGGGATGGGATAGGATACAGTATTTTAACTTGTACTGTTTTTAACCTTTGCTGTAACCCGCCCCAATTGCTCGTTCAGAGGAGCGGGCTAGAAATAAATTTATTTATAAATTATTATTATTATTATTATTATTATTATTATTATTATTTTTAACATGTCCTCAAATTTTTCAGTTTAATGCAGTTTAAAACAGATCCTTGACAACTAGCATACTTAATATGCACTGTTTTTTCAACAAGCTGATCTCAAGCCACTTAGTTGGTTTAGTTGAGGCTCTATGATCCTATGGAGAACTCTGAGTGTATGCCTTGTGGTGAATGTTATATACATAACTTTACTGTAGTTCAGTGGAAAAGCACCTACCCAATTTACTTACAGACAGTATACCTCAGGTAACTTGGAAAATTGCTTGTTCAGCTCCTAGATCCTACAGCCAGAATAGCTAGGTGTGGAACTTGGGAAACCATTGTCCAAGGCCTAAATCCAATTATTAATCTCAACTAGAGCAGGACCACTAATTAATGGTGTATAGATTTAACCTCTTCCCATTGATTCAGTGGGTCTACTCTTCCTGGAACTAAGCATTGGACTGAGGCCCCCTCAAAGTAACTATTCCAAAGATGGCATAAGTTAAAACATTCATTGTATATGAGTGCCTATTATCTCTATAAGCCTAGTGGAACATCCTAAGCACTGAGCCTCAGAGCAGTTGAAAAACTATACCCCCATGGAGATTTTAGTGCTCTGGCAGCACCAGAACACAAATCTTCTTTTCCTGTATCTTAGTGCTTGACTATACCTCTTCTGTATAGTCTGCATTTTCTTGGCCTTGGATATTTAAGAGGATGCACAGAATGCACAAGATGGTTTCTCTTCTCTACATTGATCTTCCCAACGTTGGCATTCTAGCCATGTGAGAGATCATAGAATCATAGAATCATAGAATCATAGAGTTGGAAGAGACCACAAGGGCCAACTAGTCCAACCCCCTGCCATGCAGGACCTCCAAATCAAAGCATCCCTGACAGATGGCCATACAGCCTCTGCTTAAAGACCTCCAAGGAAGGAGACTCCACTACGCTCCGAGGGAGTGTGTTCCACTGTCGAACAGCCCTTACTGTCAGGAAGTTCCTCCTAATGTTGAGGTGGAATCTCTTTTCCTGCAATTTATATCCATTGTTCCGTGTCCTAGTCTCTGCAGCAGCAGAAAACAAGCTTGCTCCCTCCTCAATATGACAGCCATTCAAATATTTAAACAGGGCTATCATATCACCTCTTAACCTTCTCTTCTCCAGGCTGAACATCCCCAGTTCCCTAAGGCGTTCCTCATAGGGCATGGTTTCCAGACCTTCACCATCTTAGTTGCCCTCCTTTGGACCCGCTCCAGTTTCTCCACATCCTAGTGGGGGTACCAGTGACAATACCCCAGGCACTGAAGGCATCTGGAGTGTCTTTATTCAACCAAGAAAATCTATCATGATAGAGGTTGTCAAGGTTAATAAAGTGAGGGAGGGAAGTGAGCGGTTTTCAGTGTGTTCCAGATACCAAAGGGTCCTTAACCTATGACTACAGATCTCATGGAACTTGCTAAAGGGGCTTCAGGGGAACTGTAACATATTGTTTTCTTCAACTTCCCAGAATTGTGCCTTCTGCCCCAGGATGCCTCCTTCTAACCATGTATTAAGAACGCTAGCCCTCCCTGCTGTCATCTGCCTTGGTCCAGGCCCCAGAGGGAGAGAAGAACCACTGGACCTCATCCCCTTTCCCACCACCTTTCCCTTCTCTTTTTGTGTTGTCTCTCTTAGATTGTAAGCCTGAGGGCAGGGAACCGTCTAATTTATAAGATTGTATGTACAGCACTGTGTAAATTTACAGCACTATATAAATAAAGGTTAACAACAACAACAACAACAACAACAACAACATTCTTCCTGTTACTGTTACTTATGTGAAAAAAAAACCTTTTTAACATCAAATTATGTTCTTAATGTATTTGTTTAATCCAAATACATATAGTGTATATGGTGCTGTCCTCTCCATTGACGCCCCCTTGTTGTGGGGGAGAGGCTTGCGTACCCTAATGAAGCTGTGAGCTATGCTCGCAGTGGCATAAACAGCCACTGGTAGGGCCTCCCATGCCAGACAGGTCACAACCGAATGATCTGTCCAAGAGCATCAAAGGGCAGGATGGGCTCTTTAGCCTTATGGCAACCATCCTAGGAGAAGGAAAACTCCAATCCCAAACCTGGGCAGATGGTGCTCGTCTAACCCTGTAAGGTAAACCATCTAAGAGAAGGAAACTCTAATCAAACCTATGACCTGAGGATCTCGCTGCCACTGTCCTTGCTTGCTTGGCCCCGGCAGATGAACTTCTGGTTTAAAGGGTGAGGCCAGTTCTGTGCACGCTGCGCTTCACCAGAAAAATCCATTGCACAGGCTCGAAGGATACATCCAATCCGATCCCCCCCCCCAAAAAAAAGTCCTGTAGCGATAGGCGAGGGACAAAACAGCAGGTGAAAGAAGCACTGGAAGCCGCAGACCCAACCCTGCATTCAGGCAGTTCAGGACATTGGTCGCTCAAGACTGACTGGGAGATGAGAGTCTTGTTTGGCAGCATCTTGAATGACCAAGCACCTTTTTTAAGGAGAGCACTCCTTGCTCCATATGGAGAGGGGCATAGAAAAGGTGGCCTAAAAAAAGGTCATCTCCATCTACGCGGTTGGTGAGCTGCAGTCAACGAGCATCTTCTGATGCAGTCGAACAAAAACAAAGATACAAAGGACGCACCGGCCTCCAAAGGTGCAAACAGACCGACACTTGCATGCTGGAACATCAGAATCATGAAAGATTCTGCAGATAGTGGACGTCCTGAACATCGTTCTGCTCTAATAGCCCATGAACTATCACGACATAATATTGACATCACTGCTCTTAGTGAAGTCGTCTCCATGAGGAAGGCAGCCTTAAAGAACAAGGTGCTGGCTACACACTCTACTGGTCTGGCAAATCAAAAACTGGAAAAAAAAATCTTTCAGGAGTAGGCTTTATGATTCAAAACTCCATTGCCTCCAAACTCATAGAATCATAGAATCATAGAATCATAGAGTTGGAAGAGACCACAAGGGCCATCCAGTCCAACCCCTGCAATGCAGGAACTCCAAGTCAAAACATCCCTGACAGATGGCCATCCAGCCTCTGCTTAAAGACCCCTAAGGAAGGAGACTCCACTACACTCCGAGGGAGTGTGTTCCACTGTCGAACAGCCCTTACTGTCAGGAAGTTCCTCCTAATGTTAAAGAGATTCCACCTCAACATTAGGAGGAACTTCCTGACAGTAAGGGCTGTTCGACAGTGGAACACACTCCCTCGGAGTGTAGTGGAGTCTCCTTCCTTAGGGGTCTTTAAGCAGAGGCTGGATGGCCATCTGTCAGGGATGCTTTGACTTGAAGTTCCTGCATGGCAGGGGGTTGGACTGGATGGCCCTTGTGGTCTCTTCCAACTCTATGATTCTATGATTCTAACTCGAAACCCTGCCAACAAGTCACTCTGATCACATTATCTACATACACCTCCCTCATGTTGTTCTCTTCAGTATATATGCCCCAACTATGCAAGCCGACCCTGTGGAGAAAAACAAATTCTACTCAGACCTATGCCACCTCATACAAAAAGTCCCTGCAGAAGATAAAATCATTATCCTTGGTGACTTCAATGCCAGAGTAGGTAAGAACTTCGAAGCTGGAAAGATGTTCTAGGCAAGCATGGTGTTGGAAACTGTAATCATAACGGACGCCTCCTGCTAAGTTTTGTGCAGAACAGCAGCTGACTATTACAAACACTATCTTTCAGCAGAAAGATAGTTTGAAGACAACCTGGATGCATCCCCAATCCAAACACTGGCACCTCATTGACTATGTTCTAGTGCGCCAGAGCAACATTCGAGATGTCCGTCATACTCGAGTGATGCCCAGTGCAGAATGTCAAACAGACCATCACCTTGTAAGATGCAAACTAAATCTTCATCTTAAGCTCAAACTTAGGAGGGGTGGCATCTTAAAGAGGAGACTCCAAGTCAACAATCTTCAACAAGCTGCCATGAGAGATAACTTCCAGGCAAATCTGCAATCAAAACTTGAAGACCATCCTCTAGATTCTTCTCCTACAGTGCTTTGGCAACATATCAAAAACAATATCCTGCAGTCTGTGAAAGAATCCCTCTGGTTTTCCCGCAAGAAAAACCAAGATTGGTTTGATGAAAACAACCAAGAGATCCAGGAGCTGTTGTCAAAAAAGAGAACTGCTCATCAGGCACACCTCGCTCAGCCATCTTGCCATGTAAGAAAAGCAGCCTTCCGTCTCACATGCGGTAAACACCAACAAAAATTCAGAGACATTCAGAACAAGTGGTGGATCAATTTAGCAGAAAAGACACAATGTTGTGCATATCTGGGAGATTCCATAGGATTCTACGAAGCTCTTAAAGCAGTGTTTGGACCTACTTTCCAAGTCCAAAGCTCCTTATGTAGTACGGATGGTCAAACACTAATCACAGACAAAGCCTCCATCCTGAATCGATGGGCTGAACATTTCCAAAATCTCTTCAGTGCCAACCGAGAAATCCAAGGCTCAGCTATTCAACATATGATACAACAACCGATGAAAAATGAACTGGACATGGCTCCCACTTTGGAAGAAACCATTAAGGCCATACAGCAGATGAAAAACGACAAGGCAGTCGGGATTGATGGAATCCCGCCTGAAGCTTGGAAACACGGAGGTCATGTACTCCATGCTAAATTCCATTAGCTCCTTGTGAGTTGTTGGGGAAAAGGTGAAGTGCCATCAGATCTCCGAGATGCAGTTATCATCAACCTGTATAAGAAAAAAGGAGCAAAATCTGATTGCTCAAACTATTGAAGTATAACACGTGTCTCCATTGCTGGAAAAATCCTTGCAAGGATACTCCTGCACAGATTAGTTCCTGCTATTGCAGAAGAACTTCTCCCTGAAAGCCAGTTGGGCTTCAGAGCTAATAGGAGCACTACAGATATGGTATTTGCTCTTCGACAACTGCAAGAGAAATGTAGAGAGCAAAACAAGGGACTCTATGTAACATTTGTCAACCTTACCAAAGCCTTCGACACTGTGAGTAGAAAAGGTGGAGACGACTAGGATGTTCCCCCAAATTCCTCCAAAAGATTATCTTGCTACATGAGGACCAGCATGGTCAAGTCAGATATGGCGATGCTCTCTCAGAGCCCTTTCTAATAAATAATGGTGTGAAACAAGGTTGTGTTCTCTCTCCAACTCTGTTTACAATCTTCTTCAGCATGATGCTCCAAAGGCTACGGCAGATCTCGAAGAAGAAGACGGCATCTATATACGTTACCATACTGATGGTAGCTTGTTTAACTTAAGCCGTCTGAAGGCTCGCACAAAGACTCTAAACTATCTAGTCCATGAGCTGCTTTTCGCTGACGATGCTGCCCTTGTTGCCCATACAGAAGCAGCTCTGCAGCACCTAACATCCTGCTTTGCAACAGCTGCAGAGCTGTTTGGGCTGGAAGTCAGCCTGATGAAAACACAAGTTCTCTACCAGCCTGCACCACAGGAAGAGCACTATCATCTCCATGTCACCATAGGCAACTCTGTGCTTAAGTCTGTTCAGCAGTTCACCTACCTGGGAAGTATCATCTCCACAGATGCCAAGATTGATAAAGAGATTGATCACAGATTGGCAAAGGCATATAGTGCATTCGGAAGGCTTCACAAAAGAGGAATGGAGGAACCCGTGGAGGAAAAGAACAAGAAGCACAACACCTTGACCCTCACTAAGTTATTATGTCCATTCCTCCCCAATAATGTGTTTGTCACTCTGTGGAGTGTATTATTATGACTATATGTGAGGGTGAGCAATATGTTTAAGAGAATGAATGGGTGAAAAGCAATATGTGGGTGTGAGATGCTGGGCCCAGTTGCATGCACTGCCAGCTCTGGCCATGTCTACCTGCAGGAAGTACTCAAACCTCCTACCGTATGTTGTAGGCAAGGGTGGGACAAAAGGATAGCTTATCCTTGCTATAGCCATTGAGTCAGATTAGATGTTGACCTGTTTTCCCTCCCACAATGGTATTTCTTCAAATACCATTTGCCTCAGCAAAACTTGCAAATTAAGTTAGTGTTCACTGTTTACTTTGCAATGACCAATCACAAAAGAAAGAAAATAAATGCAAGGTATATAGGTGAGGAAAATACTATAATAGGACATGACAAACATGTTTCTCACTACTTGGACAAGCAGCACTGCAAAAAAGAAACAAAAAAAATCATAACTCTTTTGTCTGTTCTTACCACTCTCTTTGGATGCAGAATTTTATCAGTGTGAGATACTTGCAGCCCTGTCCACAGAAGAGTCCTCTTGGACCTCAACAAGATTTACCTCCAGTAAGTCAGATACATTGCTACTTTCTCCTTCCCAGGGACAGGTAAAAATAAGCTGAAAGACCCTATCACCCATTCAGAAGCTAGTATGGTCAAACACAGTGGGGATTATCACATGGGGATGGGATAGGGATGGGATCACTTCCCAGTCCTTATCCCATCCATGACCATCCATAGCACAAATCACTTTCACATGAAAGCGGGCTGAAAAGCACTTTCACCCATCAGCTAAAAGTGATTATTACCATCATGGTAATAATGGATTCTTCCATTATTACAAGAGACTGCACATGACAGGAGAAAGTGCTTTTAGTGGATGGCTGAAAGCATTTTTCAGCCTTCTTTCATGTGAAAGTGATTTGCACTATCACTTTCACTCACGTTCCTGGGTGACTGAATGCTGGCTTGAATTCTGGCTTGCAAGTGACACTGATTCACATGATCACTTTCACTGGTGCTTCCCTGCCAGGTCAATGCCGAGTCATGTGTGAAAGTCTTTCCCATGACTGGGCAGGAAGGATGGGACAGGGACGGGACAATGATGCCCTGTCCCTCATGTGATCATCTCCAGTGTTTCTCAGGTTATCTGGTGTGTGAGACTAGTAAATTTTTTTTTGGTTCAATGTACCAGGGACCAGCACTAAATTTGTGCCCAACGAGTACAATTCATAGAATCATAGAATCATATTGTGTCTTTCTTTCCTGGCAGCACCCCAGGGATTGACAACCAATTACTTAAGGACCAGCACTACTCCAGGGACCACCACTTTCAGTAGTGCTAGTCTAACAGACCACAAGTTAATACCAGAGATCTTCAGCTAGGGCTAGGAAAGTATTCTGACTATATTGCAGATATTTGCTGTTCCAGGAAGACAGCTGCTGCAAGTCACAGTTGACAACGTTAGGTTACATAGGTATAAGAGAGTTAGTATAAGAGAGTTTTCTGTGTGCTCAACCAAGTGTGAGAACTGTACATAAACTTCTCTGCTCCTTTCTCGTAGAGTGGAATTGCTAGCTATCCTGGCTCTTCCCAATTTCTGGTGCAAAAAAGGGATAGAAGCTATCTGCAAGTGGAAAAATGGATTAAATGTTAGAAGCCTGAACATTTTCTTGTGAGTAGCAAGTTCTTGCAGCAAAACTAGAGGTGGGGGGATGGTTTGTAAATGGGACACCATTTTAAAACAGGAACAACAACAACAACACTATCGCCTACATATGAAGAATATTGCTGGATATGACTAAACACCTATTTAGTCCAGTTTTCATGTTGACACTGTGGTCAGTCAGCTGCTTGTGTGAAAATGTTGGAGAACATGAATGTGACTGGGTTTCTTGCATATTTGGAGTGCAAGAAGCAATAGAAAATGCAGATTGAGGCCAAAGCTAACCATGCCCAGTGAACTCTGGATGAGAAAAACTTTGGTTCATGAACCCCAAGATAGAATTTTGCAGCTACAGTGAATCCACAACAGTGAGGTCAACCAGCTTTGAAGATGAAACAAGATGACAACTAGAGAGAGACTCACAGGAAAATGTATCACTTTCTCCACATCGGCTAAGGACAAGATAGGACACAGACACGGAAAGAGGAGTGTTGTTCATTTTCAGATGAGCTAAATAAAGAATGTGTTGCTTGTTACCAGTTTATGCAACAAGCAATGCATGCTATAATTTCCTCTTCCACACAACCATAAAACGAATAAGAGCCCTCCCCAGTTTTCTGTCTGGCAAACCTAGGTGAAATATTCCAGTCAGAAATTTCACCCAGTTCATTAGCAAACATATCAGAAATACATTACCTATCCTTTAGATTTTTGTTCTCTTGGAGGTGAGCATGAATATCACAGAAGAGAATGTTTCTTAAAATATAACAAAGTCTATTTATATTTTCACTCCCTCCTCCACCACCACCGCCGCCGCCACCACTGCCAAAGCTGCATTAAAACTATCAAAAGCCAGGCTACACATGAATCTATTAGATCTTGTTTTTTTCTTTCACTAGCAGTAAAACCTCCCTGCTGAGACCTATTGCTTTCCTTTGTGTTGGCCTCACTAGATTTGCCAGCTGGCCCCCGCTGTGCAAGTGGTTACTCATTATCTCTGCCTCTGAATTCAAATATGATACATTGGAATGGTTCTTCCTGGTATGTATAAATTGTTCATGTAAAAATTATTTCTTCAGGGTGATAATTATCATAACAGAGGATATATATTTTTCTTTGGGGTTTCTACACATAGATGTTGTTGGTCTGCACTCTGTTTTTTATTAAAACATTCAGACTCTAGAGAAGGGGGGGGAGTATGTTCTTGGGTTGTTGTTGTGTGCCTTCAAGTCATTTCTGACTTATGGTAATCCTAAGGTGACCCTATGATAGGCTTTTCTTGGCAAGATTTGTTCAGAGGAAGCTTGCCATTGCCTTCCCCTGAGGTTGAGACAATGTGACATGCCCAAGGTCACCAATGGGTCACCAAGCTGAGAATTGAAACCTGGTCTCCAGAGTCACATCCCAATTCCCAGCTTGGCTATAAAACCCACTCAAACCACTGCACCAGGCTGGCTCCTTTGGTGCTAACTGTCATTTCAAATGCAATGCTGACATCTCTAACTTTCACACAGGGTTAAAACAAACCCCTAGTATTTCTAGCTATAAAGATATTGTTAATACATTACAATCACATCACAAACTTATAGAAATGGAATTGTCAGATTTAAACTCCACTATATAAAGGTTTCTTCCAGTGGGTGCTGAATACCACATAGCCTTTCACCGGCTAAATTAAGTTGTTATTCTAAAAAATGAAACAGACTTGGTCAGCCAGAAAAATCAGTAGAAGCAGAATACATTATAAACCATCCTTGGCATAAAATGCTATTTGAAAACACTGACATTCTGGATCATGCCAACAACTATCAGGTCAGAATGCACAGGGAAGCCATTGAAATTCACAAATACAAATACAGCCCCAATAAGGATAAAAATGGTCAGATTTTATTATATGAATCTTAACACTGATATGCAACAAGTAAAAATAGCACACTTGTAAGTTTTATAAAGGTTTTTTTTATTGCCATGTTTTGTGTTTTTAAATTGTTTTTCATTTAAAAGCAACACCAATTATAATAAGGTAACATATTAGAGTAATAAGGACTGGGAACTAACAAGTGCTGCAGACTAACAAGTGCTGCAAACTAGGGGAAAGTAACATTAAAGTATTACAGTAGTTTTGAAAAATAATGCTCCAGGTTCTGCCCTAAATAATATGTCACCCTAATGTCTAGAAGGAATTATTATAGGAAATAACACATAAAATAGGAGTATCTGGCCCAGTGATTATTCAAAAAGAAGATATGCCATACATTACATCCTACTGTACTTCATTCTTTGAGAAACATACAAACTCCTGATTGCCATAGAATAATGTTTTAGAGTACAATCTTTTGCATGTTTCCCTAGAAGCTGTACTGTATTAATTGGGAATTCTAGGAAAGCGTAGATAAGATTACAATCTTAATTGCCACATTAATGTTATGCAAGAGTAAAGATTTTTAAAAAGAGGAAATAGATAAAATTCTTGTTCTTATTTAGTAATAGCCAATTGAATTCAGACACAATGTATTGTTTTACCTTATTTTGAAGAAATGGAAATCAGCTGTAAGTAAGAGGAAAAAATTAGGTTGAATATATATGTGTTGAGTATAACACTAAGGGTGTAGGCTGTGTGAGTACAATTGTAATTCCACACCTGTCTTGTATTCTTGACTATTCTTGATTACTACAACTTCACCCTCATCAGCCTCCATAAACACTATATAAGTATAATTAGCAAGATCCTGTAAGAAGTCTCTTTCAAACTTGCTCTTATTGTTTCATTCCTCTTCCTGCAGATCTTTCAACATTAATACAGAAATGCCTCAATATCTCTAAAAGTGTGTTTTGATCTAAAACTTATTTTAAAAATGGGGGGGGGGGGTCTATCCTTGGCTTGTATTCTGTTGAGTTTCACAGTGGGGCAAACATCAGTCTTGGTTTTAAAATGTACCCCTCTACATTTGTAACTTGTTGATTGGATAAATTGTGTCTTAACGTCTCTTGATTTCTGTCAGCACCTACTTGCAAGGGCTGAAAAATGAATGCTCAGACTGAATGGTGGTGGTGGAAAAATCCCTGATGCAGCAGCAGCAGCAGCAGCAGACTGTTTATCTGTACCTTCCAAAAGTAACACACTTTTCTAGTACAGTGGGTCCTTGGTGTCCACTGGGGTTCACTTCCAGGACCTCCATGGATGCCAAAATCCATGGATGCTCAAGTTCCGTTAAATACAATGGCATAGTAAAATGGTGTCACTTATATAAAACAGCAAAATCAAGGTTTGCTTTTGGGAATTTATATATATATATATATATATATATATGAATATTTTCAAGCCTTGGATTGTTGAATCTATGGACAAAATATTTAATTGTTTTTACTTTCTCGTGTATCTTCATGAGCCCAGCTCAAATATTCTTCACCTGAATCCAAAAATAAAATTGTCCTTACATAAAGATTTCTCTTTGTTTAAGCTCAATGTGTACTCCATTGTTACTACAGTCCGTTCTTTCTCTTTGTAGTGTTTACAGATTCTGATCTTTTATTCTGTTATGAGGCTTGTTTAATTTTTTCCCCAGTTCCAATAGCCCTGCTGAGCTCCAATATTCCTGGTGTTTTCCAGTCAACTGACAGTATTTTTCTGTCGGTTGTGTCACTTTCTAGTCAATGAGAAGTATCAGTGATTGAAATAATTAAATCTAGGGAGCACTTACTGAGTATGGCATGCCATCTGCTTATAAATTCCTCATTGGTTCTAAACATCCCTAGCTCTGTATTAATTTGTATTCCTCTAGGGATATGTTTGGACAACTATACTCCAGAAGAGTTAAAATACATAAACCTAATTTGATTTCCTTCTCATGCAATCTTCCAGACGCATTCCAGTCTTCTGTTTCCTCTCAAGGGCTGGAGGGAAAAATTAGATGCCTTTCCAATAATCTGTCAGATGCTCCTTAGAAAAACTGAAAATGTTTCCCCAATCAATAACAATGCAAAATAAAGAGATGTTTGAAGAGGTATGGGAGGGAAGCATTGAAATGTTTCTCTCTCAAATAGGCCCTGTTTATCCAGATGTTTTGGATTTCAGCTCCCAGAAGCCTGCCATGACCAATGGTGAGAGAGTTGAAATCCTTACCATCTGGAGGACCAAAACCTGAGAACCACCATTCTAAAATTATCTTTCTTTGTTCATCACATATTCACCTCCTTTCTGCTGACCTACCACATCCATTTCCCTATTCTTCTTTTATTAATTACTGTCTTCTTGTCATACTTTCTCTTGCCTTCATGGTTCTTAGATTGTACGTAATGGATAACATTGCATTATGCTTTATACAGTATCTAGCATGTTATTTCTGCTAAATTAAAATAATAATCACTCCCCAGAAAGTGGTCCAGGTTATGCTGGGGTGTATTTACAGTTGTGTTCTAATTCAAACAACTTGGAAAAAAGGGGGTAGATGCAAATATTATCCAAGAAGACACAAATCAATTAATAAAGATGAAATTCATTGAAATTCATTGAAATTCATTGATAAAGATGAAAGTAAAACTTTTTAAAAAGTGAACACTAGCTATCACTCATTTGTTTGGAAGCCTTTCTTCCCACCTCTCAAGGACTCCAGACAAAATTGCTTACAGAGCAATAGAATAAGGTCTGTAAGGGTAAGAGGGAATTATTTTTTCCCATGCCCTATCAAGTATGTGAACCTTGCTCCATGTGAACTACATTGACTCACAGGCACACTAACCCATATTTTGTCCAATTAATTTCATGTGACTACATGTTTTCTTTCTTCAGGCGGTGCCTGCTTTGACACCCACCATCTCTAGATGTCAGATCTTTTAAAAGTAACTGCCTCACTAGGGGCATCAAAATGTTTGTCTAAATTGCCCTGTGACTCAGTTTTCTCATCTATGAAACAAGACCTGTCATATTTTTTGTTTCTTTGGAGTAAGGCTAAATAATTCCTGGAGGAAGGAACAAGAAGTGAATGTGAACTGAAGGTGGAGTATGCGAGAATCCATAGATTGGGCAGCATTCAGGAGTTTAATTCCATTTCAATGTTTACATTTTGTATATTTTTAAGTATATTGTAATCATTTGATATTGTAGGCCACTTTGAGTCCCAGTTTTGGGAGAGAATAATTAATAATAATAATAATAATAATAATAGTTTATTTATAGCCCTCTCCTCTGTACATACACTTGGAGTACAGTAAAAAAACACAGATTAAAACAATCCCATGACCTGTTTCCAAACCTCCCATAGAAAGGTGAGTGCATAAATAAAACTAACAACAACAGTGATAGGGTAGGGTAATTACCTTTCCAATTATATGATGTCACATGAATTATTAGCTGAAGCAGTAGCAAGCAGCTCTATGGGAACCAGGGCTCAATTTCCCTGACTTTCCTGTGGTCCACTCCCCTCCCCAAGCAAGCCCAAGTACCTTGGTTTTTCCCTGCAATCCCATTCAAAAATGTGATAAGAAGTGATGTACTTCCTAAAGTCATTTTGTAAGGGACTACAGAGGAAAATGGAGGCAGTATAGATTCTGGGGTCTTTGTGGGGGGTAGGATCAGGGTATAAAAATTGAGTAGTACTCAGGCAACTCAAAGAAAGGATCAAGCCTGTGTATACTGGTTCTGAAAAACAGACCTCCAGAGTGCAAGTTCCAAAAATAGTTTTATTTATAAGCCAAAAGAAATCACTATTCACAGGGAGACACTCACTCATACACACTTTCAAGAACTAACAAAATGAAATGTGGTAGCAGATAGTGACTTAAGGTGTTGCAGTGGGTGATACTGTACCAAGTCCAAATGCAGATTTTCAGTCGAGGAATAACGGGAAAAGAAGTGGCTCAGCAAGCTGCCTTGGGATTGTGGCATGGCCAGCAATGCTGAGGAGTCAAGCGACATACGGATAGAGTGTCTGTCTTACCTTAAGTGAGAGCGAATTGTTGATACCTAAACTGGTGTATTTATAGGCAAAACCTATCCCAGTGCAGAATTTGGGATTAAAATGGAGTTTCCAGGAGAAAAGAATGGGAAGGGAAGTTGGGAATGACTGGACAACCAGTGCAGATGTCCTTGGACAAAAAAGTATCACTCCCAGATGGAAGTATACTTGGATTTCTGTTCACTTGTAACACAAGGTCTATTATGCACCAGCGTTTTCATCAATGAAGGGATTATGCAGATTATGATCTTGATCAATCTATCCCCAGTTATGTGCTCTTGAGCTCCCCCATGTTGAGCCCCTATCCTTTGTGAAGCTACAAGTTGCTTTGTTAGGCAGACAGCACTGAATTTCTAGCGAAGCCTCCAGGTTTTTACATTGGGGAAAAATAGTTGATGTTTTGGGTTGTCGTGTGCCTTTAAGATATTTCTGGTTTATGGCAACCCTAAGGTGACCTTATCATAGGGTTTTCTTGGCAATATTTGTTCAGTGGGGGTTGCCATTGCCATCTGAGGCTGAGAGAGCATGACTTGCCTTAGTTCATCCAGTGGGTTTACATAGTCAAGCCAGGATTCAAACCCCGGTCTTCAGAGTCATCGTCCAATGTTCAAACCACCACACCATTTGTGTTGTGTTTGGCTTCTTATAGCATGTTGGTAAATCATGCCAAATGTGGTCCAATATTTTTAGAAAAATGTTTTATTTTTGTGCAGGCAGAAACCTCAAATGGTAAAATATTAAATGGTCTGTGACTACATAATAAATACTTGTGTTTAAAAAGCAAAACTACCTATGCAAAAGTATAATCAACAGCAAAACTGTGTCTATTACCAACAGGAGGATGCTAGACATTAATGTCAAAGTTTTACAGAGGCTCGTCCTCTATGTGAAAAGGCATCACACTATCCTCTATTCAAAGGTGCTCTGTATTTGAAGCAGTGTAAAGTACAAACACAATTTCAACATAAAGAGCCATTACATGGGAGAGTTGTTCTTAAGATGACAGGCAAAAATTCTTCTGCTGGGCAGCCTTTCAGCAACTGCCTGTCTGTTATGGGGAGGAGTTTTAAATGGGTGTGCTAGATTCTCCAATAGATTAAGTCTTATTTATTACTAGTGTAGATTTTTAAACTGACTTTCTGTTTTATTGGTATAAATTGATTTGATTAGGACTTGAATATGTATAACGTATTGTAATTTTACTGGAAGCCTTTTTAATTATGTTAGAAGCTGCCTTGTTTCCCAGGCCTGGGAAAAGGCAGGATATAAATCAAATCAAATCAATGAATTAAATTATATTAGTAATATGTTTCTTGTTCGCATTTTGACTTAGTATCTCAAAATATCTCACCAGTCCTCATGTACCACAAGACTTCAAAGTTATTCCAGTTTGGTTTCTGCCAGTGAAAAATACAGCACACTCCTAAATTTATTGGGTTTTCAAACATTTCATCAGATCTCCCCCCTGCCCACCATCCCCCAGGCAAAACAATATTTTAACACATCTGTGGAATCTAACACGATTGGAATGGAAAGGGCTGGTTTCAATGTGCTCCTTTCATACCCTACACAATTTCCCATGCAGCCCAGAGAAAAGGCCACAGAACTGATCTGCTACTTGTATACTTTGTCAGGACTGAATGGAGAATTAAAGTAGCAGAAGAGCTCTAGGTGGTGTTTTGCAGGATTCTGCTCCATCCTTACTCTATTTCATTTTTTAAAAAACAACATTATTTCTTCTCTCCCAGGCAGCAAATGTTATTAAAAGAACAAAAGAAGCCCAGCCAGAAAAAGAAAGCAAGAATTAACATGTGAAGGGGAGTAGGAGGAGATGCACCAGAACAAGAAATTATTGGCAATCAAAGACCCATTTCCCTACAGAATGATACATAGCCATTCACCACCCAGTCAAAGTAGTCAGCAGCAATGAGGTTGGAGCAGCCCTCTCACATGACAGCCTCAATTGTTTCTGTTGTTTTGAAGTGCTCCCATGTGAGTCTCCTATATGAAAATGAGGGCATGAGGGGAAAAGAAAAACCTTCTCCTAGGTTTATTTTCTAAAACAAGAATTCAAATTAAAGAGCAATTAAAACTAAGCACATTGATCTGGCTACTGATACACTGTTGTTTTAAAAATATCATAGTCCTCCTTGGAACCAGGTCTCTTACTATAAAGCCACTTACAACTCCATAGCAGCTAATTATCCAAATAGATGTGTCCCCAAAGGGATTGAATCAAAAATATAAGAAATATTGATATAAAGACAGTTTGGACCTAATATGAAGTGTGTGATGGTGTCATCCAGTGTCTGACATACAGTTGGGCCACCTGGTATCTTACACAAAATTGGAGGGTGCTATGCAATAAATCTGCAATAAAAATGAGTTCCCTCAAAGAAAAACTGTTTAAGACAATTTATAAATGCTATAGTAGAATTTCAGTAAAACTAAGGTCCAAAAACACACTGCAGAAATAATCCAGGGTGAGACCGCTTGAACTGCCCTGGCTCAATGCTAAAGAACTTGGGGAATTGTAGTTTTTTGTGAGACATTTAGCCTTCTCTGACAGAGTTCTGGGGCCACAATAAACTACAGTTCCCAGAATTCGCTAGCATTGAGCCAGAGCAGTTCAAGTGGTATCAAACTGGATTATTTCTGCAGTGTGTTTTGGACCTTAGTCACACCTTCAGAAACACTTGAAGAGGCTCTCTGTGCAGAGGTGGGGTCTTATATTCATGTTATGTTGGAATGCTCTCCTATAAAAAACATTTGAAAGGAGATAATTTTTGGGTGGGAAAGAAAATCAGTCCAAAAGACTAGCAAATAGTCCAAAAGACTGCCAAAAATGGTTTGGTTATCCTAATACCAAGGTTAAAACAAAGAGTTGTACTCATAGAAAAAGGATTGCTTGGTTCTGAGAAACAGACAAATCTAATCAACAGCCAACACTTCATGATTGGATGAACAAGATAAGAACCATAACATCACTGGAAAAGCTCACAAACCAGTTATGACTCCGAGCACCAAGAAAGCCTTGCAGTATGGACAAATTTTTATGACACCTGGTTCTAATTAATGTCATACAAAAACAAAACAAATCAGCGGGGTAAAGGCTGCAAACCAGAGAAGCAGGTAGTGAGTGGCACCTTCTGGGTTGAAATTGGCCGTTTAATTCATGTTCAGTTAATGTACTGTTTAATGAACTGTATTTTAAGTTTTTATAAAACCAATAAAAATGAAACTATAAACCCTCAATACCATATAAGTTAGCTTGCTAAACATATGCTTTACTTTTATTGCCTTGTTTCAGCACTTTTAATAACAGCAGCTTGAGATTCAGAAATTAAACAAGTGAAACTTTACCTGATGTGAATGTCAGTTGACAAACATCTGCTTAATTTGTGTGTGTTGGGAGAGCCAGTGAAACAAATGGCAATGAGGAGGAAATTGCCCCACTTGTTTACAGGTTTTGCCAGCTGATGTTCCCACCTGAGTAGATGCCAAGATATGGCACAAGGTTCCAACCATGACCACCCTCTGTCTCCAACAATAAAAAGGTACTTTACCTGTGATGGATGTTTGGGGCCACAAGTGTGTGGTGCACATCTTTTTTTCCTTTCTTTCTTTCTTTCTTTCTTTTTTTGCCACCTAACTAGCAAAGTTTAGGATTACTGTACCCATGCAAGCACCCCAAACTTTCTTCCATCTTCACCAAGGGTCTAAAACCATCCTGCTTATTTGTGAGCACCTGACAGAAATGCCATCCTTCTGGTTTTTCTTTAAGGGCAGCATGGGAAAGATAGAATAGCCCATTCCAGTCACATTTCTTGAAGGACAGCATGAGAAAGCTAGAATAGCCCACTTCAGTCTTCTCATCTGCTGAGTAAGTGATAATTCATAGCACTTAGTTAATGGCTTGAGAACATGTGTTCAGGGCACCAGGGAAGGTCGACATGTGATGTCAACACAAGATGTAGTTGCTCCCTCACAAGATCAGAATGCAAAGATACAGCTGTGTTAGTCTGTAAAATCAGTATGTAGAGAGACTGTGTAGCACCTTTGAGACTAACTGAAATATGCTGCCAATTTATTTATTTCAGTTAATCTCAAAGATGCTACAAGGTCCCTCACAACATCTGTGAGGCATAGTCTTTGTTCCCCATCCCACTTTGATCAATTGGGAATCAGTTAATGGAGTCATTTTGAAGTGGAGTCTGCTTTCTATTTCATGATTCTCTTACTGAGCATTCTGTGTGTGTACTGCTAAGTTACTTCCAACTTTGGTGCATGCATCCTATTAGTAGTCCCAATTAGAGTTGGCCCATTGAGTCGATGGGATTTATGTGAATGTTGTTTCAACATTAAAAAGTTTTAACAATAAATTTACTCTAGTTGAAAGAGTAGTTTAGTGGTTTGACTCCTGAACTGCAACTCTTGAGACCAGTGTTTGAATCCCCACTCAGTCATGGAAATATTGCTAGAATTATTTAATTATTTTTTTTTAAAAAAAATAAAAAATCATTTGTGTAATTAATGTTTTAGTTGTATCCTTTTAAAATTATTGTATGTTCCCTTGTATCCCATTTTGGTGGCAAGGTGGTATATAAATCCAATAAATATACAAAACATACCCATTTGGTGACCTTAATCAAGTTACAGCTTCAGAGAAAGAGAAAGGAAACCCAGCCCCCACAAATCCTGCCAAGAAAACTCCATGATAGAATTGCCTTGGGGTTGCCACAAATCAGAAACAACTTGAAGGCACACAACAACAACAACAATTTTGAAAAAACTTACTTTAGATCAATGGTTCTCAAATTGCAGCCCAAGCTTCATTCAGATGATCTGTAGAAAAGTTGGGAAATTGTCAGGAATGCTTTTGCCTTCCTGTGGAGCTAAAGGAGTTTGACCTGTTCAAGGTCACTCAGTGGGTTTCTGCAACTCAGTGGGGATTTGAACTCTGGTCTCCCAGGTCAAACATGCAAATCACTACACCACATTGGCTCTCAGTCAGGCTCCTTGTACATCAAGAGACCCCAGCAGCACTATGCATAGATTTGTATTTCCTATAATTATTCCCTATCTTGCCCTGTGGGTTTAAAGCACTTTACAACATTCTACTCAAAATAAAAAAGTAATATCACTGTCTTGAGAAGGCTCACAAAATAATGGATAATGATTGATTGATTTACTTTTAGATCTTGCCCTTATGCCCAGGAATAACTCAGAAAAGGATATGGAGTTTATCACACGGGAGGAATTTCTCTAAATTTCGAATGGAGCCAATTCAAATTCAAGTAAATTTGCTAGTTTAGCGAATGTATGTGAATTCTAATTGCGTTTAGAATACATTCAGAATGATTTGCCATTTCCTGAAAATGACCCACCCCCCATTGCCCGAAATTGCGTGAGATACTCTAATACACAATTACGTGAAATGCCATGATTGCGTTCGGAATGACTTCCCTTTTGCCTGAAATTGCATGAGATACACTCATATGCAATAATGTGAAACCCCATGATTGCGTTCGGATTGCCATTGGATTATACCCCCAAATTCTGTGGTATGATAAATTCCTAGGATGAATTCAGAACTACAGTAAGACTTTTAAAAAATAGTATGTGCATACCAATGACAAGATTTCTTTCAGATCTCAATTCAACAATTTGAAAAAAAAACCAGTGATTCAGTTTTGAATGATTGGGAAATTGGCTGGTTGGGATCAGGTCCAAATTTGAAAATTCAGATTTGCCTCCCAGTGGCTATTGTTGGAAATCAACAGCCATAACTTTTATTTGTCAAACTAGCTGACATTTGCAACCATACACCTGAATTCTATTGATTACCTCCATTAGAGTAGACCCACTGAATCAATGGGATTTATGCAAGTGTTGATTCACTGTTAACATAGTTTATTCAGTGGCTCTAGAACAGAGATTAGCAATAGAATTCAGGCTTCCATCTGTCAGCTTTCAGATATTAGTGCTACATGCCTTAAAATTTATTTATTCATTTTTTAGAAAAGAGGATCTGCCAATAACTTCTTTTATGTTTTGAAAGAACTGGATGAAATTTGTAAGGATAATTGCTTCTTCTGAGAAAATGAAGCTTGCCAAATTTCAGAAGAAGAGGTGTGGGAAGTGTCCTGCACTAGACGCATTTTCGGAAAGAAAAAAAAAGCACTTATTTTAGTAATAATAATAACAACAACAACAGTTGAAGATGATTATTAAAGATAAAGGTAATAATTTATCTTTACCTACAACAAAGCTAAACACATACATAAGATAAACATTAAAATAGAATTAAATTATCCATAATATTACAGCAATTGAAAACATACAATTAGCAATTGAAAACATGTAATTAAAAATAATAAAAAGCAATTGAAAATGGTGCAATCAGAAGAACACAGTATTCTCACAACATTATCTTTAAAAACAAAAACCCTTCCATTCTAAAAAGCCTGTGAGAATCAAAATGGAAAGATGAAAGGGGAGGATGAAGGGGTTCATTCTGGCCTCCCTGGGAAGGGAGTTCCAGAGTCTAAGGGCAGCCATTGAGAAGGCTCTGTACTGCGTCCATACTAGCTGTGCTTATGAATGTGATAGGACTCACAGAAGGGTCTCTCCTGAAGATCTTGAGGCCCAGACAGGCTTATGGGGGAGAGCCTGGATTTGAGTCATATAAGACTTTACAGGTGATAACAAGGACTTTGAATTGTACTTAGAAACAGACTCACAGCCAGTGGAGTTGTTATAGCAGGGAGTGGTATGACCCTAGATAACACTCGGGTCGCAGCTCTTTGCATCAGCTGAAGTTTCCAAATTCTCTTCAAAGGCAGCCTCACATTGAGGGTAACTGTGTGGGGCAAGGTATCCTAATGCCTGAACACAGCAGCCAAACGGAAAGCACTATCATCACTCTTTAGTCATTGAAGGGCTTCTCCTTTGAATCGTAGAGAATGGGCAGGTCAGTACAAAAGGAGACAACCCCTCAGGTTTTCTAGAAGCAAGCTATTTTCAACTGCAATTTGAATTTTTAGCAGTCGTAAATTGGCAAGCAGGGCATAATGTTGTAGGATATATGTACTGTACTCACAAGAATGTGTGCTGACTAACATCCTTGCTGTTGTCTTCTGGACAAACTACCATTTCCAAAGATTCATCAAAGGTAGCTCTATGCACAGCATGTTGCAGTAACCCTATGATATAATACATGTATTACTATAGCTGGTATGGGAAGAGAAAGAAAAGCAAAATAACAACCAAACTCTTTCCTTCTCACTAACATGTCTCTTACCTCCTTGGTTTCCAAGAATACAACTCTTTCAAGTGTTCAAGATATTATGCAGACTATCATGCTACTGATGTGTTTTCCAGCACAACTGTCATGCTACTGATGTGTTTTCCAGCACAATCAAACATCCCTCCACCCTGGGAGCAAGTTGTCCATGTTACAGTAACCCTTGACACAAATTTTCAGACTATAAATAAAATCCAAAACTCAAAATTTTCTTTTTGGAGGGCTGCAGTTCCCATTGGCTGGCTAGTGTCTTTGAGAACCCGTAGTCCAAAAAGTAACTTTTCTGATAAATAAGAACACAGCTACAAAAAAAGGTTAGATTCAAAGGTTATCCATTCAAAGGTTAGATCTTGTCCCATCTAAGTTACCTGCTGTCAGAAAAAGATATTCATTTCTGTCTGGTAGAACATCAACTAGCAGAGAAGGCTGGGGTTGTGACAGTTTGTCTTGCTTAGTTATAATACCTTTCCAGCTTATATGACAGTTGGTTCAATGAATAGGAAAGTTAAAGGTGGTAGTAACATTGATTAATATGGTGAAAAAATGACCATAGTTACAATGAAAGACAAAGAGGGAGAGAGCTAAAATGAGGCTCATGTGTTCACAGTTTTGATAGATTAGAGACAAGGACTGAGATCAATTAGATCTGGTTCAGTGGGATTATACGCTACATGATTTATGTGAGAAGAAATAACCATAAGCACGCTCATAAAACTGGATATACTAGTGAAGGATTCAGTCTGCAGAGAAGGACTAGATAACAAATGGAAGAGGGCCCAGTGTGAGACACTGGCAGAAATGCCCAGCACCCCATTGGGTTGTATTCACAGGAAAGTCACGTGCTTATCTAGAGTGTTTCACTTGAAGCAAAGCCACAGTTGGAAGCCTCAGGTTTTTTAACACAATAATTCATAACTGAAAAGAGCCAGAGAATGATCAAAGGGCACCCTGAAAAGTCATAAAGGGTGTTGAGAGAATAAGTCACTGAGGGAAACCAGAATATTGGACCTACAGGAAAGGGCTGCTCAGAAGCATGACAGTCAACTCACATAAACAAATAAATTCTCACCAACTGCAAAGAAAAGGAGAAGGAGAAAATAATATTGGTTGCAGCTGGGAATACTGAGTTTTAATAACTGAAATATCTAACTTTGGAAAAGAGCCTTAGGCTTGGGTTAAAGTAATCAATGATAGTGAAGGATGGGCTGGCTTGTATCTGACAAAGTTGGAAGGAGTTCTCCAAACTGCTCCTCATGGGACACTGTAGCCTGAATCCTATTGTTAATGTCAGCTAAAGTAGTGAATGAACAACCCACTGATTAATTGGGACTTATCTACATGTTCACTCACCATTCAACCATTGATTCAATTGGTCTGTGTTAGTTGGGGCTAACCAAAAGGATTCAGGCCAGTGTCTGAAATCCACAAGTACCACATCCTTGCTAAAGGTTGGCAAGGGAAGAATCAAAGAAGCCAAAGGCTTGCTAGCTCAAAAATGGTCAAAAATTGAACAAACTCTTCAAAATCCAGAAGGTATATGGATAGAAGAAAGATGAAGCTGGGCAATTTACACTTTCTCAGACTCAGAGGAAGGCAATGACATATCTCCTCTGAATAAATCTTGCAAAGAAAACCCTGAGACAGAATTGTCATAAATTGGCATTGACATGAAGCAACATAACAACAACAAAATGAGAAACAGAAGAAGACATTGGTTGGATATTCCAGGGAGTCCTATTGGCCACTTTTCCTGATATAGAAAAAGCTGTAGCAATAAAATAGCCAATGCAGTACTCTGTCAGTAGTCTTTTCTCAGAAAGAGCTATTGTGGGCAAAGTAGCCTAGGAAACAATAGCTACAATCCATCATTTCCTTTGCATACTGTAAATATCCACATACACTATGTCAGCAGAATAGAAACGCCCATGCAGAATAGAAACATGGTGCAATACACGTCAAAGAATGAGTGCTGTTTCACAATGCTAGCAAGCAGCAATAGCAAGTGCATTTCTATACCGATGTACTAATGTGCTCAATAAGCAACTGAAATACATAGTCTTGCAGTATGCACAACTCTCCTCCCACCACTATAATCAGAATGCAACTCTCCAGTAGTGTCACTAGGGGATGCGGGGGGGGGGGGCACACCAGATGACACCCTAAGAGGGGTGACACCACTGGTTCTCAAACATCTATCTTTTGGGGGAAATGAGCTGGGGCATTGATATGCTTCTCTTTAAAATGCTTTAAGAGGTGGTGGGAGTGGGGTAAAGCTAAATGGGAGGAGAAAGGAGAAGCCCCAGAATTTTAAAAAATTAAAATTTCAAATTTCAAAATTTTAATTTTTTAAAAAAAATTGGAATTAAAAAAAATCTTTTTCAGTTTTCTTTTAAAAATCACATATTAACCATATCTTCAGTATGTATATGTCAATACATTTAGGTTGTGCATATGATATTGTTATCAATTTTAATTTTGCTAGTTATGTCACAACTACTAGCATTACATTCAGTGGTATATGGGAATTATGATTTACAAGCAACGTTAGTACAAAAAAAGCATTATTAAGGATTCTGTATGGTGTGAAATGAGAGGAGGTCAATCGGGGGGGGGGGCATGAATAATTGATGCCACATAGTGTGACTTGTGCATGTGTATGTCATATAGATTGGGTCTGTAAGGGCCAATATACTCTGGAAGCAGCACTGGAGCTGTCTCAGCATCCCCCTGTTACCTGGAGGTGATGCCTGGAAATGCTGTTGAAATGGTTAGAGGCTGTTTGTAGTCATGTCCCACTCAATGTGCTTGCATTCATATCCCACACAATGTGTTCGTATTCATGTCCCCCTGTGCCACTTGGTTTGTTTGCATTTCATGTCCTATACAGTGTGTTTGTATTCATATCCCACTGTTCCACTCAGTATGTTTGCATTCATGTCCCATACAATGTGTTCATATTCAAGTCCTACTGTGCCACTTGGTGATACCACGATTAGTCCATGTCACTCACTCTGAGGCCAGAACAAGGCACCCAACATCGATCATATGGCTGGATGCCTTGTTCTGATCTCAGAGCAAGCAACATACACCAGGGGTGGTGCCTCCGAACAACACAGAAGGACATGTTGTAAACAGCTGCTCTGCATTGCAGCGTAGGGCTCCAGATTCTTCTAGATCCAGAACAAAAAGTGATTTAAAATCATCTTAAGTAACTTAGGTTTGGTGCTGAATTGGCCAGATGTTGTCTGGACAGTTTGCATCGAAACCAGAATTAAGCCTTGTGTCATCTGGACTGCTTGCTGAAAGGATGGGGAGAGGAAGTTTTATTTGGCATGTACAGACAGAGCCTAATAGAATACCAGCCTAACTGTGTTACAGTGGCACAGGCTAAGACTCTGTGGTTACCTTGTCCACCATGCTTCAAGAAAGGACCCTTGAAGCAAAGTACCTGGCTGGGCAGGGGATGAGGTAGTGGAGGCAGTGGCATCTCTTTCCATCTCAGCACAGTCTTCTGCTCTTACTGAATCTGACAAAAATAGAGACAGGTCCAAGTTCTGTCCTTTTAGAAACTAATGTTGAAGTCTTTTCAGAGCTGGCATTAGAGTCTGCTGGGTTTTGTGAATAAGGCAGCCTGGAACCAGAGGTGGTGATTATCAGTAAAGAATCCAGAAGAGTGGCAATCATGAAACAACCAGAGAGGAAAGTACATTAGCTAATATATTGGTAGCAATGCTGTAAGGTTTGCCTAAGTTACTGGAGATAGCTTTCTGTGAATCACATTCTTATGTCTCTTCCCCCCCACCCCCCCACCCCCAGTATGATGCAGATACACTATGATGGCCCTTTCCATATTGCCAATTATTTGGTGAGCCTATTTCTAGGCAAGTATCACTATTTTTTTCTCTAAGACCAGGTACAATGTATGTTCCATAGAACTACTTCATGGTAGATTTGCTGGCATTCCTTATGCCAGAACAAGATGTCCATGTAATAGAGTCTACACAACATATTTTATTGCACTATAGTCTTTACAATCAGATCCAACAAGCCAAAATTTGTTCACTAAGTAAGATAAATGAAAGACCAGACCTTTTTTATGTAAAATTCTTGCTGGAAGATAAATGCCCAAATGTCACTCTTATAGTTGCCAAATTTCTCTCTGAGGCAGCTAGGATCAAACCCCATTATGTATAAAGGGACAGTTAGAGTTAGAATTAGAGTTAGTTAGAGATATATTTAGCAAATTCCTCTCCTCTTGTTTTACTGTGGAGAATTTTATTGTGAGGAATTTTGAGAGCTTCTATATCTTGACTGAGTGGCTGAGGTTTGCCTACATCATGGGGGCACATCTCCAAATACATTCCCAACGAGGAAAAAAATATTTCAATTTATGGTTTTAAAAAAAACAGTTGTACTTGGAAACGGAAGGCAACAACAACAACAAAAGACTGGAGGGCTTGACTCATCTTTATGCTCCTCGTGTACAAAGTAGATTGTAAAGGGCTACTCCTCTAGCATATGCCATGGCAAGCAAACAGATGGCTTGAAACCAATGTAAACAATGAGAAGCTCAAAAGACAATGTGATTGTTTACCACGACAGGAAGATCTGTTCTTAGCATATAGGAATCTTGGGATAGCTGGAAAATTTTTCAAAGGCAACTAGTTATGTTATTTATTACTCTAGTCACCCACCAGGTTATGACATGTTACTATTACTGTAGCCAAAAACATAATTATATGGATAACTATTTTGTTGTTCAAAGTAGACTTAAGTCTATGAAAGCTCATGCTGCCAACTTCTTTCTTTCACTTAGTCTCAAAGGTGGCACTAGATCTCTCTACATACAATTTTGCAGTTGTGTGCCTTCAAGTCATTTCTGAGTTGGGGCAACCTTAAAGCTATCACAGCTATCATTAGTTATCACAGGGTTTTTGTTTTGTTTTGTTTTTTGGCACAATTTCTTCAGAGGGCATTTGTCACTGCCTTTGGCAGAGGCTGAAAGTGTGACTTGTCCAAGATAATTCAGTGGGTTCTACAGATGAGCAGGGAATTGAACCCTGGTCTCTAGAGTCATAGTCCAGTGCTCGAATAACTACACCAGACTGGCTCTCAAGATTACTATGTACAAACATGTTATATTATTATTGCACCTTTGGAAAATACAGGGGAAAGCTCTTGGGTTTTTCTCTTCTCTGATTAGCATAAAGCTTGAGTCTCCCTTATCTGAAATTCCAAAATCCAAAATACTGCAAAAAACAAAATCTTTTTTTCATGGGTGGCTGAGATAGTAATACTTTGGTTTCTGATTATTCAGTATACACAGACTTTGTTTTATACATGAAGTTATTAAAAATATTGTATCCCATTTCCAAAATATCTCTTTATGTACATATATGCAAATACAATTATTTCAAAATCCAGAAAATCTGAAATAGATAAGGGATAGTCAACCTGTAATTTCAAGTGGGCTATTCTGCCAGGGATGCCCCTCCTCACCCACTCACACAGGTAAAGAAAATGGTTCCCACATGCAGTGCACATATGGTTCCCACATGGTTCCCACATGCAGTGCACATATGGGATCGGAACCCTGAAGCAGTTGCTCACCAATCCCTCATCCTTCCCCATGTCCTTCTCCCTCAAAAAATTGCACCAAATCTCACATCTGAAACAGCCTTAGGTATGGAGAAAAATCCTGCTACTACTCCAAACCTTGTGTAATTTCTCATACCAGCCTCACAGTGTGATCTTTGAGCAGCCAGTCTAGCAAGGCAGCCCTCTCCCCTTCCCCACTTTGCACTAATGTCCTTTTTTTGTTTCTGGCAGTAGTAGCAGCAGCAGACTCTTTCATTTAGGCAGAATGGAAGAATGTAGAAAATGTATTTTGTTTTTTTCTTCTTCTTAAGAAATGCAATTAATCTGAGTCTCTAGTGTAAGTCATATTTTCAGTGCATCTGCTTCTCTTTCACCTGCTCACTCACCTTCTCTCCCTGTTCTTGGCTCCTCTCTTGCTCCTCACCCCATCTCCCAAAGAAGCAGCACAAGGCAGGTAGGCCTCTCATGCTCCCATTGCTCAGACTGGATAATCAGAACATACATAGAAACGAGTAACAGGCAGAAACCCCATTCTATTATTCTGAGGAGTAGTGAATGACAATCCTGACCACTGTAGTCCAAAATATAATATAGGTCTCTGTGTTGTGTGTTGTGTGCCTTCAAGCTGTTTCTTACTTATGTGACCCTAAAGTGGACCTATAATGGGGTTTCATTAGCAAGATTTGCTCAGAGAAGTTTGCCATCACCTTCCCCTGAGACAATGTGCCTTGCCCAAGGTCACTCAGTAGGTTTGACTGCTGGGAGGGGAATCAAACCCAGAGTTGTAGTCCAACACTCAAACCACTACACCATGCTGGCATAGTGGTTCTACCTTATTTATTTGTTCTACCTCATTTCATTACTGAAAAAAGTAACAGTTCTTCAAAGCAAAACTTTATATCCAAGATCTGATCGTAACTGTATAGGCTGAAATTCTACATCACAATGATGTCATGGCTATGCTCTATCTCCCAATCCTATGCTCCAAACCCACCTTAAAATCTAGACAGCTGTACCGAGGGACAGACCGCTGTGGGATATTGTCACAGATTCACAACTCTTTGTCACACTGTCGATCACTAACAGGGGAAGTAGGTGCATTATCATTAAGTGCTCCACTCAGCAATGGTGCTTAGTATGACTCTCTGGATTTTAAGGTGGGTTTGAGAGGGGGGCACTTGCAGTCATGGTAATGGTATCACAGTTGTGAATGTGAATACCAAATGGTTAAGAGGTCGTAAGCCTACTTTACAACATTGTAACTCCCTAACAACAGGATGTCAGCCAATGTTTAGAATTTTTAATATCCCCTCCCCAAGTATGAAGGAGTTGCTTTAATATGGTTTTGTTTTCCATTCTGTCTGTTAGTGGCTGCATTAGTTATGCTCACACAAGAACCAGAGAAGCCTAACCTTGACTCTAATACAGTTCTCTACCCCTTTTCTATTAGGTGTTTGTGGAATTATTGCATTTATAAATATGCAAACATGTTCAGGCAAATATAGTGACAGGCCAACTGTGCTACAGGAACAGCGCACAATGGCAAGAATGATTGATGTTCCTACTATAATTAAAATACATGCTGAGCATTCAGTCATCTCCAACATAATTTCTCAAATGTTGGATAATGAAGCAAAGATACACTTCTGTATTAGAAGACAGAAACTGATGACCACTTACCCCCCCCCCCACACAGCATGGAAATGAATAATAATAATAATAATAATAATAATATATTTATAGCCCGCTCCTCTGTTAGACCAATCAGAGTGGGTTACAATAATTAAAAAGCACAAGTAAAACAGTTTTAATGACCCAAGCCCAACCAATACCCTTTAAAATTAAATTAGACTAGCATCAGAATTAAAAACAAACACAATTAAAATATAACAATGTAAAATAGCAATAATTGCATGGACATCAAGGGTCAAGATGTTAAAAGCTGGAGGAAGGGGACATGATCCACCAACAGAGTCGGGGGTTAAGGGGTCTCTGGGAAGGCCTGCCAGAAGAGATGCGTCTTTATGGCTTTTTTAAAGCAATCAAGGGATGTAATAAGACGCATCTCATCTGGCAGGTCATTCCATAGCCTGGGAACAGCAGCACAGAAAGTCCTCTGGGAGGTCAGCGCCAATCTAGTTTTCATAGGCTGTAGCAGATTCCTACCAGAGGACCGAAGTGTGTATGGGGGATCGTACAGGAAGAGGCGGTCCCTGAGATAAGATGGACCCAAGCCATGTAGGGCTTTAAAGGTTAAAACTAACACCTTGTACTGTGCCTGGAAACTAATCGGCAGACAGTGGAGAGACTTGAGCACCGGTGTTATGTGCTCTTTCCTTGATGTTCCCGAGATAAGCCTGGCTGTCATGTTTTGAACTAGCTGAAGTTTTCGGGTTAAGCGCAAGGGTAGCCCCATGTAGTACGTATTACAGAAATTCAGGCATGAGATTACCAAAGCATGTACCACAGATTCCAGGTCCTTTGAGTCCAGGAAAGAGTGCAGCTGCTGTATCAGCCGAAGCTGATAACAGGAATTCCTGACCGTCAAGTTCACCTGACTAGTCATGTGGAGCAACGAGTCTAGGAGTACCCCCAGACTGTGAACAGAGTCCTTCGAGGACAGTGTGACTCTGTCTAGGACCGGGAGTTGTATTCCCAAACCTGGCTTTGGTCCTGTAACTGTTAGTACCTCCGTTTTGTCTGGATTTAGTTTCAATCTGTTTTCCCTCATCCAATCCATTCCTGCCGCAAGACAGTCATTGAGAGGGGAGACGCCATCTGAAGTCTGGGCCGATGATCTGGTCATGGAGAGATATATCTGAGTGTCGTCAGCGTACTGAAGACATTGAGCTCCATGCCTCCAAATGATCTCATCAAGCGGCTTCATATTAAACAGATTTGGGGACAGGATGGCACCCTGAGGGACGCCACAATTAAGCTCAGACTTTGAGGAGCAACTGTCTCCGAGCCCCACCCTTTGGGATCTACTGGAGAGAAAGGAACCGGAACCACCAGAGTGCGGTGCCTCCAATCCCCAACTCCCTCAGCCGACTCAAAAGGATGGAATGGTCTACGGTGTCAAAGGTTTCTAAGAGATCCAAGAGCACCAGCAGGGTCACACTACCCCTGTCGATACTCAGGTGGAGGTCATTGGCCAGAGTGACCATGGCAGTCTCAACTCTATGTCCTGTTCTGAAGCCAGTTTGAAATGGATCAAGATAATTGGTTTCATCCAAGACAACCTGGAGTTGGGAGGCGACTACTCTCTCAATCACCTTGCTCAGAAATGGGAGCAGGATACTGGTCTCTAGTTGTTCCTGTCCAGGGGGTCAAGGGAGGGTTTCTTCAGGAGGGGCCTGACAGCCGCCTCTTTCAGACAAGATGGTAGAGAACCCTCCCTGAGGGATGCATTGATTGCATCCCAAAGGAATGCCCTCAATGCGTGGCCCCCTGGACAACCAGCCAAGATAGACAAGGATCGAGAGGACAAGTTGTCTTCCTCATACTTCCAAGGAGCTTGTCCACGTCCTCGGTACTCACCAATTGAAACTCATCCAGTAAAGTGGCAACAACGGAGTTATTGGACACCTCATCTATGGACTCTGAGAAAACATTGGCGTCCAAGTTGGCCCTTATCCGAGAGATTTTGCCTGCAAAGTAGATGTTAAATACGTCACAGCAGCCTGTCAATGGGTCAAGTAGGGGATTTGGAGCAGGTGGAACCCATGTCAGGTCCCCCACCAACCTAAACAGCTCTACTGAGTGAGACTCTGCAGACGCAATACGTGCAGAGCAGAAGGATCTCTGCGCTGCATGCAAAGCCTCCTGATAGGCGCGAAGATGCTGCCTATGGAGAGTGCTGTCGGACAAGAGTCGAGTCTTCCGCCATTTGCTCTCTAGTCGTCGTCCAACCCGCTTCATCTCCCTGAGTTCCTCTATGAACCAGGGTTTGTGGTTAGAAGCGGGTTGGAGAGGACGCTCGGGGGCGATTGCGTCGAGAGCCTTGGGAAGGTCAGTGTTCCAAATGTTCACCAAGGTTTTGATGGAATCACCATTGCTACCAACCATTAAACCCTCTAAGGCCTTCTGGAAACCAACTGATTCCATTAGCCTTCAAGGGTGGACCATTCCAATAGTTCCGCCACCCCCAGGAAGGCAAAGAGCAGCTTTTAGTTCCATCTTGATCAGGAAATGATCCGTCCATTACAATGTGGAGGTTTTTGTTACCTCTGCCCATGGATACTCCTGCTCCATGCTAAAGACCCCATCGAGTGTGTGACTCACGCAATGGGTGGCTCCATTGACCAATTGGGATAGGTTCATACTTGTCATGGGTTCCATGAACTCCCAAGCTGCTCCAGATAGATCAGAAGGGCTAGACTTGAGAGGAATGTTGAAGTCACCCAAATCTGGGTGACTCCAACAGCAACTCAGAGACTAGCTGAATCATTTTGGTCAGGGAGTCTGCTAGACAACGGGGTGGCCGGTATACTAGCAGAATCCCCAAACTATCCCTGGTCTTCAGGTTAAGGTACACACACTCGATGTGGGTCGTTTTCTGGACAGGCTTCCTGATCAAGGTTAGATTGGATTTGTGGACTATTCCTATGCCGCCACCGCCCACTTTTACAAGTACAGTGGTCCCCCGGGTTACGAAGGTAATCCGTTCCGGATTACCTTTCGTAACCCAGAAATCTTCGTTTCCCGGGGGACTGCTTTAAGGGACGGACCGCACGGCCGATTTAAAGGGGCCGTGCGGTTTTTCCCTTTTGTACCCCAGGGTTTTGTTCGGATCCCGGGGGCTGTTTTGCGGTCCCGCCCGTTTCGGCTCCCGGGGATTTCGTTCCCTGGGGGGCTTCGTATCCCGGGGGACCACTGTAGTGTTGTTTCTCAGTTCCAAGTAACCCAGTTCCCCTGTTATTTTAGGGGAATGAGTATGTAACAAAGACACATTGTAAAACAATGTAATGAGTAAGAACAAAGTTATTTCATTGGTATAATGAATAATAATTACTTTACTTTACTTTTTAAATACTTTCAAAGAAGATTTTTGTAAGCATTTCCATAAGAATAGTTCAAGATTATGCCATTCTCTTATCAGTCCTGATTATTATAGCCTGATCCCATAACACTCTGGGATGGGTTAGCCTGTGAAAGAATGACTGGCCCCAATTAACTTATAATGCTTGATAGCTAAAACTTCAGATCCTCCAAATTCTATTCTACTCTAAAACACTGTAAAAGCTAGACCACATTGACTATCCCTTACTGTATAAACTGAATCACACTGAGTGTTCAGGCCTTTTATTTGCTCAGCCAGCTTTACATTATTAGGACAACTGCTCTACATATTTATGAAAGACATTTTCCCCCTAGTAACAGCCTGACCCCCTTTTAGAATGTTGTACTCCGGCCCAATTCTCACCCACAGGGGGGGGAATATAAATAAATATTTATTGTTGTTGTTGTTGTTGTTGTTGAAAGTACTTGGCCAGCATTTGATACCACAAGTTACAATTCAACTTTGGCTTTATCTCATTCATTTCCAAAATTGATTGTTGATATATTTCTGGCTTGTTTTCTCCCAGTGGCCCAGAGTGGATAATAACAGGTTTTTTTTGTTTTTTTTTAAAAAAAACCTGTTCTTAATCCAATATTCTGTGTACATCAAGTGAAGAAAAAATAAGCACCTATAACTAGCAAGTGATAAATCCAAATCACTAGTCTGCAGGCTTAACTTGAGCTGCCAAATATTTCCCTGCTGCATTAAAATACAGTGAAATACAAAGCTTGAACTTCAGTATACCTGTGTCCAAGAAAAGTGAACCTAATCTTTTTGGGATAGTGACCCTCCTGTGTGATTTCTATATTTGGACAAGAACAGCATCCTCAAGAGGACACCAGTTAAATGTTTTAGAGATATAAATCAGCAAGGATCAAGATCTCTAAACCCTTGGCCTTAACCACTGACAATATTCTCCTGAGGGTACTACAAGCATCTTAGTTCCAGGTGCTGAATGCACATAAAGCAATGTTACAACAAGCTAGCTGTCTGAGCATTCATGTTCCCAATAACCTACCTTTTCAAAATGCAGTATCATTTCCACATCATGGGTGGGACAAGGTAGCTGCACTCCACTGGCAGGTCACCAATAGCTTTTCAGTGAGCCAAAGGGTTTCTGATAACTGATCAGATTATAGATTAGATTTAGTAGATTAAAAACTTTTTTTTAATTTTTTTATTTGTGTCCTACCTTTCTCCAAGTGAAGGACAACCTACGGTGGTTTACAATATGAATTAAAAATAGAATAGAACTAAACAACAAACACAGAAGTATAATTAAAAAACAAATAAGCTAGTAAATTAAACAAAACACACTGAATTTAAGCAATTTTAAAACATTTAAAAACAAAATCAAACCTGGTTCCTAATCTGAATCATTAAGATACTTGTTGTGTTCCTATGCAATGACATGCTCCAGATTACAACACATTTAACTATGTCTCTGCTAATTGGGAGATCTTGATTAACTACCCTGTGTCCCCAAAAATAAGACATCCCCATAAAATAAAACCTAGTAGAGGTTTTGCTGAATTGCTAAATATAAGGCCTCCCCCGAAAGTAAGATCTAACAAAATTTTTGTATATAAATATAAATACAGTATATAATAAATGTTCTTTTGTTGTTGTTGTTGTTCAACAATAAATGTGATCTTCTTCATGGAAAAATAAGACATCCCCCCAAAATAAGACCTAGCGCATCTTTGAGAGCAAAAATTAATATAAGACACTGTCTTATTTTTGGGGAAACATGGTAAGATCTTTCTCCAGGACTTGTCTGCCCAGTTGGCAGAATGAAGCACCAGTAGCAGGCTAGAGATTCAAAGGCAAGGGGACTAACAAAGAGGTGATAGAGGACAGAACTATGGGTGCTACATGGTCCACATTGCATCACCTAAGCTAGCTTGATACCCCATATGTTTTTTTCTTTAAAAGTAAAGAAATAGAGTTTTGTTTTGTTGTTTTTTTTAAAAAAGGAGAATCAATCCTGCTTGGAAATAGTGAGGGCAAGGGGGAAGAGGAGGCAGCACTGACACCACATGACTGCCAGTATTGCAAGTGCCCCAGAAGTGACATTTTGCATCTGGGGACTCACTACAATCTCATTGACAGGTTTCTCCATCAATGAAAAGAGATGCCCTAATAGTGCTTCAGGAACACAGCAGCTACAGGATGGAGGGAGCATTGTACAATAAGTATAACCAAAGCTGCTTTTGTGAACTGCTAATTAAAAGATGTGTGTGATAAAGACACAGGGAAAGAGAAAGAGAGACAGAGACACTATGTGAAGGAATCTTGGGTAATATAGTTAAGATATAGTTTGCTAGTATTATTTTTTTTAAAAGACCTTATCTACATGAGATGGAGAATAAAAAGTGAAATAATATACATTTTGCATCCTATGTTGTATTAAATTAAATTATATTTGCTGTTTATCATAACCACATGTACGGTGTAGCTGCTATGCCAGATCTTAATGCAAAGTAGAGGTGACCCCAAAAGAGCAGCCTTATATAGACACAAGAAATGTAAGATACTACACTTAGGGTGGAAAAATGTGGAGAAACTGGAGCGTGTCCAAAGGAGAGCAACTAAGATGGTGAATTGTCTGAAAGCCATACCTTATGAGGAGCGACCTAGGGATTTGGAGGAACTTCCTGACTGTAAGGGTTGTTCGACAGTGGAACAGCTATGGCAACATCCCATAGGATGCCATCATGGCAATTAAAGTGGATTTAAAGAGCTATAATGGTGCTGTGTGAAAGATAATCCTGCTCTTTAAATCCACTTTAACTGCGATGATGGCATCCTATGGGATCCTGGGATATGTGTTATTCATGGGGTCACCATAAGTCAACAGACAATGTGAAGTCAAGTGTGCATGCACAAACACAAACACAGAAAAGTGCTAGAAGAGTTCTGCTGAGAATTCTAAATGCTCCTCCTTAGTCTGTAAGTCCTGGGATTCCAGAGGATGTTGCCATAGCTGTTAAAGTAGAATCATGGTGCTGTAATTGGGTAGTGTGAAAGGGCTGTGGAAGCCTCCAGGAGCAACAAATCTCCTTTCAAAAACATTTGGGGGATGGGTGGGTGCACTGTTTAACTTTAAAAAAAAACCAAAACTCAAGATGAAGATTTGGGAGGCCTTTCTTTCTTTCTTCTTTTTTTTAATGTATTTTTTGCAGTTCATGTGAACCCTGGAAGGTTCCAAGGACAGAATATGGGTCCTCTGGCCTATCATAATTTCTATCCATAATTAAGATTCCCCCTTTTTAAATATCAGAGAAGCTGCTGAACACAGCTAATTTGGTCAGGGGTATGCAGGTCTGGGGTTTAATCATGTCTTAACATACAATTGTTGATTCTAAAGCTGGGTTGAAGGAAAACAGATAACAATCCCCCATGGGGCTAATAATGTCAGGAATGCCATTTAATCAGTGAAATGGTGTGGGAGGAAAGGGTTGAAGATCTTGTTTTCCCAAGGCCACTGTCCCAGACAAATTTACAGCCAAACATGGTAGCTTTGAAACCATCATCTCCAAAAGATCTGAGCATAGATCTCCCATATTAGGTCTAAATTTTGGTTCTGTATAATCATTCAAAACTGTTTGTGTGTTTTTAAAAAATAATAATGAGAAATGAGAACAGGAAAATGGGAGGAGAGGAGGAGAAAAATATAGAAAGAAGGAGATGAGCAATGCAGCTTGGGAAGCCTGCCAGACTTTATAAGGGCTGCAGAGCAGATAGATGAGTGACAGGTATTTATTTATTTTGGCAGCCTGGAATATTTGGCTAGGAAGCCCTTTGGAATGAATAGGAGATCCTTAATTGTGGTTGTGGACCCCTTGCCTTGTTAACTGTTTATCTTCTAGATTCTCTTCTCAGAAGGAATCTATTCCTGTGTGGTGGGAATCTGTCCTTGTTAAAAAGGAAGCAAAGGACCAGTAGGTAACCCTCATTCTGGCCACCTCTCTCTGAACCAGTGGCAGCCAGTGGCTTTTGCCATGGACCCTCTCAGTGGTTATTCCGAAGCTCTGGAAATCCTTTCTTGAATCAAAATCCACCTATAATGTGGCTTTTCTCATCTCCTACTGCCTTCCACCTTACCACACATTAATTTTTATTTGATAATATTTAGCTGTACGTGTTTTAACCTTTGTAAGCCACCTTGAATCTGGGACTGACATGGAGGCCACCAGCTGCCACAGGTCTGAACACAAGTCAGCACTGAGCATGTTAGGCACCACAGCAGAATGCCCAAGTGGCCCTGCCTCCCTGATAGCACTCTCTTCGTCGCACCCTCTTTGGAGGCCAGGTGACATGTCATGCTAAGCAGCAAAAATCATAATCAGGCCCATAAAAGTGGGGTAGGGGAACCTGGTATGAGCCTTCAAGATCTGGCATATAAAAATGGCTTCAAATAACGTATTAAATGCTGTGGGGATCTGTTGCAAGCATGACTGGTCCAATCTTCCAACTCTCAGCTTTACAGGCTGAAACAACTGAGATGAGTACCACATGAAGCAGGCTGGCCCAGCTCTCTATAAAGGTTGCCCCAACTCTCACAAGAGGGGGGCTTCAAGATCAAAGAGATCTTGCACAAGGAACTCCTATCACAAGACTTGAGGCATGCTTTATAGAAATTTGCCTCATATGTACAAGCCAGGCATGAGCTGGCCTGGCAAAAGAGAGAACTATCCCATATTGCTGTTTGGAAGATATGGCAATTCTTTGTGGAGGGCCTGAAAAACTGTTTCTGCTGGCGCCCAAACCTGCTATCAATGGCTCTGATCACAGCCATGTTTACTTCTCTAATAAAGCATTTGATGAATACAGGCAGCTTAACATTCTGCAGACCTGGAGTGGCAAAACAGAGAATGGGGACCACATGCAAGACTAAGGCTATTTTTGTGGTCTTTGAACCAGCCTAGACTTCCTGGATTGGCAAGAATAAAAAAAGAAAAAGGAAAAAAAAGGAAAAAAAGGAGGGGTAAATGGAAGCCTCCAGGTATGGCAATTCACCTTGAAATGGGTTGCTGGGGAGGGAGCTACATTGTTTAACATCAAGAAATACCCATTTTTCAAACCCCAAAGTAGACTTCCACAACTTTCCTTTGCTACTGCTGTTTTTGTTGTTGCATTTCTGGCCATCTCTGCAACCCTTGGCCCTTGGCCCTTGAACCTCCCACAGGTGCATAGCCCATGCATTTCACAGATGGACACTGGGACATGTGTGGCTAAGCAACATCAGAGTGTTGTCAAGATTGCTGAATTTATTAACAAGGAAGAACACACAAACCAAGAGAGGCTGCAGCAGTTTACTTTTGCCTGAACCTACTGGGAGGGGAATAGATTGAGTGGGAGCTTAAAAGGGAATGATGTCAAAGGCTGAAAACACAGAGGGCCACTGAACCAGAGCCATCTACCATTTGTCCACCAATCAAAGCAAATTCCTGAATTAATGAATATTCAAAGTTCTGTGAAACCTGTTTGCTCCTGACAATGAAGCTGTTTTCACTATCATTTGCTTTGTTGGTGCCTGTCATTGCCATTTTGATTTATACTCAGGAGATCTATATACAAAGAGGTCTACTATAATTGGCTTTTTCTTTTCTTTTTCCTCTTTTTTTGTGTTTCTTTATTTATTTATAAAATATTTTATACAGAAAAACAATTTTTAAAAAGTTTCACGTTACTACATAGTATCAGAAAATGTATTGAAGTTTACAGATCAATACTTCCGAAGTCACTTTAAAAACAATTCCGAACACCGGGATAAGAGGATTTTCTTAGCCAGAACTAACATCATGTCAGTCAGATTTTAGGGTTGCCAGGTTAGGACTACTACAGGCTGTCACGTTTCAGGGCCAAAACTTGACTTCTACGAATGGCTCTTTGTGATGTCATAGAGGACAGGCCCTGGTAATGACATTAAAGCATGATGCACTAAACACAACCACAATTGTGCATAGTATGCCTTTCAAACAAAAATACCTTGAAATTCCTCCCTCTTGTCCTGAGGCCAAGGACCGAGACTGAGACTTGGCATCCCTAGTTCTAAAGTTTTGCATGCTATCACCCTCTTTGTTTAACTTGAATGCAGAAAATATCATAAGAGCAGATTTAGACTCAGAAGAAGGAGGAGTGAAGATAGTAAGAAGGAATAACAACAACCTAAGATATGCAGATAACAACAGAATACTAGTGGAAAACATCACAGACTTGGAAATTAAAGAAGAAAGTGCAAAGGTAAACTTACTGCTGAACATAATGAAAACAAAAATAATAATCACGGAGGATCCTAGATAATGAAGAACCTAGACAACGAAGAGTTGAATATTTCCTGTACCTTGGATCAAATATTGACGAGATCAGAGACTACAGTTAATAAATCAAAAGAAGATTAGGTTACAGGAAACTGCATACATCTGCACAACCTGGAGAGCTCTTTTTAAAAATGATTTGTTTCTGTTAGAGTGTGGGTGCATCATTTAAACAGCACACTTCCAAAGTGGCCCAAAGCAGCTTTATTTTCACCTATCTGTTCAGGCCTTAAGTTATTCATCTGATAGTGTTATTGAATCTAAATAGTAAAAGGCAAAAGACTAATTTGGAGTGGGGGTGTCATAAGCTAAAACTTTCTTATGTCCCCTTGTCCAAGAAAACCAGAATCCAGTGCTCTTTGAGAACCTAAAGATGAGAGCTCAGCTAGCCTTTGCAGGAAGAGTTATTGGTTGTTAATTGTGCTTGTAGCAGTACATGCAGGTTATTTAAGTGCTGTCATTTTGGCTGGCTGTGAGGAGAGAGGTACTTGCTGATGAGATAACTTTTCAAACTATAATAACCTGCTGAACAGATGACTGTGTTCCCATAGGCAGTATCATACCTACAATGCTTGCACTTCATTCTGCTGTTGACCTGCATGAGAGATAGACTTGTCAGATCTACTTTGGATTTCTTTTTAAAAAAATACCCTATAACCTCAAGATTATCTGTTCAAAGCTAGCACAAAGACCTGCGAGAGTATGTTTGCCAAGGTCTTGGAGAGCCATGACTACAAGCTGCATACAGGTGTAGAAGGAGCTTTCCAAGTATTCCCCACAGCCAGTTGGGTCAATGTGTGGGGTAAGAATGCTGATTGGTCATCTGGCTGATGTGGCACTCCCTGGGGGAAGCCACTGGACAAGGAAATATTGGATACCTTCTTGTGCCGTGTCATAAAAAGCTGCTACAATAGCATAGCTAGCTGCTGATAAGTCACCAAAAAGTTTGTGGTGCCATTTAGACTGAAAGATTGGGGATTTCTTTTTAATACCAGAACTGATTCGGCTCACAGTGCTTTCTCACAAAAGCCTACTCCTGACTACTTCAAGCTAGCAACAGCCATAGCAAGTACATTTCTATATCGCTTATCAGTGAATTAACACTCTCTACAATGTGTTTACAATGTGTAACCCCCCCCCCCCGAAGCTAGGTACTCAATTTACTGACTATGAAAGGATGGAAGGGTGAGTGGACCTTGGAGCCCCCTGGCATCAAACTCACAACCTTGTGGTTGCAGTACTGGCATTTAACCACTGCACCACTAGGGCTTCCTTTACTCCAGCAGCCTCCTCTAGGTGGGAAATGTCATTCGTATTATTAAATAATTGGGAGTCAGAAAAGTTTCAGTCTATCAGTGGGTCTCCACGTACCTTCTGCCCATCCTTGCATTAGCTTCCTGGAAAGCATGTATGCACACACAGAGAGAGAGAGAGAGAGAGAGAGAGAGAGAGATCATACAAGTTACATAACTTTAATTATAGCTAGCCACCTGACCAGTTCTATCCCAAGCATAATGTTTACCCAGAAAGACAAACAAGATGCTTTGTTACCAAGGTATGATTCCATTCCTGTCAACAGAGAAGAACAATCTAGAGCCAAACTTATGTTCCGCTATGGAATAAGCATGCTGCTAAGGTCATTAGAGGTAAGTAAAATAAATACGATGTTACGTGGCCTCCATGCTAGATGGTGCTCTGCTCAGCTGGGCACAATTCACTAAAACAAAATCCAGAAGGAGGCAGAAAGGGAACAGCAAAAGCTGACAAGCCTCAGCAAATCATACAGGGGTTGAAACAGCCCTTGCTCTTCAGCACTGGACTGAGTAATTCCTAATTACCTTACAGTCTAGGTGACCAAAGAGCATTTGTTTATGCAGTGGGGTAGCCACTGGTATTGCTTTAGGTAGCTGTGGCACAGGATGTCCCACAGGCCAGATGAATCACACTATTTTTTTAATTCTGCAATTTGAGTGTGAAGCCTACTTTGTCAGGTATTTACATATGATCTGAGTATAGCTGTCTTACATTTGCTAAATGCCATTAACAATATTGAAACATGAGAAAAATCTCAGAAGTCATATTTGAATGTCTTTAGCCCAGCCTGGCCCACCCGCATATGTTCCAGGGGTGTTGGACTTTGAATACCTTCACCCCACAGTCATAATGTCCATGATCACTGGACAGATGGAAGTTGTAGTCCAATACGTCTGGAGAGTACCTGGTTTGAAGTTGTTTTAGACAATCGCAGCCTTAGCTTTAAGCACTGGACAGTGACTGTACACTAAAAATATGCAAGAAAAAACCTTGAAGATAGTGATAGGTGTTGTTGTTAACTGCCCTCGAATCGATCTCAACCCATGGTGACCCTGCTGATGAGACATCTCCAACACCCTCTTTCCTCCACTGCTCTGCTCTACTCCTGCAAACTCATACTTGTGATCTCTTTAATAGAGTCCCTCCATCTTGCATGTGGCCTTCCTCTATTTCTACTTCCCTCTACCTTTCCTAGCATTACTGTTTTTTTCCAATGATCCATGCCTTCTCATGATGTGTCCAAAGTAAACCTGAGTTTTGTCATCTTGGCTTCTAGGGAGATTTCTGACTTGATCTGCTCCAGGACCCATTTGTTGGTCTTTTTGGCTGTCCATAGAATTCTTAGCACTCTTCTGCAGCACTACATCTCAAACTCTTATCTTCCTTCTTAACTATCCAGCTCTCACATCCATACATGGCAATAGGGAATACAATGGCTTGTACGATTTAACTTTCGTGCTCAGTTGTATACCCTTGCCTTTTAGGACCTTCTTTAGTTCTTTCATAGCTGTTCTTTCCATTCTTAATCTTCTTCTGATTTCCTGGTTGCAGTCTCCATTTCTATCAATGTTTGATCTCAGGTATGAGAATTCTTTTACTATTTATAGTTCTTCATTGTCTAATTTGTGTAGGTTCTCTGTGGTCATTATTTTTGTTTTCTTTATGTTCAACAATAGGCCTGACTTTGCACTTTCTTCCTTGATCTTTCTTAGTAGATGTTCCAGGTCTTTGAGGTGTTCTGTTAGTATTATGGTGTCATCTGTGTAACTCAGATTTCTTCCTCCTATTTTCATTTCTCCTTCTTCTGTGTCCAAATCTGCTTTTCTCACAATATGTTCTAGACATAAGTTGAACACATTATTTGGAAAGGGGGAGGGGGATTTCTGTCCTTATGCCTTCATTTCCCCTTGACTTAACTCTTCCTCCTTCTCCTCATCCTCCTCATTTCATTCATTTATATTCTGCTTTTCTCCCAATAATGGGATACAAGGTGGCTAACAACATCTGCTATTGACTGCTCTTTCCAACAGTAATTTCCACCATCTGTTGTGTTAGGCCTGAACCATATTTATTTATTTACATTTAATTTCTATCCTGCCTTTCTCCCTGAAGGGACCCAAGGCAGCTCACAAATAAAAATTCTAAAAACATTGCAATAAAACAATTAAAACATCAGCCAAAAACAGTATAAAATTACAAACATTAAAACCTCAATAAAATCACAACATCCATCCCATATAAAACCTATTCCATGCCTACACATTAAAAGCCTGCCTGAACAGAGCCATTTTTGCCTGATGATGAAAGGCCAGCAAGGATGGGGCCAAACTTCCTTCTCGTGGAAGGGCATACCAGAGGGCAGGAGCAGCCACTGAGAAGACTCCCTCTTGTGTCCCGACCAGGCGAGTCTGTGATGGTGGAGGGACCAAGAGAAAGTCTTCCCCAGAAGATCTTATAAAGCCCATGTAGGGCTTTATAAGTCATAACCAGCACTGTGAATTGTTAGTCTCAATTAGAGTAGACCCATTGAAGGAACTGGACTTATATAAATCCAATTCAATAAGGAACTGGACTTTTATATTCCATCTTTCCCCTTGGAGCACTTCACTTATGCTAGACTACAAGCCGCCTCACCCAGCCAGCGTAGCTGTTGGCTGTATTTAATGGGATGGTGAGAATTATATTCAAACAGATCTGGAGAACAGCATGTTGCTAGAGCTGTAGGCCAACTCATCTGAGAGTACAGGCTGGGAATACAGACCTAGCCTCATGTTAGGTTTTTCCTTTCTTTACCTGGAAGTGAGTCCACTTTCATACAGCTGTATTGCCCTTCATTGTTCATAATAACAGGGCAATGCTCCTGCCTGATTCAAGACTGAATATATTTTGCAGATTCTCTGATGCAGCCCACTAGAATCATAGGACCTTATCAGATGGAAGGAATTTCTCTTTATTGCAAATGGAGCCAACTGGAGCCAATTCGAATTCACGTGAATTCACTAGTTTAGCGAATTTACGTGAATTCCAATTACATTTGGAATGTGTTCAGAATGACTTCCCATTACCCCAAAATGACCTCCCATTGCCCGAAATTGCATGAGATGCTTTTTTTCGCAATTTACGTAAAACCCATGATTGCGTTCGAAATGACTTCCCTTTTGCCCGAAATTGTGTGAGATACTTTAATTTGCAATAATGTGAAACCCCATTATTGTGTTCAGATTGCCATCAGATTATACTTCCAATTTCCAACGTCTGATAAGGTTCATAGAGTTGGAAGAGACCACAAGAGACCCTGCCATGCAGGAACTCACAATCAAAGCACCCCTGACAGATGGCCATCTAACCTCTGTTTTAAAACCTCCAAAGAAGGAGACTCCACCACACTCCAAGGCAGTGTGTTCCACTATTGAACAGCTCTTACTGTCAGGAAGTTCTTCCTAATGTTGAGGTGGAATCTCTTTTCGTCTAGTTTGAATCCATTGCTCTGGGTCCTATTCTCTGGAACAGCAGAAAACAAACTTGCTCCATCCTCAATATGATGCCCCTTCAAATCCTTAAAGAGGGCTATCATGTCACCTCTTGACCTTCTCTTCTCCAGTCTGAACATGCCCAGGTTCCCAAGTCTCTCCTCATAAGGCATGGTTTCCATACCATTCACCACTTTGGTTGCCTCCTCTGGTCACATTCTAGCTTGTCAACATTCTTCTTGAATTGTGGTGCCCAGAACTGGACACAATATTCCAAGTGAAGCCTGATCAAAGCAGAATAGAGTAGCACTATTACTTCCCTAGATATACTAGATAGTTTTGAACTGACCATGCAATACTCTTCTACCTTACAGAAAAGCTTCCCAAAGCCAGATATAGCATGATGTGCAAATTGTCTGTCCCATGATAAATGTCTTTAAAAATAAGTTGCAAATTCTCCTCCCTCTCTCTCCCCCTCTCTCTTCTCTGAGTTCCTACCAAAAACTGGAATTAGCCAACAATTCTGCCCAGATCTCCTTAGACTCCAGATGGTTCAGAAATGTGACTGTATCTGCCTTTTTCGTGGGCCTCAAGGAACAGTATTTCACAGAGGCAGTTTGCAAATTTGTCTGAGATGTCTGTGTCACCTTAATCAAAATAACAACACTATAAAAACAATAATAACAGTAATGCAAAAAGTAACACTACTTGGAACATGTCCTATTGTCTGATGATGGAAGCTGAATCACAAATGATCCAAAACTCTAGTCAGTAACATCTGGTAGACCAGTACTATTCAAAATGGTGTTCCAGGGACCAGTGCCAGCCCTTAAGCAATCTGCTGCTGGTCCATAGTGAGTTTCCAAGAATAAAGATATAGTTATAGTAAATGAGCAGAAATATTGTACTGGAATACTAGAGAAATATGGAACCAGTCCCTGGGACATAAAGGGGGGGGGGGGAACCAAGTGCTCCCATCCCCCATCATGTAGCCTGAGAAACTTTGTGGTAGACTGCAAAACTGAGAGTGATGATACTGAGGAGGAGGAGGAGGAGGAGAGTGTTGGTGTTGACACTGATGATGGTACAAACTGATTGACTAAACATTTTAGTATGCAAAGAGATGTTGTAGCACCTTTGAGACTAACTATGCGAAAGAAGTTTGTAGCACAACCTTTCATAGACTATTGTATCTGAGGTAGTACATCCAGTCTATAAAAGCTTATGCTACAAAGTCTTTTGCTCAGTTAGTCTCAAAGGTGCTACAAGGCTGTTTTGCATATTGCTATTCCAGACTAACATGGCTATGGAGTTTATCACACGGGAGGCAAAGTGCCCAAATCCTGTGTATAAAGTGGATTTAAATCCCAGGAAAATCCTGCAAAAGCAGGACTGTTTTCAGACACATTGGGCTGATGAATGTTAACCCGTGCAGAAAGTAAGCAAAATCAGCCACTTTTTACTTTCAGGATTTTCCAGGATTTAATCCCCATTTTTGCATGGGATTTAACCACTTCCTTCCAGTGTGATAAACTCCTATGTCTCTGACTTCTAAGCATTTTAGTGTTATCGCTATAAACAGGATCATAATACTGGTAGCAAAAACAGAAACATTATGTGGAACATGTCATGCTATCTGACAGTACATCTCTGATTCCTAGAAAAGAAAATTTGTTTTTGGAAATATGGTCATCTTGTATGTATTAATGTAGGTGACTAGCCCTTTTTCATTTTCTGTGTATTTTCCTTTCCCCCTTTTCTTTTTGTTTCTTTTTATTTTTTAAATTGGTTTTAACCATCTTATTAAAAATATGCCTTGACTCCCTGGCTTTTTGGATAGAATCTGAATCACTGACAGTCCAAGCTCCAGTTGGAAAAACTGGGTAGACTGTGAACCCAAGAAAAAGAGGGAAAAGGGAGAAGAACGAGAGGAGGAGGAGGAGGAGGGGAAGAAGAGGAATATATGTGAACAATATACAATGTATTGAAAATCAGCTAAGGGCACTATTTGAGGATGTCAAAAGTGCTGTGGAGATATCAATTAAGGAAGCTAAATATTACTTTGTGTATAATAGAGATGGCTACTTTAGATTCCGCACAGTGCAGAACGATAACACATTTCTTATTCTTTCCAGCCTGTTTAGTAATCAGAGGCAACACTTCATTTTCCCCTTTTTCTTTAGGCCAACCATTGGCATGTCTCTTCCTCGCTAAGACTTAGAGTAATTGTAAAGTAATAGCATTTTCCATTTCAGAATCACTGCTCAAATGTTAATGTGTCCATAAGCAGCAGGTGGCTGCTGTTTTCATTCGTGCCTCAGGAATATTCAACCCACACTGACTGTACTGAGGCAGCCTGGTTTGCTCAGAAACACTTTCAGAGGGCTGCCCTTTGGCTCCAGGGCAAATCTGCCCGGGCAGGGAAAGAAACTTCACATTGTGAAATAATAGTTGCCTTCATGTTTGTTGTTAGGATTCTTTCACAGAACATCCTACACATTTTCTGTGGAGACTCATTAAAATGGCCAGAAAAGAAGGCTATGTGAATTGTCAGAGAGAGCAAGGAAATGATGGTTGGTCCGCAAAGGCTCACATCCATAATTGTTCTCAATGTGCTGTCCCTGAACCTGGTTCTTTTCCCTGAGCATCATGCACTATAAATGGTGGTGGCTGGTCACTTTCAGCTCAGGGTTATGTGTGAATTTGCTTTTGTGTTGTAGTCTAAACTTTAAAGGTGCTAAACCCTATCCAGTAAATAGGTTCATTGCCTTGAATATCTCTTTTAAAGTTCTGATTACTTTGGATAACCCGTTCAAGGTTTAGAATTCCACTGTCCCACTGACATGGGAGCCCCAACAAAGTGCACAGTGGCTACCAGAGCGGCCGGGGTGTGGGGGTGTGGGACAAAGACCACTTTTCCATCCCTGAAAGGCCAAATCTCTCAATTTTCCAGTGTAGTTTCTCTCAAAATGGCAACTGGGAGTGAAATTATGTCACTTCCTGTCACCATTTTTGGGAGAATCTACAGAGGAAACCAGGTATTTGAGGATAGTGGCGGGGTTCTGATGGGGTTGTGTCTGTGGTTTTGCATAGTTTTATGCCTGTGTGAAGTCTTCTGTTCTGTTTTCATACAGAAAAATAGGGAGGGTGCTGGCTTCAGGGACGCGCACTGCCAACCTCTTATGTACGTTGTGGACAGTATGTAGGGGGTTCTTGTAGCACCTTTGAGACTAACAAAAGAAGTTGGCAGCATGAGCTTTTGTGGACTTAAGTCTACTTCCTCAAATGCATTTGTTGTTGACATTTTACAGTGCAAATTCTTGTTCTCTTCCCATAACAGTACATTTCCATGCACCGTCACCATTTAGTGTCAGGGCAATGAGTAACTGAGCTTCAACATTGTTTTATGATAACTTGCAGAGGCAAAATATATTAATATGAGGAGGAGACTTCTTCTGTTCCTTCTTCTGTCTCCTCACCTGTGGCAGATAAATATAGGTACGCAAGTCAAGGATTTGGGATAAGTGAGCACTTTGGAGCACTTTTTAGGTCAATGATTCCTGAAGCTTGTTGCTTAGGGTTGTGAAATTGATGCATAGCATATGTGGGTTGTTGCCTTTGGAACAACTATAGTTCACTCACTCAGAATTGTGGGATTCTAGAAGGGACTAACGTAGAAAGATCTTCCCACATCTGAACTTCTGGATTTATGATGATGGTTATCATGAATCTGTTCTGGCTTTTAGTCTGAACTTCAAAGGAGTTATCCCAGGTGCTGAACATATTGGGAGGAGAGGGATCAGCACCGTGGAAAGTTTCCTTAAAATCAGGATTGGAAACCAAATGAGATCCTGATATGGAGGCCAACAACTGGGCAGACTCATCCTATGACCTGCATTTATAGAGCTGCACAGACACTTCTCAGTTGTCCTTTAAGCTGATTAATTTAGCAAATGTGACCTTAGTTCCTTTACTGGTCTGGTCTTTCAACTCTTTCTCCCTTTGCTTGCAACTTGACATTTCTTTCTTTCTGGGAAAAAATTGGCTTATACAACAACAAAAGAACACATGAATGCTAAGTACCTACACCATTCATTTAATGCACTATTATATTTGTGCTAACTTTTGGAGAATTTCAGATAATTTCATGATAGAAGGTTGCAAGTCCTAAGAACTGGGAAAAAATCCAGTTGGATGAAAAAAAATCTTTAAAACTTCAGGACCCCTTTTTATGGAGGGAGAACCTCTCATGTGAAATCCCTCTCATGCAATAAGGGTCAGCAAAGAAGCATGTGTGCATGAAAAAATCACGGAAGAGGAATACAAAGTTGCAAAGACATCGATTTCTGAAAGGTAGTCATTCATTTGCTCAGCTTGGATTGGTGTAGGAATGGCACCTATTCTGCAGGGGGCAGGGAATCTAGCCACACAAGACCTTATGAAGACTAGACTATTTCAATGCATTGTATGTGGGCTCTTTTTTTGAAGAAGAGTACCCAGAAACTTTCAATGGTTCCAAAAACAACTGGCCGACTCCTGACCAGGGCCAGTGACTCAAAGCAGCCTGCCACACACATTTTAAAAACCATCTACTGACTAAATCAATGCTTCTTGAGATATCTGATATCATGGACTGGCATTTATTTTTCTAATGTGCACAGATTGGTAACATATTTGTCTTTTGGCTACAATTCTTGCTTTCTTTCCTGCAAACTTGTCATTTGTATTTATTTATTCATTAAAATATTGATATCCCACCCTATATCCAAAGATCTCAGGGCAGCATACAGTAACATCACTACAGAACAAGTCAATACAGTAACAATAATTTTAAAAGACTAAATGCATATTAAGTCATTCATCACTTAAAACAAGGCAATAGAAAATGAGTTAAATCAATTTAAAATAATGCAAATCATAATGCAGGTACCCAAAAGGTTTTAATAAAAAGCCATGTTTTGATTTGGTGCTTGAATGACACATGATGATGATGATGATGATGATGATGATGATATTATCCCACCCCTCTGCAATGCAACTGGGACGGCTTACAACATTAAAATATACACTCCATTACATAACCCCCAATCCCACCCCCGTAAAATACTATTAAACCAATTACAATTAAAACATACTTAGAAACAGTAACAGTTATAACAAATAAACAGTGACTGTAGCTAATCAGAAGTCAGATAGTTGGGTCTTCTATTGGTGGCCAGGTTGGCATCAATCAGGCCCTTGAGGGCTGGTATTCCATAACTAGGGTGCCACAACACCCTAGTTGTTCTCTCTATTGGTGGGACGCAGAAGATGGTCCCTCCAACAGGCATATAGAGGGAGAAGATCTTCCTCAGCTATTGAGGTCCAAAACTATTTAAGGTATCAAATGTTATCAGGAGCCGCAGGTGATGGTTCGTTGATAGACACATGGACCACCACTTTGACCAGTATTGGACTAAGTGACTTCATTTCCAGGTTTTCCAGGTTGAAAATGTTTGTTCTCACCTTGAACATTCTAAAGCAGAGCAAAGGAAGTGTGTGTGTGTTTGTTCTTTTCCTTCAAGTCATTTCTGACTTATGGTGACCCTATCAAGGGTTTTCCTAGGCGAGATTTGTTCAGAAGGGAGGTTGCCTTTGCCTTCCTCTGAGGCTGAGAGACTGGTCCAAGGTCACGCAGTGGGTTTTCATGGCCAAATGGTGATTTGAGCCTGCTCTCCTGTCATAGTCCCATACTCAAACCACTACACCACACTCACTCTGAATAGAGAGTGTAGCCCTTCAGAAGTTGTAGGCATGCAGCTCCCATGATGAGCCTTAATTACTATAACCCATGGTGATGGACATTTAGTTCAACAACGTCTGAAGTCCATTCTTTCCCACATCCCTATTTGAAAGGCTTTGGACCAGAGTTACCTGCTCCTTGAGCTAATCATGTGTGTATATGTGTGTAAGTGGCAGAGGGAGAATGGCTACACATTCTGCTAAAGGTTTGGTAGAACCTCTTAGCCTTTGTGTTTGTTTTCCTGCCAGACCCACTGGTGTGAAACGTAAAGGTCTGAGGTGTACTATTCATTTGGTTGTTCAACAAGCTTTTTCTCTACCACTTAAAAATTATTTATTCATTTATTTATCTTAATACCAACAATCTATTTCTAAACCAAAGTAATAAACATTCAATGGGGGAAAGAAAAAAAAGCAAAGAGGAAGAGGAGGAAGGAAGGAAGGAAGGAAAACAAAAGAGAAGAAGAAAAGGAAAGAGAAGAAGAAAAGGAAAAGAATATACCTATTTATACCTCCTAAAATAAATAAACAGGGAGAATTTTCTAGTTTTTCAAGAGTAGTGCTGCCAAAAGAAAATATGAGATTCTTAGCAGCTCTGATGCCTAAATCAAGGAGGACCATTGTCCATACATAATGTTTAATGGGGATGGAATAGAATAAAGGATAATGCTGAGATGTGATGTTCTGCCAAAAGGAGCAGCACTGTGAAACAAGAGAAAAACACCCAGTGGTCAGCTCCTCTATGCAACCACTGGTGTCTTTATGTTCCTCTATAATAATATATATTGTCCTTTTTCATTTCCAAATGTAGCTCTACCATTTAAAATGGCACAAATGCACTGCAGAAGCAGGACACGAGATGCTTGAACCTTTAATGTGGCTGTAATCTATTCCTCAAATGCGTGGAAAATTACTTAAAGAACGAGTACAAAATGCAAGAACAAAATGTCTTTCTCCTCCATTTAGAACAAGAAATCCACAAGCTTGAGAAAGGAAAATTTGGCTTGGTGATTTGATATTTATGCTCACTAAGATGCCCCCTTCCACACACCCATGAAGGTAGAAGTTCTGTGTTTTAAAATGAAAAAAACAAAAAAACAAAAACAACCCACAAACACTGGGTGGGGAATTAATTCTTCCAAAATTTTAGATTTTTCTCCTCCCATTGGTATTCAGTCAACTTTCTCTCCCCCTTTTATTTGCTATTCCTTTGAAACATCTGCTGCTTGTTCTCCAACAGGAAGGAAGTTGAGCTTCTCTTATGTGTGGTGGTTTGAAACAAACTTGGCCAGATAACTGATTTTCTGAGTCATCTGACTGAGTGACCCTCTCTCCCCTTAGTAATTATCACTCATTAAAAACTGTCAGAGGCTTCCTTCCTTTTCTCAATCCCTCCTTCTCTGTCTGCACTTGCTTAATATGCAAATAGACTGCTGTCAGCTTGCATGTCATCCCCAGCCTTTTAAAAGGCACTTTTATTATAGTGGCAACCTGATCTTAAACATATTTACTCATATGAATATCTAATTGGGGCTTGGTCTGCAGGTGGCAGTGGGAAGGAATGCAGGAGGTGGAATGGGCTGTAGCACTTTAGATGACAAGTGAGAAAAAGTCCAGATTTTAACATTGTGTATAAGATAAAAACAAACAAACAACATTTTCCCACAAATACAAAAATAGTTGCCCTCTCTTCTAGACTTCTGTTTGTAGGGTTCCTCTGGTTTTGAATGCAAAGCACTCTTCAGGAAAACAATCATACACTGGTAACCCAAAGTGCTGCAGCCCATTTCTGTACATGCAGACTAGGCCTGAGTGCAACAGGACTTATTTCCTGACAGCTGCTGTGTAGAATCAGTGTGATGAAGTGTTTTGAGCATTGGACTATTATTCTGGAGAGCAGGGTTCAACTCTCAGCTCAGCCATGAAACCCACTGGGTGACTTTGGGCAAGTCAAAGGCTCTCAGCCTTAGGGGAAGGCAATGGCAATATCCTCTGAACAAATCTTGCCAAGAAAACCCCATCATAAATTCTCCTTAGGGTCACCATAAGTTGGAAACTACTTGAAAGTGCACAACACAAAGAGAGTGGGAGAGAGCGAGAGAGCGCTGATATGCATAGTTCTGCAGCTGTGCACTGTAGTTACTGGAACACTTTGGCATTGTCTAGTGCAGTCCTTCAGATCTACCTGGCAGTAAATATTTACATTCTGGTAATATTTTAAAAGGCTGGAGAGAACCAGCACTGTTAGACTATGACTTGGGAAACTAGGGTTTGAATCCATGCTCAGCCATGGAAACCCTCTAGGTGACCTTAGGCAAGTCACATTCTCTCAGCTTCAGAGGAAGGCAAAGGCAAACCCCCTCTGCTAAGGAAGACCCATTATAGATTAGCCTTAAGGTGGTAATACAGAAACAACTTGAAGACCCACAACAACAACAACAACAACAACAGCACTGAAAATATCTACTTTGGATCACAGGATCTCAAACTGCAGTCCAGGCTTTATTACGATAATCTGTAGAAATGTTGTGGAAGTGTCAGGAATACTGGTGTATACATCAATTAACAAAGCAGATGTAGCAGACATTAATCCTCTTTTGCATATCCTCCAACCCTGAGGACTGCCATTAGCAACAGAACAATACAATTGCAAATCACTCCTCCCTTCCCAGGGTTACACAGGATATATATATCCAATCCTTTTCCAGGCTATCATTCGCTGAAGATGCCAGCCACGGATGCTGGCGAAACGTCAGAAAGGAACTCTTTTAGAACATGGCCACCTAGCCCGAAAGCCCTACAAAAAACTAAAGTAGATGTATGCTTGGGTGTTTCTTCTTTAATAAAAATTGGGTACTAGGGGCAGACACAACCAGGAAAGAATAAATTCCTGCACCAGAAGAACAGAAAGTAGGCTCTTCTGTCGGCCCTGTCATCATTCACATAGATGCGAACACGGGAGAGTTTCTTCCCAGTGGCTCAGGAACTCCCTTCCTAGAAAGGTTGGACTGGTGCCCTCTTTGCTATCAAAGGCAGGTGAAGACCTTTTTGCTTGGGCAGGGATTTGAGGGCAGGCTTCTTATGGTGAGAGGGCCTTTAATGTGCTGTGTTATTTATATTTGTTCTCCTTTTTTTAATGGTTTGCTTTTAACTGCTTTTAAATTTATTGATCATCTATTTTTAACTTGTAAAATGTGAAAAAATAGCAGTATCTGTTTCAGATTTTGTAAGCTACTTTCAACCTCCAGTGGAGGAAAGGCAGAATATAAATAAATATAACAGCAGCATCAGCAGCAACATCAACATGCTTCAGCAAGTGTTTTATCCAAAACTAACAGTATGCACATGTGAAATCATAGAATCAGAGAATTGGAAGAGACCTCAAGGGCCAACCAGGCCAACCTCTTGCCATGCAGGAATGAACAATCAAAGCTCAAAGCAGCTTCAATAGATGGCCATCCAGCCTCTGTTTAAAACCTCCAAAGTAGGAGAGTCCATCACACTCCAAGGGAGTGTGTTTGACTGTTGAAGAGCTCTTACTGTCAGGAGGTTTGTCCTAATGTTGAGATGGAATCTCTTTTCCTGTACAGTCGGCCCTCAGTATCCACCAAGGATCTGTTCCAGATCCCCTCCCCCCCATGGACACCAAAATCCATGCATGCTGAAGCATACATTGTCCTCAATGGTGGCACATGCATGCATCCATGCTGCCATTAGGGACAGCCCCCATTTTCCTGTGGTGGTGTATGCTTGTGACCATGGTACCATTGGGGACAATGGAACTTAATGGAGATGTGACCACATGCATGGTGGTGCCGCCACAGGATAACAGGGTCTGTCCCTAATGGTGGCCCGGCTGGGTGCATGCACCACCATTGGGGAAAACGCAGACTTGCCATTCACAGATGCTTGAATCTGCAGATGGCAAGTCCATGGATACCAAGGACTGACTGTAGTTTGACTACATTGCTCCAGGTCCTATTCTCTGGAGCAGCAGAAAACAAGCTTGCTCCCTCCTCAATATGACAATCCTTCAGATACTTAAACAGGGCTATCATATCACCTCTTAACTGTCTCTTCTTCAGGCTAAACATACTAAGCCGCTTCTTATAGGGCTTCATAGTTTCCAGACCCTTCACCATTTTGATTGCCCTCCTCTGGACACACTCCATCTTGTCAACATCCTTTTTGAATTGTGGTGACCATAACTGGACACAGTATTCCAGGTGAGGCCTTACCAGAGCAGAATAGAGTGGCACTATTACTTCCCTTGATCTAGACATTATACTTCTATCATTGCAGCTTCGAATTGCATTGGCCTTTTTAGCTGCTGCATCACACTGTTGACTCGTGTTCAACTTTTGGTCTACTAGGACTCCTAGATCTCTTTCACATGTAGTCTTGTTAAGCCAGGTGCCCCCCATCCAGTATCTATGTATTTCGTTTTTTCTGCATAAGGTGTAGTGCCTTAAATTTCACAGTGTTGAAATTCATTTTGTTAATTTTGGCTCAGCTTTCTAATCTATTTAGCTCATTTTGAATTTTGATCCTCTCCTCTGGGCTATTAGCTACTCCTTGTAATTTAGTGTCATTTGCAAATTTTATAAGCATCCCCTCTGTTCCTTCATCTAAGTCACTGATAAAGAAAAATGAAACAACTAGGTCAAGTATGCATTGCTTAAGTAGGCAAAAACGTTTTGTACCTATTATTATTAGTAGTAGTAGTAGTATTTGTCTCCCACAATGCATTCAGATAATAAGATAATAGAAGCTTCATCTTCCAGTGTTGCACAAACCACAGTTCCCCGTGATGTCCAATTTCAGGGAATTCTAGTCCAGGAACCAGTCTAATTGTGGTTTGTTTCTGTCTAATTAGAGCTTAACTAAGTCACCATTCTCTACATTTGAATATCACAACTGTGGCATGTTTATAATTACTGATGACAGCTTCCAGTCACCTCTGGTGTACAAAAAGGTAGAAGGTTCCCCATGAATCATTCATAGGGGCAATAGTTGGTGATACATCTGAACTGAGAGAGCAGGACTATACATAATAATAACAATCTGTGCTATACACTACAGTTTTGTGGCATATGGATGAGTTTTCAAAGTGGCTAAAGGTCTAAGGGGAGCCAGTGTGGCATAGTGGTTTGAGTGTTTGACTGTGATTCTCGAGACCAGAGTTCGATTCCCAGCTTAACCATGAAACACACTGGGTGACCATGAGCAAGTCACATCCTCTCAGCTTCCATAGAGGCAATGGCAAACCTGCTCTGAACACATCTTCCCAAGAAAAACCCATGATGGGTTTGCCTTAGCGTTGCCATAAGTCAGAAATGACTTGAAGGCACAAAACAACAACATCCAAGACACTATTTGAAAAGCAAAGCCCATTGCACTTTTCTCCTTCTCTGCCTATGCTACCACTTCTTGTTGGCAAAACTGGGATTATGTTCACTCGTTCTTCTCATCCCTTGTAGGATTTATCTACCAAACTGCAGTAAAATGTTTTAAAAAAGTGAAAAATGGCCTATTGAACACATTTTAAAAATTCAAATTGTTCATTTAAATATTTCCCTCTTTCATATCCAGTTCAGACAACCCAAGGGCAAAGTCACAGCTCATTTCAGCTTGCCAGTACATAGCTTTGACAGAAAATTCAGTGAGCTAGAATGAAACCTTCATAAATGGTAAGCCTCCCTTCTCTTGAAATATACTGTATATGAAAAAAAGAAAAAGAAAAAGAAAAGAAATAATCTTTAATCAGAAGACATTAGCAAATAGATCTTTTGCTACCCCTCCCATGCCTCCCACACTGTATATCCAGCAAATGGAATTCCTCATTTGCACACCCAGGAGTGCTTTGCTGAATTGCGGCTGCTAGATGTAAATTATTCCCCCTGGTGTCAATGAAACTTATTTGTACGTAATGTTTTTAGAGTAGGTGTTCAAAATTCAGTGGCATAAAACTCTGAAATGAAAGCGCTCACGCTAAACAGAAAGTCAGGAAATGTATAATTCAGCTAATACCACCCTTGACAACCATCAGTTTAACTCCGCTCTGTGACATGAAGTATGACAACTATATAAATCCGTGGAAGTGAGTAAGCTGTTCATTCCCCATGCTTTTTTGTATTTGTTATTAGTTACCTCTTTCTAATGGAGGGGGGAGATGGACTAGCTAAGCAGTACTGCCCATGCTTTGCCTACTGGAGGCTCCAGGTTCTGTCTCCAGAATCTCTAGTTAAAAAGATCTGCTTGCAAGCAAAGAGAATGTCCTCCACCCCAATCTCTGGAGTGTTGTGAATGGAGCAGTGGCATCCCCCAGTGCTCTAACCCATGATGTCACCCCCACACCCATTGACTTCCTCCTATACCACACTATATGGAATCTTTAGTAATAGTTTTTTGTATTCTCATAAATCATAGTAGTAGTAATAGTAGTAATAATAATAATAATAATAATAATATATCCTGCCTTTTCTTGAAGGAATCGAGGTGGGTTACAAAACAAGAATGACAATAAAATACAATATGTTTTTAAATAAAATTGAAAAGAATATTAAAAAAATAAATTTAAAATTTACATTTTTAAGAAACCTAGAGCCTCTCATCTCTCTTCCCACTGAGCCTTACACCACTCATACCATCTCTTCAGTATTTTAAAGGGATGCAGGTGAATTCCACTGCCCTTTTCTGCAAAAAGGCAGATGTTTGGGGAGCAGTGGTATCACCATCAAGTGATGCCCCTGAGATGGAGCAGATAATACTGCCTCAGTTAAACAAATAATCTAATCTAGTATAAACCAGTTTCTTATCTTCAACTGCAATGTCTATTGCAGGACTGAGAAATTTTAGTATTTCAATCCTGTATGCTAAGGAGAATTAAACTAAAATTAGAGTTCAGTGAGAATTTGATGGACTTCTCATCTGAATGCATTCTTTCAGAACTGTTGTGTAAACCCAAATGGAGTTCTATATCAACATTTACACTTTTCTGAATTATTAATTCTCCGTAACAAAAAAGTGTACACAAATGCAAATAGGATTAAATTGGCCACTGTAAAACCGATGTTAAAAAAGCCCTCCCTCGACCCCCTGATTCATAATAACTATCGGCCAGTTTCGCTATTGCCATTTTGGGGGAAGGTGATCGAGAGGGCGGTTGCGATGCAGCTTCAATCGATCTTGGATGAAACGGATTATCTAGATCCATTTCAAACCGGTTTTCAGGCAGGCTACAGGGTTGAGACTGCCCTGGTCGCCCTGGTCGATGATCTCCGTCTGGGTAGGGGTAGCGTGTCCCTGTTGGTGCTCTTGGACATTTCAGCGGCTTTCGATACCATCGACCATGGTATCCTTCTGGACCGCCTGGCAGAGGTGGGAATCGGAGGCATTGCGCTCCAGTGGTTCCGGTCCTATCTCTCTGGGAGGTTCCAGATGGTGCAGCTGGGGGACGTTTGCTCTGATAAGAGGGCCCTTAAATCTGGGGTCCCTCAAGGAGCTATTCTGTCCCCCATGCTTTTCAACATTTACATGAAACCGCTGGGAGAGATCATCCGGAGGCATGGGGCGCGGGGTTATCAGTACGCTGATGACACCCAAATAGTTTTCTCTATGTCTCCGACTGATGCAGTGACCAGGGATGGCATCGCTCCTCTCGTGGCCTGTCTGGAATCGGTAATGGACTGGATGAGGGAAAACAGACTCAGCCTGAATCCAGAGAAAACAGAAGTACTCATGATAGGTTCCCCCGGCCCAGGGATGGAGGTGGCTCCACCTGTTCTGAGCGGGCTCACGCTTCCCGTAAAGGACACTGTACGCAGCTTGGGGGTGCTCCTTGATTCGTCGCTCCATCTCACTTCTCAGGTGGATGCGACGGTCAGGAGCACCTGTTTTCAGCTTCGGCTGTTACGCCAGCTGCGCCTCTACCTGGACCGGAGGGACCTTGAAACTGTAGTACATGCTCTGGTAACCTCTCGATTGGATTTTTGCAATGTGCTCTACATGGGGCAGCCTTTGTATCACACTCGGAAGCTACAATTAGTGCAGAACATGGCAGCACGGCTGGTCACTGGAGCCTCCAGGACCTGCCATATAACACCGGTATTAAAAGATCTCCATTGGCTGCCTATTTGCTTCTGGGCTCAGTACAAAGTGCTGGTTATTACCTATAAAGCCCTAAATGGCTTGGGCCCAGAGTACCTGAAGGATCGTCTCTCCCCACATAATCCGCCCCGCACACTTAGATCTTCTGGGCAGCAACTACTTAAAGTTCCAGAGGCCAGATTGGCAACCACTAGAAAGAGGGCGTTTTCTATCGCGGCCCCGAACCTCTGGAACTCGTTGCCCACGGAGCTCCGCCTGGCTGCCTCCCTTACCCAGTTTAAGAAGGGGTTAAAAACATATTTGTTCAACCAGGCCTACCCCTGATTATCCCCCCTTCCCTCTTCATGACTTGGATCGGAACAATGTTATTCTTGGGCTGAAATTGTTAAATTACTATTCTGATCAAATGTTTTAACTTGTGTATATGTTTTAATTTGTGTATATGTGCACTGCCCTGATCTTTGGAAGGGCGGTATATAAATAAAGTTATTATTATTATTATTATTATTATTAGGAAGGGCAAATGCAGACAAAGATGTCTGTCATACTCAAAATGACATTAAAATGCATTTTGTTTGAGAAAGTTGCTTGCAAAAAAAAGTGTATATTGGATAAAAAATATTTTTCGGTTAAAAGTGTATAGCAAAAAACATGCCCATTAAAACTGGTAATTTCATGAACACAGTGGGACTTACAAGTAAAGATACATAGGATTGGACATCACATCACATCAAAAAACCCAACTATAATTGCTCAGACATCATTGCACCAGAGGCTGCCTTTTTCTCAATAGAGTTGAGATGGAATTCCACATGTGCATTGCCATAATGAATGGAAATTGTGCAGTAGTTGAGCTTACTGGATCACCCCTCTGGATATTAGGCCTGTGATTCATCTTAATTTTCTACATTTACTTAATTAATTCCATATTTCATGTTGCAAGGGAATATTGAAGCTACAGTCTTAGACACACTTGCTTGGAAATAAGCTGTAGGGTCAGGACTCACTTCCTGGTAAATATGCATAGGATTCAATTGTAACATTACTATAGATGAACGCTTACATTTCCCTGCTGTGTCGTGTTAGCAAAGCTTTGGGTCACTGCATTTGCACTAGCATTTTATTTTATTTGGAGTTCTGCTTTCCTCAGCATTTGTGCCAAGGGGAAAAAGGAAAGAATTAGGATTACAGCCTGTTTGGTAGTTTTGCTTCTGCAAGAGTGCTGGAAGGCCTTTCAGATTGACAGGTGTCATTCAGTGAAACCAAATTAGCTCTTAAGATGACATCAAGCCTTCCACTCTGCCAGATGAGGAAGTAGCAGGTTTTCAGCCACTGTCTGCCCTTTCAAATACCCTACACATGTAGAAGGCCACACTCATGATCTGTTTTTGCTAGTTATCATGATGGTGGCCCAGGACGTAGCCAAAGGAGCATGGGTTAAGGCCCATTTTAGAACCTATGTTGTAATAGTAAGGGCAGCAAAGAAACAGTTCTTTGCTGTCTCTGTTACATCTGCTCAGTCTGGATCAGCACAGCTGTTTTGGGTAGTTAAAGGGCTGTTACATCCTAGACCTCACATTGCTGAGGAGGAGTCCCCACTCCTCAGAAAAGCCCTGTGACAAATTTGTTAGAATACTTTGTGGAGAAAATTGCTCTGATTTGTTCTGACTTGGACTACATGTTGAAGATAGAGTCTGGGGAGGTAACAGAGGAATGTATTTGTCTGGTTTGATGGATGAGTTTTAGTTTGTTCAACATGATGATGTGGACATGTTGTTTGGAGAGGTGAGGCCAACTACGTGTCTGTTAGACCCATGTCCATCCTGCCTAGTGAAAGCTGCCAGAAGAGCATTGGCTAATTAGGTGGTGGAGGTTGTAAATGCTTCTTTGAAAGGGGGCTATGTTCCATCCTTTCTAAAAGAAGCAATTATAAAACCTTTGTTGAAAAACCCTTCATTGGACCTCCCTGCCTAGGTAACTATCAGCCAGTCTCCAGTCTCCCCTTCTTGGTAAGATCCTACAGCAAATGATGGCAACACAACTCCAGGAATTCCTGGATGAAATGGATTACCTGGACACATTCCAATCTAGGCTTAGGTCTGGTTATGGAACAGAAACAGCCTTGTTTACCTTGGTGGATAACCTACACTGGGCGTATATTCGTCTTCCTGGATCTTTCAGTGGCATTTGATACCATCGGCCGTGTATCCATCTGAGTTGTCTGGCTCATATGGGACTTGAGGAGGGCAGATCTGGCCACAGTGATTCATGCCTTAGTAACTTCTAGATTAGACTACTATAATGCACTCTACGTTGGGTTACCTTTGAAAAGTGTTTCAGTAAAAGTGCAATTAGTGCAAAATGCAGCTGCCAGACTGGTGTCAGGTATACATTTTAGAGATCATATAACACCAATCCTGCAAGAATTTCTCATAGAATCATAGAATCATGGAGTTAGAAGAGACCACGGGGCCATCCAGTCCAACCCCCTGTCATGCAGGAACTTGGAATCAAAACATCCCTGACTGATGGCCATCCAGACTCTGTTTAAAGACCTCCAAAGAAGGAGACTCTACCACTCTCCAAGGACATATGTTCGACTGTCGAACAGCTCTTACTGTCAAGAAGTTCCTCCTAATGTTGAGGTGGAATCTCTTTTCCTTTAGCTTGCATTCTAAGTACAATGCAGAAACCTCCTCTAGAAACTTTGGGTTTCCCAAGAACCAGACCAAACAGTCACTTTAGCAAAGGGGTTTCTGAACTGGTAGGAGGCTAAGATTTTCCGCACTTAGTTCCTCCGTTAAGGCCTTTACTAAGATGTTAGCTCTGACTTCCTTCTGAGCTGCATCCTTCTTAAGATGGAGCAGGTCCAACTCTATCTGTAATCTGTCCTGATCAGCTTTAGCCTTTGCTAGCTCTACTTCCTGTTGGGCTTTGGCCTGTTGCAGGTGCACTTCCTCCTTGCTGAAGAGAAGGCCTTGCTTGGCCACGTGGGCCACCACCTCAGCCTCTAAGACTGTCTAACATACAGTCTGTAGGCGGTCCAAGAAATAGTTGTTGGATTGGACTGATCAGGGAAGTCTTGTAGAAATAAGTATACTTGTAACATGTATGAAAAACTAATATAATTGAAGTATGTCAAATGTCAAATGTCACATAATGGCTGACATCTGGAATTATATTAAGTTTTCCAGGATGGTGGTGGAGAGGCTGGGAGTGTTTGTTTTGGCTCTCTAAAGTTGTCTTAAAGATAAGGACTTCAGAGCCTGAAGTTAAAGTTTTCCTTATATGTGAATATGTCCTTTTTTGGATGCTGTTTAGGTTAATATTTCCTTCTTCCCTGTACAGTGCCCAAAGCCTCACCAGTATAATGTAATCTGTTTTTTAACCATGTAGTACCCCGCCTCGATTGTTTTACAGAGGGGCGGGTAAGAAATAAACATCATCATTATTATTATTCATTGTTCCATGTTCTAGTATCTGGAGCAGCAGAAAACAAGCCTGTTCCATCCTCAATGTGACACCTCTTCAAATACATAAACAGGGCTATCATATCACCCCTTAACCATCTCTTCTCCAGGCTAAACATACCCAGCTCCCTAAGTCTTTCCTCATAAGGCGTGGTTTCCAGACCCTTCACTATTTTGGTGGCCCTCATCTGGACATGCTCCAACTTGACAACATTGTTTTTTGAATTGTGGTGCCCAGAACTGCACACAATATTCCAGGTAAGGCCTGACCAAAGCAGAATGAAGTGGCATTGTTACTTCCCTTAATCTAAACACTATCCTTCTATTGATGCAGCCTAAAATTGCATTGTCCTTTTTAGCTGCCATATCACACTGTTGACTCATGTTCAACATGTGGTCTAGTAGGACTCCTAGATCTCTTTCACATGTAGTCTCATTCAGCCTGGCGTCTTTGCCTTACAGTTTGCTCAGTTCAAGGTGCTAACCTACAAAGCCCTCAACAAGACTTATTGTAGCAGTTTTTAAAGTTTAATTTCATATGTTTTAACATGCTTCTATCTGTGTATGCTTTTAATTGTTTTTACTGGTCCATTGGCTTGAGAGCCCTTGAGGGCTGGAAGGCAATACAGAAATACTTAAAATAACATGAATAAATCAATAATTAAATTTTCTGGTAATTTTTTTTCTAATATTGGCACTAATTGTCATGTTTTACTGCTGCACCACCTAAAGTTTTCCTGATGCAAAACATGATGACTTCTTGAGAAATTCAATGTTCTCTACCTATATAGGAGCCTGTTGCTTCACAAAGAAAGCAGACATGCTGGGTTCCAAGGAAACATCTTCTTTGAATTGCAAATGACCATTAAATTTCCTTGAATTTGAAAATCTACCAGTGACCATATGGCCAAAAAGGAGGGAGGTGCCAGCCTGCAGATAGCCCTCCCTACCATCTGAACTATGACCAGAAACAGAAAATGCAAGTTCTTCTGTTTGCCTGATGAAGAAGCCAGTGTGACTTTGCCTGCAACATATAATTGTGCATTTTGGTTAGTCCAATAAAGGTATCGTGTTTGGATGTTATTGGACTTCTGGTAAGGGGGTGAGTCTCACGTTTATAGCCTCCTAGTGATGGGAAACAGAAATCACTTGAGGAACAGAATACATAGCATTGTCAATGGGTGTGGGAGCCTATTTACATATTTAAATATGGACTACTTCGGCTATCAATGTGGGGCTGTTAACTGGGACAGTACCTATTTACTGCATTAGGTCTGTGCTTTCTCATCTCCGTTGTCTCCCAGTGTGTTTGCTGTCAGAATTCAAAATACTGTTTTTTATCTTTAATGCTCTCCATCACTTGGGAACTGAATATCCAAATAATTTGTTTTCTCCTTATGTGCTTGTCCATACTCTCAAAAACTTCAAGATAAGCCCCTTATTTGGATGTTTCTGCTATCTGTGATGTGGTGGGCGACTGCAGGTGAAGGGACTAGTTTTCGTAGCACCCCAGTTGTAGAATGCACCTCCTGAGGAGGTTGATCTGGCACCTGGCTGAGTGCCATTTCAATGCCAGCCAATTAAACCAATTTCTTCAACTGCCATGGCTCAGTGCTATGGAATTCTGGGATTTGTAGTTTGTTGTAGCACCAGGGCTCTCTGACAGAGAAGGCTAAATATCTCCCAATATGGCAAATCCAGGAATTCCATAGCACTGAGGTATGGCAGTTAATATATGTCAAACAGCATTAATTTTGTTTGCTCTACCCACAGATATCACTGGGAATATGAGCTTTGGCACATCTATAAAGAAGAGCAGGCAAAATCCTCATAATAATAATAATAATAATAATAATAATAATAATTTATTTATATTCCGCTCGTCTGGGTAAACAATCGGGGCGGAGTACAACATTTAAAAATACATACAGTTAAAATAACACTTCGGTCTCCCCTCCCACCCCTTAAAAATAGATTAAACTAAGAATAAGATTAAAAACAGTGAAACATTAAAAGATAAACATTAGACAATAGTAGCTCTAAAAATTGGGTAAGTGGGTGGCCTCAAGAGTATCAATGTCTTGGTAGATGGGACTGGAGGGACAGTAGATGACAGAAAGTTAATCGTTTTCTGGGAAGGCCTGCCGGAAGAGATGTATCTTGGTGGCTCTCTTAAAGCAATCCAAAGTTGTAGTTAGGCACATCTCATTCCATAGCCTGGGAGCAACAGCAGAGAAGGCCCTCCGGGAGGTCTGTGTCAGCCTAGTTTTCATAGGCTGTAGCAAATTCCTCCCAGAGGACTGAAGAGTGCGAGGAGGCTCATATGTGGAGAGGCGGTCCCTAAGATAGGATGGACCTGAGCCATGAAGGTCTTTAAAGGTCAAAACCATCAACTTGGTAATTAAAGGTATGGGGTTCTTTTCTGTCTGAAGAGACGGGAGTTGTGGAAGTTTGGTGGAATGACTTTACCACAAGGAAACTGTTACATTTCTTTGTAGGTTCTTGTCTAAATTCACTACTCCTTGGAAAGGAACTGCTGCTAGCATTTTGCTATGTTGCTGTGTTTAACAGAATTCTTGAATGAGAAGTTGTCATTCTGCTATGAACTGTGCCTCCCCACCATTTTCCCAGAGCTCACTGTGCAGTGGAGAAGCCTGCTCCCCAGAGCATCAGACCATTTCTGAACAGCAAGGCAGAGATAGACTGATAGACTGTTAGACTGACCGTATCTTGCCAGAAGTGGGGTGCATAGGATGTTTTATAGTAGTAGCATCCCACCCCCCACCCCCCCAATTTTAAATTTTTGTAAACTCCAATATAGGGATTGTCAGTGCGCATCTAGACTCGGGCTGATGGGAGCATCAATGGACTCTGTTCAGCAAAACATTCAGGTTTCCATCTTACTATTCTCTGAATAAGTATTTTCTGAATAAATGGATTTTGTTCTTTCAATAGTTTATGTGTGTGTTGCCTGGATATGGCCATGGGTTGTTAGGTTAGTGAGAGGAGAGTGGAGCTAATCACAAAACCTTTGAGCCTGGCATCCTGGTTCTATAAAAGGGTTATATTTCTCTGAGCAGGTATCTTTCACTTCAGCATATCTACACTTTTGCAGCTCTCTGAGGCTCTGTACATATCAGAGGTTGCCAGAATGCCAGGGGTTCTGCTACCAGGACATAAGACTGATGATAACCCTGTTCTTTTTTCCATTGTAATCTATTGCATGAAGAAATCCCATGATATTCAGTGGATTTTATTCTCAAAGAACCACGCAGAATACTACACTTACTTTCTGTAGTACAGTTTAACAACCTGTAGTCCTTCAGATGTCCTGATTTAGGAGGGACAGTCCTTATTAAAAACAACAGCATAGAAACAGTAAGAAGAGAGTACCAGCTGGACATCTATTGCTGTGATATTGGGGAACTGATTTGAAAACATCTGTAAGTTTTTTAATTAAGTCTGAACAGTTTTATTCAAAATACACTTGTCATAAAACCCAGAGGAACACTGTCATCTTGCACACACTTGAAAAGGGTATAGTAGAGCTAAATCATGCCTGAGGAGACTTGATTTCTTTTTACTCGTTGTTACCTTAATGGTTTAAAATGCTGAGGGTCTCAAATAAGGGACCTAGGCAGGCAAGCGATCCCACCGGCCCCGATAAGGAGTCTACAGAGCACAATGGGATATGATGAACCAACAGTCACAACATTGAGGATGGCTTCAAGTGAGCACTCTGCTTCAGCAAAGCTCAAGAGTGAACTGGAAGCTCCAGGAAACTAAGCTAAACCAGTAAGCACAAACCAACTGATATCAACACTAATTAATTAACTAAAACTAAAACACAAAAGGACTCTGATTCTCCATTCCAAACTGTAATGAAAAACACTGCCCCTCACCCAGTATATTGATCTACTACTACAGTTCTTACTAACCCACAAATTATTGCATCATTAGAATTCTTATTGCTCAGAAAATACATAAACGGTTTCCTGACTTTGAAAAAGTCATCAGTTGCTTTATCCTTTAGAACTCATGCTAATTTGGCAATTTGGGCCATCTCAGGAACCTTAAACATCTGTTGTCCTCGGTGTTTCCATCCATTTCCATGTTTGAACAAACAAAATTCTTGCTACTGTTATATATATCTAAGAAGCAATCAATATTCACTATCCAATTCTTTACCCATAGCACCCAACAAAAACATTTCTGATGTCATTGCAAATTTTAGAATTTTTTGAATTAACATATAAATCTTAGATCAAAACCTTGTCACTTTCTTACATGTTCACCACATAGTTTTTATGAGATGGCATATTCATTGCGTTGGAATATTCAGTAGGGATGGGGTAGGAATACAGGCCATAAAAATGAACACGGGAGGCACACACTATGTGTTGCCTCATGTTCTGTGACATGACTGCTTTCCAGTGGCTATGCTTTTAACAGTCTGCTCTAGCCCTTCCCCTGCAGTCTCCTATCACAGTTTACTGACTCTCTTGAACCCAATTTCTAGGCAGGCCAGATGTTTTCCTCAGATCCTGCTGAGCTTCTTTCACATTGATCCAACTTTTTCATTTTATTTTCTTTGATGGTAGTTTGCTAGGAGAGTTAACTACTGATATGCTTTCTGGAGCACACCAGTGCTGTACTTGTAACTAGCTAGAGGCAGATATCTAGCTATGATTCACAATCTCAGATCTTTTCCAGTTCTCAGGCTAAGAGGGAGGAATTTCAGAGTGCCAGTGCATGTGCATGTGTGTGTGTGCTCATGTGTGTGTGTGTGTTTCCTCATATAGACTCCTTTGATTGGTACATTATGTATAGCTATAGTTCACCTTTAATTTATCATGCTTAATGACACCACCATGGACTTCATCTGCTGACATCACAAGGGATCGGCTTTGGCCTTGAAATTTCAGGGCTTGAGATTGTCCTTAACTGGCATCCAACCCTGTATGCAGCCATCAGTTAAGTAGGTTGCTGGCTATTTCAGAGGTCATCAGTAAGGATGAATCACTTTTTCTTTTTACATCAGTTGAATTTTTAAATCTCAAGTTTGGTCCATCCTGAATATGCAATTTGTAGATCTAGGTAAATTATTCTAAAATGAACTGAAGCAAAATTCTTAACCACCTGAATGGGTTAACTTCAAGAGGTACAACTATTTTCTGAAAGACCATGTTATTCTAAGGTGCCATATAAGTGTTAAAGATTAAGAGCCTCTCGTAATAAAAGAGGTAGCATCCTTAATTCGGCACTAACATGGCTGAATGCACAAGAACTCCCAAATAAAACTTGTAAGAGTTAAATACTCAAAAGACCTGAGCCTGAAGGGATGAATCAATCAGCTCTGGCTTATTTCATGCTCAGTTCTGTTTATGTTTTTACCTCTCAAGTTCTTTCCGTTCCAAATATGAATACATTTTTATATTTTGCAAAATTCTTTTTAAAATGAAACTGAATCAAAATTCACACCCACTCACCCTCTATAGTCAGTAGGCTTCTGTTTGTCTTTGCCTGGCTAGTACCAGCTTTCCGAGCTGCCCCTCAAACACAGAGGATAAAATATCATGCTAAGAAAGAAGGAGAAAGTATCCTTGACTGTGTTTGGTCTTCTGGCTCTTCAATGGCAACATGGAGCTCTGAGTCAGAATGTGGAGTAAGCATTCATCAGTGTGCTAATGTAATTAGGGCTGCAAGCTCAACTCTATGAGCCCTTTTTGTCAGAGATTACTGTACACTTAATTACTTCACAATTGCTTGCAAAAGTTTATGGTGTGTATGGTTTGATGTCTTATTAATAGGCTCCTCAGGTAGTAGGCTCCATACCATCCAGGCTGATTTTCATTCAGATTAAGATCTTGCCTACAGACCTTCCAGTTTTCTTTTGTTCATTTTTGTCAGCATTGTTGCAATTCCCTCCATTCTTTACTAAGCAATACTGCTGGTATCAGGCGATGTGAGACGATCTCTGCAAAAACCTTGATCAAATCTGAGCTTTCTCCTCACCAGAACTCATTCTTTTTCTGTGTTAATTAAAATAAGCAAGAAACATTTTTCATGCTTACAAAAATTTAGAAACGGAGTAGACCAACAATAGAATGTGTCTGAATCTTATTCAAAAGATTGACTCTCTTAATGTTTCTAAGATTTTACCTATCTTTGAAAATGCATTCTTTGCAGCTGCATCCTATTAATGGCTCCCAGTTATCTTGTGATCAACTGTGATCTAAAGTCTTCTTTTCATTCTCTTCCTGGCTGATAGAGAGGTTTTGAGCATGACCTTAAATTTTCATTCTGTTGAATCACAGTCTGCTTCTGTTATTCCACTTTTTCATAAGTTTATCCTGGTCATCCTGCAGAACTTCCTGATGCATCTTGTTGTGCAGAACTCAAGTTTCCCATCCTGGCTGCATCCCCTAGGACAGCATGGATTTATAACCTGGATATCAGCTTTGTAAATACAGGTGCTAAAAGACTTAGGGACCAAGCAAGTCAAAGCATGTTACTAGTTCTCATGTAACCTAATCCTCTAATTACTTTTGGAGTAGTAGTGGGAATGGCTGTATGGACTGCAGAGTGTCTCTGTGTGGAAACTGTGTGAGTTTCTACTTTAGTGTCAAATAAAACCCAAGTCAAATAATGTCAAATAGAACCCAAGTTTGGTAATGTTACTTTTTGAACTACAGTGCTTAGAATCCCTCAGCAAGCTTGGCCACTCACTGGCTGTGGGATTCAGGAAATCATAGCCCCTAAGAGTAACATTTTCAGATTCTGAACAAATCATAACTGCATGTAGGAGTAAAGTAAGTTTTGCAAAGTGTAGTGAAAGAGAATGGAGCAGTGATTTTCTTGTCAGTAATGAAAGCTTTTCACAAAAGGCTTCCCCATTGCCCTGAAAAAGCCCCATGTGCCAGGTGTTTGACTATATACCACATGGAGGGTAAAAACTGGGCAAACTATTCATTTGCCTTCCTCCTTTAAACCAAACTATTTTCTCATAGCCCCATGGGAAGCAAACAAAATCAGTTGGCAAGCTAACTTCTATTAAGTGCACTTGCTGGAAATGTTTATTCCTGGTTCCTGAAAAATACTGAGTTTGCTGAAATTCCAGCCCAGTGTTTAACAACTCGTGTTATATTAAATGCCGTATGTGTGTGCTTCGGGGCACCTGCTGTGTGTAGCAGAACAACACCATGCTACAGTCTTTCTTTCCTATCAGCCCTTTATCAGCATATGGCAAACCTATTTGGGGAAAAGGAGCCAACTCCTCTGGTCTCAAGCCAGCACAAAAATAAAGTATCTATTGAAAGGCCACCAAATGCTTGTTCCAAGCCAGACTGGAAACACAAGATGAGGAAATGAAAGACCTCTAAGAAAAGTCCACTTCCATAAAGACAATCATTTTATTATTGAGTATCATATCTAAAACACACAAGTTAGACACTTTCTGATTTATCTCACTTTGTGCTTGCAACAATTCCTGTGAATTTTGTGAGCCAGAGAAATAGTGACAGGGTTAAAACTTTCACCAGGGCAGCTGTACTAGTCTATAGTTGCAGAAACAATGAAGAGTCTTGCAGCACCTTAGAGACAAAATGCTTTTATTATGGCATAAACTTTTGTTGACTTGAGACCACTTTATCAGATGCATGAAGTGTTATCCTCAGGTGGCAAATATATAATCACAGATTATGCACTTCAATATTTACGTTCTCTTTCTCTCAATATTGATATCTCTCTCTCTCTCTCTGTCTCTCTCTCTCTCTCTCCCTGAGTTGGGGGAGATAGAACAGTGAAGTCAAATGACAATATAATCTCTTGGGTAGAAAGCTTAATGGTGAATCTTCTTCTAATAGAAATCTAAGGTTGTAAGATCTTCAGAGGATATCCATCCTATCGCTTTGACTGGAACATCTGATGAAGACGCTCCTTAAAGCAGGCCTGCTGTAAACACGCTCCGTTTTCGTCCTGCCCACCATGGAGAAGAAGGGGTTGATATTGTTTTGTATCTGTATTGTAACTGATTGATTTTATGCATATTGTAGCTGTACTGTAGCTGTAGTTGATTGACTATGTTTATATTGTGAAATGTTTTCACTGATATTGCACTGTATGAGTTTAAATTGATGTTAATATGCTAGGTGATACTATGAACTATCTTGTTGATATTGTATCTTTGTGTATATGATAATGTATTATGTTTTTATATTGCACTTAATTATTGATATTGTATTGTGTATATTCTATTTGTTGTAATCCCGCCTTGATCTGAAGGAAAGGCAGGACATAGAAATAAATTTTTTTATTATTATATTATCTGATGAAGACTCAAGAGAAAGTCTTCTGGTCAAAGCTTCCAAACTCACTTCCAAGGGATGTTATCTAGCCAGCCTCCTCACTTTGCTGCTTGCCAGAAACATTTGGACTTAAACAGGCTTTGATAAACAGAGTAGCTAATGAGGGAACAGTTTTTAATTGTGGATGTTGTTTTTCTCTCCATCTGATATGGTTTTAAATTATTTTAAAATTGTTTGTTTTTAAATGTTGATAATATAGTTAATTGTATTTTAATACTGTATTCTATTGTATCTGTTAGCTGTGTTTGTTTTTCAATCATATTGTGAGCTATTTTGGATCCCAGTTTTGCAAGAAAGTTGGGATCAGCTTGCAGATATCATATTTACTTAAAATGGAAATGGATTCTAGAAGAGACCAATATGCAATGGATATCTTTTAGGATCTGAGAGGGAAAAGCACCAACTTTCACATGTTTGTACATGGAAGTCCTAAATAACAATAGTGAGTAAGTTTCTGAAAGCATATTTTTACATAATCAAACAGCACCACCCACATACAAAACAGAGTCATTAGCAGGTTTTCAGAAATGTATTTTTTAGACGTTTGGAGAGAATACTAATAAAGTGGAGACATAATATCATTCTGGAAGAACTAGAACAAGAAGGCTGACTGAGAGCTGGAGTGCATGTGGGGTGGAAAACTAGGGAGGGGGAAAGGAATGGGCTATCCTCCAAAAAGGGTATATTAAAGAAGTGGCTCCTCAAGGCCACTAAATCAATTCAGATTTAGCAGAAGACTAAGCCACATGTGTAAAAGTATATTTATTGATGGGCAATTAATGCAAGCTGATGTTTCACAGCAGAGAAAACTCTCTACTGTATTGATTCAGGAGGGCCCCAGTCCACAGAGATCATGCCCTTGGAAGCCACCATATTCCCAGGTGCACTTGACAATTTCTAAGATCTGCAGGAAAGCCAAGGGCTGTAAAGGAGGGGCTTTTATAAACTTGACCAAACATCAAAACAAAAACAGCTAGAGCAATCAAAAGCCAGTTAAAAAAATAGTGTTTAAAACAGAATAACACCCTCTTAAAGCATTTTCTTTCCAGTTGGAGTAAAAAAAAAACCACCTGTTTCCTGCAATCAAAAGGACATCAAGCAGCCAGCCATTCTAGCCTCCCTAGGCAGGGAGTTTCAGATCCTAAAGGTAACCACAGAGTAGGTCGTATCTTGTGTCTCCACCAACTGTAGCTATGAAGGCAATTGACCTGAGAGGAGAGCTTCTCCTGAGGATCTCAGGGTCTGGGAAGGCTCATGTGGACCGACAGAGTCTGTCACCCTAGACCTAAGCCATATAGGATTTTATAGGTAATAACCAGCACTTTAAATTGTGTATGAGATTTACATACACAGCATTGGACTGCAAGGGTCTTGTTTTGTGAACAGTCACTTGGGGCAAATTCATATGAGATGAATGAGATACAGGATTAGGATGTGTGCATACAGGCTGCTGAACTCCTATTGACTTAAACAGAACAGCGTGCAGAAGTGTCGCACAAGGATGCATTCAAACTAGCACTCTTGTCAATTTTCATTTTAGCGATGTCCTTTTCTGTCTCCAGTACAATTTCTTGTATATACTGCTTCCTGTTCCTGGGACAGGAAATCACAGGATTTTCCTACTAAAACAATTCTTTACAATTGCATCTACATGTGGCATCATAAATCTAAAGTCATGTGATAAGACAGAAAGAAAAGGATTGGTTGGCTGGTTTAATTTTGAAATGAGATGAAAGAGCCAGGTTTCTGGGAGACAGAGAACAAACATAGTCAGCCCTCCATATCCGTGGATTCTTTACCCATGGATTCAACGATCTGCAGCTTGACAGTATTAAATATATAAATTCCAAAACCCAAACCTTGATTTTGCCATTTTATATAAAGGACACCATTTTATTATGCCATTGTATGCAATGGGACTTGAGCATCCTTGGATTTCAGTATATTTGGGGGGGGGGGGGGGTCCTGGAACCAAACTGCAGTGGATACCAAGAATACCACTACATATGGTAAAATAAAAACAAACTGGAATTGATATCTGTGCTGAATAGGTAGGTATGTGACTGGTGCTGTTCTGTTTGTCTGTGCCAATCTGTGAAGAGTTTCCAGGAAAGTATGAGACAGACGTAGCCTATGGGCACAAATATGGTGCCAGTCCCCAGCACAGGTGTGTGTGCATGTTGGGTGTGTGTGTGCTTGTTCCTTAAACACTTGCCTTGAGTCCCTAATTCTACCTCTCTAACATTTTCATTTTTAAAAAATCATGTACAAAATATGGATCACTAAACAGTGAGAGGTTTAAGGATGAGGTTCTGGCTATACACCATTTTCTCCTGTGACATCAGCCATAGTAATCATTTTTATATAGCATGTTCCAGAAGTGTTATAATGGTTTCACAGGCATCACTTCAGTACTCTTTGTAACAGTCTCAGAGATGGGGTGGGGTGTGAGAAGAGGGACAAATGGCAATGTGTTTAAGGCCACCAGGTAAATTTCCCATTAATAAGCTGAAATGAGAGCCAAGGGGTGCATCTCCACTGTAGAAATAATGCAGTTTGACACAACTTTGACTGCCATGGCTCTGTCCTACAGAATCTTGGGATTTTGTAATTTCCTGAGGCAGAGAAGGCTAAAGACCTTGTAAAACTACAAATCCAAGGATTCCATAGGCTGGATCTATAGCACTTAAAAGTGGTGTCAAACTGCATTATTCCTACAGTTGAGATCCACCCAAGGAATAAAGTAGTAAATGACATAGCCAAGAGTGCTAAGGTCAGTGATAAAGTCTGCAACCCTGTTGCTAATTGCCGTCAGGTTGACCGAGCCTCATGGCAACCCTGTGGATGAGACCTCTCCAAGACCCTGTCCTCCACTGCTCTGCTTAGGTCCTGCACATTCAGGCTTGTAACCTCCCTAATTGAGTCTATCCATCTTGCATGCAGTCTTCCTCTCTTTCTACTACCTCCACCTTTTCAAGCGTTATCACCTTTTCTAATGGTTCATGTCTTCTCATGATGTGGACAAAATAGGACAGCCTCAATTTGATTATCTTGGCTTCCAAGGAGAGTTCAGGCTTGATCTTTCCTTGGTCTTTCTGGCTGTCCACAGTATCCTCAGCACTCTTCTCCAGCACTACATCTCAAATGAATTGATTTGCAACCCTTTTGATCCGGACTCATGGGAACCCTTTGACTGAGACATCTCCAAGACTCCCTATCTACCACTGCTCTGCTTAGATACTGTAAATTCATGCCCATGAACTCCTTAATAAACCCCATCTATCTGACATGTGGCTTTCCTCTCTTTCTACATTGCTTCACCTTTCCTAGCATTATTGCCTTTTCCAATGAATCGTTCTTTCTCATGACATGACCAAAGTATGACAACCTCAACATTATCATGTGGGTTTCCAAGGAGAGTTCAGGCTTGACCTGTTCAAGGAGCCATTTCTTTGTCTTTTTGTCTGTCCATGGTATCCTCCGCACTCTTCTCCAGGACCACACCTCAAATGAATTTATGTTCCTCCTCATAGAATTCAAAGATATAGCCGTGTTGGTCTGTAGAATCAGTACACAGAGAGATCTTGTAGCACCTTGGAGACTTGTGGAAAGAAAAAAGTCGGCAGCATGAGCTTTTGTATACTTCAGTCTACTTCCTCAGATACATTGATCTGAGGAAGTAGAATGAAGTCTAGGAAAGCTCATACTGCCAATTTCTTTCTTTCAGTTAGTCTCAAAGGTGCGACAAGATCTCTCTACGTACTGTACTTCTTTTCCTCCTATTCACTTTCCTCACTGTCCCACTCTTGCAACCGTAGACAGGGAAAACTATGACTTGTACGTTTCCAACTTTTGTGGTCATTTATATATCTGTTATATATCTGTTGTACTATCAGCGGTATAGTTGCAACCCTAACCTTAACCTGATTTAATTTACATAGATTTAAGCCCAACTGAAAGAAATAGGCCTGTTTCTGACTAAACGATGCAGAACTGAAATGAAAACAGGGGAAACACAGAAGAGAAATAATGTTAATGCCTAGTGAAGATTTCTTTCTCTGTTCTGGCTGTCCCCCTACATTACAGTCTTCTTATCTCAAGCATCCTGAGAAGGATATGGCCTGCGGGTTGGCCTTCCTTTCCTTTGCTGGTGGTTTATCCTCCCTGCCCCCCTCAAAATACACTTAACAAATGCTAAGCCGGCAGTAAAAGGCAGAGGAAGGAGGCCAGCTGTGCTGCCTTGCTCCAGGCATGATGCTGCTACGCATCCACCAATCCATTCATTCTCCCATTCATTCCCCTGAAAAGAAAGGACAAGAATCTAGTCCTGGTCTTTGAGGAGACCCTGGCAAACCAGAAAACCTGCCTTTGCCACCAAGCCTGGCAGACAGATGGTGCTTTCGCTTAATTTACTAGAAGCAGGAAATGAAGCCAAATCCTGGCCTGGATCACTGGCGGAGAACATTCTTATCTTGGCTCACCGATGGGTGCCTTTTTGGCTGCATCCACACTGGAGAAATAACCCAGTTTGGCACGGCTTTAACTAAGGCTGCAACCACACTGGAGAAATAACCCGGTTTGGCACGGCTTTAACTAAGGCTGCAACCACACTGGAGAAATAACCCGGTTTGGCACGGCTTTAACTAAGGCTGCAACCACACTGGAGAAATAACCCGGTTTGGCACGGCTTTAACTAAGGCTGCAACCACACTGGAGAAATAACCTGGTTTGGCACGGCTTTAACTAAGGCTGCAACCACACTGGAGAAATAACCCGGTTTGGCACGACTTTAACTAAGGCTGCAACCACACTGGAGAAATAACCCGGTTTGGCACCGCTTTAACTGCCCTGGCTCAAGGCTATGGAATTCTGGGAGTTGGAGTTTGTTGTAGGGCCCAGAGTGGAGCAGAGCTTCTCAGTCCTGCTCCAAATGGAGGACCTTTGGGAATTTGTCCTGGACAGAATGTGGACATGGAGGCCATTTCAGAACAATGTAGGACATGACCAAAGAAAAGCTAAAAACACTCAGTGTAAATAAGAATGCATGCTTCTTAGTGACGGTCAGAATGGAGTTCATTTTTGAGAATTCCTCCTGGGCGGAAGCTTGAAATGTGGAACCTTTGGGGAAAATGGAGGACATGACCAAAGACAAGATAAGAACAATCATCTAAATATAAAGTTCATGCTTCTTAGTGATGTTCAGAATGGAGGACATTTTGGGAATTCTTCTTGGACACAAAGTGGAAATGTAGAACATTCAAGACAAATGGGGAACATGACCAAAGAAAAGCTAAAAACACTCATCTAAATATAAACTTCCTCTTTGGACAGAAGGTGGAAATGGAGGCCAAGTCCTGGAAAAGGAGGAAAAGTCTGATCACTGGAGCAAAAGAAAAACGTGTTCCCAGCTCGCTCTCTTTTTGGGGGGGGGGGGGTCACTGTGGGGTAAAATACTAGGGAAATAAGTGGGGTTTGGGCCCCTATGGAAGCAGCCTCTTGCTTCTGGGAGAGCAAGAGAACCACCTGGGATCCAGGAGCAGGCTCTGAAGCCCTGGTGGCCCAGTGGTTCAATGCCTGTCCTGCAGCCACTCACTCAAAACCATAAGGTGGCAAGTTCAATACCAGCAAAAAGGCTCAAGCTCGACTCAGGCTTGCATCCTTCTGAAGTTGATGAAGCAATATATAAGTGAAGCTGTTTGTTTTGTTTGTTTGTTTGAAGGGATGCCATGGAGGAGGAGAAAAAGGGGGAATTCCAGGCCTGAATTCTAATTCCGTTCAAGGGCTTCAAGGGATGCCAACCAAAGTAGTGAGGAGCAAGAAGGCCTGCCACACTCCTTGGCCAGGAGGACCAGGAGGACAAGGCCTCACCAATCCAGAAAAAGGGAGGACACGGACACATAGGAAAGCTCAAAACACTTTGCTCCCAAAGGGAGGACGCTTGGGCATTCCTCCTGGACAGAAGGGTGAAATGTAGGACAAGGCCTGGGAAAGGAGGGCAGGTCTGGCCACCCTGCCTTTTAGTCTTTTAGTGACTATGAACCGATCACATGCCTTGTGTGCCTTCATGTTATTTCCAACCTATGGCAACCCTAAGGAGAACCTATAAATAAACCCTAAAGAGAACCTACAAATAAACCCTATTAATAAACCCTAAGGAGAACCTATAAATAGACCCTAAGAAGAAGCGATAAAGAAGAACCTTGAGCAACCCTAAAGCAGAACCTTTAAAATGTCAATCTGTGCTGCTTTGTCCTGCTCCAAATGGAGGAGGGCGTTTTGGAATTGCTCCTGGACAGAAGGCGGAAATGGAGGACAGGGCCTGGAAAAGGAGGACAAGCCAGGCCACTCTGCCTATTAGCCTCAGTGACTATGAACTGACCATGTGTGTGTCTTCTGTGTCTATCTGTTATTTCCAACCTATGGCAATCCTAAGGAAACTTGCATGCAAATGCATGATTCTTATTCATGCTCCAAAGGGAGGACGTTTGGGAGTTCTTTCTGGACAAGTGGATGAAATGGAGGTCCGGGAAAAGGAGGACCCTGCCTGTTAGCCACAGTAACGGTGAGCTGACTATGTTTGTGTGTTGTCTTGTGTTGCCTTCATGTTATTTTCCAAGCCAGGCCCAACCCTAAGAAAGGAGAACCTTTTGATAAGGAATGGGACTCTGGCCTGCTAACTGGCTCTCCTCCTCCGTTGGGAGCAGGACGGAGCAGCAGCATGGATTGGCATCGGAAAGGTTCTGCTTTAGGGTTGCCCTAGGTTCTTCATTGTTGCTTCTCCTCAGGGTTTATTTATATAGGGTTTATTTACAGGTTCTCCTTAGGGTTTATTTATAGGGTTCATTTATAGGTTCTCCTTAGGGTTTATTTACAGGGTGTGCGCTGCGTGCCTTCCTGTTATTTCCAACCGAGGGCGACCCTAAAGAGGATCTGATCCTTCTAAAAGCGTGCCAATCCATGCTTCTTAGTCTGGCTCCAAATGGAGGAGGAGGAGGAGGAGGAGGAGGAGGGAGTTTGGGTGTGGGAATGGGAATGTCCTCCCTAGTCCTGGACGGGAGGATGCCAGCAGGGAGGGCGCCTCCTGGGAGAGAAAGAAAGGGGGGGGGAGGAAAAGGGAGGACCCTTGTTCCCCTCAGCCCCCCTTCTCTCCCCCCCCTCAAAAAAGGCAGGCGTGGGGCTCCGGGCGTCACTCCCCCGGAATGGCGTGGTCTTGCACCCTCCCTGATCCTTCCTGGGGTCCTCGCCTTGCAATTTCTTCTGCCGCCAGCAGCGAGCAGCAAGTGGACGCGAAGGAGAAGGAGGAGGAGGAGGAGGAGAAGAAGAGTCAAAGGCAGAGAGAGGGAGGGAGGGAAAAAGGGAAGAACGGCGAGAGCCTGGGAGGGAGCGCGCACGCGGGAACGCGCCTGGCTCCCCCCCCCCTTTTTTATTATTATTACCCACTCCCACCTCCTCCTCCTCCTCCTGCTCTCCGTCGAGGGGAAGGGAGGCTTTATCGGCATAAATAATAATAGACCTGGGTGGACAGCCCCTGGTGGTGGTGGTGGTGGTGGTGTGGCTACTCCTCGGAAGGAGGAAGAAGAGGAGGAGAGCCTCCCTCCCAGCCCCTGCCTGGTCTCCTTCTCCGCCTCATGCCGCTGCCTTCCTCCCCTCCTCCCGCCTCCTCCTCCTCCTCCGGGGACTCCTCCGGGGACCTGTTCGCGGTGGGGCTGGAGGCGGTGGCGGAGGAGGTCACTCCTCTTGGGCCGCCGGCAGCAGGAGCAGCAGCCGCCTGTGGCTTCTCCTCCTCCGGGCTTCCCTTCCTCGCCTGAGGAGCAGCAGGAGGAGGCTCTCCTTCCCTTGCGGCGGGGACTGAAGGAGGAGAAGGAGGAGGACTCGAGGGACTTGCCGCCAAAGCCCGAAGGGAGCCGGTTCCATCCCCGGGGGTTGAGTGAAGCCCCCGCCGCAGCCCCCAAGGCAGGGATCGTGACTGGAGCCCCGGAGGAGGAGAGACAAGAGGAGACAAGAGGAAGAAGGAGGAGGAGAAGATGTACCTCGACCCAGAGGCCAACAAAGGTACGCCGAGACGCCCGTCCTCCTCAGCCTCCCTTCCCGACCCGCCACGGACACCTGTCGGGGCCGCCACCTGAAAGTCGGGGGCATGGCTGCAGCCACACGGGAGAAATGACCCCGTTCGGCCCCGCTTTCCTCGCCTGGGCTCAAGGCTACTACGGGATTCTGGGAGCGGGAGTTGTTTGGGGGGTCTTCCTTCCTTCCTTAAGCTCCGCTCCGCTCCGGGCCCGCGGCAAACTCCAGCTCCCAGAGCCCCCCGTAGGAGCCCTCAGCCCAGGCGAGGCAAGCGGGGCCAAAGCGGGGAAGGGGGGGATGGAGGTTGGAGGAGGGAGAGGCGGAGGGGACAGGGGGGCGGCGGCGGCAGAAGGACACCTGGAGCCGGAGGGAAGGCAGGCAGGCAGGCAGGCAGGCAGGCAGGGGGCGGCTGCCCGGGGCTGGTGGGGCAGGGAGACCGAGGGCGAGGAGGAGGAGGCCCAGGGAGGGAGACCCGGAGAGAGAGAGGGGCTGTCGGAGACGTAGGAATAGGAGGAGTAGTAGTAGTAGTAGCAGTAGGGGCCGCCTGTCGGGGGCTGGTCCGGGCCTGGAGGCGGGAGAGGGCGGGGTGGGCCCCGGAGAGGCACCTGCTGCTCTGCTGCTGCTGCTGCTGAGTCCAGGCCCGGCCCTTGCTTTCCGCCCGGGGAGTGGGAGGCGTGAAGGGGCTTCTTTGCCCCCCCCCAGTCAAGCTCCGGACTGGCCCCCTCGGGTCCCCGCTCCCCTCCCCGCCTCTTCCCCATATTTAGTCTCCCCTTTCCCACCCCCCAACCTAGGCCCCCCTTGTGCCTCCCGCTTTGCTCCCCCCGTTCCTTGCTTCCTCCCCTCTCCCCCTCCCAGGCCCCCCAAGCCAGGCTCCGGCTTTGGGTCTTCCAGAGGCGCCCCGAGAAGGGAGCCGCTTCCTCCCGGCCTCCCGCTCCCCTCCACACACCCCAGGCAGGGAGGACGGTCACGGCGGGTCCCCCACCCCCAAGTCGGGCGCGGCCGGGAGGAAGGCAGCGGGCGGCTCGCCCTGGCCCCGGCCCCCCTGAGCTGCCCCGGAGGAGGAGGGCGGGCAGCCTCCCCAGCAGCCAGGCAGAAGAGGCTGCCTTCCTCCGGGCAGGATGCGGGGCAGGGCACGCAGCTCTTTCATCCTCGGCCAACCCACTGGCCGCCCCCCCCCCCGCGCGCTCTCCTCCGGGAGCCTTTTCTGGAGGGAGGGTGGCCCCGGCCCTTCGGCCGACCCTGCTAGAAGCGCCGCCATCCTCGCGGGCATAAGACGCGTGTAGCACACGCACTGAAAGAGGCCCCAGAATCGTAGAGTTGGAAGAGACCACAAGGACCATCCAGTCCAACCCCTTTCTGCCCTGCACGAACTCTCCATCAAAGAATCCCCGATAGATAGCCCTCCAGCCTCTGCTTAAAGACCTCCAAGGACAGAGACTCCACCACTCTCCGAGGAAGGAGTGTGTTCCACTGTCCAACAGCCCTTACTGTCAGGATGGAAGTTCTTCCTAATGTTGAGGTGGAATCTCTTTTTCTGGAGCTTGCATCCATTGTCTCGGATCCTGTTCTTGGAGCAGCAGAAAACAAGCTTGCTCCGTCCTCAATGTGACATCCCTTCAAGTATTTAAACAGGGCAATCATATCACCTCTTAACCTTCTCTTCTCCAGGCTAAACATCCCCAGCTCCCTAAGGCATTCTTCATAGGGCAAGGTTTCCAGCCCCTTCACCATGTTAGTCACCCTCCTTTGGATGGGCTATCTCCCAACTCAACCCTCTGGGCCTGTTTCCACGGTTGTTCCCACAAGTGTGGCACAGAACCTGTGGGAAAAGGACACTTCCTTCTGATGCCTTATGTTTCTTTTCCTTCTCCAATGGTTCAATAAGCATGGGATGGAGAGGCAGGGAAAGGAGTGAGTGCTTTAAAAATAAGGAGTTAATGTAACAAACCCTCCCAGTAAAAACAAAGATGACTGAGGAAGAAGACAAGTGCCTTCAAATTGTTGTGAATGTCCTATTCATAGCCTCAGGATCCCGATCCAGCTCTCCAAACGTGAAGCCTGTGTTTCACACAAATAAGCAAGAAAAGCCCTTGGCTTATGAAAGTACCCTTTGGATATTAGCCTTAATGGCTCATCCGGTGTAACTAAAGTATCCCCAGAGTGGCCAGCATCTGCCACCCCTGAGGGCTGCACATGATTTTAATGGAAGTAGAAACAAGGGAAGTTTCTCCTTTACTTTCATTGTAGCGTAGTGGCTGGAGGGGCACAGTGTTGTCACAGAGCTAAAATAAGAGGACCCAGGCTTATACCTCTCCTCTACCATAAAACTCACGGAGTGACCTTCAGCCAGCCTCTGCCTCTTCGGTTAAAAGACCCACAACTGTCGTTATGATGAAGCTGTGGGTGAGGAAAGAACCATTGCGTAGCGCTATTAGCTCTTTGGCTAAAGGCTGTCCACTTGTGGCCCTTGGACTGCTCTCGTGCAGCCCTCAACCCAATTCCAAACACCCAAGACAAGTGATCCATGGGGGCTTCTGCAAGAGGGAGCTGTGCTTGTGGATGAAGAAGGAGAGAGAAGAATAGCAGAGAGAGAGAGAGAGGCAGGAGAAGGAAAAAGAGCATTCCTACTATTGGCTTTGGCCTCAGCTGTCACTGGCTTCAGGGTCACCCACTTGTTGGACGCCCCCACTGCAACATTACTCCCGAAATGTATACTTTAACATGAAACGAGTTGCGTGCCCCTGTCCCTGGAAGCAAGCTGGCTATGAAGCTGGTAAAGGGATGGCTATTAGCCATAATAGCTAGACAGAACCTCCATGTGCAAGCAGTATATCCCTGGGGACTTAAGGCTTTGGACAGATGGGAATGGATGTTTCCTTCATGCCTTGCTTGTAAGCTTCCCACAAACCTCAATTTCACTGGTTGCTATTTGGAACGAGTGCTGGACAAGGTGGACCTTTAGCCCTAGTAGCCCATGCTTGGGCCACAGGTCATCAGAGACTTTTCATCTGTTCCTATAAAGTTCTTCTTAGGCTCCCAAAGCTCTTCTTATTCGTTCATTCATTTATTTTATTAAAAAACAGTATTTATATCCCACCTTCAGATCCCCTTATATCCCTTTATACACTAGACCGATCAGCCTCAGCAATATTTCAGGGCAGGCATTACTACTAAATTACACTGTATGTGGAGCGTTCTCTCTTAACACTGTGGAACTTGCAGTCCTTTTACCTCATTTTTACTCAAGTACAGGCAGAAAGAACAGGCAGCAGCCATCCTCTGTAATGTTCACTATTAATGGTTGGTTGTTATGTATATAATTCTCTGTTTAAATTGGCTACACTTTTCTTCCCAGTCTCAACTGAGCTTTTGTAGGCCGCCTCTAAAGCTGTTGTTCTTTTGTATGGGAAAGTAGGGAAGTCAGAAGAACTGTGCATAATTGCTCCAGGAAACAGAAAGGAAGAATAAGCCCACTGAGGTTGCATCCACACGAGAGAAATAACTTGGTTTGGCACCGCTTTAACTGCCCTGGCTGAAGGCTATGGAATTCTGGGAGTTGGAGTTTGTTGTGGGGCCCTTAAAGCAGTGCCAAACCAAGTTATTTCTCTCGTATGGATGCAGCCTGAAGAACAGAATAGCATTGCTGTATGTTTCACATTTTCCATGTTGTTCTCTCCGGCTAATTTTTTTCATCTGTACCACAAAACACAAATGAGTATATTAAGATGCCAAATGCTGCTCCAAGTTTTTTCTGAGCAACTCTTATGATTGAAGACCTCAGCTCCTCAGTACCTGATGAATAGGGTACTTCATTGTAAGGCTGCTTTCGCTGTTAAGATTTCATGCTAGAGAAACTGAGACTGAAGTGTTGGGAAGTTGGTTGGTTGTGGTGGGAGGGGAACAGCGGGAAGGAGGCTTTACATACATTGCTCTGAACTCATTGAAGAAAAAATAAATGTGAGAGAAATGTGAAAGCAACAAAAGAGCTCCAGTATCAGCCAGTTGAATGTCAGGCTGCATATAGAGGCCCTGTGCCTAATTGTTATGACACAAAGAAGTTACCATGCCAGGGTAAAACCAAAATGCAGTTGTCAGAATATGACCTACTGATAATAGCCAGTCCTGGGTGACCTTGGACAAGTCACACTCTCACAGCCCCCTCTGAAGAAGCTTGCCAAGAAAACTACTTGAAGGCACACAGTTTCAGGAGATTCATGGTGTAGTATGTTGATGGCTCTGTTAATTCTCCACTTCTCACCCTCAGCATTCTGCTTTTTTTAAAACTGAGATTGCTTCCACATCCTACTTGCCATGCAGTTCTCTAAATTTGTCTTTAAAATATTCTTAAAATGGCAGCCTCCATAATTTCCCCACATCTCACCAACCCATCTACCATTTTTTCTTTCCTCTTCAGTTTTTTTTAATGCAATAATGGAGAGTATTCTGCCCTTTGTATTGGTCAAGCTACCAGTATCCTTAAGTGTTCTTGCACTTAAGGAGCTCTATAAAACCAAAGCTGGGTACATGCACTTCAGGCCAGTATTTTCCCCAGAGAGATTTGCACTATTGACAGTCCTGCCTGTGTAGTTTACTTAGGTGCTCCAGATTAAGCATTATGCTGGTTTTCTGTTTTACAAGCATTCTAATTCCAAAAATCCCTTAAAAAGAATTTTTGTACCATTTTCCCAATAGTACTGGACTGTTAAGTTCTAGAGCTCATTCTGTGGAAAACACCTTTTTAGTCCTGAACATGTTGCTTATAATGATCCAGTTGATTTTAGTGAAGCTTCCTTCCAGGAAAGTGTATTTATACAATCACAGTTTATGTTTCCTGTAGCACAAAAAAAAAAGGAGAGTGGGGAATTAGCAGGAGAAAAGAGCAGCAGGCATTGTATTTACCCTCTGTATACATTGATTCAAAGACTTTTATTGCTGAAACTTAACTTTGCATTATTACTCCTTGAGAGCCTTGATATTCCCAGCATGTAGAGGGTTTCACAGTTTCCATCCCTGTTGTAGGGTATCAGATTACCTGTCCTGTAGAGTGACCAGTGAGAGACCCAGCTGATCTATGAAGGAAATATGATGAAAATTGTATATACAGGAAAGCAAGAAAAGCATTTGACTAGAAGAGGGGTAGGCAATTACTGGGAGGGGGAACACTGGTTCTCCATGGGACCTGGGAGGCCACTCCTCCCTGTTGTGTGTGTGTTTTGGGGAGAGGGGTGTAATGGACCTACAGGGCAATTTTGTCATGTTTCATTACCCACCTCATTGTTCTAAGCTCAGGAGAGGCCTTTTTTAGAGACAGGAAATCAACTGGGAGTTCAGGTTGCTTTGCTTCCAGGTGTAAGTTCTGGTTGTAAGCATCTGTTTGACTTCCCGTGTCAAAAAAAGGCATCTCCTGGGTCTAAAACAGAGGCGCAGCAGTGTGTGTTCGCATGTGTGTGTATGGCAGAATTGTTTTCCTAACCCTTACATGGCATGGGAGTCAAACTGAGGGTGCTAGAGGAGTCCTGAGGATCTAAAAATGGTCTGGGGGGTTTGTCCCTGTAGTCCACAAGCCACTCTTTATCCACCTCTGTCTAAGAATGAAGGATGGGGAACTGATCCTGTGAGCCATAGGTTAGTGGGTGTGCCTATTTTCACTTTACATCATTGGAGGCATGTCCAAAGTTCCATCTTGTACTGGAACTGCACAGAGGAGGATGAGTGAAGTATGACCAGGCAATGCTAGCACTAACCAGAGGCGACTTGAGGTGCTCCTCTCTCCCTTACCCAACCAGACACTTGGGTGGGTGGGGGAATAACCCAAAAGCCTCTGTGGGGCAGTTTCAAACCCACTGTAGGCTGTGATCTCACACTATCCCACAGTATGGTCAGTGTGATATGCATTATATCATATTCAGTCAAATTCCATATTAAATATTACTCTTTTCTGATGATCAAGAAGAACTGGAGCCTTTAGTCTAACTCAACATTTCTCCCGTAGCCCCCGCAGTCAGTCTTTTTGCAAATCTCTCTTTTTCACATTATATCTGCTCTGACACTGCAGATGGGTATATTCCATTCTTTAGTGATAATATGTTAATCATAACCTCACATTTGAAAACAAACCTTCTAGATTCTTAACTTGTTCATTGAAAAAAATTGGGGAAAAAAGGTTCTATAGCTCTGCCTGAAACACTCATACGCAATAACATGAAACAGAAACTGTTACTACAGGCTCTCTTCCCATCTTGTAAGGTGGGAAGCATACATATCATTTCACTGTCTCTGGTTAGCATAAAAGGCTCCTGCCTAGTGATGGGAGGAACCCTACCTCGTGAGGGACAAACCTCCTGTAGAAACCTCATGCTGCTACTGTGAGGTTAGGACTGTTACTTTTCAATATGTAAAGCTCAATTGCTATCAAGTGCACTGGTGCAGTCCAAACAAAATGAAGACACAAAGGGCTTGACTGAAGCATTGTGGGAGGATACATTGATTTGCAGAGAGTGTACTCATGGATGTTTCACAAAAGGACTTATGATTTAGGAAGAATTTTGAAAGAGGAGGAGGAGGAGTTTTATTCAGTAGATACATATAATGGGAGAAGCTTAAAGAAACTCATTGGAGGGAAAGTATAAAGTGGGAAACGAGAACTGACAGCATATTCAACATACATGGAGAACAAGAGAGAAAATCAGCATGGGAAGATGATAGTTTAGACCCAGCAATGAAAAGCTTTAAAGAAAGAAAGTAGGTAGTCAAAGCTGCTGTCTCACTTAGTTCACACCCCTATTTAGATTCTAAGAAGACACAGAGAGGAGTTTTTTGTGGAAAATAAATAGTAAAAGAAGATGATGGCAGCATTACTGAAACCTGTTCATTGTGTTCCTGCCTCAGACCGTTTGATTTTGGTGCCTATGTCTTATAAAGTAATTTGGATCCCTGAATAAAAGTCACTTTACTGTATGATGTATTATTAATTACAATTAAAGAGAGAAACAATGTAAAATGTTGATGCCCATCAACAAGAGGAGAGATTAAGTTTTAAAAACGTAAAAACTAGGATTTAAAGCAGGACTAGGTATCTTGCTCCCTTCTGGATGTTGTAGGGCTGCATCCACCACTTACTCTGCTGAATTTGCAGTCCAACAACATCTGAAGTGTCCCAGGATACCCACCTTTGTCCTGATACTAGCCTCTTGTCTAGAGTACAGATTATACATCAGGGCAATCAAATGTTGTGGCACACCCATTTCTTTAAGAGCAATACATAGTTTTTCATGATCAGCATAATCTAAGGTTTATAATCTATAAAGCATAGGCCGATTTTCTTCTGAAATTATTTGGTGTGCTCCATTATCCAATGTATTTTTGCAATATGATCCCTAGGGCTTCTTCCTTTTCTGAACTCAGCTTTGATATTTGGCATTTCTTGATCTATATATGGTAAATGTCTGTGTTGTAAAAAAATTTAGCATCACTTTGCTCACATGGGAGATTAATGCAATGGTTTTGTTGTTACTGCAATCCCTGGTGTCCTCTTTGGGGGGGACTGAAATGTATATTGACCATTTCCAATCTGTGGGACTTTGTTTTATTTTTCACATTTCCTGGCAATTTATTTCTTCCAAGTGCTGTGAGTGTAGCTTCCACTTCACTTTCTAAAATTGCAGGTTCATCTTCAAATGGTTCTTCCTGGAATGACTCTGTTATCCTTTCGCCTCTTTCATATAGTTCTTCCATGGATTGTTTCAACTGCCGTTTTTATTTCTATGTAGGCCTCAAACAACTGGGGCAAAAGGAGCAGCCAGAGGCTGCTCCAGCTCTGATCGCTGTGGGACCATGGCAACTGCATGTGCCCAGCCCTGATCCAGGCTTCTGCCACATTCCTAAACCAGCCACAAAAAAGGAGTGGCTTTTGTCCAATCCTTTTTGGCCTGGCTCTTCCAGGTTGGGATGTGCTTGGAGTGGCTTCTGGACATGTTTGTGGCATTCATCCGTTTTGGCTCATGTGTTTCAGGTCCCAGTCATGTAATATGTTCCCCTGCTGGTCACAGACTATCCCAACTCTTGGTTTAAATTTCCCTTTGATTTCACAGATCTTGTGGAAGAAATCTCCTGTTCTTTGTTTTTTTGATGTTGTTCTCTATTTCTCTGTGTTGATTATTATAGTAGTTCTCCTTGTCCCTTCACATAGCTGAATAGTTGCATTTAGGGTTCTGACTCTTTAACTGCTTGAAGAGGGTCATCCATTCAGGTGTCTCTTTCTTCTGGGCTGCAGATTTACATTCCTCCCCAACAACTGTCCTTGGCTTCAGTCCAGAATTCGTCTGGCTCCTCATCAATTTTACTTAATAGTGCAGATCTATTTTTACATTATCTTTAAATTCTGCAGGGATGTTCTTCAGGTTGTATTTTTGCATAATGATTGGTTTAGTGTTCTTCCTGCATTTTTCTCTAATTATTAATATCAGTAGTTCATGGTCTGTGTCACAGTATTTTCCTGGTCATTTCTTGGCCTTTAGGGAGTGTGGAGGGCATTTTCACTACGTTTTTAGGGGCCCAGACCATTTTAGAGTCAGGAAAGGCCTTTTAAAACAACTGGAATACCAGGAAGGTACATCATACAGTCCTTTTTAGGTGTTTAAAAGTACAGTGGGCCCTTGGTACCTGCTGGCGTTTGTTTCTAGAGCCCCAGTGGATACCAAAATTTACCTTTAAAACCCACAAAAACAGTCCTGGGGGTGCATGCACCTCCAATATAAATAACCACTTATGATCACTGTATTAATAAGCTCACTGTATTAGTAAGGAAGACATGAAATAGTCTCACAAGAAGAATGAGGTCTAATCTGCAGTGCAGAAATATAAACATATTTATAAATATAAATAAATAAATATAAACAAATAATGCCATTAGACAATAGTTTAACTTCCATGGCTTAGTGCTATGGAATCTTGAGATTTGTAGTTTGCTTTCCCTTCTTCTGCTACCAATCATGTAGGCTATTTGATTTTTATATTGGCCATCAGTTGATGCCCATGTAGACAGTCACCTCTTTGGTTGCTTGAAGGATGTGTTTGTGATGAATAAACCGTTAGCCCCAATTGCTCTCCTTGATCCATTCCTTAATTCTAGACCAAATTTTCCTGAATCTTTTATTCTGCTCTGTTCCCTCCTTCTGCATTTCAATTGGCTGTGATGAACAATAATCCTGTTTTGGTATGTGACCAATTGCCTCCTAGACTCCAGAAAAAAATTACTGTTCGGTTTCTTTCATTTTTTATTTTTTTATTTTTATGTTGTTGTTCTGCCTCAGTAGTTGGAGCATAAACATGGATTCTGGATTCCCTGACATTGTGTTGATATTTTTGGGTCACATTTTGCATTGTATCCCCTGACTGCTTTTGCTACATCTCTTCTCACTATACATGCCATTTCATTTTTTTCCCTTAGATTTTCATTTCCTGAATAAAACATTGTATAACTATCTGACCCAAATTGTCCCATTCATGTTCACTTTAGCTTGTTCACTTCAAGTATTGCAATGATTATACATACAGTTTCTTGTTTCTCGATGTCTAGCTCCCCTTGAGTCTTGTTTCTCCCATTCTGTGTTCCTGTAATGTGTGTTGTGTATCTTTGGGCTTTCCTTTGACCTCTGAGCATGCCAACAGCAAATGCCCTTTCAGCTTGGGTTCAGTTGCATCATTAGCATGACTCCTAGTTGTCTCCTTCTGTACCCCAGGAGCTTGTTGAGCGCCAGCCAACGTGGAGCTTCATCTTCTGGGACTATCTCTCGTTTCATTTTGGACTGTCTTCACATAGGATCTTTGTGGCAAAAGGCATTCAGATTTACCTTAAGGTCCCACAACAAACTCCAACTCCCAGAATTCCATAGCCTTGAGCCAGACAAAGACTGAAAGTGGTGCCAAGCCCTTCCTTTTCCAGGAGATGCCCTCCATTGCCCCCTTCTGCCCAGGTGGCTTCCCTGGGAGCAAGAGGACTAGGAAGCGTGCATTGACCTCTCTATTTCTAGGAGGGTTTCCAGCTTCGGCTTGGCCCTGCCCTCCCTTTTCCTACCATGCCCTACCTCTTTTGGGGCCTCGTGCTCCTCGAGCCAAGAGGACCACCTGGGGCCACTCGGAGCCAGAGGAGGCGATGCCTGGCGGGTGTCGGGGAAAGGTCGGGTCCCCACGGAGGCCCTTCCTTTCCGCCCTGGGCCCCCATCTTCCCGGAGGAAAGGCCCAGGAGGCCTTTCCCTTCCCGATCCCTCCCCTCCCTTGCCCACTTCCTCGGGGGCTGTGCATCAGGTCACGCAGCCAGGCGGTGATGAGATGGAGCCACAAAGCCCGTGAAAGTGGAGGAAGGGGAGAGGAAAGGAGGGAGTTGATCCATGCTTTCTAGCCAGGTCCGATTGACAGTGGCCCTGTCAAGGGGTCTTCTTTGGAAGATTGCTGCCCACCTCTTTCTTTCAGTCCATCTCGCAGGTGCTACAATCTCTCTCTACGTAGCGATGCCACAGACTAACAGGGCTATGTCTTTGAATTATTCGGAGGGGATTTGCTCTTGCCTTCCTCTTTAGGCTGAAAGAGTGTGCCTTGCCCAAGCTCACCCAGTGGATCTTCTCATGGCTGAGCAGGGATTTGGGAATCCTAGTCCAGGAGCCAGACCACTGCCCCATTCTGGCTCTCAAGGGTGAGCTACCCTTGCACAAAACCTTTAATGAAATCTGCAAGCGCTATCCCCAGACTCCACACTCCCGTTGGAGCTAAATTATGTAGCTTCATATCTTTTATTTATTAGGAAGGCTAACACAAAAGCCAGTAGAACAACACACGCACACTCTCTTGTGATTCAAGTCTCTGTGCTTCCCAAGTGTAGCAAGATACGTGTGACAAACAGAATTTCCAGTGACTTCAGGATCACTAGAAAATGCATGTCCCAGTGTCACAGCAACCATAGATTTGTACTGTGTGTCCAGGTAATATGGATACATGCGTGCAGAACCAACCATTCAGGTGGTGAACATTAGAGCAAGGGTGAACATTATGCTTTTAGACTACCATCCCAAGCAGTCCTGGCCAAGGCAGTCAGTTTTGAGAGAGGCTGGGAGCTGTAGTCCAACAATATCTGGAGGATCTCAGGATTCCCAGCCAAAACAGCAATATTGGGGAAGGGGGCTCTGAGCAAAACTGTCAGAGAAGAGAGGATGATGATGATGATGATGATGATAGAATCTATGTCACTGATGGTCCAAAACCCCAGTCAATAACACCTGGGAGACTGTGAAACTAACAAGAACAATAATCGATTAGATCCTACTTCAAATGCCTCCACTGAAGACAGGACATAAGATTGCTGAGGCCCCATTGATTTTAGTGGGTCTCCTCTGGCAGTGACTACATTGGGATTCTACCTATTCCTATGAACAGTACTGCTTGTCACCGCATGCACTATGTCTTACCTGGGTGTTAAGGATTCTGCTGTGGGACAGGCTGAAGTTTCTCAGCACTTGATTGCAGCTCAGCTTTAGGTTCAGGCCATGCTTCATATTAACAAGTGGCTTTTCATTTCTCAGCCCACATATTAAAGTACAGCATTCTTCAAAATCAAACCCACTATCAAACCTTGGGCATTCCACAATCCCAAAGGCATGCAGGATAAGCTGGCCACATTCCCTGACCTGCGTGCCTCCAGCAGTATCGTCTCTGTTTCTAGCCTTTGGGTATGATTGGGGAACAGCCCCTTTAGTGTGTGCAGTTGTGTGTGTATTGGATATGTGGTTGCTGTAGTTTCATGGCTGCACCAATGATCCAAATCACACATACAAGTCCTCCATGTGTGAGGTGCATGTGTGTGGGTGTATGGAATGTGTGTAGGGTTTCTTATGCACAAAGATTGGTTGTGGAACACGCCCCCCCCCCCCGCAAACCCCCCAAATATGTACCTTCTTAGTGTACGTAGGGAGCAGAACATCATCAGAAGAGTACTATTTGGTGTGATATATTAAAAGGGAATCCATGTTTAAAATATAGCCTGGGTTTTGAAGAGCTGCTCTGAGCATGCTGAAAGGATCTGAGTGTGCTCAGTGGATTCTGGCTTTTTGAATATCACAATGTGTTGTTAGCTGCTTTCTAGTCGATCTCAACTCATGTCTCCAAGCCCCCCCCCCCCCCCCCCAAATCTTCTACCTCCCTGCTCAGGTCCTGCAGGCTCAGGGCCATAGTCTCCCTAACTGAGTCTATCCACCTGACGTATGATCTTCCTCTCTTTCTACTTCCCTTCACCTTCCCCAGCATCATTGTCTTTTCTAATGAGTTGTACCTTCTCATGGTGTAGCCACAGTATGACAGCCTCAGTTTAGTCATCTTGGCTTCCAGGGAGAGTTCTGGTTTGTCTTTTTATCCATGGTATCCTCACCACTCTTCTCCAGCACCACATCTCAAGTGAATTAATTTTGTTCCTATCTGCTTTCTTCACTGTCCAGCTCTCATGGCCGTACATGGTAATAGGAAATACAATGACTTGAATGATTCGAATGTTAGTGTTCAGCTGTATATCTGAAATTACTTTTGAATGTCCCTCTGTATCAAAATCAGGCATCTCTGTGTGACATAGAGGATTAACACACACACACAAAGCCATATTTTGTGCATGGAACTGGCTTTAGTCTTCTTGGGATCCTAGTCATAGTGTGCCTCTGCTTCTTCCCCCTAATGTATGAGATAGGTGTGTCTTTAAAGCCTTTTTCTCTAGGAAGTGTTCACAGAAGACACAAGCTGTAATTGTGTCTGGCTCCCAAAACTGGTTGTGAATCCACTTCACATTTCACACACACAACTGGGTATATGGGTTACATTTTTACATGATCCCGTGTCTACCACAATGTGCAAAGCAACCTTTAGAGATAATATGCTTCACCAGGACTGGATAAGTACTGCACCTGATATCCTCTGGTTGCTCCATTCTCCTTTTTTTGCTATTTTTCAGGAGTAAGTTTACACAGTGGGAAAGCTAAAAATCAGGCACAGCTCATTTGAATCATTTGAGATTTTTCATGTTTGCTCCTTGGTTACTGAAAGCAGTTGACTACATCAAAACTGGAAAGCCATAATCTATTTTCTGCTCTCCCTCTCCTGCCCTATTCTACTCTATAAATGTTTTTCCAAGGAGTTCAGGGTAGTATATGTGGCTTCCCCCTTTTATCATCACATCAAACTTCTGAGGACAGATATGATGAAAGAAAGCAGCTAACGTGAGGTGATCTATTGAGGTTCATGATATAGAAGGGACTTGAAACCTGATGTTTCTGGTCCAACTGCAGCACTGTACCTACTATGATCTATTGGTGTCATGCTTGGAAAATATGATGGGAATCACTAATAATAATAACCTTTCAGACCAGCAAATAAACCTGTGTGGTGTTGCAGTTCATAATTGCTAGGTATGGAAATAGGAGAAAATGTAGTTGCCTGAGTTACATTGGCTGGAACCATTACATACAGAGATAATCTTTTGTGAGCAGACACATGATGGCCATTTTCTTAAACCTGAAGAGCATGCTGTTTGGAAGTTTGTGTCCCACCTAAACCTATTCGCTCCCCCCCCCCCCATGACCATTATTGTACCAAAACGGTTCAGGAGAGTCTTCCTGTCCCCTTCTGACTTAGCTTCCCTCTCCCCACTGGGAAATGTTGGCTGTAAGGTAAGTTAACCTTTCTCTTGAGGAGAGGTTCTTGCCAGGTTAGGTGGTTAAAAAAGGCCTGGAAGCTTCAAGGTGTAGTCATAGCTGAAAGAACACTATAGGCTGCCAATTGGTTATTGATGCTTTATGAAGAGTAGCATTTTCTCTGGCATGAGTAAATAAACCAACCAGCTAATGCACTTTGATTATTTTACTTTTATGTCTACCAGTGAGATGATAACATTCACATGGCCCTTGATATATTATAGAAGATAGGATCTTCCTGCAAGTTCTCATAAACATATGAAATGTTTCCCATAATCCAAACATATTACATATTTAAATAAGCTGAGATACCTTGTAAACTTTTAAAGGTGAAATAGAAACAATTAGCCATTATCTCTGGGTTAGGTTTAGCAGATTACCACCTTGCTAACTCAGGAAGCTCTGTAGTAATCAGAGCAACACACACAACCTCTCCTTTTGGTGTCCTTATCTTTGTCACAGTTTTAACCTAAGCTGCAGTGCTTGTTAAACTCAGCCCCAGATCTGCCAACTTGAAAAAAGCATGAGTCAGAACCCTTCAAACCATGAGATTTAGATTTAAGTCACATTTTAAAGAAGTTATATATAAATGACATTCTTTCATTTTCTAGGTTTATGTCCATGGCACATGCTGCAGGCATATTCTTTTTGTAACTCTGAAGGCTGGAGGATTTCCTTTTTAAAATGTTTTTCTTTCTTCACTGTCAGGATCTGAGAAGCCGTTTTGGTCCTAAGACTTTGCAGTTGGAATGACAAGAGTCAGAGCCACACTAGCCTAGGAGATAAACATTCTGTGGACAAATGCTTGAGAGTTGGGACAGACTTGTATCAGTCTTTTTTTTTTGCTGCATGGCTGCACGGCTGCATGGCTGCAAGCAGCTAAGCACAGCAGAGGAAACCTTTGGGGGTATTTATTTTGTCTGTGCCCCAACCTTTCTCAAAGGTGGCTAAATGCACTTCTCCCCATTTTATTCTCAAATTAACTTAATTTGAGAATAAAATGGGAAGAAACACAAAAAGGGGAGATGTGATGACAACTGGGCCAAGGTCAGCCAGTGAAATTGGTCATTGGTGAAGATCTGAGCCGGGGTTTCCCTGTTCTGTCTCTTTATACAACCTGCTAGATGAGCTACTCTATCCCTTGCTGATTTGATTTTTCCTAAAATGATGGGTGGGCTGCCTGCTCTTATGGCATCAAATATCAGGGTGGCATTTGAGCAGCCATCTTTCCCATTCTATCACATCCCTTCTGCTTCCTCTTCGTTCTGCTTTAGCCTCTTCTTTTCCCTTCCTCTCTGTGCCTTCCTGAGAGTCCTATCTGCGATCAGCTTGTTTAGGTCTGCAGGAAGAGGACAGACCGGCACCCAGGTGAGATTGCCACTGATGATGCAGAATAAGAAGGATGTGAGACAGGAGGGGAGAGGTGACCTTGTGTTAAGTTAATCAAAGTCTGAGCGGAAAGTAGCCAATTGCAGAGAAGCAGATAAAAGCAAAGCTACTGTAAGAGTCTGAGGAGATGATGGAATAGACATGGGGGAATGTTCATGGTCTTGGAGGCATCATTGTACCCAGTTCATTATTCATTTTATTTTTTGACACTGGCTCTATCTCTGTTGGAATATTTTTGGTTTTATTACTTCATACTGGCAATGCTTCCATGGCCAAGCAATGCCATGATGATAACAGTGCTGAATGTAATGATTATATTGCAATGGAAGAGTTTTTAAAAGCTTAAAGTCCTCACTATACCAATAATAATGAATATTTATATACATAATAGTAGCTTAATTACCAGAAATTCCATTCCACTAGAGTCTAGTGACTAGATTAGTTGGGTAAAAAATAAAACTGCTATAGTTCCCAGGGAAATATTTCAATCCAAGTGTGGAAATTTAAAAAAAAATGAGTACCCTAGATTAGCTGCAGTTATCCTCCCAGTTACCAGCATGTAAATCTCATTTTAAAATTGGTGGAATTTAATGAAGAAGTGAAGGAGTATGGATAAAGGGTTTGCATTCAGAGTAGGAGTAAAGTTTCAAAAGTGCTTTTTCCATGTCACCTTGAGCCAGAATTACAGTGAGAAAATATGCTAGTGGCTCATGCCATATTTTCCATTGACCAGTTGGAGCAATCACTAGTTAGCAGAGCATAGAAACCACTGTTTGGTACTGGAAGTGGACATCAGAAGCAGAAGATCAGAGGGAGATTGCTAGGAAGACCTGGCCTTTTCCCGTATGGTACATAAGAGAGAATGCATAACTGTCTTCCCTGCTTCCTTAAATTCAAGGTTTGAGCAGATGGAAATTATATGCATACATTGTAAAGAACAGGCCTGAAAAAAAATTCCCAATTACCTGGTTGCTTGGACACCTGCAATTTAGATGCTACCACCTAGGTGAGAAGCAGAGTCATAAGGCATTGGCAATTACCTTGTAACAGTGTTTCTGATGCATCATGACTGAGTGGCATAGAGCAGCCTTCTCTCAGCATGTCACTTTCCATATATTTTGGACCAAATTCCCATCAGCCCTAGCAAAGAGAGCATACTAGTTTAAGGTGAGCTGCAGTAGATCCTTGATCTGTTATTGGCATTATGTTAGTATGATATGCCTATATGCTGCAAGATGAGCAAGCTGAAAGAGGGCAGGTAGCACTAGGATACCATCTGGGCTATTGTGTGAAGCAGGGAACAGATCTGTATGTGAGATTCATCCATATTTTCACCCCACCTTTCTATGACAAGCACACTCAAGATGGTTTGAAAAATTGAAATATAAATTATAACACAAATTAAATACAACTGCAACAATAAAAATATCAAAATACACTCAGCCCTCTGTATCCACCGATTCTGCACCCACGGATTCAACCAATCACAACTTGAACTAATGAAATCCAAAAAGCAAACCTTGCTTTGGCCATTTTATATAAGGGACACCATTTTGTTTGTTTGTTTGTTGTTGTGTGCCTTCAACTCATTTCCAACTTATAGTGACCCTAAGATGAACTTGTCATGGAATTTTCCTGGCACGATTTGTTCAGAGGAGGCCAATGCTCCATTGGCCTGTGATGATACTCCAACACATTCATTGTTTTACATTCCAAGTATAAAAGTACTTTCAAAATAAAATGTTCTTTAAAACATGGAAGGAAGGAGCTGGATGATGGATGAGGCTCCCCTATAACTTTGGATAGATCAAGGAATGTACTTCTTCACACACCACACTCTGGATTTCTCTGCCCCAAGATCTTTATGACTGCCAACATGGGCATCTTTCAGTGGGAACTAAATACATTCATGGAAGTTAAGGTCATCAGTGAGTAACTGTGCAGTCAGTCTCTCCATCATAAGCAGTGCACCTCTGTGTATCAGTTGCTGGAGATAATGTGTCGAAGGATGCTGTTTAATTCAGGTCTTCTTGTGGGCTTCCCTTAGGTTGTTTACTATATGAACAGAAGTTTGGACTAGGTACATCTTTGATCTGATTCAGTAGTGATTTTCTTACGCTGTGTTCTTATCCCAGCTGAAAATGCCATCTTTTTCCTCCTCATCAACTGGATTTCCATTGGCAAAGGAACAATTAAGAGGGCTTTGGAAACCATATTCATAGCTCAGGCAAGTTCATATGTGAGGCTGTAAATGCCAAAGCCAATTCCCTGAATTTATCCTTCTGGCTACAAACAAAAATCTGAGAACAGCATTCCAAACTAATTGAAGACTAATTTAAGAGGAGCCTCATATGGAGTATTTTACATTAGTTAAGATGCAAGTGACTACTCCACAAGTGACTGAGGCTAGATCTGATTTCTCCAGAAATGGTTCAGCTGGTAAACTCAACAAAGGTTTTTCAGGCTACGTGGCCATGTTCTGGAAGAGTTTATTCCTGACGTTTTGCAAAAGTTCTGCTGATCAGTTCTGTCACCTTTCTTCTCCTGAACAATGATGGTCAGCAGTACTGCACCCTTTTCTGGAGAAATCAGATCTAAGCTTAGTCACTTGTGGAGTAGTCACATGTGTCTTCACAAAAACAAATCCATGCCCCACAAGCTGCAGATCTTTTGCTTTGGCGAGGACAAATGCCATCTAAATCATTCTGAACACCAGCTCCAAGATCATTTCTATAGCCATGCAATAGTAGCCAACAGGAAAGGACAAATGGGCTGTGTTAGCGATGTTTTCAGATCAAAACTCCACCTTTCACCACATAGCCATATAATTGTCTCCACGTTTCAGAAAGCACCAGCATTTTTCTTAGCCTTGTGGTTTTGTCCTGTGCCCCTCAGTAATTAAACTGAGCCTTCCCAACTGTAGCAAACTACAAAATAAACTAAAATAAACAAAGGAGCATGAACAAATCAAAATCATGAGCACACAGGGGTAGGAGATCCATTTGGGAGTATCTAGCCACTGAGCGTACACCTTTTCTTGCTCTACAGTATCCTTGATACGGAAATTTCATGTCCTCAGATGCTTCAGCCTCCCTTTCAAGAGAGAGTGATCCCCATAGCTTCCACCACCACCCCAAACTATACCCCTCTGTGCTCAGTAAGTCTGAGCTATTATAAGCATATAAAATCCACTCACAGTTTTGACACTCACTGAGCAGGAAGTGCTAAAATGATTTGATTTGATGTCTAATACTTTACTGGTTAAGAAGCTGAAGAATAAGGTTAACAACCCCATCTCCATCAGTGTTATGGCATCATGGTATCTGTTAGGCATGCCATTTAATATAATGCCATCCCACAACAACTGAGGAGGGTAAATGCCTTTCTAATGTTGAGTGTCATCTATGTAAAATTAACCCAGTTCTAAGGAATTCTGAATGAGTCCATGACTCTTTCTTGGAGCTGGGAAAACAGAGCAGAAATTTATTCAGAGCTGAGCTTTAGGCCATGAAGTCAGTCTTGTATCGTTACGGTTTGGGTATTGGACTGGGGCATCAGTTGTGTGGAGCAACTGGACATGAGAATGCATTATTAAATTGGGGGCAGAATTCAGAGAGATAGCTTTGTTAATCTGGAATATCAGTGTGCAAAGAGATCTTATAGCACCTCAGATACATAGAAGTAAAACAAGTCTATGAAAGCTATTGATACAACGTCTTTTGCATAGTTAGTCTCAAAGGTGCTACAAAATACCTTTGCATACAGCATTATTACATGCAAAGTAAAATGACTGTCTATGTGTGTTTCTGAACAGTGGCAATTCAGTCCATGCAGGTCAAGTGTAATGCAGAGTTTGCTGGACACTGTGAAAAAAAAAATCCCATAGCATCAGTCACTATTTGGGCTGAATCCAATCATATTGATGGTTAAAGATGTTTAATATTAAAATGGAGATATGGTAAAGGAGCACAAGCAAGACAGAAAGGAAGATTAAGTGGCGTGTTTGCATGTGCCAACTTTGTTTCCTACTGCTGTGCCTCTCTACTTACTATTTCCAATTGTGTCTCATTTCTTTCCCACTTTTATCTGTTACAACGCTTGGAAAAGTTACTTTTTGGACTATGGATCATGCTGGGATCCTCAGAGATGTAGTCTGAAAAAGTAGGTTTTCCAAAATGTGTTCTGCCATTCCATATAGTAATGTCAATAACAATGAGCTGAGGCAGCAGAGACAAAAAGAGCATCTCCTCATTCCAGTTCCCTGCAATGTCCCCACCCCCACCACCAGCAATACCGGTAGTTAATTTCTAAAAAGAGAGATACAGTATTAGGCTTCAAGTCCTGTCCAAAAGCCAAGCCCTTTACTTAGAAGCCTTGCTTTCTAATCCTAGATGTATAGGTGCTGGATCTAGCTGCTGAAGGGGGGGGGGGTGAATTTGGCATACAGTTAGAAGTATTTTCATTGCTATTATTGGTGTCCATGTTCCAAGGATGGTCCTGGCATTGAAAGCAGGTTTGGAAATTGAGGCCTGATTCCAATTATAAATCCTCTCTAGGGTTTGGCTTTCCTTACACAGGAACCGGGAGGTATCTTGCTTTCTGATTCCATGTCTTCTTCTCCTGATTCCATGCCCCCTCCTATTGCCATAAATGCATATAAATAATTGAAGCCCTTGGAGGCAGAGTGGGAAAGTGAATTCGAATGCTGCTGAGGTGTGAGAGCTGGTCCAAAGCAGCTGGCAGTCTGTGGCACTTCCTATCTCACATCTTCAAACACAGAAATTGTTCAGAGGGCTGTTGTTGCAGAAGGGCAAGGAAATTCACTCAAAAACAAAGTCCCAAAGGGCATGATGATGCCACTGCCACTAGTATAAGAAGCAGCTGAGGAGCCTTGGCTTTGGTTCTCCCCTCAGCCTGCCCTCCCACTGTGAAACATACAGAGGGCTAGGGAGCTGTGCTAAATGTTTAATGAGAGCCTGACTGTGCAAAGCTCGAGGAACCACAGTCAGAAGAACAGTTCTCTCCTCATGGCTCACTGGTTTTACACATAGCTCACCCCATGATAGCACCAAAAGTTCCTCCCTCATGGGAATGAGCACATCAAGAAGCAGTAATGGTGGAGACGCCTGAATCAAGCTCCTCACCTGCTGCTGCTCCTACTGCTGCTTCTATGACTATGGATTGCTTGTCCTGCTTTGTCACAACAAAGCCCACATCCAGCTAGGGAGAGAGACTGATGGTGAGATCTAAGGTGGAAAAGAAGGCGAGCCCAGTGTGATATTCACATGGAGAGTTAAGACAATGATATGGAGCAAGGCTGGGCCACTGTTGACCTCCAGATGTTTTTGGAATCTCATCCATTGGTTGTGTTGGCTTGGACTGATAGGAGCTGTGTAGGCCAAAAACAGCTGTAGTACTCTACCCTTGATAGATAGGTCCAGAGTGCTGAGAAACCAAGAGATTCAGAAGCAAAGTTTTGTTGCTGTATTAATTTAACTTTATGCCTCACCTTTTCTTGAAAGAAAGGCAGGGTATGAATATGAAATGTTGTTATTATTTGCCCTTGAGTTGACCTGTTAACTGCTCTTGAGTCCTGTGGGTGAGATATCTCCAAGTCTCCCTGTCCTCCATTTAAATCCTCTGTTTAATCTTGTAGATTCATGCCTGTGACCTTCCTAAGTGAATGTAGTCATCTAGCATGTGGTCTTCCTCTTTTTCTGCTACCCTCTACATTTCGTTGTATCATTGTCTTTTCTAATAAGTTGTGCCTTGAGTATGAACAGTTGGTTTTTGGCTGCTTCACCAATGTCATGTATATTGGGCAAGATAAAAAAGTCTCTTGATAGGTGCATGGGGGCTGAGAAACCAAACATAAACATTACCCATAAGAGTAGATTCCATGTGGATTGCCAGTGTGAAAGTTACCTTAGAATGGGAGTAACAATTATACATCTATTCTGACTTTTAAGAGTTCTCTATGTCTAAGGTAATGATTTTTTCCATTTGAGTAGTTTTTATTTGAACTTAGTGTCCTGATCTAGACCGCCCAAAAGGGGCGGTCTCCACCCGCCTCCAGAAGCAGCAGGATGGGGCCATGGCTGCCACACCGGCAGCCTTGGAGGCCCCATCCTGCCGCTTCTGGAGACCACGGGGAAGCGGCAAACTGCCGCTTCCCCACGGCCTCCAAGCGGGGTGCAGCAGGCACCCTGATTGCGGAGGCGGGGCTGAAGGGAGGAAGGGGACGCCGCTGTGGCCCCTTCCTCCCAGCATCTTTGCAGCGGCTGTGTAAAAGCCACGGCAAAGACCCACCGCCAAAAAGGGGCTCCGTTTGGAGCTCCTTTTTTGCGCCATGAAAAGGGCGCAATTTTCACCCTCCCACGGCGCAAAAGCATCATCGTGTGCAGCGCATCTAACAGCTGAACAAATGATGATGGCATCCATATGCTTTAGGCCTAGGGAGGGTGTAAAAGCTATGCCCTCCCTAACCCTAAAGGCGGGCTTTCCAGCCCTTAAAGTGCCGCAAAGTGCCCATCTAGAATGGGCCATTGGGACTCACTGCAGAGACATGCATAGAACCAGATTGAAAGCGTGTATAATCTGTTTTTTATACATGACATATGGCTACTTGAAGCCACATCAGTCAGATTGTCACCATAATGTGCAGCGTTTCTTTCCATGTAGTAATGGATAGACTCATGCCAGGTAAAAGCAGTGTGATGTGTTGGAAGTACCAGTCAGTTGAGCTGGAATACAAACATTAGGAACACAACAGTAGTCCTAAGTTTTTCACACACACACACATACACCTGAACTGGGTTTCAATTTTAACATTATTTGGGCACAATAGATGTCGTAAACCTTGGCACCTCTCTGATAAAATAAGCAAAACCTTGCAGGCGATGAAAGACAGAGAGAAAAGGTGGCACTGTTGGACAGAAAAGAGAGTTAGGGATATGATTCAACCATCAGGAAAGCCAAGAAATAATTAGTGTGATAATATTAAGATTTATTATTTAAACCAATAGAGAGCCATCATGGTATAGTGGTTTGTGCATTGAACTATGACTCTGGAAACCAGGATTCATATCTCCACTCAGCCTTGAAAACCTATTGGGTGACCTTGGGCAAGCCATGGTCTCTCAGCTTCAGAGGATGGCAATGGCAAGACCCCTCTGAAGAAACTTGCCAAGAAAACCCTGTGATAAATTCATATCAGGGTCACTATAAATCACTAATGACTTGAAGGTAAAAACCCCAAAACACATTTAAACCATTTGCCATCATGAAGGAAAAGTTTTGTGTGGGGGCCAAGGCTAGTGGTTTGTATATGCAACACAAGCAGTTGGTTGAGGTGTCAGAATTTTTAGGGGTAGAGTTTGCAATTTGAGAGGTATAAATCTTGGATCAACAAGTTGTACATCATCCATTAGAACCATTCAGGGAAGGGAGGGAGACATTATTCCATTTGTGCATTTGAGACCAAAAGAGGGATTGTTTGGTTCATGTTCAAACCATTCTTACCTTTATGATGAGGTATAAAAAGGAGCTTCATCAAAAACTCTTAAAATTGCACCCATTTTTGCATGTTTGATTATATGCAAGGGCTGGTCTTTAAGCTCTCACATGTAACTTCAGAAGGCAAGAACATACATTTATATTTGAAATAGTACCTCCAGTAGTAAACAGATTTTCTATGTCATCACAAAAGATCTTGGAATTATACCTAAACTGGCTCCATGTGGAGCAGATGAATAGTATATGTAGAAAAGCTTTTACCTTCTTTGCAATGCCAGTGTGGAGTTGTGTGGCATCTGCCAAGCATAGGTGTGGTGTTTAATCTCACCTCTTGCGTTCAGGTAAACATTTACATTCAGTAAGTCTTTGAATGCATGTAAATATTCCATCAACATTGCGTCAAACTCGAAACATCTATTATGAAACATGAGCAAGTTGAGCATGCAGCATTAACAGTCTGAATAGTTACACTTATAGATTGAATTCCCATTACCACACATTAATCATCTTGCCATACTCACAGTCATGTTGGACTTTTGCCATTCTTCTCATGTTAATGAACTGAGTGGAGAAGTGAATTTTTGTTCATGATTGTGAGTATTCACTCAGGTGTACCATTGTCACAGAGCCAGGCTTCTTCTCTGTATTTTTTTTTCAGACTGAGACCAAAGCTCTGATTATGGCATTACATTTCACCAAAGTTGTCTAGATGGCATGTATTAGAGTTATTTAAAATTATGTAAATGACAATAAAAGTACAATTATGACATAAATACATGCCATAGCAGAGAGAAGTCAATAAAATCAAGCATGGAGTGATCTTAAAACTTATAACAAAACCTTGAAGATTCTTAAAAGCCACTACAGAACCCCCTAAAAATTCAGGGAGAATGAAAAGAAAAACATCTTCACTTGGAGCTTAAAAGAATATCAAATTGATGCCTGGTAAGCCTCTCATCAGAAAGACCCTCTTCCTTACAGCCACTACTGAATCTTACTAGATGGTAGCATTTCGTGCCCTTCCTCATTATACAATTAGAGCACTGTGATTCCACTTTGACTACCATGGCTGCCTCCTATGGAATCCTGCAATTTTCAGTTTAATGAGGCACTAGATCTTTCAGTCTGAAAATTCTAAATTATCATCCGTTGAGAATGCCCCTCCTGAATGGAGTAATCCCATATAGCAGGGTAGCAGGAGAGCATCCTTCAGGCAACCAGGACAGGCTCTAAAGGCTAAAGCCTCCAATATGAGATTGCAGATGCCATGGTATTTGTCCCACCACTCTGTGAGGCTGTGTGGATAGATAAATATATAACAGCAACACTCCAGCTAAGGAACTCTGGCTGCTGCCATACTGCAGAATTAATGAAGTTTGTTTGTTTGTTGTGGGTTTGATACTGCTTTAATTGTCATGGCTCCCTCCTGTGGAATTTTGAATCTGTAGTTTGTTGTGGCACCAGAGCTCTCTGACAGGCAACCTAAATAGCTTACAAAACTACAAATCCCAGAATTCCACAGCATTGAACCATGGCAGTTGAAGCAGCATCAAGCTGCATTAATTCTGCAGTATAGATGCTTCTTCTATGTCTTCTAATTTCCAGTAAGCAGTGTAAACTATGCTATTTCACTTGGCCTTTGGATTTTAGGAGTAGGTGTGTCTGCTTTGAATTGCACTTTCTTGTTTTAGAGCTTTTTAGAGCTATTTTTAAAGAGAGTCTGGAATACTGTAATTGAGTTTTAGTTATTTGTTTAATGTTTTATTGTGTTACCCATTGCACATTGCCTTGAGGCCCCTGGTGAATGGAGAAGTGACACATAAATGCCATAAATAAATAAATAAATAAAGGTCAAGAATAATTAAAAAAAAACCCTTGATGCCAAGATCCTTTTTAACAGGAGCAAAATCATGCCAGTGTAATAGTTAGGGATCACTGCTGCTTGCTCTTTCACATGGGGCAATACCCATTTGGAAGGTACCAATATTCCTTTGGAGGACATGACTCCCACTTGTGCAATGAGGTCTTGGGTGACAAATCTCTCACCTTATAGTTCATTGTGCCATCAGTTTGACTGAATCTCAGGCTGTGTCTACACTGCAGAATTAATGCAGTTTGACTGTTAAAATGGTGTCAAACTGCAGTAATTCTTCAGTGTGGCAGCAGCCGTACTTCTCTATAAAAGTGTAATGCAACTTTTTTCTCCTCCTACTGCTCTGACTGTTTATTTTATTGTCAGCACAGAAATGTGAGTTTCTGCTAATAGTGCACTAGAAGGCAGCAAGTTAGTGCAAGTAATATGCTAATCCAGAATAATTTCAGTCTGAATCTTTACATTTGAAAAAGAGGACAGTTTTAATTAAACAGCAGAGAATTTGAGGATTCAGTCAGAAAAGCATAGGAATTTAATGCACATTTCCAGATCATTCTTTTTTATATATATCTTTCCCTAGTTTTCCTTAAGAAAAGCTGTACTCACACTTCTTTTTGGCTACTTTTTCAGAGGTCTAGAGAGATCTTGTAGCACCTCAGTGTATCTGAGGAAGTAGACTAGATCACTGTATCTGAGGAAGTAGACTGAGGTCTACGAAAGCTCATGCTACCAATTTCTTTATTTCAGTTAGTCTCAAAGGTGCTACAAGATCTCTCTACATACTGATTCCACACACTAACACAGCTATATCTTTGAATTTTATCACAGGTGATGCATGATCTGCTATGGTTACCAGGAGCCAGACTCACCTGGCAAGTTCTGCCATCAAAGGGCGCTTGGGTCGTGATTCTACATTGGGGGTGCATGATATAAATCAATGACACAGTGTTTACCATTGTATTTATGGCGGTGAGAGCTGTTCAATGATGGTAAAAAAAAAAATCAACTCATTTGAGATGTGGTATTGAAGAAGAGTTCTATGGATACCACGAATGGCCAAAAACAAACAAACAAATAAATGGGACATAGAGCAAATTAAGTTTGGCCTCTCCTTAGAAGACAAGACAACTAAATTGGGACTGCCATACTTTGGACATATCATAATAAGGCATGAGTCCCTAGAAAAGACAGTAATGCCTAGTTGAGGTAGTGGATAGAAGGAAAAGAGGAGGACTTCATTACAGATAGATAGACTCAATTGAGGAAGCCATTGCCCCGAGTCTGCAAGAACTAAACAGGACTGTGATGATGGGGTGTCTTAGATATGTCTCATTCATAAGGTCACTATAAGATGAGGCTGACTTGAAAGCAGTTAAGAACAAAAGTATAAATCTCTGCATATGGAGTTACATGTTCATTGTGCTGTGTGAACCTTGTGTTGAATGACAATATGGCACTGCCAAATGCACAACTGAAGGTGGACTGCCACCAATTTCTACAGGGAAAGATGGATATGCATGAGATGTGAATGTACATGTGCATGCACCATGGTGCCACAAGCACTACTTGGTTTTTGTGACCTTGAGCTTCTGTTGTGCCGCAGACGGAAACACCCAACTACTTATGTAGGAGAATACCTACAAAATTCTGGTCATGGTATCCTGGCTGCATGCAGGAGTGGAGACAGGAGTGGAGACAGCAAATGCATAAAATAATCAAAGAGCTTCATTGTATGAGTATGCTCATCCTAATAACTCCATATAGATGGGGGAAAGAGCAAAAGGTGTGCATGTGAGTGTGTGTTTATGAGAGAGTGCAGAGAAATCATTGTCCTTCATATCTTTAGACCAATAGTGGACAATACTTTTTTCTTATTAAGGTCTGATAGATAAGTCCTTTGAAGGCTGCAGTGAGTAACCAAACTCATTTGGAGCCAGGGCCAAAAGTGGCAGGAATTGGCAGCACTGCATCATCATTATCGGGTACCTACTTCCACGAAAATAAGACATCCCCAGAAAATAAGACCTAGTAGATGTTTTGCTGACTTGCTAAATATAAGGCCTCCCCCAAAAGTAAGACCTACGGTAGCAAAGTTTTTGTATACATACAGTATATAATAAATGTTCAGTTTTTTTGTTCAACAATAAATGTGAATTCTTCTTTATCAAAAAATAAGACATCCCCTGAAAATAAGACCTAGCGCATCTTTGGGAGCAAAAATTAATAATAACAATAACAATAATAATAAATATTTATTTATATTCCGCCCCTCTGGATAAGCAATCGGGGTGGAGTACAACATTTAAAAATACATTCAGTTAAAATAACAATTCAGTCTCCCCTCCCACCCCTTAAAAATGAATTAAACTAGGAATAAAATTTAAAATAGTAAGACATTAAAACATTAAACATTAAAGGCTCTAAAAATTGGGTGAGTGGGCGGCCACTAGGTATCTAATGTCTCATTTTATGGGACTAGAGGGGCAATGGATGATGGAAAAGCTAATCATTTTCCTTTTCCTGTCTTATTTTCAGGGAAACACAGTATCTATGAGAGGTGCTAGTTATTCTGGGGCAGAAAAATCCAGGATGAACACAGTATATTAGAAGATAATCAGCCAGTTGGCTTGCAGCAATGTCTTCCTGTTGATTCTGCCTGCAAGTTAAAGAGATTTAGCCATCAGTGTGTACCACAGAGTTGGAAAAGACCTTCCACTGTGCTTGTAGACATGTTAGAATTATTGTTATGACACCCTGTGCCTCTAGTGGGAATTTGTCTGTAGAATCAATTGCTGATTCTCTATCTAGTGCCTTGCATCTTCATTTCCTACACTTTACAAGTGTTGTTTTTAAAGAGCAGATCAGCCACTTATGGCCTGGGAAGCAGACTCAGTGTAGTCTTGCGAATGGAGACTTGATGGACTAGGTGTGTGCCCAAGGGGAGAAAAGCAACAATGCAGTCATACAATGATCATAGAATCATAGAATCATAGAATCATTGAGTTGGAAGAGACCACAAGGGCCATCTAGTCCAACCCCCTGCCATGCAGGACCTCCAAATCAAAGCATCCCCGACAGATGGCCATCCAGCCTCTGCTTAAAGACCTCCAAGGAAGGAGACTCCACCACTCTCCGAGGGAGTGTGTTCCACTGTATGATGTTTTTTTGTTTTCACACAGCAGGCAAGACCAAGCAGCTTTGGCGAACTGAACCACTTTTACTTTATGCTTTCAGCAGCATGCCCCTAATTCCACATCTCCCTTTGCTTGCATGCTCTTAACTCCACCATTTTCTCTGCTACCCTGCAATATGTCTTCTCCATCATTTTCTCTGCTACCCTGCAATATGTCTTCCCACCTCTCCCTGTTTGCTACTGCAAGGCTCTCTGTTATGCTCTAGCCCAATCCAATTGGTAGTTATACTCTTAAGAAGCTTTTGGAGCAAAGCACAAGAAACCATCTTTCAGTCAATTATGGGATAATCGGTCCCCAGGTAAAAGTTTTCTCTGAAACCTTATTGAAAAAGGGGCTCACATGAGGCAATTTCCCTAAAGTAATTTCCCTTTGCTTCATAGTATTTTTCACCGAGTTCATTCAGTGTTTAGCATGGGACGATCTCTCAGACAGAGAAAACTGAACAATACTGAGAACATTTCACTAAGCAATAAATCCCAAGTCTAGGGGTAATGGATCCATATCAGTCTTATACCTGTGAACACTAAAAATAAAAAAGTCCTTGTTATTACCATCCCAGATGAATTACTCATGGTTAGAAGTCACCAAGAAAAATTGCTTTATGTAAGTCAGCCATGGTTTATATTTCTACTCTGGTGGTGAGGGTTTTTGTGTGTGTGTGTGTGTGTGTTTTTGGAGAGGGGGAGTAATTTACTGTTATAGCTAGATAGACTTGTCCAAGAGAATATCTAATTCCTTTATTGAATCCTGTTAATCTTTGGTTTCAGTGATGAAGTAATCAGTTCTGCAAACTAATTATATGTTGCATGAAGAAGGATTTTCTTTTATCAGTTCAGAAATTTGCCACTTTCCATTTCCATTTAATGTTAATCAACAGTTCTTTAGAGGGTGTTAAAAATCCCTTATTAGGAACAGAGAGTCACTTTGAGGTAATAGCTGTTGTTATTGAAGCTTTTAAAAGACGAAACAAAGTCACATGCAGAGAGAAAGGAAAGAACAGCCAAGATAAGAAGAAGCAGCTTCTGTCTTTCCTGCTTGTGAGTTTTGGGTGCTGGAGAGAAAAAAAAAAAAACAAACCAAACAAACCCAAAACTCCTGACAAAGCAAGTATTACACACAACCTTAGTAGCATTTGAAATCCTAGTAAGATCAATCTAAAGCATCATTTTCAAGTTGTCTTTTGGTCTCCGTGGTGTTGCAACAGAAAATGTGTATGTGTTCTTGTATGTAGAGACTGCTACTGACCCACAGGCAAAAGGACAGGCAAAAGGCAGGCTGTGCAAGATTGAAAAAGAAGAAAACAGGACAAGAAATAATGAATAGGGGACTGTGTTACATGACAGTTTAACACAGTAAAGTCACTGGGACCTGGTGAATGTGCTGCCTAAATACCCTAAAGGCACCAGATACCATCTGATCTTAGAAGGTAAGCAGATCTAGTCTTGGTTAGTACTTGGATGGAGACGCTAATGAATACCAGATGCTGTAAGCTGTATTGCAGAGGAAGGAACTGTCAAAACCACCTCTGAGTATTTCTTGCCTAAAAAACCCTATGAAATCCATGGGGTCACCATTAACTAATGGGCAGATGACTGGAAGTCACACACACATACATGTGACAAAGCTTTGATATAATATTGTGGGTGACATTAAGTTTTATAACTTGCCCATGTTTGTTCTATGCCATCCTTCAGTCCTTTTGGGGATGGCTAAGAAGCTGCCTTATACTGAGTCAACTAGATAACTTTACTTTGTTGGACTTCCAAAGGTGGGTTGTGCTGGTTGGGGCATTCCTAGAATTCCAGTTCCAGCGAATTAACTTCTCCAGGCTTCATTTTGGCGATGATGATGATGGTGATGATTATGATTTTCTTATATCCCACCTTTCTCCCAATACAGGGACACAAGGTGGTGAATAATAAGTATAAAACTATACAATTTATAAGCAATACAACAATATTAAAATATATACATATAAAAATTAAAAAACAAACATTTTAAAAAATTAAAACAGTTATAAATAAAAATATAACACTTTAAAATACAAACTATTAACATATGTATAGTCCATCTGTGGCTTTCCAAAATTGCTGGGAAAAGTCCTTTAAAAAAAATGTTGTAGAGGTCAAATAACATTGAGTTGAAGGGCAAACAAAGTAACTTCTCCAAGTTCCATTTGGACCTCCTGGTTGGCAATGGCTTTCCAAAATTGTTGGAAGAAACGTTTCTTTAAAAATAAAACAGAAATATTGAATTTGAATAAAACACAACATCCAGAATACAGGGCATAATGGCAGATCATCACATATGTGTAAATCTTACTTAACACAGGGCTCTTCTTAATAGAAGGAGTTTTTTCTATAAGGAAAAAATAAGGGTATTTTATGGCCATCAGACAGAACTCCTCCAAAACTTGAAGTGGGCTGAAGATGGATTTCATGACATCTCAGATAACTGGACCAAACCTAGGAATTTCTGCATCTAAAGCATTCCTTTACTACAAGACTGTGTTCTATTCATGAAGGACTTGCTCCCAACCCCACCCTCCCTGGCAGTAAAGGAGCTCATTTCACTGAAGATGAGGGCTAACTGCAGGAGGAGTGTACTCCCAGCACACTCCTGTGGGGTGTGCAGGATACTCATAGCACCAAGACTTTTTTTTTTCCCTTTTGGGTGTATGCCTAACAATTGTTTTCATTAAAAAAAATCACACACACCCTTCAAAGATCCCCGAAGGTCTGCAGGAGTGAAAGGTTTATGTTATTACAGGTCATAGAAACTCCAACCCATGAAGCCTAAAAAAGAAAAACCAGAACATGTAAAGTAGACTTTGCGAATTTTAAAAAGCTTTCTTTCTGAGACTGGTGCTGCCCATGTTGGGTAGTGGAATGAGCAATGAAATATTTGTCCCTCTACTGGCTAAGGTTGCCTATCTCTGCTTAAGAGTTACATGATGAACACTGATATATGCTACAGTAATTTCATGACATGGCCTCCCCCCATGGATCCAGAGGAAAAAAGTTTCAAACTGCATTTCCCACTCAGTGCAAGACAGGCTTCAAACACAGATAACAGAGAACTGCAGGACTGCAATATGTGTAGTTCAAAAAGGATCTAACCAGCTCAACAAAATTATGTTTCCATTCGGATAGCAGATTAGTTCAGCAGCCAAAGCATTTCTCTGAAGGTAGAGAAGATCAGTATTTCATTTCCAGCTTGGATTGTTCTGTCATTCTAGGTAATAAATGTAAAACCATACCTATGACACTGACTTTGAATTGCTCTAAATGTTTTCCTCACTCACCACAGAGACTGGCTTCCCTTTCATTCATTTCCTAATATTTACAGCCAACCATACTGAGTAATATAACAAATTATAGGACTTGTGACCATCTCATGGTAAATTTCTTGCTCACAGTGTCCATCAGTGACAATTGTATGGGAGGGCAGGGCAACTCGTAACATGATGGCACCAGTTCAGCCTGGCATGTTGTGCTGAGTTTTGTAGCTGGTGTAGGTGTGTGTGTGTGTGCATGTGTATAAAACTCTTAGTGGGGATGCCAATTCGCATGGTAATTGTAACATTTAGACAGATTTTATTGTGTGATTTTAGATCTCTGGCTCCTTAGTAACTGGAGATGAGCTTTCACTTCATGTAGCATTAAGGCATGGTGGGGCCCCAGACATATCTGGAATCTTTAGATCCTGCCATTTTGAAAGCAGCGAACTTGGTATGCTATTCTGTTCTGCTCTGGTGGGTGCCATTTTTCACATCCAACAATGAGGTGCTAATGGCAAAGGCAGTAGTCATGAAATATCTTTTTTCCTTTTTTGTACAATACGTTCCTTAGGAAACATGCCATGTTTGCCAAGTAAAACACTAGAAGAACAGAGGCCATCTCCAATTAAACCTGACTATGCAGAGATTTGAAGTTACTAGTTAAACAGAGTTAAACAGAGGCCACAGCAGCAATGGCTACCTTTTCTTCTAAATATTTCTATAGGGTGCATATAGGTCTCTGTGTCCATGCACATATGTCTGTGTACCCTCACCCAGACATGTCTACTACATACAAATGCATACAAGCCCAGGAAAAGTTGAACTAAGATCAGAAGAAATATATGATGATGAGGAAGAGGAAGAGGAAGAGGAAGAGGAAGAAGAGAACAAAGAAGGAGAAGAAGAGGAGGAATCACAGACGGGAGAAGGGTTGACAAGAGACAAAGATGGGACAAAAGATGAAGGAACAAGAGATGAAGAAGAGCCAGTTCCTTTGTTTGATTGATTATCTAAATAGCCAACTTAAGAAATATTGTTCCGATTAATTGAATTTGATAGAATATATATCTTTCTTTAACAGATACCTTAAGATTGCAAATGAAATTACTAGCCTGGAATGTGAAGGGAATGAATTCCCCAATAAAATGGAGAAACATTTTTCATTAGGCAAAAATAAATTCAATGTGGTATGCTTACAAGAAACGCACATAAAGAACAAGGATAAAAATTTTTAAAGAAATAAACAGCTAGGTAAAGAATTTGTTTTAGCATCTAACAAAAGGAAAAAGAGGGTAGTAATTTAAGTAAACGAAGAGTTAAACCCAAAAGAGATTATTAACAATAATGAAGGATATTATATTGGAGTGGAAATAGAATGGGAAAGAAGAAAAATATTAATGTTAGGCATTTGTGGCCCCCAGGAAAACAAGGGAAAATTGCAAGTAAATCTGTATTAAGAGGCCATTTCATTCAACAAAATGCCATAAGAAAGGGGGGGGGGGGAGAGAGAGAAAGAGAGTATTGAAAAGCACAATAAAATGTTGGAAGAGCAAGAGAAAGAGTTACCAAAAAAAAAAAAAACTTAAGAAATAAAGATAATATAAAAACAGATTCAAAAACATGATGGAAATAGGAGAAAAATTGAAATTGATAAATCAGGTAACATTTGAACATTTGGATAAGGTGGGAAAATGGCTAGCCCAAAGATTAAGGGATAGAAAGAAGAAAATGTCAATATCAAAAATTATACAATATAATAAAACCTACACCCAACAAGAAGAAATAATAGAGATCTTTAAAAAAAATTATACAGACTTATATGAGGAATATCCTGTAAAAGTAGAAGAAATAAGAGACTACTTAGAGAAAAATAGTTTCTCTGTACACCAACGGAGGAACAATACCAAAGACTGAACGAAGAGATTAAAATCGATGAGATTAAAGATGGAATTAAAAAATGTAAAGATGGCAAAGGTCCAGGGCTGGATGGCTTTACATTGAAATATTATAAAACATTCATTGATGAATTGGCTATTCCCCTAAAATTAACAATGAATTCAGTTCTAAAAGAAGGAATTCATTTCTAAAAGAATTCATGAAGAGAGGCAAATATATTCCTAATTCCCAAAGATGGTAAATATGGAACCAATCCTAAAAATTACAGGCCAATTTCCCTTCTGAACCTCGATTAAAAAATTTTTACTACTATATTAGCAAATAGGCTAAAAGAAATTATGAAGAATTGGGTTGATGAGGACCAAAGGGGATTTCTCCCAGGAAGACAGATATGAGAGAATCTGAGAGTTATCCTAAACATATTGGAATACTATAAGCAACATTGCAATAAGAAATTACTGTATATATTGATGTATAAGTCTAGAAATTTAGGTCAAAAAATTGACCCAAAAAATCTGAGTCGACTTATCCATGGGTCAATGTAGGTGCTTTTGCAATGTAGGAATTTTCCATCAAAGCATCCCCAACAGATGGCCGTTCAGCCTCTGTTGTAAGACCTCCAAGGAGGGAGACTCCACCACCCTCCGAGGGCGTGTGTTCCACTGTCGAACAGCCCTTACTGTCAAGAAGTGCCTCCTAATGTTGAAGTGGAATCTTTTTTCCTGGAGCTTGCATCCATTGTTCCAGGTCCTCTTCTCTGAAGCAGCAGAAAACAAGGTTGCTCCCTCCTCAATATGACATTCCTTCAAATATTTAAACAAATATTTAGAAGGTAAAAGAAAGTGAAGAATGAAAGGAACAGCCGGAAAAATGAACAAAGAAATAATAATGGGGATGTTATTGGGATAGATAAGATAAGATAAAAATTAGAAATCATTAGTATGAAAGGTAGAAGTGGAGAAATATGTATAAGTTGCTTAACAGCAGTAGATAAAATACATATATGACTCAAAGATATTAGATTATTGAATGGTAACCAGTGTGTAAAATTGTACTTCTTCTTTATCTTATATGATCGATATTTGTAAGATTTTGTATGTATGTATGTGTGTGTTTTTAAATAATAAAAATTAAAAAAAACCAAATACATACAAGCCAATTTTATTAACATTGTAATCTGATCAGCATTGTTTACCAGCTGTGTGAACACAGTGACCTTTCTTCCCTTCTTACACTTATTACCGTGTTTCCCTGAAAATAAGACAGTGTCTTATGTTAATTTTTGCTCCCAAAGATGCACTAGGTCTTATTGTCAGGGAAGGTCTTATTTTAGGGGAAACGGGGTAGTTAAATCTATAGGTTCTTTCACACCGTAAATTGTAGCCCTATGATCCCACTTTAATTGCCATGTCTGAATCCTATGGAATCTTGGGTTGTCTGGCTGAGAATTCTAAATCCACTCCTAAACTGCCATGATAGTTAAAGTGGAGTTACAGCATTGTAACTCTATAGTGTGGAGGGCTGCAGATTTCACACCTGCCTTCTGTGATAATCTTTGCAATGGAACTACCAGTTCTATTAAGGATAGGCCTCTGGAAAGATGAGCTTGTAGAATAGATAATGCATAAAGCCCAGTTCTAGGGTAGGAGCTAAGACTGAAAATCAAGCTAAGAAGAATGCTAGGCACACAAGTGAACAAGAAAAAAGGGAAGGGCTGTAACACTGAACTAACTGAGCAAGAAATTTACTTTAGATATTTGTTCGGCCATCTTCCTTATAATCCTCTCTGCCTCATTTTCTGCCACAGGAATGCAAAAATGGACACTCCTTAAACTAATAAAAATGTTGTACCACAACATCCTGTGTTACAAAAATGCATGAATCGTGTAACATTGGAAATCAATAAAAAATTTGCTGCTATGGAAAGGTAACTGAGCTGGCTTTAGCCTGAAGGGGGCAAGGGCAGGGAGGCTAAACATCTGTTGGAGAAAAACTGTGACTTTTTAATTTGCATCCAGTTTTAGATTTTCTAATGGATTCCAGTCCAGGTACATGTTTTTGAGAATTACAGAATCAGACATTTTTAGTGTAGAAAGATACCATCAATGAGTTTTCTCTCCTGCTCTTTACCAGTACCAAGTTCCAGGATGGGCATCCACCCTTAATGGATAATTTAGAACTTGGAAAAGTAAGTTTTGGAGTATAAATCCTAGAATTCCTATCAATTTAACTGGGGCCAGGATAGTAAATGGATTCTGGAAATTGTAGTCCAAAAACAATTTTTTGCTAAGCAATGTGCAACTGGTACAGCCAGAACAAAACATAAGCATATACAACTGTATCTAGAAGAGATAAGCAAAACACCTACCCAATGAGAGATATGCAGCTGTCTAAGTGAGAAATGGCCTCAAAGTGATGGAAGGCCAGCCAGAACTCCTTCCTGCCATTTAGCTTTGTGTAACATTGGACCTTATCAGACGGGAGGAATTTGTCTTTATTTCAAATGGAGCCAATTTGAATTCACATGAATTCGCAAGTTTAGCGAATTCACATGAATTCCTATTGCATTTGGAATGCATTCAGAATGACTTCCCATTACCGGAAAATGACCCCCATTGCCCGAAATTGCGTGAGATGCTTTAATTTGCAATAACGTAAAACCCATGATTGTGTTCAGAATGACTTCCCTTTTGCCCGAAATTGCATGAGATACTTTAATTCACAATAACGTAAAACCCATGATTGCATTCGGAATGACTTCCCTTTTGCCCGAAATTGCATGAGATACTTTAATTCACAATAATTGTGAATAATTCGGATTGCTATTGGATTATACTTCCAATTTCCAATGTCTGATAAGGTCCATTCAGTATCTAGTTATGTATTTGTGTCAAAGAATCATGGAAGAGATTGCAAGGAACATTCTAGACAAACGTCCCATGCAGAAATTCACAACTAAAGCACTCCTAAGAACTTTAGTTGAAGAAATTTAGTCGTATTCTGTGGATGAAAACTCCCTGGGGAAGCTAAAGTATCTTATGAGGATTCAGAACACTTCTAGTTCTTTTATTGGGCAATGCAATAAAAATGAATAAATGAAGAGTCCCCCTCTCAGCCCTGAAGCCTGTATAAAAGTGGAGGGGAAGGGTGAAAGGGAATCTATATATATTTGTAAGCAGAGCATGGACCTACAATAAAGCTAAATCTATCCGGATATCCCAAAAAAAGAAAGAAAGAGAGGAACTGTGGATTTACTGGTGTAAAAGAAAGAAAAGGAGACACTGATCTTGTGTCTTTTCTCAGAGACTCATGGATGTTGTACACTTAGGGCCACTCTTTAGCATTTAGTTATAAAACATTTCTACATCACCAATTGTTAACTGTGGTAAACAGTGGAGTTGAAGGCTTTCACAGATTTTTGTGGGTTTTTTGGTCTATGTGACCGTGTTCTAGAAGAATTCATTCCTGATGTTTCATCTGCATCTGTGACTGGTGTCTTCAGAGAATGGTAGCATGGAGGTATGTGGGGTATATATATACAGTGGTCCCCCGGGATACGAAGCCCCCGGGAAACGAAATCCCCGGGAGCCGAAACCGGCGGGACCGCCAAAATTCCCCCGGGATCCGAAGAAATCCCTGGGGAACGAAAGGGAAAAACCGCGCGACCCCTTTAAATCGGCCGCGCGGTCCGTCCCTTAAAGTGGTCCCCCGGGAAACGAACATTTCCAGGTTACGAAAGGTAATCCGGAACGGATTACCTTCGTAACCCGGGGGACCACTGTATATATATTATACTGTGTGTCCCTTGCTTGAGAGGAAGTGATTTATATGTTAATCTGTGTATTGGTCTATTTGTGAATGGCAAGGCCTTAGGGTAGGAGGTTATGTGAGGAGGATTTGTATCTATTTAATTTAATTAATGATCCATTGTCTGCTGATAAAACCCCTGACTTGGTGATGTTCATTTGCTAAGTCTTGATTTTGGTGTTTTTCAGGACTGGTAGCCAAACTTTGTTTACTTTCAGGGTTTCTTCTTTCCTGTTGAAGTTGTATAGGGGTTTGTTGATTTCAATTGCTTCCCAATGTACTCTGACCTGATATTTATTGGCATGGTCCAGAATTTCACTGACTTCAAATAGCTTTTTATGCCCAGATTGACAGGAAGGAAGAAACTCTGAAAGTAAACAACGTTTGGCTACCAGTCCTGAAAAACATCAAAATCAAGACTCAGCACTTGCAAATGAACATCACACAGGATCATAGGGTTTCCCAGCAGACAATGGATCATTAATTAAATAGACTCAAATCCTCATATCCTCCCTAGCCATTCACCAACAAACCAATACACAGTAAAAAAATGTAAATCACTTCCTCTCAACCAAGAGTCACACAGTATATATACCCCACACACCTCCATGCCACCATTCTCTGAAGATGCCAGCCACAGATGCAGGTGAAACATCAGGAATAAATTCTTCTAGAACATGGCCACATAGCCCGAAACACCCCCCCCCCCCCAAAACCTGTGGTAAATAGTATTTTACATGATTGTTCCTAGATGTTCCTTTAAGTTATTTAAAGTATAGTTTATAAATTGTAGTTTATTATTCTTCATTTCCTGGCAGAAGATGCTTGCAAACAGTTGGATTTAATTGTAGTATTTTACAAAACCAATTACCACTAAACCAAGAAACAGATTTGGTGTTTAATCTCCTCTGAAAGAAAATTATCCTTCAGGAATATGTGGCGGGAAAGGCAAAATGAGGGCATTATTTCCCCAAATAAGAATTCTGCCCCTCAGTGAATTTTTCTTTCACTCCCTGTATTTCTAACTTGGCAGAACAACTATATTTCCTTTATTCTCATTCCCTTGTTAACTTTGTTGTTGTTGTTGTTAATTGCTATGATGTCTAGAATCATAGAATAATAGAATCATAGAATCGTAGAGTTGGAAGAGACCACTAGGGCCATCCAGTCCAACCCCCTGCTATGCAGGAAATCCAAATCAAAGCACCCCTGACAGATGGCCATCCAGCCTCTGTTTAAAGACCTCCAAGGAAGGAGACTCTATCACCTTCCGAGGAAGTGCGTTCCACTGTCGAACAGCCCTTACTGTCAGGAAGTTCTTCCTAATGTTCAGGTGGAATCTCTTTTCCTGTATCTTGCAACCATTGTTCCGGGTCCTGTTCTCTGGAGCAGCAGAAAACAAGCTTGCTCCCTCCTCAATATGACATCCTTTCAAATATTTAAACAGGGCTATCATATCACCTCTTAACCTTCTTTTCTCCAGGCTAAACATCCCCAGCTCCCTAAGTCGTTCCTCATAGGGCATGGTTTCCAGACCCTTCACCATTTTTGTCGCCCTCCTTTGGACACACTCCAGTTTCTCAATGTCCTTTCTGAATTGTGGCGCCCAGAACTGGACACAATATTCTAGGTGGGGCCTGACCAAAGCAGAATACAGTGGCACTATTACTTCTCTTGATCTAGACACTATACTTCTATTAATGCAGCCCAAAATAGCATTGGCCTTTTTAGCTGCCGCATCACACTGTTGACTCATGTTCAACTTGTGGTCTACTTGGACTCCTAGATCCCTTTCACACGTAGTTTCATTCAGCCAGGTGTCACCCATCCTATATCTGTGCATTTTATTTTTCCGCCCTAAGTGCAATACCTTACATTTCTCTGTATTGAATTTCATTTTGTTAGCTTTGGCCCAGCTTTCTAGTCTATCCAGGTCATTTTGAATCTTGATCCTGTCCTCTGGGGTATTAGCTATTCCCCCTAATTTGGTGTCATCTGCAAATTTGATAAGTATGCTCCCAATTCTGTCATCCAGGTCATTGATAAAGATGTTGAATAGCACTGGGCCGAGGACAGAGCCCTGTGGGACCCCACTGGTCACTTCTCTCCAGGATGAAAAGGAGCCATTGTTGAGCACCCTTTGAGTTCGGCCAGTCAACCAATTACAGATCCATTTAACAGTTCCTTTGTCTAGCCCACATTTTACAAGCTTGTTTGCAAGAATGTCATGGGAAACCTTGTCAAAGGCCTTACTGAAATCAAGATATACTATATCCACAGCATTCCCTTCATCTACCAAGCTGGTAATTTTATCAAAGAAAGAGATTAGATTTGTCTGGCATGACTTGTTTCTCTGAAACCCATGTTGAGTTTTTGTGATTATGGCATTGCCATCTAGATGTTCACAGACTCTCTGTTTAATGATCTGCTCCAGAATCTTTCCTAGAACTGATGTCAGACTAACTGGACGATAATTGTTGGGATCCTCTTTTTTCCCCTTTTTGAAGATGGGGACAACGTTTGCCCTTCGCCAGTCTGCTGGGACTTCTCCTGTTCTCCAGGAGTTTTCAAATATGATTGCCAATGGCTCTGATATTACTTTTGCCAGTTCTTTTAATACCCTTGGATGGAGTTCATCTGGTCCCGGAGACTTAAATTCATTTAGATTAACAAGGTGTTCCTCTACTATCTCTTTACTTATTCTGTGCTGAAATTCCCCTATTCTGTTCTCTGCTCCATTATCCTCAGATTGAGCACCCTTTGCCTTTTCTGAGAAGACTGAGGCAAAGAAGGTGTTGAGTAATTCTGCCTTTTCTCTATCTCCTGTTAGCATTTTGCCATCTTCTCCACGCAGTGGCCCTACCGTTTCCTTCTTCTTCCTCTTGCTGCGGACATATCCAAAAAAGCCCTTTTTATTGTTCTTAACCTCTCTAGCAAGCCTGAGTTCATTCTGCGCTTTAGCTTTTCTGACTTTACCCCTACACATGCCTGCTATTTCTTTGAATTCCTTTTTCGTGATTTCCCCCTTTTTCCATTTCTTATACATGTTCCGTTTCAAACTTAGCTCGGTTGAAAGTTCCTTAGTCATCCATCCTGGTTTCTTGAGACACCTCCCGTTTTTCTTTCTCACTGGAACTGTTTGAAATTGTGCCTTCAGTATCTCCCTTTTGAGAAAGTCCCATCCGTCCTGAACTCCTTTATCTTTTAGTATTTCTGACCATGGAATCGCCCTCAATACTTCTCTAAGTTTACTGAAATCCGCTCTCCTAAAGTCTAGGATGCGTGTCTGACTCTGCCTGGCTTCTCCTTTCCACTGTATTACAAACTCCAGGAGAACATGGTCACTTCCACCTAATGATCCCACCACTTGCACCCCATTAACCAAGTCCTCCTTGTTGGTTAGGATCAGATCTAAAATAGCTGACCCCCTTGTTGCCTCTTCCACCTTTTGGACCATGAAATTGTCTTCCAGGCAAGTGAGGAATTTGCTAGACCTTAAGGATTTTGCTGAGTTTGACTTCCAGCAAATATCAGGATAGTTGAAGTCGCCTATCACTACTACATCTCTCTTTTCTGACTGTGTGGTCATCTGTTCTAGAAAGATATCATCCAATTCCTCAGTCTGACTTGGGGGGTCTGTAGTAGACTCCCACCGTAACACCCTTGTTGTTTCCCTCTCCTTTAATTCTTATCCAGATGCTCTCCACCTGGCTTCCATGATTGATGTCCAGGATCTCTTCACTGGTGTAAATATCTCTGACATATAGTGCTATTCCTCCTCCTTTCCTGTTTGGCCTATTTCTCTTAATAAGGTTATACCCCTCTATTTCCACATTCCAATCATGAGACTCATCCCACCAGGTTTCAGTGATGCCTATTATATCATATTTGCCTTGTTGTACTAGGAGTTCGAGTTCATCTTGCTTATTTCCCATGCTCTGTGCATTAGTGTAGAGACATCGCAGACCATGGTTCCCTTTTACTTGCTGCCTGTGCAAGTTTTTTTGCCTCCCACTGTTGGGTCCTTGCACTGTTTGCCTTGTTACTTTGACTTATGGTGACCCTATGAATGAGAGCCCTTCAAGGACTTGTCTACACTAGATGCAAAAGTCTGAATAGACTTCTGCTTCTCCTGCCCCACCCTGAAGCCACCCCATGTACTGTTTTCTCTGCAGGGACATCAGGTAGATTGTCTATACTACCCAGATGCCCCTGTAGAGTTCCCTGGGTCTCCCGATACTGCTCCTGCTGCCCCTTCCCCCCACCTTTCAAAGCAAGGACAGATACCACCAGGTACCACTGGTCTAATTCCCACTAAACTGGATCATGATTCCAAATGATTCCAAATGATCTGGTTTAAACCACCATGTTCCCACTTAATTTGAGTCGCTTAATTCAAATTTGGAAAGGCCATGGTTTTTACCCATTTAACCCGCGTCAAAAAGACGCTGGTAAAATGGGGTGTTTTGGGGGCTGAACTGATTTGTTTGGAAATAAATCAATTCAGTCCAAGTGAGAACTGCACCCCCTTTTGGCAGATTCTAATCGGATTCAAATCTGCCCTGGTTCCCACTTGCAGCAGCTTCCCTGGCCTCTTGGCCATACCTCCATGCTCTGTCATCAGTCCTCCATCCTTCTGGCCTGCCTCTGTCCTTCTGCCCCAGCCTCCCCCCCCCCCCCCCCCGGTATGGCCAGGAAGACAGAGAGAGGCATGACAGGGAAGCCACGGCTGTCGCTTCCTGCACCAATTCTTGAAACTGGAGCAAACATAGTGGGAACCACTGTGTTTGCTGAACCGACTTCAGGAATCGGTTCAAGAATCGAATCAAGAGGTAAGTAGGAATGAGGCCACTATTTAATCTCTGAACTTGTTCTTGGCCCAGAAGGTGAGGATTTCTCCTTCTCCTCCCTTGGCAGTGTTGACTCCACTGGTTCATCCATCCCTTCTGAGGCAAACAAGGTGTCTGACATGTGAACTGGGTGCCTTGTTTGATCTTAAAACCAGACAGCTGCAAGCCGCTGCTGGCAGTGCTGCCATGGAAGGGGTGAGGGGTAGGAATTGTTCAAGTCTAGGAACTAGCCCAGACATTTAAATGGCAGCTCCTGTCAAGGCAAACTCTGGAGAAAACTCTGTAATATAAAAACCCCACAATAAGGTAAGATACCCCAAATCTGGGGTGGATATGGCTATGCCTTATCATGTGGCCTTATTGCCCCAGGTTTTTAAAGTAGTGTAGACAAGCCCTAGTTATCCTGTTGCACACAGCCTCAGAGCTGTGGCTTCCTTGACCGAGTCTATTAACCTATAATGTCTTCCTCTTTTCCTACAGAATTTTCAAGTATAACTGACTTTTCTAATGAGTCATGTCTTCTCATGATATGTCCAGAGTATGATAGTCTCTGTCTAGTCATTTTGGCTTTTTGGGTTACTTTGGGCTAACTTTGATCTAAAATCCACTCATTTGTCTTTTTAGCAATCCACAGTATCTGTAGAGCTCTCCAACAGCACCACATTTCAAATGAGCATAGAAATCGGAAGTATTATGGTGTGGACTTTCCTGACCTTGATGTTCAATATGGTAACTTTGCCTGTCTGTTTTCTTTGGGTGCTAGAAATCTGAGCACTGAAGGAAAAATTTGGGAGGGGGGATTTTTAGTCTGGGAGTGTCAGTGACCTCAACCCCCTGTACATACATCTCTGCCATCCTTGATCAAGCATTCTGATTATCACAGTATTCTCTTTATAAGGAAATGTAAAGCATCCCAACTTAAAGTTTTCTCATATCTAATCAAACCTACTATAATGGACTCTTGTAGTAGTAGTAGTAGTAGTAATAGTAGTAGTGCACTTTCAAGTCATTTTCAATTTATGGCAAACCTAAGTTGATCCTATTACGTGGTTTTCTTGGCAAGATTTGTTCAGAAGGGTTTGTTTTTGCTTTCTGAGGCTGAGAGAGTGTGATTTGCCTAAGATCACCCAATGGGTTTCCATGACTGAGCAGGGATTCAAACCTTGGTCTCCAGAGTTATAGTGGTAATATCCAGACCACTACACCACAATGGAGTCTCCCAAACCTTAAAAGCAATGTATGATTTATGGTTCAGGGAGTCACACAAAGATAAGATAATGTAAAATAAAATCTTACAAAGATAATGTAAAATAAAATCTCAGAGTGTTTGAGTTAACTCAAAAGAACCTGAATGCAGCCTAGTTAAAATGTATTGGGAAGGGGACAAAATATAATTAAAATAATATGGGTATCTACAAGCTAAAACAAGGTAGAACAAATAGTAGAGCTTATACAACATTGCTAACCACAGCACCATCTTTCTTCAGAACTGCAATTTTGTTTTGTATATGTTTCTGTCATCGCATCCTTTGGCTTATCTCCTTCCACAACCAACATATGCTTTATTGTTTTCTATATGGAGAATTTGGAGGTGGTCCATGTGCATCAGAGTCTGAGCAATGTAAAAATTATGTTGGCATTTTCATTTTACCACCTGTTTGTACTGGGAAGGAAGGGACAGGGGGAGGGAGGGGAAAGAGCTATAGCAAAACTATTTCAAACAGAGTTTGGAAGAATTTCCTTTTCAGACTACAGCTCCAAACTTCAGTTGTCATGTTGGCTGGGAGATTCTGGAGGCTGTAGTTGAAAAAAGGAATTTTTCCAAGCTTTAGCTGCAGGCTATGGCATATGCCTAACTGAATTTATAATACCAGTTCAGTGATCTCACTGAAGAAAAGGTATCTGCATTTTTTTAGTATTTCCTATGCTCCCATTTAGTGTTCAAGAGACAAAGCAGGAGTGAATGAATCACCCATGCAGGTTTGCTAGCTTTCCTGGCGCTTTATGGATTTATTGGAGCTACTTTCAAAGGATGGGTGTGTGTAAAGAGGACTTTCTTCCCTTTGAACTCCACCATCCATGCTGATTTCACTATACAGAGACTCATGTGGTATGTGAGCCTTGAGGGCAAGGAGTACCTAATTGCAGATTATTTTTATAGTGAGCAAAATTCATACTCATATTTAAGCCTCTCTCACACAGAGACACAAACAGAGCAAAAGACCTCTTGGGGTAATCTTTTGTTTATAATACCATTTTCTATCTGAAGATGGTTGTTAAGTCTCTTTCCTTATTCTTCTGTTTTCTAAATAAACCCAATTCATTTCTTCCTTCCTCAGTTCTTCCTTCTCACTTAGAATTGTTTTTTATAGGCTGTGAATCCCTGATCATTACTGTTTCTCTTCTTAGAACAATCTGTGTAAATTTGTAAGCTTTCTCTCTGGAGACCCAGGGCTGACAAATGAGGGCCTGTTTATTAATTTATGTGCAGAGGTTGTCTTTTCCACCCCCTCCAGATTCTGGTGAGGCACATGCCTGTACATGTATATGTGTGCATACATCACTCTTCCTGCTCCGGATAGATTTAGCTTTATTGTAGGTCCATGCTCTGCTTACAAATATATATAGATTCCCTTTCACCCTTCCTCTCCATATTTATACAGGCTTCAGGGCTGAGAGGGGGAATCTTTATTTATTCATTTTTATTGCATTGCCCAATAAAAGAACTAGAAAAAATTTCTGACTAGGCACAGATTGGTTGCAGCATTTTCAGATGATAGGGAGTGTGAATATGCTGAGCCTCTTGCTGACATTTTAATCTATTCCATATACATAGCTCTCAGATTTTAATGAAGATTCTTTGTGATCACTTGTGCATATCTGTAAGCTATTCTATTTCCTGTGTTTATTGCTCAGGAACCAAATGATTAGCTTGCTTTCCAACAAATACTTAGCAACATGAAGTGCTTTCTTCAAACTCCAGCTCTTAGCATAACTCATACAGTAGGATCACAGTTATCACCACTCTTATTCAAAGAGGAATTTGCCTTGTTTGAACTGAGTGCATGCCACAGAACTTCTTGAGCCATCAAGCAGTGCTGCATCTAGATGTTGAATGCAGTACCCATTTCCTTGACACTGCCTCTACTGCACATTTAACTTGATCTCTTGCTGTGGGCCAAGTCACAGGGGAATAGAAATGCACAGATATGAACCCTTCTTTTGAGCTAGGAGAAGTTGTGAGGTTGTGGGTGTTTTGAGCTGAATGTCAAAAATGTACCTTTAAAGAACTTATGCAGAGACATGGCTAAAACATTTACTTGTAAAATATGATCTCTTTAGAATCTAGCATAAAGCTCTTGCAGTAGAAGAACCCTTGTCAATAGGTCAGTTTGGTGGTTTCTCAAATGCAACTCAAGCCTATCATTATTTCCTCCTGACAAGTTAAGCCTTGTGATGTTACAGTTATTATCAGATGGTGGGCCAGCCTCTTTTCTCATGACCATTTTGAGTTAGGCTGGTGAAGATAAGGAGTGGAATGAAGGCTGTTCAGATACCTCAGGAAACTGGCTTCCCACTGGTCATGCTGGCTGGGGTATTCTGGGAATTGTATTCTGAAAATGTAACTTTCCCAAGCTCTGAACACAGGCTTTGGTTCTAGGTGCCATAAATGTGAAATGTGTGGGGAAACAGAGGTAACAGAAGCACAAGAAGGCAGTGGGCCTCTTTGTAGTTTTGTGGAGGAAGGAATTTCAGGAGCTGCGTCTTTTCTCACTTTTCCATTGGAGCAGAGGGACATGATAATAGAATCATAGAATCATAGAGTTGGAAGAGAGTCCAAGGGCCATCCAGCCCAACCCCCTGCCATGCAGGAACTCACAGTCAAAGCACTCATGACACGTGGTCATCCAGCCTCTGTTTATCAGCCTCCAAAGAAGGAGACTCCACCACTCTCTGCGGGAGTTCTTTGCACTGTTGAACAGCTCTTACTGTCAGGTAGTTCCTCCTAATGCTGACTTGATCACAACAGCTGTCTGGAGGGAGATGGACTGAAAAATCACTTTCACATTCTCTTAGTGAATGCTCGGCTCCACATTTTTAGGAAGATGAGTTGTCTGGGTCTAGTAAAGTTGTAACTGAGAGCACTGGTGCAAGCTGCATGGTTTACTGATGACAAATAACTGCACATGTAAATTATCTCCTTGCATGGTCATGGGAGATTGCAGCAGCTACTTCTGGAAGCAAAAGACATTTCATAATCAATCCTTTCCTACGACTAATGCACCCACTGAGCACTTTCTCATATGTGGCACTGCTTAAACAAGAAGGCATTTGCCCAAGCACTTATTTGCACATGTAAGCTGCAAGTCCTGTTTGAATTGGCTCTAAGCATCATTGCCTTGGCCTCTTTCCTGTGTGGTTCTCTCTCTCTCTTTTCCTTTCTTGTCAATGAGTAGTGTTAGTTATGGAGCAGAAACTCTTTAGACTCCGACGGCAAAATTTCACTTCTTACTAAGGCACACAGGAAGCCACAAAGTTCCACTTGAAACTTACAAAAAATCTTGTCCTCCAAATGTTGGTAAAATACACCTCCCAGAATTCCTGACTGTTGAAAATAATGGCTGTGGTTGCTGCAACATCTGGAAGGCTACAAATTCCCTGACCATGATTTACATGGGTCCTTCATCTTCCTCACTAAAAAGTCCTCTCTTGCCCTTTTTAGTCATCTCACACATTTTGTATTTCTCCCATAAGGGTCTCCATATTACAAAACAAAAGCAAACCATGTGTACACCATCACTTGTGAAGTGCAGAACAAGTGTTGACTTTTGATGCAAGCAGACAGCTTTGGAATCTGAGTAGTAAAAGAAATGTTTGCACTCCAATACACAACTGACACTGTGCCCATTCAAGCCCAAACTGCTTCTGATGAGAAGATGATTTCTGGCTTAAACAGGTTTTGTAGCTGTGGACAATTGTTGATGAGGTATCTTTTAATTTAATATTTTTGGCCGGGACAGTATAGGTATTTCTGATCCCAAAAACAGAAGATTCTGAGGCAATGATCTCAGTCCTTTCTTGTACCCGCCCAGACACAGCAGAATTGAAGGCATGCTTGCTTAGACATAATACATTTATTAGAGTATACTCTGAAGTAAGGGTAAGTAGGATTTCAGTTCAGGTCCTCATGGTCCAGAATACTTCCAGAGCAGCCTGTCCTCTGTTGTGATGCTGAGTGGCTGCTTGCATCCACATCCCACTGTGCCACCTGATGTAGCTGCTACTTTAGTGAGTCACTTGCTTTGAAATCAAAATGAGGCACCTAGTGTCATTCCCATTGTTGGGTGCCTTGTTCTGATTTCAGAGTGAGTGACTTGCTGTGGCAGTGACTGTGTTGGGTGGCACAGAAGGACACCACTGTAAACAACTACCCAGCATTGCAATGGAAGGCTCTGGATCTCCCTGGAAGATCTAGAGCAAAAAGTGAGTTTAAAAAGCAGTATATACAGCAGGTTCAGTGTTGAACTGGCCAGACATCATCTGGACTGTTCACATGAGAATCAGGGATTGGGTCAGGCGTCCTCTGGACTCCCCACTGAGGGGACAGGGGAAGATGTTTTATTTGGCCCATGTGGACAATCCCCCAAGTTACAGAGACTGAGAAGCCCATCACTGTCCAAGGAGTACAAATAGAATCCAGAAGCTAGGCCCTCCATTCCCACTCTTTAACCATACACCAACCTTATCTAGTGCCTCTATAGGGGTTATAATGGATGATTAATCAGCAGAAACCAATAAGCCAATTTGCAATCCAATTTATTATTGGACATTCATTAAGTCCTGAAATATCCTTATCTGGAAATATGGAGAGTTGCTGAAAGAGGTTCGCAGAGTGTTCTTCTCTGAAAAGAAATGGGATTGATAGCTGTCCACAGATATAATCTTGGAGAATCCATTGGGAGTGAACTCTAAGTGACCATTTCTTTATTAGCCCATTACCAAGATGGGGTGGCTCTTTCTTACACCTGGTAGGATTCTCTTTTTCTTTCTTTGGTTGCCTCACTTTTTCCCAAGGATTCCAGTTTTTGACAGAATTTAACAGTATGCTTCTACTGATGTGACTCTTTAGGAAAGGAGCAGCACCAGAAATACTGAGAGGCAAGTGCAGGGTTAAAAAACAGGAGTATGGAAGTATCTCCCATTTTGCTTCTTCGTAGAAATAACTGTGAGAGACTGTTAGATGGCCCAGTTATTGTGTAATTATAGATTGGTACAGGGACATGAGAACAACACCATGTACTGACCTTGCTGGACAGCTTAAGTGTTCATTGCCATTCCTTCCTAGTGTGGCTGACTACAGACTTCATAGCTTCTACCAAAGAATCCAAGCAAAGATCAATCGGTTTGGTTTCTGTCTTATCCTGGGCTTCATTCTCTCCCCGCTATCCCCGCTGCCTTCTCTGCCCACTGTGCTGTCTGCCAGCAAGGAAGAACATTGATGAGAGGCTCCACAGTGACCCCTGGCATGGAGCAGCACTTTGAAAATCCTTTTGTGGTTTTCTTAAGTGAAACTAAAATGCACCACAAAGTAATGAAGGCGTGTGTGTGTGTGTGTGTGTGTGTGTGTAGGGGAGCAGTGGTGGGGCCTGGTAACCATGATGTCAAGGCCTGTGGTAGATGGGCATTGCGGGCAAGATACAAAGTGTTCTCAGCAGCCTTCTCTCTTTCTGCCCTAAAGCAAGAGGAAAACACTGCCTGCAGCTAGTGCAGCTTGGTTGCCATTCTTCCATCACCTCTCTGCCCTACATGGCACAGAGGGACTAGGCATAGGGCCAGTCAAGACTGGAAGAGGAAAAAAGAGAAAAAGTTCACAATCAAGATCCATTGGAATGCAAGTCTAAAATGATTTTATTTCTCCCCATTCTTGTGGAAGGAAAAATTCTCTCTCTCTCTCTCTCTTTTCTCTCTCTCTCTCTCTGTTTTACATACCCTTGGGGAATTACTGAGTTGGCAGATTTTACTGTATTGAATAGAAAAATTAGGAAGGACAGTGATGGAGAGATAAATCATGACACTTACTGTGCAAAAGGAACTTCACTGTAGGGACATGGGACAGGAGAAATTGCCAGATGTGCTTGTCTTGCTGAAGAATACAAAGATGCTGAAATAATAATATAGTTTAATTTTTATAGACCTACAGACATGGACAATGCTTGACAAGTTCATCTAGCTTATCTTTAAAACAGGGATAATAATGAACAGAGAAAATATGGGCCACATGACCTATTCAAATAATTGAAAAGGTAGGGCAATAGAACTGGAAAAAGCACTCTCTTACCTTTTCCTCCTGTGATAGAGATTTGTGAGATGTCATTCTCTGTGGGCTTGTTCAGGCTCAGTGGTGTGGGAAGACCAGCTGGTACCCTCATTACACCACACAATAGTTGTGAAATTGGAGTGCAACAGTTGCAGTGATAGTGGATGTGGGGAAGGTTGGCCCTATAAAGCTTTCAAAGTAGCCAAAGTGTACTCACTTTGTTGAGGTATGTGAGAGATAGCAGTATATCTCACAAGCAGAGAAATTTGTATTGTCAAACAGCAGGTGAGCAATAGCTACTCCCACCCATCTCATAGTCTTTTTTTTTTTTTTTTTTGCTAAAAACATATTAATAAAGTTTTCTTACAAATACTAAAAGTTTCATAACACCTCATTGCAAGAAGCTCCACAACTTGTGTTCTTCAAACATGAAGAAGAGAGAGGGAGAGAGACTGCTTTATCACACTAGGGGGCAAACAGGATTTAAACAAGAGTTAAATGAGAGTTAAACAGGAAATGCCGTATGTTTATCACAGGACATTTCCTGTTTAACTCTAGTTTAACTCTCATTTAAATCCTGTTTGCCTCCTAGTGTGATAAAGCAGAGAGAGAGAGAGAGCGAACAAACTCAGACTAACTGTATGTTATCTGGTGCAATAAGAGAGCTGGTGGAGGAACAAACAGGAATACATGCTATGCCTGGGGAACTGACATTGGAAGAGAGCTGCTTCCCCATGACCTCTGCCTGATTAGAAACTTTTAACCTATTGCGGGGAAGCCCACTGTTTTAGACAGTCCTCTGTCTGTCACTTGACATTGTAATAAACTGGGATTTTGTGAGGGTTATAGTGTTGACAGTGATGGAGCCTCTAGCAGTGACTTATTGGTTTAGTTGCCTGCTTGTCACAAAATGGTTCATCTGAAGGACCACAGGTCATGATTTCTTCACCTTCTTGCCTGCCACCTGATCATCTGGCAATGACCAGGGGAAGTTCACATACTGATTTGAAGTAACAATTGAAACCTTGGACAGCAACCACCTAGACTCACATATTTTTCCAGTCTCCCTCCTTGTTTGTGAATGATACATACCTTTGTTTCTTCAGATCAGATCAGATTGTCATCCTTTAACCTTTGCATTGGAAACATAGGCTCCTTGCCACCTCACTCCAATTTGTTTTTTATGTAACATACAAACACTTGTAAGAATCTCAAAGACTATTTGTGTACTCCTGAGAGGAATTAAGAGCTTCTAGACTTTATAACTGCAGGGACATTTGTTGACATAGTGGAAAAGTGCTAAAGAAATGGAACAAAACAGAAAAAGGAAAACAGAAGTCCAAATGTATGAACCGTTTCAACCTCTGTTATGTTTTAAATCAGACTGGACTTTCTAAGTGCTAACTTGCATTGTCCCTGTTTCAGTGTAACAAATTCAGAATAAAGACACTATTGAAAATATATTTTAAAAGTGAAGTATTGCAACTGGAGCTTTCAGAAAATGGTGGAGTGGGAAGAGAAAAAGGTGGTGCTAATGGTAGATTCTCTACCAGTGAATTCATTTATTTAGCAAATATTTAATACTTGGCAATGAAATGTTGAACCTGGCATACAATAAAACTACAGTGGTCCCCCGGGTTACGAAGGTAATCTGTTCCGGATTACCTTTCATAACCTAGAAATCTTCATTTCCCGGGGGACCGCTTTAAGGGATGGGCCGCGCGGCCGATTTAAAGGGGCCGCACGGTTTTTCCCTTTCGTACCCCGGGGTTTTGTTCGGATCCCGGGGGCTGTTTTGCAGTCCCGCCGGTTTCAGCTCCCGGGGATTTCGTTCCCCGGGGGCTTTGTATCCCGGGGGACCACTGTATAATAAAAAAGAAATAAATTAAACACAGCCCAGCCAATGTTTTAAGTACCCAGGTGTCAATCCAGGTACACCAAGTCTATCTTGCGCTCCACTATATAATCTGTATATTATATACATAAGACTATATTCTGTATATTCTGAAAAGTGCAATTGAGCCATTATCTCCCATGAGATTGTAATGCAGCCCCCAACACTGAGTAAGTGCTATGTAATCTTCCAGCTCTTTGTGTTTGGGTGTGTATTTTCAAGTTGTCTGTCGGCTTATGACAACCTCATGAATTTCATAGGGTTTTCTCAAGCAATGAATACTGAGCGATGGTTTTGCACTAGCATTCCTTCCTGAGAAATATAGCCTACAATACCTGGCATTCATTGGTGGTCTCCTATCTGTGGTGATAACCAGGGGTGACCCCGCTTAGCTTCCATGATCAGATGGGATCTGGTACTTTAGGTTATACTTTCCATCTATTGCTCTTGCTCAGTTTCTGTAGTACTTAATCCTCCTCTACCCTTTCCATTTTTCATGTTTCCTTTTTCTTTGTTTGCTGGCTGGCTGGCTGCCACGCACATTACTTCCCCCTTCAATCTTTCCTGTTTCCTTCACTGGTGTTTTATTCTACCTTTAAGCAGGCACATTCAGTTAACCTCCTCTTGCCAGTGTTGTAGATGTTGCCTGCTGTTGCCCCGGCCTGGAATTTGGCTTCATCATAGTATGGACTTTACCAACCCCAGGAGAAAGCCACCAAATCCCAATAACTGGTAAAGATATGGTGTACTCGACACTGCAGAACAAAGCTCTTTCTTTAGAAATGTCCTCTCAGCTCTGGAGATATGTTTGAAATTACCTGAATATTACTGACAGGTGTTTGAAACTGACCCAAACAGACAAGCATGAGTAGATTCCATGCTGTCTGTGAATCTCTTTTTGACAGCTTCTGCCTCCCTGTTGCTTTCTCAACAGGCAAGTCCCCAGAGGATTTAATGTGTTTCTTTGGAAATGTACATTCAAGTGGACAGTATGGCATGAAAGACTATTATCCTACAGAGGAAGCAAAACATTTGTACCTCTGGAATGGGACTATAGGAGTTGTTTGGGAGCAGGGGAGGGAGGAATTACCTCTTTAGCTTGATTCCATTTTTTTGCAGTGGTTCAAGACAAGTCATTTCATGGGGTAGTAATTCTAGTATGAGGGTGTAATAGTTTATGCAAGATTTCTGGGATGTGGCATTCCCTGGGTGAATATTCCTATCCCCTAGGTAAGTATTCTCCTCTGAGGGAGGCAGTTGCCTAGAAATAAACTGTCTTTCATCATACAATACATTTGTAATTTGTAAATCAAAGTATTAAAGCAGGAGTACTTTGCCAAATGATATTTGTACGTCTGGTTTAAGCTGTTTTATGGGAACATACAAGTGTATTTGACTTGAGGAAAAGAGCAGAAGGAAGGAAGGATATATGTTGGGAGGGGGGCGCTTTTCAGTGCTGAGCTAGCCTGTGATGTCCTGTTCATTTGAGCATAACATCTGTTTATGTGTATATTCTGCCCTGTTCATTGGAGAAAAGTGCATGGCATACAGGGGTGTGGATGCTTGCTCTAAGCATATGTATACCTAAGGTGAGGCCTTAGGAATTACTATGTAGTAATTCATATATAGAATGTTAATTACAATAGAAATATTTTAAGCCATGTACAGTTAGAAAGACAAATTAAGATATATGATAACTGAGTCTGAATTGCTACAAGCTTGGATTTGTCAGTTCGTGCAGGTGTGTATAGTATGTGACCTAGGCTAAACATGTGCTGCATCCCCCCCCCCCCGGGTGCAGTCTGATATGCGGCAGTACATATGGTTGTGTCATTGTGCCTATGCATTCTGTTGTGTTAACTGTATACATTGCAAACCCCACCTGACTGTAAACTCACCAGTGACCTACAGGAGCTGAAAACATCATGCCCTAATTAGTGTGTTTATTTTTGGGCGTCTCAGCAAAGTCAACACCGAGCAACATGATTTCTAGTAGCAGTTGTTTCCCAAATGAAATAGCAACCTTCTGTATGATGCCTGTGCACAACAACTGTGCAGGATCAGAACCTCAGTAGTACAAAGTATAATAATTGGTATTAAGCATTCTGGGCCTGGCAGAAAAAATTTTTGCTGGTTGCCTTGTTTCCTATTCCTTTCTTTTGTCATTCATCGATTCCGTCTTCCTTGCTGTTTATATGGAGATTATTGCACCTGCAAACCCTGCTGGGATAGTTGCAGGACTGAAAAGCCAAAACCTGGTGTTATCACACGCAGCTGAGACTGTGTGAGTACAATCTGTCTGCAGCCCAGAACCCAGCGAAGCTTATCCAGGAGCTTTTCAAAAATGGCAGTCTCCAGTTTTTAAAAAGCTGATGGATAAATGTGGCTGGGATCTGGGCTCCAGATGGGTTACACTCGCCTGGCCTTGGCTGCATGTGATAACATCTGGTTTTCACTTTTCAATCCTACATCTATCCCAGCAGGTGTGATAATCTCCTACTACTACTACAGATGCTGATGAATGGATGCAGCACTACAGGGCTCTCAGTGGGAAGTCTGGAAAGTACAGGAACCATGCTTGAGTAGCTATTTGTGACCAGTGTTTGTACTGAAGGGAAAACTGTCGATCCTGGCGGACTTCAGGTTACCTTCTAGGGTTAGGAGGGCAGCAAGGCTAGTTGTTTCTACTGTGAGTATTCCATGGTTGCCTGGTTCTCCAGCTATTTACTGACAAGACTGTATTTTCAGTGTCAAGGGCTGAGAGGAGGCTTATTGGCATGGGGCAAGCTCCTCAGCATGAAATCCATTGATGTGAGTGGAATTGCACTGCTTTTGTTGGTTGAGGAAAAGCAATGAGTCAGGCAGGCTGGAGGCTAAGGAGGAAAAATCCTAGAGCTTCATCAGTCCTGTCATGTTATCTTCTACTTGTGCTCCAGGTTCTCAGCTAAGGGATTGTGAGTAATGGTCAGGAGAGAAGATTTTGTGTTTTCTATCATTTGCTGAGGGGGATGTGCTTAATCATTTTGCATGTCGGAAACCCTTTGACTGTTGCACATTGTTGCCTGATGTTTTCTGTTGTATTATGCAGCAGAGTGCTTCTCAGGCCTGCTTTTGCCTGTATGAGATTCTAGCCAGGTGTCTCTGGACATGATATCCAGGCATATTGTACAGTTACAGGAGCAGCCATATGGCAAGATGTCTGAGTTTTTCAACATTCTTCTATTAGAAAACCTCCAAATTGTACTTGTTATAACATTCTGACAAATTGTCCTGTTGGTATGAAATCTGGCAAGAAGAATCTACCTGGCAAGGGAGTGTATTCTGGCCAAAATTCCAAGAGAAAAATCAGATGAAGAATGGCTTTGTTTATAGGTGTGCATGCTACTGTAAATGTTGATGAGTGAATTCAGACTACAGGGGGGCTCAGCAAAAGTCTGGAAAGCAGCACATGAACCATCTTTCATTATGAAAATGTGTTTAATGCTTACAGAGTGTGAAACATATGGCAGTTCCCTTATCTTACAATGCAAATGCCTTTTGGTGTGTGCACAAGTTTGTATACACCTTAGCTCTTTTCTTAAATGGAAGCTTATTTGGCAGTGAGAATATGAGATTCTTTCACACAACAAAAATAGAAAACACTACCTCTACAGGGCTGTTTTCAATATTTATTTGCACATTTTTTTAGTCGTAATCTATACTATTAACAGACAGAGACACCTAACAGACACAGACACATACTAATCGCTCTCATTTATTCAGAGGATCTTCAAAATGAATTAACATACTTCCTCATTTCAGATGTAGTCATGGTTGTTGTTGTCTGCCTTTGAATCCTTCCAACTTATGGTGACATTCTGGCTGCCTATTACGGGTTTGTTCAGAGGAGATTTTCCATTGCCTTCCTCTGAGGCTGGGAGTGGCAAGATTATGCAGAGGGGGCTTATTGTTACCTTTTTTTTCTTTAGGCTGAGAGAGTGTAATTTGCCCGAAGTCACACAGTGGATTTCCATGGCTGAACGAGGATTTATACCCTGATCTCCCAGGATCCTTGTCCAACAGTCAGACCATTACATCACACTTGCTTGCTAGAGTTATTGCTACAGACGAAGTATTGCTAGTGATCTTGTAGTCAGCTGAGGTTTGGAAGCTAACCAAAACAAAGTATTACTCATGTTTCTATAATTAATACATATGTGTTTAGTTTCTTGTACATTTAGCTCCCCCCCCCCCCCCGAAGTACTCTGACTGGATTGAAATGGGTGGAGCTCTGTCAAAAGCTATAAATTTTATGTTATAAAAGAAGGCTTTGTGATTGTTCTGGACATTGAACTTTGTGGCAATGAATGATGACTGGAAATAAGATGTTTCATATTTGATCTCACTAATTACTGGCTGCAGTCTTGTTTTATTTATAAAGAACATATTCGTTAAATCAGGGGCTGGGATAATGAATGGCCTCCAGATGTTGTTGGACTACAACTCTCAGCATTCCTCACTATTGGCTATGATGGCTAGAACTGCTGGTAGTTGCAGTTCAACAACATCTGGAGGGCTGCATGATTTCCACATTTAGATAATAGCACATTGTTTGAGTTGCTTTGGTGAATTGCTTGTAGATTTATTTAACTGTAGGTTTCAATGGGCATCAACTCATTTATTTTAATTCTATTTGTTCTTTAGATTGAAGGTTCTATAATTTTGATTATTTCTTGTTAATGTTAGCCTTTGATAGCTAAGAACAGAGTGGATGAAAGTTCAACTATTGATTGTTTGTTAATCTCATAGTTTTTTTTAAAAAAATGTCATTTGTAAGTAGATGAGAGAGACGGGGTGAAAAGTCTGGACCACAGAATAACATTGGTCTATAATGAAAATAAAACTATATAATTAAAATAAAACTATTTTTATATAGTCTGTATAATGAAAATTCTATATGTTTTGCCTAATGTTTCTCCATATCCTTCATTCCAGAATGTTTTAATAGTTATGATATAATGAGTCTATATAATAAAAGTATATTACCCATATAATGAAAGCCTATATAATAAAAATAAAACCATTTCTCGTATTAAGTATATGAGGCTGATATAGCTGGTTTTAGTAATTGTTGGACCCAGCCATTGGCTGAAGGCTTAGACACTAAAAATGATAATACACACTTTGCATAAATTAATTACTCAGTTCCCTATTTCATTTCTAATTTCTGCACTATCAGCATTTACTGTTGAGTCAACTGATAAAGACATGATTTAGTGTGGTCATGATTTTTCAGACTGTTATTTTTTTCACTATGAAATATATTTAAAAGTTTCCTTTGGGATTGCAATCTTCACTATCATCAGAACAAAAGTTCTATAACTAATGACAGTCTTGCTGGAGAGGAGCAAGTTTAAACAAACAATTGTAACTCATAAGAATTTTCAATCAGGCAATGGATGGTAATAATAAAATGAAATGACATGACATGAATTAAAAAAATAAATGAATGTGATCTTAATGAATGGATTAACTGAAGATCTTAGTAGTGTAAATAGAGTAGAATTCTGAAACAATTTTCCTTGTGCTACATTACATCATACATTGGTGATATTTCCCATTCCAGGTAGCTATTTCACCTTCTGGTGCCTCACCCATATTGAATAATAATTAACTGACCTCTAAATTCTAAATCCTAGTCCTAATTCAAGGGTCAAAATGACACTAATCATCAGAATTAGAATTATTATAATTTGTAACATAATACTAAATCGTTCTTAAATGAGCACACACAAGAAGCATTTAGATCAGAGGTGGGAAGCCAGTGGTCCTCTAAATGTTGTTCAGCTATAACTCCCACCAGCTCTGACCAGCATAATAAAGGGTCAGGAATACTGGATGTTGCAGTTGAACAACATCAAGAGGGCCTTGTGATTTCCACCCATGGGTTAGGTTAGTGATCCTCAAACTTTGGTTCTCCAGATATTTTGGACTTCAACTCCCAGAAGCCCTAGCCAGCTTCGCCAATATTCAGGAATTCTGGCAGCTGAAGTCCAAAATGTTTGAAGGACCAAAGTTTGGGAACTGCTGTGGATACAAAAAAGTAGGACTAGAAGAAGAAGTGGGGAGAAAAAAATAGGGCACATGTTCTTGTAGCAATGAATGCTGCAATTAAACTTAAAGTGCAGTCACCAATATCGTGACTGAAAACTGAGGTATCAAATCAAAACTAGCAATGCATTCTAGAATAAAAAGGGAATGTAAAAATATCAAGCAAAATATAAGAATGATATGTCTGTGATATCTCTTGATCCAGGGACTTCTCCATAGTAGGTCTAGGTACATTCAGTAAGTTGAACTGAACATCTATCTTGGGTCTTGTAAATCTAAAAGGGTAGTGGCTGGACTTTATGTACTTTATGCTGAAATTCTATGTACTGTATATTTTCCCGAGAAGGAGTAAAAATCTATTTGAACTCAGTGAAATTTACTCCCAAGTAGACAAACACATGATTGTACTGTTACAGTCCTATTTGCTAGATCAGTTTTTGACTGTAATGCTTTATTTGAAAAGTTAGTAATGTATCTGCATTTGACTAGAGTGAGCAGGTCATGATTCTGGGATTAAGGCTGTTGAATTTGTGTCCTGGGATGTTTAGAAAGAAAGCAGAAATGCCAGTTTAGAGATTATTCAGTTTATTTTACACTTTATTTTGTAAGCTATCTGAAAGGCTAAAAGAGGTCATTAAATTGGCAGCTTTAGTTGAAGTTGCTGTTAAATAAGAGCACAAATTAGAGTCAGCATGTAGTTTGAATGTTGGACTGTGAGTTTGGAAACCAGGATTTGATTCCTGGCTTGGCCATGAAACCCACCAAGTGATCTTGAGCCAGCCTCAGGGTAAGGCAAACCTCTGAACAAATCTTGCCAAGAAAACCCAGTGATAGGGCCTTAGAGTCACCATAAATCAGAAACAACTTGAAGCCACATAAGAACAAAAACAAGGGCACAATTTTTGTTTTTGTTTTGTTTTGTTTTGGCTTTTTAAAAAGTACAGTATGACTTCAGGTTCAAATTATGATCTGCTGTCATACTGTGCTTTATGTAACTTATACCTTGCAGATTCATTGATATACTGGCCTAGGAAATAACTTATACAAAGCAAACCTGCATCTTTTTAAAAAGGAAACTGCCTTGTATTGAATCAAACCATTTGGTCCATCCTGCTCAGCACTGTGTGCATATTCTACATTAACTGGCAAAGGTGCTCTAGGGTATCAGGAAGCAGTCTTTCCCCATTTATAATTGGAATTTACAGGAATTGAACTTTGGATCCTTCACATTCTCTACTGTAGTCGAATCCCTTAAGGACAAAAAAGTTATTTTAATGTAAAACACATCTAAGTACATCATTTGTCCTTTGCTTTGAAGTTTTTCTGAACAGTCATGCTGTATTATTTGTATATATGCTGATGTATTTTGTTTGCATTTTCTTACTATGGGCTTTTGCATTTGGTGTTGCACATTTTCCAGGGATGTGTAGTGGTGGTGAAGGAAGGCAGACAAAATCTGCAGGGGCCAAGTAGTGTAGTTACAATAGTGTGGCTAATTAGCAGGATTCTGGCCAAATTATTTGTGTGTATGTGTCTGTCCTACAAACCTTGCTCCTAGGCTTTTGTAATCTTTCTATAAACTCAATGTTAGGAAAAAATTAAGTAAGCTCCCTTGAGAAGTCATATTCTAGGTGAGAACATTTTTTTAAAAATCCAGCAGTTATTGGACAGAAGAGAGTAGGCACTGGTCAATTTGTGGAGCTGCCCAAAAGAAACCAAGATTTTTTAGCATGACCTCAACTTCAACTTGCCAGACACTATTTCCTGTCTACAGCTTTATCACCTTGGGCTGCGATCTTGTCATCTCTCATAAACTGAATAGAGGTAGGCCTAGTCCATGCATGGCTGATGATGGGCCTCTAAGGGAAACCCAGATGCTTTATAAAATAGTACTGGTATTTCAGGTGGTAGTATTCTTTTATTAGCATCAATATTCTATTCATTGGTTGAACTACTGCTTCAAGATGTTATCATAGCACCTCACTATAAGAAGACACCTATCCATGAGGAGAAGCCATCTTTGTGTGGTCACTGTAGTTCCCGTGATGGATTTAACTTTGGCACTTTCCATGAAAACTCTTGAGATGCTTCGGTTTATTCAATTTAAAAAAAATACAATTGCTTGCTGTTGCTGTTTCAGTTGAGGTCTACATTGAAATGGCAACATTTCCCTTTCATAACTAAGGAAATAAGTTAATAAAATTCAGTGCTGGATCAGTCATAATTGCAACAGTTTGGGCTGCTCTACGATGTTGACTGATTTTGTTCTACATTCAACTGGCAAGATGACAAAGAGTCCTACAGAACAATCACCATGATTTCTTCGTGTTTATTTTATTTTTTCTTCACTAGAAAGGAAGCTCTTGTTTGCGCTACAGTCAAGCAAGACACATTTATAATGGATATGCAATGTACTGGCTTTATATCTGTCTTTAATTGCTGCTAAATTGAAGCTAGACACTTATCTTTATATAGTGGTGAGTTCTGCTATCCTATACAAATAAATATGGCTCTTGGCAGACTTGAATAGAGCACTAAAGAACAGGACCATTAATTCCTTCTAAACATTTAATCACAGGTGTAGAAAAGTATGCTCATTAGAAACTTGCCAATGAAATTCTGAAAGGTCTTTACCGGACTGGCCAAGGAACAAAACAATCTCTGTATGAGCGTCCACAGAGCAAGAGAAGGGAATCAAGAAGCAGAAAATGATGTTCTTTTTAAAATACAGCCAGCACTTCAGAGCTCAAGGCACACTCTTAAGTATATTCTTCAAGCAAAAATATACTAGAGGCAGTTCTTAAGAGTGCCTACAGGACTTTGGTATATTTAGCAAATGCTTTGAAAGATGTGTCTTGTTTGTCTTTGTAACAACCGTATGAGACTGGTCACTACGTTTCTCAAGAACTAAAACTGTAAAAAACAAATCTGTGGCAGAGGGATAAGTTATCCAAGTACAAGTCGCTAGACTATTACAACTGCTCCCAAGACATCCAGATTTCTAGCTAATTTGGAAGGATCAAGGTCCACTTGGTCTTTTCTCCCTCTGTGTTGCAGGGTTAGTCATAGCAAGTTTTTATTGTTCTGTGCTTTCAAGTAATTTCCAACTCTTGGCAACCCTGCGTTGAACCTATTATGTTTTTTGCTTGTGAAGTTCAGAGGGGGTTGCCTTTGCCTTCCTTTGAGGCTAAAAGAGTGTGACTTGCCCAAGGTCACCCAGTGGGTTCCCATGGCTGAGCAGGGATTTGAACCCTAGTCTCCAGAGTCATAGGTCCAGAGCTGAAACTATACCATGCTGGCTTTCCAAAACAGCAGAAAAGAGGAACCCAGTATCCATTGTCAGTAGGAAAAAATGTGGCATAGGAGGTCAGTGTGAGACCAAGAACAGAAGTCACCAGCATGACCAAAGCCTGTTCATTGTGTAACACACAATAAAAGAGCTGTTATATTGAAAAAAAAAATTCTCTTGACCCTTCTTCTTTGTCCAGCTATCATCCAATTTCTCTTCTTCCTTTTCTTTCCAAAGTTTTAGAATGGGTCATTTATTCTCACTATCTTTTGTTTTTCAAAGCTAACTCCATCCTTGATCCCTTTCAATCTGGTTTCTGCCCATGGCATTCTACAGAGACAGCTCTCACAAAAATCTCAAACGATCTTTTGCAGGCCAAGGCAAATGGCCTTTACTCGGTTCTTGTTCTTCTAGATTTGTCTTCTGTCTTCAACATCGTTGATCACTGTCTCCTACTTGATATACTTTCTCAGACTCTGTTTTTGATTTGTTTAAATCTTATTTGTCAGATAGATATTTTGCTCTGGTCTTGTGTGGTCAGACTTCATCCTCGGTCCCCGTATCTGTTGGAGTTCCCCAGGGCTCTGTTTTGAGTCCCCTACTGTTTTCTCTTTACACATTGTCCTAAGGGAAATTTATAGTTCGTTTGGTTTTTCCTGTCATCTGTACTCTCAGCTGTATCTTTCTAGCCCTGACCTTTCTCTGGAGCTTGAACAGCAAGTTTCATCTTGTCTCATGGCTATTTCTCAGTGGATGCGGCATCAGCGCTTCAAGCTCAACATGTTGAAGATGGAGCTTCTTATTTTTCCACCTATGTCTTCCCTCCAATATTCCTTTTCTTTTTCTGTTGATGCCATCTCTATTTGACTGGGCCAGGAAGCCCACAGTCTTGGTTTCATTTTTTATTCTTCTCTGTTGTGCATTCCCCAGATCCAGGCCACTGCCAAATTTGTAGATTCTCTCTCTACAACATTGCTAAAATCCATCCAGAGGGAGAGATGAAGTGCTAGACCTGATCTCCTTTCCCTCCACCATTCCCTTCTTTTGTATCGTGTCTTTTTAGATTGTAAGCCTAAGGGCAGGGAACCATTTAATTAAAAATATTGTATGTACAGTCCTGTGTAAATTTACAGCGCTATGTAAATAAAACATAATAATAATAATGTTATTTTCAGAAGTGTTATTCTGGCTCAGAAGCTTGTATGTAGTCATTATGAGCATAGGAGGAATAACTTAGCAATGCAGAGAGGTTTTCTGTGAGTTTGTGTGTGTCTAGGTGGGGAGGATGTGATGAAGATGGACCAGTTACAATGGAACAAATAGATGCAAATTACAGGAAAAGAGATTCCACCCCAACATTAAGAGGAACTTCCTGACAGTGAGAGCTGTTCGACAGTGGAACCCACTCCCTCGGAGTGTGGTGGAGTCTCCTTCTGTGGAGGTCTTTAAACAGAGGCTGGATGGCCATCTGTCAGGGGTGATTTGATTGGGAGTTCCTGCATGGCAGAATGGGGTTGGACTGGGTGGCCCTTCTTGGGGTCTCTTCCAACTCTATGATTCTATGAAATAAGAAAGTTGTATGAGTGATGGTGGAGTAAAGTGTGGGGTGACTGAGAATTCCTTGGTCCTATGAGGAAGGAATATATGTGGAGGTCTAATTTTCAGGGTGGGTAGAAGTACCAGGGCACAATAAGAGTCCCTGAAAATGACTGCCCCTGGGGTGCAGCAGGGAAACTGGAAAAAAAGGCATTGGCAAGGGGTGAGGCTAATCAGTCTTCTTGGTGTCACTGAAAAGGTACAGGAGGGAGAGACTAGTGTGTCCAATTAAATAGTTAACAGTGGTGTAGAAGCCACCTGCCCTCTGTGTCCCCATGGTAGAAGGAACACAGATGAGCTTGTTTTAATTATCCCTCTGGCAAACACATGGGAAAAGAGCACTTGTCATCTGCAGCCTCATCCACACATGTTTCTTCTTGGAAGGGAGGGAGGGGGAAGAGGCAGAGGGGGCTGAGCCTCTGCTATCTGTTGAGCTCATACAAAACACTTCTTACTATGCCCTCCACTTGTGTGACCCTCCCTCTTGCAACAAAGCTGGCAAGATAGCTAGATGAAAAAAACTCAGAAGCTTTAGCTAGGAGGAGGTATCCAAAAGTTTTAATGATCACCTTTTTAAAAATTGACAGAAAGTTTGTTTTGATTTGTAGTTGTTATATCTCTATGTAGTCACTATCTAGAGTTATACATTTTCCGCAGCGTATCTTGACTTTCCGAATACCTGATATTGTAGAAGCCTGCAGATTGCGCCTGATGAGGATCTTACATTTTAGTCACTTCTGGCACAGCCAGTCACAAAAATAAAGGATGCAATGAGCTGATTTTCTCAGCAACATGCACTTAGGGACCAATGATGACACTGACAAAATTTCATCAATATGCCATAATAACGTCTGGGTGATAATTATTACTTTACGATACCCCCTCGTAAGGCACAATCTGCAGACTTCTACAGTATCAGGTATTCAGAGGATCAAGATACACTGGGAAAAATGTATAAATCTAGATAGTGACTACATAGAGATAAGTTAACAACTACAAATCAAAACAAACTTTCTGTCAATTTTTTAAAAAGGTGATCATTAAAACTTTGGATACCCCCTATCTTTCCTCACCTAGAGTGCTTTCTGTGCAATGGTGTGGAATCCATTGTCCAAGACTCTCCTTTTGTTGTCCCAAGAGGTCTGCTTCATTTACTGGAAATACTAGAGGCCTATGGCACTATATTTCTATTTTCTTTTCTTCAAACAGAATAGTAGACAGTTAAGAAAGAAGATAGGAAGAAAATCAATTTATTCAAGATGTTGTGCTGGAGAGTGCTGAGGATCCCATGGACAGCCAAAGAAACAAACAGATGGGTCCTAGAACAGATCAGTCTAGAATTCTCTCTGGAAGCCAAGATGACGCAGCTGAGGCTGTTGTACTTCAGACACATAGGACTTAATCGCATGGGATGGATCCCATGCAGAAACTGGTTCTAAAGTGAAAACAAACCACAAAAGTGGGTTGCTTTTCACACAATGTTTGGGATTAAACCAAACAGAAAGTAAAAAAAACCCTTCAAGAACGGGTAGTTTTTCAGACAATGTTGGCATAAATGGAAAATAGCACGGCATCAATCTGAATGGAAAGTTGACAAAACCCACTCCTTTTTACTTTCAGGGAATTTATGAAAGTGGTTTGTTGACTTTCCGTTCGGATTAATGTTGCATAATTTCTCATTGACATCAATGTGTCAGAAAAACAATCCACTTTTGCAGGCTTTTAAATCCCATTTCTTCATGGAATTTAACCAATTTGCCCCCCCCCCCCCCCGAATTGCCTGTGTGTGATAAAGTCCATAGAATAATAGAATCACAGAGTTGGAAGAGACTACATGGGCCATCCAGTCCAATCACGCAGGAACACACAATCAAAGCATCCCCAACAGATGGCCATCCAGCCTCTGTTTAAAGACCTCTAAAGAAGGAGACACCCACACACTCCAAGGAAGTGTGTTCCACTGTCGAACAGCTCTTACTGTCAGAAAGTTCCTCCTAATGTTGAGGTGGAATCTCTTTTCCTGGAGCTTGCATCCATTGTTCTAGGTCCTATTTTCCAGAGCAGTAGAAAACAAGCTTGCTTCATCCTCAGTATAACATCCTTCAGAAATTTAAACAGGGCTATCATATCACCTCATAACTGTCTCTTCTACAGGCTAAACATACCCAGCTCCCTAAGTCGTTCCTCATAGGGCATGGTTTCCAGATCCTTCACCATTTTGGTCCCCCTTTTCTGGACACGCTCCAGTTTCTCCACATCATTTTTGAATTGTGGTGCCCAGAACTGGACACAGTATTCCAGGTAAGGCCTGACCAAAGCAGAAGAGAGTGGCACTATTACTTCCCTTAATCTAGACACCATATGTCTGTTGATGCAGCCTAAAATCACATTGGCTGTTTTAGCTGCTGCATCATACTGTTGACTCATATTCAACTTTTGGTCTACTAGGACTCCTAGATCCCTTTCACATGTAGTCTCTCTAAGCCAGGTGTCTCCCATCCTGTATCTATGCATTTCATTTTTCCGGCCTAAGTGCAGTACCTTACATTTCTCCATGCTGAAATTCATTTTTTAGCTTTGGTCCAGCTTTCTAATCTATTCAGGTGATTTTAAATTTTGATCCTGGCCTCTAGGGTATTAGCTACTCTTAATTTGGTGTCATCTGCAGCATGACCCTAATCTTTCATCCAGGTCATTGATAAAGGGCACAGAGCAGAACTCTGTGGCAGCCCACTGGTCATTTCTCTCCAGGATGAAGAGTAGCCATTGCTGTAGCACCCTTTGGGTTCAGCTGGTCAACCAGTTATAATTGTATAACCCGCATTTTTCTAGCTCGTTCGTAAGAAGGTCATGGGGAACCTTGACAAGTAAGGTCTTACTGAAATCAAGATATGCTATATCCACAGCATTCATTTCATCTACCAAGATGGTAATTTTATCAATAAAAGAGATATGATGGGCAACTAAGATGGTGAAGGGTCTGGAAACCAGGCCCTATGAGGAAAGACTTAAAGAGCTGGGGATGTTTAGCCTGGAGAAGAGAAGGTTAAGAGGTGATATGATAGCCCTGTTCAAATATTAATAATAATAATAATAATAATAATAATTTTATTTGTATACCGCCCTTCCAAAGATCAGGGCAGTTCACAACATCTATACAGATTAAAAACATTTATACAACAATAAAAACTGTGTCATTCCAATATAGCTACACAATGGTGCTCATGTTAATAATACAATTGACAACGGGGGAGACGATGAGATCAGGGGTAGGCCTGTTCAAATAGGTAGGTTTTTAACCCCCTTTTAAATTGGATGAGGGAGGCGGCCGAGCGGAGGTCAAAGGGAAGTGAGTTCCAGAGGCTAGGGGCCGAGATAGAGTATGCCCTCTTTATGGTGGTAGATAATCTAGCCTCTGGAACTTTTAATAATTGTTGCCCAGTGGTCCTGAGTGTGCGGGGCGGATTGTATGGGGAGAGACGGTCCTTCAGGTACTCTGGGCCCAAGCCATATAGGGCTTTATAGGTAATAACCAGCACTTTGTACTGAGCCCGGAAGCGAACAGGCAGCCAATGAAGATCTTTTAATACAGGAGTTATATGGCTGGCCCTGGGTACGCCAGTGACCAGCCGTGCTGCCATGTTCTGCACTAGTTGTAGCTTCCGAGTGTGATACAAAGGCTGCCCCATGTAGAGCGCATTGCAGAAATCTAATCGAGAGGTTACCAGAGCATGTACTACAGTTTCAAGGTCCCCCCGGTCCAGGTAGGGACGCAGCTGGTTTATCAGCCGAAGCTGAAAACAGGTGCTCCTGACCGTCGTATCCACCTGAGATGTGAGATGGAGCGACGAATCAAGGAGCACCCCCAAGCTGCGTACTGTGTCCTTAATGGGAAGCGTGAGCCCGTCCAGGACAGGTGGAACCACCTCCATCCCAGGGCCGGGAGAACCTATCACGAGCACTTCCGTTTTCTCTGGATTCAGGCTGAATCTGTTTTTCCTCATCCAATCCATTACCGATTCCAGACAGGCCACGAGCGGAGCGACGCCATCCCTGGCCACTGCATCAGTCGGAGACATAGAGAAAACTATTTGGGTGTCATCAGCGTACTGATAACCCCGCGCCCCATGCCTCCGGATGATCTCTCCCAGCGGTTTCATGTAAATGTTAAAGAGCATGGGGGACAGAATGGCTCCTTGAGGGACCCCAGAATTGAGGGCCCTCTTATCGGAGCACATGTCCCCCAGCTGCACCATCTGGAACCTCCCAGAGAGGTAGGACCGGAACCACTGGAGCGCAGTGCCACCGATTCCCACCTCTGCCAGGCGTTCCAGAAGGATACCATGGTCGATGGTATCGAAAGCCGCTGAGATGTCCAAGAGCACCAACAGGGACACGCTATCCTTGTCGATGCCCAGACGGAGATCATCGACCAGGGCGACCATGGCAGTCTCAACCCCGTAGCCCGCCCGAAAACCGGTTTGAAATGGATCTAGATAATCCGTTTCATCCAAGATCGATTGAAGCTGGACCACAACCGCTCTCTCAATCACCTTCCCCAAGAATGGCAGTAGCGAAACTGGCCGATAACTATTGTGTACCAGGGGGTCGAGAGAGGGCTTTTTCAGTATTGGTTTTATAGTGGCCAATTTAAGGTTGTCCGGAAACTGTCCCTCTCTCAGAGATGTATTAATAATCCGGTGTAACAATGAAGTTACAACCGGCCCCCCCGTGCCACTAACCATGAGGGACAGGGATCGAGGGAGCAGGTTGTTTTCCTAACGCTTCTAAGGATCTTGTCCACATCCTTGAAGGGATGTCATATTGAAGAGGGAGCAAGCTTGTTTTCTGCTGCTGCAGAGACTAGAACGCGGAACAATGGATGCAAGCTGCAGGAAAAGAGATTCCACCTCAACATTAGGAGGAACTTCCTGACAGTAAGGGCTGTTCGACGGTGGAACACACTCCCTCGAAGTGTAGTGGAGTCTCCATCCTTGGAGGTCTTTAAGCAGAGGTTGGATGGCCATCTGTCGGGGATGCTATGATTGGGAGTTCCTGCATGGCAGGGGGTTGGACTGGATGGCCCTTGTGGTCTCTTCCAACTCTACGATTCTATGATTATTCTGGCATTACTTGTTTATCTGAAACCCATGTTGACGTTTTGTTGATTATGGTGTTACCTTCTAAATTCTCACAGACTCTCTATTTAACTCCTCTAAATCTTTCCTGGTATTGATGTCAGACTAACTGTTGGGATCCCCCCCCCCCATTTTTTTAAGATGCGGAAAACATTTGCCCTCCAGTCTTCTAGGACTTCTCTTGGTCTCCAGGAGTTCTCAGAGATTGTTGCTAGTGGTTCTGAGATTAAATTTGCCAGTTTTTAAAATACCCTTGGATGTAGTTCATCTGGTCCTGGAGACTTAAATTCATTTAGATTAACCAGGTATTCCTATATTTTCTCTTTACTTATTTTGTGCTGCATTTCCCCTATTGTGTCCTCTGCTCCATTTTCCTCAAGTTCAGCACCCCTTTCCTTTTGTGAGAAGACTGAGACAAAGAAGGTGTTGAGTAATTCTGCCTTTTCTCTGTCCTCTGTTAGCATTTTGCTATCTTCTCCCCGCAGTGGCCTTACCAGGCCCCTCTTCCTCCTTTTCCTATGGACATACCCCCAAAGCCCTTTTTATTTTTCTTAACCTCTGTAGCAAGCCTGAGCTCATTCTGTGCTTTTGCTTTTCTGACTTTACCCCTATACACACTGGTTATTTGTTTGAGAAGGCACAACTCATTGGAAAAACCAATGAGGGTGGAGGGAAGCAGAAAGAGATGAAGGCTGCATGCTAGATGGATGGACTCTAGTAAGGAGGTTATGGGTATGACTTTGCAGGAACTAAGCAGAACAGAGGAGGACAAGGAGTCTTGAAGATGTCTCATCCACAGGGTCCGCATGGGGTGAGATTGACCTGAGGGTGGTTAACAACAACAACAAAACATCTATACCTACTTTCTGTTTTACGGTCTTTTAGGCATATATAAAGTTATCCAAAATAGGAAGGCTCTTCTTTTGGAATCTGTCCTAAAATTGCAAGGGTTAGATCATATTTCCCATTATCCAGGCTCTTCTTCATATTATGTATCATTTATATATCACACACATGCATTGTTTCAGATCCTTACAACCATTTTGTGATGTAGGCCATTCTAATTTATCCACATGTTGCCAATGGAGGGAGTGGAGGTTGAGATAACAGCAGTTTTTATAAGGTTTTCACCTGTGAGTTTCTATCCAAGTAGAAATTTGGACAGGGCACATCTCAGCTCAGGTCTTTGGAAAAGGTATTCAAGGTTCATTCATCAGAGTAAGCATAGGGAGTCCTGTGTATAAGGGCTGATTTACCAGATTTACCACATTTTGAAATAAGTGAAGCATATTTCTATCTAAAGAACCCCAAACCCACTCCCAAAAGACTAGTAAATACAAAGTCTAAAATCACCTAATTGAAACTGATGTTGCTCACCAATTTGTTGTTGTTTGTCATCATGTTGGCTTCGACTTATTGTGACCCCTAAGAGTCCTCAGTTACCCTGCTCAGATCTTGCAGACTCAGATCTGCAACTTTCTTGACTAAGTCTATCCACCTGTAGTGTGTTCTCCTTCTTTTCCTACTGCCTTTACACTTTACTAAGCATTCATGGTTTGTTTGTTTTTAAATGAGCCATGTCACATAATATGTCCAAAGCATAACAGCCTCAGTTCAGTTATCTTGGCCTCTATGAGAAGTTCAGGCTTGATACTCTGTAAGTCCTGCTCATTTGTCCTTTGGGCAGTCCATGGTATCTATAGAATCCTTCTTCAGCCCACATTTCAAATGTTTTGATTCTGTTATCAACATTCTTTATTATCTATCCCCCACTTCCCATAGCCCATATCTCTTCCTTCCGAGCCACCACTATTTTCCTTTTCTAGAAGTAGTATTCCTGAGATATTATGCTTGTATTATCAATTTTTCTGTCACTGCTCAGACAAAGTCTTTTACAATTCTCACTTCATCTTGCAAGCTCAATTTGAAGTAGTTGATAATGTATGTCCTTTACTTTAAATCAGATAAATAATATAAATAATAGAAGTGTCATCTTCTCCATAGTGATTTTTCTGCATCTTTTCCAGAGTTGTAGTTGTACTGCCATACATTTTCAAACTTCTGAATATAATTTTATTATGATGGATCGCAGATGGAGATACCGTGACCATGCATTGATTTTACTAAGCTTCTTCAGACTGTTGCACCAAAATGACCTATCTTAACTGCAGAAGCAGCAGCTTTTAATCCATGAATGTGTCCATGATTTGAGTATGTCACAAGTATGTCAGAAACTGAGGGCATGATATGGAAAGCAGGCTACATAAAGACATTTCAAAGACAATAAGTCATTATTGATTTACTATTGGCTATTGTGTCAAAATTATGTTGTTTCAGACCTAAATCTAATTACTAGTCCCAAAGGGAGTAGACCCATTGAATCAATGGTATTTACATAATTATTGACTTACAACTCAGCAGGTATACTCTAGTTGGAAATAGCAATTAGATTTAGAAAATAATGGATTTGATATTTTCTACAAAAATCTGTTTTAAAACATTGCTTGGATTCTTACATCAAGTCATGAATCAACCAGTTCTGACATTCACATGCATAAAATTGGACTTCTGTCTACTGCAAACAAAGTAAACATTTCATAGCAAGGCTTTGCAGGTTGTACTCTCCAGATGTTTGGGACCAAAACTGCATATTTTCCAGCCATCAACCATCATTAGTTGTCCTAAAAAAATTGAAAGCATCAGGTTGTTGCCCCTTTATAACCATGATAAATCTTGGATCTTCCAAGCTATGATATTTCCAGTCACCATATACAGATTTGAGAGCTGGGCAGTGAAGAAAGCTGATGGAAAGAAAATTTCAGGTGTAGTACTGGAGAAGAGTGCTGAAGATACTGTAAACAGCCAAAAAGACAAACAAATGGGTATTTGAACAAATCAGGTCTGAACTCTCCCTGCAAGCCAAAATGACTAAATAGAGGCTGTCAGTTTTTGGCCACATTAGGCCACATTGATTCATTAGGAAAGACAATAATGCTATGAAAGGTAGAAGGCAGTAGAAAGAGAGGAAGACTGTATGCCAGATGGTTAAACTCAGGGAGGTCACAGGCCTGAATCTTCAGAAGCTGAGCCTTCAGAAGGAAGACGATAGGGAGACTTGGAGATGTCTCATCCACAGAGTAACCATGAGCCTAAGTTAAGTCAAAGGAGGTTAACAACAACAACATAGCAGTTATCTTCCAGCAAATATCTTCAGGAAGTACATAGAGAAAGAACTATTAACATCATACAGCAGTAATTGATTCCTCAGTAATGTATGTCTAGAAGACATAATACTGTATATTCAAGCTGTTCACATAACTAAAGTTCCTAGGAGCACTGTAATCCCATACAGTGAGGGCTGCAGAGTCTTTTTTTCCCCCTGTTCCTAAGGTCTGGATTGGATGAGGACCACTTACATGGACATAAACCCCTCTGACAGTTCACAGGTTAAAAAAGAGGAGGGAGCAAGCTTGTTTTCTGCTGCTGCAGAGAATAGAACGCGGAACAATGGATGCAAAGTGCAGGAAAAAAGATTCCACCTCAACATTAGGAAGAACTTCCTGACAGTAAGGGCTGTTCGACAGTGGAACACACTCCCTCGGAGTGTGGTGGAGTCTCCTTCCTTGGAGGTCTTTAAGCAGGGGCTGGATGGCCATCTGTCGGGGATGCTTTGATTTGGAGTTCCTGCATGGCAGGGAGTTGGACTGGATGGCCCTTGTGGTCTCTTCCAACTCTATGATTCTATGAAAAGATATGTGTGGCCAAACAACATCAGAATACGGTCAAGATGACAAAATATATTAATGACAAAGAATACATAAGCTAAAAGATAGTGTAGCAGTTTGCTTTTGCTTTAGTGTACTGGGAAGGGCAAGATTCATCTTCCTGTTCTCTTCTATCACCTGCTGAGTTAACTGAGTGCAATCTACTTTTGCACTTTGAACTCAGTTTGGAGCAAGTGAACAAAAGGGAACTGGAAAATGAGAAGAGGAGAGAGAAACTATGGCCCGGTACAGACGACCCCAAAGGGCCATCACTGGGGTGTGAGGAGGGCTGGAGAGGGCGCAGAATTTGCATCCTCCCCAGCCCTAGCGTGTATGGACGGCGCCATCTTTTTAGCATGCCATCCATACGCGCGCACCATGATGCCATGGTGTGCGCCACGTTTATACAGCGCAGCGTGCACCTGACGTCATGGCGTCACTGGATGGTGCCTAGGGCACTCTTTCAGGAGCGCCAAAAGGAGCTCCAAAATGGATCTCCTTTTTTGGTGCTTGTCCTTGGCTTGTCCTTTACAAGGCCGTGCCAAGGATCCGAGGGGCCGCGGCCCCTTTCTCCCCTCGGGACTGCCATGGATGGCGGGGTGCAGCGGGTGCCCAGGGCACCTGCTGCACCCTGCTTCAGGCCACAACGAAGTGGCGGTTTGCTGCTTCTCTATGGCCTGGAGAAGCAGCGGATTGGGGCCTCTGGGGCAGCCAGTGAGGCTGCCCTGCTACTAATCCACCGCTCAAAGGGACGATGACAGATCGCCCCTTTTGGGCGGTCTGTACAGCCCCTATGACAATTTAAAAACCTCTGAAAAACATGGATGACAGAGGATTAATTGAGACTGCATATCCTCCAACATTTCACAGGTGAAAAATAGGACACAAGTGGCCAAGCAATATCAGAGTGTAGTCAAGATGATAAAAGTTATTAGTAAGGAAGAACACACAAGCTAGGCAATACTAATGCAGTTTGCTTTTGCTTGATCCTATTGGGAATGGCGAGTTTTCACCCTCTTCTTTCCCCTCCCCACTGCTGAGTTAACTGTGAGTGCACGCTACTTTTGCACATTGAACTCAGCAACTGATGTAAGCTGAGGGCAAAGCAGGAGAAAGAGAGAGAAGCTGGGACATTTTAAAAGCAGCTGAAAAAAATAGGATGTTAGAGAATTAGCTGGGGAGCTTATTCCATGGGTTAATAAATTGATTTACCTCTACCCTGCTTAAATCTTAATTTGGGTGGCATCCTGATGTTATTGCAAGATTTTTGCAGCCTAATTTGCGCCCCAAATACAGCCCAGGTCCATCCCCACTTCCAGGAGTGCTCCTTGTGGCTCTTTTAGGATCTGGGTGTTTTCTGAGTTAAGAAAATGGCCGCCAGAGCACTCCTGGAAGTAGGGATGGACCTGGGCTGTATTTGGGTGGCAAATCAGGTGTCAAAAACTTCGCTATAATATCAGGATGCCACCAAAATTAAGATTTAAGATGGGTAGAGGTAAATTGATTTATTAAGACATGGAATAAGCTCCTGGAACTGTCCCTGTCAAATCCAGACAGTTTGAAGGTATGGTACATACACACACACTTTCCACACTGGTAGACAGTACTCCGCCTGACCTCTCCCAGGGATCCTGATAAACATCTCTTGCCCCCCCCCCCCTCTCTATTTCTGCTAGCAAGTGTGAGAAAAGAGTGTTCTGTCTGAAATGGATGGAGAATAGGATTTAGCTGGGGTTCAGAATAGAGGGGGCTGCTTGTACTTTACTATGTGTTGCATACAACTTCCTTGATGCAAGTCGATATGAAGCATTGTGACATTTCTTCCCAATAGAAGATCTTTCCAGATAGTGGGTATGCAGCCCATTACAGGGCTTATGATTAGACAAAGATTCAGCTACTTAGAGACAAAGATTCAGCTACTTAGAGGAACCTTGTAATGTTTTGAGTTTTCTCGGCATTGGAAGGATATAAACAGAATATAGAGACTTGTCATTTCTTCCTAAGCTTTAGAGTTGTTGCCTGGAGTGTTGATGGTATGGCTGCTAATTGCTGTTCTAAAATATTTAGGTATGATGGTATAGAGCATATAAAAGAATATAAACACAGCTGCACACACCTGTATGCATAATTGCAGACTGTGTGAGATATCTCAGAGGCCTAGGAGCAGACATACAACTAATCCATCTAATCAGCAGTTCGTTGCCCAGATAAACTTCTCTTTTGGCTATATCCCACTTAGAGTAGTCTCTGGAGTTGGCTGGGTATGTGCTTTGCTTGGCTTCACACCATACTGAACAAGCGTTTGGCTGCTGTGCTTTGTTACTCCTGAGCTGGCACAGGTGTGAAAGATATAAATTCACAAGGTGCCAGCTGAAACCTAAAAATATACAGAGATTTATTGGGACAAGCTTGGCAAATAAGGAAGAGGACTTTAAAGGCCCAGAACCTGTCAGGCAGCCCCCTGGGCCCTCTGGCATTAAGACATGCTCTACAATGTCAAAGCCAGTAGTGAGAAATGGGCATATCGGTATGCAGACAGCATTTTGCTGAGTTTCCCACCCAGAAGAAGGAGGACAGCTTAACATATTGCACAATCTGCAGACTTTAGCCACTAGTGTAGTGGTAAATTTTGAAATGCAGGTGCTCATGAAGATAATATGCACACCCAGGCCCCCCAGGAGAGTCCAAAAATGCAGGCAGCTGCCTCTGTTTGTACCTATTATGAATGCAGCAGTACATAGCACAATACTCAATTTAGTAACAATACTCATTTGTTGTAGATATTTAATAATGAGCTGGTAAGGCAGATGAATCAACCCTGGCTATCAGTGGGGTGACAGTAGTCAGATTACCTTCCCAGATAAAAGGAACTGGCCCTGAGTCCCAGGGCTTATTCCATTATGCATGGTCCTAGGGAGAAAGGGAAGGAATCTCAAGGTGAGACTGCTGATTTGAAAGGTGTGTGTGGGCATGTGTTCCTCATTTGTTAGATTTGGAGGGTTTAAAATCAAAATAGCATATATACTTCAACTGTGGTTGATGTTTAATGCATTGTGCTTTAATGATATCACAGGGGCTCCCAGTTGTAATATCACCAGGACCCACCTCCTAGATCTCATGTTTTTTGGCTCTGAAATCTTAGTATATGAAGTAATCCTGCCCCAGCAGTTCAAGTGGCTCTCAGGCATGCTGTACTTTAGGCTGAGATTGTATGAGAAAGAGAAAGATTGGGTCACAAAAGGTCCCCAAACAGCACAAGACCACCAGCTCAACAATTTCTGGGAGTTCTTTTCCTCCCCCAGCAGAGCATCACCATATTTTTCAACTTTCCCAATTTTTCAGGAATGATACTAACTAATCCTCTGTCATCTAACTTTTAAAATTTTCAATTGTTGTTGTTGTTGTTAATGTTTTATATAGCTCCATAAATTTGCATGCCACTTTATAGGCATCATCAAAACTGCATATAACCTGCCAATGGTGGTACAATCTAAAAGTCATAAAATATAAACTATACAAACTTAAGCAAGTTGTGTAGTTAAAATACAAACTGTAAAAACAACTAACACATATAATCAAATATTTTTTCTCTTCTGTTCCTTACTTGAATTACTGCATACTGAGTTGAAAGTACAAAAGCAGTTTACACTCAACCCAGGAAAGAGGAGTGGTGTGAGGAGTAATGTTGCCTTCTCAGTAGATCCAGGCAAAGGCAAACTGCTGCAGTCTCTCCTAGCTATGCTTTCTTCCTCATTAATCACATTTACCATTTGACTACTTTCCTGGTTGGCCACTCGTATCACAGTTTGCATTAGAGAACTGTTGAAGTGTAGGGCACACTACCAGGGACAAATGCTTTTTCAAAAAGTCACTGAACCAGTTCTAGCAGTTGAAACCTCAAAAGCTGTAGGTCTTCCCTAAAGTACATACATCTTAATTCCTGGTTCATGACTGAACCAGCTAGAATCCTTTGCATTAAAACAGTGATGGATCACTGCATGTAGTAACTAAACTCAGAGGATCTGAGGAAGTAGACCTAGTCTAGGAAAGCTTATGCTACAATTTATCTTGCACAGTTAGTCTCAGAGGTGCTATAAGATCCCTTTGTAAGCTCAGAGACAATAGGGAAGCTGGAGTGGGGTAGAAGGTGATGTCATCACCCTTGTTAATCAAAACGTCCTTGACTTTTAACCACTGACTTTAGAACTGGAACATGCTGGTATCCTGCAAACTACTAGATCCTGCTATGCCTCAGCCAGGCTAACATGTTCCGAATAGAGGTGGGTGAGGGACATCCCTAAATTCTGTATCAAAGGGGTGTGGGAAACCATAGTATGCATAAGTTATGCAAATCAACATGTCGTGTATAATTTATTTTGCCTTTGTAGTCATTGACCTGAAGGTGCATACACAAAGACATTGACTGAAAGCACAGAGCTGCTCCCTGGTTGCTGGAAGCCTGGGTCAGCCACCCTTAAATAATCCACAAGCTTGCATTATTTTAAAAAAATAATAATATTGAAAATAAGATTCCCTGAAAGCTGAATTTGCATTTGTTAGAAATTTGAAGGTTACCCAAGAGGGTACAGGTGTGAGTTGTTTTGGGTAGTATTAGCTTTTGTAGACTCTCTTGTAGATCTATTTTATTTGGAAGTCCTGCCATCACTGTTTCATTTCATCTTCATCCCACCCCATTAGAAACAGCCACGCAAAAGATTAGGTGGAGGAAGAGGAGCCTGTTGACCCAGAGCAGAGGAGACTTGTGCCAAGCCCATAAACCCCAGTTATGTGCAAAGAGTGATGTGTAAGCATAACTGTACTGCTGGGAGCGTGGCTGTCAGTGAGGGGTGAGCCCCAACAGTGAGGCTTCTGTAGGGAGGCCACGGTAGGGGTAGAAATACATTTTGGACATACTGCATCAAGTTCCTTGTGTTTGTTGGGGAGACTCCAGGATCACTCCTATGTATCAGCTTTATATTGGCTTGCTGAAGTACTTCCATTTTGGAACTACAGCTGAGGTGGGAGTGATTACACCCTCTTCCCTCAAAATTGCAAGGACTCAAGTGTGTCTGCCCCCAAACACACCACAACACAAACACACACACACACACACACCTTCTTCAGTGTCTGGCACTATTTAGGATTATACTACATAACATGGATAGCATAAGAAATGCATTTCTGGCCTTGTTTAGAATCAGATTAGATGTATGACAAGTAGGGTTCACAGGTCATAGACAATCTCTGGTCCTCAGAGACAGGAGGAAGAATCTCAGGGTGAGAACATTGTTTTTGAAAATATGTGTATATATAGATTCCACTTTAACTGCTATAGCTGCATTCTATGAAATCCTGGGGTTTGTAGTTTGGTCATGGACACCAGAGGAGCTTTCTAGCAGAGAAATCTACCCCCCCCCCCCCACACTGCAAATCCCAGGATTCCATAAGATGGAACTATGGCAATTAAAGTGGAATTATATCTGCAGTGCCTTAGTGGTTAAGACACCAATTCTGATGATTGGATGATTGGAAGATTGGCAGTTTGAGGCCGAAGTGCTGCATGATGGTCCTGTCACTAGTCCCAGCTTCTGCCAGTCTAGCAATTTGAAAACAAGCAAATAGAAGCACCACTTTGGTGGGAAGGTAACAGCATTTGGTGCTGGCCACGTGACCACCAGAGCAGTCCTCGGATAACACTGGCTCTTTGGCTTAGTAATGGAGATGAGCACCACCCCCTACAGTCGGTTTCAACTAGACATTCATGTCAAGGGACGACTTTTACCTTTACCTTTTTATATCTCTATAACTGTAGTGTGAAGAGGCCCTTCATGGCTTTTTATTTGCATGGTATCCCCTGTGGTTGATGCTTGCTGTATTATGTTTAATAACATCACCAGGGATGCACTGTGAAACATTTCCCTTGGAACACATCCCAAGAGGACATACTGCGTCTCAGGATGTCATACTAAAATCTTAGGGCTTAGGGTTGTTCCAACCTGGAAATTGTAGATACAGGAGATTTGTAAATAGAACATTCTCCAGCTTTTAAAACAATAGCAGCTATGGTGGCACCGATGTGGTTTGGAATGATGGTGCTGGAGGAGGCAGCTAGCATGTTTAATCATGAAAACATTCCCATCCACCGATTCATTGTCACATTCATAGCTGCTACAGATATTCATGTGACAACTTGTATGTTTTGGGAGGGCCTTGTATCATTCAGCTGTCCATTATACTTTGAAAACTTTGTCAAATAGATAGTTATTTTACAGGAGGCCTCAAACTCTGAATGATAGTTTTTTATTCAATTTATATTGCTCTTGAATTTAAATTCTGGTCTCCCTGGTTCAACACTAAAACCTTCTTTACTATCCACTATATTTTCTTGCCTGTAGTGACTGGGAACACAACAGCTTTGTGAAAGTGTACACTTTAGTACTACTCTAGTCCCCCTGGGTCAATCTAAAAATGGAATAGCTGTATGTTCCTCTTGTGCCATTCTATCTTGGCATATCATCTTGAAGCAAGAGGCACATCTCTTGGAGAGAAACAAGTATGATATTTCTTCTTGTCTACCTAACACACACCTCCTGCAGAACATTTACATGCTGGTGTCACTCCCAGGGGTGTGACTATGGGGGTTCAGGGGTGTGGACTGTACCAGGTATCACCTGAAGGAGGATAACACCACTGCTCCCCAAATATCTGCCTTTTCACAGAAACAGGCTGAGGCATTTGCCTGTGGCCCGTTAAACTGCTGAAGATGATATGAGTGGAATGAGGTCCAGTGGGAGGAGATAGGAGAGGCCTTAGGTTCTGATTTTTTTAAAGTTTTCTTTGAAAACATCACATCTTACCAAATTTTCACTTTAACCATATGCAACTATGTACATGTCAATACATTTAGGCTGTGCATATGATATCAAAATTTAAAGGTATAATTTTAATTTTGCTAGTTGTTTATGTCACAACTGTTGCTATTTTATTCAGTGATATATGGGAATTATTATTTATGACTAACATTAGTACAAAAAAGCAGTACAGTGTGCCCTTCCCTTATGCAGGGGATCAATTCCAGACCTCCCTCCCCTCCCCCCATGTATATAACAATAGGGCTTGCAAATGTGGCACATGCACCATTGCCTCTTCCGGCACACATCTTTCAGCATAAGCTGAAAGCTGCATATGGCACGCCCGTGTATAATGGGGGTGCACTGTACTAAGGATTCTGTGTGGTATAAGAAGAGGTCAATGGGGGGTGGTGACACCATGAATTACCATATTGGTGACACCAACCCTATTGACATGACTGATCACCTCCATCTAGTCTATGCTTAGCAAAGGTGGAAGTTGCTTATCCCCACTTCTTTTCATCCTAAATTTTCTGGATGAAGAAACTGGCAGAAAAGTACAACCCAGCCCAGTAATTACGTCTCCTTGCTCTAAACCAGGGATTGTTAAATCTGGAGAGGCATAACACTTGGTTGCTGGGATTACAGAGTGTGTGCACTTCCTCTGACTGTGAGGATCCTTATAACACCTTCTCAAACACACTTGCTCCAAGTGCTCTTAACATCTTTCCTCTTGGGCTCCTGAAGCCATGGGAATTTGTGAAACATGGGCTCTTTTATACTAAGTTGTGTTCCCTAAAGGCACCAGATTTCATCTGATGCTGGAAGATAAACAGAATCAGCCCTGGCTGGTACTTGCATGGGAGAATTAGATGGCAAAACTACCTTTGAGGCTGAATCCACACCAACAACATAATCCAGATCCAGTGCCCAGATTTCACCCCATTTATGCCACACTGACTAATAAAAATCCAGATTCATATTACAGTGGTCCCCCGGGATACGAATCCCCCGGGTTAAGAAAACCCCGGGATCCGAAACCGGCGGGACCGCTTCAGTATCCCCTGGGATCCGAAGGATCCCCCGGGATCCGAAAAAAGGGACGTCCCGTTTCGTCCCTTTTCCTCCGAGGCCTAGCCTCGGAGAAAAAGGGACGCCGTTTCGTTCCTTTTCCTCCGAGGCCTAGCCTCGGAGAGAAAGGGATGAAAGGCCGTTTCGTTCCTTTTCCTCCGAGGCCTAGCCTCGGAGAGAAAGGGACGAAAGGCCGTTTCGTCCCTTTTCCTCCGAGGCCTAGCCTCTGAGAAAAAGGGACGCCGTTTCGTCCCTTTTTCTCCGAGGCCTAGCCTCTGAGAAAAAGGGACGCCGTTTCGTCCCTTTTTCTCCGAGGCCTAGCCTCTGAGAAAAAGGGACGCCGTTTCGTCCCTTTTCCTCCGAGGCCTAGCCTCTGAGAAAAAGGGACGCCGTTTCGTCCCTTTTCCTCCGAGGCCTGGCCTCGGAGGAAAAGGGACGAAACGGCGTCCCTTTTTCTCCGAGGCTAGGCCTGACGCGGAAGGAGGCCCGATCCCGCCGGGTCGGGCCTCCTTTCGTTGGGCGCGAGCCTTCGCCGGCCTGGGCCTTCGCGCCCATCGAAAGGAGGCCCGACCCGGCGGGATCGGGCCTCCTTCCGTGTCAGGCGCGGAGGCCCAGGCCGGCTTCGGAAGCCGGCCTGGGCCTTCGCCCCAACGAAAGGAGACCCGACCCGGCGGGATCGGGCCTCCTTCCGCGTCAGGCGCGGAGTCCCAGGCTGGCTTCGGAAGCCGGCCTGGGCCTTCGCGCCCAACGAAAGGAGGCCCGATCCGGCGGGATCGGGCCTCCTTCCGCGTCAGGCCCGGAGGCCCAGCCTGGCTGGGGAAGGGAACCTTCCCTTCCCCAGCCAGGAGGCCCCCGCGGCTGACGAAAGGAAGGCCCGATCCGCCAGATCGGACCTTCCTTTCCTCAGCCAGGAGGCCCCCGCCAGGCCCGGGGAACGGATTGCCTATTTCCTATGGGAAATAGGCCCCGGGTTACGAAATTTTCGGCTTACGAAAACGTAGCCGGAACAAATTAATTTCGTAACCCGGGGGACCACTGTATATTGAAAGTCACATATTTCCCCTGGCCAAATTCAGATCTTACCATGTGCTTCCTGGTTCCCCTTTTCAGCATGTATAAACCTATCAGCCAATAGCCTTTTCTTGTTTTTTCTGTCAGTCTTATTACCCATCTTGCATTCTCAGCCACCCTTAAAAAAACAAAAAACAAATTCAGACCCACACCCAAACTTTACATAGGAGAGTTTCATTATAGTCATGTTTCTGTTGAAATAAATCTTGAGCAAAGTTCCTTTTCTTTTACTTTCTGGTGGCTTGACTGATTAATATACACACACAGAAACACATGTGGATCCCCTGAAAAAGAGCAAAAAATGGTGAAATGTCTGTCAGATGGAGGATGCCATCCACCAATCTGTCTTGTCCCCCAACCATCCTCCCCTCTCCTCAGTGCTTCACTGATCCAGCAAGATGCACATTGCAAAAAGAACAGGAAAAACTGTTGTTTTTTTTAAACTGGGAATTGCAGAATAAAAAGTTTTCCCCCTAAATTGCATTAAAGCCTAAAAGAAGCCCTTTCACTGTGAAAACGGCCATACATTGTCTGTTCCAATAGCATCAGAATCAAAGTAGGTATGGAATTTTTGTTTGTTGGTGTGGATCCAGCCCCAGTATTCCTCTTCTGAGGAAACCCTATGAAAGCCATCACAAGTCGACAGGCAACTTGAAGGCATATATACACAGAGTACTCCAGGTTAATTAAAACAATTGCTGCTTTTAAAAATTAGTCAATGTACAAGATTGACTTATTAAGACAAATGTTAAATGACTTGTACAGATCTTTTTGTGGCTGTTTCTTTTTTGAAATTACATTTTAGTAATGACTAATAGCCAAACATTGAAAATGAAACTGGAAGGGTGTTGACTTGCTTTGTAAACTACTGTGCCTTTCTGAGCACAGGGAGATCAAGATTTGGGGGGAAGATTTGCAAAGGTGAGTATCCTTTTGGCTTCTACATTTTGAAAAGCTGTGGTGTTTTCCCTTATCATTATGACTTCTCTGCTAGTACTCTTCAGTCATTCAAGATGGTTTTGCATAAGTGACTGAGGGGCTGAATAGACTGGCATAAAGAGCCGGCCTCAGGGTGGAATGGCGGCATGGTGTCCACACACCAGTCACCTAGATGCCACCCATGCTGATTCCACGCCACCCGCTTCCCCAGATGGTAGGCAGCATCACACCACATCTTCGGTGCAGCACTTACACTTGCACATGCTGCACCGAAGAAGCAGTGAAAAGCTGCCACTGCCACAGCGCCGTGGAATGCCAGATCGGGGCTGCAGCATATAGTTGCCGTGGCCCCAATCCAGCAATGAAAGAGGTGGCTGCAGGCTGCCCTTTAGGGGTGGTCTGTTCAGCCTCTGTGTTCACATCAAATACTGTTTTGTAAGTACAAAATCATTTGCACACTCAAGTTCTCCTTTATAGAAAACACATGTTTTATTTACAGATTTGCTTGCTTCTTTAGTCTATAAAATTTCTATAAGAAATACGTTTGACTGAAAAGGAGGGACAGGATAATGATGAGTAAGACTGGATGGAGATGCTATGGGTGATTATCTGTTGTTGTCTACCATCTAGTTCTATTATCAGCATTGATTTACACTGTCGAGCCTTTGAAGTAAAACCTGCTGCATGGGAACATACAACGAGAAATGTTTTGTTTGCAGTTTAATCCATGCCAAGAACTTGACCACTGCATCCATTTGTCAGTATGGCACCTGCAAGCTGTAGAAATACCCTAAACTGGCATCAGATCTGATCCTAGAAACTAAGCTGGGTCAGCCCTGGTTAGTATTTGGATGGGAAATCACAAATGAATACCAGCTGCTGTAGGCTATATTTCAGAGGAAGGAACTGGCAAAATCACCTTTGAGTATTCCTTGCCTAAGGAAACCCTATGAATCTTGGGATCATATAAGTCAACAGACATCTTGATTGCACATACATAAATGATGTAAGTGTTCATAGAATCATACAGTTGGAAGAGACCACAAGGGCCATCCAGTCTAACCCACTGCCATGCAGGAAATCACAATCAAAGCATCCCTGACAGATGTCCATCCAGCCTCTGTTTAAAGATCTTTGAGGAAGGAGACTCTACCACTCTCTGAGAGGGAGTGTGTTCCACTGTCAAACAGCTCTTACTGTCAAGAAGTTCCTCATAATGTTGAGGTGGAATATCTTTTCCTGGAGCTCTCATCCACTGTTCTAAATTCTAGTCTCTGGAGCAGCAGAAAACAAGCTTGCTCCCTCCTCAATATGACATCCTTTTAAGTATTTAAACAGGGCTATCATATCACCTCTTAACCTTCTCTTCCCCAGGCTAAACATCCCCAGCTCCATAAGTCTTTCCTCATAAGACATGGTTTCCAGAACCTTCACCATTTTGGTTGCCCGCCTCTGGACACGCTCCAGTTTGTCAACAACCTTTTTGAGTTGTCTTGTCCAGAATTATTGTGTCCAGGTGAGACCTGACCAAAGCAGAATAGAGTGGCACTATTACTTTCCTTAATTTGTACTTCTATTGATGCAGCCTAAAATCACACTGGCCATTTTAGCTGCCACGTCACACTGTTGATTCATGTAGTATACTAGGACTCCTAGATCCCTTTTGCATGTAGTTTTGTTAAGCCAGGTGTCCTGAATCCTATATCAATGCATTTCATTTTTACGCCCTGAGTGCAGTAGCTTACATTTCTCCGTGTTAAAATTCTTTTTCTTTCTTTTCTTTTTTTTAGCTTTGGCCCAGCTTTCTAATCTATTTAGTTCTTTTAAAATTTTGATCCTGTCCTCTGGGGTATTAGCTACTCCTCCTAAGTTGGTATCATGTGCAAATTTGATAAGCATGCCTTCTATTCCTTCATCTTAGTCACTAATAAAGATGTTGAATAGCTCTGGGCCCAGGACAGAACCTTGTGGCTCCCAACTGGTCACTTCTTTCCAGGATGAAGACTAGCCATTGCTGAGCAGCCTTTGTGTTCGGCCGGTAAACCAGTGACAAAATCCATGTAACTGTTGCCTTGTCTTGCCCACATTTTACAAGCTTGTTTGCAAAAATGCCATGGGGAACCGTGTGCATTGCAGGGCCTGCGTGATCTCACTGTCTGTGCCATGGAAGTGCAGTAGAGAGACTGAGGGTTCTTTGGATTCCACAGCCTGTTTCTTTGACTACAACAAAGGTACTACAATATCACAATATGTTTTTGGTGATGCTGTTTGTATCAGCTAAGGAAGTACAAGGCTTCTCTCCTGATACATATTTTGGCAGGATTTCCTGTTTCTAAGACAGCAGCAGGTTGTTGCATAATATTGTAAGGTTATTGCATAATATTATCAGGCTTATATTATTCAGGTCATTTCCTCTGTCTACCCCCCCCCCCCTGCATTTCTTCCTTTCTGCCTGCCTAAAGGAAGGTTGCTCACTTTGCCCAGTAACTATTCTGGTATCTCTTGACATTTTGAAAAGTGTCTCTGAATTTTAATCTCTTCCCTGTCACAGCAATTACAGAATTGTCCTTCACTTGGTTTCCATCAAGTTGCATGTTCTCTCTCCTCTCCCCACATCTTCTCGCCCATTTTTAGTTCCCAGTCTAGATCCCTATGTCTGTCAGTGATGAGGGTATGCCTTTGCTCAGTGCATTCTGTTGCTGAAAAGTAATGTATATGGAATTGGATTTGTGTGTCTTGAGCAAGCCTTCATCAAGAACCTTTTTCATCTCTCCCTCACTGCCATGCTGTGCTTCCTAGGAATTCAGATTTAGTATAGGACTCTAAACATTAGAGGCAGAAATAACTACATGGAATTTACATGACAGTTAGACTTTTGGTGTTCAGTACAAGCTTCTGTCCATGTGTATACACATACATACACACTTCCGTGCTTCTCATTTGCTCATTGGGATGAAATTCAAGGCAGTTTTTAGGCTGGGGGAGAGGAGGGCTATACTATTTCTCCCTTCCTTCAACCTCCAGTTAAGGTTAGCTGGAAAGAAGCATTTCTTTAAATTAGAATTTCTTTAATTTAGAATGAGCCCTGGTGGCACAGTGGTTAAATGCCTATACTATTCACAAACCATAAGGTTGCAAGTTCAATACCACTCCAGGGGCTCAAGCTCGACTCAGGCTTGCATCCTTCCAAGGTGGCTAAAAAGAGTACCCAGATTGTTGGGGGGCAATTAGCTTACACTTTGTAAACTGCTTAAAGTGCACTGATAAGTGGTATAGAAATGTACTTGCTATTGCTATTTAAAATGCTGGACACATGAGGATTTCCTGGAGTCACTATATTTGTTCTCTTCCCTGGTATCTCCCTACCTGTGTTTAGTCAGATGTGTAACTATCCTCATGTGGAGGATCAGGTGTTTCACATAACCAGTTGGAGACATCATCCAGAAAGAAGGATGCAGTGTATGATGCCATTGCATACAATATAGATAATTTCCTTATTTTAGATTAGATTGTTTGCCCATCTAGCTCACCATGCTCTGACTTGATAGCAAGGAATTCCTCAGCAGAAGTTTCAAGCAACACATTCTACCAAAATCCTTTCAGCTGGAGCTGGTAGGGATTGAATTTGAGACCTTCTGTATGTAGAACCTCTTCTTGGCAACAGTATTATCATTCTGCCCCCACCCACCCCATCCCAAATTGTCAGTTTGTGGTGAAGAGGGAGATAACAGGTTCTGTTGTTGATAAGGATCTTTTGGTGCAAAGTGGTTCATGTAGCATGGAACATCAAGAGCTCCTTCCCTTCATTGCCATCCCTTCCAACACATTGTGCTCTCTTGCAGAGTTCTCCGATCTCAGGGCCTGACCCTGAGTTTCAAATCCTGGACTCACTCTTGTGCTCCTCAGGATTAGGGGGAGGACAGTTTTGCCTATACTTGATGCTTTTCATTTGCATGGCATACTCTGTGCAACTGTGGTTGATGCTTAATATACCATGTTTTTACATTACTTGGAGCTACCCTTGTAACATTGCACTTGTAATATCACCAGGGCTTCCCTCATGACATCACCAAGGGACACCCCTAAGCTTCAGGTTTGGGAACCAAATCTGAAAGCCTGGGATTAATAGCCCTCATCTGGCAATTTTACTCTCTAGGCATTTAGATTCAGCACAGGATACTCCTGTTGCTGTGTGCCTCCATGTCATTTCCAACATATGGCAACCCTAAGGCAACCCTGTCATGGGGTTTTCCTGGCAGAATTTGTTCAGAGGTCACTTACACTTGCCTTAGTACTAAAAGCTAAATCCACCAAGAACAGTACAAGCATAAGATTTTGCTTTTTCCATGTCTGTTTTCAGGTGGCAACTTCACCAGCTCAATATTAATAAGAATCAGCCCTCTATCCACATGCTAATTAAAATGTGTGTGTGTGTGTGTGTGTCTGGCATTACCCTTCCTGAGATCCCAGGATTTCACTATAAAAAGCAGTCTCTGTTCCACATTCTGGGTTTTATAGATGGTGGGGAATGAACAGTCAACTAAATATTGGTGCCAGAAATTGGGAATTATTTTCCAGAGAGGTTTGGCAAATCATTTCACTATCCAGTTTGGGACAGCTTGTTATCCTTTTTTTTTTTTAAAGGTCATTTTGAGATGGTGTTTTTAAAAGGCCATATTGCACTACTGTGGCTTTTGTCCATCAAGTGTTTAATGTTATTTTTGTTGGTTGTGTCATTTGTACATTTGTTTTCACATGCAGTATATTGAGTTGATTTAATCAAAACAAGTTTTATTGCTTCTGCAGTAATTTATGTACTGCATGCAATTTATTTTATTCTATTTTTAAAAAGGCTTCTTTACATTATATTGGCTACTTGGGCAGAAAATGAATCTAGCTGGCTGTAAGTGAAGACTAAGAGGAGATTGTATATCTTGAGTTCTGTGATTATGGTTTAGTTCATATTCTTTGTCTGTTATTTTGGCCTTTTCTTATCTCCCTGGATTTTTGCTGAGATTATGTATAAGAGTACCATTTTAGGGGCTAGAAATGAGATGAGCAAAGGTTCTGGACATGTTTTATTTTTGTCTGTGTTTGAATTTGGTGTTGTAGTACTTTCTAATGGTAGGAGTCCATGTTGCTTTGATACGGATGACAACAGAATACTGATTAGCTAGGAAAATTACCCTAGTTCTGCCTTGCAGCTGATCTTGGGAGAAATCCTTCCCATGTATGCTTAATGTTTGTTTGTAGAACTGATTATACAGTGTCTCCCATCTGTTTTTGGCTTGTGGTCCAAAATGGAAACCAGCCTTTGCCACCAGGGATTCTTAATGGAGCTGCCAAACAGTTCACACAGTAGCTTGATCAGTGGGATGTCTTAGGATGGTGCTCTCTTTATAAGAAAGAAAACAGTGTTTTTTTCTCACCCTCCTTTTTATGGACATTAATAGAATTTTATAGGCATTATAACCAGAATATAAAACTCTCTCACACATGTATTACTATGACTAGAAATAAGGCTCATCTTCAGATTTCTGTGTCTTGCATATAATACAGTTGTCCCTTGCCCTCACTCCCTGAGGATGTCTGTAGAAATATGCAGATTGAGTCTTGCTCAGCATAGTGGACCCACCTCTTCTCCAAGACAACTCTTGATAAATTCAAAATAAGGAGGAGGAGGGATGTATCATTATACTGGATCAACTTCTGTTGATGCTGGAATATGCAAGTTTTCAAACTGCACATCATTGATAAATCAGTTGGAATAAAGCAGAAGCTTATGTTGGCTTGTTATTGTTTTAACTAAGAAGCTGACACAGTGATATTTTACAGAGATCCAAAAATGGATTTTGAAAAAGGTAGGTTTTTAAAATACAGCAATTAGTTTTTTGTACTACAGAATTCCTCAGCAAACAAGGCATCCTATTGTACTATCACCTGTTTTCAGTTGTTTTTTTACATTGCTATAGAACATAAAAAAATTCTACAATTTTTTAAACCAAAAATGGACAAAAAACATAACTGTATACATTATGGAAATTATTTATTTTTTATCCCATGTACAACTCTGAAAAATATTTGCCTGTCCCCTGTGGCTAACTAAGACTTCTGAGTAACCCCCAAGTCTTCATATTCAGTTAAATGTTGGCTGTATAAAACATGATATTTTCTTTTTTTGGTATTTCTTTGGGATTGTTGACCATATAACAGGAGTCCCTATACAAAACATCTTGGAATTCAGGAAAATGATAATCTGTTTTCTGAAAGTAAGATCTTGGACTAATACAAATTGACATTAATTGATTTGTCTAGATTTGCTCCACGTAAAAGTTATTTTTATGCATTACAAAAGAGTTCCACACTGTCACTCAACAGCACTTTGACATGCCTTCACAAAGCGAACTACAGCATGGAACTGGGTCTTTTGTGAATACAGGCAGTTTCCCAGTAATAAGTCCTACAGTTCTAGTAACTCACACTTCAGCCATTTTGGTACTGGGACTATGAATCCACAGAAGGATCAGTAACTTCATGTTATGGTCCTCTGTCCAAATTTACCCCTGGAAAGAGCTGGAGTGTATTAGGTGGAGTTTTTCTGTAATGGGCAAACTGACTCTGAGCCTTGGATTAAATCTGATAGAAATATTGCTACACCAGAGAGAACTGAACTTTTTGGAGATTGCTCTAAGCCTTGTTTTATTGTAAGCTAACCTGGAAGTTCTTGAACTGAATTATGTTATATATTAATTTAGAAATAAACAAACATTATTCCCTCTTGGATAGGCAACTGCTTAATGCATTTTGGAGAAAAGAGGGGGTATATTTCTGTTTCTTTCTCAGTTGAAGGTCCTCTGGTATTGATCCTTTGTTTTCCGAAACTCTGTACTACTAGGCAGAATGGGACAAAAGGCAATGTCGATGTAAAAAAAAAAAGACCATCCATTTGTGACAGCATTTTATTTTTCCAGTAAAATGCTAGAATGCTGCACCACCACCACTACCACTACCCCTCAAACAAACTAGGGTAAACATATCCCCACAATTCCACCTTGAAACAGTTTTGAATCAGGTGATTATCAAATGCAGACTCTTTTTTGTCATGTGCTAAAAAGCAGTTCTATGGCAAGCATGTGGAAGGTGCTTCATTGTTTGTTTGTTTATTTATTTATTTATTAGAGAGGGACCCCATTAAATTCTCATGTTATGTAATTATTGGTCAGAGACTCTATTATTCTTTCCTAGAGGGAATTTGCTAGCTACAACCATACCATGTCTATCCGTAGACTATTCATATTGTAGGAGCACATCTGGGATCAAGGTCACAATGGCCCAGATGTTGCCCATTATGGTAGAATAGTTCCAAAAGAGCTAATGATTCAAACAATCCCCTATCTGCGCAACCACATTTGAGGCAGAGCTACTTATTATTATCTTCAGAACTATCCTACCCCTCGGAGGGCCTCCACACTCCACATATGGCACATTTGGTAGTTAGCCCTTGCATAATTCATAACTAAAATGCCCTACAGCATTCTCAAGGTTATTTCATTTAGCTGAGTGATACCTCTTGTTATGTTTGACATGATATTAAAGTGGTGGGGCTGTGTGGAAATGGGCATTTATGCATCTTGGAGGAAATTGTCACACAAAAATGCTGGTTTATTAACTTAGCAAACGTAGAATCCCTGAAATTTGGGAGCAAAATTACAGAAGCAAAACAGAGGTCAAGAGTGAAGTTCTGTTTCGTCTGTACAGTAGATCTGAGTGTGCTTCCCTTTGGCTACATAATGCTCTAGCTATTTAAAAAGGATGGACTTTCAACTTCATGGTGATCTTCCTTAGCCATGAGTGTTCTGAATATCCATGTGATCTCAAAATCATGCCAAGGTGTTTGTTTGTTTGTTTGTTTGTTTGTTGCACTGTCTCCCAAAATGTCCTAAATATCCTAGATATGTGAATATCTAACATTTTGTTCACATTCTTAATTTTGGAGGTCAAAACACACCTTTGGAAAGCTGGATAGCATGCTTGATGTTCTCTGTCCCTCATTTTAAGAAATGTAACATAATGATAGATAAAATTGGGTTTAGTGCTGTGCATTTAGCACAGAGTGCTTGAATTGAACATGGAAAAGCTAGAGTTAAATCTCCTTGAAGCCTTTCCATTTTACCATGTCTAGCCCATCAGCTGAAAAACCTGATGGGAATTAAGTAGCTCCTTCCAGAAAATAAAATCATCTGGTCTGGTTTAAATGTGATGTCTGGTGTGTTTTTAAAACTGCAGTATGAGATTCCACTGGCTTGACATTGTTCATAAGGCAGACAGTCACTGTAAACTGTATGGACAACATTAGCATATGAGGATCATACATTTCAAGGCCACAGATCTTTGGCATGCTATTGTTGCACACATAGGTTCCAGCAACCGTGTGTGGCATCATACGTGTGGAAGCCCATATGGATGAACACCAGATCTAGTGCAAAATATTTTGCAGCCTAAAGCAAAGGACAAGATGATACTAGCCTCTGTTACATGTACAAAAGCAAACTGTCAGTTGAACTGTACTTCAACAATGCTGATGAGACCTTATTCCCCACTGCCTTTAGGTCTACAGGCTAGTTTAAGAGATGTACATGCAGCTCCAACCATCAATGGAAGTGAATGGGTGGAGTGGCTAGGAGGATCAAGTCTTCGCTGTACCCAATCACCTGTTATATGAAGCAGTTGTTTTCTCCACCTTATGATGAAACCAAACCTGATTACCATGCCAAGTGTTATGTTTATATCATACTGGATCTCTAGGCAGTAGGGGAAAGAGAAATAGTAGTGTATGTAGGCCTCAATGGGGTCTTGGATCACTGCTCTCAACTCTAGGTCTTTTTGTGATCACTTAAATGTTCTTTATGTGCAGGAAAATACAATGTAAATTAGAAATAATTAATACAACAGCTCTTCTTCCTTCACTTCAGCTTGTTTTCCTCCTGAATATTCACAGGCCCCAGCAATTATATGGCTTCTCTAGGGTTCTAAGTTTGTGTCCCTAGAGAAAACAGTTTTTTTCTTCTTTAATCATGGTGTTATCTTGTTCTTGTGTATGTTTGTGAGGGTGTATTCCTCTTTATTGCTCTTTTCAGATTTGGTCAGCTTGTGGCACTAAGATGCATTTCTTTTCCCTGAAATGTAGGGCCTTTACAGACCACCCAAAAGGGGCAGTCTGTAGCCACCCCTTTGAGCGGCGGATTGGGGCCAGGGCAGCCTCACTGGCTGCCCCAGAGGCCCCACTCCACCGCTTCTCCAGGCAGCGGAAAAGGGGCAAAACGCCCCTTCTCCACAGCCTGGAAAGGGCTGTCCTTGGGGCTTCATGTCCCAAGGACAGCCTGACCGGCGGAGGCAAGAGAAAAAGGGGTCTCCTGGCCCGTTTCTCCCTTGCTTTCTTCCCGCGGCAATCTGGTTGCTGTGGGAACAAAGCACTTCCTGGAAAGGACTCTGTTTTGGAGCTCCTTTTAGCACCACAGAAAGAGTGCCCTAGGCGCCCTTCTGTGGCGCCATGATGTCAGGCGTGCGCCACGCCATCTAAATGCAGCGCATGCCATGATGTCATGGCAGCACGCTCGTGTGGATAGTGTGCTGCAAAAATGGTGCCGTCCATACGCGCTAGGGCTGGGGAGCGTGCAGTTGCTGCACGCTCCCCAGCCCTAATCATGGCACGGGGATGGCCCTTTTGGGCCGTCTGTACTGCACTGTAGTCTCAATAAGACTTGCCAATGACAATTGGTGTCAATTCTCAATTTTAATATGTGGCAGCAGATTTTTATATTGCTGAACTTTCCCCCTATAAGCCTTGGAGAACTCTGAGAATAAAATTCATCTGTGTTCACTAGTGCTAGGATTTCTTAAAAACATTTAGGTGGAGCAGATATGTGTTCTTTGTCTTTGCAGCTATACACACCTCACTATGCTATAGGTAGTTATGAGGTATCATTCTCAAAACTGTGCCTGTGGGGAGGGTTAAGCCGATCAACAGCCAAAATATAGTTTAATTTGATCAGCCCTGAAACATGTTTTTAGCCTTGGAGTGTGAATGGACAAGGAGGGCTTTTATGTTGTTGTCATCTACTGAAACAAAGATATTGTTCTAGCCTCTGCTATGGTAGCACTTTAATCAGCTATTGCTGTTCCTCTGCAACAGTGTATCACACTACAAGATACCAGGAGATGCGGAATGGAACATAAAATAGATCCTACTGGCCACATGGTGGTTCTAGCCCATTAGGAGAATAAAATATATGCTTCAGACAGCTTCCCCATCCTATACATTGAGCAAATCTGTTTTTCCTCTCAGCCTGCAACAGGCTAGAAAGTAGCTAGTTTGGGTGTGTGCAGAAAACCTTCCTTTCATAGTAGAACATGTCCAGGTGATCTACTGCCTGAAAACTGCACCACTATGTAGGTGCCTTGGGCCTCGTCATGCCATGTTCAGGGATATGATCAGGTACACAGTGTATTATGTTTAAGGGCTGTGTGTAAGGTGTGAAGCTGAGCAAATGAAGCAAAAGTACAAAATTTAGGAAACTGGCTTATTCCAAGCCAATATATCTACTGTCAGAGATCTCAGCTCTTCAGGGTTTCAAGCAAGGAGATATAAGTCTCTTAATCTGGGATTAATGTTGTTGTTGTATGCCTTCAATTCATTTCCAATTTATGGTGACCCTAAGGCAAACCTATCATATTGTTTTCTTGGCAAGATTTGTTCAGATGGGTTTGCCATTGCCTTCTTCCAAAGCTGAGAGGACAATAATGATTTATCTGCTGTTTCCCAGTCCTGAAACTTGAGGCAACTTACAAATGTTAAAACAGATACATCTTAACATATATACATAATTTAAAAAGTTAAAATGTAATTATACTATCAATAGAATCAAAAGCAATTAAAACATGCCCTTTAAAAAGAAAAGAAAAAGAAATAATATAATACAACACATTATTAAAGAGCCTTTCTGCATGTACCCTCAAATGTCTGCCCAAACCAACAAAAATCTTCATCTGCCTGTAGAAGAGGAATAGGGAGGGCACCAGTCTAGCCTCTCTAGGAAGGGAGTTAGAGGGTCTAAGAGCAGCCATTGAGAAGGCGCTCTCTCATTTTCCCACCAGATGTGCTGGTCATAATCATGAACTGTGCTACTACTTTAAATCGTCCCTTCAATTCTACTCTTATCTTTTAAAACGCATCATTTCTAGCCTCTCTACTTGTGGAAATAAGCAATGAAAATTCTGGACAATGTCTGATGAATTTTCAGAAACCATACTGGGGCTAAATACAGTTGCCATTGTCAGGGCTCAGTATAATTGTTGCTCATCCCACAGCAGGTGCAAGCTAAATTAGACATCATCAGCAAACATACAGAGACTTTCTTAACTTGACATACTTCATACGGATTGCAGGATTCGGCTTTTCTTGCCACAAAACATGAGTTGTCTTGGGGCAAAATTTTGATAAACAGAAAAATTATAAAGAGAGACTATGGGACTGGGCAGACTGCCCCCTAAGGGGCAGCCTGCAGCCACCTTCAACTGTGCTGGATTGAGGCCTTGGCAACCACATGCCATGGCCCAGATCTGGCCTTTCCAGGGCACAAAAAGGAGCTGTAAAAAGCAGACCCTTTTTGCACCCTGGAAAGGGCATGATAGTTGTGGTGCTGCAGCTTTAAGGCGCTCCTTTGGTGCTGCATTGTGTAGACACTACGCACCAACTCCACCCCCAGGCTGGCCTTTATGGCTGGTCTGCATAGACTCTATGTCCATAATATATACCTGGAGGACAAAACAGGCACAATGTTCATGCCTTAAAGAAGTACAGTTGGCCCTCTGTATCCACAGATTGTTTATCCATTTTAGAGGTATATAAATTCCGTAAAGCAAACCTTGATTTTGCCATAAGTAACACCATTATAGTAGCCCATTGTGTATAATGAGATTTGAACATCTGTGGATTTTGGGATCCACATGGGGTCATGGAATTAAACTCCAGTGGATATCAAGAGCCCATTGTATATACAAATCAATATACATGCAGCACCCACTGTTCGGTAGTAACTATATGCACGAGAAAGCAAACATTAGATGTATCTGGGAAAATACCAAACATATTTCAGTAACTAGCCATTGCCTTTTCATTCCCTGCCTTTTTTTCCAACCAGCTGCTGGAAAAGTTGTTTGTAAGGATGAGTGTAAGTGTGCAGAATGGTGTTTAAAGGTGCATCAGACAATGAGAGACACATTCAAATGTAGTTGGCTGTGAGTTGTATGCCATGGCAATGACTAGCAAATCCATTTCTAAGCTTTTGCAGAACTAATGATGCAGGTAATCCAGTCATCAATAACATGCAGTAAAAATGGAATTATATTTCATCAAAAGACCAAGTAGCATTAAATACTGATGAAAGCGCTACAGAAAAATAATGGCTTTCTCACATTGTTTCGCTTTTCCACAGCTTCCTCCTAGCCTCTTTCCCCTCCCAGCCTTTTCACTTGTTTGTTCTTTACTCCCTTCTCCCTGGCTCTCTGGATGATAGTGGCACCCTCTTGGGTCACCTGGGGACACGGCCCATGATGAGTCAGTGCCAGAGACACACATTGCGCATGACAAATGGGGGTCCTTTGAAAGAGGTCGAGAGACTTGTGCAAGGAAAGAGGAACCTTAGCAGGGATTTGACATTGAAAAACTCACCTCATATTGCAGTAGGATCTGACCATTGCACTCTTTGTAAGCAATCTTCTTGGGAAAGCATGGAAGCATGGAATCCATACACTAAATAGTATGTGTTGCCATGTGCATGTATTCACATCCAGAATTGTTATACTGTAATGAAATAATTGCAATAATTATGATGCATAATGTAACTAAATACAATAGTATAATTAGGATGCATAACACTGACTAATATCAATGTATCCCAGTGAAACAATATCTTCAGGGCTGATACTGGGCTCTTTCACAGAAATATAGCACTATGATTCCCCTTTAACTGCCATGGTTCCTTCATGGGGCTTGTAGTTTAGCGAGGCACCAGATGAACTCTCTGGCTGAGAATTCTAAAAACTCCTCCCAACACTGCCAGTCCCATGATCCATAGGCTGTTGTCATGGTAGTTAAAGGAGAAATCATAGTGCTATAACTGTGTAGTACAAAAGAGCCCACAGTGACAAAGGGAAATAAAAGTATATGTGTGCATACGTGTGTATGCACACAAGCATACCTTTAAAAAAAACCAGACTATAATAGGACTAAATACAGCACCTTGATCAAAGCCAGAAAAGGATGGAGACAACAATCCAAAATAAGTCAAACCATGTGCTACATATGTCAGCACCCTTTGGATGACATTGGACAAAATTTCTTATTCTTCCCTACTATCAGCTGTGCTGGTTAGGGATGAGGTTGAACTTCAGTCCAGCAATGTAGTCGCCTCCTGCTATTGGATTTATTTATTTATTTATTTTGGTTCTGTGATTGAAATTTATTCATGATCACCTCAAAAAGAGGGAAATCACAGAAAAGAGGTTTAGAGCTCCATGTTCCAGCAGGCCAATGAAGAATTCAGCTGAGAAAGAGGCAGGGAAATGTTGGATATATAGCGTTGTACGTGTTGTCCTGAATATGTTGTGTAGGGGGATGGGGAGGGGAGGGAATGGAGGATTGCTGTGTCAGCTCCACAGTCCTCTAAGCTGCCAGGTAGCTGTAAAACCACCAAAGGCCCATATTACCATTAATTTCTCTCTGACTGAATGGATGCGGGGCTCTGTCAGAGCCAACTAACCTAAATCACGTCACCAGCCCAGCACTAAATCTGGTGCCCAGGCACGAGGTAGCCTCTATGGGTTTCCAGAGCCCTGCTGTCTCTTACATTTGCACTCTGATTCTGTCTGCTTCAGCAGATAAAAGAAATTTATTGAGAGGTTCAGAGAGGGAAGGGAAGAGAGAATAAACAAGTGCCTTATTTATCATGTGTGCCATCTCAACGTGTCCACGTGCACAGTGCCTCCGCCAGAAGCAATTACCATCCTGGGCGGAAAAAGCTGAAACTGATGAGAGGTTCAGCTTGAGAAAATGAATCATGGCATGGAGCTCTGAACCACACTCATGTCTGAACCACACTCATGATTGCCAACCAAGAGGGTTGGATTGGTAATGGCAGAGGCCCTGAAAAAACAAAGGTACATGGTGCCTCAAGGTTCTACCAACCAGCTGCTGCCACTGCTTGTCACACCTGCCCTCTAGAGATCCATGTAGCCTATGCCTTTTGCTATCCTCTCAGACCACAGTAGACTCTTAGCCAATCATGAAGAAGGGTATGATGAAGGGCAGGGTATAAATTAAAGTGATCATCACCAGCATCATCAACACAGACCTGCTGTGTACTCTTCCTTGCCAACTGTCTTCTAGAAGAAGCAATGAAGGCTACATCACACATTACATTTGCAAATGCAGATGTAAGAGCACACATGAAAAGAATATGAAGTGCCAGCAAGACAAACACATGTTGCAAATACTCGGATGCTGAAGGAAACTATGAATTGCAGCAGCTCCTTACTGAAGATACATGCAGTGGCAAGCCTCTGTGTTATAACATGTGAAATGGCCCTGACAAACTCAGTAGCAGTTCACTGAGGTCTGCATCATGCTGACACCATAAGGTGCCATAAATTTCTGTATGACTAACCTCTGGGATCCATTTTTTTCCTTCTGTCTGGTGTAAATTCCCAAATACACAGCAGAAATCACATGATCTTGCACACATTGAGCAACTACTGCAGTCATTACAGATCAAACAACACAGAGAGACATTTTTTTCACATGATGTTCCCTCAAACTTATTACTTTTCAGTGGAATTGGTCTGCATGTTTAGTTGCCCATCATCAAGTGATGTGCTTGTGAATCAGCCCTGGCAGCTGGCTTTTGACAATCTAATATTATTAGGATCAACCTGGGCATGAGGACAAGTCTCTAACATGTACATCTTTCCAGTTTCTCTTCCCGCACCTTTCCTTTTTTATCCCAGTGCATTAGTTTTCTTTCTTTTGCACTGTGCTGCTATACCATGTCGTATTTTGCCCTGGAGAGTTGTGTAGGCATATGTGCCTGTGCCTATGATTGAGGAATGAAGTAGTAAAGATTGTATTAGGTAGAGAACAGAGGCATCCCTTCTTTACCAACAGCTGTCCCCTGGCACCAATTCAGTTTGGCCCTCAGCCTTCCAGATGCTGACCTTTCTCAGTTAGTGCAGACATTTACAACACATTCCCAAAGATTCAGTTTTCAGTCTGTGTCTGTTCCATGCTCCAGCCTTTTGGAACAACCTATACCAAGGACCTCTTCTTCTCTGGTGTGAATTCTCTGGTGGCTAGAGATTGTAAAGCCAAGATTATCATCTGGTTGTCCCACATATACACACACCCCATCCCACAGTATTCCAGAGCAATTGCTAACAAATCTTAAGCTTTTTAAACGTTAGCTTCAGGACAACAACAAAGCACTATATAATGATTGCACAAAGTGGGTCTGAACATAGATATGCATTCACAGTGGCCTGTTTTCTTCTGGGACATACAAAAGAAAGATAAGATAAAACATTTCACTGTTGAACTTCTTTTGGTCACAAAAATGTTGGCATTTTGATTTATAATTACACTGCAACAGCTCCTTTCTTTCTTGGAACTGCTACCAGTCTTTGTAGCTCTAATGAACTGGAAAAAGCGATCATAGCTAATACTAAAAGCATGTGTGTTCTGTACGTATATTTGAAAAAGTTTTGTGCTCTCACAGTTTATCCAGAATACTGAATGTGTGCTGTGATGTCTGTTTGCAAGATTCCCTAATTCTCAATGTTTCAAGGGGGGAAGGGAGCTATAGCTCCTAAAACCAAGTTAGGTTTGTTGTGTAAAGTGAGGACATTTTTAGTATAATGTGGAGTATCAGTTTTCAAAATGAGTTGCAGGGATTCATAGGGGAGATATGGACAAAATATGCAGGGACAGAGGAGCACAGTCAAGAACTATTGTGGTGCAATGGCAGGAGTGGGGGACATGTTTTCCAGTACAGCTCCCTTACTACTGGCTATACTGTTTGGGGCTTTTGGGAGTTGAAGTCCCAAGCATCTGGCTAAAGATTCTGCTCCCCTAGTCTATTGGTTGCACTGTCAAGTGTCAAAGCAAACCTATGGAGTTTATTGGAACTATTGTATTAACAAATTGCAGAATACTTCTGAGGGCTCATGAAGCCTGATTGGCCTCATCCTGCTGTTATCCCCACTCTCCTGTTGAGATGTCTGAACCTGTAGTAAGCCATTAAGTTGATAATGATTCTGGCACCTATGGTTACAGTAAGAGAAGGTCTTCTGGGTCTAAGGCTGCTGTTATACTGCAGAAATTAAGCAATTTGACACCACTAAATTCAAATGCACGATGCTATGGAATTGTGGGATTTAAAGTTTTGTGAGATATTTAGTCTTTCCTGTCAGAGAGGTCATGCATCCCACTAAACTACAAATCCCAGAATTCCATAGCACTGAACCATGGAGGTTAAAATACTGTCAAACTATTTTATTTTTGCAGTGCAGCAGCCTGAGAGGTCTGGTGGGGCAAACTCCTCTGGCCTAAAAGGTCCTAGGGTGGGAGATAGGATATGTGGGAGATAGGATAGATAGAAGAGTTTAAAAAAAATAAAAAGTTTCTGTTTAAAATCTAGTGTTTCCTTTAAAAAAATCCTACTTTAAATACAGTCTGTTTTAAAGTGATATCTGAATATAGTATTAATATTAAAACCTACACTTAAATTACAAAAACCAGCAACAATCAACCAGAGACAACTTTGCTTTTCTATGATTTTTTTTAAACCACTAGGAAGGAATCTGACTTCAATGGTTAATGTCACTATAAATTAAGTTTTATATCTATTGTTGAGGGCTTTCTGCTGACCCCAAAAACAAGGAAACTCATCACAGGTGTAGAGATCCTGGATGTCAGCAAGATCTTCCCTGAGCCCATATAGGGGGGGGTTGTATCAGTGTTTTCCTGTACTGAAGCACATAAATTCTACCCTGTTTGCACATCTCAGATTATGACTGTGCCACTCAAGCAACATAAATATATATATTTTCTATCTCATGGAGAAATACTCCCTTGCTCAGTAATTACTAGTCTATAAAGTTCTAGACACTAACAGCTCAGTCTCTGTGCCTGTTTATATGGAAGTAAACACTTGTTTCACTTTGTTCAATTGATCTTACTTTTAAATAAACATGTGTAAGTTTGCAGCCTGATCTTTGCTTACTCTCAGTCTGTGCAAAGAGGAGGCAAGCAGTAATCTGTTTCTTGTCTCTTAAAGCAGATGAATTTTTGTAGTATGTGTGGGCTGTGTGACCAAAAGGCTTTGAATTTTGCACAAGATGTATTCAGCTCCAAATCAGTGTTTTAATTGATATAGCAACCAGTTTATCATGCAAGCTTATTTGGGAAATATATGAGTATCAGAATAGGGAACATGTTTTAGATCCATGATTTAAGTCACCTCAGTTTGTTATACTGCATAACATTTCCGGGCAGTTCAAATTAATGATTATTTAGGGAGGCTCACTAACAAAATCTGTAAATCTCTGGCATAAATCAGAAGAAAAAAATGTCCTCCTTTCATCTACAAGACAGCCTGTCACTTAAAATTATAAGCTCCACTTCATGCTACACAGGCCTTAGAAAGCATAAGGACACTATCTTCTGCCAGATTGGACTATGTGTGCATCTAGCCCAGTATTGTCTGTTCTGAGATTTCATGGTTCTTGAGTAGCTTTTTCCCCATCTCTAGCAACATGATTCCTTCTGGAGATGAACCTGGACCCATTTGTTTATAAAACATGCTTTCTACAGAACTATGGTTCCTTCTTGTGGTGAACCTACACCATAATGGGTTGAAACTATTATTAAGCAGTGCGTGAGAAAAAGAGTCTTCTGAAGGATTATGAAGACTTTAGTCTGCTTAGGAACTGCACTCAAGATCCATGATTTGTGAGCGGTGAGGGATAAATCTGGGTGTTGCCTCTATCAACCATTGATGACTTCTGGGAGATGGGGTGAGAGTTCCCTTCTCTTTTCACGACAGAGGATGAGGTCATATCCTCCTCCTTACTTGCATTCCCCCTTATACTGCACTCTGAAGTATATGTTATTCAACCACCATCTAGACCTGTGTCCTCTGCCTCTCTGTGTCTCTGTCATCTCTCTAAATGAGTGTGTTGGTTTATTCCATTTGTACATGTTGTTATGTGCCATAATGTTGACTTTGACTTACTGTGATTTTCTTGGCAAAATCTAGGATTTTAGGCATTGCCTTCTTAGGCTGAAAGAGTATGGCTTGCTACAACTCATTCAGTGAGTTCTCTTATTAGACCACAGTTAAGGGTAGGCAGCTCCAGTTTCTTCAAGCTAATTAATGTCATTATGCTCATTGTAAAGCAGCCTGGCTTCGTGCATCATCATCATCATCATCATCATCATTTTATTATTAATTTAAAAGAACAATGCAATTAAACACATACAAAAAATCAGCATTAAAATAGAATTAAACTATTTCAGCACTAAAACAAAGCACACAATAAAATAATGAAATGGAATTTAAAAGATAAAAACTTCTATCTTTAACTTTTCGTGCATCTCTAATTACCTGTCCCACCAATCTCTATTTAATCCTTGTATGAAAGTTATTGGATGGGAAACCGCTTCAGGGGGTTATATGAGTAGATTGCTCCAAGCAGATGAAGTGTGATTGTTGACTTTCTTCAGCATGGTACAGTGGATTGTGCCATAATCATTAGAGGATGAGAATTAACAGCAAAGGCCATGTCAAGAATGGTATCCTAATCAGAAGTGGTTGGCTGATCTTTTTAGAAATATGTGCTATCAGAGTTATGGTTCTCTGAGCCTAACATACCAAGCTCATACCCCAGGCCTGACATACCAAGTTCACACCAAGGCACAAAGTATTAAATTACCTTTAGTCACCTTAAATGGGACCAACTCTCCTGGGGCTACCTAGTACATTCAGAACATCACCACCACCACCACCACCACCCCACACACACTTAATACCCTCTGCACAGCAACATTCCAGACTTTCAGTGAGTATGCATTTCTGGTTCTGACTTTGCTCATCCAGATTTCTCACTCCATTCTGCTCTGGTGCCATGGCATTTATTTGCTACTTACTGTTGTTATGTGTCTTGAAGTGGATTCCAGTCTATGACAACCCTATCATAGTGTTTTCTTGCAAGATTTATGGAGAGGGGGAGAAAGAGAAAGATTGATGCCCAAAGCCCCCTGGTCAGTTTTCATGGCCAAGCTGGGATTTGAACCCTGGTCTCCCAGAATTCTAGTCCAACACTCAAACCACAACACCACACTGGTTCCACCTTATTTTCATAGTATTGTTCCACATTGATTTTTCCTGTCACTGTTATATATCTCTTACTGAAATGTCTCTTTTTAGTGCCTGGCTGATAGCATTTCCCATTATTGCCAGTGGACTCCATGTTTTCATCATCTTCACGTAATCCCACCCACCTGCCTCAACTATGGAGCATAACCATGCATGTAACACATTGAAAAGTCACTACCAAAGAAGACATTATACTTGTATGTCCTCCTCTTTCTTGAGGAAAATCTTGGTATATAGAACTGAAATGAGGGTCAATGGTGTGTCCTGGGGACCAATATTCTCTCCAGCTAATTATCTAATTTAATTGCCTAGGCACAAATAATGATTTAGGGAGAGAGAAAAGGCTAGAACCTAACTCTTCCACCGCATGGTTCTCCCATTTAATGCTTTTAAGGTGAGAAAGTAGGGCAGAGCCTAATGGGAGCAGGCTCAGTGTGAGCTCCAAGACTTTGTATGGAAATGAATTTCTCATAGCCTGAGGGTTTGCATTTCCCTGTTCTCTTTACTGAGGTCCCTTTGGGGCCAAAATGTCAACTATAGTGCCACAGAGATGATTCACACAGGTGTGATACCCAATTGTATATTTAAAATGACCCCATAGGAACATATCTCTGGGAAAATTAAGGTGGACAGAGTCAATTATGTAGTTTTTCCCAAAAACAGGTTCTAACATCCTGCTTTGGATATCACATTGAGATAAGTCTCCCATGCTTAACCATTCAGATTTGCATACACACGCACAGACGTAGATAACTTATGAGTCTACTTCTAGCTAGAGCTGGGTCATGTTACTCTTTTTTGGACTACAGTTTCCAGAATCTCCCAGTTAACATGTCCTGTTATTGTGCTTGCTGGGGGATTCTGAGACATGTGACTTTCCAAAGTCTGTTTTGAAAGGAGTGTTGCATAAACACCAAATATTACATGAGATTTAGCCATTCCTAGCTGAAAGTACTACCAGTATTATGATCAAAATATCCTACTATGGAAATCATTTTATAGTTCAAAACAATGGCTTCAGAGCAAACCTGAAGGGCAAAGAGTGATAAAGGCATAGTCAGCCAGTGCTCAGCTGTTGAGGGGTGGGGAAAGAAGAGCTGCTTCATCATGTAAGGATATCAAACACCTGATTGAAATTGGTGTTCTTAGTGCTGGCACTTTGTTTGGTACTACTGCCCAGCTGTGTAGGAACTGAGGAGAATTGCAGGTGGAGTAAAGAGGACAGTGAAGGGATTAACTGACTTCTGTATAGTGGACAAAGGAATGTGGTTAAGAAGAGAATGTGGGGTAGGAAGGGCAGCATGTAGCCTAGAAAAATGGAGAGTAAGCTGAACAAAAGAGCTGAATGTGGTGTTTGTATATGTGGGAGAAATTGGCACAGGTGGATGAGCAATTTACAGATATCAGAACACATTACCATGAATATGGAAAGGTTACATTGCTGCATGTAGGACAATCAAAGTACTATCCACTGAATCCTTCACCCTGCCTCCTAAGGAACTTGATAAGACTGTTTACTTCTCCTGCTCTTATTTTCAGGGTGGAGGTGAACCCTGCTGTTCAGGCAATATTTTAATACTACCAGTCAGATGGCCATACTCAGGCTTTTTTTGTAAGGGCAGGGGCAGGCAAAGTGCAGCCCATGGACCACGTGAAGTCCTTGGGAATCCAAAGTGTGGTTCCTGAACTCCCTCACAATCCCTCCAAGTTCCTCAGACCAAAATTTGTTTCATTTTTTGCACCACACTTCAAGTGAATCACCCTCATCAAAACAAGCCCCATACACCTCAAATCATCCACAAATGTGGCAATTTACCTCCCCACAGGGCTTCCAATGCCACCCTCCAAAAACCCCAAAAGCCCCAAATCAGCTAAAATGGTGGCTTCAAATGACTTACTGCCTGTGTGAATTACATCACTTCAAGTGTACCAAAACACTTCCAGTGTGCTCATAGTGCAGTCTATCAGGGAAAAGGGTGATGGCCATTGCCCACCTTTGCCCTGGGCAAGGAATGGGCCCAATGCACCTTGGGAACTGGGGCTTTGCAAGGGGCCATCCCACCATGACATGGAAGCCTTCATGGGAGATGGGGACAAGCAATAGGCATGTTTGTTTGTTTCTTTGTTTTGGTGCTGTAATCCATCATCTGTAGCACTTGTCCATCCATATATTCAACAAAACCTTATTTTCCACCTGTGGCTTGTTCTTGCCTCAACTCTATATGAAACTATCTCATGAGCCCAGCATGGCTCAGGCTTCAGTTTAAGACAAGAGGAGGGATGAGCCTACAGAAAGTGACAGAAATGAGGCCTTGGTTTTGCCATTCCCTGGTCCTGGAAAACTCTGTCAGGAGAAACTAACTTTCTGGCAACAGTCAAAGACCTTTTTATTCAGATAGGCCTTGTGCCTCTAAGACAGCTTGATGTGGGGCGGAAGTGGGTGAGCTTTGATTAGTTGGGTGTTTCCTTTTAATGATGCATTTTATTGTTTCTAAACTTTTTAAAAAAATTATTTGCATAGTTGTAATTATTTTTGGTTGTATGTGATTTTACCACTGTTAATCTCATTGAGTTCAATTTAATAAAAGGCATAGTAAATAAATAAATAAATAAATCTACCTAGGTATCTGAAGTTGTATCCTATCAAATTTACTAGTGTTTACTAGAGATATGCATAGAATCTCACTGTTAAATATAATTCTGTGCATATTTACTGGAAGTTGGATCCTATTGAATGCAAAAGGGTTTATACTTTACCAGAGATGTGCATAGGATCTCACTGTTAAATATGGGATTTAGGACACTGGATTCTGTTTAAACAGAAGTGATCACTGCACTGTAATGACATGGGAGGCATGTGGAAATTATCTAGCCAGAAAACAAATGAGAAGCATGACAAAAGGATGTGGAACCAGAGTCATTTGTTTGCCACTTCCTTTCCTATGCCTTGTCAAGTAATTTCCCTCTCTGTCTGTGTGACTTGGATGAAGGACTAGAACAATGTCTCGGGGGTCATCCAATTATATTGATTCATCAACTCCATCCTTCTTTTTTCCTGTCTTTCTCCATCCACATGGATTGGTATTCCTACCTATCAGTCCAAAAAAACCCACTCCGGTCATTCCATGGCCTTCACTAAAAATTGTTTCCTTGCCTCCCCTTGCCTTGAGGGAAGGGAAGAAAAGACAAAGGTAAAAATGTCAGTTGTTTCCTCACAAGCAAATAAATGGCATGTTGCCTTTCTGTGTCATCCACTGTTTATATTGACTTCTGTCTTTTGCAAAATGGGAGTGGCAGGATGATATTCAACCTACAGAATAAATATGTATTTAATACTTTGTAAAAATCTACTGCAGGTAACACACACACACACACACACACACACACACACTATAAATCCTTGTAGATTTACCCATGGCATTTTTTGGACTGTGCTAGCATCCATCCAGAAAAATTTATTCATACACGCAGATGAAGACCAAGATTCAGCCTTCCGTAGAACATTTTCAGCTTCAAGATATTTATGTATGTGGTAGCCATTTGCATTTATGGCAAAAATGCCCTGCAAAGTGTTGTAGAACTTTGCAACATTGCCTTGTGATACTAAAGCACTGGGTTGCCACATAATTTCTACAAATCTGGGTGAAAGTACACTGGAAGTCCAGGTCCATCTTCCCCTTCCCAGGTCATAATTCAACAAGCACAGTGAAATACTATGCAAATAGAACAGTACTCCTAAGTCAAGTAAGGAGCGAAACAGATAGGCGAGATAAAGTGGCTTGAAGCCACCTTTTCTGAAGCTGCATTGAAACCCCACCAACTGCACCACCCACTCCCAAGGCAGCTGGAGTGCACATATTATAACCACATGGCATGGCTTGACACCGTGCCACTGGATACTTTTTTTTACTGTTCCCCCACCATCCCTGTGCACCTGCTCAGGAGCGAACCGCTGGCCACCGCTATCCCATTGCACTTCACCAGGACAGGGCATCAGAGCAGAGAGTGTCCGGCAGATGCTGCCAAGGTACTATCATGCCCCCTTCACCCTATGCCCCCTATTTGACTGTCCGTTTTGTGTGTTTTATATTCATCTTCATGAGAAGTGTTGCACTTTCTCTTTTGGGCAATGCCACCCTCACTGCTTGGGTATGGTAGCTTCATCCCTTTTAAATGCACTCCTGCGATGGCACATTTACATGCACAATTAGGGTTGGGATTTAGAAAGAGCCCCCCTTTGGAGCTGCCCTGGTGTTGGTGAATTTATATGTACTTGTGAAGGTGTACACTTTCCAGGAAGAAATGGAAAAATCCAGCTCCTTTTTAGCTAGGCTTTTCTCCCTGTTGTGCAGCTTGGGTGCTTTTTCCAGCCAGCTTCAAGGTGTGCGTCATCTAAATGCCCCACCTTGAAGCGAACCAGAAACCTGTTTATCTTGACCATTTGTTTCACCCCTAAGTGATCTTTAAGAGTATGTAACACAAACATTAGTTACTACTGTGTTTCCCCGAAAATAAGACAGTGTCTTATATTAATTTTTACTCCCAAAGATGTGATAGGTCTTATTTTCAGGGTTTGTCTTATTTTTCCATGAAGAAGGATTCACATTTATTATTGAATAAAAAAATGAATATTTATTATATACTGTATATATATATATATATATACACACAAAAACTTGGCTAGGTCTTACTTTTAGGGGAGGCCTTATATTTAGCAATTTAGCAAAACCTCTACTAGGTCTTATTTTCCGGGGATGTCTTATTTTCAGGGAAACAGGGTAGTCTAAGCTACTAGGATATTTTTGTGTAGATCTGATAAAACACACTATAATGTTTTTGGCAGCAATACAGAGCAAACCTCTGGAAGGAAGGGCTGTACCTGAGATGGGCAACTGCAAGGAGGACGTGGTCCAATGTGCCCCTGTGGGCTGCACCACCCTTTCTACTCCCCCAAATACTTCTTTCTTTAGCTGTGTATTGGCCACAATTGTGATTGGAATATATATGGCCAAAAAAGAGGTATTGGGGATGGAAGGTTGGCTGTGGGAAGGAAGGTGTTTTCATGTGTTTGCATACATTTCAATGGGTTTGCAAAAATGCCCCCAAATAACACTTTTTAAAAAGGGAATTCCTGGTGGTCAATGGGCCATTATAAAAATGTGGTTCCGTGTTGGCTGACAACTCATTCTTTCCCCACCTCTGGCCTGTAGCTCAGTGGCTGATCATAAACTTTGCATGAAGAATGTTCCACATTCCTTCTTGCTCTTTCCATTTTGAAGAAGGAGATCAGAAGAAAGATGCCTTCATAAAGGATATCAAGTAACAATTGATGGCCTACTGGTGTGACTCAGTTCCAATCAGTTTCTTATTGACTCAACCAGCAGAGGGCACAGCTCTGCAAACCAATTTTATATGTGCCTCTCTTGTTGGAATCTGCCCACATTGCTAAAGCACCAATTATTACTCAGTTTGTCTAATGAAAAAGACTTTGAATAGGAATTACAATAACTTGCAGGGTGTTCTTACACTAAACAGTCCATTCAGAGGGTATCCCAACTCAAACCTGTAACAGGGATCCAGCAAAATCTCATGACTTCTGTCACCATTACATACTCATTGAGAGTGTGTCTGACATGAGAGGAGCCAAGAACTCTTGCCCTCATTACACCATGAATGTGAGTGATGCCCAAATGCATGTTCTATAACCCTATCACTATCTACCTATATCATATAAAAATATAAAATACAAAAATGCTAAATTACATGTTTGTACAATCAGCACGCCATATCCATGGATTCTTTAACTTTGGATTCAACCATCCACTGCTTGAAAATTAAAAAAATATTACAAATTAAAAATACAAACCTTGATTTGCCATTTTATATAAGGGACACCATTATTATGCCATTATATTTAATGGAACTTGAGCATCCACAGATTTTGGTATCCACAGTGTGTGTGTGTGTGTGTGTGTGTGTACTGGAACTAAATCCCAGCAGACACCAAGGGTTCATTGTATGTCTTTAAGGAAAGAGCCAGAGTGGTGCTGTGTTTTGGGCATTGGACTTTGGAGATCAGGGTTTGATTCCCTGCCCAGCCATGGAAACCCACTGGGTATCCTTGATGAGTCACCCACTCTGAGCCCCAGAAAACCCCATCATAAGCTAGAAACTACTTGAAGTCACACAACAACAGTTTCTTTCAGGGACTCTGGACTCGCCATTTGGAATGTTCCACATTAAGTTCTAGATAATGGATATACTACCATGAAGCATTCTTTCATGTAGAGAGGAGCTGATATTCCATCCTGAATACAGCTTCTTCTAAGTGGGTGAATCTAGAACAGTAGAGATACCTTCCACTATTTTTTTGCAAAATTTTTCCTCTCCCTATTACTCATAGGAATCCAATGGAAACATACATGGGGTTTATCTTAAAGCAATTGGGGAACGATGATAAACCTCCCTTCTAGGTTTAGACAACATCCTCCCTACTGATATCTGTTTCATCTCCCGTTCCAGATGGGTTGCATTAGAACTTTTTTGCAGTTCCCTGTAATTGATTTTTCTGCTAATGAACAGCCTGGCCTTGGCCCCATTAATACCCGTCTGGAGCTCATAGCACAGAGGGGTTTTCAAGGGAGGGAGAAGGCGCAAAGCAAGAGCTAAGCCAAGACCATTTAGCACAAACAGCCATTCAACTCCATTAAGGTAGAATGCAGAAGGTGTTTTCACTAGTGTTCACTTTAGAGTCATGGCAGTGAAACATTTGGCTCAGAGCATGAATTCCTGCAGCCATCCTCCAGCATACCTGTTGCCTCACTGTTAGAGAGTGAGATGAGGCAGTGGCACAAACTGGCAAAAAAAGGAAGCAAGAAATCAAATACTTGATATCTCTGATTTTTCTCAGTGCCTATGTTTGAACCTTTAAAGATGAGTACCTTTAATTTCTCAATTAAAAAGAAATCATGCTGAGTGGGATAATAGGGAAATGACATGTTGCTACTGTGTTGAGATTACAGCTAGACTAAAAGGCCTTGGGGACTAGGATAGGAGCCACACCATCACAGTGGAAAACTAGAATATGAGAGAATGAGTGAGAATAAGCATATTTATATAGGACAATACATTGAGGAACAGGGCAAATGAACCCTTCTGTTCACCATCAGGGATTGCCGGGAGGCAAAGAGATTCTCCATTCTTCCAATTTGCACAGCTATGCTTCGGAAGGGCCCTTTTGATATCCAACTAGCGCAGCCTCCAAGCTCAGTGCAAAAATCCCTCCCTCCCCCACAGCCTAGCAGAAAGCATGTGTTCCCCATTCAGCTGCCAATGGAAGAGTGGAGCCAACCACAGGGAGGTGGCAACCACTGATTTTAAATGTGTGCTGTAGGAGTGCATGTTTATGTTTCTTACTGTATGAGTGATTGTGTGTGGGTGCAATATATGTGAGTGTGAGGGAATTTGCAAGCATGTATGGGAGGAGAAGGAGGCCTTAATGAGCTGTTGAGAAAGAAAGAGAGAGAAAGGGATTGAAAATATAGTATCACTTTGGGTTCCATAGTTACTGGAGTCCCAAAATTAGCAAGCAGTAGCCTACTCCAACATGAAAAAGAGAGCAACCTGATGTTCACAAATGCCTCCCTCCTGTATATAAATGTTACAAACCATCACTTAAGACAGGTGGATGAATTATCTCTTTTCAGAAATTGCTTTAAATCAGCTCTTCCTGAAACTGAGCTTCATGTGACAGTTTGGTTTCTGGAGCTGCTAAAAAAAACACACACACCAAAATATAATCATCTATCTTCATTCTACTCCACATTCTTAGTGAGGTAGAGAGGAAACAGCAGCCTTTTGAAAGAAATACTGTGAGAATTCAATTCCATAAATGGTGAGGGACAGGCATTAAAAAGCCACTTTGCCCACTAACACAGTACCCATATTTTTCAGCCAAGGTTCTCTGATTTTCAGTCAGTGCCGGGTGTGCTGGTTGTAATATAGCATTACAAGTCCATCTCTCACCTATCTTTCACCCATCCTTTAATTCATTTGTTCTGTACTCCCCAGTTCATCACTTTGGATGTAGACAGTATGTCTCTTCTCACTACCGCTGAAAGACTCGAGTTACATACCTCCTTGCCATCCAAAGTATACTGTCTTTGTTGTCCCTTATGCTTTATTTCTCAGCCAAAAAGCAGGACTGAGGTGCATCAGTTTTATTATACTTTAGCTCTGTGCATCATTCAGCAGGGTTGTATGTGCACTCTTGATGTGCATAGTTTGCACAGAGAGGCTCACATTCTTCTCAACCTCATTCTGAATTTCTAAACTGATCAGCACCATGGAGAGTGGCCATGAAACTGAGAGCCCTTTACAAAAGGGAAAGAAATCTAAGGGTTCATTCCCATTGCTGTTTGCTCCGAAGCAGGATTCGGGGCAAACAACTCTCATTTCCATTTGAACCTGTTTCTGATCCTTATTGGATCGATTCCAGGAGGAAAGAAGCAGGGCAACCACACATAACCCGGGGTTACTTCATACCAGTTTTTTTTTTTTTGCGGGGGGGGGGGGGTCTTTCCACAGGAATCGATCCTTAAGTGAGTCAAATAAATGGGAACAACAGATTGGAATCGCAGCATTCAGGGGGGGAGGAACAAATGGCAGAGGGGTGTTTACCATCCCTCCTCAGTTTATGACAGTTCCACCATCTCTCCCCCCTGTCAGTGCTGCCTTTGTATTTTTTTAAAAAATTAAACTGAGTGCATATTCGATTGATTGCTTTTGCAAATACTTGCAAAGGCATGCAGTTACTAAAGGAATCAATCGCATATGCACTCAGTTTTTTTTTTAAAGTTGTCCTCCATTTCTCCCTTCCCAGGATGCCCCAGCAGTCCTGTGTTTCTCTCCCTCCCAGTGCTCCCAGAAGTCCTCCATTTGCCTTGCCTTTGCCAGAGTCCTCCATTTCTCTCCCTCCCTTCTCCCAGAAGTCCCCCATTTCTCCCTTTTTCCCAGGCCTTCTTCACCCTTCTCCGCCCCCAACTTGGGGGCTTCTCCCTCCCTCCCTCCCTCCCTCCCTCCCTCCCTTTGTCCTCCAGTCTTGCCATCAACTGATTGACACCCAGAGCACAAATGGAAACAAGAATCATGCAAAAACAAAACAAACAAACAAACAAAAACACATTTACTCTGGAGTAAGGTAAGTCTTGTTTGTAGTAGGGATGAGGGACCTTTATGGATTGATTTCTGACACTGAGCCAAGCCAGATCAGAAATCGAGTCATTCCTCCAATGGGAATGAGTCCTAAATCTCCAGTAATCTAAATCAGCTTCTCAAGAAAACTCAAATGAGAGTGCAGTAGTTTTCTTATTGTCAGGACCAGCAAGCAGGGAGATTGGCAGATTAGCAGGCTGTCAGCCAGAAGGCAGGTGAGCAGTTCACTCAGTAGCCATTCAGGTAGGGCCACTGGCAACTTGGAGTTTTAGGAGGGTAGCAAAACCAGGCTAGATTTTCACTAACCAGTAGATCAGTTATATAAGGACAGAAAAAGCAGCCCTATATTGGTGAGAACATTTGGATCTATCTAGCTCAGTACTGTCTACACTGAATGGCAAAGATTTCAGGTTTTTAAGGCAGATGTTTTCTCCAGCTCTTCTCATGGGTGCTAGGAACTGAGCCTGGGACCTACTCGATACATGCAAGTATGCACTCCACCATAGAGTATTACCATTTCCCTTTCTGGTTTTATTCATTTGTAATCTGATGTTCTTCCTATTGTTCTGATTTTGTAATATATGCACTTGGTATCCTTGATTGTATTATAGAATATTATTGGAATGTTTGTTTTATATTTATTACCTAGAGTTTTCTGTGTAAGTTGCATTGCTTGTGAATAGTTACAAGGATGTAACTTAGTTTTATTCCCATTTTTCCAATGTGTGGATCTTATTTTCACATACTACCAACATTAGTATCACCTTCCCTCTTGTCTCTCTTTTTCTCCCAAACTAGGCACTATCAACAGGGCTTTAGCTAGCCTGTCTTTACACCTCAGAGGATGGGGATGAAATGCAAGGATACACAATTTCATTTCTCCCCACCCCCACCCCACGGCAGAGAGATATCTACAGTCCTCTGATATGTTAAGTCTGTCATTTTTGGGGGGGGGGGGTGGTCAAGTATGTATATTTATCACCAAAGGTGAAGCTGACAAATCATGACATGGAATTGCTCCCAAAAATAATATTGCTGTGTCATCTTCTTCCCCTCTCTCTGGTAAGATTGATTGGTGTTGAAGAAATGCAAAACATGCTGACTTTATGTTACCAGGTGAGCTGCCATCTGTGTCACAGAAGACAGTAGGAGTTATGGAAATTCAATATGGACATGTCATTTTCTTCATCTGCCTCTGGTTCCACACAATGTATATCACCAGAGCCCAGAGCCAACTACGGTTTTTCTCCTCCCACACAGAAAAAAAGGACACATGTAGTAATAGTCTATTTAGACTGGGGTTGACCACACACAATTTCTCAGGATGTGGGCCAATACAACTAGTACTGTATAAATACACAATCTATTTATGAAGTGCCACAGCATTTAAAATCGTATGAATTCTGACAAATATTTGGGCAAGTCATCCAAATCAATTTATAAAATGTTAATTTGCCCAAGGATTACTCATGTCAGTAAGGGTAGAGAAAATGGAAATACTCTTCTTCCCAAATATTAGTTTTATAGCTGAGGAGCATCATATTCGACAAGGGAGGAATAGATCTAGCAAATGTAAAGAATGGCTTCCTAAATAAGCTTGCATACAAAAAACAAAATCTTATTGAATACTGTGGAAATGGCTGCGAGAATATTTCAAAAAATGACATCTTCCCAAGTATATTTTTTATTCAGTCCTATAAATCATGTCCTTCTGACCTGAAGCATCAAATGGGGCACTTCTGTCATCCCATAGGTCTCTTACCTTATGTGAAGACATTTGCCTTTTAAATCAAACATTGAACAGTTGGTTAATATGTTGCAAGAATGCACATTTATTATTACTTTTCTTGCTTTGTTAAGCATGAGCTGTAGTGCAGCAGCCACAAGCCATGCAGCTGCCTTTGCTTTGGTAATCATTATTCTAGCCTAGCATTGCAAAAATTGTCATGAAGAAGCACGGTAGGGAACAAGCATATTACTTGCTCTCCCTGGGAAAAGAACTCGAGTTCCAGCACCTTGAGCATATAACTTAATCCTTGGTTTGTAAAGCAGCTGCTGAAATAAAGGGCCACAAAGGACTACTACTATCATAGTATTTTTCTAGGTTGATTAAAAAAACAAAACAAAATAGACTAGGAAAAGTTGCATCTTTGACAACACTGTTGTCTATGGCTATGCCCATTTGGAAATACTTTCTAAGTGCCCACAGTCAGATAACCCAGATGGAATGGCACAGCAGGATGGCATAAATATTGCCACCAACTTCTTTCCATTGCCCTGAAGGACCCAGAGCATCTGGGAGCGGTTAGAGATATCTTCAGCATGTAGCTGAATCCACAAATTATAACTGGAGAAATGTAGCTGGTGATCTTTGTGCACTTTATTTAGAATAAGTATGGATGTATATTTCAGCATGTAAACTTCTATGTACACACATACATACGATGGTGGTGGTGGGAGATGGAGGCTGCTGGAATTTTTAGATAATTCTAATTTGAAATTTCTAATAAACGTCTTTATCAGTGAAATCTAGATCTGCTTAAACATCTTCTGGTTGTCATGTTTCAGATTTCCCCAAATTGTAGCATGAAGTGAGCAATGAAAGAGAGGAAAATGGGCTTCAATAGAGCAGAAGATAGATACCATTTGTTTGTTTGTGAAATCAGGTCACCTACCCAACAACATTCTGCACATAAATGGACATTAATGATGATTACCTAGCTATTAACTGCACTGTGCCTCAGTTCTGCCTTGACATAATCATAATGATATTATAACATTGTAATAAGAGATTGTAAAGATTTATTAGGAGAAGTTGTTGATAAAAAAATGACAACCATTGTTCCATTACATTGTGACTGACAAAGCTATAGTGTTTGCAACACAGCCATGTTGGCTGAAGGATTCTGAGAGATGTAATCCAATTTTTAATTTTTTTTTCCAAGTTCTGTATAATTGACATTTCTGTTGATGCCTTCGTCATTGTTTGGAATACAGAGTTGATTTGGAGAGATGATGCAAATGCCCTCCTCCACTGAATAAAATGTGTTCAGCTCTTTTTCCCAGGTGTTGGGCTCAATGTAGAAAATGGCTCATGTTACACTGGGCTCTTCCTATCCATGGGCTTACCATCCACACATTTGAGCTTCCATGGACAGCAAGCCCTGTTGTTTTTAATGGAGGCACATGCACAGCTGCATGCACATTGCACCACCATAGGAAACAAAAGGATATGAGGTCTCACATTTTTGTTATCCATGGAACGGATCCCCCAGAGATATCAAGTGATGACTGTACAGTGTTAAAATAGTTCATGGGGAAAACCTGGGAAAAACATGCTTTAAGATTTTTAAAATGTTATATAAATCTGAGTTGAAACTACTTACTCTCTGTTTGGTTCCCAGCTTCAGAAAAGTGAGGAGGAGGAAGAGATAAAAGACTGTCAGGAAAGCAAACCAATCAAAGTCAAGCCCAAGATCAGAAATAGAGGCTATAAAATACTAGGGTTACAGTAGTGTTAGCAAGTGGGAAACTTGCCTGGACTTCACTGTTGCATTTGTGCTCTCTCTGGGCAGGCAATTTAGGAAGCTTGTAGAGCTTCTGAACTTTGAAGGTAGTTCAGTCCCTTCGTCTTCATTTATTGATCCTTGTACCCCTATGTCTTTTTCTTTGATGTCACAACATATGCAAAATCTTGTGGTTATAAACTAGCAGCTCTGAATCAAAATCTCTTGCTTGCTGGCTTGCTCTTAAAATCAAATAGTTTAGCCACATCTTTCTATATTTTCAGTGTGTGCATTTGTAGTGTATTTGTTTTAATGTTCTTTACCTGCATCTTTCTTTATTTGATTTTGAGACCCACAGTAATTTTGAATGCTTGAGGGCCAAAAAAACATGAGATGGTACCTTTCTAGAGAAACAAGAGTATGGTCCTTTCATTTATTAAAACTGCTTATGAACCCAATGAAGTCTATTGCTAAGATATATCCAGTACTGTACTCCTTTATTTTGATGGATTTGTTACCATACAGTGGAGCTGATTTTCTATAAGTAACTACTATATAATTGGGATAATATTTAAATGACCCAGTCACACGGGTGACATTTTTCTTTTCCAAGGAATTTGGACTTTTCTGGGTAGTGACTTCAGGATTATTACTGTTGTCAAATGACTTCTTTAGTGAGGACAAGTGAGACCTCCATTCAAGTCTGTAGGAAATGGTTGTCCCTGTAGATCCAGGACTATCAGATACCAGAGACTGAACTCCTGGACAGGGGCAGCATGCCACCAGAATCAGACAATGAGTCTGGACCCTTTCCCAATTTGTGGAAGCAAACTCTCTGTGAACGTATGGGTTCAGTTCAAGAGTCTTAAAAGGAACCTTAGCAGAAGAAGTGCTTGGTGGGAGGTCTATTTAGGAGTAGGACGCTCCTGGGCAGTAAAAGGTCTCCTCATGTGTAAGGCTCCCAGTGAGACTGAATGTAGAAGTACCTACAGTGAGCTCTCTGTGAACTTCATGTAACCCAGCCATAAAGGTTTCAGAGCCGGCTCAGTCAACCAGTTGACACCAACAACTTTGCTGAGTATATGACCCTGCCTATCTGTTGTAACCTGTGGGCCAGGCTTTGGTGCTTGAACTTGGACTGTGTAATGACTGGCCTCTTGATATATTCCTGCCTGCTTCATGGGATGGACAGGACTGGGTAGAGCTTGGACTGTAGTTTGACTTTGGCATTGGATCTTACTTCTTCATCATGGTTTATCTGACTTTATAGTAGGACTTTGTTTTGACCCAGGTCCTACTTTTGGACTCTGCCTCTTGGCTATAATTGTGTGGCCTGTCTTCTGTCTATGGGTGGTTTTACTACCACTGTCTCTGGATTCCTAGATCTCTGATATAGGCATCCACTTGCCTGCTTGGAAGCAGAACCATGACCACTTTGGCCCTGTGTGAATGTGGGATGGAGGTATTACCTAGGCATTATTCCATACATGCCAGGTAGGAGTCAAGCATACAAACATTGGACCCCGTGCCTGAATGAATTTAAAAGGATCTATAGTCCTAGTGGTTTGAAAGATAAAGGCCTTTGGGCTGCAATCTTCCTGTTACACATTCTTTTTAAGCAGATAATCCTTAATTTGAGTTTTGCTGCTTGGCTACCTTTCTGCAGTCAATAGATCTTTAGAAGCCACATTTTTCTCACACACAACCACAATTGGATATGCCAGAACATACTTAAGAAACTGATGCTCACAAATTAGTTTCACCTTTATTTGGTAACTGGGTTTTATTTTATTTTTACTTTCACAGTTATTTGCTGACATAACACTTCCTTTTTTGAGATTTTCCACTCTAGCAGCTGACAATTTTCCAAAACAATTAACTGTCTGAGATGACTCTTCCCCCAAGTTCCTCTTTAAGCCAGAGGAGATGCCCCCACCCTGTTACCAAAAATATACAGGAGGAAAAAAAATCCTTCCTGGCTACTTGATGTATTGGCATTAAAATGTTTTTGACAAAACATTGTGCATATTCTCTTTCAAACAGTAGCAATACAAATAGGTACAAATAGCTGCCATGCATTAGTAAAGCATTAGGACAGATTTACATTGCAAAAATAGCCATAGCCTTGGCATCATTTGAAGTCAATATTCTCAGTATATCTGCCATCAGTTTACTCCAGGGTGAAATTGAAATTCCAGGGAGAAAACTGGCATGAATGCATTGAATCATAGAGAAGAAATGGATTTGTAGGACATCTCATTTATGTCTAGTCCTAGTCAGGACTTATCAGTCAAACCAAAGAATCAGTTGCAACTGCAAGCTACCATAGAGAAGGCTCATGTTAAGGGCCTATGGAGTAAATAGCTCCAGATGACTCCTGAAAGGAGGCATGAGAAACAAGGGAAGGCAAAACAAAAATAAAACGTAATTCCAAATCAGTCTTAATTGGTTAGGTATTGTTATTTTCTTCTTTTTATTTTACTTATTCATATATTTATTTAATTTATATCCTGCTTTTTTCTTGATATAGGGACTCAAGGCAACTAGCAACAATAAAAATTAAAAACAATACAAAAGCATTTTAAAATTATAAAGTTTAAAAATCAATTAAACAATTTTATAAAGTTAAAAACATAAAACATTAGAAAACATATACAACCCTTAAAATCTGAATTGCACAGCCCAATCCTCATAAATTTGGAAAAGCCTGATGACACAAAACTGTTTTTACTTGCTGACCAAAGGAGAGCAGGGATGGAGCCATCCTGGTCTCTCTAGAGAGGGAGTTCCATAGTCTGGGGGGAGCCACTGAAAAGGCCTTCTGTCTTGTTCCTATGAAAAAACCTTGCAAGGGTTGTGAGACACACAGAAAGGCTCTCCAGACAATCTTAGAACTCTAATGGGCTCATAAAAGGAGATATAGGGACTGTACAAAGCGGTGATAAATGCTGGCATCAAGGCAGAGTGAGGGTGTTGCGACTGAATGTTGCATGCCCTGACTCTGCCCCATGCTGGCATGATGCTATGTGCCCCACCGGAAGGTGGGAGGCATCATGGCACTCACTTGGCGCAGCGTGTGCATGTGCTGCTCCAAAGGAGTGCCAAAAAGCCACGGTGGCAGAAGCTATGGCACTCTTTCTACTGCACAAAAAGGAGCCACTTTTTGCAGCTTCTTTTTGAGCTGTGGAAAGGTCAGATTGGGGCTGTAGCATGCAGTTGCTGTGGCCCCAATCTGGCTAGGAAAGGGGCAGCATCCCACCGCCCCTTAGGGACTGTCTGTACAGCCCCATAGTCCTTCAGATAACCTGAACTCAAGGTGAATAGCTTCTTATGGCTTTATCTGCCACAACACACTAAAAAACAAAAATCTCCTTATTTTTTAAAAAGAATTATTTCCTTGCCTGTGGAAAGACAGCAGGGTGGGGAGCAACCAGACGTCCTGGGAAAGAGAGTTACACAACTTAAGAGCAGTCACTGAGAAGGCACTCTCTCCTATCTTCACAAGATGTCCCTGAGAGGGGGGTGGGACCAAATGAAAGCTTTTCCTGCAGATCCTAGAACATGGGCAGGCTTATATACAGAGAAGGTTTTTCAAATTGTCTGGATCCAAGCCATGTAAAGTTTTAAAGGTCACAGACAGCACTTTGAATTCTGCCTAGAAATGATTTGACATCCATTGTTTCAGTAAGGGTGTTATATGATCCCTATAAACTGCCCCAGTCAGCAACCTGGCTGCAGCGTTTTGGACTTGCTGAAGTTTCTGAACAGTTTCTGAAGGCAGCAGAGTGTGTTATAGTAATCCAATGGGATGTAATCAGGCATTGTGTCACCATAATCAGATATGGAATAGGTGCAGCTGGCACACCAGTTTTAGCTGTGTAAACATACTCCTGCCCCCCACTTAAACATGGGCATCCAGTCTCAGATCTGAATCCAGAAGCATACTCGAGCTGCTGCAGACCTGAGATTTCCCTATTCCCTGATCTGCCTTTCAGCTGACCAAGATCAGAAATCTCTGACTTGCCTGGATCAGGTTTCAATTTATATGCCCTTGTCCATTCCATTACTGGCAGCAGACATTGGTTTACACAGAGACAGCTTCATTGGAATTGAATGAAAAGGAGAGACAGAGTTGGGTGTCATCAGCATAGTAGTGTCATCCAACCCCAGAACTCCAGATAACCTTTACCAGAGGTCACATGTAGTTAGTTTTTAAATAGTCTGGGGACAAACCTAAGCCCTGAGAGACCCCACAGACATAGAAGAATCCACCAGCACCTCCCCCCCCCCCCAAAAAAAGGAATGGAACCGCTGCAGAATGGTATTCCCAAGTCTCTTCCCAGAAAGGTGGCTTTGAAGGATACCATGGTTAATGGTATCAAAAGTCAGTGAAAGGTCCAACTGAACCAGAGAACTCCTTCTGTCCAGTTCCCTGAATAGGTTACCCACCAAAGTGACCAAAGCTGCATCTATCTCATACCCAGGCCTGAAGCCAGATTGGGATGGCTCTAGATAATTCATCTCTTCCAGAAACCTTTGCAGCTGGGAAACCACCACACACTCCAAACCCTTGCCTAAAAAATTAAATATTGAGACTGGACAGTAATTATCCAGTGTAGTTGGTGTCAGTAGGGGCCTCGTCATATTTTCTTTTAGGCAGGCTGGAACTCTGCTGCTGCAATGAGGCATCCACCACTCCTGTTACCCACTCAGCCAGTCCCCCTCTGGATGGTTTTATAAGACAGGAAGGCCAAGAGCCCAGTGCACATGTGGTGGTCTTCACCTCTCATTACTACTGCTCTCACCTCTCCTTATTGCTACTCATTATTCTCATTGCTACTGCTTTTAACTGTGGTTTTAACCTGGAATACCAGGTGCTGTTGGCTGTATTTCTTATGCTTTAACAATACTGGTTGTGATCTGAATGTCATTACAGTTGCCAACCTAGTATACACACCCTTCTTTTTGATAGAAAAGCCCCCCCCCCATACAAATATATAATGAATTTGACCCAGAAACATTCCTTCCCAATTCCAGGTATGGCAGACAACCCAGCAAGCAAAGTTCATCCACTGGGTCTTTCCAAAGAAAATACCTGCTCAGACCCATGGCACCCTACATTCTGTCTCTAATTCTGTAAGTTTGAACATAAGGCAGATGGCTCCTACTTCACTGCAGAAATAATGCAGTTTGATACCACTTTAACTGTCATGGCTCTATCATATGAAATACTGGGATTTGTAGTTTGTTGTCTTACCAGAGCTTTCTGAGAGAAAAGATGAAATATTTCACAAACCTACAAATTTCAGAAATCCATAGCATTGAGCCATGGCAGTTAAAGTGGCGTCAAACTGCATTAATTCTACTGTGTAGATGCAGCCGGAGACCCTAAAGGGGAAAACTGCTTCATCACCCCTTGGGTCACAGATTATTCAATAGAAATGGCAGAAATGATAACACTGAGGAGCTGTTATATTTCTTATTCTTCACTATCTATTTGGGAGAAATATATATTCTGTAATGGGTTCAAAATTAATTCTGAGAAAATATATCCAGTCCAAGCTGCTTTTCTTGCTTATAATTTACATACTTTGTGTCCTGTTTTGCAGACTCATCTAAGATTTACTACAGCTTTTTCTGCCTCCCCCCTCGGGTGAATTGCCTCTCCCCAAATCTTCCAGGAATGGCAAATTGCTTTTTAAATGGGTTTGCAAAAGCCCCCTGCACAATTTAACATACAGAAAACATTTTTCAAAACCAAAAGTGAATTTCCAGCTACTACCAAGATCAATAGGGCCTGAATACACTACTGGCATCCATCTGGCCAGATCCCCCTGATTTGGGAGGTTAAGCAAAATTATCCCTGATTAGTACTTGGATGTACAAGGAATACCAGGTGCTGTGGGCTATATTTCAGAGGAAAGAACTGACAAAACTACCTCTGAGTATTCCTCGCCTACAAAAATCTTATAAAATTCATGGGGTCACCAGGTAACTTGAAGGCACACGGGGGGGGGGGGGCGCATTTCCTCATTTTTAAAAATCATTCTTGGCAATGTGGAGATCCTGGAAGTTCTGAGGGGGCAGAAGACTGGTCTCCATATCCATTGTAGTTGGTATAATGGTTCCTAAAGCTGAGTCCATACATATTGGACTTCAATCCTCAGAAGCTCAAGCCAGGATAGCCAATAATCAAAGGACTGAGGACCCAAAACTGGGAATCGTTACTAATGCCACTATATACAAGCTTAACATCTGATTTCTAGTGAATGATAACTTAGATGCCTCAGTCAATAGGGTTCTCTGTAATTCAGCATGGTCTGTATAGTCTTGTTTGTTCTTTCTGGAATCAAACAAAACAGAGTTAAATTCCAGGCTAGAGCAGCATTAAAAATACTGAAGTTTGGCTGTAGTCAGCAGTTACTTTGATGTGAAATCATTGAGGAGCCTTACCTTTTCTAGAGCTGAAATGCACTACATATCTTGGAAAGAATTCTATATTTGTTTTAAATATTAGCCTTGTGCCTGCTTGTATTAACACCACCAGGCTTGTTTATTTAATGCAAGTTAGGTACATGTCTTGGGTTTATGAAACACTGTTTCATTGGCTGACAGCTCTATTCATCTGGATATATCTTACTTAGCTGGCACACTGTGTCTTGCACCTAAATGTCCATAGACTCTTCTTCCTGCCACATCATACTGGACTTGGCTGTGTAGCTTCTGAAAGGCCTTAAAAGCTTTGCATCCTAAAAACAGTGATTCTTGTGTTGCAACTCAGGCTAAGCATTTTATTTGTGATTAATTTGTGTCCTTTGTTTCTCCTACTCTCACTTTTGATTTTATTCCATATATATATATATATATATATATATATCTTTTGGGAAAGGCACAAATGTAGTGTAATGTTTTGTTGTAGGACCTTCATCAAGCTGGGGTCCCAGAGATCACAGGAAATATGCCAATAAAATAGCAATTTTTCTGCAATGGATTTGGTTTTGTAGAAGACAGTGCCTCACAGGAGAATTTGATGAAACAGTGAGCTCCACAAAATTCAGTGTAATCTTACAGAAAGAAATGGGATATGATGATCCTAAGCATTCTTTGTTATGTAACTACATCATATGGCACTCTGTTCTCTATCGTAATGGCTACTTAGAGCCAACAAGGATGACAAGAGACAGAGGATGGGACAAGATTATTTGATGAGCATACATCTTGTTTCTGGCTCTGTCAGTCTGTGATTGTTCAGCACCACCCTTACAGCCACCATTTCCCCTACCTTTGATCTTTTACATTTTGGATATAGGAACAAAGGCAATTGTGTGCATTGATCGCCCTGATCTTGATCGGACCCCTTAAGTTGCTGCTGAAGCATTATTACATAAATAGTAATTTTCTCCTGTGTATCAGTCTGCATTCACCACATGACTATGTAATGAACACTGCCTGCAAGGAAATTGCTGAGATCATGTCTTAAGGCAGATTAAAATCTAGGGTCCTGGTGGCAGGGACTGTGTTACAAGCGCAGAGAAGACAGACTGAACAGGCTCACCAGCCCTGTAGTTAGCACACCTGGCAAGTGCTCAAGATTATTAATTCAGTTTCCCATCTCAGGTTGGTATTTTGGTCAGAAAAGAATTCTCTCTTGTGCTATCTGGGCAAGCTGATGCATGAGCTCTCTCAGGACCATGGACAGAGCTCAGCATTCTGCCCTTTTCTCTTGCAGCAGAGGGTGCTAAACTTCCATCCTCCTGAAGCCTGCCCTAGAGAGACAACCCCTGATCAGCACCAAGGACGGCGGGCAGGGAGAGAGGCTGGCTGGTTAGGTTCAAGCGGCTTTTGTATAGGTGTACCTGCCTGCTCTTGTTGGTTCTCCAGTACAGGCAAGCAGAGGCTGTAATGAACCGTCCTCCTAGCAGCTTATCTTGTTTCAGGTTATAAATGTTTAAAATTAAGGGATGGTCCCAATTCCCTTCCAGGCAACAGTTGCTAAGAGTGTTATACAAAAAGCATCATTGTTACAGATCTGATGGTAGTGGGCTTTTTGTATGTGCTGTGTGTGTGTGTGTGTGTTTTTCCAAGGCAAACAAATGGGAGAGACCTGCGTCTAGTGAATCGGACATCATCACAGCAGCCCAAGATACAATTATTACCTTGGGGTGTTTCATTATGTTTCTTTGACAGACAGTTATGGCCACCGTTATTCTTGTTCTTATAAAAAGGTAAAACATCTTTTGAGATGTATCTTACAGACTGTCAACAATGACACTGAGGCATTTGAGCATTTAGTAAGGCATTTGTTGTCTTTTTCTCTTCTGCCTCATTACCCTTTCTGACAAATCATCTATCCCACCTCTCATCCTGCCACCACTGATGTCACCTCCAACACTGTGACACTGTGTTCTGATTTCTGTTTTTCTTATCATTCTCCAAGCCCATGATGCTCTCTTCTAAAGAATAATATGGCTGATCCGTATATATGCATTCCACACCCATGTTGCATTATCTCTTTGGGAATCACCTGAGCCAGTTTCCAATAAATGCATTCCTGACACTTGCAAGGCTGTCTGAATTGTTTTAATGAAGGGGACACTAGCCAGAGAAACAGATCTTTGCTAAAAACAGTGTGTGTATATATGAGTTTGGTGGCTCATTCCCGGTCACAACTGCATCAATGCTTTCCTCCGGAGATGAATCTTAGCATTGCCTTTCTGTTAGTGATTACTCTTCCTTCTCCAGCAATCCCCTCTAGCACTGATGGAGCTGACAGATCCATTTATGGCCTCTATTTAGTGCCTTTAAAATACTTTTCTTTTTCAATTACATGGAGCATGTTTTTGCCTCTGATTTATGCTAGGTTCACAAAGGTGGTCATTTTCCTGTCCATTGAGAAGCTAGTGATGCAGAGATGAATTATGTGGCAGGGAGTGAGGAGGGATAAGCAGCTGAGAGTCAAGTGAAAGGCAACCCTGCAGATAGATACCGATATATTAAAAAGTACAACTTGAGAGAGATAGGGAGAAAGGAAAGGGTGCATCATCAGTGCAGCTTAATCTACCGCTTTGGACCTGCTAATTAAAAGAGGAACCTTGGAAATGGAACCTTTGGAATATGAATGCACCAGAGGAGATGAGAAGACTGATAATGAAAGTAATGCACCCTATGGCTCATGACTCACAAAACCCAAGCTATGAGCACAAAACACAGTCCCTTTATTCTGGGACTGCTGAATATAAGTGTCTCTGTTTGAGTACACCAAGTCCTTTCTGCCAGGCGATCTTAATAAAGCTGGTGCTTTTCCTGTACAATACAGAAACTATTTTTCACCAAGGTTCAACTCTAAATTATATTTTCAGCCCTAGGAGTATGTCCTGAGTTTTGTAGAGGGAAAAATTAAAATTGAGGGCAAGGGTTTATTTATGTGCAGTGCCCTGTCCAATGGAATAACCACAACCGGTAGTTACACATTTGGGGTATTGGTTAGCGTATGCAGATTTCAGACTGGTTAAAACCCCAGACTTTCTCTTTGAAGAAATAAAACACTGCTTCTAGACATTACAAAAGCACCGAATGCATCTTTATTCTCTTCATATATAAATCATGGCAGCTGTAGCAAATTCTGCAAAAAGAATAATAGATCATAAGGATGTGGATGACTCTAGCAAGAGCTATAGGGAACATTATGATGTCAGCCTCTTCTGTGGGTTCTGAAAGTTTGTGCAGGCCTCTGTATGCAAAATACAAGAGAATGCCCAGCTGAAAGGAACAAAACCTAGTTTTCTTCTTAGCCTTGGAGAAATTTCATGGAAAACCAACAATGAATTGATGGAACCTTGTCTAAATTCTATGGGTGGAAGATGAGTAACTTGGATTATTGCAGTTGTGCCTCTTTATACATTACCTCACATCTTGTATAGAATCTGAAAACCCTTAGTTTATTCCTTTTAATGAGCATGTCTCTATTGTTCATAAATTAGGAGTAAAACCAGAAATGTTTACCATTTTGGATTAAAACTACCTTTCTGACACTTCTAAAAAGAAGCACATCATGTCCACAATTTTTAGTTTTCCTGATTGACTGGGATTCCCAGGGAGACTAATGTAGGAAAAAAGAAGTTGTAATTTGAAGGGGGAAAGGATGGCAAAGTAAAAACAGGTAGGGGTGGGTTGTTTGTTTGTTTGTTTGCATGCAAAATACATGAGGCATTGAGGATATGAAGTAAATGTAGAGGCCCAAGAACTGAGCAATTGAGAGCACTGAAGGAATGGGATTATACATTTATAATCATATGTAATTTTTACCAAAATGTGCAGCAAAGGATTTTGTCAGATCCCAAATATTTTTTCTTTTGCCATTCTACATCTAGAAAGTGATTCATTCCAAATGTTACAGAATTTGGAGCCATCTCTAAATAGTTTAGTGCTGGCGTCACATTTAGGAAAAGAGCTGGACAAATCCAAAAATTTGCTTATCCTTGTGAGCATTGTGTGGTGCTTTATGGTGTGAAAACAGGCAGAGAATGCTTAATGCTTTACCCATCACTTGCAGCACTGTTGTAATAATCAAGCTGCCCCCAAACCAGGATGATAAATTCCACATGGAAGTTCTAAGGCTCATTCTTAGTGCACCGTATCATACGAACGGTAACTTTTGGAACATTTTCTTCCTTTAAAATATTTGTATCAATATCCACCACATTGTGAAAATGTGAAGGCTGGTATAACCATGCAATTCCTGAGGCAGGTAATTTTACCATTAGGTCACCTTCCCCTAAAATCAAGCATAATTACAAAGGTAGGTGAGGCATAATATCTTTAGAACTGCTCTTCTTAGCTCCTCCTTGATGGTTCCCTTCTGTTCTTCACTGCATTGAATCACCTATTCTGCCATCAACCTTATGTCCCTTCACACTAAACACCAATGTAATTAACTAAATAAGACACTGTTTCTACCTTGAAGCTGGTCTTCTGAGGAACGAGAGCATGAAAGGGTGGGGGGAAGCAAACCCAGGTCTGCTTGTTCTTCTCATCCTCACTCTACTTTCTCTCTTTTAGATGGTTAGCAAGGTTCCTTGTGCTAAAGGCTACATAGGGAGGCTGTGGTGCAGCTGTCATTAAGGCTGAGCCAGTGGCATCAGGAGAACAGACGGGAACCATTCTCTCCATTTGGTTTCCATAATGCAAGCCGTATTTCAAAATGTCAAAGATGAACATGCTCCTGCCTCTCCCCTCCCCACTTTTCTCCTGCCCCTTAGAAATGCATACAAAAACATTTTACAAATCAATTTGGGAACATTTTGCCTTTGGTGAAAAACACTCTCCTCATAAGTGCACGCATGCAAGCATGCTCATGCACATGCACACACACTGCCTGCCCAAAACTGCTCCAGGCAGATCACAGTACAACTGACTCTTTCTGCCATTGCTCACTCCACTGCTTGCCGTATGGAACAAGAGCAAGAGAAAGCTCTGGCATCTGTCACCCAGACTGAAGCTTCCATTTCCAAAACTACCAAGCCATTACAATCAGGAATAGCAGCCAAGCGTGCTGGTGGAAAATGCTGTTCCATGCCTGAGCACCCACGATGTAATGGGAGAGTGGGCTAGAGCACTGTTCTGGAAGTGGTGATCTGTGGACTAGTGCTGGTCCATGAGCCATCAGATGCTAGTCCACCATGTTTCCAGGAAGGAAAGGAACAGTTGTAACCAATGGGTACAAAATGTTCCCAAATTGATTTTAAGATGTTTTTGTATGCATTTCTAAGGGGCAGGAGAAAAGTGGGGAGGGGAGAGGCAGGAGCATGTTCATTTTTGACATTTTGAAATACGGCTTGCATTATGGAAACCAAATAGAGAGAATGGTGCCAATCCTTGGCATTGCAGGGGAAAATATCCTGCTAGTCTTACATATCTGATAGCTTAAGAAACACCATGCTAGGGGAAATCGAGTATTAGAAAAGAGATCTGGAAGCTTGACTAGATACATGTGCGAGTGCACTGGCAGTTCTGAGTGACATATTTTTTAAAAAAGTATCATTGCCCTGTAGAAGCACTTGAAGTGCTCTCTATGAGGTTGGAGCTCGAGGGTTTGGGATGAATGAATCCTCACAGAGAATTTACAAAGGAGGTAGTCATGTTAGTCTTTTGTAGCAGAAACAGTTGGAGTTTTATCGCACAGGCTCTGGAATGGGTCTGTCGCAGTACAAAAGAAGGTGTGATGGGAACAGAAAGCAGCATAGAATGCAGTTTACTGCACAGGAGAACACCACCGTCACCGCCAGATGTTCTCATTGTGTTCTGGATGCTTTCCCCAGGACACGATTTTCAGGAACTGTTTAGAAGCGTTCCTGAAAATTGCCCCCACTGGGACGCATCCAGAACACAATGAGAACTTCCGGCGGTGGCAGTGATGTTCTCCTGTGTGGTAAACTGCATTCTATGCCACCTTCCATTCCCATTACTCCTCCTTTTGTAACACGACAGTCCCATTCTAGGGCCTGTGCAATAAACTCCACTTGATAATCTTGGGGCAACTTAAAAACTAATACATTTTATTGTGACACGAGCATTTGTGGACTATAGCTCATTTCTTCAAATACATGTTAGTGTGTGTGTGTATGAAAATTTGGATAATACTCTATGCTTCAGGTGATGCAGGCTACAATGGATGAAAGCTCATGCTAGAATAAGTGTGCATCTTTAAGATGCTGTAAGACAATTGATTGCTTTTTTCATTCTCTCAAAGTGAATATATTTCAGATTTGAAACTTCCAAAGTAACCAAGGACATTTTCTTGTTTACTAGTGTGTCGGGTGAGGGTGGGGGGGGGGGGAGTAGGGGCATATTCACAGAATTATCTAATTTCATTTAGGATAATTTAATCCATCAGAAATATATATGCCCCAATAAAGTTTATGTAAGTATTAAGCATTGGACAGAATTGCTATTCCATGTTCTTTGGAACACATTGCCAAGGTCATTTAGACTGTGTGCATCTCAGAAATGTAGAGGCAATGTGGTAGATCTGTTCTTGCCTACAGTACCTGCAGTTTGCTTGCGCTTTCTTCCACCTGTTATCCATTGCCTCTCATCCACCTGAGGAGAGGGGATATAAATCTGGCATAAATCTAGCCAGTCTCCTGCTGTTACACTGTAGAATTTAGGCCATATAAAGACGGCCATATTAAAGACACTCATAATTTATTTTCTTGTTTTATGATGTGTAGTTACTACTTTTCTCCCCATACCTTGTTTTTAATTTTAATAAGTTTGTTTTAATGGGCTATTGGGTTGGACTGGTTTCCTTTTTGTACTTCAGAATGATCCTCCATGTTCCCTAGACCAGTAAAGGGACAAGCTCCTGGCATGAGAAAGTCACACTATAAGCCCTTTCACCAGATCCCACTGGGGAGTCCACATAGATGCTGACTTTTCTGTGATCCCCACCACTGCATGTTCATCTGAATTGCCTCCAAGGCTGGCAATTGCTAACAAAATCCAGCTGCAACTGTGGCATATCTTTTATGGTGTGTGAAGGTCCCAAAGCAACCTCATGCAACATATAGATCTGCCAGTCTACAGGGAAGGACCTCTTTTTCTGGAAAGGTAAAGAAAACAGTTTTTGTGTAGCATTGATTTGTTATTTTCTTAGTAATTATTGGCAGGGGGCAGCATTAGCTGTGGCAGATGCCCTGGTTGCTCACCTCTGGCCTAGACTGTTCATGTTCACTTGCTGAGTGAGTCATGCAAAGAGGAGAGGGAAAATGGTCTAAATATTAACTAGGAAGACTGGGCACTCAGTCAGCTGTTTTACTTATTCCTGCACAGTACACCCTGACAGCTAGAAGAAACCCTCTTGTTTATGGTTGGGGAGTATTTAGGAATAGCCATTGGTGGTAAAAACAGAGCAGAGGCAGTTCATACATGCCCAAATTTCCACCCAGGACGGTTGCCTTAGACACTTTGATCATGGCAGCGTGTTTTATATTCACATCCCCATAAGCAGTCATGTTGCCTTAAAATAAAAATAATTTAATACAAGGTTATCCACTCCCCCACAAAGATGACCTGCCATTTTCAGAAACATTTTCTTACTTTTCAAGAAAGAAATCAGTTTTTCTTTGAACAGCATGAGCTCTCTTTCTGTCTCTCCCTCCAGAACATTTTTACCTCCTCCTCCCTGCCACATTTACTTGAAAGTTTCTCTTATGACTAAATGAGAAATTCTTGGGGGCTGGACTAGTCAGTTTCACTACTCTGTTGACTCACGTGGGATTTGGGCTAAATGACCTCAAGTACGAGTAAAACAGAACAAGTATGTGTCCCTCATACCAGCCACTCTAAAGCTTTCCTTATCACAGTGATGGTGAAAGTTTTGAGATTTACATGTTTCTCCCCCCTGCCAGGATGAGGCTGCATGCTGAGGGTGGGGCTTCTGCCCTCCAGGGGCAGGGCTTCCATCCTCCAGGGGCGCGGCTTCCACCCTCTGGGATGGGGCTTCTCCCGCCACCCTTTCCCTGCCCCCAGCTGTCTCTGAGAGATAGCTGGGGATCAGAACTAGAAAAGGTCTGTGGGGGTGGAGCCATGGGCACTCAGCCCAGTCCTCCCTTTCCTGGGCCTTTCCTCGCTGCCCATGGGCTCTCTCAGGCCAGGAGGAAGAGGAAGAGGCATGTGGCATGCCCCTCTTCCCCACAGACCTTTTCCTGCCACCAGCTCCCCCTCTGGGGATAGCTGGAGGCCAGAAAAGGTCCTCCCCCCACCCTTTTCCCAGCCTCCAACTATCTGGGAGAGGCCAGGAGAGTGCTGGGAGGAGGAGCCAGATGTGTGCGACTCTGGCTCCTTTTCCCCAGCGCCATTTTCTGGCTTCCCGCTGTCTCAGAGAGACAGCTGGAGGCCCAAAAATGGCAGGGAGGAGGAGGAACGGGCACGTGCGTGCCTCTTCCTCCTTCTCCCTCGCTCGCACCTGACAAAATGGCATAGTGTGCCACTTCTGGCACGTGTGCCATAGGTTTGCCGTCATGGTCTTAGCATGTTATATGTTTATAGTTATTGAGCTAAGAAAGTTTCTGTGGAGGGTAGTTACTACTACAGTAATCCTAAGCAGTGGGAGAAGAATGAGAAAAAGTTGGCTGTTGGCCCTGCATTTCAAATGCCAGTTTATTGAAATGTAGTCACAATTCTATGTTAATCTTGGGGGACTAAATTGGTTGAATCTGAAGTGTTCTCACACTATGATAGATGTAGGTTAGGGACCCTATCTATCCTTTTAAAACTCCTTAAGAGTGATTGCTTTCATATACTGCATATGTTGTTGTTGTTATTGTGTGCCTTCAAGTCATTTTCAACTTCTGCCAATGCTCAAGGTGTACCTATCACAGGGTTTCATTAACAAAATTTGTTTGGAATGGTTTTCCCTCTCCTTTCTCTGAGACTGAGAGAGAGTGACTTTCTGAAAGTAACCCAGTGGATTTCCATAGCTGAGCAGGGATTTGAACCCTGGTCTCCAGAGCTGTAGTCCCATGCTCAAACCACTACACTATGCTGGGTCTTTGTGCTGCATTTACAAGAAAAATAAAACCAAAGTACTAACATGACATCTCACCCCACCCCACCCACACACCGTTGATCTGTTGGCTGCTCTGGCGGTCTTTCCAGCTGAAAAATGTAGAAAAATGTTTCATACTTAGTGGGCACAAATTTTTGCCCAAAGAGCCATATGTGGTAATGGGCAGTGTGTAGGACAGTTTGTACATGCCTTCATACATGTGCATGTCCACATATTCTCTCAAACACACACACACACACACACACAGGTTTCTTTAAACTTCAAACAACATTAGAACTTATTGGTTTTGTTTTGATATTCATTTATCTATTTATTTTGCTACCATAGTTTAGAGCAGGGGTTGGCAACTGCACAAAGGATTGGAGCCATTTTACCTCCCAGCACCCAGCCAGCCAGCCAGCAAATTTCATCAGCCAGTTTCAGTGCAGCTGAAGTGATGTGATGTCACTTGCAGCTGCCATTTTGGCCAGTTTTTGGCTGATTTCTGCCCCGCTCCATTGTGTGTGTGTTTAGGGTAGTTTGAGAGGCTTTGCAGGGTTTGAGGAAGAAAATGCTGCATTTTTAAGCAGTTTTAGCCTATTTGGGGATGAAAAAAATAGCCACTAATTTTCTCAAAATTTTAGTGGTTCTAGGGGCTGGATGGGCCATGGAGGGTCCCAAGGGCCACAGAGGTCATAAGGGCCTCTGGCAGCCCACAAGTTGCACTTTGCCCACCCCTGTTCATAGGGACCCCTTTTAAGTTCTGTTCTCTATTTCCAGTCTTTGCATCAGGTAGAAATATCCTTGGAGGAAGCTGCTATCTCAACGCTTTTGAAAGGAGGGAGGGAGGGAGGGAAGTAGTTGGGAAAAGAATCCCTGTGAAGACTTGAGAGCTTATCCCATGGACAAATAAGCCGTTTTACCTCTTCCGGATTGAATTCAGAATCTGGGATGCCCCCAGATGTTATCATATCTAAATCGCTGCCTATCTAGCTGGGATACTACCACCCAGATGCATCCCAAGTCGAAGCCTTGCTCAGCCAGCCAATTTTTGAAGTCAGAAGCTCCCCAACTTCAAAAAAATGCTGGCTGAGTGAGGCTTCAACCTAGGATGCATCTGAGCGGCAGCATGAATGTCTAGTCATAACCAACTGTAGAGGGTGGTGCTCATCTCCATTTCTAAGCCAATGAGCCAGCATTGTCTGAGGACTGCTCTGGTGGTCATGTGGCCAGCATGACTTCACTGAACACTGTTACTTTCCCACTTAAGTGGTACCTTGCATTTGCATGCTTTTGATCTGCTAGGTTGACAGAAACTGGAACTAGTGACAGGAGCTCACCCCATCATGCAGCACTTGTGCCTCGAACTGCCAACTATCTGATCTTCCAATCATCAGAACTGGCATCTTAACTATTAAACCTCTGCATCCTTCTAAATAGGAGTGTTTGCTATGTTTTAACTGCATTTTTAAGAAATGCTTTGTGTGTTAGAAATAAAAATAAATTGAGTTGAGAATTCCTAAAATCTGAGTAATTGGAAATAACCTAAACATAGGAACATTGCTACAATCCTAAACTCTTTAGTAGATTCTGTAAGCCCAGCATTAAAGTATGGTGCAGATAACAAATTGATCTGTTTTAAGCAGTCTTGTTGATATATTTGTTTATTTTCCTAAAGTGTTTTTAACCCATATTTCTTTTGCACCACTGAATTCCCAAGGTGTCTCACAGGCTAAATATAGTGATCCAGAAGGTCATGTGTCCTGGAGTTATAAATTAAGTACTACTGCCAATTCAGTATCACACCTTGACAGAAAACCATGCCAAAATTATGAGGCATCATTTTTGCCCCTTCCTTCAAAATTCAGAAAAATGTTTAATATGCATCACTGACCCTGATTGAAATGATCTCTAACATCTTCCTCTGACGTGATGGAATGAGCCCTGAGAAAGAGAGTATAGCAAATGACTGAGCCGATGCTGCCAAGAGAATGGCTTCATGGCTACCAGTAGGGGCCACTCTTCTTCTGGATACCAAGGCAGAACTTTGGTCCTGGACAGCTTTAGCAAGCAGTTTAATATCTGTAGCTGAAAGACTTTCTTCTAGGAGTGGTACAGGTCAGGTTTCATAGCCATGTATGAGTGTTAATTCAAAGGGACCTAGTGGCTCTGTCTTCCTTGTTCCCATGAGTCTTATGAATGCTTTTCCACCTCCTCCTCCTATTTCTGTGAGCTCAGTGCAGACTCCAGAGATAGGTCCACATCCTGCTTTTGTGGCCTTGTCAGTAGCTGGCTTGGTGAATGTACACCTCATGCCCTCTGGGTATTTGTGTATAGCTTTGTAGAGTGGAACTGGCTAACAATTAATGATAGCCTAAAAGATGGCTAAGCAGGCAGGAGGTGGAAAAGCAGCTCCCATTGAGATCTCTCAATAGAGGGAGATTAAGGCAGGCACTGGACACATGAACTGAGTGACAGATGAAGAGAGGCAAATCCTGATCCTGCTTCCTATGTGATGTTTTGATATTTTGAAAGTGATGTGCTCAAAATGTAAATCTGTGCTTCTCAAAATGTTTGGCTTGAATTTCATGTCAGACCCAGACTTCTTCAAGGCTTGACTTAAAATGGAGTTTGCTGCCTGGATTGCTACATTGCAAGGTTTTTCCTGTGAGATACTGAGACCCACTTCCACATTCTCCATTGTTTAAATATATAATTTTGCTTGAGGAAAATATAAGGGGTGCTGTGCTTCACTCTGTTTGGCTTTGTGAACGTTCCTATCAAATATTCTGATAAAATATTCATGATGCATCACACTTAGTGTGTACTGGAATCCCCACTGGTGTGCATTGTGTAGAAGGGGGTGAGTGTGTGTGAGAGAGAGAGATTGAGAGAGAGAATGACAGGAGGAGGAGCAGAGATCTTCTTTTACTACCCTGCTGGTGGGTACAACTGAATGGCAATGGAATGAGTACTCCATGCTAAGTGATGAAAACAATTTAACAATTTCTCACATTTATATTGTGTATTCAGTATGAATTTGTGAACCTGATGCAAATTACCTACAGAGTTTTCTACAGAGGAGCGGGCTAGAAATAAAAATTTATTTTTATTTATTATTATTATTTTGAATACTTACAACATTTGAATACTTACAACAACTTACAACATGCAAGGCAAGCTATGGGACTGAAGCAACAGTGGTGCACTGAAGACATGGGTAGTTGTGGGGCAAGCTGTAGCTCTAATGCCACATGGGAGGGCTGTGAATACAGTGGTCCCTTGGTATCCACTGGAGTTGGTTCCAGGACACCCCGTGGATAACAAAATCTGTGGATACTCAAGTCTCATTGATTACAATGGCACAGTAAGATGGTGTCCCTTGTATAAAATGACAAAAGCAAGGTTTGTTTTTTGGAATTTTAATATTTTTGGAATATTTTCAAGCTGTGGATACTTGAATCCATGGATAAAAAAATCTGTGGCTATGGAGGGCTGACTGTACTTTGCTTAAAAGGCCACTTTGCTTGGAAGGCACTGGACACAACCTTTCCACACATTTAGTCCTTGCAGTTAAGATGTATAGGTGCTTCTGCTCACAGCATACCCTGGCTGGTTCACATGGGCTGTGATTTTGGGTGTCAGCTTTCTACATTATGCATTACCTCCCTTTTCTTTAGCACATTTGCCAGATTCCCAGCTACTCAGCATGGCCTCAAGAATGAGGTGAAAAACTGTCTGGTCTGGCCATGTACCAACTTCCTTTCTTTTGTTCTTTCCACGCTATTTTAGAATATCCTGGGGGTTCAATCTCACATAGGTACTCCATAGTTGTTGCTTCTAATGCCACCTGAGATCTGGCTCAGCTCACCCACTGTTGAAGGAACTATCAGACATAAGAAGCAACATGTGGAGGGAGCCCAGATTTTCTCCAACTAGTATTTGAAAGCTCACTGGATATATTTTCCCATTCCTATACGTAAGCCCTAGCTTTCAGCAATGCCTGAAAAGGATCTGTTGTTCTGCATGAGAGTGAGACAGAATTTGGCCAAGAGATCAGACCTATTGGGAAGTAATATCTACACCAGGCTCAGGTGGAATTCCTGTTTAGTTACAGACGTATCAGTTTAGGCAGGGAGGAAAGTTATCTGTCTCTCTCTCACTTGTTACCACCCTTTTGTCTTCAGCTGAGGTTTGGCCTGTACACTGGTTCTGTTGAAAGCATGCATGAGTATTACACACACACACACCCCACAGGAAGGCATGCAGGTGCAAGCACATGATGCACACACATTTCTGAATTTTGAAATTCTGCTGATACTTTGCAAAATCCTGAAGAACTGACTGAGTGCTGCCCACAGAGAGCACTCACTTGGTTTTGCAAAGGGGGGCTGCCCTCATTTTCATATTTTCAGCCTTTTGATATGCCTGTTCATTTATTTAAATGATGCACTGTTAGTCAAAAAGCCCTATTAAAGATTCAAGTTCCCTGTATGACAGAATGAAGTAGCTGCTCTTGCTGCTCCCTTCTCCCTGCCACCCTCCACCTGGGCAGCTGAAAAGCCATCTGCTCTTTTTCTGCACAGCCGTGGAAAACCATGCCTGCCTATCAGAATGAAGCAAAGCATCTCTTATTCCCAAATGGTGCCACCATGTTCCTGCACCCGCTCCAGAATATGCAGATCCACATGCCCCATCTATACTAGTTGTCCCAACAATCTGTCTAGCCCTATAGATAGCACACAGACTGCCCACCTATGTCCTGAGCAGCTTTTCCAGTTTGATTTAGCTCACAGTGCTAGCCTTTTGCTTTCATATTTCAGCTTCATGCTTCTGATTTCTTCTATGCCCAGCTTTGAAGCCCTTCACAGGAAATGGTGTGGGCCAGGTTTAGCCTTGACATTGAGTTTATGCATAATGTTTTTCAATTCCTATATGTCAGATTGATCATGGATCCTGGTCATACAGATCTAAATTCAGTTTAATTTGGGGGTATGTCAGCATGTTCTCTCTATAATAGATAAACCCAGGTAACTGTTTTCATATCAGAAATGTTTTCATGATCCCATTTTTTAAATGATGCATAAAATAACCTGAGATTAGCAGAATTTAGTATAATTATTTTTTGGACTACAGTTCTCAGAATTTTGCACCAGCATGGGCACTTTTCTAAGCTCCGGAGGAGAAAGTATTCATAATTCCCACCTAATCTTCCCAGCGTCATTTTGAAGGGGAGCACATTCAATGCAAACAATTGAACTGGAGATCTTACAGAGTGTGACTCTATGCACTTGTGAAAAGAAGTGACATCAAATTCTACCCCTGTTATCATACATGACATTTCAGTCCTCACAGCAGATCTGGATCTCATTTCAACCATTTTCTCCTTAAGATGTCTCTAATTTGAAGCACTGTGAGATTAGGCTGAGGATCATTTTAGTATTAGGTCCTTCTATGCCACTGAAGAAACGACCTAAATCATTATAATCATTAAGTGATTATAATGTTCATACTACCACGTACACCCTGAAACAGCACTGAAGCTATGGTACCGTCTTACAATCTTAACCTAAGATTTCCTCCCAGCTCATGTTTCCATCAGAGCCATCCGGAAAAGATAGAACAACTATCTTTCTTTCCTGGATAAAAACAAAGTGTTAATCCAAGGCTTCCACAGTGAAAGCTCCATCTTTAGCCCAGGAAGAGTTTTTCTCTATTTTAGGGATGTGGTTCCAGGGTCATTAGTGTAATACAGAAGAGCCTTGAGAGGTCTGGTCCCTCAGGACAATGGCTATGAACTGTTGACACATCATTTAATATTGAAGATGAATAGACAGTGCAAATGACTCTATAGAGGAGGCCATGGGCAGCACTCTGTATGTCATGGCCAATCAGCTCTCATGTCCTGATATCCCTGGAGGGTTCTGGGATGAGATAATGTCAGAAAGTGACATACCACCCTCAGCAGCAAAATGTTTACAAGACAAGTCATGACAGCTTTCAAGATGGAAGGGTGTCCTGGATATATTTGTAAAGATCTTCTCTGTTCCTTCTCAGCTATGACTTACCAGTAACAAATCTAAACCACTCTGTAACACAACATTTAGCTGGAAATCTTCATACTGCTGTACAGTTGTCCAGAGATCAGAGCAGATTGGCAACTGCTTACTGCCGCCCTGATCCAGCACTTTGTCAGCACTAAAAGGAATGGCAAAATGACACTCCTTTTAGCGGTGGCAAAAACGTACCCTTGCCGTCATGACAGTGCTTTTTGACACTCCTTTGGTGCAGCTTATCTAAATGCCAGTGTGGTTGGGTGCCATGCAGTTGCATGCGGTGCAGTTGGGCATGCAGTATGACACCAGTGTGATGCTGTTGTGGGGGTGGCCGGTGTACGGACACCACACCCCCATTCCGCCCCCACGCTGGCATATAACGCTGGTCCGTTTAGCTCTTCACTTTCCAAATTAGGCTTCTGAAATGAAGAAAATTTAATTTGGGAGTGGAACTTTGTTCTGTTACTGAAATAAATCCCTGGTCTTAACATGTGGTCAGAGGTATCCAGCCTCCTATTTCTGTTTCATGCCACTATTTTACATCAAGCTTGATCTGCTGGACTTGAGTTCTAGTAAAAAAAAAGAAAAGAAAAAAAGAAGGGGGTCTTGGGATGCATGCTCAGCATGTATAGCACCACTTTCTGAGGCCTCTTCATGTGTCAGCTACAAAGAATGGCAGACCCAAATTCCTATTTGATCTGAGAATGACATTCAAATTAACACGTATTTCACAATTCAGTTCAAAAGACAGTTTGGCATCATTATCAGGTAGTAGATTAATTTAAACAGAGATTATGAGCTGCTCTACATATTACAAAATCAGCAAGTTTATACCTATACAAGATACCTTGAGCTTTGTATACATGAGCCTGTATACATGCTATTGTGAATAACTACTAGTTTTGGATCCTAGGGCTGCACCATGTTGTTGTTGTGGACCTTTATAAACAAAGGTTAATAATAATCATCTGACCCATATGCTGAACCAGTGGCTGATAGGATTCTGTCTCCTTGCTGGAGCCCTATTTCTTGTGTTCTTAATGCAATCAAAATGTTTGGTGCTGCTGCTAGTATACACCCATTCATTCCATGTACAGTTCAGCTCTGATAACAGGAGATGTTTGAAAGATGAAGAAGGGAAAGTGTAAATTTGTCTGTTCTACCATATGACACTCATTAGGTCAAAAATTTTGCATGATCTGTTGAAAAATTTCTCCAAAAGAAAAGGAAGTAATCATGGCGGGTACAGGACTGAGATGAGTTCAGCTTCCTTTAGGCACATTTTTATTGGAACCCTCCAAGTTCAATGAGGTTTCCACCTACCAAGTAATTACCATTTATTGGAAAGCTGTCTGGAACACCACCCACATCATATTGTGTTACATTCTCCAGTTGTCATGGCATATTAGCAACATAACAAGGAACAAGGTTCAGGAGGTGCATCTAGATCTCAGTGCACTGTCATTGCACTAGTGACTGAAGGTGAGAATCCTCGGGAAATACTTCAACTCCTTATAATGTTTTCTCCTTTAGAACAATGCAAGATATCATACTGCATGTTTGAATCTTCACACTGTAGAATTCTGGAGTTTGTAATTTAGTGAGGCCTAAGATCTCTCTGTATATGGGATGTGGTGGCTGAAGTGATTAAGACACTGACTCTGTTGACTGCAAAGTTGGCAGTTCAAGGCTCGGGTGCCACATGATGGGGTGAGCTCCCATCACTAGTCCTAGCTCCTGTCAACCTAGCAGTTCGAAAGCATGCAAATGCAAGTAGATAAATAGGTACCACTTCGATGGGAAGATAAACAGCATTCTGTGCAATCATGCTGGCCACATGATCACAGAGTAGTCTCTGACAATACTAGCTCTTTGGCTTAGTAACAGACATGAGCACCGCCCCCTGTGGTCTGACACAACTTGACAACCTTGTCAATGGGAAATACCTTTACTTTTACCTTTAAGATCTCTCTAGCTGAGAATTCTAAATGTGCTTCCATAAACTGGAAATCCCAGGATTCCACAGATGTCAGCCATAGTATAGTATAGTATAGCACTATAACACTGTAGTGTGGTATTGAGGAGCATCAGCCAAGCTAAGAGTGGTGTGTTTAATGCCAAGCTTAGACAATGTCAAGATTCTACTCCTTGCTTTCCAGAGCACTGTGTTGGAAGGGAAGCAGACATTGCTTGATATTTGTGGCTTGTTGATATTTGTATGCCATTTTGATGATGGAGAAGGCAGACTGTTTGCTAGTTAATTACAGAATCCAAGATTCCAAGGTAGGAACCTCAGGTTATTATACATTAAAAAGGTAGGGTGATATGTCGGTTGATTTTACTGGGGAACAAATAAGATCTGTAGAATGAAATGAAAATTGTACATTTCAGAGGGTTCCAACCTTCACTTATATCCCAAAAGGGGTGTGGCACAAAACCATTCTGAAAATATATGCTGTTCATAGTTTCATAGCCACTATGCACAAGGTTTATCTGTTTGTAGCTTTCCCCAATTAGCATTTTGTGTGTGTGTATGCGTGTGTTTGTGTCTATCTGCCCCAATTAGTCCTTTAAGGAGAAAAGTGCAGTGATCTTTATCACATATTGATTGCCCATACATAGTGTTATTCTTAGGGGACGTTTCTAGTCTTTTAACTAATAATTTTTATTCAGAGGTAGCAGCTGTCATTGCTAATTCTGTGCAGAGTCATATAAATGTTTGACCTCCTAGTGAATTTCATTAAACTGTTTTGTCTCCCTAAGAAGGCCTGTGAGTGAATTAAATATTAACTCTCATAATTTAATATTTATATTGCAGTAGTGTTTGGGGGCTGCAATTGACACTGGGGAATGTGACCATGCAGGGTGACTTGCTAGATTCTGGGCAAAGCCAATCAGATAATCTTTAGCAGTTCTCATGGGAACAGGAGACAGTGCAACAGAATCAAGGAGCTTCAACATCCAAGAGTTCATACAGATTGACTTTAAACAGAGGGATCTCTGATTTGCAGGCCTAATCCATCCCATGCAAGTTTGGGTTCTCTCCCCCTCCAACATTTCAAAGATAAAAACTAGGGCTTGTGCGGGTGAAAACCATCAGAATGTGAAAAGAGGGTGGTCCAGCTACAAGAGGTCAAAAGTTATAAATAGGTTACTATTAGTATTACTAAACAAAGTTACTCTTTTAAGCAGAGAAATACTGATGTTTTGCCTAAAAAACTGAAGTAAGCTGAGAACAAAAGAGCAAAATGTGAACAAGATTGAGAAACTGGAACATTTTAAAATATTAGCAAAGAAAGCAAGATGGCAGAGGATTAACTATGTGATGCCATCCCGAAGCCATCAGGCTCATCATTCTCACTATGTTTAACACAATCAGATTTTTTGTTGCCCATTCACACTTACGGTCTGAATGGGCCCCCTTCGCCCCCTCAGTGGATCGGGGCTAAAAGGCCCCGGGAGGCAAGTGGTCTGCAGGAGAGCTCGTTGTTGTTGTTTTTGTTGTTGTTGTTGTTGTTGTTGTTGTGTGCCTTTAAGTCATTGCCAACTTGGACGACTCTAAGACAAACCTATCATGGAGTTTTCTTGGCAAGTTTGCTCAGAAAGGGTTTTCCATTACCATCCTCTGAGGCTAAGATATTGTGTCAAGGTCACCCAATGGCCAGACCAGGATTCAAACCCTGGTCTCCAGAGTCATAGGTGGATGCTCAAACCACTGCATCATGGTGTGATGGGGGGGGGGGGGAGGGAAGCGGCAGTGACGGCAGTGGTCAGGGGCAGAAGGAAGGAGGAAGATCCAGAGAGGAAGAGGAGGAGGGAAGCTGCAGCAGCAGCAGTTGGGGGCAGGAGGAGGAGGAGGGAAGCAGGAAGATGAGGAGGAGTAAGGAGGAAATGATTCAGATCAGTCCAGTAGTGCATTCCGGCTACTGAAGAGCCAAATTGTTGTGGGGAAAAAAACAAAGTGGTAAGAGGATGGAATGGGTATTTTTGTGCCATCCTCTGAGGCAACCTATTCTACTCTAACAACTCTAACAGTAAAAAAAAAAAAAAGCTTCCTAATATTTTAGTGGAATCCCTTCCTAACATTTTAGTGGAATCTTTTCTCTTGTAAGTTGAATCGATTTGTTCAGGTTCTAGTCACTTGAACAGCAGAACACAAACGTGCACCATCTTCTAGATGCCCTGGTGGTGCAGCGGTTAAATGCCTGTACTGTAGCCACTCACTCAAAACCATAAGGTTGTGAGTTCAATACCATCAAAAGGGCTCAAGGTTGACTCAGTCTTGCATCCTTCCAAGGTCACTAAAATTAGTACCCAGATTGTTGGGAGCAAGTAGCTTACAGTTGTAAACCACTTAGACACTGCTTAGGTGGTATGAAGCAGTATATAAATAAAGCTGTTTGTTTGTTTTTTTCTTAAATATCCCTTCAGATATTTAAAAATAGTTATCATGCCACCTCTCAGTCTCATTTTCTCCAAGCTAAACATATCCAGATCTCTAAGTCATTCTTAATAAGGCTTGGTTTCCAGATCTTTGATCATCTTGATTGTCTTTCTCTGGACATGCTCCAGCTTAGCAATATCCTTCTTGAACTGTTGTGCCCAGAACTGAACACAATTATTCCAGGTGAGGACTGACCATAACAGAATAGAGTTGGACTACTGCATTCCTTTATCTGGGCAGTGTGGTCCTGTTAATGTGATTTGATAAAGTCAAGACAAAACCAGAACTTGGCTAACATAACCTGGTTTTCTCATGGGTGGTTTGTCAGCTACCTGCCAGGGAAATGGGCAAAGACGTTAGTTGTGCTTTGCGGGTGGGCTCAAGCCATTAGTGATCCCCAAGTTAAATCACAATTCCATTCTTTGCCCCTTGCATGGTGTGAAGCATTGGGAGCCACAATCAATACTTGGATCTTCCAAAGCACAGTTCCCTTTTACTTCTTTGAAAGTATACATCAGGGAAAATTTTGTCTGGCCCAAGATCGATCACAGACTATACAGACAGTACTAGTCTCTGCTTCTAGTGACAGAGAAAGACATAATGAACTTCCCTGTTACATTAATTATAGTTTATGCCATGTATTTAATAGATGTCACCCAGTCTGCATTTTTATAGTCATGATACTCTGTACACCCTCTTCAATTAATAATAATTTTAAAATAATAATGATCGTTTATATATAGCATTTTCACCACCACCACTGGAGCATTGAGTGCATTTGTATGATACAATAAATCACTTTCAAATGCAAATTATAACAGATTTTTAAAGGAGGAGGGGAAGGGAGAAAGATGTAGGCAAAGGGCAACCAGTAATATATCACCTAAACCTCCTGGAGAATAAGAAAGCCTCCACTTTTTTAACAGGGAGAGAAAAAGATTAATAGCTCAAAATTTACTGAGTACTTATCACAAGGGATCCCCAACCATTCTGCCCCCTCCCCAACTGTGGAATGTTAAAAACGTGTTATGGGCACAACTGCAAAATGATTTCTAGGGGAGAGGGACTAGTTGTAAAATGGGTGCCATGGAAGTGTGGATATGCCAAAAAAAAAAAAAAAATTGACGGACCACAAAAGGTCCCTTTCTGTGTTTGTTGTTAGGTCTCTCTCTCTCTCTCTCTCTCTCTCTCTCTCTCACACACACACACACACACACACACACACAGAGGCATGCTACTCCCTTTGGGAGGGGGCACAATTACTAGTAAAAAAAGAAAACCTGGAAAAGAAAAAAACTATAGGAGGGGCCTTGCAGAAAGAAAAAAATAGGAAGAAAATATTGGGGGAGTGGGAGAAAGCAAACATTCAAATGAAGAAGCATTTTACTTCGCTGCCATGGAAGAAAATAGATGAATTTTCAGCAAACTTGCAGGAGAGCCCACCGCAGGGGAGGAAGAAAATATTTGATATTATTGTGTGTGGTTGTTTCAAATCATGGATGGCCACCTCCTCTTACTGAGATAAATGGAAATATGCACTATCACTTAAACTGGTACATTTTCACAAATTTTACAGATTTACAAATTATTTTTAAGTTCAGTATGTCAAAGTGACAGTATGCACAAGATGGCTGGGGCTCTGGGAACACTAAAATTATGATGTATGTATATATTAATATTAAGAGTATTAGGCTTTGTGGGACCAATGGCAGCTACTGGCTCTAATATCAGTAGGACAATAAACCTGTTTTCAGGTTTAGTCTGAACTTCAAATGAGCTATCCAAGGCATCAAACCTATATATTGAGTCTGAATTTCAGTCCCTTGGGTAACTCCTTTACCATTTAGACTAAAATAGTGGGCAAAGTTACCACCTCACTTATATTGGATCCGCCAGCTGCCACAGTATAATACTAGGCCCTTTGGGCATCTCTATGTTAATCCTATGTGTTGTTACTAAAATTTGTTCAGTATGCAGAAAATCCACATTATCCACCCCACTCTCAACCACATGTGTGTATGTATAGAGACACAAATACGTACGATTTTGGAATTGATATACCCAACCTCACCTCTTAGTGGCTTGACAGGAGCCCACCCTCTGATATCAGTTTTGGCTCTGAACTCTCAGGGAATGGGAAGCAGCTGACTTGACAACACAAACTGTGATAGCCACAGATGACAAGTTGGAGATGCAATGGGAAAATCACAAATGAATAAAGGTACTAAGGGCAGACAGCCAAGAGTCTGAGTTTTTAAGAACAGGTTCCAAATATAGCCAGGATCTTAGAAAACCAAAAGTAGAGTCTTTAAAACACAGCCCATTACAGTGGAGATTGCTAACATTAAAAAGAGAGAGAGTAGATACCTACACACACCCTTACCCCCACGCTGGCCTTTGCAATTTAAGCAATACCACGAGAAAAACTGAGTTCTCCCTTGGTATTGTTTGGCTTCAGTGCCTTTCCCATCCAACCATACTTCTTTGCATTTTAAGCACTCTAGCATGATGTAGGCCAAAAAGCAGAGTACAAATTGAAATAAATACAATAATTTGTTTGTTTGTCTGGAGTATTTAGTTTATTACTCCTCAGTCCTCAAGAGAGTCCCAGAGCAATTTACAAAAGAATTTTTAAACACTGTAAACAATCAGACAATAAAATTATGTGCTCAGCTTTTCTGAAGACACATTCCCCATCTTCCTTCATCCCAAATCCTTCAGGACCCTGTTAAGTATGCCATTGCTCTTCTTTGTCCTTATTTTAAATCCCTTATTTAGATGGGTCAAGATACATGGGACCAAAAGTATTCTCCAGCACTGGGACAGGACTGCAGTGTTTTATAACTGCTCTCTAATATTTTTATTTTCACCAGTCGTGTTTTAGACCCATTTCAGTGCTGTGCCTGAAATGTTATTGTTTTCTCTCTTTCCACTGTCTGCTTGGTGCACGAAGCAGGAATCCTTGGCTGTTCTTTGTGACTCCCAGAGATGTTTCTTGGGAAAGCTGTAACTAACTCAAAGTCTATTGACTTGTGAAAAGTTTAGAATTGTACATTGCAGTGTACATTTCTGTGTATTTCATTGCCTGAGGTCCCACTTGTTGTTGCCTTATTCAATTTATGTTTTGTTCTTGTTCAGTTTTGTTCATCCACAGTTCTTTTTCTTGCCATTGCTAAACTAAATCATTGGTTCATCTGCAGCATTTGCCATCTCACTGCTCACACCTCTTCCAGACTATTAATAAATATCCTTGACATTATTTCCCAACTTGAACAATGCATGCATATGTGCATGCCCACACTCACTTTTATAATCTGCTGCACTTCCTGATAATACAGCCAGGATCATCCTCTATGCATGCCATGCTGTACCTGTTATAAGTTACAGTTTTTATACTGATAGGGACATATCTGCCATGAATGTCTATTAAAAGACCTAGTGCTTGTACCTTCCCACTCTTTCATCAGATAAAATGAGTTTGTGCCAAAGCAGCGGTCTTCACAGTTTCTTCTTCCAAGGAACACTTTTCTCTTTAACTCATATTTTGGGAAACAGAGGCATGCCTGCCACACAAAACCACAGTACATTGCCAAGGATTCTTGTGCAGGTTTTGTTGGTACCCGTTTCACTGTCAGGATCCTAAGTGAAATCAAAGCATCGTTCTGCTTGGGACAGTCTGTATCGATGAAACAGACTACCCCCCTCCCCTGACATAAAAAGTGGAAATTCAAAATCCATTTTGTTATTATACTTGGTTTGTTGCTGGAATTTATGATCTCACCCATTTTGAATCTCTGTTAGAGCTTTTGTTGCCTACATGCCACTTGATAATTGTAGGTTTTTGGGAAAGACTGAATCATATGCTCTTGATTTTTTTTAGTCATTTATTAATGCAAATGTTTTAAGCATATGCTCAAACTGTCACAGTTTGGTAGAGACAGTCCTAATTAATCCTCTGTTGTCCCACAACAGAGGCAAGTGGAGAGGAAGGGATACAATTTTGCCCTCCCCAGTAGACTTAGACAGAAGCAAATAGCTGCATCCTACCTGGGTTTTGTGTCTCTGTGTGTAGAAGTATTGTGAATCTTTATAATCTAATAGTGGGTGTTAATTCTCCTCCACCCTTTATGGAGTGTCTTGACATGTTGAGACACCCTTTCTTGTCAAGAAAAATAAATCTTAGGAGTTTATCAGATGGGAGCAATTTCTCTTTATTTCGAATGGAGCCAATTGGAGCCAATTCGAATTCACATGAATTTGCTAGTTTAGCGAATTTACGTGAATTCCAGTTGCGTTCGGAATGCGTTCAGAATGACTTCCCATTACCCAAAAATGACTGCTCATTGCCCAGAATTGCGTGAGATGCTTTAATATGAAATAACGTAAAACCCATGATTGCATTCAGAATTACTTCTCTTTCGCCCGAAATTGCGTGAGATACTTTAAAACGCAATAACATGAAACCCCATGATTGCATTCGGATTGCCATTAGATTATACTTCCAATTACCAACATCTGATAAACTCCTTAGAAGCATTCCTAGTAGCTTCAGATCAGGAAGTCTCCAAGCAGCAATACTTATGTGAATCACAATTACACAATGACGCTTCATTTCACCCCTGACTCTCCAACCATTACCCCTAGTAGCACATTCAACATCAACTCCTTGACTACTGGTCTCCAAGTTTTTTGCAGGCTTCAAAAACAGGGTTCAAATCCTCCTGTACTGCTTGTAAGCACCATTTTGTAGCTGAATGCAGAAAGGGAAGAACTGAGAGCCCACATAAATGCAGCAGCACGCACATAGCTCCTTCATCTAGCAAGGAAAGCAACTTCCTCATAAAGCAGGTGCTGGGCAAGGCAGCAAAGTGGTGACTTCCTTTCACCCTTTGGAGGGGGACAGCGAAGGAAAATGGAGGTATTTGGGCTTGCCTTGGCAGGATGGGCTATGTCCTAGGATGCAGTCTGGGGGAAAGAATTGACCCCTGGCCCCCATGAAGTTGCTTATTTCTCTGTTAAGTACCGGGTGCCTTTTGAACATTGCACACTACAAAGAACTGGTCACCCTCCCCCTGAGAATTGGTTTTGCATAGATCAGTAGCTTGGGCTCCTGTATTTGCCCCAGTGTAGATGAACCCTCCTCAGAGACCAATGTGATCAACACACACCACTCACACATACACACAATTTGGCCAGAAGACCTGACTGTAGCATCCCATTAGGACTCAATAATAATAAGATAATAATATCTCAATAATAATAATAAGGAGGAGGAGGAGGAGGAGGAGGGGGGGGAGTTAAAATTCGTCAAGAACAGTAAAGACAAGGTGCAGTCTCATGGACAGTGCGAGTGCAAATCCCCAATGGATGAAATCAAGAGATTTAAGCGGGGGGGGGGGGGAAACAACTAAGGTTAATTCCCCAGTTCCATTTGCATTTTCAGGGCCGGGAGTTGATATTTCATTTATTCCCTCTTCAAGGGAAGGCCTGCCAGAAGAGATGCATCTTTAAGGCCTTTTTGAAGCTGGCCAAAGATGTAATGAGATGCATCTCGTGCGGCAGGCCGTTCCAAAGCTTGGGCGCGGTAGCTGAAAAAGTCCTCTGGGAGGTCTGCGACAGCCTAGTTTTCATAGGCTTCAGAAGATTACTCCCAGAGGACCGAAGTGTGAGGGCCGGTTCATATGGGAAGAGGCGGTCCCTAAGGTAAGACGGGACTGAGCCATGTAGGGCTTTAAAGGTTAGTACCAACACCTTGTACTGTGCCCAGGAACTAATGGGCAGCCAATGGAGAGCTTTAAGCACTGGTGTTATGTGTTCTCTCCTTGATGTTCTTGTAATAAGCCTGGCTGCTATGTTCTGAACTAATTGAAGTTTCCGGGTCAGGCACAAGGGTAGCCCCATGTAGAGCGTGTTACAGAAATCCAGACGTGAGGTTACTAGAGCTTGTACCACAGATTCCAGGTCTTTCGTATCCAGGAAACGGTGCAGCTGGCGTATCAACCGAAGCTGATAGCAGGCGCTCCTGACTACCACATTCACCTGACTAGTCATGTGAAGCGATGAGTGGAGGAGTACCCCCAGACTGCGTACAGAGTCCTTAGAGGAGAGTGTGACTCCACCCAGGACTGGAGGCTGTATTCCCAAGCCTGGTTTCGGACCAGTAACTGTTAGTACCTCCGTTTTGTCTGGATTTAGCTTCAATCTGTTTTCCCTCATCCAATCCATTACCGCTGCAAGGCAGTCATTAAGAGGAGAGACGCCATCTGAAGTCTGAGCCAATGATCAGGCCATGGAGAGATATATCTGAGTGTCATCAGCGTACTGAAGACACTGAGCTCCATGCCTCCGAATGATCTCACCCAGCGGCATCATGTAGATATTAAATAGCATCAGGGACAGGATGGCGCCCTGATGCCACAATTAAGCTCGATTTTGTAGGAGCAACTGCCCCCGAGCCTCACCCTTTGGGATCTGTCAGAGAGAAAGGATCGAAACCACTGAAGGGCAGTGCCTCCGATTCCCAACTCCCTCAACCAACCCAAAAGGATGGAGTGATCTACAGTATCAAAGGCCACTGAGAGATCCAAGAGCACTAACAGGGTCACACTACCCCTGTCAATGCTCAAGCAGAGGTCATCGGTCTGAGAAACCATGGCAATCTCCATGTCCTGTCCTGAAGCCGGTTTGGAATGGATCAAGATAATCGGCTTCGTCCAAGACTGCCTGGTGTTGGGTGGCAACTGCCCTCTTGATCACCTTGCTTAAAAATGGGAGCAAGGACACTGGTCTGTAGTTGTTTCTATCCAGGGGATCAAGGGAGGGCTTTTTCAGGATGGGCTTAATCGCCCGCTCCTTGAGGCAAGATGGTAAGATGCCCTCCCTGAGGGATGCATTGATCGTGTTCCGAAGAAACACTCTCAGTGCATCCCCTCCCTGGACGACCAGCCAAGATGGACAAGGATCGAGAGGGCAAGTCATCTTCTGCATACTTCCAAGTAGCTTGTCCACGTCATCGGTACTTACAGATTGAAACTCATCCAGTAATGTGACAGCAACGGAGTTGCTAGACACCTCACTTATAGGATCTGGAGAAAAGGTGGCGTCCAAGTCGGCTCTTATCCGAGAGATTTTATCTGCGGATAAGTTGTTAAACGCATCGCAGCAGGCCATCGTAGGGTTAAGGAGGATTTGGCGCAGGGGGAACCTGCGTCACCTCTCCAACCACCCTGAACAGTTCCACTGGGTGGGACTCTGCAGACGCAATGCGTGCAGAGCAGAAAGATTTCCGCACTGCACGCAAAGCCTCCCGATAGGCGCGAAGATGCTGCCTATGGCGAGTCTTGTCGGATAGGAGTCGAGTCTTCCACCACTTGCGCTCTAGTCGTCGTCCAACCCGCTTCATCTCCCTGAGTTCTTCTGTGTACCAGGGTTTATGGTTAGGAGCGGGTTGGAGAGGATGCTCAGGGGTGATCACATCGATAGCCTTGGGGATGATGGTGTTCCAGGTGTTTACCAAGGCTTCACTCAATCACCAGCATTGCCAACCATTAAACCCTCTAGGGCCTTCTGGAAACTGATTGGTTCCATGAGCCTTCGAGGGCGGACCATTCTAATGGGTCCGCCACCCCCGGGGGACGAAACACTGATTTTAGTTCCACCTTGATCAGAAAGTGATCCGTCCATGACAGAGCAGAGGTTTTGGTTACCTCAGCCCATGGATACTCCTGTTCCATACTAAAAACCCCGTCGAGTGTGTGACCTGCACAATGGGTCGGCCTGTCGACCAGTTGGAATAGGTTCATGGCAGCCCTGGTGGCGCAGTGATTAAATGCCTGTACTGCAGCCACTCACTCAAAACCATAAGGTGGCAAGTTCAAGACCAGCATAAGGGCTGAAGCTCGACTCAGGCTTGCATCCTTCCGAGGTTGCTAAAATGAGTACCCAGATTGTTGAGGGGCAAATAGCTTACAGTTGTAAACCGCTTAGACACTCCTTAAGGGTATGAAGTGGTATATAAATGAAGCTGTTTGTTTTTTGTTTTTGTTTTTTGTTTGTCATAGATTCCATGAATTCCCGAGCTGCTCCAGATAGATCAGAAGGGCTCGTCTCGAGAGGGATGTTGAAGTCACCTAGGACCAAAAGCCTGGGTGTCTCCAACAGCAGCTCAGAGACCAGCTGAGTCAGCTTGGTTAGGGAGTCTGTTAGGCAACGGGGTGGCCGGTATACTAATAGAATCCCCAAACTATCCCTGGTCTTCAGGCTAAGGTACACACGCTCGATGTGGCCTGTTTTCCAGACAGGCTTCCTGATCAAGGTTAGGTTGGTTTTATGGACTATAGCAACGCCGCCACCCTGCCTACTTTCCCTTATCTGCTCACTGACCGTATAACCAGCTGGGAGAGCCTGCACCCATGTTGCAGCGCTGGCGTCTCCCAGTCAGGTCTCGGTAAATGCATTTCCATCTCCCTCTTCCCCCCCCCCCCCCCGTCCCACAAGCAGACAGCATGAAAGAAAGGGATGTAACCTCTTGTAATGTATTCCTTTCTAATGGGTTCCAAGGCAGGTTATTCGTTCAGTTTCTAGGCCCCAAGGACTATCTGTATTTGCCCCAGTGTAGATGAGCAAATCAATAGATTGCAGCACAAATTCTGTTTATTATCTCAGTGGAAGACAAAACACATTTAACAACATAACTTATAAAGGCCCAATCAGAGCTATGCCAGATGCCATCCCGTAGGACCAAACCAATTCATGGTGGAAGCAGAGTTTCAAGGGGAACACTGGAATGTTCCACCACAGTCCTCACAGGAGCCCAAACCTTCTGCAACACCTTTAGACTATTGCCATCCCTTGGGGTCTCACTTCACTCAGTGAGTCACTCCCTCACTTACATACAACAGCAGCACATTAAAGGGATTTAAACGCGAAACTTTCATGAGCAATTGCCTTATTTCATTCAAAGAATATAAGGGGGGAACTGGATGATGAAGTCTCCCATTTGCAAGCTGTCCATGTTTATCCACTGCTTCTTCCATTTTTTTTCCTTACTTCAAAAAATCTGTCAAGGAGGGAAGGATAGAATAGCTGCACAATCTGTTTGGACTGATGGGACCAGGAGCTGTCCATCTGGAAGCACCCTATGTGTCAACGTCCATTCCATCATCTGCCCCCCCCCTCCCCCGCATCTGTACAGCCAATTGCCTCCTCTCTGAAAATACTTGCAAAGGCAGGTATTCCAGAGTTGTTTTGTTAAAAAAAAGATCTGCAGCTTTGCAGGCAAGTGGGTGGGAGCAAACACATGAAGGGGAAGGGGAAAATGCACACTTCCAAGCAAGCAAAAAACAAAACACTCAATTATGCTGCGTAAGTGAGAGCAAAGGAGAGAAGTAAGGTAGAGAAGAGAACCTGCAATTCACTCATATTTATCTCAGTGTTGCAAGAGGAAAACCGAAACAATGTGCACCCAAATTCTTGTCTGCCACACTGAGTAGGGGAGCCTTTGCTTTGTCACATAGAACCCCAAGGAGTCCTGAGACAACATGCCTGCAGGCATTCTAGATAGAGGAATGTTGACAATGTGTTCAAGTTTTTAAAGCCAGGCTGTTTTGTGCAAAGTGACTTTTCCTCCAAGCTTCCTGTAACCAAAGGTCTCATTTGTGAGCTCTGCAGAGAGGCCAGAGCAATCCTTAGACCAGACATGGCATGAGGCCAGATAGAGATCACCTCATGCTACATATCCTATCAACTGAATCACATAACACAGCCTGAACTTTATATGAATGATGGTGGTGATAATGGTGATAATGCTATGGATGAACAAATATCTATTACTGTTTTGTTATAATGTGGGTAAGCAGTGGGAGTAAAATTGCTTCCAGCAGATCTGGGATTGATATAAAGTTGTACATTTGCTGAGGGTGTGGCCATAGTTTGAAGACATAGGATAGAATATGGCATTAAGTGTGGCCCTCTGCTGGGCTTTCCACAACCTGTCTCAAACGTCATTTTAGTCTCTCCACCAGTGTTTTTGTCACAGCAACAGCATAGCCTGTATTCTACTGGAGCAGTCAGGCTTCCATTGAATCCTATGGTTCTTCAACCCCCAGATCTTAAGCATAGGAATGTACCCTAAAGTATACCAATAGCAATAGCACTTATATTTCTGTCCTGTTTTGTAGTGCTAATCGCTCTCTGAATGGTTTACAATGTGTTAGCCAATTGCCCCAACAAGCTGGGTATTCATTTTACTGACCTACGAAAGGATGGAAAGCTGAGTCAACCTAGAGCTTTCTGGGATTGAATTTACGATGTTGTGGGTACAGTGTCAGCATTTAACCACTCTGCCACCGAAATATCGTTTTGTTTTTTATGCTGTGCAACAAAAATTCCATCACTTCTTTCTTTCCACAGTCCATTCTCATAGCTTATTACTTGCCATTTAAGAATGGTTTATAATAGGAATTGTATTAATAATTAGATACTAATAATAATCATATCTAATACTCATAGTATTATAGAATTGGAAGAAATCTTAAGGGCCATCTAGTGCTGCCATATAGGAATCCGTATCTAAAGCACCCCAAAGAGGTGGTAATCTTTGTTTTAAAAAACTTTAACAAAGAAACTGTAACACTTTCCAAACTATTCCACTGCCTAATAGCTATTACCATCAGGAGGTTCGTCTTAATGTTCAGATGGAATCTCTGCTCTTGTAATTTGAATCCATTGCTTGATGTCCTGACCCAGTCTCTGGAGCAACAGAAAACAAGCTTGCTCCATCTACAGTTGGCCCTCCTTAACCACAGATTTTTTATCCACAGATTCAAACATATACAGCTTGAAAATATTTTTTAAAAGTATAAATTCCAAATAGGAAACCTTGATTTTCCATTTTATATAACGGACACCATTTTGCTCTGCCATTATATTTAATGGGACTTGAGCATCCATGGGTTTTGTTATCCATGGGGGATCATGGAACCAAACCCCAGCGGATAACAAGGTAACACTGTACTACATGGCATCCTTTCAGATGTTTAAAGATGGCTATCATTTCACTTGTTGTATCATGAGGTAATGGAGCCAGCATGATGTAGTGTTCTGAGTGTTAGACTAAGACTCTGAGAGACCAGGGTTTGAATCTCCACTTGGCCATGGAAACCCAGTTGGTGGCCTTGCCATTTCACTCTCTCATAGCAATGGCAAACTTTATCTGAATAAATCTTGCCAAGAAAAACCTAGGATAAGTTTGCTATAAGTTAGAATCAATTTGAAGGCATATAGCAACAACCATAATATAGTAAGTAATATGTCACTATATTAACCATGTTGATACTTTTCTCGTGAGTTCTTGCCCTACCACTGTAACCTGAGCATGAAAAAGAATTACTACACTTTTCATGCCAAAGAAAAAACTTTTGTTTAAATTTTTTAAAGTTCTGTCTTTTTTTAAAGATGTGGTCAGGGAGGCAGGCAGATCTTCCCTAATCATAGCCTTCCCATTGTGATGATCTTTCATATCTTTGCCCATCCATCTTTTTGTTTCCTTTTGCGAATGAGCAAGACAGTTTTAGTTTCTGAATCTAAGATCTATTTTTCCACAGCAAACATTCTCAAAGTTCTTGGATGTTACAGTATGACTAAGCTAGGCACAATTCCTTGCCAGAATTCCAAGCATACCTGCTATAACAAAATGTCTGTCTCCCCACCCCCACCCCCCACCCCCCAACGATTTCACAAGGCTAGCTGTAGGACAATTGCTAGAAAATGTTTCTTGGAGCTGACCTAGTCAAGGAAATGAGTGCCAAGCCTCGAGGCCCACATGTGGCTTGAACCAGTGCCACTGGCCATTTTGGAAGAGATTTCCATCCTTTCTACAACTGTCCTTTGGCAACGGTAGGCAGTCTGGAACTGCAGGCTGTATCTCCTCTTCCATTCAGCCAGCCATATCTAATAGACTTTAACTCCAATTGCATTCTTATTTCTCAAGACCCCTATATTTTTTCTTCTTCTAAATGGCCATTTCTCTGCCCTGGATAGATCCATGCCCTGTTCAGATCAGTTTGCTGGACTCTTAGGTATACCTGCTACTGGCCGCCCTCTTCTCCCTGCCTTGTACTTGTTGACCCAGCTTTCTTTATCTGGCTAGCTTTTACTTCCTTTGGAGATTAAAGCCTGGCTGTGAAAAATGAACACTCTTTATATTTCATTTGTTTATATTTTGTTCTGAAAATGTTGTCAGAGTGTATAAGAATAGAGGCCAAAGGTGATTCTTCAGCCTGGAAACCTAGTCTTGTGAGCCTCTGTAGAATTTGCATGTTTTAAGCCTCAGGGCCTTGTCAGGGACAAGTTGAGAGGAGACCAGTACTGGTGCAGGTAAAACTTAACAGTTAGATTGGCTTGACCTGGTATAAATACCAGGAGCCTGTCCTTCTCTTGGTTGTTCTTGTGTGCCTTCAAGTCATTTTTGACTTATGACAACCCTATCAAGGGATTTTCTAAACAAAATTTGTTCACAGAGAAATTGCCTTTGCCTTCCTCTGAGAGGGTGTTACTTGCCAAAGTCACATTCCATGGATGAACTGGAATTTGAACCCTGGTCTCTCAGTGTTCTAGTCCAACATTCAAACTACTGCATCATGTTTGCTCTCTGCTATTACTAGCTACTTTTTGCCTGTTGCTGTTTAAGCTCTAATTTCTCCAAATCAAGCCACTGAACTCACTGATAATCCCAAACTGAATAATACACATAAACATGCCAAGCTATATTTGGGTACAGCTGTTTACACTTGGAAGAGTGGGGCAAATCCTCGGTTCCTGGTGAACCTACAGAGAGCAAGCTTCTTCCTGCTTCTGGTTACAAGCACTGGCACTGCCAGCTACCCCACACGGCACTAGCTAGTGTACACACAATGACTGTACCAGGCTCAAAAAACACCAGGAGACCATACTAGTGCAATAGTGGGAGGGATAACTGCTGGCAGGTGTGTGTGTCTGTATGTGGTATAGGAGTGAAAATAATATTCAAAAATATTTGAAAGATGAACAAAAATATGTTTCTTGAGTGCTGGAAAATCCTGAGGAGGGGAAAGCTAGACTAATGAGAAACTTCAGTTATTTATTTATTTATTTATATCCCACCCTTTCCCAAACTGGGATTCAGGGTGGCTCACAACATTAAAAATAACACAGTATAATTAAAAGCATACAAAAATAGTAAATTAAAATAGAGTTAAATCATTACAATATTAAAACAAGTTACATATTAAAAAATAAAATACAATTAAAAAGATAAAAAATGTTAAAAATACTTAAAACCATACAACAACACCCCATCCCATGCTTTAAAACAGTTAGGTACTTATTCTGCACGAAATTCACACATGGTTTTTTTTTTTCTTTCTTTTTTTTCCTTCACAGAAAACAGTATTTTTTGTGAAAGTCACAGCATTTTGTGCCCGGAAACTAACTTCTGTGCATCAGTATTTTTATTGTGCAGCAAATGCTGCTTCCCAGGCAGAAAATGCTGTTTTCTGCAGAAAAATATCACATGCAGATTCTGTGCAGAATAAGCCAGGAACTGCAAATAACCTTCAAAAACTATTCACTTTTTGAATACGTTTTCATAGGAGGAAGAACATTTCTAAAATTACTCCTTACTTCCTTCAAGAATGGAATCTCGCCTTTGACACTCTCCTCAGTCACCCTCAGCAGCTCTCCTCCCACAAAATGGAGCTTAATGGCAGGCACTCCACCTAGGTCTCAGCTTCCTACTTTCCATTATAACCCAAGGGATGGTCAGTGCTGCAGCAAAACCAGCTCATTTGCTGTGTTCCCCTTCTGGAAACTGACAGCAGTCATCCATCATTGGGCAAGTGAAGCAGAGAGGTGGAGGGGCAGCAGTCACCAACAGAGCATATGGACATGCAGGCACACTGCTTGGCTGTTTGGAAGGGGTGGCAGGGCAGAGGGAGCAATGTGTGAGCTGCAGGGGCTGCTACTTTTGTGTTTGATGGGAAGTGATGGACTCATCAGCCTGTTGTCAGTCCATGCCACTTTTGTAGTCATGAACAGAGTGGAAGTAACTTGGGGAAATTACTATAATCTTAAAAAAAATAGTAACATCTTCAAGTCTGGTTGTAAATTTCTTCTATATGATTTCTACATTTTGCTGTCATGCAAATTTGGGTGTATTTTTGTACACAACTTTCCCTACATACACATTTGCTTAACATTCAAATTTTTGTAGGCACTTTCTGAGCCATGCGCTATAGTTCAAAATTTGGAGAAGTAAATCCAGTCCTAAGGATAGGTGTGTGATTGATTCCCTTAAAAATGAAGCACAGATAAAATAACTGCGCATCCCAAGTCTGTTTTCTAACAGACAGCCATCTTATTTTGCCACAGCATAAAAGGGAGGGGAGGGAGAAGTCTAAAAGTCCTTTTGAGAAGGATTGATTTATTTCAGCATTCTGTTTTCTGGATATCAATAAATGTCTTCAAATGCTTTGATGGAGCCAATATTGGAATATTACTGTGTTGGTGTTGGTGTCTTCAAGTCATTTCTGACTTATGGTGACTCTAAGATGCTTCCTACCACAAGATTTTCTTGGCAATATTTGTTTAAAGTGGGTTTGCTTTCCCCTTCTTCTGAGGCTGAGAGTGTGACTTGCTCAATGTCACCTAGTTGGTTTCTATGCTGAGCAGGGATTCAAATCTTGATCTCTAGAATCATAGTCCCAATGTTCAAACCACTGCATCATGCTGTGGCTCTCAATATTAATACAGTACCTGGAGTTTATTGTGCTATTGAGAGCCAGTGTTCTTTAGTGGTTTGAGCATTGGACTACGACTCTGGAGATCAGGGTTTGATTCCTCACTCAAGCATAAAAACCCACTGGGTGACCATGGGCAAGTTACACTCTTTCAACCTAAGAAGATGGCAATGGCAATCCCCCCTCTGAAAAAACCTGCCTAGAAAACCCTACGATAGGTTCACCTTAGGGTCACCATATGTAAAAACGACTTGGAGACATGCAACAACAAATGGTTCTATTGTCTCCATTATGGTACCTGAAGAAGTGGGTTGATATCCACAAAAGCCCATGCTGACATAAATCAGTCTAGATCCCCTTTCTTCCACCTCCCCACACCCCATTTTCCACTTTATCCCTGGTCTGTGTGGCTCCTTGCTGTGGTATGCATCTGAGAATGCTTGCTTGCATTCTGGCACAGGGAAGTCAAATCGGAAGGTCTACACCATTGTCCCATAGCTGGTGAACAATGGCTAGCAACAGGAGCCAAAAAGGCATCCACATCAGCCTCAGATATCCTCCACTGATAATTTTTGGGGGAGCCAATTGGTTGTCTCAAAGAAGGTGTGTCAGTGCTTTTGTAGATGAATGGTATAATGTGTGTGTGTGTGTGTGTGTGTGTGGAGTCTAGGTATGCCAATTCAGAAGTAAGTCTTTGATTTTATTAGAACCTGGAAATTGTTTCATTAGTTTTATTCAAGGAGACATTAATGTAAAGAAGTGAATATATACATTATGCATAGTACAAATATATTGGATCAGAGTATTGAAGGGGAAAAATTACAGTAGAGTCATCCCTCCTGATTCACAGTCTTGCTGTTCATGCCCCTCAGTCTTTCATGGACGACAAGCCGAGAGGGACATAACGGTGCACAGGCCCAGGAGTGCCTCCAATACTGGTGATTTTGCCGATTCATGCGGCAAATTGGAAGGGACAACTGTATATAATGTATGACTTGATTCTTTGGTTGTTTTATTCAGTTATGCAAAATATTTTTTCTGATAGAAACTACAATAGCCACTAAAATTATTATTAACTAACATCAACTGACATAAAGCTGAAACATTATCTGTGAATCACCACAGGTTGATATGAATGAAATCCAGACCATTTCCACCTCCCCGTTTCTTTTTATTTATTGACTACATTTTATCTATAGCTTCTTTTCTTCCTACAACAACTTGTGAGGTAGGTTAGGCTGCAAGTTGGTCAGCCAATGAGCTTCATGGCTGAATAGCGACACAAACTCCATCCCAGTCCAACACTGTCTGTTTGTTTTTCTTACTGAAAAACTTTTGGTTTGAACCAGTGGTTGTCAAACTTTTTACTCTTGTCACCCCTTTACATCTACATGCAGATGTCATGTCCGCTCCCCCACTCAAAGTAGTATATGAATAAAAACATTTTGTTTAGTGTGTGTATTTTCATTCACACATTCATGTATATTCATATTGCAACATTTTATAAGGAAATAAAATTGTTCAAATTTGAAGAGATTTATTTAAATAAATTCAGTATTTAACTCAACATATGTATAGATTTTACATATTAAAAAAAGTTTGGGAAGAGGAGGAGAAGAGATCAGGGTGTCCAAAGGCCGAAAGACACCAGTAGTAAATGTCAACTTGCAAGCGGTGTGGGTGTGTGGCGTTTAGATGACACATGCCCCGACAATGCCCCCAAGCCAGTGCCAAGCCGCCTACCTGACCAGATGACAAGCCTCATTTTAATGCTCCAGTGATGCAATATTCAGACAGCACATGCCACAGGAGCACAAAAGTGCGACTGCTGCAGCAGAAAAGGGGTCTTTTTTCCACCCCAAAAAGGAGTGGTATTTTGCTGCTGTGTGTGATTGCCATGGCCCCAATCTGGTGCTCAAAGGAGCAGCATTAAGCTGCCTCTGTAGGGCTGTCTGTACCGGCCCTAAGTCTTGTACATCCCTCGAGCAACTCTTGTTACCCCCGGAGGTCCCACCCCACCATCGTGAGAACCAGTGGTTAAATGCAATAATATTCTGAAAATAGTGTGTTTGCTGGGAAGGATGGATGGATGGATAGATAGATAGATAGATAGATAGACAGGTAGAAATCACCCGTGTACATTATTATAATATAAATACACACAGCCAGCCAGTGTGGTGTAATGGTTTGAACACTGGACTACAACTCTGGAAACCTCACTCAGCCATGGAAATCCACTCAGTGACCTTGGCCCAGTCATACTCTCTCAGCCTCAGTGAAGACAAAGGCAACCCCTTCTAAACAAATATTGCCAAGAAAAGTCCATGATAGGGTCACATTAGGGTTGCTGTAAGATGGAAACAACTCGAAGACAGACAACAACAACCTGAGCCTTAAGTCTCTGCATACTTCTCCTAGTTGCTGGTATACATGATTGCCAGTGAGATTTAGCTCCAGCTGCTGTTGCAGCTCCGGCTGTAATGCATTTTGTTCTCTTGTCTTCCCAGCCCAGATATAAAAGTCTCTGGTCTATAATTGCCATGTTCACCCATGGTATCTTTCTTAACCTAGGAACTTTACACTGGCTGTCCTCCAGTGTGCTAGTAAAGCAGCTGTTTTTAATGATAAATTATACCTTTTTGTTAGTGGCCCTGATACTGTTGCTCCTGAAACTCTTCCTAACTCAATGATAAAACACCATTTGACCCTGGTGATTTATGAGCGACACACAACTCTTATGTGGCCAAAGAAGCCATTCTCTACATACTTGCCAAGAAGAATACCCTTTGGGTGGAAGCTTCCCCAGCTTTCTCTGAGAGAAGCAGCTAGTTTTAAAATGCCTGTGTGCAAAGCCTGATATTATTCCTTTCAACTCTTTTAAAGCACTTGGCTGTAGAAAGTAAGGAGAGATGTCTACCTACCTGCCTGCCTATGTGCCTGCCTGGAGGCTGCCACTGCAAATCTTTTTTGCTGGGTTCAGATCATTCAAACCTGACTTTTATTTATAACTTCTCACTTTATAGGAGGCAGCTGGTAAGATGCTGTTTTTATGAATGCTCAAACTGAAAGCATTCAGAGCAGCAGGTATTTGCCCTCTTTGAATGAAATCAGGTCACACAGTCTAAAAAAGTAGCCTGGGAAACAGGGAAACAAGCCATTAGTTCTTTGCCCTTTTGTCAGAAGCTGGTTTCCTGACCCAGAAGAGATCCTATCACTTCTCCCTGCTGCAGATGTTGATCAAGTCAATTCAGCTAAAGAGATGAAGGTTTGCAGATGGAGGTTCAAGAGGATAGAAAAATTGGTCACAGTGCCATAAATTGTGCTAATGCATTTTATTTCTCAGCCTCTTCTCCTGAATAAACTGTTCTGTCAATTGCTTCTTTTCATATATTGCTAAATTGCCCACTGCTGCTTGATACCGAGGATAAACTAAAATAAAATTCCCCCTGCTTTGTGCATGCATACACAGAGAGAGAGAGAGAGAGTCTACTAGGTTAGCAGTCCATTATGCAGCCCTCAGAGAGAGGCATAGCCAATGTGATCTGGATTCAGATAATTCCAAGGCAAAGCACTGTGACAGTCACGAGTCGTCCAGACTCCTAGTGATAATCTTGTTGGACTGGTAGAGGCAAGGCGATATCTGAAGCTGAATAGGAATTTAAGGTTTGTTAGAGCACAGAAAGCCTATATTCGATATTAGCTGTGGGATTTTCTGCTTGCCAGGGTGGAATCCAAAGGAATGGTTGTTTTATAATACAATTTCAAATCATTTGCAAAGAGCACAGCACATGTGCCCCCTGCTGTCTTCTACTAATTTTAACTGCTGGCTTTTATTATAATAGTATTGAACAGAAATAGCAGCTAACATAACAGCATTAGCTGGAAACATTGCAACACATTATAGATGTGAATTAAGACTCATCTCATGCCCCAGGGAGAAACATTGACATATATGTAGCAGCACATGAAATGATAGTCACCTTGTGAAAAGACCATGCAAATCAGTCTTTTTAGTCTGATCCCGTGGATAGTTACTCAGAAATAAGGCTTATTCATTTCAGTGGGATTTACTTCCAGGCAAACGTGCATAGTTAACACTTTCAATTATGTTAAAGCTCAATTGGGTAACTTCAGGATTGGATTCATATATGTTTAAGTTTGGGATAATCAAAATCCTAAAGCCTTTTGAATTGTGACATGCATCATGGCATGAAAATACTGAGATTTACAGAGCAGGAGATGGCACATTTTTGTCAGTTATTATGTGACTTTGCAATTGAAATACTCTTTAGTTCCCTGATAAGTACTGTTTGGCCTTGGGGCCCTTGTTTATTTACTGCTGCATTAAACTAGCAAGTAGGAAAGGATATTTTCTCCAGGTATGTAAGAGCCACTTGGTTGGTATTCTGGGATGAGTAAGTTTTGCTTCAAGATGACAATGCAGATTAGCTTTTGTAAATGTGCTACCCATGAATAAAAAGATATGTATGGTCTACCAAAGTAGTACAAAAATTGGTGAATTAGTGGTTTTTGTAGCTTTATCTGCAGGTCTAAACTAACATGGCTATGAGTCTATCTAAAGGACCATTATCCTCCAATATAGTCCTGCTGTATTCTAAGATCTTAGGGGAGACTCTTCTCTCGGTCCCAGCACCTTCAAAAGTACATTTGGTGCAAACTCTATAGAGGACCCTCTCAGTGCCTGTTCTCAGGCTTTGGGACTATCTTCCCAGGGAAATTATTATGGCTCCTTTCTTGCTGCCCTTCCTTCTCAAGTGAAAACTTGTATTCCAACACCAATTAAGTGCTAGGGCTTTTAACAGCATGCTGCTTTGTTTGTTTTTATACTTCGTTTTTAATGGAACTGTTTTATATAGTTTTAACTCTATGGATAGTTTATATGAGTATGAATAAATGATGATAATATTGATGATATAACAACAACTATTGTTTTATTTTGTTTTGTTTTTTTAAAGTAAAGTTGCCCTTAGAGTTTACAGTTCCCTTTTCTGTAGCTGCAGTCCTGGACATGTTGTTGCTATCTTCTTTAACAGGCATCTAAATCTCTTTCTGTTAAATATCTATGAAACAGTTGGCATAGCATCACAAGTCTCCATGGAACATAGATAGCGGAACCATGTGTCTCACTTTCATCTAGCATGATGCTGTTGTTTTGCATTGCTTCTAGCATGTTTAAATATGAGCAATGGCTTCTTCCAGGAGACAGACAGAGAGAGAGAGAGAGATTGTTAGTTTCTTGATATGAGAGAGGAGTAAGCAACCATGAGCAGTAGGAGATGTGTAGATTTTTTTTCCTGCTTGATTTTATGAGTCCTGGGACCCCCCTGTTCCTCACACACATAGACACCTCCAGGAAGCATTATTCTCTCTTAAAACAAAACACAGCTTGACCTCCCTGCCACCCTAAACCTTTTATTTTGCACCCAAAGGGTATTTTAGGAAATCAGAAGGGAACCTCTGTACATGCCCAATGTCAAGATGGTGGTGATGCAGTAGATCTAGAGGGGAAGGGAGGAAGTGGCTCCCCAATTCCCAAGAAATTGTTCTAGTACAGTTAGCCCTCTATATCCATAGATTCTGCATCCATGGACTCCACCATCCATGGCTTGAAAGTGTCACCTCCGCACAAAAAATATCCAAAAAGTAAACCTTGATATTGCCATTTTAGATATGGCACACCTTTTGATTACATCATTTATATAATGGGACTTGAGCACCCATGGATATTGGTAACCATGGGGGTGGGTCCTGGAGCTGTGATATCACCATGTGGTATAATAACATAGTTCTGAGAATAGAAATTAGTTCTGAGAATAAAAAAGAAACTGTTTTAAAATTGTTGCAAAAAGATATGATTACAGTCAGATCTTTAGCAGGTATCCAACTACTTGGCCCTCTTTATCCACAGATTTTTGTATTACCTGTGTCTTCATGAGATGAATTGTGACTAGTCAGCATAAGGATTGGGAAATGCTAGGTTGGACAGAGTTCCCATGCCTTCCTTTATATTGAAGAGGAAATGTTAATGGGCTCAGGTTTTCTTGATCTGGTATATGCCCTACCTCCCCATCTTCCATTCCTATTAAATATACAGGGACACCGTTCTCTGTTGGACCCATCCTCCTAGTGAACAGGGTAGGCTCTACTAACCTTTCCTCATTTTTCCTTTATTGCATTAAGAAAAATCCCTCTACTAGCCTAAAATGTTAAGAAAGGGTGCTTACTACGATAAAAATTGCTCTCAGTAACTCAGAGGAGCACAGGGTGTTCTGTATTTATGCCTTCCTAGTTGCAATGCCTCATTTCATGCTACTTTATGCTTGGCCCCAGGCAGTGCAAATAACTCCCCCCTTGTACCCTCACCCTCCATGCCACTACAGAGTATAATAAGCAAGGGCTTCCTCTCCCTGCTGTCTCCTTGGCAGTTAAATTACACAGCAGCCTGCTGCATTGCTGATCATTCTACAACCTCTCTGTGGTGAAGCCTGTAATTTGCCATGTGGAAGAAAAAGGCATTTCATACTTCCTGGGGAGCCAGGTGAGGACAGTGAGCAAGGCAACCATGCAGCTACAGACATGCATCCCAGAATCCTCCAGCTAGAGACAGTAGCCCTTCAGAGGCATTGACATCTGTTCAAAATGAAGTCTTTCCTGTTCCAGGCCTTACTTTCCTCATATTGTCCAATAAATTGTGGACACTTTGGAGAACTGTTTTTCAATAATTTTAATTATGTGTTACTTTAAAATAACATATTGACCCTGAGCCCATTTACACTACACATTTGTAACACTATGATTCCCTTTAACAGCAACAGCAGCAACAACAATGATAAAGATTTAATTTTATGTCACCTTTCCCATAGGATCAAGGCAGCTCATAACATTAGATAAAACATAAAATACAATTAAAATACATCCCATTAATTACACCCCCCCCCCAACCTTACCACACTAAAATATTATTAAACAATCAACTCAACTGGGCTTGGTGGGCATTTAGCCTTCTTATGTCTTTTTCCACCTTGTCCTCCTTGTTCTCTATTCTTCTCAGTAATGTGTAGTAAAATAATATCATGTCTTTGTGCTCTTTTGTGGCCATCAACTGCATTTTGTTTTGTGGAATTGTAGATGCTTTTATTTTGCCAGACATAGTGCTGCTGCATTTGACATCAGTACTTGTGTCTTCCTTTCTAGTAATGGTGAGCTCAAGGTGTTTGAAGCAAAGTTTTAAACTTTAAAGCCCTACATGGCTTGGGTCCATCTTATCTGAGGGACCGCCACCTCCCATAGTAATCCCCCCCCCCCAGCACACTCCGGTCTTCTGGGAAGAACCTGTTACAGCCTATGAAAACTAGGTTGGCACAGACCTCTCAGAGGGCTTTTTCGGCTGTCGCTCCCAGGCTATGGAATGACCTGACGGACGAGATGCGTCTTATTACATCCTCTGATTGCTTTTTAAAAAGCCTTAAAGACACATCTGTTCTGGCAGGCCTTCCCAGAAAGCTCTTAACTCCCGGCTCTGTTTGTATCAAGCCTCCCTCTTAATTCTGCAACATCTTGATCTGGATATCCATGCAATGGCTTGTTATTTTATATTGTAATTTCAATTATGTTGTTTTAATTGATGCTAGTTTAATTCTATTTTAAGGGACGGGTGGTTGGGCATGGGCAATGTATATTTTATTTTGTATTTTTTAATTGTTGTAACCCGCTCCGATTGGATACAGAGGAGCCGGCTATAAATAAAATATTATTATTATTATTATTATTATTATTCAAAATCATTCCAAGAATTGGGTCTGTCCATGTGAATCATGATGTCTCAGTTGACCAGCTTTGATGGCCCTATGCACAATCTACCATTTTTGTTTTTAAAGGAGCTGTAGGTGTGGAGAAAGTTGAGAAAAAGACAACTCCGGGGACATGACAGCTCAGAGTGAAATATATCAAAGTTAATTATTAATACACGATTATTACACAGATTAATTTTTAATGCATATTGAGTGCTATTTGTCTAATGTCACAAATGAATATTACTGAGCTGAAGAAGGCTTCTGAAAGGAATATACACACACAAGTGCACAGATAAGTCTCAGAGATTTACATTCTTGGAGATTTAAATTGAGAAATGAATATTCCCAGACCATGTATGGAGAAGAAATGCCACCAACAATGGAGGTACACTGACCAAATATTTTCTGCTAGACTGGTAAACTGAATTGTTCTGCCCTTATTCCATCTGAACAGGGAAGGCTTCAGTCTTCCATGTGAGTAAGAAGACAAATTTGCTTCAGAATTTAAAGGCACTCTCCAAGATGAAGAACCTATTTGAGGAATAAAGCTACCTTTGAGGCTTTATTTGAAGAATAAAGCTGTCTTGGGTAGCTCCTTTAAAATTCAGACTAAAATCCAGAATAGATTTGTCAATCCACTGGCCTGGAAGTTACCAAACCATTCCTGTGTCTGAAATGGGCCTTTTCAAGCTATATGTTTCAGAATCAAAATAAACACCACTGTTGCCCTTTGCAAGTGATGCCCAATCCCTTTTCACTACATTATGTAAGGAAAACTTAACAGATGAAGCAACCCACAGACTAGTGTTCTGAGTTGTCATATTGTTTAAATACAAAACATATTTCCAACAGTTTTCAATATCTTTTAGTTTGGCTAACCTACCTACACTTGCAATTTAATCAGTCTTTCTTTTAAAAAGGGCTTTGTGTTAATATTGTGATTGTTTTAATCTGACGAACTATTGTACCAATATAAGCCTCCACTTGTGTTTAGCATTGCTTTCATTTTCTGCACGTCAAATGTTTTTAAGGATGAACAATCTGGTAGATAATAGAAGGCTTTAGGAAGCCCAGGCTCTTGAGTAAGCAATGATGATTCATTCCAGAAAGCTTTCAGCAGGGCCACCCAAGGGCCTTTCCAAGAGATTATTTTATTGTGCAATAAATGCTCAGTTTGTTTGGAGGGGGAATCCAGATGTCTTTGCCAAAGTAGTACAGCTGCTGTGGTTGTGGAGCAAGCAATACCCCCTCAGCAGTGTTTTGTTGCTGGAAACCTTTTAAAATGAAATTTTAGAGCTTGGGAAAGTGGCAGACAGGTAACTCAAAAATCATAAATGGATGGAGCAAGTCCCCTATGAGAAGGGGTTATCAAGGTTTCTAGTTCAGAAAAAAAACATGGACATAATAGAGACATATTTAAAAATGTGTATCATGGGGTCACCATAGGTTGATAGACAACTTGAAGGCACATACATGGTGTGGAGAAGTGGAGGGAAAGCAGGTCCCTCCCCCCTTTCCTCGGCATATCCACACTTCATAATTTATAACACTTTGATAATGCTTTAAGAATCATGGCTGTATGGTATCTTACAATCTGTAGTTCACTGAGGTGCTTAGAATTTTCTAGCACACACCCCTGAACTGAAACAGAGAAATCTCAAAAATTCCAGAGATTCTACATAGTATGGGCATGACAATTAAAATGGTATCAAAGTGCTATAATTGTGCACAGGATTCCATTTTCCATGATATACTAACTGAGGATCATCCTATGAAAACTGAATTTTGTCAGGATGCACAAATTAAAGTACTCCTTCACATAGCTTATGTAATTTCTTTTCTCAAGATGAGGGCATGGCCACCAACCTAATGTGCTTGAAGGGAGGATTAGGCAAACTCATGCTTTTCCTAATGGTTGCCAATGACTCCTAGTCATGATGGCTATTTACTGCCTCCACGATCAGAGGCAGCAAACCTCTGAATACCAGTTGCTGGGAAATATGGCAGGAGAGAGCCATTCAAGTTCTGCCTGTAGCTTTCCCACAGAGATGTGGTGGCCATCTGTGGGAAATCAAATTCTAGACTAGATTGTCTTTGTTGTGTCTTCAAATCATTTTGTGTGTGGTGTGTGGTGTAAGGTGAAACTATCATAAGATTTTCTTGGTAATATTTGCTGAGAGGGGCTTTGCCCTTGCCTTCCTCTTAAACTGGGAGAATATGATTTGACTAAGAAAGGATGCATTCTATCACCCTACTTGTTCAACCTATATGCTGAAAACATCAGAAGAAAAGCAGAGATAGAATCAGAAGTAGGAGCAGTGAAGACAGGAGGAAGAAATATCAACAATCTAAGGTACATGGATGATGCTATAATAATGGCAGAAAGCATCGCAGAACAGCTAATAAGGATGGTCAAAGATGAGTGTAAAGGCAGGATTAATGCTGAACATAAAGAAAAGAAAATTATCACCACAGAAGAGATACGGATATTCAATCTAGACAATGAAGAAATCGAAATAGTTAAAGAATTCTCATACCTGGGATCAAATATAGATAGGATTGGTGCCTGCAGTCAGGAAATAAGAAGATTGGGAATGGGAAGGGCAGCTATGAAGGAAAACTACTGAACAGTAAAGATATACAACGGAGAAGAAAAGTTAGAATTGTCCAAGCCATTGTATTCCCCATTACAGTACTATGTATGGATGTGCGAGCTGGCCAGTAAAGGAAGCAGACAGGAGAAAAATCATCTATTTTGAGATGTGGTGCTTAGGATATCGTGGATAGCCAAAAAGCTAAACAGGTGGCTCTTGGAACAAATCAAGCCAGAGATCTCATTAGAAGCCAAGATGATAAAATTGAAAGTGATTTACTTTGGCCATATAATGAGAAGGCATGGATGACTGGAAAAGACATTAAAGCTATGAAAGACAGAGGGCAGACCACATGCCAGATAGGTTGACTTAGTCAGGGGGGATACAGGCATGGGATTGCAGGAAGTGCGAGTTAGAGGCTCTTGAGCTGTCTCATCCACAGGGTCACCATGGGTCAATGTCAACTCGGGGGCAGTTAACAGCAACAACAACAAAGGTTACCTAGTGGGTTTCCATGGTCAAGCCTACAGTCCATTGCTCAGGAACCAGAAACCATTCTATTTCATGCAAGTTGACTAGGGGATGATTGTTCGTGGAGCATTTTAACATTCAGTAGGGAAGGAAATATAGTTGGCCTTCCATATCCATAGATTCTGCATCCATGGAATCAACCAACCATGGTTCAAAAATATTTACACACACACACACACACACACCAAAAGCAAACCTCAATTTTACTGTTTTACATAAGGGACGCCATTTTACTACACCATGTTATATAAAGGGACTTGAGCATCCATGGATTTTGGTATCTACCGGGGATCCTAGAACCAAACCCCAGCAGATACCAAGGACCCACAGTACAAAAATGCCCTAAATCAAATTTGTGATCCAGATTCCTTTCTGATTAGGAAGTTAGTCTGGTGGTGATGCTTCATGCCATGCTCCTTAGAGACACATTTCAGCATAGGAGAAGACACAAAGGGCTGAACTTTGTTCCTTCAAATTGGTTGTGCACCTTGGATCACTCATTTAAACCTAGTGCAGATTCGCTGCTAGACTGGCATGGGAGCCACCCATTGCCACTGGATGCCAGCCCATTATGCCACAAACCACTGCAGTTATCCAGATAGATGGCACGCTGCTGGGTAAGCAGGTGGGTGGAAAGAAAGAGTAACAAAGAGGAAGAATTTCCGTTTGATCCTCTCTCTCTTCCCTTCTCCCTCCCTCTCTGCCTCCCTCTCTCTTTCTTGACTATTGTCAACCTGCATGTATATTTTTATAAATGTGTAAGAACTAGTCTGAATGTCAGAGTTTTCTGATTGCCAGGACTTCCCCCACAGGTTAATGATGTTGTGTGGGAAAAGGCATTTTCTCTCATTAGTTGCACATTTTTTTGCTATTAGATGTAATTGGGCATCTTGTTACTCCTACCAGCAAAATATGCTAGATTTCTCCATTTGCTCTGGCTATCAAACTGTAGTATTTTTCAGGCCTGTGCACTGTCACTGTTATTCAACATTCACTAAAATTTAAAAATAAAGTTTAAATTAAACTAAAAATGATTTTATATTGTTTTAACACCACTTTTTAACACTATGTGATGTTGTTTAAATCATCTTATTGTTTAAATTTTGTATTGTCTTGCATTTTAACAGACATAATTCATTTTATTATAAGCTGCCCAAATATCTTACAATATTAGGCAGGGTAGAAATCCTGTAAATAAATAAAAAATGTAAATTACAATAATGATCCTTCCTACTGAAGGATCTGCTATGAATGTCTATTTCTGGTGCTACTCTTTACGTTTCTTTCCTTTTTCTACTGTGTTCTTCTATAGTTTTTAGACACCTAATATTTTATATGACAACCTAAAATAACACCCAACATCCTGCTCTTTCAACAAAGCAGTTCATTTGTTACCACAACAATCCAGTTGCTGCTATTTGCCATCAAGTCAGTTTTGATTTATGGTGACCCTATGAACGAGAGACACTCAAGAGACCCAGCTACTAACAGCCCTACTCAGGTCTTGCAAACTCCAAATTATGGCTTCCTTGAGTCTGTTCATCTGTAACTTAGTCTTTCTCTTTTTCTACTGCCTTCAACTTTACCAAAAATTACTATCTTTTCTAATGACTTGTGTTGTTTCATCGTATGTACAAAGTATATTAGCCTTAGTTTAGTTATGTTGGATTCTTGAGACTGTTCAAGCATGATTTATTCTCAGATCCATTTATTTGTCTTTCCACAGTCCACAGTATGTGTAGAACTCTCCCTCCAGCACCACATTTCAAATGTGTTAACTTTCTTCCAGTCAGCTGTCTTCACTATTCACTTTTCACAATAGCACAGTAGATGCTTAAAGATGGTTGTTCAATATACTTGTGCTCCATGTCATATAAGGCTCAGGTACTGTGGAACCATCCAAACTGTGTCATCTTTACTTTTCTGTGTAGTATCAGAGACCCAAAACAAGATATAACTAATCTAGATTATAACAATCTGAAAGGTTTTCTTAACACATAGCAGTCTTAATTTCCATTTATCAAGGTAATATATAGCTGAATCATAGAGAATAAAGTTTTTCAAGAGTACCATGTCACCATATTAATGTATGGACTAATCCAAAAGCCTCTCATTTTGCTAAATGTAAAATATGAGTTTATAGATATTGAGAATTATAATGGTGCTATTAATATAATCTTTATATTTGATGATCCACTTATCTCTACAAAACAATAGGTGGAAAATCAGATTGTATGAATGTGTTCTTCAGGGCAGATGCTCAAAACAATATTTAAGGGTGGAAAGCTGTTTCGGAATGCAATTTTGGCATCAGGTACTTCTCTGCAGTTCATTGCAAAAAACAAAGGTAAGAAACCTCAGGTACTAGGGCCAAATCTGGTCTTCCTGACCTTGCAGTCTAGCTCTGTGGGATCCCCTTTCCTTTGTTGTTTTTCTAAAATGTTGTGAGAATTTTTCCCCAGTTCTAATAAGTCAAAACACCTTCCCCAAGGCTTAGTTACTGGCAGTAAGAGCTGTAAGTGAAAGTATGCTGGCATTTTTTTTCTCCTACCCTTTTGCACCTCTTCCCACTGGAATGTGGCCCCTGGGATGAGAGGGGTGTCTTACCCTTTGCATCCAAGATGGCAATGAGGGAAACTTTTGCAGACTTGGTAGCAAATGTACAGTTTTGAGGATAGAGAGCTAATAGTGGAGGCTCTTCCTTTCTCTTTCTTTCTTTCTTTCTTTCTTTTCATTCATTTTTTAAAACAAAATCTAACAACTTGAGTTTTACTCATAAGTGTCAGTAGCATCTATCAGTATTCCTTTGTTTCTAATGTTCATATTTGAATTTTCATGTTTGAAACTTCTGATATTTCTGTACTGCCCTATGAGCTTACTTGTGCAATGTTGGGAGTTAGTTAAAAGCAAAGCACTCATGATGTCAGGCCTAACCTCTGTTGACCTCTTCCCATACCAAACTATACATTATCCTTAGTATTATTTTTTGCACTAATGTAACTCATAAATCATTATTCCCATATATCATTGAATATAATGGCAATACTTGGGACATAAACAACTAGTAAAATTAAAATTATACCTTTAAATTACAATATCATATGCATAGCCTAAATATATTTAGCTGTACATAGTTTCATGTGGTTAAAATGAAAATTTGGTAAGATATGATATTTTCAAAGAAAATTGAAAAATAATTTTAAAAATTGAAATTTAAATTTAAACTTTAAAAATGTCATTTAAAAAAATATTAAAACCTGGGATATATTTTTTTCTTCTCTCACTGAGCCTCCAGCATTTTAAAGGGATACAGTTGAACGCCACAATCCATTTCTGCCCAAAGGCAGATGTTTGGTGAGCAGGGGTTACACCACCTCATAGAGTGTCACCTGATGTGTTCTGCACCCCATTCACCCCCCTAGTGACACCCCTGGAGTCAGGAGAGTTTCTTGTTATTTTCTGAAACCTTTACAGAAATTCATCCTCTGTCAAACTGCATTCCAAATACCTTTTGGGAGTATAGATGTGTTTATTTTTAATTGCACTATTGATGCAAAATTTCCATGACTTCTACTTAGATAATTCATATTGGAAACAGCTGATAAATCAGGATGTGGTGTTCAATGGGCAGCTTTGATACACCATTCACTCACTGGCAATCTTTGAAACACTACCATCAGCACAGAATACTTGCATATTTGGTCGATCTATGCAAGATAGCAAAATCAATGAAAAGAACTAAGCATGGTATTGTAGGTGAGCAGTACCACAGTGAGCAGTATGGAGTCACTCAAAAACATTTCTTAGCATTCTTGGTGCTTCTGTTTTTCTCCTCTCCTCTTCCTGTCCCTTAATATATATTTGGGGGAGGGGGGGGATCTGAGTTTTTTCACAATAATGTTTTACCCTTTTCCATGAGGGGTTAGTGTTAATTTACAAACCAATGCTTTCTCTAAGTGGTTTCAAACATCCCTTTCAATGCACATTACCTTGGATTTATATCTATTAATTTCATCTTCTACTGCTTTGCTTTATCACCTGAGATGGACTAAACCTTTCACAGGAGTCAGTACAAGGATGATATTGCTTAAATAAGTCAGTGCTCTGTCACTTGCCAATTTCACCAGCACACCCAGCGCTCTGACCCTAGGAAAGCATGAGAGAACATCATCACAGGCCCTCCCTTGTTTCATTTTGAACTTCAAACTTTTCCTAGCAGAGTTTTGATCCTTTCCATTATCACAGCATGGTTTCATGGCTCTTGGCCTGGATTCTTGGATGGGGGTGGCCATCATGATTTCATATTAGCACGAACAAGTTTTTCTTTGGCACTTTCAGCAGTTTCATTTTTCATTCCTTTTGTCTCTTGTGGCAAAAAACAGGGAACTGACAAATGGGAGCAAAAGTCAACTACCTCCTGTACCTTTAGTAATTGCACAGAAGAGAAGGAATTTGGGCAAACATTACTTATTGTGTAGTGGTGAGAGAAGCTGCTCCTGCTGAAATTCCCTCTTCTGCTTAGGTATAAAAAGGTACATTCTATGTTATTCTAGACATAGGGAAAGGAGGAGGGAAGAGAATGGTTTTTTTTGGGGGGGGGGGTTGCAAAGAAATGCTGTAATCCAGTGATACTGCAAATGGTGGTCCCTGGAGCAGTGTCAGTCTCCAAGCCATCAGCTGCTAGTCTGCAGAGAATTGCCAGAAACAGGTGTAGCCAGTGGGCACAAATATGGTACCATTCCTTGGCACATTATTGAGAGGAGGATGAACTGTTGGTCATTCACATCAGATAGCCTGAGAAGCAGTGCTGTAGTCCAACTTGTCTTCTATTAAAACTCTTCTTCAGGGAGAGTTGAATGCATTCATTTTGTTTCATTCATTGATTTAGTCTAGAAGGTGACAAAAAGCGACATTAACTGGTGACAACAATGGATGGAGCAAATGTTCCCTTTGAGGAAGGCTTTTAGGTTGAAACACATTGTGCTACAGTATCTCTTTACAACAAGCCATTTCCTTTCACCTGTTGAAGCCTTCTCCACAGTTGTTTCTGTGACTCATCAGTGTCGTCCTCCATTTGGCTCCCTGTGCTAAATGTGGGCTCTGTCAGGACATGTTGTACAACTGTGGTATACATTTTGATGGACTGTATATAAACATTTACATAACACCAGACTTTGTTCAATGTACTCTATGTACAGAGTTTATGTACTTTGTTCCTAAAGAGATGTTATATTTACAGTACATTGGACCTTCTGTCTCAGGATTCCCCAAGTGGAAAGATAGTAAAATTCCTGATTCCAGCATTGATTATACCTTTTGGATCTCTCTGGCTTCTGGTCTAAAGATTCCTATGCCATACTCTTGAGCTTTTGGTGGAGATCTGTATGGCTCTAACAAATTAAAAATAGGTTATATCCCAGTAATGTAGAATCATAAAATCACAGAGTTAGAAAAGACCACAAGGGCCATCCAGTCCAACCCCATGCCATGCAGGAAATCACAATCAAAGCATCCCCAACAGATGGCCATCCAGCCTCTGTTTAAAGACCTCCAAGAAAGGATACCCCACCATGCACCAAGGGAGTGTTTTCCAATGTCTAACAGATATTACTGTTAGAAAATTCCTCCTAATGTTGAAGTTGAATCACTGTTCCTGGAGCTTGCATCCATTGTTCCATGTTATAATCTCTGGAGCAGCAGAAAACAAGCTTGCTCCATCCTCAGTGTGACACCCCTTGAAGTACTTAAAGAGAGCTATCATATCACCTCTTAACCATCTTTTCTCCAGGCTAAACATACCCAACTCCTTAAGTCTTTCCTCATAAGGCATGGTTTCCAGACCCTTCACCATTTTAGTCGCCCTCCTGTGGACACACTCCAATTTGTCAACATCCTTTTTGAATTGTGGTCCAAACTACAACGCAATCTGTGGTCTACTAAGACTCCTAGATCCCTTCCACATGTACTGTTGTCAGTCCAGGTGTCACCCATCCTGTATCTGTGTATTCCATTTTTTCTGCCTAAGTGTACTACCTTGCTTGTAATTCTCTTTCATATATTCTAACAGACCTATATCCTGGGAAAATAGCCAAATGATCTACCCACCCTGAGCCATCCATGGTCCCTGTCAGCACTTGTAAACCAAATGGGGAATTTCCTATGGGACCTGTAATGGAAGTATCCCCCGATGTTACTATTGTCATCCTTTTGCAGGGCAATATTATTGTGAAGCCCTGTGTTATTTGAAATCTAGATTAGCATTGGGGAACTTGTGACCTTTCACCTACAACTGAAATACAAATCCTACATTTCCTCATCACAGGTCTGTCTAGGACTGATGTGAGTTAGAGCCTAGCAGCATGTGGAGAATTACATACTCCCAAACTCTGACTTAGGCGAACCTGGCCAAATGACTCCTGATTTATACCTAAGGGATGGGCAAAATGATGCCAGCCCTGGCGTCATATTCACTTGGTGCTCCCAAGGCTGTTTTTGCATCCCCCAACTCTTCCGACTCTCTAGATGGTCCTTTTTTCAGGAACCAGGGCAGACCATTGTTGGTGATCAGTTTGGCCAAGCTTGAGATGTTGTTTTAGGGAGTCCTTGAATCTCTTCTTTGGAGTGCCCCTCTTACGCTGACCTGTGGCGAGTTCACCGTAGAGTACTATTTTTGGGAGGCGGTGGTCCTCCATCCTAGAAACAATTAACTCTCAACTTTCCAGTTATTGGTTATAGTTATCTACTAATTCTACATTGTCATATAGAAATCTACTTTTAACTATTATTATCTTTGGTCCAAAACACACTGCAGAAATAATCCAGTTCAAGGCCATTTTAACTGCCCTGGCTCAGGGAATCCTGGGTAATGTAGTTCATTCTGGCACCAGAGCTCTCTGACAGAAAAGGCTAAATGTCTCACCAAACAACAGTTCCTAGAATTCCCTAGCATTGAGCCACATCAGTTAAAGTGATCTCAAACTGGATTATTTCTGCAGTATGGCCTGAAACAGATGGGCCAAAAAGAGCGGTGTGCAGCTCCTCCAGCACTGATTGTGCCAGAGCCGTGGCAACTGCATGTGCCTGGCCCTGATCCTGGCTGTTGCCACAGTCCTGAACTGGGCCACCAGAAGGACGGGATACTATCCTCTCCTTCTTGGCCCAGTTCTTCCTGGGTGGTATAGTGTCGGCACAGCTTTTGGCCATGTTTGCATCATCTGAACATTACATCCTAAAAGCGGCTGTAATCCACACCATTTGGCCCATGTGTTTCAGGCTTATGTTTTGGACCTATATCTACATAGGTAATTTAAACAATATGATCTTTACTTTCAGATTTTATCCTTGGGTAATTTTAATCATTTGTACCATACATATTTGCAATATATTTGACTTAAACTTTCTAAAGAAATATATTTGACTTTGACTTAAGCTTTCTAAAGAAAAACAAAACAAATTCAAGGCAAAATATGTTATTTCATTCATCACAAATATTAAATCCCAGTCATCTGTCAGAGATCCATCATCTCCAGTGTCTGATCTGAATTCATTAAAAACCATTTTTATTTTATTTATTTTATTTAAGGTATTTATACCCTGCTCTTCAGCCTTAATGGCTATCAGAGCAGCTTACAATTATTAATTTTCATTAGATGGTTCCCTGCCCTCAGGCTTACATTCTAAAAAGACATGACACAAAAGGAGAAGGGAATGGTGGTGGGGAAGGGGATCAGGTCCAAAAGTTCTTCTGGACCAGGGCAGATGGCATGGAGGGAGGTCTCTCTTTCTTCAGGCAAGCCCTGATGGAGCTGGACCTGCCTCTTCACTTTTAACAGTTAATTTTCCCTTTAACTACAATTAATCACTTATCCGCAAGATGACGCTGTTTCATCCTTTAAACTGGCTGTCCCTCTAGCTTAAACTCTTTTATTTCACCTGGAACTTACATTTCAGTTGTTAGTTCACTTCCTTCCTGCAGAGCAAGAAGATGGCCTTAAGTATCTTAAGTTATCTTAAGTAAACAACAAAGTCCTTTCCTTTAGCCACTATGTTAAATTGTTCCAAATCAAATCCCAATATAGTTGCTTTATGCTCATAGAAGTTATTTGTTAAGGTCAGGTCATCCCAATTCATCAGCAAGCTTCTTTTTTTTTTCCTTCTATATCTTGCTTATGGGATAATTAAGAAAGTTGAGCAATCTCCTCTATAAGGTTTGACTACAGTAGGGTGAGTAGTTTCCTCTTGGTCTTCTCCCCACATCAGAACTGCACTAAACATGCATTAGGTTGTTCAGAGTGGAATCCAGACTCATATGAGGAGCCTGGGTGGTGCAGTGGTTAAACGCCTCTGCTGCAACCACTCACTCACAAACCACAAGGTTGTAAGTTTAATCCCAGCTAGGGGCTCATGCTCAACTCAGGTTTGCATCCTTCTAAGGTTGCTAAAATGAGTACCCAGCTTATTGGAGGCAATTAGCTTCCACAATGTAAACCACTTAGGGAGTGTTTAAGTGCACTGATAAGCGGAATATCATACTTGCTTTTGCTATTGCTATATGAGGTTTGCCTTTGAGCTTCCCGTACCAGGGAAGCAATTTTCACTAGCTACATAGTCTCTAACCAACAACTGCCACACTCAATATCTTTCCATCTGTGAAGCTGCTTTGGAGGGGTGCCTCGTGAAGCCACCTTCAAGCCAGAAATCACAGTTCTGTTCTCATCTGATTGCTTCATTTTCTTTGGCTTTTTCAATGGGAGCAACTCTTAACAATTGTTGGATCTATGATTTTCAAGCAGGGGAAAATAGGCAACATTCTAGTGCTATGATAATTGTTCTATAGAGAGTTGTGCAGCTGGAGCATTACAAAATCATAAAGCACACTAATTGATGTTCTGTGGTTCTCTGCACTGCTCTGCAATAAGCCTTGCCCAGTACAAGTTAGGGACATGCACTGGATCTCTGTTGCTTCAGCTGAGATAGCAGAAGTGGCAGCATGCTCTGATCTCTCTGTCTGAGATCTGGCCTACCTTTGGAACTGCCTAGACCAGTATGAAAAGAAGGGGGTGCTGTGTGAGCCTGTGTGTGAATAAGTCTTGTGGCTCTTTTAAGTGGTTTATTTTTAGCATGAAATTTCACGGCGTTCAAAGGACAAAATCATTCATTTAGGATATACTGATACAAATGACATCTTGGCCTTGGATGAACACAGTTTACAGCTATTGCTTAGAATTGTCATCCTTAAAAAAACAAATATCTAGCAAAGCTTTATGGGACAAAAAAGAAAAAGAAATTTCACGGCGTTCAATCCACTTGTCCAGATGCAAATTGAAATCCACAAGAACACATACTGAAATAAACCAGTTAGTCATAGAAAAGCCAGAAGACTCCTTGCCTTTCTTCCCTGCCTTTCCTTCTCTTTACACTGAAACAGACTAGCACAGCTTTCTCTCCGAAAACTGTCAAGAATACTTGTTTCTACCCTCTGCTATCCTTTCTCCAGAGTTGAACTGGTACAAATTTTAGGTTAGTGCTTCTTACATTTTCTGATAATTAGGGGGAATGGCACAGTTGTCCCCTGGAAACTCACTGCAAACCAGCAGCCACTAACTTTTGGATCAGTACCAGTCCATGGACCACTATTCTATGTATCAGTGCATAAGAGGATTACTGGGTAAACTACACCCAAGAACTGGCTCCCATCATTCCTTCCATCAGTTTTATTGGGAAGCTGGGAGTGGGATGATTGAGCTGGAACTGTATGGGGACATAAGCAAAGAAGGCAGAGAAATGGTACACAAACCAGGTAGGAATCAATCAGAAACAGAGTGAAGACCAAGGAAATCAATAGCCTCAGGAAGCAGACTTTAGATTAGCCAAGGATTGGTCAATCAGCCTTCTAGCTGTGGAGCTTCTTCCTTTTCTAGATGGAGATGGGAGGGAAAGGAAGAAGGGGAGCCTGACCAATGAAGGCAGCACAGGGGCAAGAGCGCTCCTCTTGAGACTGATGTAGCTAATGTGTTGGTTTCTCTTCTCAGGGGCACCTTCCCGTGATGTCCTCCTGGTCTCAGCCATCATCACCATCAGCCTTAGTGTCACCATTGTCCTGTGTGGGATCTGCCAGTGGTGTCAGCGCAAATTGGTAAGTGTAATCGGCTGTGCTGAACGCAGAAACACAGAACAGGTGGGAAAAGAGGTTGTGGGTTTCCTGCCTCCCTCCTCCCTTCCCACCCGCCCTGGACAAACCATCTGTTTAATAGCAGGAAGGTTTCAAAGTCCCTTCGGCTAGAATAGATTGTGGATCAAACTGCAAAAGAGCATGCTTCCGGAGTAGGGGGGAGGAAGTCAAGCAGTAGTTTAATTACAAAGCTGGTTGCTAATAATCGTGGTGTTTATATAGTGCCCCCTAGTCCTTCTCAAATGCTTGGAGCACAACACCAGCAATTAAAATGGGTCTATAGTGCTATTCCAGCAGCAGTAATTGAAGGATCAGGAGCAACACAGGGAGAGGCCAAGCCAAGCCATGGACTGAAACAGGGTCAAAGTCAGAAAGGGGAAAGCAGGAGGAGAACAGGGAAAAGTGGATAATCACTGATCGTAGAAGGTGGGATAGAAAGGAATGGGATGTAAAGATAATGATCTAATGGGTTAAGAAAAAAACTAGAAATCTGACTACCCCTTCCACTATGCTTGACAAATTTACCTGAAGGCAAAAGGCCCTTTCACATTACACCATTGTAGCTCTGTGATTCTTCTTTAACTGCCATGATTCCATCCTATAGAATCCTAGGATTTGCAGTTAGGGAGGGGCATTCCCTGAAGGCACCAGATACCAGCTGATCTTGGAAGCTAAGCAGGGTCAGCTTTGCTTTGTACTTGAATGGGAAACTGCCAATGAATACCAGGTGCTATCATCTACAATTCAGAGGAGGGAATGGCAAAATGCCTTTGAGAATATCCTGCCTAAGAAAAACCTATGAAATTCATGGGATCACCATATGTTCTCAGGCTACTTGAGGGCAAACACACACATTTAGAATTCTTAGCCAGAGAGCTCCCATAGAGATTTACCAAACTACAAACACGGGATTCCATAGAATGCAGCCATGGCAGTTAAAGTGGAATCACAGTGCTATAATTTTGTAGTATGAATGGGCCCAGTGAGGCGGTACAGATCGCCCAAAAGAGGTGGTCTGGCACCACTTTTTTTTTTTTTTTTACAGTGCAACTTCACCACAGCAGCTAGATGCTGTGATGAAGCTGCGCTGCAAAAAAGGAGCGGGGTTTCCCGCTCCTTTTTTGCGCCGCAGTCGCGGCTCGAGTGGGGGAAAAGATGCCATTGGGCGCCTTTCCACCACCACAACTGCGCAGCTGCATCTAGCAGCTGCGCTGGCGCCATTACAGGTTAGGGTTTGGGAGCATGTGAATGCTGTGTGCTCCTGAACCCTAATGGCCCTCTTCAGGCCCGTCTGTTTCGGGCCAAAGACACCCTTTCTTATGATGTAAGCTGCCCACATTATTCCATGAGTCTTGGAGGAAAATGCCTTTTTCATGTGTGTTTCTTCTGTGTGTGAAAAACACCAATAGCATCAAACTATGTCATGATTAGGTTCATGCTATGTAGCCAAGAGTATCCTGTATTATTTATTTATTTATTTATTGCATTTAAGAAAAAGAAAACTAGCATTGGAAGACTATCAGACTGAATGGTGTGGAGAGACAAGCTGCTTAATTGTTTCTCCATAGTCCTAGCTCAGAAACAAAAACTAGCACTGGAAGGCTATCAGATTGAATGGTGTGGAGAGACAAGCTGCTTAATCATTTCTCCCTAGTTCTTTTCTAGCTCAGAAACACTTTGTTTAAGGTGCTGTTTCATCTACAGGGCAGGGATGGAAATATAGGCTCCTGTATCTTCTCTTCATCAAGGGTATTTTTAAGAGCAGCTTATGGGAAGTTAGGGAAATGATTATAGTGGGCCCTCCACATTTATGGGGGTTAGGGGAACAAGACACTTGCAAATGAGGAGAAACCATGAATAAGTCAGTTAAAGAGGGGGGTGGGCAGGAGCAAGAGCAAGAGCCCACACTCATTTTTTCTCATTCTCCCATCCCTTTAACTGGCTCCCTGCCCCTTTCCCGACCAGATTGCTGCCATCCCCAGACAGCAATCCGGCAGTTTGGCAGTCCAGGCATCAATCCAGTTGAGAAAGGGTCATGGGGATTGGAGGCTCCTCCCCACTTTCCTGGCCAGATTGCTGCCTGGCTGGCTGGGAAAGGGACACAAGTTGGCTCCTGGACTGTTTCTTCTAGGGGAAAAGCCCAGGAAGGAGGGAGAGGAGGAATGCCACACTGGCGGCCTTGACCTCACGAATAATCCGAACCTCCAGTGGCCCAGGCTGTGAATGTGGAGGGTGGACTGCAAACAGCAACTCTGATTATGCCAGTCTTTCCTAGAACACAGAGAAATTACTTTCTGGATCACAAATTCTAGAATTTTACAGTGAATGTGGCTATACTTTCACTCAAACTGATCCCTGACCTTATTTTGGTTTGGAAAAAAAGGAGAAAGAAATATAGAACTATGTGTAATGTGTATTTTGAATGTCCCTGCTCAACAAAGTGGCCATACAGGTCTATCCTCACTCTTATGGGCTTTGTTTTTACCCATACACTCCCTAAGAGGGGAAAAAATGAATTTATGAAACTAACACATAAGTGGTCATAAACAATTAGTGAAATTACACAGTATAGATATTTTGTGTTGCTGCCACTTCAACATCCATGGCTCCATCCCATTCACTCTTGCGATTTGTAGTTTGGTGAGGTACTTAAAACTTTCTCTTCTGGAGATTTAGTTCAGGGAAGGGCACTAAAGCTGTGTGAGAGGGAATGCCAAACCCTACATTAAACTACAAATCCCAGGATTCTGTAGGATGGAAACCATGGCAATTAATGAAAGTTAACAGTTAAATGACATTCAGTTGTGTATATCTGTGTTGCATGGGATCAGACTTAGATGGCCCTTGTGGTCCCATCCATCTCCAAGTAACAAACAACACCTGCTGAAATTTCCTCTTCTACACAACCATTAAAGATAGAAGAGCTGCCTGGTTAGCTGTGCCTCCCCTCAGAAAATCATGTCAGAAATTTGGTGCAAGTGTGAACAAGGGCCATTAAAATGAATTCAGATCAGTTTGAAAACTGGTTTATTTTGTAGTGGGAATGAGGCCAATGAAGGGCAACATTTGGGAGATTATTTCAAAACAACAATATTGCCAGGAAATACCTGCTTGCTGCAGTGATAGGATGCCTTGCAAAGCAAGGGAGTGATTGCTTCCTCCATATATGACACAAATATGGATTAAATGCTTTGCTAAATATTTCTTTATTTAGTACATTTAAAGCTCACTTTTCCTCTGCCATAGAACTTGAGGTAACATAAATAGATGTGAGGCACCAACCAAACTGAAACCTTCTTAGATTTTTCAAGCTGGCTATAACTTGAAAGCACCAGATCTCATTTGACTTTGAAAGCTAAGCAGGATCATTCCTGGTTAGTACTTGGACGGAGGACTGACAATGAATACCAGCTGCTGTAGACTATATTTCAGAAGAAGGAACTGGCAAAACCATCTTTGAGGACTCCTTGCATAAAAAAATCCCTATGAAATCATGGAGTTCCTATAAGTCAACAGGCAACTTGAAAGCACATACACACACACTGTAGCAAAACTCAATGGATGTGGAATTTCTTTTCCTGTCTATTGAGTTGCATAAAGTTCACAGCAGCATGATGAGAGTACAGTAGCCAGTTCCTTAACTACAAATTTTTAAAAAAAAAAACTTGCAGACTGTTTAACATAAAGATCAGAACAAATGGAAAATGTTTATCACCCTTGAGTTCCTATCTGGGATGTTGAAAACAGGAGGAAAGTATTTCCATGGGCAAGAGAGGGTGACCGTGGGAGGGTATGGGGGCATATTAGCTAATCTGGGGAAATAAATTAAAATAAAAAGAACACCTTTTGCCCCCAAATAGAAGGCACAGAGGGGGATTTCTGCTATGCTTTGGGGGTCCTGGGCCTTTTTTTAGTAAGAGGAAGTGACCAGAAGTCCCATCCTTTCCACTTACTGATATTTTTTTTTAAGAGGAATGCCTCTCCTGGTCCTAAAATGGTGGGAAAGGGAAAATGTTTCCTACACCTCTAGGTGTAGTGGGGGCATTTTAAAAAATCAATTGTTTGAGAGATGGCCCTGTAAGCCACAGAACAGCTCAGAGATGCTACATGAAGCCCACAGACTATCCTTTGCCCACCCCTATTATAGACAATTATGAACAATGAAGTAGTAGAGTGTGTGAATATCAATGGATGTGCATTGGGGGGGGGGAGACGAAGGGGAGGTGCATATAAGAGAGATGAAAGTGTGGGTGAGTGAAAATTCAGCACAAGGAGCAGCATGCCCTTTAATTCATTATTCTATAAGGCATGTGAAACCTCTTGTGAGCCTGAATGGATTTGCCAACTCTTTTCCTTTGTGCCTGTTCATGTGTTGAGTATGTCTGGAAATGACTGGTATTGCTGAGAAGATGAGTCTGGGTAATCAAATCATTGTGCCTCACAACTGATCTGAACTAGTTTAAATGGCCCTTGTTCACACTTGCACCAGATTTCTGGCATGGTTTCCCAAGGGGGACACAGTGCTAAACCCATTTAAAGCAGTTCTTCTGCATCCACAGCATTTCCTGCTTCTTTTCAAATGAATCAATTCAGCACAAGTGTGAGCACGCTGTCTATTTGGTTCAGTTCCTGTGACGCGGTTACCCCTGTGGGCCGATTCCATGCTGAACTGATCTATTGCTGAATGTGAATACAAAGTGGATTAAATTGAAATGGGTAGGTTCGAATACAACTCAAATAGTGTGAACGTCTGTTTGGCTCTAAATCGCTTCATTGATTTTACTCAAAAAACAATTTATTTTGTTTTTGGAATGAGGTCATTGTGCAGGCAGTCCAGATGTCCTCCCTTGAATCCAGCTTTCCATTGCATTTTAAAATTTTCATATGCTCAGCCCATGCTATTTTGTATCCTGAAGGAAAAGGATTATTTTTTTCAGGTAGCATAGTTAGTTCTATTGCATATACTGTTTAGAAAGGTCTTGTTTTAATAAGCTTCTATGGTATATTCCTTGTGGTATACATGGTGACAAGTGGCAGATATCCACCACAAAGCCTTCCATAAATTGTGACTTTTTTATTAGTTTTAATAAAATTACGCTGAAAGCCTTAAGACCCATTGTTCTTCTGCTATGCTCCAGTAGAATGGGACCACTCCCTTACCCTTTGAAGAAAGAGTGGGACACTCCATCCTGTGACATTAAATGGTGACAAGTAATACAGCTTCCCCCATCCCCAAGCTCATACCATTCTATGACATTTTCCAAATGCCTTAGCAGGTGCCCTGCTATATCTCTCTGGTGCAAGAGTACAAGCATAGCAGATACCCTCCCCCCCCCCTTTCATATACCCTTTAGGTTTTTTCAAAAAATGATTTGATGTGGTTCATTTTTCTTAACATTGTATTAATTTTCATAAATGTAACATTTTCATAAGACCGGAGACAATGTTTAAACAGCTATAAAAACTGGAGTGTATGACTAAACCTAATTTATTTTTAGTTAAAAGCAGGAGGACAACAATATTCTACAACAGCAAAGCCATTTCTCATCCATAGAATTTAGAATGAGTGACATGCTGTTTTTGTTCTTCTTGTTGTTGTTTTTAAATAGCAATGATACTCAAGTGCTAAAATGGCTAATTTCTCACGTTTTTGTTGTGCCATTTGACCAAGATGCTCAGGCCAACACACAGTAACCCAGTGTGGTTAGCTAGAGTGCCTGAAGCACTTTGTGGCTTTGAGGATATGACCTGGATCTCTCTAGTTCAAATCCAGCCATTTCTCTGCTACACCACATTGTCTTCAACAACTGGGGAGACATTCACAGATTCCTAAATAAATCCATCTGTTACTGCTTGGCATTTCTTAATGGCTAGTTTAAAAGCCACCTCATTGTCAGTGAGAAATGAAAGTCACAGATGTCAAGATAATCAACCAAGTGAGAAGTTTATGCATTCAGGGATTCATCACTGGAAATGCCTGTGTGTAAGAACTAGTTATTTGTAGCATTCAAATTTACTACTACATAGGAGGAAGATCGGATAATCAAAACCAGAGCAATTCAAAGCCAGAGCCCTGCATGCTTCACTAGGATCTTGTTGCAGTTTCAAATTTCTTGGCTACTTTCTATACTTGCAGCTCTTACAGTGTGAATATGTACAGTTCGATGAAGCTGTACATGCCTACCCTCGCTCCGTCTACTGCCTCCCTGAGGAACAGGGAAGTAATTGGGAGCATTTCCTCACACTGGCTGCATCTGCACTACAGAATTAATGCAATTTGACACCATTTTAACTGTCATGGCTTCATCCTGTTGACCTAGGATTTGTAATTTGTTATGTCACCAGATCTCACTGACGGAGGAGGCTAACTATCTCCTAAAATTACAAATCCCAGAACTTCACAGCATTGAACCATGGGAGTTAAAGTGGTGTAAAATTGCTTTAATTATACACTGCTGATAAAGCCACTGAGTGTTTTCCCACCCCACTGAGCAAGGGGAGCCACAGCCCCCTATTATTTGGGAGTGAGACACTGTACAAATACACCCACACACGCTGGGGACATTATGACACCAGCCCCTTTCTTGCTGCAGTCATGCAATTAAATTAAAACGGTAACATGCCACTTCTAAAGCAGCCATCACCACACCTCTTCTCATTTGCACCCCCATTGCACTTTCTTCCTGACCTCTCCCTTAAACCCCATCTCCCTCCCTACCCACTTTAAGCTGGGTTTTTTGGTTTTGTTTTGTTTGGTGCAGTTCTGCAGCTCTTCAGCTGTGATTTAAGCTTTTAATAGTTTTTGTAAAACTTTAGTTGAGGCTACAAGAGCAGCAAAGCTCAAGAATTGCATGAAAATCTGAAAGAAAGAAAAAAGAATAGCAAGAAAAAGCAGGGAGAAGGGGACACTGACACCATGTGACTCGTAATCATGCAAATGCCCCAGGAATTACTTTTTGCACTTGGGGCATGGCAGGATTTCCCAGTCATTCATGGGATTCTCTTGTGAATGAAGAGGGATGGCTGGGGGACAGGGCAGCTACAGGTGGGAAGCAGCATTGCCAAAGCTGCTTCCTTCCGAGTGAAATTAGTTTAAAAGCCACATGTGGTAAACGTCTCTGTCCACAAACCACCGTTGCTTGTGAGGGAGGTAACAGACTTTCTCCCCCCCCCCCCACAGGAGCTGAGCATCCAATACATATACACTCACGTGCAAATACTGAGCAAAGGCACATCAAAAGAGCATGAAAAAGAGGAGATCTTTAAAAGAAATCTTTTATTTTACATCAGTAATCTTACATAAGCAAAAGGGCATCTTATACATGATGACATTTCCTTCAAGAGAAGTTACAGTTTAGGAATATTACAGAGTTACAAGAACACCCTATTCATATTGAGTCAAGGTTAAAAGAAGCATAAGCCCTAACACATCTAGCTGAATGTTACTATTTTACTCACAATACAGATGGTATCTGGGTTTTGGATGGCCATAGGAAGCTGGGAGTCTGGACCCCTGCCTGAGGCAGGCAGCATCTCTCCATCCATCCCAGTCTCTGTTGGTCAGTCTGTTAATCTCTGTCTATGCCTTATGTCATCCAAGGTATTATAACATCTCACTTGAAAGCATTTTGAAGCCTTCACACTTCTCTTGAAGCATCTGCACCCGAATTGGTCATCCTCATTGTGTAATTGTCTCCGTGATCTCTGTTGCTTCTCCATGATGCTGAGCCCCAATAAATATAACTTGAAACCATCACATCATTAACCCTTTGTTTACCTAGAGGAAAGACTATACCCATCAGCTGTGTTGCCCAGATTATGGGAGAGCCCATTGTCACATGGCATCATAAAAACAAAGACATTTATTTTAACATAAGCTTTCCTAGGCTAGAGTCGACTTCATCAGATGCATGAAGGGTTGCTCTTAATTTGGCTGGAATCTGTAGAGAGGTGGGTAGGATTGTGAATTGTGAGGTTGAAAGGAAAGGAAAGGAAATGCAAAAAATATAGATGATAAATACTACATTAACACATAAATATATATAAAGCTATGACAGAGTGACCATATAAAAAGCAGCACTGATAATAACATAAATATAGTGGCATTGCTAAGACATGAAGGACTATTTATTTTTATCCAGCTCTTTTCTCTTCTCTTCCCACCCTCTTCTCAGCCTGTTCAGTAGCTCATGATAGCTCAGAAAAATGATGAAGAAGATTAATTTTATTTATATCCCCCCCCCCCCCACCAGTCAAGATTTGCAGCTCATAGACTGAGCAGGGGGAGATAATCCCCATATTATGTGGGAGTGAGACACTCTGCATATACACATATATATTGTGTGCACAAGATGCCAGGTAACAGCCGTGAGCCAGGTAACAGCTGCTCAGAAGTTTTTCTCCTAAGGTTTTGACCACAACATCTGGTTACTGCTTCATTTTGTCTAGAGAAATGACCTGGACATGACGCAGTAGAATAAAGCTTCCAGGAATACACATAGCTTCCTTAGCGTACAGACAGCTGATTAGGATCACAGACCTCTAGAGAGGCCAACTGGTATCTAGTTTCCAGCATTTGTGAGGGGGGGGGGGTCCTGTTACTGTGCCTTTAAACAGAAGTTTGTACTGAGCTCCAATCTCATTCTCAGAATGGTTAAAAATGGGACATGCAATTTTGGCCTGATATTATTGTTGTTTTTGACAGCACTTAATAGCAGGCAGAACAAAACCCTGGAATGTGTAAACCCACTCATTTAAACACCTGTTCATCTGTTTTCTTCTCAGAAGAAATGTAGGCCTTCTTCTACATACGTTGATTTAAATTACTTGGCGATTCTGTGCAAAACTAGACAGATGTGGATTGCAGGTCTCTGTATTTATACCAGCTCTGAGAATCATGATATTTTCCAGATGTGGCTGGACTCAACTTCTATCAGGCTAGTCAGCATAGCCAATGGTAAGGAATGCTGGGGGTTTCAGTCCAGCAACACAATTTATACCCCAGATTTAAACTCAAATGTGTCCACATTGGGAGCAGAGCATGCTTAAATCCTAATTACTATCACTTGCCATTTACCTCCTTGCTGTCTTTTTCAGATCTGATTTTCCCTCTTCACAGATGCATCCCTGGATTGCAGAGGGAAAGATAGGACAGTGGTGTGGTAAACTGGAGTGCATCTTTTGCTTGCACCTCCTTTGTTCTTTAAATTGGATCCCCTCACACAGAGAGAGACAGACAGACAATTTTCGTATGGCTGATGCAGTTTAAGCACCCAGATGTGGTACCATCATATCAACCAAGGACTCTTGACATGGTAGAAGGGGCTGTGGCTCAGTGGCAGTCCACATGATTTATAGGTTCAGGTCCCAGACTTTTCAATTGAAAGAATGAGGTAGCAAGTGGCATGAAAGATCTTTTCATTGAAACTCTGGAGGGGCCCTGCTAGACAGAATGTGCTGAATGTGCTGGACCAATGTTTCTTCTGGAAATTTTTCCTAAGAGGTGTATTACCAAGGCTTAGTATTTTTGGACTATAACTTCCAGATTTTCTGCTGACTGGAGGATTCTGGGAGCATCTGTCTAAAACATAACTTTCCCAAGCTCTATATATGACTAAATCTCAATCATTACTTCCTCTTTATAGTAGAAGCCATTGTTTTTCTCATGATGGGGTGACAGGTCCATTGTTAGGAATGTATGATACTGACAAAATATAATTTTAAAAAATGAGATTCCCAGGCATAAGGAATGAAGAACTCATCATGAGGCTGCTCTTTTGGCACAGCTGTCACTATTTAAATGTTAAACAGTAACAATCATACAAATACCTTTTGCAGAATGCCTTGCATGTTTAATAGCAATGTGCATCAGTGTAATTTGGCTGATGAGAAATTTGGGCAAAAGGAACTCTGAAGACAAGTGCTGCAAAGCCAGGAATTGCAACAATTAACTAATCCTGCCATGAATAGTCATTTTAACACTGTAGTGAAACATAAGGCATGTTCCACTTGTTAGAAAACCAACTGGACTGGAGAAGAACAAAATATGTGAACAAGCCTTATATTTTCTCCCACTGAAAGGGAAGGGGGAAATACCAACATGGCCAAATGAGAACGAGAATAAGGCTCCTGTACCTCCTTTTTTAAAGATCATTTTTAAAATTAGAATTCTACATATTCTACAATTTAAATACAATACAAAAAAACATACACAAACTAAAATACAATCCATCAAAATGCAAATCAGAACATATAAAAACACAAGTAGACACTACTATAATCTAACTATAATCTAACATGAATGACATTCAACTATATTTCATGTGGTTATATATTATTTCTTAAATTCCTACCTTACTCTCTATGAAATTATTGTTGCACTTCATCTATCAATTTAACTCATATTAGTTTTCTAAACCAATGGTCATCTATCACCTTCATTATTTCTTAAAAAATCTTTCAGGGGTTTCCAGTAATATAGATTTATTTCTATCCCTCCCAATCACGGGGAATCCGGGCGGCTAACAACAGTAAAAAAAGATAAAATACAAAAAATTCCAATAAAATACATATTAACCCCATCCCAATCCCCTGACCAATACAAGAAACAAAATCAATAGACAATTTAAATAAAATAGCAATCAAACACAAACAAAACCATAAACATTAGAATCAAATAGTGTTCATAATTAATCCTTTCCCAGCCCTTCAACACAAATCAAAATAATCTTACACAAATTAAATGCAAAACATAACATAATACCCGGGGGGGGGGGGCGAATATATAGGAATACAAAATATAACAAGGCAATCAAAATAACAATAAACAACGAAAACTAATAAAATCTATCACCTGATAACAAAGATACAATGTAATACAAGATGCAAGCATACAATAGCAGCAAAAGACTTCTCCCTTATACTCCTGCAAATATTTACTAATAATAACAATAACAACATTCCCCAAACACAGCAGAGACCCAGGGCAAGCTGGAGCAGTCTTCCAGACTTCCAGTTCCAGTTGTTACCAACAACTTTTATCTCATCAACAAAAACAATCAGTTCATCATTCATGTTTAACAACCATTCTTCTTTGGTAAACAAAAGGTTACTGTTGTGATCCTGTAGTATAGTAAAGACTTTCTATATGATTCATACCAATCCAACTTAAATGTTAAAAGCATTAACTACCTTTCAAATACATATATATACCTTACCACAGTGTTTAGACCCTCTCTTTAAAGAGACATTTTTATATAATAATTTATTTTTGTTAAAACCATCATCTAATATCTAGCATCTAATAATGAAGTATTCTCAAAACCCAAATGAAACCCACCCTTTACATTTATACCTTATCAATATGTATATTAAAATAACTATTAAATATTTAATAAATATTTTTTAAAAACTCATTTTTTCCTCAAATTTCAGCCATTGTAAATATTGAACATTAAGCATCCAAGCCAAAAGGATCTAAAATGGGTGCAACCTCCCATAAACATAATTCCTCTTAATCTTGGGTGCTCTGATTCCTTAAAACATCATCTTCATGGGCAAAGTAACACACACCCCCATCACCAATCTTCTCTCTTTTATAATTCTTCTAATCCCCAACATCACCATATCGTCTCTGATGTAAAGGCTTTTACTTTCAACAAATCCTTCCAAAAACTAGATTCTTCCCTCTAATGTTACCTTCCTTCAGTGAAGCAAGTAGTTGCAAAACCAGTGAATCAAATCTTCCATCACTTTTCTGCCATATAAAATTGCTTAAGTCTCTTTGCTATAGTTTGAAGAAGGAGCCTTTAATTACAATAGGAAGGGTCTGAAATAGAAATAATATTTTGGGGAGAATTTTCATTTTAATTGTTGCGATTTTACCCAGTATTGCTAATTTTTTACTATGCCAAGATTTTAGTTTCAATTTAATTTCTTTCCAAATTTTTTTATAATTGTTGTCAAATAATTTTCCCAGATTCCTAGATATTGTTATACCTAAATACTTTGCTTTCTTTTTTATTTCTCTACCTGTCAATTCTTTTAATTTTCTTTCACTTTCTTTTGTCAAGTTTTTTTGTTATTATTACAGATTTTTCTTTGTTTAACTTACATCCTGATATTTCTCCAAATCTTTTTAATTCCTCATTTAACCATTTAACACTGTTGCAGGGATTTTCCAAAAAGACAACCAAGTCATCTGCGAATGCTCTAACCTTAAACATATGTTTCTTAATTCTTGTTCCCTGTATCTGGTCATTATTTTTAATCCTTTTCATCAGTCTTTCAATAACTATTATAAAAAGTAAAGGGGATAAGGGGCAGCCTTGTTACTACCTTTATTAATATTAATGCAATTTGTTTTTTCTCCATTAATAACAATTTTCGCTTTTTGTTCTTTATAAATTTCTTTCAGCCACCCTGTAAAGTTTTTCTCTAGTTCCATTTTATTTACTATCTCAAAAATCGTTGTCCAATTTACTGTATCAAAAGCTTTTTCCAAATCCAATAATAATAAACCTAATTCTCTGTCGTTATTTTTTTCATACATTTCTAACACATTTAGTACTATTCTAATATTCTCCCTTAGTTGTCTTTTTGGTAAGAATCCTCTTTGATCCAAATCAATCCAATCTTTCAAATAATTTTTCAATCTAGATGCCAATATAGAAGTAAATAATTTATAGTCAATATTTAAAAGGGAGATTGGTCTAAAGTTTTTAATCTCTTTCGAATCCCTCCCCTCTTTAGGTAATACTATTATATCAGCTTTCTTCCAAGACATAGGGACTCCTTCTTCTAAGACAGAATTCATTGTTGCTTGTAGTGGGCCACTTAGTTCTTCTGCAAAAGTTTTGTAAAATAATACATTTAACCCGTCGGGGCCAGGGGATTTACCATTTTTCAAGTTTCGGATAGCTGTCATAACCTCTGTATAAGTAATTTGTTTGTTTAAATCTTCCAACTGTTTTTCCGTCGGAATCACAAAGACTTCTTCCCGTTCATTCAAGTATTTTTGTATATCATTTGTGTCTATCCTTTGATCTTTATATAGATTCCAGTAAAATCTTTCAAAAGCTTCTTTTATCTGTTCTTGCTTATTTAATATTTTTCCATTCTCTCTTATCTCCGAAATAATCCTTTTCGCTTGTTTTTTCCTTAACAAATCAGCTAAATTCTTACCTACTTTATTTGCATATTCAAAAAAATTTTGTTTTGCCATTTTTAATTCTTTACTTAGTTCTATTGTATTCTTCCTATTCTCTTGTCTTTTGAGTACATTTATCTCTTCTATTATTTTTATGTCTCCAGGTTTGTCTGTCAACTCTTTCTCTTTACTTTCTATTAGATTCAAAAATCACTCTTTCATTCTCTTTTTTCTTTTTCTGCATATAAGCTTCTTGATTTATTAAAAAGCCTCTAAACACAGCTTTGCCCACATCCCATATTGTACTCATTCTCATTTCCGGTGTATGATTTTCTTTAAAATAGAACAGAATAGCTTCTTTTGTTTTTTCTATTACATTCCTATCTAACAATAAATGATCCTTAACTCTCCAGTTGAACATTTTCTTTTTCTGATTTAGAGTCAACACTAATGTAATATCTCTACTGATTTAATAAACTTATTAAGAACTAAGGGTAACCAAATCATATCGATCCTCGAAAGTGAACGATGTCTGTATGAGTAAAAGGTAAATCCTTGCTCGGTATTACGTACTCTCCATGTGTCACATAACCTGTAGTTTTCTGTTATATTAAAAAAAGATTGTGGAAGTTTTCCCTGATTACGTTTTGTAATCTTCTCAGATTTCCTGTCTCTTTGGGGGTCCACTACCCCGTTAAAGTCCCCTAAAAGCATCACCTTTTCACATTCTAATTTCTCTAATTCCCTGCAGACTTTATCATAGAATAAGGAAAATATAGTATACAGTCACTTAGAGATAATATAACATTAAGAAACATTAAGAGGGGAATCACTAAGAGAACAAATTTAAGATTTATAAGAAGTAGAGTATATATGGAAAAGTAAAACCAAAGGGATATAAAAAAGGAAGGATACAAACAATCGGTTATCTCCTTTATTGAGCTTAAGAATAATGGTTAAAGGAATTTTTAGCAGTATTACTCGTATGGTTTTATATTAATGTATGTCTAAATATGTTTTTGTTTTTGTTTTTTGGAAATAATAAAAAATATAATTGGAAAAAAATATAGTTCCTAAGCCGGGCTGCCTTGGCTGCTGCTTATATCACTAATGATGCACAGATGATTGACATGCATTTTGAAGTGGTGCAAACTAGTGAGTATGGCAATTGTGCCAAAAAAGAAGTGATTACAAGGGGATAGTGAAAAGATATGCTTTCATAGTGGGAATGACAGACCTTTTGGAATTGATTTACCAACATGGAGCAAAGGTGAATTACACAACAGTTTAAATGTATGAGCCCCAAATCCTTTTTTAAAATTCCCACATGCATAATCTTCTTCCTTCTCTAAAAATACATATGCTTCAAACATTTTCCACCTCCAAAACTGTTGTTACATTTTGGACTTCCACCTTTTCCAGATTCTCATCCTTCTGGCTGGATTTTCTAATTGTGTTCATCTAATTTTCTTCCAAAATTCCCCATGAACACATTTTTATCAGCCTCCAGATTATCTCTTCTCACATCATTTCATCTCTTTGTGTATCTCCTGCCACATTGCTTGATCCACTAGATTTTCAAACCTTCCTTCAAGTGTGTCTTGCCATATTCAATTTTTATGGTTGGAGAATTAGTCCCAACAATTAATTTAGTCATTGGGAGGCATATTCTCCATTAAAAAATTTCCTGCAATTTTTTTAGATATTCACTATATGGTAGCAATTCTTCTGGTATCCACTAGATCAGTGGCTCCCAGCATTTGATCCTCCAGATGTTTTAGACTTCAATTACCATAATTCCTGACTGTTGGCCAAATTGGCTGGGGCTTCTGTGATTTAAAGTCCAAAAACAAATGGATGACTAAAGGTTGGGAACCACTGCACAGTTTACAAGATTCCAACTTAACTCAGTCCACTTCAGATTTTCACAGCAGCCAAGTCACAAGAGCAAGAGCTTTATCTTATCTTCCAGCACCAAAACAACTTCCACTTTCTCACAGTGAGAAAAATATTTATAATTGTTGTTTATTTATTTCTCTTCTTAAATAAATATAATTTCCCTTTCTACCATCCATGCACAAACTTTGTTTGTTTGCTTTCTGCTAAGAATAGCACTTCTTTTTTTCTCTCTTTCTCTTCTGTACCCTCTCTTGTTAGATAAAATCAGGAAATGTACTGAGGTTACAGATGCCCCTGCAGAACTGATAGCCTCTTTTTAATAATCCAACATTAATTTGAAAATTTAACAAAGTGAGATTTACCAAATTTAGGTGCTAAACAAACCACCCCTTTGGAGCAGCCTGACACCACCCCTTGATGGCAAGATGCTAACAGGGGACATAGAAAAGGCAGAATTACTCAACACCTTCTTTACTTCAGTCTTCTCAGAAAAGGCAAAGGGTCCTCAACCTAAGGATAATGGAGCAGAAGACAGAATAGTGGAATTTCATCACAGAATAAGTAAAGAGATAGTACAGGATTACCTGGTTAACCTAAATGAATATAAGTCTCCAGGACCAAATGAACTACATCCAAGGGTAGTAAAATAACTGGCAAATGTAATATCAGAACCATTGGCAATAATCTTTGAGAACTCCTGGAGAACAGGAGAAGTCCAAGCAGACTGGAGGAGGGCAAACGTTGTCCCCATCTTCAAAAAGGGGAAAAAAAGAGGATCCCAACAATTATCATCCAGTTAGTCTGACATCAATTCCAGGAAAGATTCTGGAGCAGATCATTAAGCAGAGAGTCTGTGAATATTTAGAAGCCAATGCCATAATCACAAAAAGTCAACATGGGTTCCAGAGAAACAAGTCATGCCAGACAAATCTGATCTCTTTTTTTGATAAAATTTCCAGTTTGGTAGATGAAGGGAATGGTGTGGATATAGTATATCTTGATTTCAGTAAGGCCTTTGACAAGGTTCCCCATGACATTGTTGTAAAAAAGGTTGTAAAATGTGGGCTAGACAAGTTAACAATTGGTTGACCGGCCGAACCCAAAGGGTGCTCAACAATGGCTCCTTTTCAACCTGGAAAGAAGTGACCAGTGGGGTGCCACAGGGCTCTGTCCTCGGCCCAGTGCTATTCAACATCTTTATTAATGACTTGGATGACAGAATTGGGAGCATACTTATCAAATTTGCAGATGACACCAAATTAGGAGCAGTAGCTAATACTTCAGAAGACAGGATGAAAATTCAAAATGACTTGAATAGACTAGCTGGGCCAAAGCTAACAAAATGAAGTTCAACACAGAAAAGTGTAAGGTACTGCACATATGGCAGAAAAATGAAATGCACAGATATAGAATGGGGGGCATCAGGCTGAATGAAACTATATGTGAAAGGAATCTAGGATTCCAAGTAGACCATAAGTTGACCATGAGTCAACTCTGTAAAACCACACACAAAGACACACACAGGAGAGAGAGAGAGAGGAGGGGGCTGGGTTCATAAGCCTGCCTGATTTCCACAGAGGGCTAATACTCCTTGATGCCCTACTTTTCCAGGACATGTCCTCCATTTCTCCCTCTTGTCCAGGAGGAACTTCCTGACAGTAAGAGCTGTTTGACAGTAGAACACACTCCCTCATAGTGTGATGGAGTCTCCTTCTTTGGAAGTTTATAAACAGAGGGTGGATGGCCCTCTGTCAGGGATGCTTTGATTGTGAATTCCTGCATGGCAGGGTGTTGAACTGGATGGCCTTTGTGGTCTCTTTTAACTCTGTGATTCTATGATTCTCTTGCACCATTCCTATACCTCCTTCTGTGTAGAAGAGGGAATTTCACAAGGTGAAGCCTGCATGATAAATTCCATCTAGCAAAATGCTTTCTTCCACTATTAAAGGTACAGAAGTCTTGTCCTCTTTTTTCATGTGGCCTAGTGACTATTAGCTAGGATTGTCCCAGGTTTGATGTACATAATGGCTCTTTGGGGGTGTTTTTAAAAAATGCTATAAATGGGAAAGTGCTACATCTGCTATGGCATTTCTGGAACTGAAGCCATTGTCTTTCAGAGAAAAATCCTGCATCTAAAGTTTTAGACCTATAGGCATTTGGTAGTAAGCAGTATTGATTCATTTGGACTTGGTTTCAAATACACATGTGTAGGATTGTGGTGTGAGGCTGCACACCCAAGTATAGTTACTAGGACATAAATCTCATTTAACTGAATGAGTAAGGCTCATTTAACTTCCTTTCTTTAAACACAGGAGCTGGATGTAAGAGTCACCCCATCTCATTTCCATATCTTGAATCCATTCAAGTGGAACATAGAAAAGCTGACTTAAGACATGTGTTTACCCTCAAGTCACATCTGCTTTTCAGAGTTACACGCACACTATGAGAAGGGACCTAAAGATAAAGGGACTCAAGATCCTCTAATTTCATTGCTAACATCAATCTTTTCCTCATCCTGTTTTTTAATTACTTATCTGACAGTAAAGATTACTGCAAAAATGTCACTTCACCTGCACCTGGTTAGTCATAGTTTAGGGCTGAAACAGACATTGACAGAAAAGAAACTGAAGGCCCTTTCACACCACACAGATATAGCACTAAGATATAACATTTTACATGGTTCCATCCTATTAATTTCTGGGATTAGCTTTTAAAGGAGGGAAATTTTTAGAATATTAAGAATTCTCAGCCAGAGAGTTCTAGTGCCTCACCAAACTACAAGCCCCAGGATTCTGTTGGATGCAGCCAAGACAGTTAAAGTGGGATCACTGTGCTATAACTGTGTAGTGTGTAAGGGCCCTGATCTTGGAAACTGTTTCACTCTCCAACAGTTGAAAATTAGGAATGGGGCAAAGTACAAGAGAGCAATGGTGGTGGTGAAGGGGGACTTTTCCCACTACATCTTTCCTCAGCTGCAACCAGGAAACAAGAATCTGAAAGCCCTAGCTAGAAAGGAGCAGGTGTGGGGTGGGGTGGAGAGATTTGTAAATATCCTCCTACCATTTCTTCCTTTCATACCATGCCTATCCTGTCACTTTTCACCTGTCTAGGTCTGGGTCTCCTACTGCAAAAGTTCACAGGTACCAGCCTGTTTGAAGTAGTTTGAAGCCTCCTTGAAGGTGCTGTATATGATGTGCCTTTACGTCGCCAGCCATCTTATGGTGACCCTATGGATTTGCCTCTGTTCATCTATGTATTTTCTTAGGCAAGAAACACTCAAGAGATGGTTTTGCTGGCTCCTTCGTCTGAAATACAGCCTACAGGACCTGGTATTCATTGATGGTCTTCCATCCAAGTACTAACAAAAGCTGACCCTCCTTAGCTTCCAAGATCAGACAGAATCTGGTGGCTTTAGGATATTGAGGCCAGAAATTCCTTGCATCACACATATGGACAGACCTCAGAAAGTGGGTACTGAACCACAAGAGGCTGATAAAAATGAAATTGTGGGGAATTTCAGAAGAAAATTATATGAACCCCATTGGAAAATCCAGCCAAAAGTATAAGCATTCATCCCCAAACCCACAAATGCTATAGGCTGTCCCAAAGAGCTTTTAGAATTGTTGGAGACTGAGGAAGAATGCAAGAATACGCAGGGAGCAGGAAAAGTGATGGTGGTGATAGGCACTGGTATTCTTCCCCTTTACAACAATACCTAAGGTAACAGTCCCTACAAATCACCTTGGGTATGCTTGGACTTTTTTAGGGTGGTAAACTATTGGCGTTCCTTAGCACAGTTTTAGAGGCAGACAATGCAGGAGACTCCCATATGACGGACTTGGATGTCTGACATGGGCATTCCACTTCAACATCCACTCAACAGCTAGAGCAAATAGTGCAAATGTTTCACCTAGCACCAATACATACAGGGCTTACAAGATCCTAGCATATGTATCATCTTTTGTGAAACAAGCAAATCATGCATCAAGGATGCAGAATAGCCTATTCTCGCAACAACAGAAAAGTGATGATATTTAAATATTAAACCAAAAAAGAGAGAAGATTCTAACCCAGCCAGCCAACCTCCTTCTTGCATGGAATGCCATTTGTTCTAGGGCTGCCTCCAACTTCAGCAACCTGTTGGTTCTGTTTCTGCATCAGGGAAATAAGCTGAACATGTGCAAGTGCTGTAAGAGATGAAAGGAGAGATATTGGGGTTCAGATAAAGAATAGAAGCTTCTACTATTATCGCATGGGCAGTGGGTGTGATGTATTTTATGATGTATTTTAATCTGTATGTTTTAATTTGCTGTACCCCGCTCTGATTGTGCTCTACAGAGGAGCGGGCTAGAAATAAAGATTTATTATTATTATTATTTATTATATAGAGGAACAAAAGAAAGAAAGAAAGAAAGTTTATGGGTTGTGTGCAAAGATGGAAAACAGGAGTGTCTTACAAGGACCGGAAATGTAAAATGGAACAGGTTATCTTTGGCTTGATTCAGAAAGAGACATTCACTGACGGGGGAGTCTGGTCTGTGAATAGGGAAAAATGTAGCCAGTGAGAGACTCTACCTGAGTGAAATTTCATCCTGTTTGGTGAAGCTTTTATTACTTACTTGATTAGAAGATGTGATAATTGAATGTTTTAGTTTAAATGTTTATTCAGCATGAAGAGAAGTTTTCAAAATAATCTACATTAAAAAAAAAAGATCTGCCTGGGAAGGTGCAGTGGGAGACAAGTTTCTGCATTTTCCTCTTATGTTACTGATCTTTTCATATTCTGCCATCATGCTTCCCCTTTTATTATAAAAATACAAGTACCTTTTATATTGATTATTGATTTTAAGATTTATTTATATTGCTTACTTTTTCCAGTAATATTTTTCCATATATTTGAGTTCTGGTTTTTTCTCCTCCCTCCGCAGTCTATGGACCAATGTGTAGTCTTCGCTGACATTGTTTATCTTTAGAACACTCCAATTGTAACTTCAGTTTCAAAAGTGACCCCATTCAGTTCGATGTTTTTTTTAAAAAAATAAAATAAAAGCAACAACACTGGCCTCCCACCCCACTATCATCCAAATCCATGATTTTGCAAAATAGCACTTAGATTCCCCTTTGCTTCACAACTTCCGCTCTCTCCTGGGGTCTATCCTGTCCCCGTTCTAACCTCAAATAGGACATCCTCTTTGGATGTAGCAATGATTATATTTGGAATAAATGGCAATGATCTGGTCTCCCTCCTGCCTCGCTCATCACTTCTCACTTAATGAATACCTCTCCGTGCTTGTGGCCTAACTTCACCTATTATCCTAGTGACATTACTTGTGCCTTCACCAAAAGTGATTTGCTCAGTCCCCATAGTACAGGGCTGGAGATCCTTTTGCCCTCCAGATAATGATGCACTACTCCTCCCATCAACCCTCAGCATTTGGCGGCAGGCAGGCTGGAGCCAGTGAGAATTTAAGTTCAACAGCATCTAGAGAAGGGTTTCAAATGTCCAGTCCTTCTCTTCTCCAAATGCATGTGTTAACAAAAACCATTGCACTGTGACTGTCCCATAGACTTTCTTCCAGCAGAGACCCAAATTATCCATTAAAATTCAGTAACTTCAGTCTTCTTGTAATATCATACTACTGCTACTACTACCTATCATCTTTCTTTCTTTCTTTCTTTCTTTCTTTCTTTATACATTGCCACCAATTTACTTGGTGCTTTATAGGTACAACAACCAAAAACAGTGGATCCTGCCAGAAGTGTACAATCTAAAATGTGTGCATACACACAAATGGAAGAAAGGAATAATAAAATAAAACTATAAAATATAGTTATAAAACAAATTATCTAGGTAAAAAAAGATATAATATAAAACAAACTAACCAATATATGTAACCAAAAATACAGGATTGTAAAACAACATTAAACCAAAGACATTTCTGTCTTTCTCACACTATATATTGCCTACAGTACAGTAGTAGTAGCTGGTGATTGCTTATTCTTGGTGCTTAAAACTTACTGGTTCTCAATTGTTTTTATTTCACTTTTCAATATCTAATCAGTGCTTTTATGTTTTCAGTCCAAGAAGAATAAAACTTTGTGGAATTTATTTATTTATTTATTTACATATTATTGAATATAGTTACATGTATTTAAATAAACCACATATGCAAACATGGCTGCCTTTCTTTTTCCTCAAGGAAAATTGGCTATCCTTCTATTGTGCCAATCACATCCACCATATTTATCACCAGCCTTTGTCAGGATAGTTTCAGACAAACATTAAGTCAGTGGACATGCATGGTTTCTTCAGGCATGGAGTTGCTTATCACAGTAACATAGGAAGGAAGCCATTATGGTTTACGTGCCTACATACCATGTGACTGGGGAGAAAAAGCTGTGTGATTGTTTTTCTGAATCCCATTATGTAGCGATTCTCTTATAACCCCTTTTTTGCTGTTTAAATCAATGCTTTGTTTCTGCGAAGTATTACCCTTTCCAGCATGAGAGTAACCAATGCTTTGATGCCTTTAAAAAATAAATAATTATCAAATTATTATTATTCCTCACAGCACAGTTCTCTCTCCTACCCTCACAATAAGGGTGAAAACATATTCCTTATACATGTGAAAGAGATGTCACACTGCTGGCACTGAATCAGGGCTAGCAGGACTAATATAGAATCATAGAATCATAGAGTTGGAAGAGACCACAAGGGCCATCCAGTCCAACCCCCTGCCATGCAGGAACTCCAAGTCAAAGCATCCCTGACAGATGGCCATCCAGCCTCTGCTTAAAGACCCCTAAGGAAGGAGACTCCACTACACTCCGAGGGAGTGTGTTCCACTGTCGAACAGCCCTTACTGTCAGGAAGTTCCTCCTAGAGTTAAGAATAAACTGCAGTTTTTTAATATCAATCTATGGAAACATTCCCAGTCTTCTCCAGATACTCCACTCTCTCCAGCAGTCCCTGGTATTCAGCATCACACTGTAGCTTGTTTTCTCTTCAAAAGAAATTGTACTCAGCTCATCTAGAGATTCAAAATTGGGTCAAGTTCTCCAAAGATGGCTATATTTTTCTGTTTATCAAAACAGAAAAAACACATTGATTAAAAAAAATAGTAAAACTCTCTCCCCTTTCAAAATGTTGCTTCTCCCTGAACAGAGGAATGAGACACATCGAGACAGCATTAGCAATAATAAGCCAAATTTATAAATCAATTGTTTCAGTTGAAACATTTACCTCCATTGTAATGCAAACGCTGACAGCCTTAGCACAGGTGTTTTGCAAAGTGAGAGCCTCACCCAGCACAGCTAAGGCACAGCTGGCTTCCCTGATCCTCCAGTCTGTATGTGTCGGCACTGCCAGCCAGTTTATAAGAAGATCCAAGGCCCAGTACCCTGGGTTCAGTCTGCTTGCATTGGCTGCTGGCTTAGACATGAAAGACACTTTTTGCTCATATGTGAAATGCATTTGTGAGTTAAGCTGCAATATTGCTGCATTAATAAGTAAAGACTATCATCTGGGAACCAAATTAATAAAAGTGGCTGCCACTGCGGGAGCACGATGAATGGAAGATCTCAATGAGCAGCGATAACCCGGCTGAAGCCTTGTCAGTTTCATTCCAGTGAATGGCATCCTCCATCCCTCCCCCAGTCCCCAAAAAAAGCCCTCACACTGACAGAGAAGACAGCACGCTCTCTTGCTTTCAACAGATGGAGTAGATAGTGATAAGTGGCTGGGGGAAAAATAGATTCCGGCTGGCCGGATGACTTGCTTGACAAGTAAGGAAACTACAAGACAGCCATCTTCCCCAGAACTGACTCTGGTGTCTTCATTCTGGCTTACAGAGTACTGCACTTCTGTTGCTGTTACCCTTTCTTCCCTGGCACAGTTCTCCCTTTCAGCTTGGTCACTGAAAGGGTTCTTGGTTTTTTCTTTCTGTCTAGCTGTCTCCCTCCCTCTGTCCCTCCTCACTCCCTGTGACTAAAATCTTTACTAGAATTTTGTGAAGATGAATTGTGAGATGAGTTTCACAGTGTAGTGGGGATTTGCGCCTGTTTCTCTCACAGTACTGGGGCTTTTTCACACTACACAGTTAGAGCACTATATTTCCACTTTAACTGCCAGTGCAACAACCTATGGATTCCTAGGATTTGCTGTTGGGGGGGGGGGGCATTAAAATTTTCAGCCACAATTCTCTAGAGCTTCATCAAACTACAAATCTCAAAATTCCATAGGATAGTTTTGGCAGTTAAAATGGGATCATAGTGTTATAACTGTGTACTGTGAAAGGGATCTATATTAGACCATACTGAGCTGCATATACTTGAGCAAGATGGTCAGCTAATGTACAGAAGCATCATGTTATTAGGATCCGAGTGTGTCTGTAGGAGCAGGACCCACCAACAACTTAGCTCCAGTCTTGCAAACTAAGGGCCAGGGATTCCTGGCTTGAATCTTCCCACCTATAATGTGGTCTTCTTTATTTCCTACTGCCTTTCACTTTACTGATTAAACTCTCTTTTTTCATCTTTCAGTATGACCCATGCATAACTCTCTTCATTTGTTAAGGATTTTAAAATGAAATATCCATCAGTTGTACAGAAGTATTGAATTTAATTGTATTTTGGCAGAAACATTGGGAGTTTTCCTAAAAAATTACTGGATGAAAAATCTGACAACTTATTGAGAACTCTTTGGAATTCACAGCCCTCTTTCATAGCCCTCCATCAAGCTAGGAGGCAGGGAAATCACATCAAAGCATGTTCAAAGCTTGGGAGTAATTAGTTGCAAATACTCATTAGCTGTAATTAATACCAGTAAGTAAAGTGTAAACACATTGCATTATGACTGTAACCTAGCAAGTCCATTCCTTTAACCTCACAAACACCGTTCCTTTTATGGAATAACTGCATTTTTAAGAAGTTATCTAGATAATTGCGGAAGTGAACCTCATGAAACAGTGAAGGAAAAATATTACATGGTTTAAGTACTGTTTTGTGCTGTGTCTCATGATGCTGAATGAATCATAAAATCATAGAGTTGAAAGAGACCACAAGGGCCATCTAGTCCAACCCCCTGCCATGCAAGAACTCCCAATCAAACCATCCCTGACAGATGGCCATCCAGCCTCTGCTTAAAGACCTCCAAGGAAGGAGTCTCCACTACACTCCGAGGGAGTGTGTTCCACTGTTGAACAGCCCTTATTGTCAGGAAGTTCCTCCTAATGTCTAGGTGGAATCTCTTTTGCTGCAGTTTGCGTCCATTGTTCCACATTCTAGTCTCTGGAGCAGCAGAAAACAAGCTTTCTCCCTCCTCAATATGACATCCTTTCAACTATTTAAACAGAGCTATCATATCACCTCTTAACCTTCTTTTCTCCAGGCTAAACATCCCCAGCTCCCTAAGGCGTTCCTCATAGGGCACAGTTTCCAGACCCTTCACCATCCTAGTTGCCCTCCTTTGGACACGCTCCAGTTTCTCCAAATCTTTTTTGCATTATGATGCCCAGAACTGGACACAGTATTCCAGGTGGGGCCTAACCAAAGCAGAATAGAGTGGCACTATTACTTCCCTTGATCCCGCTATATGTCTATTGATGCAGTCTAAAATAGCATTGGCCTTTTTATCTGCTGCATCGCACTGTTGATTCATGTTCAACTTATGGTCTACTTGGAATCCTAAATCCCTTTCACATGTACTTTCATTCAGCCAGGTGTCCCCCATCCTATATCTGTGAATTTCATTTTTCCGTCCTAAGTGTAGTACCTTACATTTCTCTGCATTGAATTTCATTTTGTTAGTGTTGACCCAGCTTTCTAGTCTATTCAGGTCATTTTGAATTTTGATCCTGTCTTCTTAAGTATTAGCTACTCCTCCTAATTTGGTGTCATCTGCGAATTTGATAAGTATGCCCCCAATTCTGTCATCCAAGTCATTAATAAAGATGTTGAATAGCACTGGGCCCAGAACAGAACCCTGTGGGACCCCACTGGTCACTTCTTTCCAGGTTGAAAAGGAACCATTGTTGAGCATCCTTTGAGTTCGGCCAGTCAACCAGTTACAAACCCATGTAACAGTTACCTTGTCTAGCCCACATTTTACAAGCTTGTTTGCAATAATGTAATGGGGAACCTTGAAATCAAAATATACTATATCCACAGCATTCCCTTCATCTATTAAGCTGGTAATTTTATCAAAAAAAGGAGATCAGATTTGTCAGGCATGACTTGTTTCTCTGAAACCCATGTTGGCTTTTTGTAATTATGGCATTGGCTTCTAAATATTCACAGACTCTCTGTTTAATGATCTGCTCCAGAATCTTTCCTGGTATTAATGTCAGACTAACTGGATGATAATTGTTGGGATCCTCTTTTTTCCCCTTTTTGAAGATGGGGACAACGTTTGCTCTCCTCCAGTCTGCTGGGACTTCTCCTGTTCTCCAGGAGTTCTCCAAGATTATTGCCCTCAAAGATTATTGCCAATGGTTCCGATATTACATTTGCCAGTTCTTTTAATATCCTTGGATGTAGTTCATCTGGTCCTAGAGAGCTGTATTCATTTAGGTTAACCAGGTATTTCTGTACTATCTCTTTACTTATTCTTTGCTGAAATTCCCCTATTCTGTCTTCTGCTCCATTATCCTTAGGTCGAGCACCCTTTGCCTTTTCTGAGAAGACTGAAGCAAAGAAGGTGTTGAGTAATTTTTCCTTTTCTCTGTCCCCTGTTAGCATTTAGCCATCTTCTGCATGCAGTGGCTCTACCATTTCCTTCTACTTCCTTTTGCTGTGGACATATCCAAAAAAAGGCCTTTTTATTGTTCTTAACCTCTCTAGCAAGCCTGAGTTCATTCTGTGCTTTAGCTTTTTTGACTTTATCCCTACACGTGCTGGCTATTTGTTTGAATTCCTCTTTGGTGATTTCCCCATTTGTCCATGTCTTATACATGTTCCATTTAAAACTTAGCTCAGTTGTAAGTTCCGTAGTCATCCAAACTGATTTCTTGAGACATCTCCCATTTTTCTTACTCATTGGAACTGTTTGAAATTGTGCCTTTAGTATCTTCCTTTTGAGGACCTCCCATCCGTCTTGAACTCCCTTCCCTTTTAGTATTCCTGACCAAGAGATCACCCCAATATTTCTCTAAGTTTATTGAAATCTGCTCTCCTAAAGTCTAGAATGTGTGACTATGCCTGGCTTCTCCTTTGCACTGTATAACAAACTCCAGGAGAACATGGTCACTCCCACCTAAAGATCCCTCCACTTGCACCCCATCAAATAGGTATTCCCTGTTGGTTAAGATAAGATCTAAAATGGCTGATCCCCTTGTTGCCTCTTCCACCTTTTGGACAATGAAACTGTCTTCACAACAAGTGAGGAATTTGCTAGACCTTGAGGATTTGGCAGAATTTGAATTCCAGCAAGTATCAGGATAGTTGAAGTCACCTAATACTACTATATTTCTCCTAGCTGAGTGTGTGGTCATCTGTTCTAGAAAGGCATCATCCAATTCCTGTGCCTGAGTTGGGGGTCTGTAGTAGACTCCCACAGTAACATCTCTGTTGCTTCCCTCTCTTTTAATTTTTATCCACATGCTCTCCACTTGGCCTCCAGTACCGATGTCCTGGATCTCTTCACTGGTATAAATATCTCTGACATATAATGCTATTCCTCCTCCTTTCCTGTTGGGCCTTTTTCTCTTAAAAAGGTTATACCCCTTTATTTCTACATTTCAATTATGAGACTCATCCCACCAGGTTTCAGTGATGGCTATTATATGATATTTGAAAATGGAAAACATTAATTTTTTCAGGTAATTAATTTCAGTTACTTATTAGAAATGGGAAAGTAAAGTGTTCCTTTTTTGAAAAAAATACACCTATAACAATAACTTTGGAGCAATAATTCTTAACTGATTTCTTTTTAAAAGTAAATTTCCAAACTCTGAGATTCTGTAATCCCTACTCCACCCTTCCCATCTCTATCTCCTGCCTTATTACATCAGGGCCACATCTCTTCCATAGCTCCAAAGTGTCTCTTCCAAGCTGGAAGAGTTAAATCCAGTGCATATGCCACCTGCTTGGAGCCTCCCAGTGGGGTCAGGAGAAACAGCTGAAGCGGAGGAAAGGCTGCAGACACGGCAGCCCATTGGTATGCACACACGATGGAGTGCCAGCAGCACAGAATTTTAATGGATGATTATGTTCTTCCATCGAGCTAAATTTAGAAGCAAAACGAAGAAGGTGAAACCTTCTCACCTTCTGCCAAGATGTAGATGAATCATGAGCAACCTGTCCTCAGTCAGCTTCCATCTTGCTCATACTTTGTCTTCAGCACCACAGGTTTTCTAAGCAGACTGGGATTAGAGGAGCCCAGTGCTCTCAACAGTGTCAGACTGTCTTGTCTCTCTGCTTAGCTGACTAGTCATTGCATCTCATGTCTCAGGCAAGATGGAGGGTTATCTCCCCACATCCCTGATAGCCCCAGCCAAATCTGAGTAGAGGGGATGGCCTGTGTTCACCTCTGCTCCCTTTTAACAGAGACATATGATGACACAAAGCAGAGACATTTAGAAAGTGCATTTTGCATCGAGAGTCTGTGTGAATGTCTTTTTGTAGTGCTATTTTAGACACTGAAAGGTAAGAAGCAGCAACTGATGGCATATGGTAATATCTTAGTCCTCCTAGGAGGGGGTAAAATATTAAATGAAACTGTGGTCTTGTCTACATAGGTGATTTAACCCAGATCGCCCCCCACCCCCACCTCTTCAGCTCACAGTGTCCTGCTTACATGATTCAGGGCCCAACACCAAATCAGGTCTGGATTGTTCATGACTCCTGCATACAATTTAGAACTTTCTCCCCTTAATCCACATTTAAACCTCTTGCTGTAGGTTTTTGGCTCTCTTTTCTGCAACACTGCTGTTGCAAGAAGTGCCCAGTGCTGGGGGTGTGGCACCTTCTTGTGACTTCAGCAGTGGTGCCAGGTGACGAAAGGGGGCTACATTGGAAGGCAGCCACCCATCATTCACTGCATAAGAGCTAAAAGGCAAGGGGAAAATTCAGAAGAATTTGGGGACATCTACAGGCATCCTGGCAAGTGTGGACAAGGGGCCCATTCCCACTTATGGAAAAATCCTCATTGGAACCGGGCTGTGCTCCACTTAGGAAAGCGATTCCAAAAGGCCCCTTGTTCACACTATGAAAAGGGGCCTTGTTTTGGAATCGCTTTCTTAGCTGGGAACGCTTGTCGTTCCCACTGGAGCTGCCGTGTAAGGTGGCAGCCCTTTACCCCCCAACCCCTTCCCGCAGGGGAAATTGGTTTTTTTTTGGGGGGGGGGATATTGATCACAAATGCAATCTTGTGCATTTGTGACAGATGGGTAGAACTCAAAACAACTTACAATTGTATGTTGAAACAGCTAAAACAATATGCAGTACAAAATATACAGTACAAAGGTTTTTAAAAGCATTAACCCCCACCTCTCTGCTAGAAGATGCCTTTACGTCTAGAAAGATTGCACACTATGGAATTCCATGTCACACATGCATTCTTATAGAAGGCCCATTCGTTACCCTCAGCTATCAGGCAGAGAAGATCCTAGCTGACTGTGCTTTATCTCTCACTGACTAACAAGAAAGGACTTTTCTTCTCAGCAATAGTGGTGTGTAGCCCATAATAGCTGCTCCTTGTGCCCCCTGCTTCCTAAGTCATGTTGGCCTGACTTTCTTACAGATCTCTGGGTTACTGATTCATTTGAATGGAATCTGCATGACACCCCCTTGGTTGAGAGTTGTCTGTGTATGTTTCTGTTTTGAGTCAACATAACTTTAAAAAACACTGAATCAGCCTGGAGGACCCAAGGATTTCTTTTTTTACCTTTCATTCCCCTCCCCTGGACTTCTCCCATGGATCTGATTAGATTGCACAGGACATAGATCTGTTGTTGCAGGACAGGAATGTACCTCATTTCTGAAGGCCATCATCCAAACTTTTTCTGAAACTTGTCCTCTGTTCACCCTCCTTAATCATAACTCACATGGCTAGTCCCTCATCTTGTCTGTTTATATTTTCCAGTATGCAGGCATGCATGCTTGCGTGCTCACAGAGGCACAGCCTGTTCATGCAGTCTTTTCTTAGCACAACAAATGTGTTGCTATTATATGCTTGTTGCATGAAATCCAGACCTCTCCCCTCAAAGGGGCACTTCTGCTGTAGGGATATTGTGTTGCCTCGTCACTAGATGTGCTAAGTTTTATAACTGGGGAAATGTGATCCATTCTGCAGATTTGTCCAAGACATATCCAAGCACCATTGGATATTGCCTGTGATGTAAATGATGTAAAGTGAGGTAATACAAAATCATATATTGTGCCATTTTGTGACCTTAGTTTTAGGGAGTTGTATTTTCAAAGCTGTACCAGTCTAATGCAAGTGTGATCATCTAGCCTTTGAATATAAGGCTTTTTCTTCCTGCAATAACTTTGTCCACCATTCCATCTTTCACTTCTATTTTCTTTTAACACTTCAGATCAGCTATGATTACAAGATTTATTATTATTTATTTAATATATGTCCCTCTTTTTGTTTTCTTTTTAATAGCCCTCCCAAATCATTCCTCTTTGAAATTAGACTTGTTTTCAGCCCTGATAAATAAGCTGAGAAATCTATTCCTAGCATTGTTAAAGTTGGTTATCTGTGTAATCATTACTCTGTAATGAATGACATTTGTTCTGGTTTGTTAGCTAAAATTACCCTTGGGAGCTTATGAAGATTGGAGAGAAGAAGGTCCAAATCTTGTGTAAGGTCACAGGCAATGTCTGCATGTTTATGTCCTTTAAAAATACAGATGTTAGAGATATATAAAATAATGATTCTCAAATTTCAGTCAATCTAACTGTTTGACACTCTAGATCCCAGAATCCCTCAACAATGGTGATCTTGGCTAGGACTTCTGGGAGCTCAAAGTCAAAACATCTAGAAGACTAAAGACTGATAACCCTGGTGTAAACAACCTAAGACCTATTGAAATACCAAGTTCTTATTGAAGACCTATTAAAGTTCTGTACCTTAAGTTTTTTGTTAGTATGCCAATCTACTAAGAGCCTAAAACCTCAGTTTGCAGCTACTGGTGGGAAAAGCATTGACTTTTGATTTCTACAGATACCCACATGGCCCATTATAGATGATCGGTCACTAATTTTGGTAACACAATCATGCTCAAGAATAGAGTATTATGTTATTTTATCTGCTGAGTTCAGTACAAAGCACTGTGCCAGTGAGAAGCATCCTCAGCATTTGTTCTCCTGTTTCAACACTCTGCTTAAACCTTCCTCTCCCCCTGTGTCCTCGTTATTTTCCCCTACCGACTTTGCCAATTATTTCATCTCAAAGATTCTACTATTTGATCTGAGATAGTTCCTCCTGATATGTCTTCCACCACTGATCTTCTGGCACCTGCAACTACTAAACTCTCTGTGTTTCCTCCCGTTTCTCTGGATGAACTCTCCACGCTGCTGTACTCTTCCAAACCTGCAACTTTGTTCTCTCAATCCAATTCCCTCTCACCTTCTTATCTCTATTGCCCCTTCTTTTCTGCCCTCACTTCTCTATATCTTTAATCTTTCTCTCTCTCTCTCTCTCTCTCTCTCTCTCTCTCTCTCTCTCTATGGGCTCCTTTCCTTCAGACTTCAAACATGCTCTCATTTCCCCAATCTTGAAAAAATATTTTCTTGACCCTTCTTCTTAGTCCAGCTACCATTCAATTTCTCTTCTTCCTTTTGTTTCCAAAATTTTGGAATGGGTCATCTATTCTTGCTGTCCTGAGTTTCTCAAAGCCAACTCCATCCTTGATCCCTTTCAGTCTGGTTTACACCCATGGCATTCTACAGAGAAAGCTCTCACAAAAAACTCAAACGATCTTTTCCAGGCCAAGGCGAATGGCCTTTACTCGGTTCTTATTCTTCTAGATCTGTCTGCAGCCTTTGATACAATTGATCACTGTCTCCTACTTGATATACTTTCTGACCTCAGTTTCTCAGACTCTGTTTTTGATTGGTTTAAATCTTACTTATCGGATAGATATTTTACTGTGGTCTTGGGTGGTCAGACTTCATCCTCTGTCCCCTTATCTGTTGGAGTTCCCCAGGGCTCTGTTTTGGGTCCCCTACTGTTTTCTCTTTACACATTGTCCTTGGGGAAACTTATCAGTTCTTTTGGTTTTTTCGACTCTCAGCTGTATCTTTCCACCCCTGACCTTTCTCTGGGGCTTGAACAGCAAGTTTCATCTTGTCTCATGGCTATTTCTCTGTGGATGTGACATCGGCACTTGAAGCTCAACATGTTCAAGATGGAGCTTCTTGTTTTTCCACCTAAGTCCTCCCTCCAATACTCTTTTTCTGTTTCTGTTGACGACATCTCTATTTGACCGGGCCAGGAAGCCTGCAGTCTTGGTTTCATTTTTTATTTTTCTCTGTTGTGCATTCCCCAGATCCAGGCCACTACCAAGGTTTGTAGATTCTCTCTCTACAACATTGCTAAAATCCATCCATTTCTCTCGGCCTCCTCCGCCAAGACTCTGATCCATGCTCTGGTAGTCTTGAAACTAGACTATTGTAACCTCCTTCTGGCAGGGCTTCCCCTCTCTCACCTCTGTCCTCTAATTTCTGTCCAGCATTCAGCTGCACACATAATTACATCCGCTCAACACTTTGACCATGTTTCTCCTCTATTAGCCTCCCTTCACTGGCTCTCCTTCCCCTTCCGTATTCAGTATAAGCTTTTGTTACTGACTTTTAAAGCCCTGCATGGACTGGCCCCTCCTTATTTATCTGAGCTTCTCTCTCCTTACATCTCCACTCATGCCCTCCATTCATGTAATCAAGGTCTGCTATCCCAGCCCAGGATTTCCACCGCCCCTTCCAGGATTCATCCCTTCTCCCTTGCTGCCCCTCACTCCTGGAACCTCCTTCCCCACAAGCACAGGTCATCTCTTTTTTAACCAGTTTCAAAACTGAGTTGAAGACCATATTATTTAGGGAAGCGTTTACAGGCATTTTGTGATTGTTATCTGACTGTTACTGGATATTTGATCTCATACTACTTCCACCGCCATCCAGGAAGAGAGAGGGGCAGGCCAGCTCCCTCAGGCCTTGCCTGCTTGAAAGAATAAGAATCCTACCTCATCCACCATCATCCAGAGGGAGAGAAAGATAGGCAAGCCAGCTCCATCAGGCCTTGCCTGAAAGCAGAAGAGTCCTCCCTCCAGTCCTTCTGTCTTGGTCCAGGACTCTGAGGGAGAGTTGAAGTGCTGGACCTGATCCCCTTCCCATCCACCATTCTCTTCTCCTTTTCTGTCGTGTCTTCTTAGATTTTAAGCCTGAGGGCAGAGAACTGTCTAACTAAAAAAGTTTGCATGTACAGTGCTGTGTAAATTTACAGTACTAAATAAATAAATAAATAAATAAAATGGATTAATAAAGATGGCCAATATTGAAAATATTTAGAAGAAATATCAATTTAAACTACACCATTCCAACTCCTTCTACCCATGTAGTTTGGAAGGATAATTCTTTCTTTTAATTTAGGACTGCGCTTTGTGTGTACATGAGTAGTTTTGTCATTTACTTATGTATATTTTATGCTTTGAAAAACCTAATAAGAATTTTTGGAGGAAGGTGGGGGGGGGCAAATATATATATATATAAATTCCAAAAAGCAAAGCTTGATTTTGCCATGGATTCTGCCATTGTGTTTTGGTTTTGGTTTTGGATTTTGGTATCCACAGGGATTCCTGGAACCAAACCACGTGGATACCAGGGACCCACTGTACATACTGTATATACTCATGTATAAGTCTAGAAATTTTAGCCAAAAATTGACCTCCAAAACTAAGTCGACGTATCCATGGGTCAAATGTAAATATTATACTTTAACTTTTATTAGAAAGCGAACCATTCCCTGGTGAAAGGCAAGAGTGCAATTTGTCCTGGAAGCACTGACCTCCCTCTTCTTTCTCTTCCATCCAGCCTTTTGTGTGAACAGTTACGCCTGCCATCATTTTGTAGGTTCTTTGACATGGTTTTCCTTTGCTTCATCATTTAGAACCTTTCTTGCATGCCCCTAAGTTTTATGCTTGACTTATCTAAGGGTCATATCAAAATACATAACTGTGCCTCTGAAACCTGCCCTCAACTTATACATGAGATCGACTTATAGTCGAGTATAGGTAACTTTTATTTTATTTTCCTTTATGGCTGTATAGGTGTTCATAGTTTCCTAATATTTATTTCTGCACATGTTTGGAAATTCAGATTTTCAGAATTGAGATATTATTATTAGAAATTTTGCAAACTGTGATTCCCTATGTTGTGGTTGAAAGATTGACAGAGATCCAGAGCATCTGCAGTGATAAGCCCCAGTGTATTTACATGGGATCACTGCTTGCCAAATTGCAATGAAGGTACTGGGTGGAAACAAGGGCAGTAATAGTTGTCTGAGTCAAAGTGACCCATTCCTGTCCATTTTAACTCACTCACCCCCCCGGTACTGCCATGTTCATGTGTTCCATTTCCATCTTTTCTGTGTCTACCTTCCCTTGACTCATGCTTCTCACATTCCATGTCCCTATTTTATGTGTGATGCTGCTTCATTTGTCTTCCTGAGTATGTCTACTACTTTTCTCACCATCTTTATTTCTTCCTATCTCTCTGTTAGTGCTCTGATCCTATCTGTGGCTCACTTGATATGTCTCATCATAGGGTTTTCTAGATGAGGGGGTTATGCAAAGAGAGCCACCTCCACCTGTCTGTGCAAAGTGATAACAAGTGTTAGTTATAGTGTCAATGCTGCTCTCTCACTTTAGCGACATCAACCACTACTGCTGCTGTCCAGTAGCTGTTTGCCTCCCTATGGCATGCCTCCATTATTGTTTGTTAACTTTCCTAACCTCCCCCTCTTGTCTCTGCTGTCCTCATTGTCCTGCAGGGTCCAGCACTCCTTCAGGGGCTGGGAGGGGCTAGGTGGACTGAAGCCTTTCCTCCCAGCTTACTCCTTTATTTCTGCTGTCCTCGTTGTCCTGCAGGGTATGCAAAGGGCATGAAAAGACACGAAGAAACGGGGTGGCTTTCATGCAAAGAAGAGATGTGGCAAAAGCAGTCAAAGGATACAATGTAAAATCAGACTGAATCATCTCAGTAAGGCTTCATGGAAAACCTATGATACCACCATAATTCAAGTATATGCACCAACCACAGAGGCAGAACAGGAAGAAATTGAAAGATTCTGTGATGGAGTACAGGAAGAAATTGACAACACACCAGAACAGGACATCAAGCTGATCATAGGCAACTGGAATGACAAAGTTGGAAGCAAAGAAGTATTTAAAAAAATAGGAAAATTTGGATTAGGCAAAAGAAACGAAGCAGGTGAGTGTCTGATAGATTTTTGTGAAGCTAACAACCTGTTAATAGCAAACATATTTTTCATACAACCAGAAAGAAGGCTATAAACATGGACATCACTAGATGGCCAGCACAAAAACCAAATAGATTATATAACTGGAAGTAAAAGATGGCAAAGTTCCATACTGGTGACCAAGACTAGACCAAGCACTGACTGTGTCTCAGATCATGAACTACTCATGTCAAAAATAAGAGTAAAACTCAAGAAGAAAATAAAACCAGACATCATACCAAAATATGATCTAAACAATATCTCATCAGAATTTATTATCAGATTTGCGCTACTAAGCTTAATAGACCAAGAACCAGAAGAACTATGGTCCACAGCCAGGAGCATATTAAAAGAAGAATGCAGATAGACACTTTCAGTGGACAAAAAGAAGAAGAAGAAGAAGAAGACACCATGGGTGACAGATAAAATGCTACAAGTAATAAAGAAAAGAAGAAAAGCAAAACAAAAGGAAGATAGGAAGAAACTAAGAACCATATATGCAACAGTACAACAGCTAATGCAAAAAATAAAGAAAACTACTGTAATTATCATTGCAAAGAAATAGAAGACAACAACAAAAAGAACAAGATACCTATTCCACAAGATCCAGGAAATCAAAGGAAATTTCAAACCAAGGACCAGGACACTCTATTACAATAAAAATAACACAATTCAAGACCAAGAAGGAATAAAAAGGCATTGGATGCAATGCACAGAAGAGTTAGACAAAAGAGATGAAAAAATGAATGACATGTGGAATGAAGAGCCATATAAATATGAACCCCAAACACTAAAAAGTGAGGTGGAAGCCGCAATAAAGAAAATGGCAAAAAACAAATCACCAGGAACAAATGGTATCCCAATCAAACTGCTACAGTCCAAGCTGTCAGAGTCAACTACAGTGCTAACTAACATATGTGAACAGATAGAGAAAACAAAATGATGGCCAACAGATTGGAAATGATCAATAAGTACCCTATCCACAAAAAAGGGGACAAAAAAGATTGAAGCAACTATAGAACACTAATCTCCCACACAAGCAAATTTATGCTCAAAATTCTGCAATTGAGGAGTTTATAGCATGCATTTTCCAGCCTGATCTGTGCACAGGACAGAACCAGGCTGGAACCGGGGGGGGGGGGGGAGGGGGGATGGGTTTTACTACACACAAAGTTGCTGCTGCACTGCCTTCTGACCATCATCTGTTCCCAAGCAGTGCTCTGGCGGCTCATTTTGGTACTGTACTATGGAAGCTTTTTGGTTTACCAAAATCAGCCGCCAGAGCATTGCTTGGGGATGGATCATTGTCAGACAGCAGTGCAGCAGCAATTTTGTGTGCAGTAAAACCCTATTTTCCCTGTTCCAGCTTATCCCATCCGGTTCACGGATCAGGCTCAAAAATGCATACAATAAACACCATAGATTCCAACCTTACGAGAGGGGATATCCAAAAGTTTTAATTATCACCTTTTTAAAAAATTGACAGAAAGTTTGTTTTGATTTGTAGTTGGTAACTTATCTCTATGTAAGTCACTATGTAGATTTATACATTTTTCCCAGTGTATCTTGACCCTCCAAATACCTGATATTGTAGAAGTCTGCAGATTGCACCTTACGAGGGGGTATCGTAAAGTAATAATTATCACCCGGAAGTTTTTATGGCATATTGATGAAATTTTGTCAGTGTCATCATTGGTCCCTAAGTGCACATTGCTGAGAAAATCAACTCACTGTGTCCTTTATTTTTGTGACTGGCTCTGCCAGAAGTGACTAAAGTGTAAAATCTCTGTCAGGCACAGAAAACCTCCCAGATCTGAAACAACTACTAAGGAAGATCAAGAAAAAAATAGCAAAGGCAAGCTTAATGTTGAACATAAAGAAAACAAAAATAATGACCAGAGAGAATCTACACAAATTCAGTCTAGACAATGAAGAGATAGAAATAGTAAAAGAGTTCTCATACCTGGAATCAAACATTGATAGAAACAGGAACTGCAGCCAGGATATCAGAAGAAGATTAAGAATAGAAAGGGCAGCTGTGAAAGAACTAGAAAAGATCCTAAAATGCAAAGATATTCAACTGAGCACAAAAGTTACACTCATAGAAGCCATTGTATTCCCTATTACCATGTATGGATATGACAGCTGGATGGTTAAGATACAAGATACGAAGAAAATCAATTCATTTGAGATGTGATGCTGGAGAAGAATGCTGAGGATGCCATGGACAGCCAAAAAGAGAAACAAATGGGTCCTTGAGCAGTTCAAACCAGAAATATCCCTGGAAGCCAAGATGACAAAACTTAGGTTGTCGTACTTTGGATACATCATGAGAAAGCACAACTTACTATAAAAAAAAATAATGCTACTGTAGGAAAGGGGGAGGAAGTAGAAAGAGAGGAAGGCCACATGCTAGATGGATGGGCTCTATTAAGGAGGTAATGGGTATGAATGTACAGAAACTAAATAGAGTTGTGGAGGACAGGGAGTCTTGGAGATGTCTCATCCACAGAGTCACCATGGGTTGAGGTCAACACGAGGGCAGTTTTAAAAAAAGGGCAGCAGTATGGAATGACCAGTCCAGCAATTGAATGATGGGAGGTTGCAGCATCCAGAAGAAAGTTTCTGGAGTTCTCTGTAGTAGTGCTGCTGAGTTCAGGTGCCTGGCTAGCATGCAAATTGATGCACCACACCAGTCAGCTGAATTGAGAAAACTGCTTATTCAAGGAAGTTCCTCTTTATGCAAACTTGGAAAAATGACCAGAAATTGCACATATATACTGTCACCTTTGAATCCAGGACATTATTCCCCAACCCAGATGAATGTGCCTACCTCTGTCTGATTTTGCCCTCATAAATTTAGTATGTCTCCAGGTTTGCCTTTTTTGAATTCCTACAATAAGAGGTGAGCTGGTAACAGAGATCACTGGTTAGAAGAGATCTTGCAATGAGATTTCCTCATTCTTTTCTGTTGAGTTGACTATAAATCCCTCATAATCCATTGCCTTGGGTTGCTTCCCTTGTGAGCAGACCTGAAGCCCAAGTTCTTATGATGTGGTCATCTTCACACCCAACTGGAAGGCAGGCAGTAAGTAGATAAAGACAATCTATGGAGTTGGCCTCACCATTTGATTGCAAGCATTCAAATAGTGATACAGAGGGGAGATATGGGGAAGTTCCTTTCTCCAGTATCACTGCAGTATTGTTCTAAATTTCAGTGAGGTATGTGTGATTACTTAGCTTGGATCAAGTCTGCAACAGAGGCCTTTCTGTGTCAGATATTGAACTATGATATACAAACAAATTTCCTATTCCTAAAAAACCTGCTGTACAATCAGAAAAGCAGAGGGGCATAGTAGTGCAGATGCATTAATCTCTTTAGGCCATCCTTCTCTCAATATGAAACCCAAAGTAGCTTACAAATTTAAGTTAAAATAGCTAAAACAATATGTGGTACCAAGTTTAAAAAACATGGAATAATCAAATCAAAATATTAATATAAAGCAATTTAGAAGACATTAAGTACATACTACATATTTTAAAAAACAACACACCTATTGTACATCATAGAATCATAGAGATGGAAGAGACCACAAGGGCCATCCAGTCCGACCCCCTGACATGCAGGAAATCTCAATCAAAGCATCCCTAACAGATGGCCACCCTCTGTTTAAAGACGTCCAAGGACTCCACCACACTCTGAGGGAGTGTGTTCCACTGTCGAACAGCCCTTAGTGTCAGGAAGTTCCTCCTAATGTTGAGGTGGAATCTCTTTTCCTGGAGCTTGCATCCATGGTTCCAGGTCCTAGTCTCTGGAACAGCAGAAAACAAGCTTGCTCCCTCCTCAGTATGACATCCTTTTAAGTATTTAAACAGGGCTATCATATCACCTCTTAACCTTCTCTTCTCCAGGCTAAACATCCCCAGCTCCATAAGTCTTTCCTCATAAGGCATGGTTTCCAGACCCTTCATCATTTTAGTTGCCCTCCTTTGGACATGCTCCAGTTTCTCAACATTCTTTTTGAATTGTGGTGCTCAGAACTGGACACAGTATTCCAGGTGAGGCCTGACCAGAGCAGATTAAGGTGGCACTATTACTTCCCTTGATCTAGAAACTATACTTCTATTGATGCAGCCCAAAATCACATTGGCCTTTATAGCTGTCGCATCACACTGTTGACTCATGTTCAGCTTATGGTCTACTTGGACTCCTAGATCCCTTTCACATGTGGTCTCATTCAGCCAGGTGTCCCCTATCCTATATCTGTGCATTTCATTTTTCCCTCCTAAGTGCAGAACCTTACATTTCCCTGTGTTGAAATTCATTTTGTTAGCTTTGGCCCAGCTTTCTAATCTATTAAGGTCATTTTGAATTTTGATCCTTTTTTCCCCCTTTTTGAAGATGGGGACAGTGTTTGCCCTCCTCCAGTCTGCTGGGACTTCTACTGTTTTCCAGGAGTTCTTGAAGATTATTGCCAGTGGTTCCGATATTACATTTGCCAGTTCTTTTGTTACCCTTGGATGTAGTTCATCTGGTCCTGAAGATGTATATTCTTTTAGATTACCCAGGTATTCCTGTACTATCTCTCTACTTATTCTGTGCTAAAACTCCCCTATTCTGTCCTCTGTTCCATTATGCTCAGGTTGAGCACCCTTTGCCTTTTCTGAGAAGACTTAAGCAAAGAAGGTGTTGAGTAATTCTTCCTTTTCTCTGTCCCCTGTCAGCATTTTGCCATCTTCTCCACACAGTGGCCCTACCATTTCCTCCTTCTTGTTTTTGCTGTGGACATATTTTAAAAAGCCCTTTTTGTTGTTCTTAACCTCTCTAGCAACCCTGAGTTCCTTCTGTGCTTTAGCTTTTCTGACTGTACCCCTCCATGTGCACGCTATATGTCTGAATTCCTTTTTGGTGATTTCCCCCTTTCTTCATTTCTTATACATGTTCCATTTAAAACTTAGCTCAGTTGAAAGTTCCTTAATCATCCATCCTGGTGTCTTGAGAAACCTGGTTTCATCCTTCTACCCCAACCAGATAAAGCCAGGTTTAAATAAGAAGATTTTGGCCTTCTGGCAAAAAACAAAACAAAACAAAAACAAAGAGGCCAACCAATTTCCCCTTGGAAGAGAGTTCCATAGTCTAGAGGAGAAGCCACCAGGAAGGCTGTCTTCCTTTTCCTCACCAGATCCCACCACCTCTTAAGGTGGTGGGATGGAGAGAAAACCTTACCCAGGAAATGGTAAGATTTGGGCAAGCTCACATGGGGAGATGGAGGCTTTCAGATAGACTCCTTGGCATTGACCATTGCATGTTTGGGGCCTTCCATTTGCTCCCTTACGTGTTTACTGCTTGAAATGGTGGAATCCAAATACCACCTGAAGCCAAAGAAGTGGCTAAGTTCACATATGTCTCTGAGCAGATCATATTACCTTTTTCCCTGCTTTATTTTTCTAGATATACATACAAAATTTTTGCCCAAGAGAGATCCAATGATACACATGTTTCTAAAGAAACAATTCTAATGGCAGTATTACTAATGGAACAGCTTGGGGAGATACTGGGATGTTGGACCCTACTGAAATACAATGTTGCTTGCTCTTCAAGCAAAAATTAGTGATTTGGGGAAGAGGAAGAGGAACAGGCGAAGGGGAAGGAGGAGGAAGAAGAGGTGGGGGAGGTAATACATGTTTCAAAAAATATTTTAATGTGATTATTCACTTTTCAAAAATTGTTCTGAATCATTATTTCCTCTCATTTCCATTGTTTTCCCCTAGTTAGGACTTTTCCCTCTTTCTTCTGTTATTTACATGGATATTCGCAGCAAACCACAAATCACACAATGAACTGGATAACAATGTTGTCACTGTGGGCAAGCAAAGTTTACAATACATTAACAAAGAGAACAGTATATCTGGAATAAGCAGTCAAAGTTTCAGATATATTACCAACAAAATTGTCAAAGGCTGCTGGTGAAGAGGAGAGCTTTGTGACACTGCCAAAAAGTTGGCCAAAACCAACAAACATTTGGCTTAGCCTTGCAACTAAATCTCTTTTTTTAAACCACCCAGGCAAAAGGATGGCTCCCAAATAGTATAAATTTGTACAGATCTCATATCTATGGAGTGCTTATAGATGCCACTGCCTTAGTCCAGGTAATTAATCCAGAAAGAGACAACCTCTGGCTTTGTATTCAAGATTGTGTGAATGAATTAGAATTGCATCCAAGCAGATACTGAAAGAGACAATTCTGACTATATGAATGAAACATGATAGAAATGTATTACAAGGAACTAATCCTTATTAAGAGATCATGAATATGTGCCCTGTGAATGGGATGAATAGCAGGTGTGACTAAGCCAAAAGGGTCCTACTGTTCTTTGTGACTTCACACAATGCAAAGCTTAGCATACTCTGGAGGATTTGAGCAAGATATCCTTTGTAAAGCAGTGAGGTTGGTTTTAACAAACAGGGTTTAAGAGCAATTCCCTTTGCCTGGGAGGAAATCCAAACTGCTTTGAAAATACTACACAGTCCGGCTATCCTCTCCAGTTTTCCTGGGTGGTGCTTCTAAGATACCTCAATCGCCAGTCCTTGCCATCTGTCTGGCTACTCCTACCACCTTGATCTCATGTTGTCCCATCTGCTCTTCTTAGGCTAGCACAACACACTGGGCTAAGAGAAGCACTGTAACACTTTCTTTAGGACAGTTGTCTTTTTATAATAAAAGGGGCCATGATCTCACAATTTCCTTAAGAGGCATGTTCTACTTAATTATCATCTCCTGTATTCTCCCTTACTTCCAAAGCAAGAAGAGTTTAGTTGCTGCAGAAATTAATCAACAAGTTGTTGCTTTTAACTGCCCTCGAGTCAGCTTCAACTCATGGCAACTCTGTGGATGAGACCGCTCCCAAAAACCCTGTCCCATCCTCTCTGCTCAGGTCCTGCAGGCCCGGGCCTGTGTCCTTCCTGATAGAGTCAAATGATCTGGCATGTGTTCTTCCTCTCTTTCTATTGCCTTCCATCTTTCCTAGCATCACTGTCTTTTCTAATTATTCATTTTTCCTCATGATGTGGCCAAAGTACAGCAGCCTCAATCTAGCCATCCTGGCTTCCAGAGATAGTTCTGGCTTGATTTGTTCTAAACTGATTTGTTTGTCTTCTTGCCTTTCCAGTGTATCCTCAACACTCTTCTTCAGCACCACATTTCAAATGAGTTGATTTTCTTTCTATCTGCTTTTTTCACTGTCTAGCTCTCGTACATTGTGATAGGGAATACAATGGCTTGGACTATCCTCACCTCAGTAAGACTGCGAGTAAGAAAGTATTATTAGTTATAGATTTGTACTAGTCAGAGAGAGTACAATAAACTTCTTTCTCTCAGTCTCAAAGGTGTTAAAAGATCCATTTGCATGTTGAATTAATGTTATTGCAAATGACACAATAGGACTGTTTTTCTGGTGAACATCTTGCACCTCCATGCAGGCTTAGAAAGCATTATGTAACTAGTTTTCCATCCAAATGAAGAGTCCTATTGTAATTTTCATTGCTATTGTTAGTAACAATGCAGCTTCCTTGCCTATTCTTTGCAATTTTGATTGCCAGAGTATTGCAGCAACCACCCCCTAGCCACACAACCAGAGTCACAGTGGGTTCCTCCTTTCTCTTCGTTTCAGAAGTCTCCGGAGATTCTGTGATGTAGAAGGACTTTCTAGCAACCTCATGTGCATTGCTGTTGCAGGAGTAAATTCAGTGGCAGGTTATCTAACACTAGTACAGCCCCCAACAGATTTGGGGTGGTCTGATAAAGCCATCTAGAGCCCACATCTGTTCTTGACATTAAGGCTCAGGATGAAATTATACACAGTATCAATTGGATATGTCTTGTTATTTAAATAGCAGCTGTGTAGAAACTCAGCAGCCTTGAGACCATTGCGGGAGGGGAGTTAAACTCTCTCTCTCTCCCTGTCATGATTGACTAAACTCACCTCACCCAGGCTGCTATTTGCATTGCAGCTGAACAATTTGTATTCTCTTGCTAATTTTCCAGTAGTATTGTAGTGGACAGATTTTATAATCAATATTTATATAGAAATGGCTACTGAACCAAAATTTTGAACGTTGATTTCTGGGGAAAGGGGAAAATTCCAAGCTGGCACGTATGAAAAATAGGGCCAAGTGAAGGTCCTCAGGAAATGCTGAACAAACAGGAGAAAACAACAGTACAAGATGCCCTCTCTCAGGTGCCACAGTGAAAGTCAAAACATACACAATAGATAAGTAGAAATGCAACTGTGTAACTGTGTAGAAAGGCTCCTGATATCATTTTTCTATTGACAGGAAAAAGTAACTTTTGTTAGGTGGCCTGATGAGTCATAAGTGGATTTTAATTATTCATGTATTCGTTGCTTGATTGCTTGAGATTCATTTGTTTAGAGTTAAGATTAACCAATAGAAAGCATTTTTGGAAATCCTTTATGTAAAATTATTATAAAGGCTATCATTTTGTGGAATTCGGGGCCTCAGTCTTTGGAAACTGAATTTCCACTGGGGACTTTGCCGGCTGGAAGAATAAATGTTCTCAATGAGACTTCAGGGTCCGCTATCTCCTTCACTCTGTCAGTCTGAGAATTTTTATACAAAATAATTCTTAGTAGAACCCATTATCCACAACAGTATAAAGCACATATACACATATATCAGAATGTATACATGTAGACAGGTAGTGGAGAAGTAATACTCCTTCAGTTCAGCTGTCATTCTTCTCAGACCTCCTCATTCCATAGCTCAGCTTTCACCAGCCAGTTGCCCTTCAGATATGCCTTTCAAATTTACAGCTCGCGTCATTGTTAGCCTGCATAGCTATTGGTTATGCTGAATGATGATGACGATGAGAGCTGTGATCCATCATATCTAGAAGTACCAGGTTGGAGATCGTTGCCCTGGCTCATAAACCTCTCTGTTTTCCGATTTTGACCCATCCTGCAGATCTCCTCTTTTTGTGTTTAGATGGCTTCTGTAAACTGATACGCTCAAACTGTACTATCTATTGTCATCCACTCAAATCTCTCCTAGGTTCTTAGTACCATATTTTGGCAAAGTATAAGAGTTTTTTTTTTATTTGCCTCTCTTTTCTTGATCTGTCTGCAAATTGAGTCTGCAGTCTCATGGGATTTTGTCTTCACTCCAGTCTAATCGTTCTTTTATTTTATTTCCCTTTCTCTCTCCCACCCTCTTTTTATTATTTTTATTTCCTTGATTGCTGCTATTTCAGAGTTCAACAAAAAGTCTTTGCCCTGATTTTTTTTCTTCCTCTGCACTTTCTTAAAGATTTTTGAATACTCTTTTTGAGATGAGCTACAGACCCCCAAGTCAGACTGAGGAATTGGATGATATCTTTCTAGAACAGATGACCACACAGTCAGAAAAGAGAGATGTAGTAGTGATAGGCGACTTCAACTATCCTGATATTTGCTGGAAGTCAAACTCAGCAAAATCCTCAAGGTCTAGCAAATTCCTCACTTGCCTGGAAGACAATTTCATGGTCCAAAAGGTGGAAGAGGCAACAAGGGGGTCAGCTATTTTAGATCTGATCCTAACCAACAAGGAGGACTTGGTTAATGGGGTGCAAGTGGTGGGATCATTAGGTGGAAGTGACCATGTTCTCCTGGAGTTTGTAATACAGTGGAAAGGAGAAGCCAGGCAGAGTCAGACACGCATCCTAGACTTTAGGAGAGCGGATTTCAGTAAACTTAGAGAAGTATTGAGGGCGATTCCATGGTCAGAAATACTAAAAGATAAAGGAGTTCAGGACGGATGGGACTTTCTCAAAAGGGAGATACTGAAGGCACAATTTCAAACAGTTCCAGTGAGAAAGAAAAACGGGAGGTGTCTCAAGAAACCAGGATGGATGACTAAGGAACTTTCAACCGAGCTAAGTTTGAAACGGAACATGTATAAGAAATGGAAAAAGGGGGAAATCACGAAAAAGGAATTCAAAGAAATAGCAGGCATGTGTAGGGGTAAAGTCAGAAAAGCTAAAGCGCAGAATGAACTCAGGCTTGCTAGAGAGGTTAAGAACAATAAAAAGGGCTTTTTTGGATATGTCCGCAGCAAGAGGAAGAAGAAGGAAACGGTAGGGCCACTGCGTGGAGAAGATGGCAAAATGCTAACAGGAGATAGAGAAAAGGCAGAATTACTCAACACCTTCTTTGCCTCAGTCTTCTCAGAAAAGGCAAAGGGTGCTCAACCTGAGGATAATGGAGCAGAGAACAGAATAGGGGAATTTCAGCACAGAATAAGTAAAGAGATAGTAGAGGAACACCTTGTTAATCTAAATGAATTTAAGTCTCCGGGACCAGATGAACTCCATCCAAGGGTATTAAAAGAACTGGCAAAAGTAATATCAGAGCCATTGGCAATCATATTTGAAAACTCCTGGAGAACAGGAGAGATCCCAGCAGACTGGCGAAGGGCAAACGTTGTCCCCATCTTCAAAAAGGGGAAAAAAGAGGATCCCAACAATTATCGTCCAGTTAGTCTGACATCAGTTCTAGGAAAGATTCTGGAGCAGATCATTAAACAGAGAGTCTGTGAACATCTAGATGGCAATGCCATAATCACAAAAACTCAACATGGGTTTCAGAGAAACAAGTCATGCCAGACAAATCTAATCTCTTTCTTTGATAAAATTACCAGCTTGGTAGATGAAGGGAATGCTGTGGATATAGTATATCTTGATTTCAGTAAGGCCTTTGACAAGGTTCCCCATGACATTCTTGCAAACAAGCTCGCAAAATGTGGGATAGACAAGTTAACAGTTACATGGATTTGTAATTGGTTGACTGGCCGAACTCAAAGGGTGCTCAACAATGGCTCCTTTTCATCTTGGAGAGAAGTGACCAGTGGGGTCCCACAGGGCTCTGTCCTCGGCCCAGTGCTATTCAACATCTTTATCAATGACCTGGATGACAGAATTGGGAGCATACTTATCAAATTTGCAGATGACACCAAATTAGGGGGAATAGCTAATACCCCAGAGGACAGGATCAAGATTCAAAATGACCTGAATAGACTAGAAAGCTGGGCCAAAGCTAACAAAATGAAATTCAATACAGAGAAATGTAAGGTATTGCACTTAGGGCGGAAAAATAAAATGCACAGATATAGGATGGGTGACACCTGGCTGAATGAAACTACGTGTGAAAGGGATCTAGGAGTCCAAGTAGACCACAAGTTGAACATGAGTGAACAGTGTGATGCAGCAGCTAAAAAGGCCAATGCTATTTTGGGCTGCATTAATAGAAGTATAGTTTCTAGATCAAGAGAAGTAATAGTGCCACTGTATTCTGCTTTGGTCAGGCCCCACCTAGAATATTGTGTCCAGTTCTGGGCGCCACAATTCAGAAAGGACATTGAGAAACTGGAGCGGGTCCAAAGGAGGGCAACTAAGATGGTGAAGGGTCTGGAAACCATGCCCTATGAGGAACGACTTAGGGAGCTGGGGATGTTTAGCCTGGAGAAAAGAAGGTTAAGAGGTGATATGATAGCCCTGTTTAAATATTTGAAGGGATGTCATATTGAGGAGGGAGCAAGCTTGTTTTCTGCTGCTCCAGAGAACAGGACCCGGAACAATGGATGCAAGATACAGGAAAAGAGATTCCACCTGAACATTAGGAAGAACTTCCTGACAGTAAGGACTGTTCGACAGTGGAACGCACTTCCTCGGAGGGTGGTGGAGTCTCCTTCCTTGGAGGTCTTTAAACAGAGGCTGGATGGCCATCTGTCAGGGGTGCTTTGATTTGGATTTCCTGCATGGCAGGGGGTTGGACTGGATGGCCCTGGTGGTCTCTTCCAGCTCTGCGATTCTATGATTCTATGATTCTATGATGTCACTGAAACCGGCTATTTTTTCCCCCTGCTTCTGACCTTCTACTTTCTGTCTGATTTATCCATCTCTGTTTCCATTTCCTTGCATCTGAGCTCCAGACACTGTCCCACATTGGAGGAAAAAAAATCTATTTCTTATGTCCAAAAAAGTCCATAAGCAAATTTAAGAAAAATCACTGTGGCCTTTTGTGACAGTCACTTATATTTCCCCCTGAATAGTATCTTTTTAACCTCCACATCACAGAAATTCATGTAGTGTTCTATTCTGAGAGATGTTACAGAACATTATCTTTCCTAACATGTCTTCATTTCATAACAAGTCATTACATTTCTCATAGATGAACAGTTCAGTCAATGGACTTATACACAATACAGGCTATTTTGAGTTGGATGAACCAAAGAACAATGTTCTATGGTTGTTGTGGGCAAATGATTAAAACTTGTGTCAATGTGACTATACTGAACAGTGATGCTGAAATGTACTTCTATGCTATTGACGCATCCAGCCATTTTGAAACAGCAGATGACTGAATGCCTTTCTCTCATAGAATCCCATAGATTCCCATAGAATCATAGAATCCTAGAGTTGTAAGAAAACCCAGCTGCCATCCAGTCCAACCCCCTCCCACGTAGGAAGACACCACCAAAGCACTCCTGACAGATGACCTCTATTTAAAAACCTCCAAAGAGGGAGACTCCACCATTCTCCGAGGCACCGTGTTCTGCTGTCGAACAGCTCTTACTGTCAGGAAGTTCTTCCTAATGTTTAGGTGGAATCTTTTCTCCTGTAGCTTGAATCCATTGCTCCATATCCTAGTCTCTCGAGCAGCAGAAAGCAAGCTTGCTCCATCCATCTCAGTTCTAAGGATGATTCATTCATTCAGCCAGCCAACCATCTTGTTTTAAGCCACCTTCCCTTCCCAATCGAAACTAACATTTCAAACAGAGCCTAGAAGTAACTAATTACAAATAACTTGTTACTCATAATTATTTAATTTTCCCAACAATTAAGGTGTTACTACAGACAATACATCATATTGGCAGGCTAGCCATCCACAGATTGGAGCTCTCATGGATTGCCCCACCCCATATTGGCCAATGGTGGTGTGTACCCGCTTGTATGCTAACACAAACATGCATATCATCACCCATTGACTAATGTGGGTTGAGTTTCCAAATTTTTCCCATCCATGAAGGGGCCAGAACCAAGCCCTCACAGATGTGAAGAGTCCACTGTAAATTACAGTTATAATTAACAAGAGATTAGTTTACTCCTTGTGTGATATAACTAACTTGACACTTTCATAGTTACTCTATTACAAAACACACACTTTTTTTTTCTACCACCTTCTTGCCCTAGTGTCCACAATACAGCATGGATATAGTGAGTGAGAACACTCCGTAGCAGAGGAGGAATATCACATCATTACAGTGCTGGATTACAGTGTACTGTACTTTGTGATGCTACCTCATGCTGTATTGTGGATACTACGGCAATAAGGTGGTAGAAAAAAGAAGAGTGTGTTTTGTAGCTAAGACCAGAAGCTTGTGGCATTCTTTTCAACTGTTTGCCTTTTATTCATATAGTAGCAACTAACTACTTTGAAGGAACCTTTAAATTATAACAGTAAGTAATTGCATTATATATCCCAAAAACTGTATGCAGAGGGTTCTTGCACCACCTCTGGCTCTTAACAGTGTGAAAGAAGTTGTAGCATAAGCTTTTGTAGGCTTGTAGGCCAAGGTGACCTAAAAGCAGCTGGACATAATGATTATGGTATATTTTTGTGTTTTCATGCGCTCAGTACATCACAGTACCTCATCCTAGAAAGTCTTACCAACCACGACTGACTCAGGTTGTTTCAAGGTCTTAGGATGGTTGGGCACATAAGATCATATTTTGACATCAAATATAACAAAAGCACCATTCACTGAATGTTTCCTTTTGTACTGGTGAACATCTTGCACCTCCATGCAGATCAGGGTCCTACCTGTGTGGGCAGGGCCTGTGTCCTTCAAACATAGTTTTAATTAAGGTAAGGGCAATACAAAAGGCCTAGTAACCTTTTTCATGGATTTTCAGAAATATGTCCCACTGCATTCAGTGGAACTTACTCTCCAGTAGAAAATATGTTTAGAATTTCAGATTTAGGATCACAAGAATCCAGCTGACAGAGGGACCAATGTGGTGTTACTCCATTAGCAATCCAGTACTAGCAATATGTGCACTGATTCTGGCCTCAGGACACTTGTGAATAGATTGCCAAGTTACTGCTAGCAGTAAGTGTTGCACTGTGATATATTTCAACACCAGGTCAAGGGTAAGAACTAGTGTATATAAGACCTTGAATAATGACAACATTTAGGTCACTTGTCAGGGCCAAACTGAGGTTGTGGGTACAACATTTAAGTGAATGCAATAGACAAATGGCCAATTGGCAAATAGGTAAAGCCTCCATGTGATATAAAATGATTATTTGAGTCTCAAAGGCCTTCCCTAGTCAGGTTTGTTCAAAAGAGCAGTGATGTATTTTTCCCTTAGAAGTTCTTTTCAGGAACTTTCAAGTAAATGCCTTGATTTCTGGGAGGAATTTTGCATCACTGAGTGATGATAATAATCTATGGACCTCCTCACTGCTCCACATCTATTGGTAACCAATTAGTTTACTAATGCAATGGGTTGCTTTCTGGGGACAAGTAAAGAAGGAAGAAAAATCACCACTGTCACATCCAAATTCATTTTTGAGTGAGCCACAAAAATAAACTGCCAGGTCACTGTTTGATAGAAACCTTGCTATACATGTTTTGGACAACTTACCTGAGGGGACCTAGAGTAAAAGATTTTATAGTCATGTTAGGGCCTAAGTAACTTAAAGACACCAGATCCTGTCTGAGCTTGAAAGCTAAGCATGATCAGCCCTAGTTAGTATTTGAATGGAAGACCTCCAACAAATACCAGGTGCTATAGGCTATATTTCAGAAGAAGGAACTAGCAAAAACCACCTTTGTGTGTTTCTGGACTAAGAAAATAGTATTTAATTCATGAGATTGCCATAGAGATACCCATATTTTTAATTTTTTTAATTGTAAAATCTTTTAAACCATTTTATCTGTGAGCCGCCTTGGGTCTCTTTCTGGGAGAAAGGTAGCATAGAAATGAAAATCATCATCATCATCATCATCATCATCATCATCATCATCAATGTGACTTGAATGAATGCATTCGCACACACACAAACACACGGGGCAAGTAATGAGGTGGAATGTGTGGGTGATGATTGCAGCATACCCCAAATCCCACAGTTTAAGAATCTCTATTCCTCTACGTCACTGGTGGTTTGTTTATGAAGGCTGATGGTGAGCCACCACTTCTTAAGAAGAACAATGGTTGCTCACTCAGCTCTGTTGAGGGCTGTTTTCTGGACTGATGATCCATGAAGGCCAAAGTCAATTCTCAGGAGGAGACCTAAGCAAGTCAGTCTTTCGCTATGGGACTAAGAATGGCACATCTATCTTCTTGGCAGCTGTCACAATGGCATGGAGAGTAGCCTCAGAGTCTATAAACTTCAGAAACCTGTTGGAGCATCTAGTATTGATAAATATATCATTCTTTAAGGTGGGTCATGTATTCCCTTTGGATGGTAAAGATAGTTTTATAGTTTTTGAACCACCTTGTTCTCGAACAGGTCTTAACCTAGCTTATCCTGTGATCCCTTGAGACATTTTCTGATTTCATTTTGCTGCTGATACAGATACTTGAGGTCACACTAGTGTCCTTTGTGGTTCACATCTGTTCTGCAGTTGAAGAAAAACAAGTGTGCTAGTCATGCACCCAAGATGTTTAAAGCTAAACTGAGGTGCTCACTTTGTGCCAGCAGACTTACACCAAGAGTGGCATAAACCTAGCTTTCCCCTGCACCTGTGCTTTCATCTGCTAATTGTTCACTAATTAGTTTTAATTGTCCCCTGTCTGCCCTAGAATCATGAAATACCTTGAACCTGTCATCAAAAATCATAACCAAGTGGCCTTATAATCAAGGCACAATTAAGAACAAAATGTACACTTCATTATCTTATGACATTTTTTTTGTTACTGTGAACTTAATTAATTAGAGTTCAATTAATCTGAAAATGTCATGTCCCCACCCCTGCAGTGGATGTGATAATAAGGAGGAAAGGTAGGCCTGGGAGGCTGACTTTGGTTTGTCTTGAAAGCTTGGAACAGCAGGTAACAGCAATTCTCCTACCCATACCTTTCCCAGCCTGATATCCTTCAAATGCCTTACAGTGTCCCAGTTGGCTGTGGACAATGAGAGTTGTATTCCAGTACATTTGGAGGGAAGGCAACCATACCTAGTTTTGAGGAAATTGTACTATGTGGTAAACTGACTAAAGAAAATACATCTGGTGAATTTGCAGGGCCTTCTCTGTTTCTCTAAATGGTGTAAATTAAAAAGGGGAAAGTAGGTATAGTTAAAGGGTTATCAGTTTGTAACAGAGAGATTTCCCCAGTGCCTCTAGAACTGTCTTCCAAGAGCAACATAGACAGCAGTTACTTTTCTGCCCATCTTTGCTTATGGTTGCCAGATAAAAACAAGGACAGAGATCCTTCACCTTTAAAAGTAGCACAGAATTTCATGGAGGGAATTTCAGCAAGTTTACGACCAGTTTATGCCTGATAAAACTCCTCCTTCTACACTACGGTCTGGCCAACACAAGTCTGGCAAAACCATAGTGTTGCACCTGATCAGCAGTGGAGGAATATGACATTGCAGGCTCACATGAAATCATAGCTGCGCTAATCTCTTGGAGGGGAACATCAAATGTGTTAGGCAGCAGGCTTCAGGCAGAAAGCTCCTTCTACATCTTTTGAGAAGCTTTAGAAGGCTACTCTGACCCCTGCCTCAAGCCATCTCTTAATGCATTTGCTTTTCCCCTCTGAGAAACAAACTCTGCCTCCTTTTTTTCTGTTAAAGTTGTCTCTCAAATTTGAGGGTTGACTTGAAAGTATCTTGCAAGGACTTGAGAATTGACAGTAGAGACTGAGACTTGACTTGAGACTTGGCATAAAAGACTTGAATACTTTATTGTCTAAAATGTCTAGGATCATTAAAAAGTCCTCGATGACTTCATTGATAGACTACTGACGGCTTAAGAATTAGTCATGTATAAGATATTCCTAATTACTCATGTTGCATGGCTATTTGCTTAACCTGGTAATACAGTAAATAAGAAATTACATAACTCCCAACTGTCCTGATTTGGCAGGGAAAATCCCAATTAATCCTCTGTGACCCTACTTTTTCAGCTGCTTTTAAAATGCCCTAGTTTCTCTCTCCTCCTCATATCTTTCCCCTTTTGTCCTTGGTTTACTTTAAGTGTTGCAAACTGAGTCAAAATACAAAGGCAGATTGCACTCAGTTAACTCAGCAAGAGCAACAGGAGAAGAGAGGATAGTATCTTTCTTTTCTCAGCTGCCTTAGGCAAAAGTACACTGCTGCAGCTTCTCATCACTTGTTCATTCTTCCTTGTTAATAATATTTGCCATATTGACCTCAACTCTGATGTTGCTTGATCATGTGTTCCATTTTTCATCTGTGATATTGGAAGGTATAAAATTGCATGGCAGACAAAGCTATGATTTGGGAGAAGGGACTTAACTTTTCTGTATAGCCATCAGCTCCCTTTGTGAATCTGAGTATATCCTTAACAACCTTTTCCACTCCCATCAAGATGCATAAGAAATACAGAACTCTTGGATATTTTATTAAATTCCAAATACTTCCACAATTGCTCAGCAGCTATCCAGGTTTTAAAAATAATGTTGTACATGGATGTCATCAAACCAAACCCTAAGTTCTTGTTCACCCTTTTCCCTCTCAAAGTGCTTTTTAAAAAGAACACTTTGATCAGCTTGGAGCCTTTAACTTTGATTGTGTCTCTTAGCTAATAAGCATCACTTAACAGGAACCCTACACTGAAGAAAAATGTGTGGTTAGAATCGCCCTACAAGATTTGAAGGAAATTGTAATAATAAAAACTATGGAGAACATGTTTCTTCTAGGGAGCAGATAATTAAATCACAGGCGCTTGATTCTCAGAAGTCAAAGGCACTGAATAGTTTCCACTGCCTTCATTGTGAACCATGATTAGTCATTTCCACTGAAATCCAACCCACTTCTTTGATCCCACAACATGGCTCTGTATTACATAACCACAGAGGCCTGACAGTTACCATTACAGTCCTAATCCTACAGTTCTCAATGCAAGTGCCCTGGTTTTGTTCATAGCAAAATCTAGAGAGATTGAATTATGAATTAAGAGATTTAACATTGCACACATACTGCTTTCATCTATCAGATGATATGAAAAATCTACTTTAGTGAATATGGAAGCTTCTGGGCATCCCACCCACCCCCCCACCGCCAGCAGTGTATTGCACAAAAATAGAATGCCTAATAATTCTGCAGAATAGATCATGCATACTAAAATACAAGAAAAGTAAATCTCATATGAATAGAATGATCAATTTAAAAAAAACTTTATATAGAATTAGAAGAGACCACAAAGGCCAACTAGTCCAACCCCCTGCCATGCAGGAAGACACAATCAAAGCACTTCCAACAAATGTCCATCCATCCTCTGTTTAAAATATTCCAAAAAGGAGACTCTACCACATACTCTGAGGGAGTATGTCCTACTGTTAATCAGCTCTTACTTTCAGGAAATCATTCCTAATGTTTAGGTGGGATAGTTTGTATCCATTGCTCCATGTCTAGCAGCAGAAAACAAACTTGCTCCATCCTCAACATGACATGCCTTCACATATTTAAACATGGCTATCACGTCATCCTTAACCTTCTCTTCTCCAGCTTCCTCACGGGGCATGATTTCCAGGCCACTCATCACTTTGGTTGTCTTCGCGTGAACACACTCCAGTTTGTCCACATCCTTCTTGACTTGTGGTGCCAGCAGGGGCATCACCAAGGGACTGCGGAGTGGGATAGAACACACTAAGGGGGGGGGGATTACACCACTGCTCCGCAAACAGCTGCCTTTGGCCAGAAACAGGCTGTGATGTTTGGCTCAGGGGCATCATTGGAGGAGGGGGTGCGAGGGATTCAGACCACACCAGCTGACGCCCTAAGGGGGTGGTGACACCATTGCTCCTCAAATATCTGTGATATCCACCTCAGGGGCATCACCATGAGGTGACACCCTAAAGGGAGGGGGGGTGACACCACTGCATGCAAAACATCTGCTTTTGAACAGAAACAACTGTGGTGTTCACCGTTCCTTTAAAATGCTGAAGAAATGGTGTGAGTGGGCAAGGCTCAGTGGGAGGAAAAAGGAGGGTTATTTTTTTAAAAAAATTAAAAAATTATTTTTATTTTTAAATTAATTTTTTAATTATTCTTTTTAAATTTGCCTTTTTTTAAAAAATCAGATGTTACCAAATTTTAACTGTAACCATATGAACTATGTACATTTAAATCCACTTAGGTATGATATTGTAATTTAAAGGTATAATTTTCATTTTGCTGTGTCACAAGTCTTACCTATTACAACTATTAAGTGAAATATGAGCATTACAATTTATGAGTAACATTAGTACAAAAACTTTGCTAAGAATTCTGCATGGTATGGTATGGGAGGATGTCAAGGGGGGATGACATCATTATTTACTGCACTGGGTGGCACCAACCCTAGTACGCCACTGGTGCCCAGAACTGGACACAATATTCCAGATGAAGTCTGACCAAAACAGAATTTACAGATTTTATTTTATAAAAAAAAATAACCCTGCAGGGACATTATCAATAAAACTAAACACTTTTCACATTGCTTTTTATAACAGAAAATGGAAATCAGTGTTATCTTGAAATAAACACAGTACCCAGCACTCTAGGGGTCACACTGCCCCTATTCCTTAATTTACCATGAATATTCCCATCTCATTGTGGTTTAAAAGGCAGGATCAAGTGGCGGGGCAGGGGGAGGAAGATTACAAAATGATTCCACCTTTATAAAATCTTATTATATTTTAATAGTTTAATTCTCAAGCACTCAAAGTGTAGTCACAAGAATATGGCTAGGAAAAAAAGAGAACAAAAACGGTTAATGAAAAGGAACACAGGCAACAAAGGAACAGAGATTTTAATGAGAAAGAACACACAAACCTACTATTTTAAGAAGAGAAACCTTGGAATTTATGTACTGAGTTTAGGGATGCCTAAAGAAACTCAAATGAGCTTACTGCGAAGGGCAGGATTCTGTCCCCTCCACTCCCTGAAGGTGTGTTAACTGAATGGAAAGTACATTTTCAGTTTAAACTCAGTTTGTAGCAATTGAAGTAAGCTGAGGACAAGGGAGAAAAATTGGAGGAGAAGAGAGAAACTGGGACATTTGGAATACGGCTTTAAAAAATGGGACGACAAGATTAATGAAGACTGTTCCTGCTAAACCAAGACAGTTGGAAGTTATGTTGGTTGGGCTTAGTCTACAGGGAACTGGAAAGTAGAACTATATTGTTAAATCCAATCTCAGGAATTCTAAATACTAGAAAATCTGGAATTGCAGCCTGGAGAATTTTTGTTCTATAAGAATGTGTCAATTGATGTTTGCCACATTAGGGGCTTTCTTTCCACATATCGTGCTTTACAATAGGTCGTTCATGAATGAGCCCCACTGCATTTTGTATTTCTTGTGGACATGACTGTGCTTGTTATTCTCATTAGATATTTATGTTTGTTTCTGGTTTTATCATTTTGGCACTGCTCCTTTGATTTGGTAAATACCTCCTTAGCTGCTTAGCAGGGTTTATCTACAGAGAAGAAATGTGTGTGGAATTACTATATAGCAGCAAATAAAATGATCTTTATAGAGTACTGCTTTCAGCCTAAGCTCAATCAAAGCTATTACTCCATTCTAATTAGCAAGGCGGGTGAAGTGGCCGAGGTTGCATTTTTTTTCTTCTTTATATCCAACAGTTCTGTGGAGGTCACCCCCAAATTACCTTTATAGTCTGCTATGCAAATGTTCTGTTTGCAAATAGTCTGTTAGACAAAACTGGCCTTACATGCCCTGGATAATAACCACATGCACTTCCACTGAAAGAGTGGAACAAGAAGCAAACAAGCTGTTGCTGTTCCTCTTTAAGAGAAAAAAAAATCATTTCCTAGTCACAGGTAAACCCCATCCTCACTTTCATTTTTCTATTTAATTTCAGGGCAAACGTTACAAAAACTCCTTGGAGACGGTGGGAACGCCAGATTCCAGCCGAGGCCGCAGCGAAAAGAAAGCCATTAAGTAAGTCCCAGGAGGGATTACTAGAGTGAAGGGGTTGGAGGTGTCTGGATCACAATCACTGCATGAACTTAACTCTTTGGGAACATTTCAGCTATTATACCTACAGGCAACCCTGCACCTGAAAAACAAGGCATCCATATTCAGTCTCGCCTTAGTGATCCTTAGAGCACTGGCCATCTCCTCCACTCTTGTATTGCCTAAGCACACACGTGTCCATGTTTCACTTGGACACTATTACAATGGGCCCTCAAATTTCATGGGTTTGATATTGACAGTTTTGGTTATTCATGAATGTTAAATCGGTGCACTCCTCTTCCTCCCTCCCATACTTTTCCTCTGCTCCAGCCCTTCCCGCCCTGGAAATGGCTCCGACAAGCCATTTCCAGGCCAGGAGGAGGCAGAGGAAAGGAGTGCTCCAGTCCCCCCCCCAAACTCCTCCCACCCTGGAAGTGCTTCTCTGAGGCATTTCCAGGGCTGGAGGGGGCATAGGAAGGGAGCCTCCTGTCCCCTGAACCCCTTCCGCCCTAGAGATGGCTGCCACATTGAGGGGTGTGTGTGGTTTATTTGTAGTTTTTCCACATTCGTGGGGGTCTTGTTCCCCTAACCCCCATGGATGGGGAGGGCTGACTGTATAGTGTGCACAGTTGTTCTGGCATTTTCATAAGCACCCTACTCTTCTACACAATACTTTGATTTCCTGTTCAATACAGTTTCTCAAAACTGCTCTCACTTCCTTTCAATACATCTTGTTCCAACATTCACACACGAGTGCTTTCCCTGTATTGAGATTATGACCTAAGTAATGTTGTCCTCTTTGTATTGCCCTCACTGTCTTCCCAGTGAAAGTCATCTCTGAACTTCTAGGTACATCATTAAATCCCAAGACTCCAGTCCTAACCTTTAATAACTTTTTTGTCCTTTGTAGTTTCTCACTTGTCTTCTTTTAACACCCTCACCCTCAGCACCTACTACTACTATTACTACTACTTCATTAGTGAGGAGGCACACAGTTCATCTAATCACTCCTCCTCAGTATGTTGAGATGTATTTCTAGTTAAACTTTAGCAGTTAGTTCCTAGTTTGTACATAACCCTATAAATCAGCATGTGCAATTTTTTGCTGATCTCTACCCTCTTTTCTCCTTCATCTTTCTTTTTCTTTCTTTCTTTCTTTCCTCAGCAAACTGTTTTCTCTGAACACATATCTGTATTTCAGACTTACTCCCCTTCCTTATACCTGTGACATTAACAGTTGCAGACACCCAAGTAATCAGTCCCATACTGTAATGTTTGCTTATATGCAACCATCCATTCTTGACATACAAACATCAGAAGAAAAGCTCACCTGTCTCAGAACAAGCATTAAGTCCCCTCCTGGAAAAGCAAACAGTTTATATCACTGATTTCTTTCTCGAGAACTTTATTTCAAGTCTACCCATGGCAGAAAGTTAGCAAAAGTTTCCTGGCCACTTATAGTGTGGAGATGAGGGTTACAATTAATTAAATACCCAAGGCTTACTTTTTATTCAGATTTCTAAACAAGACTATGCTGCAATGTTTTTAGATTACAGCTACCAGTTTGCTCTTTCGGGCAAAATGTATGGCCAACCATGTAGATATATATTTAGATATATATGTAGATATATACATATTGCTCTCAAATCACTCTGAGGCTACATCTACAATGCAGAAACAATGAAATTTGACACCACTTTAATTGCTGTGGCTCCATCCTGTAGAATCCTAAGATTTGTAGTTTGTGAGGCACCAGCACTCTGGCAAAGAAGGCTAAAGACCTTGTGTGCTCAACAAAGAAATGGGTCGCTAATAAGTTGTGCAGTATCAAAGGCCTATAAAATGGAATACAATAGTGGGACAAATTGTAAAAAGCATATTTGTCCATGTGACTTTGATATAAACCCACTCTCACTCTCTGCTGCCAGAAGAGTCTTCTCTAGGAGAAAACTGGGGTTCTAACCAGTTTCCTTAGTCTCACCACCATTGTTTGATTTCTTAGCCTGATTTTGTACCTCCTGCCTTATCCTTGCCACCATCAAAATGGCATGATATGGCCTGCAGTTCTCCAGAAATAACCCCCCTTACATACACAGTAAGAGAGTTGTTGTCAAACTGTAATTCCCAGCTTTCGGCTAAGGCTGGACTTCTGGAGGACTTCCCAGTTCTTATATCTGCTCTAGAACTTCTCTGCAGGATCCCACTGTATTATCTTAAATGGGCTTCCATGTTTACATTTTGTTATATTTTTGGGAAGTTTTAGAGTAAAAGCTATGGGGAAGAAGTGGGATAAATACTTCTGAGCACCCGTGCAAATATGTTTTGAGAATTACAAAGCATCAGATGAAAGACCTAGAACACTGACTCTAATTTAGTAGTGCACTAAGTCTGTTACCTAGCTTTTTGGAGTTATGCCTACTCTGGGCTTGTAACCTAACTCCTTGTTTGATACTAAGATGGTGTTACTTTGATGTTTCTTCATCCCAATGTTGTTGTTGTTGTTGTTGTTTTTAATATTTCTGGTTTGTTGGCAGGAGTTGATTTTGATCAGCCAGTTGAGCTGGACCTCTTCCAAGTAAATGCTTCCCTTCTTTTTCTCCTTGACAGGGGTTGGTTCAGGGCTGAACAAAACTATAGTAAAGAAAACTCTCTGTCTGGTCTGATAACATGGGCACTGGAATTTAATTTCCAGTGATTTCCATGCCTCAGACTTCGAAGTAAGTGGCATAAGACTGAAGCATCACAATACAAACATGTGCATATTTACTTGAAAATAAGTTCCACTGTGTCCAATAAGATTTACAGTTTAATAAATACATTTTGGATTGCAACCTTAGTTGCCCAGTAATAGAATCAAAGCTTTATTTTAGAAAATGTTTCCCCCACCTAGAGCCCTCCTGACCATTGACCACTTTAGCTGGGACTGGAGGAAGACCTTGTTTACAGAAGCAATGTGGTGGGGAGGGACTTGTGATTGTGTAGCTTACGAAGTTTCTGTGCTAAATAGTGGGGTACCACAAGCCTTTAAGATAGCTGGCTTATTCCCCAAATGCACACCAATACAATTGCACCATTACCTCAGTTGAAAATGGGTCTTCATACATCTGCTCCATTTCCTTCATACTACAGCAGTAACATAGGGTGATTGGATATGATAACTACAGATTGAAATGCATCACAGCAGGGTGACATTTTTCTATCATGTTCCCACAATTTCAGTTTCTCACTGATGTACTCCCATATGGTGAAACTGATATTTAATCTCATCTTCAGGAATGATTAAAAACTCACAGTTCCTGAGAGCATGATTAAGTATATCAGTTTCACAACATGGCTGGTGTTTTGCCTTCCAGTATGATCATACACGCTTGCCCTCAGTTCATCTCTGCCATCTGCCTATGTGGTTTGCAAAGTCAAATTTCCTACAGTAAAGGATGTTGCAGAATATTGTCATTTATTCCATGGAGATCAGTGGTGAAGCTCTGTGTCTGAATCCCATGGGATGTGGTGGTGATTTGGTAAAAGAAGTCGTTCCTCAAAAGTGTGGATGTCCAGCATTTTTTTTCTTGCCTTGTATCTCCTCCTGTTGTGGGTACAAGAAAGCCCACTTTGGTGGTGATACTCATACAGGCAGACTGGTGACTTCCATGTGCATTTATGTTTGTGCATGCATTTATCTGTGATTGTGCATAAAATGTAAGTAAATGATGGTGTGTATCTGTGTGTTCATGTGTATGTGCATGTGTGTAAATGTGTGTGCTTGTGTATAGATGTGTGTTGAATCCCTGCACATATGGATCCACCAATATCTTAGCTCTTTGTATGGTACTGGTTCCCACTAGCTAAATTCCTTAGCCAAACCAGATGTATTGAAATCAGAACTCCAACATTACTTTCTTTGTTCCTAAATGTGTTACACTGACTCTTGTCTCCCTGATATGTTTTGAACCTGGAAGACTGCATATATTCTGTCTCACTGGTGGCTATTGATGATTATGCCTGATGGAGTGTCAAGACCACCACTAAAGCAACAGCACCAAGGCCTTTCTTTCTACAGAGCCAGAAGCCAGAGGAAGAGCTCCAGATGAGAACGTGAATAGCCTGTGACCTGATCCATGTACTGTGAAGCTGCATCACTGTTCCTTCCCACAGTCTCATGACAGTCTTGCTAGAGGCCACTGTGAGGCCTTTGACCCCAAAGCAAGGGGCACAGGAGGAAGGGAGCAGGCAGGCAGAGATGCAATGGTGGAGAGGCTGGCTGCTTCACTTCCCCACTTCCTCACATCACTGTTCATGTTCCCCTTCTCTGCCCTCTGTGAATGGGTCCAGAGTTCCTTGGTGAAATATAGCTGCCCTTTGTCCCAGCTTTTCATCTCCCTTTCCATACCTGTCTCAAGAGGCTGGTGAGAAGGCTTTTCATCCATGAGCCAGAGAAGGGCAAGGACAGCTAATAAGCAGTAAAGGGGCTGAGTGCAGACATGTAGCCTGGAAGGAATGTTTGATGTTTCTAATAATTTTGCCAGAAAAGCACTTGACTTCAAAGGCCATTGTTGTCACAGATTTCATGTGCTACGAATCAAGTGCAGGGGAACTGCTGGGGCTTCTCTAAAATCATGTGGGGATGTTTTAGTCAGACTCTAGCCAATCACACAGAGCAGTGGTATGACCTACTTAGAAAACATTTTGCTGTGCACCGCCTCCAACTTGAGGCAGATCACTTCTCCCTGCCTCTTCTTTCTGAACAACTGAGCAGAAGAGCCATGCAGCCATGCTGCACCCTCACCCTGGGATGGGCATACATAGTTGTCTTTATTATTACTACCCCTCCTGTTCCAGGGCAACATCCCTGGCAGGCACTGGAATAAGTTTCAGAGACCAAGTGATTATCTTAAATTTGAAGTCACTGCTATGACTCATGAGCAAAGGCTGGGGTACATCCAAAGATATACATCCCATGGGCTTGTCTCTTTCTCATCATCATCCAGGGGCAGTAAGTGGCTTCCGTGTTCGGAGTGTGGTGAATCTGCACTAGATTTTATTCCATCCAGCATTTAAAGGAGTTATACAAGGTCCTAAATCCTATATCCAAAATAGGTCCAGAACTTAGGATAGCTCTTATAAAGTTTGAATGCAATTAAACTAGAACTGATTCATCACAGTCTTGACATGGAAGCTTCCAATTGCTCCTCACCACACCAATATCTTTGTTAGGCACTTGATGGGGAAAATCTTTGTGACAATCTACTCCAGAATGTCACTGGAAATAGTTTGGGCAGTCTCCCTCCAGAATCCCTTATCCATATTTCATTGCAGGTTGAGATCTTGCTGCTTCTATCTGTCTCTCCATCCTCACCCAAAACACATAGATCTTATCTCAGGCACATATTCTGCACAGAAAGTTGAAAGAAGCTTCATTGCAACATCAGTAAATCCAGCTGATATTTAGGGACTGAGATAAAAAAATCCTACTGAATTTTATCACTGTGCTGTCATTGTGTCAAGTGCTCTTGCAATCCTTCTCCAGAGGAGGTCCATGTTAGATGGATGGGACAAGATTGGGAAAAGAGGCCAGTGATGGGGTTTTCTTTCATTCATTTAAAAATGACTAGTTGCATGTAAAACAGCCATTATTCTTCCCAAGAGATGAAGTGGAGCTGTGAAAAGGCAAGGGGCAGGACCACCTGACATTTTTTTTAACCTGTATTTCATCTTCTCTCTATATCTGTCTGTTCATCTACCCATCTATTTCTATCTATCTCTTCTTTTCTTTCTTTGTCACTCAGTCCTTCCTCACCAGCTTTTGGAGGTACCTGCTCCTGTCTTTCTCCAGTTCTAACTCCTGTTCACACCTGTCCCTCTATGTGTGTGTATGCATATGTGTGTGTGTGTGTGTGTGTGTGTGTGTGATGCATCTGGGTGTGAGGCACAGAGCTTACCTTCCACAGGAGGAGGAATCACCATTCTAACCCCGCTCTCGTTCATATGGATTTGGTTTTTTCCCCTCCTTCCTTCCCTTGCAGGAATTTAGATTCTCTCTTTTTGTATTTCCCTTTTTTTCTCTTTCTTTCTCCCCTCATCACCGGCTGATCTAGTGATCTAGACAGAGACTTTTGGAATAACAATGACAACACAGTGCAGCAGAAATGGAGCTCCTACCCTCCCAAGGAGTTTATACTAAACATATCACCTTACGCCCCATACGGTGATCCACGACTTTCCCTCAAGTGAGTCTCTCTTTAATTGATTTGATCATATAGAGTGAGTATATGCACACCTTACTTCCACCTCCCCCTTCCTGCTTTCCTTTTCACCTCCCTTTTCTTCCCTACTTCACTCCCTTCCTACACACTCCACCCCTCCCCATGGACATAAGTCCATGGAGACGAGCAACCCCTCCTGCCTTCCCTTCTTCCCACCCGCTCCCTTTCCCACCCTTTCATCCAGTGGTTCACACCTACTGGCATGTGCAATAGTATTTTACTATGTACTTTACTGGTAGGAAGTCTGTCTGATACTCTGGGTTCCCTCTGCTACTTCCTGTGGTTCAAATCCTTGTCCCCAAAAGAAACAGAAATGTTAATCTGGATGAGAGCAGTCACTAGCTACCACTGGGCTGGACTTCAGAACTTCAGTTTTTGGGTTTGGGGCTCATAAATCCATGGTGATTTCATCCCACCAAAAAGGCAGCAGTGGCAGGCCTGGCCAACAAAGGCAAGCCCTTGTAGAGTCTGACCAGAAACCACTGAAGTCCTGTCGTCTTGGGGGAGAGGAGTGGCTTCAGCTTTCATCCTGCCAGGCTTTTATGGTGCTCCCAATGAGCTGAGAGCCATTGCCTTGAAGCAGCTTATTAAGAAAGGCTGATCCCTTACCCTTCCTCCCCCTTGGTCCCTTTGGCTCTCCTACCCTTCACCTGCCATGCCCACCCCCCTTCTCTACTGCACAGGACGGGGTTGCCCGTTTTTGGTCACCCTCTCAGCGTGTTCTCTGCATCTGCACTGTGTGGTGATGGTGGTGGTAGTGGTGGTAAGCTCTTTCACTAACACAGCTTTCTTCTCCCCTTTGCCTGCACAGTGCCTCTCCTAACAGTCTTATCCATTGTTCAACCCTTCGTTGTCTATGGAGTAAAGTAATCTTTGCTGCCATCATAACCTCACAGCCAAGCCAGGGCTGCCTGCTGTCTTTGCCTGGGTCAGAGGTTTTCCTTGGCCCTTTCTTTTGCAGTGCTGATGTCTCTCTTTCTCTCTGTCTGTCTGTCTGTCTGTCCCTTGTCTCTCTCTCTTTTCTTTCTTTCTTTCTTTCTTTCTTTCTTTCTCTGTCCCTCTCTCTGTCTCCCTATCCCTCTCTCTTTCTCTCCTCCTCCTCTTTGCTTGGCCTCCTTCTCTTGGCCACTTGCCACTGTCCACCCAACCTCTCTCTTGACGGGCCCTAGTGGCTCATTGCTGTCAGGTGCAAAGCTGGCCGCCTCGGCCACATCAGGGCTGGCAGGGGGGCGAGAAGGACGCCATGGGGAGAGGCCACAGCTCCGAGAGGACGGCATGAAGAGCAGCGTATCTGCCCACAGCGAGCCCAGCATTGGGAAGGCGGGGAGAGGCCGATGGCAAATGGTGCAGAGCCATCTAGCAGCAGGGAAGCTCAGCTTATCCAAGTGAGTGAGTGAGTGAGTGAGCAAATGAATGAATGACTAAACAAGCACACTTTGCTGGACTGTTCTGGACTAGACTGGACTTCTGGCCCAGAAGGTACTACAACAAGGAGCAAGGGGGAGGTACACTTCTTTTACCTTCAGGTTAGAGTCATGAAGAACATAGACAGGAAGGTATAGGTTGTCATTGTGAAACCCCAATGGCGTAGTTACCTGTGTGGTGGGATGACAAGGAATGTTTCAGGGGCTGAGTTGGATGACTGCATTAAAAACAGTCACACACAGAGAGTAATTTTATTGAGTAATAATTCAAAATACATTTTAAACAGAATTTCACTCATAGCAAAGTACAAATCTTGCCAGCAAGCTTACATAGTAAAGGAAAAACATGGGGGAGGGGAGAGATCAGAGGTTAAAAGTTCAAAAGAACACCATTTCTGAGTGGGATGTTTTGTAAAACATTGGCGCTTGTTGCCATTATGTGTCAGGCTAAAGGTCTCTCCAGCTAGGACCATACCATATTCAGCAATGGCCACTAATAGCAGTGGATGGCTTCCATGTCAGTGGAGTGATGAATCCCCTCCTTTTTACAGTATGATCTTTAAAACAGCTATCCAAGATTCTGAACCTGTTTTAGGAATAGTGTCTTTTCATTCTTCCTTCAAAGTTCACATCAAAACTTGGAATTCATTTTCCACCCACTGACATGAAAGCCACTTTTGGTCACATGCTTCAGAGTAAACATACAGTGAATTACAGGGCAATTTGAAAGAGCACTTCCCATGTATGTAATTCTGGAGTGCAATTCATCTCAGCCCTTTTTTGCAGCTGTAGAAGTCTGCAGTATCTTGAGCAGGGAGGTTTTCAGTAGTAGGGTTATCTTCTGTTAGTTTGCCAGATCTAATTGTAAGCCAGCTCTTGCTCTTTTTGACTCCTGTGTATGAGCATTCCATTATGGCTTCTCAAAAACCTCTGTGGCCAAAGGAAATGGCTAGTAGTCCATTTGTTGAGCTACCAAGGACCTACCCTGTTGCAATCTATTGTTATGTTATGTCCTTAGCCAGGCTGATGACCTGCTCTGTGGATCTGAGTTAAAGCCACAGTCTGAGCCTGTCCCATGGCCATGACCCACTCTGATTGTGCAAAGCAGTGGCAATGACAAGAAATGGGAGAACTAGAACAGCCTCCACTCACCTCACCCTCTCCCTGTGTGTTATCATATGGATTGGGATGAAAAGGAATGGGCAAGTGATAGTGTGGAGGTGTGACAGGGTAAGAAAAGTCAGAGACGAAGTTTATCACACTAGAGGGCAAACAGAATTTAAACAAGAATTAAACAGGAAATGCCCTATGTTAAACATAAGTCATGTTAAATGCCCTATGAAAATAAGGCATTTCATGTTTAATTCCTGTTTAATTCCTGTTTAAATCCTGTTTGCCCTCTAGTGTGATAAACCTCTTAGTCTGTGAAAGAGGGACACTGGGGGCACTCAGGGCCAGATTGTCAAAGGTCAGTTCAGTTGCTCTGGTCCATTCACTCATCAGTAGCCCAGCACAGGAAGAAAAATATATTTTCTTCCTCATTTTCCAGTTTTGCCTGCCCTTACAATCAATATCTGTGTGTTCCTTGAGTAATTAAGACAAAATGCATGGTATCACAGCCAATGAAGTTGCAGATTTTTGTACTACTCTCTCTTCTGCTTTGATTTAAATATTATTATTATTATTATTATTATTATTATTATTATTATTTCTATTTCCCGCCTCTCCCTTCAGATTGAGGCAGGATTCCAACATGTATTAAAATACAATTACAAAGCAATACTGTCTAAAACATCCTAAACACATTAAACCATCAATTAAAACCAGCTACAATTCAGTCCTTAGTCTAGTCGATTCTCCCATTTGTGTCAAATTCTGTATTTAATTTATGTCCGTTAGAGTAAGTCAGGTGGATAGGCCCACCAGAAGAGAGTGCTTAAATGCTTTCTTAAGATTTGGTTTTGTACTAATCCTAGACTAGGTCACAGATATATGTGCAGAAAAAAGACACTATTTTTGGAATTGCTCCAGGGCCCTAAGCACTTTAATCTGGCCTTGGGGGCACTTTACTGACAAGAGTGGGCCCCCATAATGGATTCATTTTGAGAAGACAACAAATGAAGCAAAACTTTGGCTTGCTGTTTCTCCCCAATTCTGATGCGGTCCCATTGTTCCATGGCAAAAGCAATTGGAATATTTGGCTGTGGGTGTTGCTGTGGTGAAAACAGTGAACAAAGGCTGGGCTAAGGTGATGCTAGTGTGTTTATTAGAGATATTTATGTGATGCTTCAGATTGCCAATAATTATATGTTTTACTGACCCTGAATAAAAACTCTTTTATGTAAAAAAAAATCAGTGGGGGTGGAGGCAGGTGAAGTGTGTGTGAGATGCCTATAAACATCAAAGTTGACAACTAGTTTTTGTTGTCAGCTCCAAAGATAACTTGCCAATCTATACTCTAACTCCTCCCATGACTCACTAGAACCCAATCTGTTTGTACCAAGAAGGCACTAGATCCTTTGTTTCCCCCATCCATCATCTGCTTTTGCTAAGCACCACAGCATTTTTAAAAAAACGAAAACAAATGGAGAACTGCTAGTGGCAATCTTCAGAGCGATGTCTACAAATTCAAGTCTTAGAGCAAAGTTTGTCAAATCATATACCCCTGTTTCCAGAAACTGTGTTCTTTCGCAATTCTGCAACCTGCTTACAGCTCATAATAATGAAACAAGACAGTATTTGTTTTTCCATCATGGAACTCAAGGTGGAATACATGGGGTCCCTGTCTGGTCTCCACTATAGGTGCTGACCAAAGCCAGGCCTGCTTAACTTTAGCAAAGGGGCTACATCATGTGTCCTGGGACCATGCTCTTTTCTTTTTTTAGTAGTGATCAGGGTGACCAGCATCTCTGGGGAAGTCTCTTCTTCACATGATCTTCTATTTTCACTTGGAAGTGAGAAAAGAACATCTACATGCTCTCTGCATGCACTCTTGTCACCTGTTCTAATTAACATACATAGATTGGGAAGGAGTCTCTACCTAGGATCTTATTTGCTAGCTATATGATAGGTGCAACATGGAAAGGGGCCATTGGTGTTGCCATGATGGCAAGGACACTAACAAAAATTGTCCCAATCAGGAGATATGAAGCTGACCCATGGTTCCTTTGGTACTCAGTAATTGAAAGGGCATTTATATCCTGTCTGGGATGGCTTTTGCTAATGTCCCCACCATCAATACCACCATCACTATATTCTCATTAAAAAAGTGACTCACCAACAGGATTCCAACACCCCAGCTGACATTAAAAATTTCAGAAATTTATTTCGTTGGAATACAACTCCACAAATCCCCTCAATGACCTGCTGCCACGCTGTTTGGGAGATTCTGACAGTCGTCACAGTAGTTTTTCCAAGATCTGATCTCTTGCACTTGGAGAAGCCCAGAATATCTGGAAAAAACTAGTGTTGATATACAGCTACAAAATGTGACACAGAATGTACATTTCAGCAGCAAGAAGATTTCATATGGTAGAACATTTCAGATTCCCATATAACAGAAACTGATTAAAGTTTTCTCCCAGGGCCCACCCAGTCCCACTATCCAGGGTACACATATACCAATAGATTTACTACCCTGGCCTGTTCTTTTATAAAACATGTAGAATATCTGCTCTACATATTTCAAAACAGATAGAATGAAAGAGAGAGAGAAATAAAGACATTCCAAATGTTATCTAGCAGTTGCGTAGAGAACACAAAAGATAGGGCCAAGAGCATTTGTTAAAGCATACAACCACATATTCAATTTTTTAACATTTAAAATAAGCCCTAGTGTTTGATGTGTTTCTTCATTAAATAATGTTTCTGGTGGAGTAAGCTATCTGTCCTATGTCCTTTGTCAGTATGAAGAGTCTTGTACCCAGAGTGTCCCTGTATCTCTGGCATGTGTGTCTTTGTGATAGAGTGCTACTTTGCTTTGTCTGTCTGGCTGAGATAGCCCTTCTTTGTCTGCTTGCACAGTGGCCCTGCGTGGTGAGAACTGGAAGTGGGATAAGGTACTACCTTCAGCTATACTAGCAGGCCAGGTGTGGCTGGTACAGCCCTTACAGCACTGGGACCGCTTCCCGCACAGCAATTACCCTTGATAGGAATTTATATATTCTGCTGGCTCCAGGTCTAGAGGAACCAATTTTAGTTTCCTGTGACTGAGAGGTTGAAAATTGGACTAATTTAGAATTTGATAGAAAACTGAAATGAGGTTACTGTGTGTGGAGAAAGCAGTGGCTGAGAAAGGCCCTTTCCTGCCTCATGTGTGACACAGCAGGTAGACTGGGCTTCGGGGCTCAGTGCATGATCTATAAGCAGGCTCCTTGGTTGTAAGTGTATGCCTGAAGGCACCTGAATATAGAAAAATGGGGAAGGGGGTAGAGAATGGCCTCTGCTTATGCAGATTTTTTACAGTCCCCCTCCTCTCTTTCTCTTGCTCAGCCCCCCCCCCTCTCTCTCTCTCTCTCTCTCTCTCTTTCTCTCTCTCTCTCCTACACTTTTCTGCATTATTCCAAAAGTTCCAACTACTTTGCCATTGTAAGCCTCTGGCATCAGCGTTTTTCCTGCTTCTGGTGAAGGTGGCTTTCAGGCCAGGCCAGCAGCAAGTAAGGGGTACTGGAACCCTTCTGCTATGAGGCCCTGGCTTCTGTGCTTCCTTAGTTAAGCTTAAGAATTTTGACTTTTTACACAAATTGGCCTGTGAGTAGCCTGTGACTACCAGCCCCATCTGGCTGCTGCTCTAGAGAGTCTTGTCTAGTGCTCATCCCTTGGGGAGAGTCGATGAGATTGTTGGGCTGATGAGCCAACTGTGGACCACTCTCCTGTCACATGTCCATCTGTATGCCTCAGTGATTGGTATCTCTGGCTGAGACTGTGGCCAGCCACGTCCTTCTGGAGTTCACCCAAAGGTGGTCTTCGTAATTTTAACCGTTATGTCTTCAGTAGCTTGCTTTCTCAATCACCGTATCATACGCCATTCCATGTCCAATCTCTAAGTTTATTTGTAAGCAGGGCTGTTCATGAATGGGCATTCCAAAAAAAAAAGCCCTCTAAACATAAAAAGGGAAGGAAAGCAAATTCTGTATTATGGAAATAGAAATAGGATCTGTATTCTAAATAACTTATACAAATCATTACAAAGTGTGCCAATTTAATTCAACACTGCAATTCCTGCAAGATTTAGAATCTAGGCTACAAGAGATATTTGAACAGAGAAAAGATGGCTTCAGGTAATTAAGAGGTAATGAGGAAATGATGGGAGGTCTTAAGGGGGAGATAGCCAGCCATGCAAGGCTTTCCCCCAGTAAGGCCACTGAGCTTTTAATTCTAATAATACAATTATAAGACCCTCTAAGAAGGAGTATGGGTCCATAGCAGATTACTGTATGTATATTGTGTTCAGTAGACCCCTGCACAGTTGTTACCAGTCAGTGGGTGCAATACTAAGCTAGGTGAGGAGACCAATATAAGGGAGCTTCCACTCTTCCTCTTTTTTCCAACGATCTGAATCATTGCTGCCTATCCATTTCTCATCAAAGTTTGCAAGTGCAGAACCAACTGAAATTGAACAGCCCTGGCTATGCCCAACCTCTTGCTGCCCTACCTTAACCTACCTGCATGCTTCCTCCTGTTTGGTGTTGTTTTTTCTTTCTTTCTTTCTTTTTCCATTCAGCAATATAAAGAGCCATGTCTGTTCTTCTGTTTCTTTGGATGAATGGTTAGCTATTACCTGCATTGTATGTCTGGATAATGTGCTCAACCACCTCCTTTGTTTGGTTAGCTGTGACGTTCTATGTCATGTCTTTTTGACAGTTATCTGCATTTTGTGCATTGTCTTTTGAGCCAGATGTTCTGTCTTGTGTCTCACTGTCCACAGGCTAATGATCATAAAAGTTCTCTCTCTCTCTCATGTAGAAATATTTAGCCATTTTACATTTTACATATTACATGTATTACTAGAGCTTGGAAAATTTCATATTCAGAGTATAACTGAATATCTGAGGGATTCCAGGATGAAGGCATTTCCAAGCTCTGTAATAAGATATGTTACATCCTTTCCCACTTATGCCCCCCTCCTTTCAGCTAAGGGCCTCAGTACACATGGTACACAAATGTGCATATTAAAGGCTCGCTGCCATTTTTCTGTTTTGGAAGGAATTCATGGCATATGAAGAGCAGAGTGTGGGCGTGCTCAACTATTTCCCTGCCTGACACTTTGTCATTCCATTTTGCCTCCATGAGAGGCATTTGCAGTCCATGGGATGACAATTTACTAGCTTACTTACTTTATTTATTGTAAGCTGCTTTGTGTCCCATTTGAGAGAACGATGGAATACAAAATAAATAAATAATGTGCCTCCACTTTCTTTCCTTACACTCTGTAATTCGAAAGTTACAGACAACATTTGGGTTCCATGCAAATGTTTATGTGTCACATGTACTGAGACTGTGACATGAATTTGAATAGTTGCATTTTTAAAGTATATATTTAATACAGTAAGTGTATGTATAGCAGCAGAAAACAAGCAGTGGCTGCAGTTCCTTGCTAAGAAAATGGTAAAGGAGAAAACCAGATATATTCTTTTGCAGTATGCATAAAGATCCCAATAGTTAAATTCTATAAGGACCATGGGGGAAACTGGTGGTAGCTGTTCTGATTTTGGAGATATGTTGGACTGGTATCAAATGTTAGAGATATCATCCCAACAAGCCCAAACATATCTGTAAGCAGATGATTTTTACATCACAGACCTGCATTTTCAAACACTGGTTATACGAGACAATCAAGAAAGAAGCAAAATCCCATTGAAGTAGAGACATGGATGTAGGGATGTAGCTACAGTGGGAACAAAATGAGGGCATGGCCCTCCTAAATAAGTGTTCTGCCCTGTACATGAAATGTCTCTATAGTTTGCAAATTTCTAGCATTCCAAAGAACAAGATACTGAAAAATCATTCTCACCTTGCCTATTAAATTTGGTGTGTTCGTAGTAACTTTGCCTTAGCCCTTTTCTTTGAATGCTTCAACTGCTCAACTGACATTTTACTGCAGTGTTTGAAATCTGGAGACTGAAGGAAAAATTTGTCTCAAGGGAAGAAGTCTTATTTGGAGGGGGTAAGGGCCTCATCTCCCTTCCCACCCCTCAGCTACGTAAACCTTACACAGCTGGTTGCAGGAGCAGCATGCTGAATCTCTCTCTCACTACACACAGACATACAAACTGCCACACAGTCTTCCTAACAAATTCTTCTTTCCTAATTTCAAGTTTGAGACTAAAGGTAAGGCCAAATAGGAGAAAAATGCCTAGAAGGAAGTAGAAGTGGGAAGTTTGATTGTGTGGTGACAGGCAAGCAGAGGGTGAAGAAAAATTCAACACCTCCTTACCACCCCTTTTGTTCATTTGAAATCCTATGTATACATACATTTGCATGTGCCTACACACACACACACATACACACACACACACACACACAGCCTTTTGGCAATGTCTTATGTCTAAAGGCACAGGTCAACAACCACCCTCAAATCTATGCCTTTTCTCCAGCAGTTTCCCAAATGTCAATGACAATTGGCTTTCCATTCAAAAGAAGGAAATAAGCTGTTTTTTAGGACTATAAACAGTAAAAGGCCACCTGTGTCTGGACTAGCAAATGCCAAACCTACTACAGTACCATGATCTGTACAATTGCCTTAGTTCCAGAGTTTCTTCTTTGCTTAATGGACAGGTTTCTGTTGCCTTTCACTCTGCGTGGCATGGAAAACAAGCAAACAAACAAAGCAACAACAACCACAACCTTAATGTGCCAGGTAGTGTCATGGAAAACTACATCAGTTGCATCTCTAGCTCTCATGCAGTTGTTAACGGGACAGAAACCTGCCCAGAAAAGGTAACACACATTATTGTATATCAGAATAATTGTGTGCCCTGGAAGACAATGCTGCCTAAATTCAAGACAGGAATAGAGAGGTGCCACAACCCTACTAAGAGGGTTGAGGGAGGAGATGCAGCTCTGGCACATGCCATAATCCACTTTGGTGAGATGTGCTGATTCAGACCCATTCAATGGGGAAAGTGGGCATGCCATGTGTTACACAGGCGACGGCAGCAGCAGGACAAGGACAGGCACCAGGGGATTTTGCCTTCACAAAACAGCCTAATTAGTTCTGAAAGGAGGGCTGGCATTCCATGTTCTCCTTACAAGCTAAGGAGAAAGGAAAAGGGAGAGAGAAGTCACTTCACAAGCGGTCCCACACTCTAAATCCAAGGACTGGAGATCATCTGTGGGTTGAAGAAGACCAAGCAAAATCAAAACGACATGTCCACAGGGCAGGGGCTGGATGCTGCTCAAGAAGTAGAGGTGGGGCTGCAACCCCCCAAGACGTTCTATGGCTTCCGAAGGTGCCTGGCAGAGAGAGTGCTGTGTTGGGGCATCTTCTCTCTAACTCTCTGCTTTTCCTTCCTCCAATTTTGTCCCTTTACCTTCTTCTCCTCCTTTTTCTCCTTTCCCTTGCCCTTCACCTCCCTAAGTTTTGAGGATTCCACCTTGTCCACAGCCACTACCCTTGAGTATATCCCCACCTCAGCAGGAGACCCGAAATGCCAGCGCCCACGCACCCTGTTGCGCCAGCAGAGTCTCCAACAGCCACTCAGCCAGCACCAGAAACCCAACCACAGCCAGCCCACCACCAGCCAGAGCCTGGGTCACCTCCAGTCCCACACCAGCCACTCCTCCACCACAGCCAGTGGCAACCCCCGGGGCTGTCGGAGTGGACAGTCACGGCAAGGGACCACCGCTGGCTCCAAGCAAAGGACAGCTGGCAGCCGTAGCCGCTCCAACCCAGGGAGCTGGGACCACATGGTGGGGCAGATTCGGAACCGAGGCTTGGATATGAAGTCTTTTCTGTAAGTTTTTCCTCACTCTTTTTACCCTCTTTCTTTGTTTTCTTTTTTCTCTCTGAGTGTGTGTGTGTGTGTGTGTGTGTGTGTTGCATTTGTCTCTCATTCTGTTAGGTAAGTGTCCAATGTGGAGGCAGATAGTTGGCACCTTTGAAGGAGGCAGCCAGGTGTGTAATGTGAAGGAACTCCCACTGTAGACCTACTAGCCTCTCAAAGTCAGCATTCTGCCCACTATACTGTGTACTCTTTGCCAGGTGAAAACAACTTTCTCCTCTCTGTAGATGTCCCTGTTTCAGGAACAAGCTCTGATCTTTTAACATGAAGAGCAGATGGCACTTTCTCAGTACAGTACAAGGAAAGTCTTTTCTAATGCCTTTGTGAGAATGTTTCTCTCACTCCTTCCTTCCCAGAATAATTCTAACCATTGAATTCGTTTGGTTCCTCACCTTTCTAATAAGTTGCAATGGGATCTCCAGCTAAAGCAACACTGACTCTCTCCTGTTCACTTAACACTCAGGGGCTTTCTAGATTGGCAAAAAGAAGTGTGTTCATGGCTGCATGAAACTCTAGCCTTTAGATGAGAAAAAGGGAAAGTGTGCCATGAAAACGCTTTTTTTTTCTTTTCTTTTTTTTGCATTTTAGGGGAGAAGAAGCGCCTTGAAAAAGGTGCTGGTTTTCCCAGCTTCTTTTTTAAAAACTGCAGAACAGCGCAGCTCCATCTAAAGGCTGTGGTGCAGCTGCTAAACATTAAGGAAAAGGCAACTTCATGTCACACTTTCCTGCCAATCTAGAAAGCCCCTCACAGATATATAGGTTCTTGGTTATTACTTTTCCTGGAAATAAGCATGTTTCATTTTATAAAATGTATTTCTTGCCCTACAATCATCCCCCCCCCCCCCCATGGCACAAACTAGACACATGTCCTTTCAACTTTTGGCACAGTGTAATTAGAGTGGTGTCCTTTGGAGTCTTTCAGAACATGAGAAATTTGTCTCCATATAAGGGATTTATTGGATGACTTTCTAATTTCCTTTAGTCCACATTCATTGATGGATTGTTGTATCCATGGGTTATAGATTTCAGCATCAGTTGAGCAACAGTGACATGTATAGTACAGACTTATCACATCTCTTCTCCCAATTATGTGGAAGCTGTGAATGGCAGACATGTTCTATGAACTTCATGGTCAAATATGAACCTGATTTGCCTGTATACTAACCCATTGCACTGTCCTGATTTACTAACATTATCCCTTTGGCATAAAGCAGCCTAGTAGCTCTTAAGGAAAGTTTTTTCTTCTCTTCTGTTCCCATGAGGTTCTTCTTTACATTACTCCAAATCTTGACAAACCCCACTAGAGGTGACTTTTCCATCCCCCTTTTACAAACAGAGGGTTTGGTTTTCTTAGCCATGAAATCCCTGCCTATTAGATCCTCCTTGCTGTGATCTGTAAAGGCAGCTTTGTCAAAGTGATTTGAAGTGTGTGGTTTTTAATCTGTCTTAAATGCTTTTCCTGTTGGTGACAGTTTCTAAATTCCAAGCACCAAGGGCTAATCTGAAGCCTATGCCGTCACCTTATCTCAGAGTATGACATTGTCACATACTTCCTTTGGAAGTTCATTTTGCCTTCTTTGGCCAATATTTTCCCAGGGTTTGTGGTAGATTTTCCAGTTAGTCATTCAAACTGAATAGTATGTAAAAAAGAAAAGAAAAATGGGGGATGTGGTTTGTTGAAGCCTCAGGAAGTGAATTATACTTCAGAATTTTTGGCTGGGGGGTGGATGGGTCCCAGCATAGCTAAGAAGCCTGTGTTGCCAAGAATTTGGAAGGATACATGTACTGGACAAAGCACAGCCACAGGATTACCTTGGAAAGTTTAAGTTTCTGAAATCAATGACAAATTCTCCTTATGGTTCCATATATAGAATTGCTCTGCTATCTGGGTATATGTGCCTTCAACTCAACTGTCAACTGATAGTGATGTCATGAATTTCATAGATTATTAGACAAGGAATACTCAGGGCTGATTTGGCATTTACTTTGCTCTAAAATATAGCCTACATCACCCTGTATTTCTTGGTGCACTTTCATCAAAATACTACCACACTTGATCTTGTTTTGCTTCTAAGGTCAGGTGAGATATGGGCCCTTAGGGTATTTAGGCAGTTAACCAGGATAATAATAATAATAATAATAATATTTATTTCTATTCCGCCCCTCTGAACAAGCAATCGGGGCGGAGTACAGCAGAGGTTAAAACAATATCAAGTGGTCTCTTCCAGCTCTATGATCCTGTGATCTAGCTTACTTAACTGTAGCACCCTTGGCTGTGATGTTTAATCAAATTCAGGCTAAAATTATCAGACATATATGAGGTAACTACTGTTATTTTACCACTGTGGTTGTTTTATCATTAATTCCAGTGGATCAAAAGTTCCAGGCTCCATGCCCTCCAACTGTCCCAGTTTGTCAGATGTAATCCCAATTAATCCTCTGTCCTCCCACTTTTTCAGCTGATTTTAAAATGTTCCATGCTCTCTCTGTTCTTCCTGTTTTCCCCTTTGTCCTAAGCTTATTTCAGTTGCTGCATACTAAGTCCAAATTACAAAAGTAATTTGCACTCAGTTAACTCAACAAGAGGAGGGGAGAGGAGGGTGTGGAATCTTGCCCTTCCCTGTAGGCTCAGGCAAAAAGCAAACTGCTGCAGCATTTTCTAGTCTGTGCATTCACCCTCATCAGTAATGTATGTCATCTTGATCATATTCAGAGGTTGCTTGGCCCCATTTTGTCCTGGTTTTCTATCTATAAAATGTTGAAAGATGTGTGTTTCTATGAAATAGTATAATTGTGGAGTCAGTGAAGACTCCAACATCACTTAAGATTTTACCTCAAGAGTTTCTTGGCTCCCGCCAACTTCTCTTAAAAAACATTTGACCACCAACTCCCAAGAAAGATAAGGGTAACTAGAGTAATACTGGAAAAACTCAAGCTATGTTAATATTTCTTATTTAGAAGGTTACATTTAAATGCTCAGGGAACACAGTAAAAATAGTTTTTGAAATCAGAAAAGCACGTAGGCAGCTGATATATTGTTAACAGGTTATACCAAGAAGCAGTGCTTACTTAGATCCTAGTTTCCATTGTTTCAAGAATTCACTATTAGAATCAAGCTCACTAAGCCAAAGCATCAAACTGAGATTCAGTATAACTCTAAATGCACAAGAGAGCAGCCAAGAGCAAACTGATTTTTAAAGAGCACAGGAGTTTGTCTCCTTTGAATGTATCATCCAGGGTCTTGTTGGGCCTTGCTTTTTAATTAGCACCTTTTTGGTCTCCCTTTTAATTGGAGTCTCATGTGTCCCTTTGGGTTTACAAAAGATAGAATCCCACAGTGTCCTATTGACTTCAAAATGTAGGAAGCTGAGAAGCTGACCCTGGCATTTCACTTGAAATGCTAGCTCCTCAGTATCTTTATGTTCATAGATCCTTTAGAAGTAAAAGAAGGAGAAGAGCAAACATAAGTCCCAAGAAGGGTAGGGACAGAGGTGTTTAGCAAAAGAAAACCAGCATGTGGAGACAAGGGTCAATTAATTATCTCCCATCTCTGGAAAAGCTCTAAAGTGTTCCAAGAGTTTCATCAGATTTATTTTTTGTTTATATACCTTTAGACTGCCAGAGACTGATGTTTTCTAAGAGGTACATGGACAAATTCAAAATGTATTGCTATTGTTAGGAACAGCTGAGAACAAAGAAATCCATTTAAACAAAGCAATAGTGGTTCAAGCCAACACAGCAGTGGCTGGTAGACCTCAAAAGAAAGGTCAGCTTTAGAGGTGATAGTGCCCATGTCTGCTTGAACAGAACATTCCAGGTTTCAGTCCAAGCTTTAGAGAAGCTATGCAGGGTGCTTTAGCCTATGCCCAAAATAGGCTCAACACCATGGACAGCTCCTTTAAAGATGCAAATCAGGCTAAATTCCAGAGTGAGAGCCAACATAGTCCAGTGTATGATTGTTGGAATAGGATTCCAAGAAACCAGGGTTAAAATCCCCATTCAGCCCTAGACATTCCCTGGCTGAAAGTAGATAAGTCACACTTTCTCAGCATCAAAGGAAGGCAATGGCAAACCCTCTCTGAACGAAGCTCAGTATGGAAACCTTCTGTTAAGGTCACTACAGGTTGGAATCCATTTGAAGGCACACAATAACAAACCGTAGAGTAGATTCATCACCCCTTTGACATAGATGCCACCTGCCACCACTGACATGAAGTCATGGTGGCAGTGGAGGTCCAAATTTGTATTTGTGCATATGTGGTGTTGACATTCTTTTTTCTATTAGTGAGGAGAAAGTAAGTAACTTTGGTCAGGTCATACATGAAACAACAGTCTCCTAAGTATGCTCACTGGAACTAGTGGACTATAGAAAGTGCTGTAGTCTTTGGCCATGTATACACTCACCAGTAAAAGTTAACAGCAGTGGGCATAGGGCTGATACTGTAATGCCTGACAAGTGGCTCTTGTGCCTGCAGCTTTTGTGTGACACAGAAATTAGAAATAGCAGTTCCAAAGAAAGCTATAGCTGTGAGGAGAGTTGCTGTTTTGGAAGGCAGATCATATGAGGAAAGGCTGAAGGCGCTGGATATATTTAGCCTGGTGAAAAGAAGATTAGGGAGACCAGGCAATTCATTTAAAAGAATGTCAGAAGAAAGAGGAGGAATGGGAGTCACCAAAAACTGGATAATATGCATTGGGGTTTTGTCCTAGGAAATATTTAGGGGAAGCATGGGTATTGTCATGAACTCTAAGATGAGCAGTGAACAGGGACTGCTAATATAGGTTGTAGAATCCTATTCCTTGGAGGCCTGCAGAAAACAGCTTGGCATGGACCTGTCAGAGCTAGAACTAGATGGTTTTCCTTCCAGCTCTGTTTTAATAATTGCATTGAAAACATGCCTTAATACACTTATCTGACATAGCAACTCTTTTCTCTTCTGGGCAGCATTTCATACAGATCATGGTACTCTCTATATTTGGCTTCTCAGAGACAGAGTTTGGGGTGGGGGAAAGCAAAAGTTGGGGAAATTACCTTTAGACTACAATTTGGGGTGGGATTATGGGAGGTGTAGTCTGGAGTAAAAGTGCCTCTTAGTCAGCCCAAAAGCCAGGGTGCTTCTGAGCTTGTGAAAGTTACTTTTTTGACTACAGCAGCCAGCATTGCCCATGTAAACTGACAATCCAAGAAAAAATAACCTTTTCGAGATTGAAAACACTCTGGTCCCACTGGGATAGATTCAGGGATGTAGGAGCTAAACAGACAGGTAAAAAGAGGTGCTTTCAGGCTGGCCTGAAGGCATGGTGTTCAGATGACACATACCTTGAAGCTAGCAAAAAAGTGCCCTCTAGGTGTCTTATGCAGAGAAAAGCCGTTTCAAAAAGAAGCAGCTTTTTTCCACTTCTTCCTGGCTTGAAGCCATGTCATGTGAGCACTCCAACTGCCTTGGGAGCCAGCGGTGAGGTTGGTGGGGTTTCAGTGTGGCTTTGGAAAAGGCAGCTTCAAGCCACCTTTTCCTGCCCATCTGTTTCGCCCCATAGTTACCAAAATACCCCACCCTCACCCCCAATAATAAAAAATTCTGTCCTGCCAAATGAATTTTTCTTCAGTCCTCAAATTTCTAACACTACTGTAACTTAAAACCTCAGTTGACCACTTAGAAATCTTGTTTAGGCATCTAAAGAATAGGGACAGTCAAAGTTCCCAAAAGAATGTAAACACAGCAAATATAAAGAGCTTTAGGGATGAACAATTTTCAGCAGCTAGCAGATCCCACCAGACAACTTGACCAACAGCCATATGGGCGATTCTGGAGTCCAAAAAAGTGAATTTTCCAACCTCTGATTATTAATACTATTTATAGGAGAATCTATAACAACATCATTCTTAGGTGAGTTTAAAATAAAAAGCACATGAAAAAAAGCCAACTGGGCTATCAGTTGACTGTTTCTGCAATACTGTTGATAGGGGAATATCCTTCACCACATCTACTGGGAGAAAGAAAGCCACATGTCACAGCCCTGCCCTCCAAGTTTTTGCTGATGTCAACAACATCTGCTCCCTAGTGCAGTGGCCATTTTTTATCTAATAGTAGAGCCAGCCCTGGGTAATATCAGGGACTGTCAAAGCAAACAAAGGATAGAAGAGGTAACCCAAGAAAGCTATAGGGTTAACTACTATACCATGATTTTAAAGTCCTGGGGAAATATAAAGGTATTTGATGCTGAAAGTAATTAAAGTCCTTAAGTATTAGGCAAAGCTCTCTGAGGAGAATCAGCAGTGACTTACATGTGATAATTCCCGCCTGCATCCCGTATCTTGGCTGCATCCCATTGGGGTGCAGTCTATTTACGAGGTAATGTGATAGGCTCCTTGCTCTGTGAAAACAAGATCTTTAGCAAACTTACTTGCTTGGGCTATCTTAGAGCTAGGCCAAAACCATTTGCTACCTGATATGAGGCAGCTAATCAGCCATACCAAACACACACGTTCGTGTGTGTGTGTGTAGGATGTAGGACCCAAAGATTGCAGTCCTGAGTAGGTCAGTGTGTAGAATAGTAATTCTGCATGTGGACCTATGTTAGGCTGAAGCATAGGCCATCCTTGGACTTACTCTACAGACTCTGAAGCCCCCTGCTTATCCATTCCAAGCCTCATGGGAAAAATAAGAGAAAATCATTTTATCACTACTGAGCTTTCCAGAGGATCCTTACAGATCTCATCTCTGATTAAATGTTTTGCATCTGGCTGTGGGGACATAGCTAGATTATTCTCTGATCCTGCTTGTTGCCCATAAGGTGCAGAATGGCTGAAAGTGAGCTTCAGAGGTGGTAAATCCAGAAGGGAAGTGGGTGCTGCAGAGGAAGGAAAAGATTACCAACCTCTGCAGTGACCCAAACAAAATATACAGACGATAGATAGATAGATAGATAGATAGATAGGATGATCTGTGATAGGACAGCTTGTGCAGACATGCTATCCTGCCTTTTGAGTAGAACTTGATGACTTACAACATTATCTCAATTTGGCCTATGAAATCCTCTGCATTCTGTTACTATACCAAGTTTTCTATTATTCTACTCTTTCATGTCCAGCCATACCAGCACCACTGAATTTGTTCAGGTATAAAATGGAAAGATCTCTGTCTGTATCCAGCTTCCTAGGCCTCTTTCCTCCTTTGCCTGCTTCCTGGTTTATAGGTGAATCTGATTTAAACTCTTGAGGATTGTGGACCTCTCTGTTTGTTCAGCACCATTTGCTTATCCTAGTCTTAATTGGTTGGGAGATGAAAAAAAGTACCCACTGAATGAGAACAAGATGATGGTTGTTCCTTCTCAAGAAGCAACTGCCATTTAGTACCATCACTCCCCCACCACCCACAGAAAATCCATTAGCTTTGTGCTTTTTATAAAACAAAAATCTTGTTTTTACATTACTCCTTGCATTTTAATGCAAATGCATTTATTAACCTCGACTCTGTGGGAGGCTGAGGTAACATGGCTATGTCATCTGCTCAAAGTACCATGGAGGACTCTGTGGGTGAAAATGTACATTCTCTAAACCAAGATCACAGCTCTCTCTCCCTACAGCTACTCACATTTTTGTTTCAATGGTTTTTAGAAAGTGTTACAGAGTTATAAAAAACACCAGTAGTGGGTGTCTACAACAAAGGCAAGTGACCAAATACTAGAATCCACAGTGCAACTTTCAGCACAAGAAGTAGTCATTGTGTCAGATCCCAAGTGTCAGGTTTCACCATCCACTCCTTGAATATGATAGATAGAATAAAAATTAGTATATCAATGAGAATACTTTCAGAATCTACATGTGTGTATGAGTGTTTATGTATGTTTATATTCCTTTCAAGTCAACTGATGATGGGTGAATTTCAAAGGATTACATTAGGCAAAGAATACACAGAGATGGCTTAGCCAGTTCTTTCCAATGAAATACTGCCTACAATACCTGATATTCATTGACAGTCTTTGATCCAAGTACTAACCACGCCTGACCTTGCTTAACTTCCAAGAGCAGATGTGTTGTGGTGCCTTATTGGTATCTAGGCTATCCTTTCAGGATATATAAATGTCATAAAATAGAACCAAGTAATTAATGATGTTCTGGTTTTCCAGGGAGATTATTTAGCTTTACCACACAAAGAGAAAGAGGGATATTTCAGTTAACAAGTAAATACTCTGGTACTAGAGGCAAAAATAACATGCAAAGGATAAGGGTAGATTACACAAAAAGAGTAGTTAGAAATATTTGCATATCAAATTAAACATCCAATGCAGGAAAATCTTAAGTAGAAAAATATCTGGGATGTTTTCTAGACCAATTGAAGGCTTCTTTCAAAATACATCCATTTATGTTTTTTTAAAAAAACTTTTTCACTAGTTTCCAGTTCTCTTTATTATTTCTGTTTTGGAGTTCATACTTACAGATGTATGCTTTAAAAAAAACATAATGTGGGTAGTTGTAGAAGCAGGTTTATCATCTCCTCACCCCTGCTTTCTCTTTGTTTTGCTGTACACACATGCTTTGCATGAGGCAGATTCTGGTTACCTTGCTTGTTGTACACAGGCACACATGGCTTCAGTAGAATCCACTAGAGTATATTCCCCATCTTTCCCAGCTCAGGCTTAGTTCATTGCATTGTTTACTGCAGACACACTGCTGTAACCTGAACTGAAATTCTGTATTTGTCCATCTCTCTATCTTCCTCCCAATGCCAGTGCTACTAAAAAAACACTTACAGCGAGACAGGAGGAAGAGAAGTGGGACTGTTTGGGAATCAAAAGCCTATAAATAAAAGAACTGCATTATCAGAGGCTTTCATACCTGAAGTGTGCCTGGATATAAAATGAACAGATCCTCAGGCCACTATACCACCCTAAAGACATAAAATTAATTAGATTGTGGATGCTAAGTAATGTTGGACTTGATTAGGACTTGGATGGGGGATCACCTGGTAATCGCAGGGACCTCCAGAGCTAGCAAAGAATGTCTGAGAACTATTGCTAGTCAGAGTTGACAACAGTAGACTAGTTGATTGACCAATATTGGACTTGGTTGACCAATATTCAGGCTTGATATAAAGATGTTTCCTGCATTCTCTATATCTGAATTGTCCATTGGAATTTCATTGAACATGGACAGAGAACATTGTGCATTGGAATTTCATTGAATATGGATGGCCTTCAAGATGGTGCTGAACTAGAACTCCCATCATGCCTGGCCATTGGCTCTGCTAGCCAAGTCTGATGGGAGTTAAAGTCCAACAATATGGAAGAGGTCTCACAAGAAATGCACACAAGGAGTGTTCACACAAGGCATAAAAAATAGCTTGGGAGAAACTAATAATATAATAACACTCTATTACAATATCCCAAAGGAATGAAACCACAACTGAACAATTATTGACAATGACCATACTATTATATATACAGTATATATAACCACATTGCTGTAATATTACAAAACACAGGAGACATAATACAAAATATAGTAGAGAACAATATATTCCAATTAAATCTATGAGTCAACAACATGGAAAGTCAGAAATCCTATACTATTATTGTGAGCATTATATCTTGAATATAAGTAACTGTTCCTATAGTAAATAAGCCAATGAAATCAGATCCTGCAGAAACCACCCACTGCATTTCCTCTGATTTTTACAACCTTTGTTCCAACAATATGATTTCCATATTTCAGTAAGTGGTTACATACATAATAATATGGTCATTGTTGATGATTGTTGAGTTGTGGTTTCATTCCTTTGGGATATTGTTGTAATAGAGTGTTATTATATTATTAGTTTCCCCCCAGCTATTTTTGAGGTCCTACAGGAACAGCTTCAGGGCACAGGAGGGACAAGCACTCACACACAAACAACATTTCTGGACTCCTATCATTATTTGAAAGCAAGGCATGTTTCACATATATAAATGCATTCATATTTTACCATCTATATAGGCCAGGATGGGGAAAGTACAGTCTATGGGCTACATGCATCCCCAAGTCCCTTTTTGCAGCATACATCTACCCAATTTATTTTCTAAATAACTGACACTCCAGTTTGTCACCAACATGACATCCAGTTAATCCACTTAGAAATATGCTTTGTCACTTCATTTTTTTTCCTAGTAACACCCGGTGTAACATCCCACCCTGTCTCAAACCATATCTGTATAGGCCAAAAGTCCCATTGCTCCCTCCCCCACATTCTGGGGTTGCCCTGTGCAGACCACACATGTCTCAAACTCTGGTTCTGGTGGAAGCATTCCAGACAATGTTCATCATGGCCTGTATCAGAACTGGGGTATAACACCCTTAAAACATTTTTAAAAACATACCTGTTACTTTGGATCTTCCTGGAATATCCAAAGCTCTCTGTTCCTGCTCCACCATGACTGTCTGCATGGGCATCCTGCGGAGGTGCCTGGCATATCTGTCACTATAGGTCACTCACTCTTAGGTCAGAAGGAGGGACTCCGCTAAGTGATTAAGGCTGGGCACCACATTCTGACCTCAGAAGAGAGTGAGCCATAGTGGTGGCAGATTAACCAGGCAGCTCAGGAAGACACTCATGCAGACAGCTGGCATGCCACAGGAACAGAGGGGCATGTAACAGGAGTAGGTCCGGGACCAGGTGTCTGTACTGCTCTTGGAGTATCCTGTCCCATGCAAGCAAGACCTTAGATGACTACTCCCTTTTGATAAGAAAGAAAGAAAGAAAGAAAGTTGCACATTTCTTTGTAGAAGTAGAAATAGCATCATTTTTACAATAATTTATTAAATATTGGCTAGGGTTCTTCCCAGTAAAAGCACAGATCTGAGATAATATCAATAATTAAAAAATCTAGTGTTATTATGAAGCCACCAGATGTGGAAGCAACTGTTCATGTGGCCAGCGTCTGTACAGCACATATGAGGCAAGCTGTCCAAAAAAGTGATGTGACTCAAGCACCACCTAGCCTTTGGCCTATACTGAATCTGCATGGATTATTCACTGGCAATAGTCCATACTCTCCAACTGTCCCAATTTGGCAAAAACAGTTATGGTTAATCCTCCATCATTGCACTTTTTAAGCTGCTTTTAAAATATCCCAGTTTCTCTCTGCTCCCACTTTTCTCCTTGTTCTCAACTTATTTCAATTGCTGCAAAAAGATTTCAATGTGCAAAAGTAGTTTGCACTAATTTAACTCCACAGAGAGAATTGAGGAGAAGGCAGAGTCTTTCCCTACCCAGTACACAAGAGCAAACGGCAGCAACCTCTCCTAGTTTGTGTGTTCTTCCTCATTAATTACTTTTCTACACTTGACCATACTCAAGATGTTGCTTGACCACACACATTCCAGTTTTTATTTGCAAAATGTTGGAAGGTATGATAGTCACTTTTACAGTCCTATACACACTGACCTGGAGGGAAACCCTACAGAAATCTGTAAGATTTATATTTCAAAGTTGGGAATCATGTCTTTCTCCAGATGTTGTTGGAGTGCTATTCCCAGCATTCCTCACTATTTGCTCTATGGTAACTGGGCCTTATTGTTATTATTACTAACCTTTATTTATATAGTGCTGTAAATTTACACAGCACTGTACCTACTGTGAGCTGTAATGCAACAACATCTGAAGGGTTCGCCGATTCCCCTTAAATAGTTTATTTTAAGACACAGGAATTTGACTTCATGTCTGAATACCAGTTGCTAACGTGTAAAAACAGGAGAGACCTATTACACAGGTCCTTCCTATGGTTTCTCATAGGCATCAGATGCTAGGACTATGTAGGCCTTTGATCTGAGCCAGCCTAGGTTTACTTACATTCTTGTACCTGATCAGCCCCCTGTTGTCTCTTCCCAGAACAAAAAAAGCCAATTTCTTATTTATAAGTTCTTGTACTTCTCTCTTGGCAGATGTCATTCACATGTGCAAAGACCCATTCTTAATAATAAAATATTAGCCTCACATTTTTCACTCTGCTTGTTTTCCCTGGCAGACAAGTGGGGCTTCTTTTTCCAAACTTAGCATTTTGAAGTGAATATTGCTAATTGGTTCACTCTAGTGGTGATGAGATGATACCCTGGTAGAATAAGATGATCAGTCAGAGGAACCAGAGATCTGAATATATGACACCCACCAGCTGAAAAGCAACACTGTCATGATGCTATAATTCTCACCGCTGTAGAGCAGAAGGTGGAAACGACTGCATGGTGACTGGCAGGAGATGCTGCTTATAGAACAGGGCTTCAGCTATTTATAGCAGACGTTTTCTTGGTTTCTACTGTTTTTACTGAGGTCAGGGAAGTGATCTGTGAACAACTGTTGGGCAGTGTTTTGAAGTTAAGGAGCACAGACCTAGCAAGGGTGTTGCAAAACAAGACTTTTTCAGTGTACTACAGACACTGAGGGCACTCACATTAGCATTTTTCCCCTTCTGTATTCACATGGTGCAGCACTCCTAATATTACTTTTGAACTTATAAGTGAGAGCTCATGGCTAAAAGCTCTGCCATGTAATACATCATTAAAAATAAATAAATATCAGAATTAATTAACAATGCAATTATCAACAGGAATGAAATTAAACACTCTCTGTCCTAGTGCAAGTAGGAAGAGCAGGGAGGCAGTCAGTTCTCCATTATAACTGTTAACAGGAAGAGGATGGTAAGTGTCAGGTAGTCAAGCTCTCATCTCCAGTGATAGTAAAATGGATTTGGTTGAATGAAAGTATCCATTCCTTTGGCATCTATTGTTCCAAGCCATTGAAATCTGCATTGGTAGGCACCTGTTAGTGGTCACTGGGTATCCTTAGCTCCTTGGATCCAAAAATATTGCTAGGGTGGTGTCAGAGCTTCTAGCAATGAATGCTAGCATGAAAACTAGTTAGCTTGCTTCTGTTCCTTTGCACACCAGAGCTAGCTTTGAGTACAAGAAATGTGTGGCTCAACTAGATTACATCCAGCTTCTATGCCAGACAAGTGTTGATTTGCAAAGATCATTCATTGAGCCTCCAATTTGCCATATCAGCCGCTGTTTTTGTAAAAAGCAATGCAGGGAGTTGTACTTAATTTTTACATCTATGTGGGCTCAGTCCTGAGAGTATTATGTTGATGGAAGAATCAATTCCAATTCCAGCTCTACAATTCCAGACTGTCTATAAGGTTGAAATTGTATGTCTAACATCTGTGAGTACTTTCTGTGCAGCAGCATTCATCAGACTATTTGGGCACTGTAGAATGCAGTTGCATCATGTATCATGTCCACTTGTTGCTCAACCAATGCAGAAATGTAGACCTCTTGGCTATGAATCCTCAATGGCATCATCCCAAGATAGATATGAATATAAGCATCAGAAGACTAGGCTATATTCTTAGGGGTGGCTGGGTAAAAATTCTTCTTGTCCACCTTTGCACTGAGACAGGTTTCATGAACCTCAACAGTTTTCTCATTCTTTGAGGTATGTGAAAAGTGAGGGTCATTTTACAGTGGCAGCTGATAGCTGTATTTTCAGTGTGGCAATGAATCCATTCCAGATTTTAATCTAAACTGTGGAGATTATTGCATTCCCTTTTTCCTGTTCTGTGCACAGGCTGAGACCAGACAGGGAACTTGTGCTAGCACACAGCTCCATGCCCAGATAGTTACTATCCCAACCCCAATTGGAATGCCTCCCAGTGACAGAAAAGAAGCATTTTTAGCCAGGGACAGGAGAAGGACAGAGTGAGCACGGAGAAGGACAATCTGAGCATGGAGCTTTGTGATAAGACATGGTCCCAGCATGGTCTCAGCTTGTGCCCAGGATGGGGAAAAGCTGGTAGTGTGATAATCTTTTGTAAAGGAGCTATCTGAAGTGCAGAAGTTATTTTGGAAATAGATTTCAGTTCTTTGGATATTTCCAGGAGCATCACTAGCAGGTGCAAGAAGTGCAAACATACTGAGTGACACCTCAGAATAGATGAACATCCAGTGGGGCTGTCATTCACTGTTTATCCCATCCCTCCCCCCATCTGCCCTCCCCCACCAGCCAGGGTTCTCTCTGGGAAAGGGGGGTGCTGGTGGTGCCAGAAAGCTTGATCAGGACAGGGAGGGCTGTGAGATGGTCAGAAAGGGAAGGAGGATGGTGTGTGTCACTCACTGTCCATTGCTGCTTCTCCTTCCATTGCCCCTTCTCTCACATGCTCTCCCACCTGACACTGCCTCAGGAGGCCCCTCTCTCCCCCCTTTCACTGAGCTGGAGGGGGGAATCCCAGAGGGGCCCAACCAAGACTGCTCCCACTCACTGAAGCTGTGGGGTGGCTCCCTGCCCATAGGGAACAACATGAATTACCACACTGGTATGACACCAGCCCTAGTGACACCACTGGATATTTCCTTGAGTTAAAAACTGGATTCATCACCCCTGCTGATAGAGCCATCAGTCATCACTGTCAGATTGCATCATAAAAGTTGTACTTCTCCCTACATGTTGGCTCTCCATATCTGCTCTGTTGGAACCTCCAACTCTCCAGAGAAGATAAATTGGGGGGGGGGGGGGGGGAGAGAAAATTGCTCTACCTCATTAAACAGATCACAATAATTCCTTTGGAGAAAAGAAAAAAACCTCCAGCTCCTTGTGAAAACAATGGTTATATTTTCCTCAGCCCTTCTGAAAGAAACTGGGACACAGTATCATCTCAGAAAAGCCAGTCCTTAGTTTCACCTCATTTTCTTTCTGTAGTGACATAACTGCACTCAATCTATCCATAAATGTCATGGTATGTTCTAGATATCAAACAGCAGGACACTACTGATGCTGAGAAAATCCGGATTATTTATATACAACTTCTATTATATTTGCATCCTCTTTTTCCTCTAAAGAATTCAGGGCACTGCACAGGGTCACACATACACATGAAGGCATGCACACTTTTATCCTTACATCAATAGTGTGAGATAAATTAGACTGAGAAATAGTAACTGGCCCATGACCACATTATGAGTTTTATGGCTGAGGGTTGTCTCCAGTATATAGATATAGCAATCATCACCACCACCACCACCTGACCTTTTAAAACAGCAAATTGAAGTGATAAGTGATGACAGGAGGAGCAGCAGAATGGAGGTACAAGAGGAGAGGGTATCAGAAAGTTTGCAGAAATACAGAATACATAAGTGAAGAATCCTGCTGTTCATCCTCAAAAATAAAAACAGACCAATGGACACTGAATATGCTTAGTAGACAGGAAAAGAAAAATAAGAAAAGAAGGTGGCATGAAATGGCAGGTCTAGAATTTGTAGCTGAAACAATGCTATACAGAGGTATGAATACACTGCAACATTTTGTTGAAGCATCCTCTGATCACTTCTAATAGAAATATCAGTGTCAAGAGGAATGGTGTCAAATCAAGGCTGCAGAGAAACAAGAGCCATGCCTCTGAGCATCAGTGTGCTTGGGAGAACCCCAAACATTTTCAGAAGAAAGAAAAAATGGGGAGGAGATGAAGAGAGGATGGCCAAAATAGTCCAATGAAGGCTAAGGATTATTATTGTTAGAGGATGGCCTGGTGAAGGCCAAGTATTGTTAGTGCCACAGAGAAACAGGCCTGAATGGTCACTTCCAACCGCAGTATACCAATCCAGTCAATTATGGTACGGTGTGTGTCAGCATTCAGGCAAATCCCATGGAATAAATGGGCTTCCTCTAGATGGTAGTTGGGACTAAAATAGAATTTGGGCCTGGAACAGAAGAGTGGCAAGTGTTTAGCTTCTTGCTTCTGCTGAACAAGTTCAGTTCTCCAGCACTTCTGTTTTCCAGCTGATTGTTGTGGGTGACTTCTCTCAGTATTGAACCTTTTCTCAGAATGCTCCTGTTTACAGACTCAGCTGACTGAATGAGGAAGAGGCAGGCTGAGTCTTCCCTCAAGGTCAGGCTGTATGCCAGGGGCAAGAATTGAGCCTAAACAAAGCAGGTGCCTGCTAGTCATGTAGTTTTATAATGAAGCCATGCTTGGTGGTTGATTACTATCAAAGGGACTGTATTATCATCCACTTATTAGGCATTCTCCAATTTCAGGAAGAAAGAGGCAAGAGTTAGATGGTGATGGTGATGATCTTTCTAGCCTGATATGAATCAGATGACAGCATGCTGTTTGGTCTGCTATTTTGCTTTCTTTCATTCTTTCATCCTCTCATTCTGCAAGCAGCATGCTTAGCTGGTCTCCCTGTACATGCAGCTAAACTGCTTCAGATCTAATTATGCTGATTCCTTGCCCCAGAGCTTTTCTTCAGCACTTTTTCCAGTCAAGTGAATGCACTGACCCATTCCGAATCCAGTGATGTAATAGGTTTCACAAGGTGTGATCATGACTAGCAGCATAAGCACGTCAGATAGAACAGGCTCATCACACTTCATTGAGAGAGGCACAACACTTGAACTGGGGTCACAGCACTGATTGTTGTCTACACCGCACTGGACAGCCTGGGGCATATAGCACAGTTGCTTGCCAACAAATGCCAAAGAGTTTTCTTGCTCAGAGCTGAAAAACTATCAGGTCTTCTGCAGGTGAGGTTTAAAAGAGAAACCTGTTTACAAAGCCCATGGGCCACCTGTGCCCTATAGATGGGATTTCACACTGCCACAACTTAACTTGCTGTGCTTTGGATTAGGTAACAATGGATCAAATTGATACCAAGAGCTTAAATGTTTTTTCTCTGTGTTGCTCCTAAATAGATGTCTGGGACCATCACCCAAGAATCACTAAACAAAAAGTTGTAGTTATAACACTTATTACCTATTTGATTTATCCATTGATTTCCATAGAATTTATTTTCATAGATTTTAGCCAACTAGTGTAGTAATTGTCTGATAATAAAAACCATAAAAGACTAGATCTGTTAGGCCTGAAATGAATTTTAAACCAAAATCTATAGACTATCAACCAGGCTATAGTTTCAAGTGAGTTCAATCCTAATTCAGCATAAAGAATCAGATGGTGAACACATGGGGGTATAGATAGTAATCTATAAAAATGTGTCTGCAGCCTTTCAATATCCATATTGAAGGCTGGAATCCAGGTAAATATGCCTTATAATAACTGCGGTCTTAATTTAGCTTTATAGATTTTTAAGGCCCCAAGGAGTGCTTTGAGTCTATCAAGGTATGCCTTGTAGAAAGAGAACAGCAGCTGTCATACCCAACTCCACCTAGAGTATGTTCCCCAGCGATGCTTGGTATCCCCCCTTTGCAGGGTAGGATTCCAGATTACTTTCAATCCCTTTCATTGCACACGATGAGGAGGGCCTTTTAATTTGCAAGATTAAATATACACCCCTCAAATGTTACTAGGGGTAGATATTCGAAGACCCCTTTTTTGAAACGTACGTGTCATTGTGAACTAGCCCCTGATGTTTTACATCATATTATATTAACTTGTCCCTTGTATAAAAATCCAAGGGAGAAATTGTTTAGAAGTATGCTGGAAAGGAATATCTGTTTGGTTGGATTAACAGTGGAATTCTTATTGGAAGATCGAAACCCGAATGTTACTAGGTTAATGACCAATTTCCTCATGGAGGCAACTAAAATATGGTCTAAACTAAATTGAATTAATAATGACCAAATATTTTAATAATATTTAATAATGTTATGATTATTGTAACGTTTGCTGTTTTATATTTGTATGCCTAATAAAGGTTGCTATATGCTTTTATTTTCCATAGGGATACTAGTCCACTTTAAAATCTGGCAATTCATGGCATATCTGGCATATGAACCCCCCCGCACCCCATATGAACCCCCCCGCACGCTCCGATCCTCTGGGAGGAACCTGCTACAGCCTGTGAAAACTCGGCTGTCGCAGACCTCCCAGAGAACTTTTTCAGCTACCGCACCCAAGCTGTGGAATGGACTGCCGGATGAGATGCGTCTTATAACATCTCTTGACTGCTTTAAAAAAGCTCTGAAGACGCATCTCTTCCGGCAGGCCTTCCCTGAAACCTCCTAGTTCCCGGCTCCGAAACGGGACCTATTTTGACCCCTTGCTTGGTGCTATTTTTACCCTCATCCAAGATCTATGAGGATGTATTATGTTTTTAATGTTGTTATGGTTTTAAATTATTACTAATTTAATTTATTTTTTAAGGATGGGTGGTTGGGAATGAGTTGATGATGTATTTTAATCTGTATGTTTTAATTTGCTGTACCCCGCTCTGATTGTGCTCTACAGAGGAGCGGGCTAGAAATAAAGATTTATTATTTATTATTATTACCAGCCTAAAATATGGTCTAAACTAAATTGAATTAATAATGACCAAATATTTTAATAATATTTAATAATGTTATAATAATGTAAATGTGCTCCTTGCAACACAGAATTTAAATACCATTCAGTATACATCTAGCTGCACAAACACACAGCCAGAAGCGGTTTGCATTGCTTTCTCTGAGTATTCTCAGCCAATTTCAATCACCTGTCTTCATGCATTTTTGGCAATCATACAGTAGTAAATGAAACACCACCTTAGAATTAGCAGCTGAGAACTTCACTATTCCTAATGGCTGTAAAACACTTAGCAAACTAACCATTCCACCTAAAAAAGAGTGGATTGTTCAGCAATACTGTTTCAAACAACCTTTACTCTTCCTACAGTCAGCTTTGTTTTCCAAACACAATCCTCCTTAACAAGCAGCAGCAAGTAGATCACTAACCTTGACCATTTTAACATAGTAGGTACCATTCATTAAGGTTACATGGTCAGTGCTAATGATATACCCATCACAACAATGCCATGCTCTCTTACCTTCCATGCAAGACTTTCAATACTCTTTATTTCCCAAAGTATCATCTTTGTTTTGTTTCTTACCTTGCAAGCAACAACTTGAAGGATTAGTGATGAGATGTAGTCCATGAATTCACTTATTAGTGGAAAGAGGACACATCCACATGACTACCTTTCTGTATTAGACATCCAATTCTGAGGATTAGATTAACTGGTATCATTGTTCTGCTTTTGAGCTCATGTTCCTGTGGGTCATGAATGAAAGGATGTCTCTGGAGAGAAATCAAGTTGCTATCATATGGGGAGGAGGCTACTGTGGCAGCCTTGCTTAATCTCCAAGACATTTGTTCATACAAAGGACATAGCTCCATACAAAGTATTGTTATGTTTCATCTGCTGTTTGTTCATTCTGGTCTCTAAATATCTCCCAGGGATCTGGAGCATTTAATGTGTGTTTTGTATAGCTGATGTATTTTCAAATCTTGTTTTATGTGGTTCAACTGTATTTGGTTTTTCTGCCAGTTTCATTTCTTATGCTTTGTTCTTCTTTTTCTCTTTCCTGTCTGTCTGTATGTTTCCTTTATCTGCATCCTGCTCACTGAACCTGGGGCCTCATCACACCCCTGGTGGGATCTCCTCTGGACAGGGAAGGCCGTATGGTGGTGCTATCCCTTGTTTTGGGGCTCTCAGAACAGGACGACTTTGCCAATATACCTGATCTACAAACCACTGGGAACCAGCAGAACCAGAACTCTCAGGGGGACAAGAGGTATGAGTAGGAGGCAAGGACTCTCACCAGCTCTCAGAGGCAAATAGATCAAGGAAAGGAAGCCTCATGAAGAGGCTTAGGACATAACACTGTCTGTTATGGCCTAGGACAGTGGAAGGTTGGTTCAGGGGTTCAAGAATTCCCAGTGTTAGGCCTGGTGTTTAGACAGTTTAGCACCATCCTTTCCTCTTGCTTGGATACTCATTCCCTCTTGGATTGCCAGGTCTCTCTTGAATGGGAAGCACTGGGATCTCTCAGCCATTGCTTTCCTAAATACATACTCTGGTGAGAATACATCCTCATATAAGCCCCTTTCAATTGCATCTTTTTGACTCTGCCCAGTTCCTCTTCCATGTCTTTCCATCCATGATCATTCATTCATATGCACACACACACACACACACACCATATATATGGTTAGTGAACATGTATGGCTTATTAGAATTATTTGCCTTAGGACAATGGGTAGTGGGGCAAGAGGACATCCATTCTCTCAAACTGTCTCTCTTTGCATTATCAAGAAAATGGAGAAGAGGGCCAGACTGACTGTTTTCTGCTTTGTTGGTCATATTTGGGCAAAACATAATACAGAATCAAATACTTGTGAGTTTGATGGTTCTTACTTCCCAGGAATTATGTTTCAGCCTAAGACTTTGTCCTTGTGCTGATTTACAAGGGATTAACTCCTTTGAACTTGTAAGAAAACACACTCAGGATTGTGCTGTGAGTTTCTTTTTCGACAGTACAGCCCATGATATGGCAAAAGGCATGAGTTGGTTTACTCCATAGGACATCAGTGGACATCTACTCAGTTACCTCTCAGCAAGATCCATCTGTCATGCTGAGACACACAGTATCACTATGAAATTTCATGATCTCACAATGAGATTAGCTCTCATATAGACTGGATAGTTTCCATCTGTTGTGAAGCATAGGGAATGTTTCTCATTAGACCCATAACGTAGATATACCTTTTAACAGAGCTTATCTACATGTGATAAAAGAGAACCCCAAGAACAGCTATTGTGAACCATGGAACAATCAGAACCCACTGTTATCAAGGCCAGCAATTAAAGAGAATACTGCCCTGACCCTAAGTTTCCAACAATTTCAGTCTTCTAGATCTGGCCTTTATCACTAGGATGACGGTAATCCTGAGATGATAATAACATGGCCTGCCTTTAACCATGTGTGCAGTAGAGATGTACAATCTTCACACATAGGGATGGAGAATTTCAAATTTTTTCCTTGCTGAGCAAGATTACAAGAGTTTTTGTGGGTTTTTAAAAATTATTTTATTTCACTTTATTGCTTTTTGCATTTTGAGGCCTTGGTGAGCCCCCCAAATACTGGTTGTGGGATGTTTTGTTTTTGTTTTGTTTTTGGTCTTTTGAAATGACAATTTTGTACAGAAAATATTATTTCTTGTAGAAAATATACTGATTTCTGTGCAAAAATATTGTGAGGTTTTTTAAGGGGGTTTTTTGTTTTGGTTTTGGTTTGGGTTTTTTGCATAAAAGCATTATTTAGTGCAGAAAACAGTATCTTTCATGCAAGCACATTTTGCACAAACAATTCTAAATTGTGTGGGGGGGTACATTGTGGTGGTTGACTTTTTTAAAAAATGTCTTGATGTACACACGTTCTTGTTGAGCATAAGAATAATTGTGAGTCCTCTTCCCATTCCTATTGTGAAGTACATCTTTTCTACTGCACATGTACCTGGCCTGTTATCACTTCCTGCTATAAGCTATACCACCATTCTCCAACTGGCTGTAATTGATATGTGTTGGACTACAGCTTCTCTCATCCCAAACCAACACTGTCTTTGTCCATGCTGGCTTGGTGATGGGAGCTGGAGTCCAACCCACCTAGAAGGTGCCATGTTGAGAATGTTTGAGCTGCAAGGAGGGGCCTGTTTTTAAACATAAGTTGGTTGGTCACAACAGAGTAAAAGTAATGCCCCATTGCTTCTTCTCTTTTCTATACACTCTGTACCATCCTAATGGGAACTAACAGGGTCATTCCATTACCCATAGAAGCAGCTTAAGGCAGAAAAAAAATGGCTAGCAATGGCAGCTCTTGATTTCCATCTCAGTAGAGTGACAAATCCACTCTATTTTATCTGGCCTTTCAAGGAGCTATCCAAGATGTTGAACTCTATCCTGAAAATAGTTTCAGCACCTTGGATAGCTCTTTTAACCAGATTCACCGTGCACATTGACATGAAAGCCACCAGCTCCCTCTGTTGCCTAGCTAAGAGCAAAGCCCTCCAACATTTCCTCACAGGTATTAAATTCCATCCCTTAAGGAGAGAAGGTGTGAAGGAGTGGATTTCATATGAGCAATGCATTAATTAACTTGCACTGTTCTTGCCTGCAGGCTATTTTTAACTTGTTGTGGCTGTATTTCACTACATATTTTAGCACTTCCCATTTGATCGTCCAGTTGTACAGTTCATCCTTGCTTGTTCCAGCCTACACTTTTAAGACTAGTAGGAAGATACACAGAGTTCCTTTAGGCTACTGCAATTCAGGGGAATCTATCTACCATATATATATTTTCATTCCATGTGTCTCCATAACCACTCTGCTCCTACAGTGTTACGTGCTCCAGCCATGCTGGCTCAAACTCGTTGAGAATTGCATGGTTACCACCTCACCTTCACTCATGAGAACAACTCTGTGTGTTCGCTGTATCCATTGCATAATGTTACCTACAATTCAAAGACTGAATGAAATGGGGAAGTAGACATTGCATGTGTAGCAAGAGAATTTTTTTCAAGGTTTGGATAGGCCATTTCCTATATCAACAAGTTGACAAGAAGGAGAAGAAGAGAAAGAAACCCTCTATAAAACAGCTATGCTTTTGTAAGCTTCAAGAGGAATAAATCAGAGCTTGAAAAAGTTGTTTTGGTACTGTGACTCCCAGTATCCCCTCCTGAAGCAGTGGCTGGCTGCAATTTGTAGAAGTTGTTGTCTAGAAAAGGAACTTTTAGAATCTCCAAAATAAATACAGGGAATGGCCTGTTTTTCCTGAAGCAAGGGTTTATTTAAATTCTCCTCACCTCTTTTGCATATCTTTACTGGGTATGAGTGTAGTTAGCCTCAGGTTTCAGAGGAAAGTATCTTCCCATACTGTAAGGTAGCTTTCAGGTTCCAGATAGTTGCACCAGGGGAGGTATTTGGCATGAGAGAGCAAAGATCCCACAGTTCATTCTTGTGTTACTTTTTTTTAACACAAAGATTCATACTTATACATTTACAAGTCTTTCTTTCCAAATGATACCATTTGTTTATATTGTTGGCATGGCATCAGTTAGAAGCAAGGGCCTGAATCAAAAAGCTGAGAAGTATATCATCTTCCAAAAGCTGAGAATTATGCCATCAGAACTTTTGTTCTGGTGCAAAGGTATATATTTATTTATATGCCATCTTTCAAAATAAAACGTTTTAGTAAAACAGTTAATGGCCATAGTGCTGTTGGCTACTGCTGCCAGTGTAGATACAGGCACAATAACAGAGTAAAATGACCATATTGACTACAGTGACCCAGGTGGCCAGGCAGAGACAGCAACAGAAGCCATTTCTGTCCGAAGAGGAAGCAGCCCTGCTGGCTCCCGTGGCCCTTTCATACTAAACAATTATAGTGCTATGATAGCAAACATGACTGCATCCTATGGAATCCTTTAGTTTCTAGTTTTGTCAGAAGCACCAGAGGAGTTCTCTAGCCAAGAATTCTAAATGCCCCTCCTTAAACTGCTGATCTTAGGATCCCATAGGATGGAAGCATGCTAGCTAAAGTGGAACCAAAATGCTAGAATTGGGTAACATGAAGCAGTTCTCCTGAGCTGCTTGGGAGTCACAAGTCAGTTCTCTGTGAAGACAGGGGTGGCTCTCTCTGCCAGCTCTCTATCACTGTTACACACCACTCCAAAAAGTGCTTTTCAGAAGCCTAAGGGACTGTTACATTGGTGTATGACACCAAGAAGATTCCATCCAATATAATAAAGACTTTGAAACCATTATTATTATTATTTAAAACTAAAAATAGTAGTTTGAAACTTCATTCAGACCAATGAAAAGCATGCTACCATTAACATCTGAGAGAAATTAATTTGTCCACAAAGAATGACATGAGAATCATTCCTCTAGGCTGTACAAGTTGTATTTTGCACAATCTGAGTATTTTGGCAGCTTCCTTTTAGTATTTTTCATGAAAACTTCCTATAAGGTATCCTGCAATAATATGAGAAGTTTATGCTTTACAGTGCAAATAGTACAGTGTTATAGGACTGGTATCCATGGTTTCACTTACTCATGCCCAAAATAATTTCCCTAGGCAGTTTCTAGGTCCTCCAGCATGGTTCTATGCTTTATCTCTTATGGAAGTTTACCATAGAGTCATGATGGCAGACCTAGAAATGCCTAGAAGGTATTCTTATTAGATAGCTCTTGATCCTCCAGCACAGCCCTATGGTGAACAATCACCATAAGTCATTTATTTCAATAGGGTTCACTGTTATCCATGATTTTGGTTTTCCATGGTAAATCCAGGAACATATCCTTTGTGAATACAGGAGTTGAACTGTACTGTAATAACACCAAAGGCCAATTTCTCTGTGGTATTTTATTAAGTCCAACACATTTTAGAATATAAATTCCCACTTAATCAGCCTCTGAGACAAAAGGCCTACTTCACTAGATGCCCAGTATTACCATCATAAGACAGCTGCCCTCCTCAGATAGCCCAAGGCACCCCACAGAAAGCTTTTAAGCAGCTTCTGTAAGAAAGCTTAAGGGCTAAATCTTTCTTAAAATGATGATGATGATGATGATGATGATGATGATGATGATGATGATGATATTTTTTATATCCCGCCCCTTCACGCAACACAACTGGGGCAGCTTACAACATTAAAATATACAATCCAGCATTAAAATATACAATCCCATGACTCCCAGACCTGCCCTCCATCAAAATACAATTAAACAAGTTACAATTTTATAACATTCTTAATAACATTAATATAAACAGTACACAATATCAGAAGCAGGATCAGGGTCAACAAATTCGGTTTTCTTTTTAGTGGCTGGGTATCTATTCAGGAAAGGCCTGCCGGAAGAGGTCCGTCTTAACAGCTTTTTAAAAGCTGGTTAAGATGGTAGTATGACAGATCTCATCTGGCAGGCCATTCCATAATCTGGAAGAGGTAGCTGAAACGGTCATCTGGGCGGTTACAGACAGCCTGGTTTTTAAAGGACTTGAGTGCATGAGGAGGATTATATGGAAGGAGGCGGTCCCAAAGATAGGTTCAACCCAAGCCCTTTAGGGCTTTAAAGGTAATAACCAACACCTTGTACTGGCCTGGGAAACTAATGGGCAGCCAGTATGGTCTCTTCTGGATGTACTGGAGACCAGTCTGGCTGCCATATTCTGTACTAGATGGAATTTCCAGACCAAGCACAATGTAGCCCCATGTAGAATGTATTGCAGAAATCAAGATGGGAGGTTACCAGTGCATGTACTACATGTTTTAAGGTCCCACGTTTCCAGGAAAGGGAGCAGCTGGCGTATCAGCTGAAGCTGATAACAGGCGCTCCTGATTCGCATTCACCTGATTCATCATGTGAAGTGATTGATCTAGGAGTAATCCCAAACTGTGAACACAGTCCTTTGAGGAGAGTATGACCCCATCCAGGACTGGAAGTTGTATCCCAATACCTGGGTTTGGGGGCCCCACTGTAAGTACCTCCATTTCGGCTGGATTTCAGTTTCAATCTATTTTCCCTCATCCAGTCCATTACTGACTTAAGACAATCACTGAGAGGAGAGACACCATCTGAAGTCAAAGCTGAAGACCGAGACATGGAGAAATATATCTGGGTGTCATCAGCATACTGATAACACCCAGCCCCATCTTAAATGACCTTTGCTTTGCCATTCATAGTATGAAGGGATGCTGCAAAGTTATCAGTATAACCAAGAAGGAAATTATCTAGAGCCATGAAACTTAAATGCTATTCTACATTTATTTGATACACTTATCACTTCATTTCTAAAGTTTCTTTAACTCTTACAAAAAAAAATCTGGCCACTGAAATGGGGCTCTTCTGCTTCTATCACTGCTGAATCATGCAAAAATTTCCTTCCTCTCAAACTCTTTTTAAGGTTTGGAAACAGGAGATAGATGGAGCAGGATCTGGTGAATAGGGTGGATGGTCTATGCACTCAAACCCAAAATTCTTCAAAACGTCTTTCATCTTGCCAGCCATGTGAGCAGGTTCATTGTCCTGCAGAAAGAGAACACATTTCTGCACCTTCCCTCACCATTTTTGCTTCAATGCCTCCTTTAATCAGTAAAGCAAGTATTCTGCATTGACTGTTGGGCTGTTGAAGATAGTCAATCCTCAAAATACATTCCTTATCCCCTCAAAAAAAGTGTGGCTATGGCCTTTCCTGCTGACTTTTAAGTCATGAATTTCTTTGACAGTGGAGAACCTGAGTGTTGCTATTGCAAAGGACTGTTGTTTGGTTTCCAGATCATACTGATGTAACCATGTTTCATTAACAGTGATGGGTCATTCCAAAAAAAAATTATCACACGATGGTTCAAAATGCTGAAAAATCAACTTGGAAGAATACACACAGTTTCATTTCAGGTCAGCCTTCAAACATTTCAGCACCCACTTCACTGACAGGTTCTGCATAGCCAGCTGCACATGAATTATAAGCCCAATGTGTTATCGGAATATTTCTAGTGTTCCAACTGAGTTTTAACTGAGATTCCCCAATCTGCCAAAATTGTGTCATGAACATGCTCAACAATTTCTGGAGTTGACACTCTTGAAGGCCTCCCAGACCTTGCTGCACCTTCAGTCTCCAAATCTCCATGTTGAACATTGGCACACCACTTCTTTGAAACTGAGTATGACGTGCCCTTATCACTCAATGTTTGCATCAGACATTCATGGATTTCGTTTGGAGTATTCTTCAGGAACAGGAACTTCAAGATGACCTGGAGTAAAGCACTTGAAAATTCCACAATTTTTGTTGACATTGTTCTGTCAATGATCTGGGGGTGGGCGAATTAGAAATTACAGCTACGATCCTGCAAATTGGCAATTTACAATACAAAAGAACAGTCAGGTTACAGTGACAAAATTATGCTCAGGTTTTGTGAAGTGGGCCAAGCCGAGAACTTTCCAGCACCCCCTCATATAAAGTAGGCATGTAATTATTCACTTATTTTCTTCCTGAAGAATAAAACAAGTAATTTTAGCAATTTTCTCCCATCATGAGAAAATCTTTGAAAAATACAGTTGACTATTCTTAATTCAGGATGTAATCTGTGCAAAATTTTCATATGGGTTTTTATATTCTGGGCGGAAAATATTTCTGTGCAGGAAACAACCTTTTATTCACAGAAAATAATATTTCTGCACATAAATGTTTTTTCATGTGCAGAAAAATTTGCTTTCGGTGCAAAACAATGACATGCAGAATTTTGTACAGAATAACAAATACACATTTAATATATTATCTGTATTGTCCTTAAATCTGTAGCATCCTCTTGATTGCATATTTGTGGACCAGATAACAACATGGCCACTGTTCACATCCATTTTGGGTGTTGATTGAATTAGAGACATAATAGAATCTTTCTAAATTTTAATGTGTGGTAGATTAACTTTGAAGTTGCATAGACATACACTGATCTCACAACTCATAGGTCCAAATTTGGGCACAAATGCATAAATGTTTTTCACATTATCTACCCTCAGGAAAAAAAAACACCTTGAAAAATGTTAACTGGATCATGGGGCCTAAGGGGCTGGACTTTTGGATAAAAAGTTGAATAATTGCTCTATTTGTTGCCAAAATCTCCATATTATTAACATTATTGGTTATGTGAACTGACCTTTAACTGCACCAGTAGTTACCAGCTTACCAGGAAGTGTCCTCCTAGTATAATACAGTGGGCCTCTGGTGTCTTCTGGTACCCCATGGATACAGTACCAAAATCCATGGATGCTCACATCTCATTACATACAGTGGCATTATAAAATGTTGTCCCTTACATAAAATGGCAAAATCAAGGTTTGCTTTTCAGGGGAGGGAATTAAATATATTTTCAAGCCATGGATGGTTGAATCTGTGAAGGCAGAATTTATGCATAGGGAAGGTTGACAGTATATAAAAGTAGGAAAAGAGATAGTTCTTTTATTTGAATCTCAAATATGCCTCTGTGTCAGATTAAAAATGGAGATGTCCCAACATCCATAAAACCAAACAACTGAATGGCAACATTCTGGCGCTATAGACCTAAATAGATAGGAGAAGCTTCTCCTTATCCCAAATACTGTTCTAATCTCATTTAGTCTTGGTACAGCAGAGTGTTAGTAGATATGGTCTCTTCATTTTTCAATACTTTAGGAGCTCACTATCTCTTGCTGTATCTTGATTTGGTCCCATATTTTGTCAGTAACGTGTTCAGCAATTATCACATGAGGCTGCTGCATTGATCACACTGTTCCTTGCCCACCAGGGCCCTCGTCTCTCTCTCCTGAGGTTGAAATGTGAGAAAGTGTGATGTGACTTGTACAGCTTCCTCCCCCATCAGAGCTGAAGAGATTGCAGAAGCAATCAGGGATGGAACTACTGGGAGCTTGTCAACAATCACTGGTCTCAGCCAAGTCATAAATGGATGCCAAGCTCAAGCCCTCTGTCTCTCCATATGTTCTTCCAAGTGGGAAACCTCTCTCTTCTTGTTCACTCACAGTCACCACTTGCCTTCAGTGTCTTTCCTGCTTCCTCCTCACAAACACCATACTCCTAGATGTATGCTCTCCCTCTCTTCTCTGCACTCCCCCTCTTCCTTGTCTACCTATGGAATGTTGATGGTTGTGAAGTGATTGCAAAAGGGGCTTATGATGTGGTTTTTTGGGATGCTTGTTGAAGGTGGGGTTCTGGGTGCATTCAGATCCCTTTACCTCTGTCTTTCCTCTCCTCAGCAGTCTTGTTTACAGTGATCCCGTGATGTTTTCCTGTCTCATAATCCAGTGTAATATCTCCCCATCCTCATCCTTGCATTTTCTCTTCTCCCTTCTAGCCTTGCTGCTGCTGTTGCTGCGTGAACTTTCCCCAATGTCAGCCTTGGCATCTCCAATCTAGTGCCTTGTCCTGTGGGTGTGATGGCTGCTTTTTCCTTACTAATGTCCATATCTCTCAGTGTGTGTTTGTTTCTCTCCTACCACATTTTTCCTCTATATATTTCTGTCCTATGAGGAGCCAGCCTGCAGAACCTGTGATAGAAGACCTCCCTCCTTCCCTTCCCTTCCCTTCCCTTCCCTCCCTCCTTCTTTCCCTGTGACATCTTCGGTACTTACGAAATCTCAGACAGCTTTGCAGCTGATCCAGTACTCTGGGGTTGCAAAAATAACTCTGGATTTGTCATACCTTCTGACAATCAATCATACACACACGCATACACTCCTCACACTCATACTTTATTTTTAACCTGGGGTGGGTGGGGGGTTTCTTCAGCTATTCTAGTCTACCTGTGCACGCATGCGCCAGTGTGTATGCCGGAGTATACCAGCATGTCTGGAATTTTGCATGTATCAATCTGCTGCCTTTATCTGTTGGGCTTTCCAGCCCTGCTTGCATGTGCGTGCCTTGATTTATCCTTGTGTATATGTTTCATGAGTATGAGGTTCCCTGTGAATATTGATGCATTACCACATGTGTATCATTCTATTTCTTGATATGTGTCAATATGCCTGGATCTGTGTGTGCAGTATGTCTGGATGTCAGCATGTTTGGAGGTGTTTATGTTGGTAAGCCATCACCTCAGTTCATTGCACATCAGCCATTTTGTGGTACATCAAGAACTATCTATCTGATCAATTGTCTTTGAGTCCCCAACTCTGACACAGTCTGCATCTCTTTGACAGTATTTGTCTGACAACATGTGTGTGCGTGTGTGTTTTCCTTAGGCTTTGGTTACACTTCCTACAGAAACTTGGACTGAAGTCCACGTGACCAAGATCTAAGCCAGACAAACTCAATTCAGTTTCTTCCTTGAAACCTGGAACCTTCTGAATGGAAGGAGACATCTGCATGTGCAGTTATGGAAAAGACCATTGTGAGAGAACATGTTCTTTGCATGCAGAAGGTTACATGTTCTATATTTGGCAACTCCAGCTCAAAGAATGAAGAAAGAGATAATGTTGAAGACCTTTAAACTGAAACCTTGGAGAGCCAGTTCAAGTCATAAAACATGGTCTAAGGAAACTTCCTGTGTTCTTGTGTCTGTAAACACTTGCCATGAATACATGCTGGTCAGAGGTGCAGTATCCATCGTATGTGGTAATAATGGTCAGAATTCTGTATGGGAAATACATATGCATAAGCACCATCATTGTGGTGCTGTGCAGTGACTCCTGGCCCAACTCTTCCCAGTGTGACAGTCAGAAACAGGACCATTGTTACAATTCCACTTCACACCAGAGATCATTTGTGCAAGGACAGGTGGGAACATCAGCTAGCTGCTTCCTGAGTGGCAGGGGAACAATTGTAATGGCTGTTGCCTGGTAAGTAGGGATTGAGAGGTTTTCACAGTCCCAACATAGCCCCTAATGTGAATATATAACAGTCACAAGAGCATAAGTTTAGATGATGCATTCATACCTGCCTTATCGGATTCTGGCCAATGTGTTAAAATCCCTAGAATGACAATCAGCTTTTCACTGGATGTATGAAACCTACTAGCACCTTCTCATCATAAACTCTTACACTTTTGGGGGGAAGCATTTCCAAGGAACCTCCATGGAAACAAGTCTCTTCTTGCAGTGGGGAACCCTGTAGGAATGGAGACCACATACCCAATCCTACTTTTTTCTTCCACATATTCAACATAATGCATAAAGCTCTCCTACATAGATATGGCTTCCTTTGTTGTGGTAGTTTTAATTGGCTGTTGTCCTTACAGTACTGGTCATATGGCAAAGTAATTCCCAGTTCTTCCCTCACAATTTCTTGTGAAGGAGGTGACACAATAATTGTCCCATTATCACATATACACATACACATACAAGTACACATACACACACACAGTAATAAATTGCCCAGTTTTCCATGCCCAGACCCACAATTTGTGCAGCATGGAGCTGAGGTTAATTTAGGTTGCTTGGGCGCTGAATATCAAATTTTACTTCAACACATCCCAACAGGTGTTGTATGTACTCTCATCTCTGTATTTGTACATCAGTTTTTTTGGTCTTCCTATCTGTGTGTTTTGTGATAGTCACTCTGTAACAGTGACCTGATGTCCCCTTATGCAGCCATTGCCATAATATTTCTGTGGACAAAATTCAGTATATCATCTACTATATGTGCCCTTTCCAACATTTTTCTCCCTGCCAGCTCCATTCTCTTCCTCCTGGTTCTTGACTTCCTCCAAACTTCTTCCAAGGAGTTTTCTTAGTTTCTCTTGCCAGGTGTAGAGATAAGACCACCCATTTATATTTTTGGATTCCCACATTCTTGTCAGTGTCCCAGCACTGTCAGAAATAAATTATTGACATGATAAACTACCGGAAAAGCACACATTGTGCTTGAGATATCTGATGAACTTGTATGGCCCTTCTACATTTTTAAAAAAAGCATGACAGAATGAGTGACAAGTAAGATATAGCATTTCAGGTGAATTGGGCATCAATTGTTCAGGTTGGACAAGTTTGGAATATGGGATAAAACTTCAAAGTTTGAGAAATATACTTTTAAAAACTATTAACTCCCAGAATCCCCTGAGTGGGGGATTCTGGAGGTATGGTCCAAAAACAGATGTTTTCCAAGTAGCCACGGCGATAGGAATTGAGTGTTTTGCTGGCAAGCCTCTTGAAGAAGACATGTGCATACTCTACAACCTGTTGGTTAGATTGGTAATGCATACGAGTTATAGGGACACAAAGAACATCAGCTAAACAAAGGAGATTTACAGACATGCTACTACTTGGTAATTTTCCTTGGTTGCCTACAGCATCTACACTAAAATTGGTAGAGTTAACTTGAGAAGCAGCTGCTACACTGTTATTGCTAAGATGATGCCACATTATAAGGCACAATCAATGGGTGATAATCCAACACAACATTATTGCCCAGGCCCATCTGGTAAAAGGTGAGCTACTATGGAGTTATTTGACTTGAGCAGGGTTATGTCATGGACTATGGACTCCCTGACCTGACACAGACCATCTGCCCTGGCCATGTGACTCAGCTCCTTTGCTGGGACCTTGTGAGACATCCCTTGATCACCCAGTGCTCAGGTTTTTCAGGTGCTCTGCACACACTGAGGCTGGCAGCAAAACCATCTGGCCATACGTCATTTCAGAAATTGCCTGTCAAGGAAAGCAAACAAAGGTGGTTGCCTCTTTGTGAGAGCGAATGTTTGTGTTTTGAGAAGGTTAATGGCCTAGAGAGGCAGTAAGGGAGTTTAGCTGCAGGAAGTACCAAAAATAGACCCAGCCTGTAGCCCATGAAATGTCAGTATTTCCTGGCAAGCACAGTTCCAGCTTTTGGGAAAGTTTTGTACTGCAGCTCCCAGAATTGCCTAGCCAGTATGGCCAGTGACTATGCAGGCTGTAGGTCTCTGGGAATTAAAAATGGGGAAAGTAGCTTTCTCAAGCTCTGTTCCATTCCATTCCAAATTGGTATATCATAGAGGTAATTTCCTAATATAAAAGAAGAAGCAGAGAAGAAAGGGCAGAAAAAAGAGTCTTAATAGGGGAATCCTAATGGTAAGCCTGACTAAAAGAATATTTATTATTACCGTTATTAGTTCTATAATTACTAATGAAAGCACTGTACGACATAAGAAAAAGACAGTACTCTGAGGGAGTCAACAATCTAAATTTCAATAAAGGGAGATAGAAGGGCAAGATCAAAAGAAAAGGTGATTCCTCAGGCTAAAAGAGTAAAATCAAGACAGATGGAAGAATAAGTCACACTCCTCAAGCAGAAATTGTAGGTGATGGGTTACAGAAGTCTGATGGATTATCATATTAGTGGTTTGTAGGGGGTGGGTGGGTGGGTGGGTGGTGTTTTTTAATGCTTCAGTTGGATTAGCCCTCTCTTGTTCGATAGACCTGCCACAATCTATGGCTTTTCTGCCTGTCCTCAATACTGTATTTTCAACTATTTCCAAAGCATACAGACATGTTTTCCCTCTCCCCCCACCCCCAGGTTACCCTCTGGTGGCAAAGTGGGGAATGCAGCAGCTGTGCCAGGGCAGACGCAACACGAGGAGCCAGACCACAAGACAGAGCCCCGCTCATCTGTGTCAGATTTAGTAAACTCCCTGACCAGTGAAATGCTGATGGTGAGTGCTCTATTCGATTTGCTCTGTTTTGACAATGAAATATTCCCCTTTGGGCAGATCTTCCTTCTGAATTCTTTTCACCCAAAATGTTTTTCTCCATTCCAAAAATGCTTACTTCCTGGAATAGGCAAGGACTGGGCACAGAATGAAATCACACTGAAATGAAGTTGTGTTGTGTTGTTGATGCTAAAAATCAAGGGTGGGCACCTTGTGGCCTTCTAGTTATTGTTGAACTGCAGTTCCCATTATTCTTCATCATTGGCTATAGGCTAGAATGGATAAAAGTTATAATCCATCAACTTCTGAACAGCCAAAGGTTGACCACCTTCCAGTTCTATAATACAGGTCAAATATTGAATCCATTCTTATTTTTAGTTCTACCTTTCAATGACTGAATTACAGATCCAAAGTATATGTAATGCCCAAACTCACATCATCTGCTGGTTTAATTCAAATATATAGCCATGTAAGTCTGTAGAACCAGTTTGTAGAGAGATCTTGTAGCACCATTGAGACTAAGGGGCAAAGCAGACCACCCCAAAGGAGCAGCTCCATGCCACCTTTCAGCACCGGATCAGGGCCGCAGCAACTGCACAGCATGGCCTCAATCTGGTGCTTTGCTGGCTCTAAAAGAAACAGCAAAATGCTGCTCTTTTTAGAGCCGGCAAAAGGCAACCTTCCTGTAACTGCAGCACTTTTCAGCACTCCTTTCAGCATGTGTAGTATAAACCCGCCAAAGGAATGCCATGATGCCACCCACCATGCAGTCAGATGGGCGGCATGGTGCCAGCATGGGGGCAGCATCGGGGCATGTGTTGTCCAAACACCACGCCCCCACACACACCCTATGCCAGCACTTCAAGCCAGTCTGTATAGCCCCTAAGTGAAAGAAAGAAATTAGCAGTAGCAACTTTCATAGACTTAAGTCTACTTCTGCTTAGTGGAGTGGAAAGCCAGGGACAGACCTATTCATGCCATTGGTGTGTGAGAATATCAATTCAAATTCAAAATCCTTTGCGTAAGGAAATGAAGAGGCAAGCCCAATTTTAACTATGGTTGTTTGTGAACAAAGGCATTGGAAACTAGCCTTTGTGTATGAAAATGAAGTGGCAAATCCAGTTTGGCATGGTAAACTAGCCTGTAGGCGAAGAGAACAGATAAGTGTAGGATGCCCCCATGAGGATGGGATTAGATAGTGTTGAAATGTATGTAGCGTGGCAGGAAGCCATTATCTTTCTTCAATCCATTGCTGATAGACTGTGTCTGTTGATGACCTCCAATTCTGCTCTTTCTGTTTCTAATCTGCCTTTGTAGTTCTTTTGTTCAATGACTGCTGTTCTGAGGTCTGAGATGGAATGCCCAGGGAGACTGAAATGTTCTGCCACCAGTGTCTGTGTATTCCCATTCCTAATGTCTGAATGATGCCATGATGTCAACTCTGCCCACACATTTATCCAGGAAATGTCATCACAAGACCTAATGACATCACCCATAATATTAGGAGTACTTTCACATATTCGTCCTCCAATGCAATTTCTGCCATATTATGTCATCAATGCCTATCAGCAGTCTACATCAAGCTAACAGGCAAGTCCCTGCACCAGAGGATAAATGGATATAAATCAGACATTAGGAATGGGAATACACAAAAAAACGGTGGCAGAACATGCTGCCAACTTCTTTCTTTCAGTTAGTCTCAAAGGTGCTACATGATCTCTCTACATATGCTGGTTTGTTTATTTTATTTTTTAAAAGCCATCAACATTTGATTGGGGTCACAGCATTGGGAAAGAAACTTTCCTTTTCCCTACACCCTATTTTTATACAAATCAATTTCTTGTTTTAATCCAGGGCTGTGAAGTTGACCATTTCATACCCTAATGCAGTGTGAAATCCTTCTTTTCTTGTACTCTCCACCATTTCCTTATTAACTTACTGAGAATCAGGACGGGGAGAAAAAAGCACACTTCCAGGGCTATACAGTATCCAAGTAGCTATGTTTGCACTGAGGATAAAAGTGGTGGAGTAGCAATCTGAATGCAAATCTGGTTTGAACAGTACTAGCTGCATGCCAGATCCATACTGAAATCTCCTGTAAATAAGCTACTATATTTCAAACACATTAAGGTATGTTCTCCTGCTTGTTTTTCATTTATAGATATTTGCCTAACGTAAGAGCAATAATCCATGATGCACTAGTCCATAATGACATATTTACACATCCAGGTTGCCAAGCACTCATTACAGTCGCTGTGCCATGACCTCTGTATACCTCTCCATCTTAGTTTGCAAAGGTCAAAGAAAGATCCACATTGGGATGTTACATATGGGCTCTGTATAGCATTGGTTTTGAAAACTGGGGGGGGGGGGGGGGGTACCAGTCCTTGCTTTGTTAAGGTGCAATTTCACATGTTCATTAATCAACATGGCACCTACATTTTAGTTCTTCCCAAACATGTACACAGGGGGTAGGGCATCTACGTTGGTGTGAGTGGAGGACTTCTGTTTTTAGAAGATTCCTAAACAAAAAGAGTTAGTTAATGTGAATTTAAATTCCTGTTGTTTTTGTATGCTTTCATGTCATTTCCATTTTATAACAACACGAAGGCAAACTAGGCTTTTCTCTGTGAAATTTGTTCAGAGGGATTTGTCTTTGCCTTCCTCTGAGGCTAAGAGAGGAGGGCATGCCCAAGGTCACCCAATGAATTTTGATAATAATAATAATAATAATAATAATATTTAATAATAATATTTATTTCTAGTCCGCCCCTCTGAACAAGCAATGGGGGCGGATTACAACAAGAGTTAAAAACAGTTACAGTTAAAATATCCCATCCTTTCCCTTACCAGCCCCCTTAAAAGAAAAGTAAATCACAATACAGTTAAAACATAGAATGGCTAAAATAGGCAGTAAAAAACAGTAGCAGGGAAAACGGACCTAAGGCCTAGGTCCTCTAGGAGTAAAGTACAAGGGAAGGAAAGCTGGAAGGAAAAACAACTCTAGGGCCTAGGATTTAGGCCTAGGATTGGAGCTGGGAGATATTCACATTCTCTGGGAAGGCCTGCCGGAAGAGGTGCGTCTTCAGGGCTTTTTTGAAGCCTTCTAGGGATGAAATGAGACGCATCTCATCCGGCAGGTCATTCCACAACTTGGGGGCGACAGCTGAAAAAGCCCTCTGGGAGGTCTGCACCAACCTTGTCTTCATGGGCTGTAGCAGGTTCCTCCCAGAGGACCGAAGTGTGCGGGGAGGTTCATATGGAAGGAGACGGTCCCTTAGATAAGATGGACCCAAGCCATGTAGGGCTTTAAAGGTTAAAACCAACACCTTGTACTGTGCCCGGAAACTGGTCGGCAGCTAGTGGAGGGCTTTTAGCACTGGAGTGATGTGCTCTCTCCTAGATGTACCAACAAGAAGCCTGGCTGCCATATTTTGGACCAGTTGAAGTTTCTGGGTTAAGCACAAGGGTAGCCCCATATAGAGCGTGTTACAGTAGTCCAAACGTGAGGTTACCAGCGCATGTATCACAGTTTCCAGATCCCTCATCTCCAGGAAAGGGCGCAGCTGGCATATCAGCCGGAGCTGATAACAGGCACTCCTGACCGTCGCACTCACCTGACTTGTCATGTGAAGCGACGGATCAAGGAGTACCCCCAGACTGCGAACAGAGTCCTTTGAGGAGAGTGTGACTCCATCTAGGACTGGAAGTTGTATTCCCAAACCTGGTTTCGGGCCTGTGACTGTGAGCACCTCCGTTTTGTCTGGATTAAGCTTCAATCGGTTTTTCCTCATCCAATCCATTACCGCCGCAAGGCAGTCATTGAGAGGGGAGACGCCATCAGAGGTCTGAGCAGACGATCTGGTCACAGAGAAGTAGATCTGAGTGTCATCAGTGTACTGATGACACTGAGCTCCGTGCCTCCGAATGATCTCACCCAGCAGCTTCATATAAATGTTGAATAACATCGGGGACAGAATGGTGCCCTGAGGGACGCCACAGCTAAGCTCGATTTTAGAAGAGCAGCTGTCCCCAAGTCTCACCCTTTCAGATCTTCCAGAGAGGAAGGATCGGAACCACCAGAATGCGGTGCCTCTGATCCCCATCTCTCTCAGCCGATCCAAAAGGATGGAGTGGTCGATAGTGTCAAAAGCCGTGGAGAGATCCAAGAGCACCAACAGGGTCACACTACCCCTGTCGATGCTCAGGTGGAGGTCGTCAGTCAGAGCAAACATGGCAGTCTCGACTCCGTATCCTGCCCTGAAGCCAGTCTAGAAAGGATCGAGATAATCGGTTTCCTCCAAGACAGCTTGGATTTGGGAGGCGACATCTCTCTCAATCACCTTGCTGAGAAAGGGCAGCAAGGAAACTGGTCTATAGTTGTTTCTGTCCAGGAGATCAAGGGAAGGCTTCTTCAGGAGGGGCTTAATGGCCGCCTCCTTCAGACAAGATGGAACATTGCCTTCCCTGAGGGACGCATTGATCACATCCCTAAGGAATGTTCTCAATGCGTCCCCTCCCTGGACAACCAGCCAAGATGGTCCCGGATCGAGAGAGCAAGTCATCTTCCTCACACATCCAAGGAGCTGATGGCTGAGCAAGGAGTCCAACCCTGGTCTCCCAGAGTTCTAGTCCAATACTGATCAGTCATTAAGCCAACTGTGTGACTTTTAGACAAAAAAAATCTCTTTCGGTCTAACCTGCTTGTTGTGAAGATAAAATGGTGCTAATCCAAAGTACAGTATAGCACTCTCAGTTGTGCAGATGAAGGGCAGATTGGATATGGACTCCCTGGCCAGGCTTCCTAGTTCTTTTGGCCTTGAAAGAGTTCTATTATATATAGATTCTGGCTTCCACTGCACTTCCTATGTCTCTGCAATAGGTCTCCCTATTTCTAGCATCACTACTTTCCTTCCACTCCTCCCTTGACCCTCACTGGCTTGTTCCTGCTTGCTGGGAGATCTGAATGAGTTAGTGTACAGAGAATATAGTAGCCAGCATAGTTCCAGCTGCTGAATCCATTAAACCATACAGGCACAGTTTATCCCTGGGATGCAATCATGTCTGGAAAATGAGAAGAACCCCAAGGCAAGGAACCACCACAGAGTGTCGGTCACACACATGGGAAGTTGATTTTTTTAAAAAAGTAATGTGTTTGCTATGAGGATTTCAATGAATCAGCAAAGGGGGGGAGGCTGGATTAATCTTTTCACAGATTTTCTTGACAGACCTCTGGCAACGACTGGGAGTTATATGATTCTAGTTTGTGGTTGCTTTGACTTTCAACATGGATAAGTTTGACTGCAGTTAACAGAAATAACACAGTGTTTGGGGCTTTTTAGTAAAGGGTGTAAAGCAACTAACTTAACAATCTTCTACTAAATCTACTTTTAAAAGCTGAAGGGTTATATGTATGGCAGAAGAAATGGGCAAGATGAAATGAATAGAATACAAAATACAAAAATTAGATCAGCATAACATCCCAGACACACCAGATTCTGCTTGTCTTTGTCACTGTGGCTTCTTGTAAAACAAAGCAAGAACAATTTTGGACCCAAAAGCTGTAAATCTGCTGCAGCCTGTGAAAACTAGGCTGTCGCAGACCTCCCAGTAGACTTTCTCTGCTACCGCTCCCAAGCTTTGGAACGACCTGCTGGATGAGATGCATCTTATAACATCTCTTGATTGCTTTTAAAAAGCTCTAAAGATACATCTGTTCTGGCAGGCCTTTCCTGAAACCTCCTAGATTCCGGCTCCAAAACTGGATCTGAAAATCGGATTTGATCCCTTGCTCTGGTGCCATCTCCCACCTCGTTTAAGAACAATGTTGAGGATGTATTATGTTTTTAATTTGTTGATGGTTTTAAATTATTGTTAAATTAATTTATTTTTAAGGGGTGGGCAGTTGGGAATGGGTTGTTGAACTATTTTAAATTGTATGTTTTCATCCTGTGGTACCCCACTCTGATTGCTTTCTTCAGAGGAGTGGGCTAGAAATAAAAAATTATTATTTATTATTATTAAATCAAAGAAAAAATCAAGATTTACAGTACCTTTCCTCACCTTGGTCTAGTAAGTAAGAAATATGGCAGTCATTCCACCTCTGTCTTAGCAAGATATCCTCCTCTAGTGAGGGCAACTGTTGCTATCAGATTGCCTCAGATGATGTTGTATAGGTTTATTGTTTTTCTAAAAAAAAATAGATATTATAGAGAAAGTAGATAGCTAATAAACTATTGATAGGAGAATAGACCAGACAAAGCATAATGCTTCTTCACACAATTCTTAACTTGTGGAACTAATTGTCACAAGATATTGCAATGGCCGTGGTCTAAGATGGCTTTAAGAGGGGATTAAGCTCACAGAAGAAAATATCAGTGGTGGCTCATAACAATTTATTGTTTGTTTTGAATTTCTACAATGTTTAATGGTTTATATTATAAAACAATGCAATATTGACATTTAGTGAGCAGGGTAATATCACAAATTGATCAGAAGATAAATATATAGAACTGTATTCTGGAAAGCCCAGTGCAAACATATAGGCCTTAAACAAACATCTAAAAATCAAAACTAGGGGTGCTTTCCTGATACTAATAAAGAGGAAGTCCCACAAAGCAAATGCTCTAACATTAAACAACCTGTCCCTAATGATCCTGGAAAATAAAGGGTACATAATTACTGTTCCAATGGAAGCTGGTCAAAGGAGTGCCTAGCTACTGAAGTCATGGGTCTCCAGCAATAGCATAGATCCAGGAGTACCTCGGACTATACACCCATCCTTCAGAAGGAAAGCAGTCCTGTCCAAAACAGGTTACTGCTCTCTTTCTTGGACATTGGAATTATTCTGCCACAGGACCTCAGTATCACAGGATTCAGTTTGCTGGCCCTCATCCAACCATCCATGGCATCCAAGAAACACTTCAAGGCTTGCATGGAACTTGTAGATTGTACAGAATCTTCTTCAGCTTTGGAATTAGAATGCCACTGGATACCAGTTGCTAAGGATGAGATGTAGGAGATGAGTATCATTTTTCTGCTTTGTTTTATGGCTTCTGAGAAGCATCTAGTTGGTCATCATAGGAAGAAGGACTTTGGACTATATGAAACATTGTTTTAATCCAGCAGAGGTCTTCTTACTTTCATATGAATTTCACCCATTTGTCTAAAACTGAGAAAGGGCTCACTGATTTTGACCCATGCTTCCTCTGTTATGGAAAGATTCCCATCATGAAATCACCATCCATCTACATTATCAGACTAGGGCAGAAGTAAGAGCAGAACCACTTGTGAGGTGACTGGTGTACCATTTCCATAACAGATATCACAATGGGGGGCCATACTGAATGCATGGAAAAACACTAGTTGATGATGGCTCAGCCTATGATTCAGCAGCCAAATACAGTATATATCAATTCATTGACACTGCTAACTTCCAATCACATATACATGATAATCACTTAATCAAATAGAAATTTGCATCCATAAACCATCCTCTGCATATTAAATAGAACAATCATGTCACCTCTTATGGAATGCTTTTCAGCACAGTCAGTTTATACATTTGGCTGAAAATGTGCCTGTGTTCATGATGGACATGTATGCATAAACCAGCTCTGAGAGACAGGCAAATCAACATGACTTCATTCTAGATGGAATGTGGTCTGACCTTGCATATTTGTCACGATACCTGTACATTTGCTTCCTTTGGGATTGGTCCTTGTGAGTATAATGGGACCATGAATATTATCATCCTGAAATTTCTAGCAGTTTTTAATCATGCTGAAGAAATAGGCATCGCTCACAATCTCACATCAAACATGGACAATATGGTGTCATGTGCTTCCCTCCTGTGGTAAAACTGGGAACAGCAGCATTAGAAGCAAGATGTACTGTATTTTCAGTAAGAAGAAGGAGCAGAAAGAGAGGTTTGGTGACACCTGACTTGAATATGCCAGTTCAGATGTGACTTCTCTATGCAAAGATCTTTATTATGCATGCCATCAAGAACAGTCACATATAGTGATCTTTATTTATTTACTGCTAGAATTCAAAAGTTGTTTTAAGGCTATGTAAACACAAAGCCCCACACAAAAAGAAGTGACAGACAAAGTAAAATGGAAAAGCAATCCTGTCAGTAGAGGTTTATTTCTGAAGCTGCTGTGGAATCTGCAGCAGTGATAATCTATGATATCAATGAAAAACAGAAATTAAGTGAAAGATATTGAAAGAGGGCCTGCCTGAATCTAGAAGGAGCAGGATATAATAACCCTATTGTAAGAGAGTTCCACAGATTTGAGCCCAACACTGAGAAGATTCTATGTCTTTTATACAATAGGATTCACACAATATACCTCCTGCAGAAATTCTGTAATATGTGCAGTAGCCATAAGTATGTTGCAGGAACACTGAAAATAACAGAACAAAAGAGTCTTGATACTATTCTTCTCATAAAACAGCCCAAGATTGCTTAGTACATGTGCGCATTGATTAAAAACATAAAATTAGGACTGGTACTGTGGAGAAGCTCATAGCTTAAGGAATTATTTGAACCTAGGTACTACACCTGGCAAGACTGCTCTGTGCATTTGCCTTCTGGATGAAGGCATTATGCAACTCACGAGGAGTGCTTTGTTGGGAGAGCCAGGGGAAAGCTACAGGAAGCATATCCCTGAACAGTAGTCATGACAGAATGGAAGGGGCCTTAAGAGGAGAGATATTGTCTACAGATGGGAAAAGGTGAATCTGCCTATATCCGATTTATGCCTCTTTCACATATGTAAGCCCCTTTGATCTATTTCCATTTTAGTCCTCATTGTCCTCTCCCTCCCCACCCTCCAAAAAGCCTTGCTCCTACTTCTGAAGACATTCATTGGGTAAAATGCCTGTTGGAATATGATAGCCTTTTCCCCTGCACCTGGGAAAGAATGCACCACTTTACCCATTGGGACTTGCTTAAGGATGAGGGGGGCACAGCAGTGTTATGGAGAGGAGCCTAAATACTGAAAGAGTATTTGTGATGTATGCATTAGCATAAAGTTTCTTAATAGGCACAGATTTGTTCCCCATAAATCTGATGAAATAAGAATGCCTTTACCTGTATTATGAAGGCCAAAAGGAAGTTTCTGTATGGGCCTCACGAAAGACGGAGGTGAACATTACATTCATGGGGTGTCAGAACAAGTTACTCCCAGTAGATTAAACCTCACCACTGAGAGGGAGGGCATCTGGTGCCTTTTTATTTGGGTAAAAAATTGAAATGGAGGGAAAATTCACAAGGGGGGTTCCTATGGAAATATACCTTCTCTGCTGTACCCTTGGCAACAGCAGCTGGTGTTAATGGAGCAGACAATGTTAATGGAGCAGAGAATCCACTGTGGTCTTATTATGGACTCTAAAGGAACTGTCCAAAGTGCTGACTCTTGTGCCCACTTTGGACAGCACCTTTAGAGTTCCTTGAGTGAAACTGTAGAGTTAAGGCTACAACCCTGAATGAATTTACCACCCAACTGAATGTAGAGCTTTGAAAATCAGTACTTCCCGCACTTTCTATTTGGTACAAAAATAAATCCAGAGCTTCTAGAATAATTAGTTAATGGGAGAAGAAACAGGGTTCTTGCAACGATGAACCACTTTATTAATCAGCTGCAGTCTTTTGGATTACTTGAAGTTTCTGAATTGTCTTTAAAGAAGGATGGCATCATTGTGAAGCAGGTTGTTCATTCTGTCCGTTTCCATCACCATTGGAGATGTGCAGATAGTTATTTTCATATATCTTCTCCACCTCCTTTATAATTTGATAAGCTCTGTAATGCATTTCTCCTACTGCCAGTCTGTTTCCAAGAGTGTTGACCCTTCCTGTTTTTAAATAGCCTGAGTGAAAGGCCTTAGTCCTCTCTCTGGGGACAGCATTCCACAATCTGCAGAATGCTATTCCTGTTAATGAGTTTCATCTCCTTGCCCTCTACCTTTTTTCCCATTTCATCTTCAAGCTTCACATTTTCAGGTCCTTATGTTTAGTAATGTCCTTGGCTTTGCTGTCAGGGATGCACACAGGAGAAGTAGAGCTTGATGCAATTGCTTCAAGATGGAATGTGGCCAGGTCACCAGTACTAAACAATACACCAACACAGTCCAGTTTGATTTTCTAGTGTATTGTACAAGAGGTATTTCCCCCCCTTCTAACACATTATCTAGCTTAATAACACATCTCAAGTAATGAAGTGCAGCAGAAAGACAGCAAAACATTGATATTCTTGTTTTTGTCACTTTGTTTTCCTTTGTGCTCGAAGGGCACAGGAAGTTGTGTGTTTGATTCTTCACTAACAGATTTCAAACATTGACTCCATCAGAAAAGCTCTTATAGATGCCGCAGCTGCTAGAATCCAGCACCAAAAAGACTCTGAATCCAGGGGCTTCCTCTTCTGGCAGGTGCAGTACATGGTGAATATTCCCATGAAGAAAGCAGATTTATACCAAGGACCTTCGGCTGAAGGGGAGGCATTGGCACCATCCTCCCTGCATCCTGACTCCCTTACTGTTCCTTATCCACTAACATGAACCATGAGAAAACTTCTATGGACTTGTAATGCCCCTATTCTAATAACAGGGGACTGTGCCTGAGCACAGCAGTGGTGGCTGGTGGATTCTGTGTCAGTGGAGTGATGAGTGGATCCACTCTTGGGTTTAGTCTGCAGGAACTATCCAATGCTATCTCCCATGTAGGTTCAACATTCTGGATTTCTCTTTCAAAGCTCATAATGAAACCTGGGATGGAGTGATCAGTCCACTGGCATGAGAGCTACCACCTGCTGCTCAAATATAGCATATCCCAGTGCCTTATTCACTCTTCTTTGGCACTGTGGACATTATCTCACAGGAGGAATGTCTCTCAGGCCCAATACAGACGGGCACTAAGGGGCACCCTGGCAGCATGCTAGGCTTGCCCAGGGGCAGAACGACTGCACATCCCACAACCCTAGCACAGCACCAGGTCATCATCACTGTGCAGTGCTGTATAGATGGCATGTGCAGTGATGCCGTCATGTGTGCACCATGTCGACACAGATTGGCATGTGTCTGAAGCCCCCGCGGTGCTGCAGCGCCCTTTCAGCACTGCGGAAAAGAGCTCCAAAATGGAGCTTTTTCCTTGCGTGCACATAGTTGCGTGCACACAGCCATGCCAGCAATGCAGAGGGGAAAGGGGCCAGGCAGCCCCTTTCTCGAAAAAGCTGGATTGGGGCTGCAGGGGCTGCCAGTGAGGCTGCTCTGGCCCCAGTCTGGCACAGAAAAGAAGGAGCACTCAGAAGTGCTCCTTCCTTGCTGCGCTGCAGTGCCACACCATTTGATTGCTGCCACAACGCTACACAGCAAACAAGTGGTTTCAGGCCACCCCTGATGGAGCAGTCTGTAAGGCCTCTCAATTTCGAAAGAAAACAAAGTGGGGCCAATTCGGAAATGAACATAATTATGTGGATGGTTATCACACCACAGAAGAACACAACACCCATCCCAAAGCCAAAGCAGTGTGAGTGCAAAAGAAATTATCATATGAGTACGTACCCACTGTAGTCTAGAATTCGAATTAGCATCCCTACACATGTGCAGCGAGGGCAGAATTGGATTGTGACCTTTTTACACTTCTGGTGGTGCTTGCTTTCGTTTCTCATAGTTTTGCCTTGTTTTACGTTATTTGTTCATCCATTAACTTTTATTTCATGTTATTTAGGCTATTCACCAATTCAAACCAGTCCAAAGCAGCTTTGTACAGTACTTGGTTTGAGCATTGGACTATAACTCTAGGAAGCATGGATTGAATCCTACTGAGTGACCTGGTCACAGTCTCTCAGCCTCTTCTGAAAATGGCAATGGCAAACCCCATCTGAATAAACCTGCCAAGAAGACTCCGTGACAGGGTCGCCCTAGGGTTGCCTTAAGTTGGAAACGACTTGAAAACAAGCAACATTGGACAAGTCACATTCTATCAGCCTTGGAGGGTGGCCATGGCAAACCTCTGAATAAACCTTCCTAGAGAACCAGGAGGGTGGGAGAAGGAAGAAGGGCTTGTCACCAGGAAGGGACCCCCCCACACACACACAAAATAAACTCAGCTCTGAGGGACCCACTGGTACCCAAATGCAGACATGCTCCTCCTCACACCCTGAAGGCACAGCATCCCAAAACCTGAGGGGTGAGATCCCTGGCTCTGCCCCGCTGGACCTTCTGTGCTTCCTCCAAAAAGAGCTTTTGGAACTCCTCCTGGAGAGAAGGCTGAAATAGAGGATGCGTCAGGGAAAAGGGCTGAGAGGAGGAGGGGAGGCAGTGTGTGTGTGCGTTTGTGTGGAGGGTTGCTTCATCCCCAAAACAGCTGAGAGAAAAGCCCCCACACCAAGAAAGAGGGAGGAAAGGTGGACTTTGGTGCTGGTCTTTTAACTTTTTAGGGAGGCCAGAGCATCCTCAGCCCCCCCCCCCCCCGGGCAAAGTAGCTTGGAAACTGAAGTCTGATTTGAAGGCAGTCCAAGGGCGACCAAAACATGTGTTCCATACCTGGAAAACTAGAATTGAATGCAACTCAATTGGAACAGGATTTGCAAATTCTGAGGAGTTTATCATACAACGGAATTTGGGGGTATAATGCAATGGCAATCCAAACACAATCATGGGGTTTCACGTTATTGCGTATGAGTGTATCTCACGCAATTTCGGGCAAAAAAGAAGTCATTCCAAACGCAATCATAAGTTTTACATTAATGCGTATAAGAGTATCTCATGCAATTTCAGGCAATGGGGGGTCATTTTCAGGAAATGGGAAGTCATTCTGAACGTATTCCGAACGCAATTAGATTTCACGTAAATTCGCTAAACTAGATAATTTACGTGAATTCGAATTGGCTCAATTCGAAATTGGAAGAAATTTCGTCTGATAAACTCATACGTTTCTCTAAATTTACTCATCTCTCAGATGACCCAGGATTAGGCTCGAATAGACTTAGCATTGCCTTTGGTTATGTGCAATAACCTCTCCCGCAAAAACGTGAAACCCCATGATTGCACCCAGAATGATACTGCATTAACCTTCCAGTTTCCCCCATGTGATAATGTCCTGTGTTGCAGAAATCTCTTCTCTGCTTGATCTATATAGCAGCCTTCCTCAGTTTGATTCCTTCCAGCATACCATGCTGGGAGCTATGGGAGTTGTAATGTAACACATCTGAAAGACACCAGGTTGGAGAAAGCTCCCTTACATGCATTACTCATTCACTTGGAATAGTCTGTCCTGCACTGGCTTCTGAAGTACATCCAATTAAACAAAACCAATAACTCACTGCCTTGAATCCCTATATTGGGAAAAAGGTGGGAGTATTATAATAAAAATAATATTTATTTATTTATTTATTTATAAATGTTTTGTATATTCCTGCTTTCCCACAATTCCAGAGTAGTGTACAAAATGTAAATTAAAAATTCTAATATTGTGTAAAATAACCTAAGTACTGCAACAATAAAAGGCAGGAAATTTGTAAATTAAACTTTTCCTGTCATCCAGGTTATTGGCCAAGTTTAAAGTACTTGGGCAAACAAGCAGGTTTTGACCTGGAGCGACAAATAATATAATGGAGCACAAGTTGCACCTCCTTCACAAATAGCCATCACAGTTTCCTTTTCTAATTCCCCTGCAAAATTAATTTCATTTTAAATGTAGGCATCACTTTTTGGCCCTCTAGGGTTAAAACTAATGAATGTTTAACAGAATATTAAATATCACTGGCTTCCGTTATAATTTTAACATAATAATTGCAATTGACACCCTCAATATCATTTGGGGTAAGCAGTTCTGTAACAGTAATTATGTAATTCAATCTACACTAAATGAAGAGTAAGTTCATTGAACTTAATGGACCTTCCCTTTGAATAGATGTAAGGATAAAGGTTCTATACTGAACAAGGGGGTGAAGATGGGAGAATCTAGTGGTGGGGCCTTGGGGGCTATGCTTCCACCAATCCTGCTTAAAAGGTGTATCTCTGAGTGAAGCAAATCCAGGATTTTTTAGTTATGTGGTCTGTGAATACACTGGTTGGTTTGGATAAATTGGCCATAAGCTTAATTTCCTCCATGATTATCAACTTTTAGGGGTAACATTCCAAGCCACCCAAGTGATCAGCAGCCCTAGCCCATTGCTATTGAGAAGATTCAACCCTGCCACCCCAATTCTCCTCTAGTTGAGTGCCCCTAAATTCATTGATTTTAACCAAGTTTCATCTATGCTCTTCCACAGGTGCAAGGACTCCATGCACCCCAGAACTGTTGCATTGATTTAGAACATACCTGTCATAACACCCTCTGCAATATGAGGAATCTGACACAGAGGAGTTGGATTGTTCAGGATTTCCAGCTCCAGATTATACCTCCTCAAATCTGAGAGGGCTAAAAGACTCTTTTCTGAGTAAGAATGAACAGCCAAAGTGATACCCCTTTCTTTTAAAGTTGGTTGAAGAGAGAAATAACAGCACCATATGAGTCAATGTCTGTTAAATAGGAAACACTGAGTAATCAAGCACCTGGCATCCAGAGGCAGACACCTATAAATCTCCCACCAGCTGCTGGGAGTCCTTGTTACTCACAACTATTTAGTCTTCCTGGCTGGTAGTAATCTCTGTGCATGTATATTTTTTGGGATTCTTGACCTCTAGATTAACTATGTTTAATGTCTCTTTGTTTTACCCTTTTGTCTTTGGTTATTTGGATCGCTGGCTATATGTAACAAAACCTAGACCATCTAAGATCTTGCCTCCTTTTATCTTCTGTAAAGTTCTATGACCTAAACTGGATTGACTTACCTGTAGCTGCTTCCCCTACAATAACCTGTCTTATAACTTGCTACTTGTGGGCATAGGAAGCTGCCATGTTGGTTCCTGTGGAGATGACTTTGGCAACAAGACAGGCAGGTTGTCAGGAAGGATTTACCTTGCTGGCAGTGAGTAGATGAATGGAAGCCAGGAGCCATTTGAGGAGATCCCTGTGATAGGAGGGAAGGATGATATTTTATGACAGGTCCCGAGAAAGCATCAAAGCTATAGCCAAGTAGTCCAGAAGTTATTATTTATTTGTCTGAACTAAGAGGGGCATATAAAATAATTCATCCTTTTGCCATCATATTTTGATGTCCTCTCTGAAGAAGAGAAGGAGAAAGAAATGCTTAAGGAGCCTGAAAACATGACAGGGAAAAATACATAGACACCAATAAAAAAATGAGAGAATTTCTACAGCTGCTTAAAATCTAAAGTCTTCCCCAGCAGTTAATCTATTTCCCTTTGATCACCCCATTTAACCTCCATCCAAAACTATTTTGAAAGACTGCAAGGGCATTTGTCTTGGTGAAAGCATGACAAAGGCAAGACTAGCAAGAATTCTCATTGCAAGCAGTAAGTCAGATCATGTTTTTTGGTGACAAAATTTACTGGTATTGTATAACCAACCTGCCATAGTTCACGATCCAAGTGGAGGTTAGGGGATTTCACTTTGGTATTTCAGGATGAATAAAGTACCCCACTCTATGTTTGGACCATGGGCCACCCATGCAAACTCTTCCACAATGGAGCTGTCACATAGCACTTCTCCATTTGTGGAACCCAAAGTATTTGAGATAGGGAAACATGTGGTGGCTGCTGTGGACCCACACCTCCCCAGTCATGTGTTTTGGAGAAAAACATGTCACAATACACAATCACATTAATATTTTTTTCTGCATTCCCTTGCCAGCAAATAAGTGGAAGCTGATGAACTAAGAAGATGCTAATGTAATGGTGTTGATAATGAATTCATGAATCGATAGCAATGTAACTGATGCCTGAGCATTTTTTGAACATCCAAAGCTTTCAGGTTTTCTCCCAGAGCTGATTTAATTCCTCTGGCTTCTGTACTTCTGATGCGTTGCCGTTAAAGCAGAAACAGGCACGGTTTGGCCAATATTAATAGCTCACTGTATCTTGTAGCTATTCCTTTCACATTGCTAACTAAAATAAACCCACAAACTAGGATTAGAACTATTTCTGTCTGAATACTTGTAGGTTTTATGGTGTAAGGGCATGTCCTGTCACAGAAGTTGTCCTTATTAGTAGTCCTAGCCATTAATAACCACACTGAAGCTTGAAGATCCTCTTAGTATGGAAGAAAAACAGGTGAAGGATTCATCACCACTCCTTGGCCACATCAAAAGAGAACAATGATTTGTCTGTGGCCTTTGACACCATGGACCGCTGTCTCCTGGTTGATTTACTTTCTGACCTCGGGTTCTCCAACTCTGTTCTCGACTGGTTTAAAGCTTACTTGTCAGGCAGATCTTTTGCAGTGGTCACAAGTGGTCAGACTTCCTCCTCTGTTCCCTTATCTGTCGGAGTTCCCCAGGGCTCTGTCCTGGGTCCCCTTTTGTTCTCTCTATACACATTGTCCATTGGTAAACTCATCAGTTCTTTTGGTTTCTCCTATCATCTGTATGCCGATGACAATCAGCTGTACCTTTCCACCCCTGACCTCTCACTGAGGCTTGAACAGCAAGTCTCCTCTTGTCTGGCTGCCATCTCTCAGTGGATGCGGCATCAGTGCTTGAAGCTCAACATGTCTAAGACAGAGCTTCTCATCTTCCCACCTAAGCCCACCCTTCAATACTCTGTTTCTGCTGAAGACACTTCTATTCAACCAGTTCAGAAAGCCCTTCATCTTTGATTCCTCTCTGTTGTTTATTCCCCCAGATTCAGGCCACCTCCAAGACCTGTAGATTCTCTCTCTACAACATTGCTAAAATCCATCCATTCCTCTCAGCCTCCACTGCCAAGACTATGGTCGATGCCATAGTGGTCTCACAACTAGATTATTGTAACCTTCTTCTGACAGGGCTTCCTCTCTCTGACCTCCATCCTTTAATCTCTGTCCAGAACTCAGCTGCACGTATTATTACATCCGCTCGCCGCTTTGACCATGTTTCTCCTCTTTTCTCCTCCCTTCATTGGCTCCCCTTCCCCTTCCACACCCAGTACAAGCTTTTGTTGTTGACTTTCAAAGCCCTCCATGGACTGGCCCATCCTTACTTGTCTGAAGTTCCTTCTCCTCACACTCCTTCTCATATCCTCCGTTCTGGTAGTCAAGGTCTATCCCAGCTGAGGATTTCCACTGCCCTGTCCCGGATTCATCCCTTCTCACTTGCTGCCCCTCACTCCTGGAACCTTCTTCACCCACATGTGTGCCTCATCACTTCTCTAACCAGATTCAAAATTAAGCTAAAGACTATACTGTTTAGGCAAGCATTCCCAAAATTGTGCCATCTGCCCCAGGATGCCTCCTTTTAACTATGTATTAAGAAGCCAAGCCCTCCCTCCAGTCCATCTGCCTTGGTCCAGGCCCCAGAGGGAGAGAAGATCCACTGGACCTCATCCCCTTCCCACCACCTTCCCCTTTTCCTTTTGTGTTGTCTCTTTTAGACTGTAAGCCTGAGGGCAGGGAACCGTCTAACTGTAAGACTGTATGTACAGCACTGTGCAAATTTACAGCACTATATAAATAAAGATTAATAATCTTATATTAATAATAATAATAACAACAACAACAGCAACAACAACAACAGCAACAACAAATTTAGCCTAAGGATGCTGGAGAATTTCATTCTTTCTACATTATTAAGTAAATTGACCTCATTCATAAATCCTTAATTAATATGTGGATCAAAACACATTTATTTTTCAGACTGTGTGCACTCTTCAGAATTTTGCTGTGGAGATTCAAAGTGGCTGTTTTGGGGAGAAATTCCTACAAAACACATATTTCAAGATAAACTATGCACTATTTAAATGCAAAATTTCAGTCCATTTTTTAAAAGGTCTGGAATTCACTTGGGCAGTTACAAATGTATAACCACTGTAGTTATGTAGCTACACAGTTACTCTTGGCCCAGCCCCCTCAGTCCCCATTTACCAGGCATGACATAGAACTGTTTTTCTGTTTTCCTGTCAGGAAGCAGCTAGCTGATGGTCCCACTCCTTCCCAGGAGTGATCTCTGGTGCAACAGAGAGAAGTAGGGTCCCTGTCACATCCCTCCCTCATGCCAGAGATCACTCACACAAGGAAGTGGGAACATCAGTCAGCTGCTTCTGGATCAACAAGGAAAAAGACCTCTGTTGATCACAGAGCTGCTGCCTGGTAAGAGGGGATTGGAGGACTTTCACAGCCCTTGTATATCCCCTAAACAAGGAATATGTAGGGATCATGAATACAGAACAACCAGGAATGTTTAGCTCTAGGTTTGTTGTTAATAACTTCAAGTCAACTTCAGCTTATGGCAACTCTATGAATGAAAGACCTCCAAGTCACTCTGTTCAGGTCTTTCAGACTTAGGGCTGTGGCTTCCTTGAGTCTATCTATCTGATATGTGGCCTTCCTATCTTTGTACTGCCCCTGACCTTTCCTAGCATTATTGTTTTTCCTAGTGAGTCATGTCTTCTCATGATGTGTCCAAAGTATGACAGTCTCAATTTAGTCATCTTGGCTTCTAGGGAGAGTTCAGGCTTCATTTGCTCTAGGACCCATTTATTTATCTTTTTAGAAGCCTATGGTATTTGCAGAGCTCTTCTCTAACACCACATTTCAGAGAAGTTGATTTTCTTCCTATCAGCTGTCTTCAGCTTTCACAACCATACACAGAAATTGGAAATACAATGGCATTCACAATCCTAACTGTAGTATTCAATTATATACCTGTGGGACGTGGTGGAATAGTGGTTAAGATGCCAATTCTGGCAATCAGAAGATTGGAAGGTTGGCAGTTCAAAATCTGTGTACTGCGTGACGGAGTGAGCTCCTGTCACTAGTCCCAGCTTCTGCCAATCTAGCAGTTCGACAGCACGCAAATGCAAGTAGATAAATAGGTACCACTTCTCAATGGGAAGGTAACAGTATTTGGTACAGTCATGCTGACCACCAGAGCAGTCTTTGAACAATGCTGGCTCTTCGGCATAGCAGCGGAGATGAGCACAGACACACCCTACGACTAGACATTCATGTCAGCGGACTACCTTTGCACTTCAGGATTTTATCTAGTGCCTTCACAACTACCCTTCCAAGTTCCAGTGTTCTGATTTCTAAGTTGCAGTCTCCATTCTGATTAATGAGTGAGCCAAGATATGGAATTTCAATATCTACTTTAAAGCTATGTATCATCTCGGGTAATTATTTTTATTTCGCTTATGTTTTCTTATTGTTGAATTGTAAGCCTGTCTTTACACTTTCTTTCTTGATTTTCTTCAGTAATCATTCCAAGTCTTTGCTATTTTCTCCTAATAGTGTGGTATCATCTGTGTCTTAAATTGTTGATATTCCTTCCTCCAAATTACCTATGACATGTTTAGAACACATGTTAAAAAGATAGGGTGATAAAATGCAGCCTTGCCTGACACCCTACCCCCCCCCCCCCATTGCTAACTGGAAATCAGTCCATTTTATCATAGTCTTTTCTGACAGTAACCTCTTGTTCTAAGTACAGGTTACACATCAGGACAATAAAATAGTGTGACACTCCCATTTCTTTTAGTGTAATCCATAGATTTTCATGATCTACACACAATCAAAAACATGGGAGACCCTACCAGCAGCTCTACTGCAGTCACCATAGCCTCTTGCCTTACAGGAGCATGCAGTCCTACCACTATGGAAAGTTAGTGCCATTGATGTGAACTCTAGGTTACACATTTGTAACTGACTTAGAGGATTTTGGCTAGACATCCACACAAAATGGCATGGAACAGACTTAGAAGTTAACCTGACATTGAAACTCATGGACCAGAAATGGATTGATCCATCCATTCCTACCTCAGCTATGGCAAGATGATCCAGTGCAATCTCAGGATATTCAGCCCAGTCATTACAAGGGTTGTGGGCCACTGGTTACAGAGGTCAAGAAGAGTGCACTAACTGTGGCTTATCCATCTTATCTTTTCCAGCAGCTGCATCACCAGAGTGCCAGGGCTTCTGGCTACTTCTTGTTTTCTGCCACATATGAGCCAATGGCTGCTTTTATGTTTTACACTCACGTATTCACCATGAATACATTTTTTCAGAGTTGACATTTAGCAAGCTCAGCCAGCATCATCCTCTTTCTGAGCCAAAATTATGATTTGCCTTGCCCTGACTACTCAACCCAAATCAGAGCATCATCTAAAGACATATTTGAGCATTCACATATGCCAGAGATTCATTGAAACTCAGCTTGCAGTAACTATCATTTAGATGGTCATATGAATTGACACTGACACAAAGGCTTAAATATCCTGAAGGCATCAGATCAGATCCTGTCTGATCTCAGAAGCTAAACTGGCGCACACCTGGTTAGTACTTGGGTGGGGAACCGCCAAGGAACATTTCTTCTGAATATAGCTTGAATGAGCTGTATTCAGAAGAAGGCAACAGTAAATAGAAAGTGCCTTGCATGACTGTCTCCCCATGCCCCAATTTTTTCCCTCTCATTGAGAACACCACCTCCACCAGCAATTTGGGCCTAAAATAACCCCAAGGCTGATGAGACTTGTATTTACAAGGAGGAACTCGACTTCCATGTTACTTCCTTGATAATTAAAGGACTATCCTGGCTCTAAATCAATCCAGAGGAAACCAAAAACATAGTGGAATTGCCCCCTACACCTAGGATGACAAAAATTGGGGGAAATATAAAAAGGCTGGGTAAGCTGGGAGGCAGAAAAGACCACAAAACTCTTAGGGGATGCACTTTCATTGTTCTTGGTGTAAGCAAACATTACTGGAGGTATTTTTTTAAAAATATACATTTCTCTGGTTATATAGCCTGATGTAAATCCTACTTTCATTCCCAACTGCAGGACACCCACTGAATACAAAGGAGTTATGTATGTGTTGACCTAAGGAGTTCCGATAGATTCAATGGGTCTACTTTAATTGAAGCTAACAGTAAAGTTTAGGCAAACATGGGCAAAGTGCAGTCTCCACACCCATTTTTGTGGATGGTAGGGGTTTTAAAAAATGCTCCAAATGCCCTGAAATTCCTTCTAAATGTTGCCAGGGAGCATTTTTGCCATTTTTAAAAAACAGATAGTGATAAGGAAGCGGTTTCCATTCACTTCCTTTTGTTAAAAAGTCCTCCTCTAGGCCTAAAATTAGTGGAGGTGGGAGGCTAAAATATGGCAAAAAATGTCTCCATGCTTCCTAGAGTGTGTTTGAGAACAAAACATTTTATTTCATTTTTTTGCTGGGGGATGTAGTGGGGGTGAGATCCTCCATAGTCTTCTGGGGGGCTAATATGGCTCCCTGGCCTTCCACAGTTGACCATCCCTCAGGGTCACCAGATGTCCTCCTTTTCCTGGACATGTCCTACATTTCAGCCTTCTGTACAGGAAGAATTCCAATTCCTCTATTTTGGGCATGGCTAAGAAGCATAAATTTATGTCTCTATGAGTGTTTCTAGCTTTTATTTGGTCTGTCCTCCATTTTTCTTGAATATCCTACATTTTGTGGTACCTTGTTCACCTTTATGTTTAGGACAATTGGTCACCCTTCCATCCCTGCATTAGGGCCTTGTACCTTTATGAGTTGTGTGTAGACTTTTCTCCAAGGAAGCCCACATTAAAGACATTTCCTCATACATATCAAAGTCTTTCAAAGGTCAATGCACCATGAAGAGGAGGCTATCTTCATAGTTGCATAAAGGCAGAGGTGGACGTTGATATTTTGGTCACCTGATGGGGAAAGTAGCAGTTCTTTTTTGCTCCTTCTTGCCATCAGGGCAAGAATTTACTCAACTATCCCCAACTTTGTGACTCTTCCGCCTGCTTTACCTTGATGTTATTTTACTTACGTGCCTTTGCTTGCCTTCAGACAGCACACAACCAGCCTGGAGCCTTGCAAAACAATGGCAGCAAAAGGTGTCTTAAAGCCTTTCTGAGAAATGAAAAGATTGAGGGCAAGCTGCCAAAAGGGGATGAGATTTAAAATTGGAAATTGTTGACCTTATTGTGAGAGTCAACGTAGACATTTAGTTTCCTTAGGTACCACAGATTTCAATCTCCCTTAGATGCTGTAACTTTCAGCATGCCCTTAGTTAAGCTGAACAAACACAAAGCATTTGAGAATCAAAAACCTCTCCCTGTTTCAATTTCTTGTTATGAACCTTTGGATTCCAGGCCTCCTGTGCTGGAGTATTTTTGAGCCAGAGTGTATGGAAGATTAAACTATATTCATTTTACTTTGTTTTAATCCTGGAGGGAAGCTAATACTAATGAATGGTTTCTTTGGTTATAACATAGGCTGAAACTATGAGTGGCAAAGCAATTTGGTACAGCAAATGGGAAATGTATGGCCTTCTGGATGTTTTTGGACTGTCGCTCAGGTCAGTTGTAGCCAGCCTAGACACTGGTAGGGATGAGGAGACATACAGCCCAACACTTGCTGGATAATATTTGTTGGTTTGTTTTAAATCCCTTCGTTCCCATTAACACCCCAAAAAGCAGCTTACAAAAAAAGTTAAAATATTTATACCTGATTATACTTAAGTTAAAATACAATTAAATTAGGCATCATGCCCAGATATTACAACATACATCACTTAAAAGAAGCAACAATAACAATAAAGGGAAAAAGCAGCACACAACTCGGGAGGGGGAGAGGCAGGTCTTCACAAACTTTTAATCTCAAAAATGCCAGTTCAGTTGAACAAGTCTTTACCTGCTGACCAAAGGAGAGTGGAGAAAAGGTCAGCTTCACCTCCCTGTTCCATGCCCCTTGTGTATCAGATGCATGCACAAACTGTATGTGCATTTTGAACCAAATTGAGACAGAATGTTACAGATTCCTATAAAAAAGCAATATGGGAATAATTGTTTAATGTAATCATTGACCAGGGGGCCTGAATGCAATTAAGTTATTAAATATTAATAAAGGCTTAATTAATATTATGAATGGAGAGGAGTAATGAGAAGACACCTCTAAAAATGGAATCAGGAAGGAGCACCCTCTGCAAGCCACAAGGAAAAATATATACCAGCAGCACTACCCACTGTGAGTGTCATATGAGAGGGAGCGAGCCACAAAGATGTGATTACATCAGTTCCTGCCACTATGACAATACAATACAGGGATCATGTACATGGGTAGTCTACATGATAATAATAATAATGATCAATTTTATTTATATGGTGGAACAGAAACCAACTGGCCCTCCAGAAGTTTTGGGCTGCAATTCTAAGCACCCCTCAGCATTGGCTATGCTGGGTAGAAGCTTCCGGGACTTGCAGTCCAACAAGATCTGGAGTTCTTTCCCAGTACAGAATTAAATGCCTGATCTGGCAGAGACAGACCTTATTAATCTTCCATGCACAATTATAACACTTTGATACTTCTTTTACTGGCTCAAACTGGGATATTTTAAAAGTATCTGAAGGAGATGACAGAGGCTTTGTAAGGACTGTCCCTGCCTAATCAGGACAGTTGTAGAGTGTAAGGAAGAGACACTATGGCATATAAAATGTTATGGTTGTATAGTGGAGAGCACATTATTACCTTTCCCTGCTGAATAGGCTTGCTTACAAATAGGAACAGGAACTTGCAATGAGTAACAGAAGTCCTCTTGCTGGCCAAGTATTTGGAATCTTACCATGAAGTCCTGAACTATGTGCAAGCTGGAAAGTGTGATGCTTAACAAGGAGGCTGGTGGGGTGGCTAATGACAGTTGGGTGAAGCATTTCTAAAACTGGTGGCTTCACACTCTGCTAATGAGGAGCAGAGTCATACTGTTCTCAGTAGAATACATTTCTCCAGGCCCCCAGGCTCTCACTCCCAGTTAGGCCTGTGATTAAATAAACCTTGTGCTAACAATATCCCCTCTCTGCAGTAATTTCCCCAAGCCCTTCCCTTTCTGACACTTGCTTACATTGGATAAATGATTTTTTTTTCAAGTGTTTTTTCTCACCTGAGGACAGCAGACAGTTTGAAAAGGTCTTGCATTTTCCAAAGGCAAGAGGCACAGAATTTTGTTTTCTAGGTCAGAGACACTTGCTAGCAAAAAGACAGGATGAGGCCAACTATAAAGAGAAATGTTCTGTTATGGTAATAGGATATAAAGGAAATAAACTATTGAGAAATATGTTCTCACCAATTACCTACATTTCAAATTAGATTCAGGTTAGCTTTTCGGGCTTTTAATGCTTAAAAGCAGCTTATTGTGAAGATGAACCTTGTGTATCAACCAGAATCTCATGATCACTTCTCTTTCTCCCTCAATCTCTCTCCTTGCTTCCTAGCTCTCCCCTGGGTCTGAGGATGATGAGGGACACGACAGCTCCAGCAGAGAGAACCTCGGTCGAATCCAGTTTAGCGTTGGCTACAATTTCCAGGAATCCACCCTGACTGTGAAAATATTGAAAGCTCAGGAACTGCCAGCCAAGGATTTCAGTGGCACAAGTGACCCTTTTGTCAAAATTTACCTCCTACCAGATAAAAAACATAAGCTGGAGACCAAGGTGAAAAGGAAGAACTTAAACCCCCACTGGAATGAGACCTTTCTCTTTGAAGGTAGGTAAGATGGTCCAGTTTTAGGGTACTGGTTATAGAGACAAAGGATTTGTTCTGACTCCAGGCAAGTTGCTTAATGAATGCATACCCTCCAACTGTGCTAATATGGCAGGGATAATCCCAACTAATACTCTGCCATCCCACTTTTTCAGTTACTTTTAAAATGTCCAGGTTTCTTTCTCCTTCTCCTCTTTTCCTTTTGCCCTCAGCTTACTTCAGTTGCTTAAAGTAAAAACATAGTTTGTACTTCATTAACTTGGGGTGGGGATAGAAGGACAGGAGAGGACAAAATCTTGCCCTTCCAAGTCAGCTAAGGCAAAAGCAAACTGCTGCAGCCTATCCTCACTTGGGAGTCTTCCTCTTTGATAACGTTTGACATCTTGACCACACTTGGTGTTGCTTGGCCATACATATCCTTGTTTTCCTCAGTGGAATTTTGGAGGATATGTCAATATATTCTGCACCTCATATCTCCATTTATTAAGTATGTTACTGTTTCCCTTCATTGTCAGAATGTATGGACAAGTGAAATAACTGGTGGGAAAGACTGCCAATGCAAGTGTACAGAAGAGTTCTAGCCAAATGAGAATACAGGGTGTGCTAACATGGAATGAAACATCAAAACCATTACACCACAATGTCTTCATTCTGGTAACAGTTTGGGGCAGTGGTCACACTCTTGCCTAATCCCCAAGATAATAGGCTGCTGAAAATGGTTAGCATGGCTTGAAGTCCACACAAAGGCTGCACCATTTCAAAGGCACTCACATGGAAGCTGATCCACCGCATTAGTGTTGCAGTGGCTGCCAATCATGCAGTGTTGACAGGAAGGCTCACCTGTGCTCAGAATAAATCACATCAGCTTCAAACACCATGACATAAAGACATTTGCACTGACCTCCCACACCAGAGAGATGGATGCCTTTGATGTTTTAAAGTTGGAGCCGTGGACATATTTTAGAAATGGACAAGCAATTTTCATGCAGTGTCTGCAGTGTTACTGAATTATAGCAGCCTTCTCAGACAGGTGAGTCACCTCATCCCAAAGTGAGTGTGATAGCTGAATTCTCTCCTCAAAAAAGCATAATGTGGAAGAGATCATATCTGTGGGCCCTGTTAGACTACACAATTATAGCACTATGATTCCACATTAACTCACATGCCTCCACCCTTTGGACTTCGGAGATTTGTAATTGAGGAGGTGCACACAGAATTCTCAGCAAGAGAGAACCTCTGGAACCTCTTACCAAACTATAAGCCCCAGGATTCCACAGGAAGTTATGGCAGTTACAGTGGCATCAAAGTGCTAAAATTTGGTGATGTTAAAGGGACTTGTGATTACTCATAAATAAGACACAGATAATGCCTGTTGAAGAAACTTTAAATATCATATTAACTCATCAGTGAATTGTGTTTGTAAATCCTTCCTACAGGAGGCTTTTGTTATGGGAATAGAGTACAGCATGGTGTACTATGACAAAAAAGCATCCCTCAGGGGCATGATGGTTCTCAGAGCTTTTGTCAGGGCCCTGGAAAGCTCAGCTAAGGAAGCTCCCCTAACTGGCTGGGATAGGGAAAGGAAGAGACACAGCCAATGATGGCAGCAGGGAAACAGAACACAAACATTATCTAGTTCTCTAGTCCATCACGTGAGAGTTGGAGATATGTCCTGCACTGTTTCCAACCTAGATGGCTCACAAATGACAGTCCAGGTAGGAGTCCCCCTGGCTTTTGGTCAGTGAGCCAGGTGGGCTCTGGGTTCCAACAGCTGTCTCACCCAGGTAACCTCTTGCAGCATGAGTGGTTATGGTTACATTTCTTTCATTTTGGTTTAGTCTTTCTCTCAAAGACCTCCTCACAATATTTTTGATGCATTCTCTATACATACGGGCTTCTTTTTCTTGGGGACTGTCTACATCTCAGTTTTCACCTACACATCACTCATTTTGAGAAGGTGTGCAAATGTGGTGGGGTGGTGGGATCTTAGAGACCATGCCTGCATGAAATAGTCAGGATTGAGCAAACTCAGAAACAATTTCCTGCCACTGCAAGGAAGGCAGGCAGGCAGGCAAGCAGACACCTGTGAAGAACTAGTTTTCTGTACACAATCAGCCTTAACTTTCTTCTAAATAAAAACACTCTGAAGATGAAGAAAGGGGAGTAAGATCATGGATTGTTCCAAACTGCTATAAAGAAGTATGACTTCTCACAGTATAGCTCATTTGGTTTTCCCAGTGGTTGATGTCTCCACATCCACTGATTCCATTCTTTGGGGGGCTGTTGTAGCACATTTTTACTTTACTTTACTTTGCTTTACTTTATTTGAATCAGCACTTTATTTGAATCAGCACTAGGGCTTTTCCAAAAAAAAAAAAATTAATTTAGGACATAGTTTGCTGAAGTGGCCCTATAGTTTGAAAGGCAAATGTTCTCCTCTCTGAGTTTTAAAAAGCATTATGGTGTTATGATGCAAAAGTCCAATTTCACAGATGCACTAATAAGATATAACTCTAAAAGGATAGAAAAAGAGAAAGGAGTGAAGATTTCCCCCTTTTTTCTTTTTATTTTGTTCAAAATTTGTCTCAAAATTAAAGAGAAACTCACTCAAGGATGGGAATATACATGTTATAGCTGGTGCTGGAAATTGCCAAAAATATTCTGAGTCAACTAAAATGTCACATGGATAGTTAAAAAGAAAAAGAAAAACAAGGGCTACAGCATCATATACTTTAACTTCTGGATACCTTCATCCCATCTGGAGGATCCCTATGTTTGGGATAAGAGGCATGGCAAGTCAGTTGTCTGAATGCATCATGAATATTTTGATATAAAAAATCAGGAGGTAGGAATATTCTGTATAGGCAGTCTATGTTGAGACTTTATGAGTTTCAACCCATACCACCTTCCTTGCAGTGTGTTGAGAAGCTAATCACACAAAAATGAGAGGCTGCGAAGATAGCCTAACCATTCATCTCTCATGGTTGGCATTCTCTTGTAAATGGTTTATCTGTTCTCTTTGGCCCATTCACACTACATACCATATTTTTCCTTTGCTTTATCTACTGTCTAGGCTCCTGCCAAGTCAGATCATGCCCCTAGTCCATCACATTTAGTAGCCATCCTCGGGAGAATGGACTGTGCCTTACGCTTCCACAGAGAGGCCTGAAGCCTTCACTAGTGATCTAAATGCGTTGATGGATAGGGGCTGGGATTCTTTCCTGGCCCTTACAGGTGCCAACCAGTTCCCTGAAGCATTGCATTTGATTGATGAAACTGGATTGCTGCTCATTCATCTGAAATGCCTACAAACATTATTCAAGGCAACAAGAATGCCCAGAAGCATAGGATTCCTTTATCCTTTTTTTGACTAATCTTGACCCTTTCTCCACCATCTATCTAAGGACTTTGTCACACAAGGCTGGTAGATCACAATTTACAGCAGGATAATAGCATCTTTGGCCAGTACTCATCACACAACATCATGTCTCTCCTGTTGCTGCATTGCATTTCTATCATTAGTAAAATGCACCTTTTCATTGATGGGAAAAACCCATCAATGGCTCCCAAAATCACTGCTTTTGCACTGTTACCTCTAGTATGATAGATCTCTTTCACTGCAGTTCTGATTTTCCAACAGTCAGATGGCATGGGTGGGCATGATTCTCTTTTCTCTTCTTCTCTCCCCCTCTCCCACTTGCTATTCCCAAGCAGGCTGAGGTTGCTCTTGCTTTTACCTTTCTATTTATTTTATTTTAATTTTTATCATTTTGTTGTAATGATACAATCATAACAAAAATGAATAATAAAAAGAAATAAAAAATAAAAATATCAAGCGGCACATAGATACTGGGCAAAGCATACACCAGAAGGAAGGTGGTGTTAGCAAAGCAGTGCAGATGAGTGAGTGCAAAACTATGGATTGCCAACCTGTATAATAGCACAATTGCAGAGAAGTGTGATAGTGATTGTTTTCAAACCAGTATGTTCTCATTTGCTTCAGCAAGATGGTGTGAGACAACAAGCTAGTATGATAAAGTCCTAAATGTATATTGTGTGATGTAGACAAAGCAACATGTGCAACAGAACTGTTGTTTTTACTTGAATCCAGGCTTATAGCTGGGCTCTCTTTGCTGCATTTCCCAACACTTAGAGTCTTAGCTTATCCTCTTTTCCTTTGCTTCTGACAGGTTTTCCCTATGAGAAAGTGGTTCAACGAGTGTTGTATCTGCAGGTTTTGGATTATGATCGGTTCAGTCGTAACGACCCCATTGGGGAAGTGTCTATCCCCCTTAACAAGGTGGACTTGACCCAGATGCAAACATTCTGGAAAGACCTAAAGCCCTGCAGTGATGGAAGTGTAAGTTATTTTGCTTTGCTGTTAAACTGAGAGTTGTTCAGAGTAAAGTTTCACGCATGTGCTCAGGAGGTACAATTACAAAAGTCTGTATCTAATATGGCCAGAGAATTCCTTGGCTTGTTCAGTAGCTGTCTTCTGGAACAAAACTTGAGAAATTTACTTTTGAACTACATCACCCAGAGTCCTTCAGCCAGTGTGCCCAGCTCCTCCTCTTAATAACCCTTAGAATGAGAGCAGCTTTAAGGCCATAAGAACTTTTGACATGAGTTAGCAAGTTAGAGATGCCAAGGAGGCCACTATAAATCACTTCACATTTCTGAACCCATTTGATCTATCAGGATCAAAAATGTTCACTGAACGCACAGGTTGTGCACGTGGAATGCTTATTACAGAATGTTTCTATGTACATCCCAGCGGTATTCTTTGTTTCCAAAACAAAATTAATGAGCATCTTATGTGGATAGGTCCTGTGAGGTATTAAAGTAAAAACAAATGCTCTTATTTAAAAAACAGATTTTTATTGAAGATACCCAAGTGCAGGATTATGAAACTTGCCATAAATTTTGTCTCCTCCTTAAAGATTGTTTTCTATTCCATTGAAATCCAAGACGGCCACCCCCACTTTCACACTACACACTTATGGCACTGTAACTCCACTTTGACTCCCATGTTTCCATTCTCCCAAATTCTTGCAATATAGGAGGGAGCTCTTCAGACCTGAAGTGTCTCTCACCAAAACCACAAATCTTGGGTTTCCTTACTATGCAGCCCTGGCAGTTAAAGTAGGCTCATAATGTTATAACTGTGTACTATGACGGTGCTCCAAATCTCCATGTTATTTCAAAACAGCTTCATTCAGCCAGCCAGAAGTGTGTTTTTTCTTAAGTGTGTGAATACAAGACTTATTGCAATAATGAGGTTAGCCAATGCCAGTCAATTGTTTCCCCCATTTACCAGCTGCTGGTGGTGGAAGTATACTTACAGGTACATATTAAAGGGAGGAGGCTAGATGATGATTCCACTCCCAAGTGCAACAGACACAGTAAGTATTAACGATGAACAGAGTTTTTGAAGGTTCCTCACTCTCTGCTTTTTCTTCCCTTCAGGGAAGCCGAGGAGAGCTGCTCCTATCCCTTTGCTACAACCCTTCTGCTAACTCTATCGTTGTGAATATTATCAAAGCTCGGAATCTTAAAGCCATGGACATTGGGGGAACATCAGGTATTTGGGATACCACAGCAGCCCTTCTTTATGTAATGACAATGGCCTCATGTTTAAAGGGAGCCACAGATTACACTTTTTTTATATAAGACTGGTCCTTTACAAGCCTTTAGTAAACTTAATTATGCCCATTACCTGCAGTTGACAAAGATGAAGAATAAGTGTAAGAGCCAGCACAGTGCAGTGGCTTGGGTTTAGGACTAGTGTGCTGGAAATCCAGTATTTCAATTCCCACTTAGCTGTTGAAATTCACTAGGCGACCTTGAACAAATCACCTATTCTCATCCTCAAGGGAAGGCAATGACAAATCTCTCCAGAATAAAGCTTGCCCCCTTCCCACAAAAAACCCCTCTAGGATTGGGTTGCCATACATCAGAGTGGAACACACTCCCTCAGAGTGTAGTGGAGTCTCCTTCCTTAGAGGTCTTTAAGCAGAGGCTGGATGGCCTTCTGTCAAGGATGCCTTGATTGAGAGTGGCAGGGGGTTGGACTGGATGACCCTTGTGGTCTCTTCCAACTCTATGATTCTATGAAACTGAAGGAACATAACAACAAATAACAACAACAAAGAATACCTGCCAGTAAGGAGAAGGGTTAGCAGATTTTATCTCAGTCACAACCATGACAACACATTTTAAGTGTGCAGTCTAGGAAGATATTCACACCAGGGCTTACCATGGGGTAAGCACTGATAAAATGTCAGGGAAGCATATGTGTATGATGCACTTCTGAAACATCAGGGAATCATTCCCTCGCCTCTAACATCTTTGAATCATTCTTGGAACAGCAATTTCTTATAAGTTTCCATTCCTAGGAAATTGCTACTTCGTAAACAATTCAAGAATGCTAGAGGCAAGGGGATGTTTCCCTGACATTTCAGAAGCGCATCAGGCTTTCACACACAAATGCATCCCTGATGTTTTACCGGCATTTTACCAGTGCTTACCCCACAGTAAGCACTGCTGTGAAAATCTTCTAGGAGTGCACCTACAGTGCAGAAATAATGCAGTTTGACACCACTTTAACAGTCATGGCTCCATCTTACAGAATTCTGGGATTTGTAGTTTTGTGAGGCAGCAGCCCTCTTTGTCAGAGAAGACCTTGTAAAACTGCAAATCCCAGGATTCCATAGGATGGAGCTACAGCATTTAAAGTGGCGTCAAACTGCATTATTTCAACAGTGTGGATGCACCCAAAGATCTACTGCCTTTCTTCTGACAGAGGTCAGAGAAGAGTTCTAGAACAGTGGTTCCTATCTTCCTGTGTCACAGGTTCAGGACAAGGGATGTCAATATTTATCTAAAAGCTTCTCATGGCCAGGTGAGATGGTTTTTTGGCTCATTTTTGAGTAATGCATCTGCATTTTCAAGACTGTTTTGCACAAATTCTGCAAATTACTTTGACACAAAATACAACTGCTGCCTTATTACATGAGCTTTTAAAACACAGAAACTTTTGGTGATTTGGTTGCATCATTTTGATCACTAGACCTGCTATGTGATGCTTGCTCCCTGTGGGTGAGTATATGTATGCTTTGCTTAACACAGGGGAAAAACAGTACTGCTCAGAGACTTCTTTTAAAAATGGCTAAAACCTTAATGGGGCGGGAGGAAGAATGCTCATACTTTTTCTCACAAACAGGAAACAGAAACATCTCCAGAAGTTTGTTTGTTTGTTTGTTTCTGGTTGTGGTGGTGGGTGAAAAAAATGTGGAAAATCTCATCAAGGATTAGAAATTTACCATTTTTTATATCCTTAAGTGAGAACTACTGTTCAAGGTGATTCCTGAATGGGCTGAGGATCCATTATTTCCTTTGAAGTTTCTTCCATATGACAATGAGGCAATACACTTTTCAGTTTAATTATTAAATTATAAGCTGAAATTTAGCTTGCCTTTTTCATGTTCCTGTGTGTAATCTGAAGGCACTTCATTCACCCTCCCTGCTGAAACTGAACAGGCTTGGATCTGGTCAGTGCATAGGTGGGAAGTTACCTCAGAATCCCATGTGTAGTGTGTTGAGTTCCATGGGGGACAAAAGAAGAGTATAAATGTGACTAAAATACCGTGGACCCTTCCCATCTCCAGGAATTTGCTTCCGAGGGGAACTCACAGATGAGAAAAAATGTAAACAGTCACACTCCATATTATTCAATGGACAGTGACATGTGAGTATCCATGTCAGTGTGTCTGCATGCATGCCCTGCCATTGAATAATGTGGGGCATGACGATTTGCAAGTGGTGAAATCCACAGATTGCTAGCCTGTTCATGCGGTGGGACCACTGTGTTAAAAAAAAACAGCAGTGCTATTAGAACCATTGAAGAACCCCACGGCCATATACCTGGTACATATCCCATATCCATCTTGGTTCCTAGACATTTGTTTTTGAATTGGAAACATTTCAGGCCTTTTCCTTACAGTGAACATAAGGTAAGTCAATCTAGTGGCATCAAAGGTAAGACAATGGAATGCCCTTAAAGAACAAAGTCATCAGAAAGATTGTCCTCAGCACAGCAACATTTTATAACCATTAGATGTTCGAGAAGTTCTTCTCTCCAACTGTAGAACAGGAAAGTTTATTTACTATGGCCTACACCAAAATGTGAACTGTCCTTTTTGCAGCTTGTAATGGAGGGAAATAAGTACAGTATATCTTTTCTCTTGCCTATTTACTTTCTGTTCTGCCTCAGGGTGTGGGGGGGAGGCGTTTGTGCCTCATTTACTTAGGAGGAGATATAAGTAGGAGAAGCAGAAAAGCTAAAAGTATGTTGGAATGTGACAGTTAAGGAGTGATGGGTGCTTTTATTAAGAATAAACCCTTCACCCTGAAGGGTTGGTTGTACAAGCAAGCGGATTCATGAGTGTTGTTATCAGAAGTACAGCTGCTAGCTGTCACTGTCTAGCATGACTTTAGCTGGTACAGAAGAAGCAAAAAAACAGTCCCAGAGCTTGGAAACACTATTTTCAAAGCTGATATGTACATGGCAGCCTTATTTTATGAAAAAGTAAATAGCCATTCTTAATTATCCACTACCACTTGTTTAAAAAGTAATATGTGACATTGTCAGTTGTGTTACTTTTCTTTTCCTCCAAAAAATTAATACAAATTATATCCCAAATCTTCTAAGTTCCTTCTCACAAAAACTTTTTAAAGCAGTTAGTAACAACAATAATTATTCAAATGTGTTATCAAGTTGTCATTTAAACATTAGAAGCAGCGATACTGGCACACCTTGCTAAAGAAAAAAGAAAAAAAATAATGACTCTTAACAAGTTGTTTCCAAGCTCTATAACAATACCCCCCCCCCCCCCAATTGTGCAACAAGCTTTTGGAACTGGGAACATTGTGCCTCATTCTGCATCAGTATTGGGAAATTAACTGTAATTAGGTATTGACAGAAATTAATGCGTAATTACCTGAACAATCGACTGGTGAATTATTTGTGTTAATGTATTTGGTTTGAAAAGATGCTGTGATTCAAATAACTCTGTTAAGTGGAACTCTCAGTATGGGACAGACTAGAGTGCGGAATATATTCAAAATAAAACCCTCTCTATTTTCCAGTGTAAAAGATCTGTTAACAGCTGGGGCTTTCTGTATAAATAGAATCATAGAATCAGAGTTGGAAGAGACCACAAGGGCCATCCAGTCCAATCCCATGCCATGCAGGAACTCTCAATCAAAGCATACCCAACAGATGTCCATCCAGCCTCTGTTTAAAGACCTCCAAGGAAGGAGACTCCACTACACTCCAAAGCAGTGTGTTCCACTGTCAGACAGCTCTTACTGTCAGGACGTTCCTCCTAATGTTGAGGTGGAATCTCCTTTCCTGGAGCTTGCCTCCATTGTCCCGGGTACTGTTCTCTGGAGCAGCAGAAAACAAGCTTGCTCCCTCCTCAATAGGACATCCCTTCAAGTATTTAAACAGGGCTATCATATCACCTCTTAACCTTCTCTTCTCCAGGCTAAACATCCCCAGCTCCCTAAGTCGTTCCTCATAAGGCATGGTTTCCAGACCCTTCATCATTTTAGTTGCCCTCCTTTGGACATGCTCCAGTTTCTCCGCATCCTTTTTGAATTGTGGTGCCCAGAACTGTACACAGTATTCCAGGTGGGGCCTGACCAAAGCAGAATAGAGTGGCACTATTACTTACCTTGATCTAGACACTATACTTCTGTTGATGCAGCCTAACATTGCATTGGCTTTTTTACCTGCTGCATCACACTGTTGACTCATGTTCAACTTATGGTCTACTTGGACTCCTAGATCCCTTTCACATGTAGTCTTGTTCAGCCAGGTGTCCCCCATCCTATATCTGTGCATTTAATTTTTTCTGCTATAGATGCAGTACCTTACATTTCTCTGTGTTGAATTTCATTTTGTTAGCTCTGGCCCAGCTTTCTAGTCTATTCAGGTCATTAAATAAAACTAACCTAGTTTCAAAATTCACCACTAAGTGCTTCTCAGTGACTACACAGTGAACAACATTCTGATGATCACGTCCTTCTTTTTCTGTTCCAGACCCTTATGTGAAGGTATGGTTGATGTACAAAGACAAGCGGGTGGAGAAGAAGAAGACAGTGGTGATGAAGAGATGCTTGAACCCTGTCTTCAATGAGTCCTTCATCTTTGATATCCCCACAGAGAAGCTGAGAGAAACAACCATTATCATCACTGTCATGGATAAGGACAAGCTAAGCCGGAATGATGTCATTGGAAAAGTGAGTTGTGCTCTTAGCTGAAAAGTTCCCAGTGTTCTCACCAAAGTCTTTTCAGCAGAGTCTCTATGGTTCAGGGACAGAAAAGATCAGGTCAGTGAACAGAAAAAAAGTAAACAAAAAGTGTCTAGGCCAGGTTAGAAATGGGCCTGCAGTTTGAGGTGGATCACCTAGTCCAGGAACTGATGCTCTCAAGTATTGCAGTGGTAAACTAAAGTGTAGACTGTCATCGTGACAGGCCCCACACCCCACAAGAAGCATGGAAAAAAGGAGGCAACTGGGTTGATCTGTATTTTAAAAAGGACATTTCTGCGGTATTCAACTCCTCAGAAATAGGTCTTTTGAAAGGCTAATGATCCTTGCCCTTGCAAGACCAAACCACACTCAAAAATATTTTGGATTAAAACACAGATTACTTGTAACATTACATTGTTGCTGGTAAAATCCATTTCCCCTCCAACTACAGCAAGAATGGCAGCTAAAATCCAAACAAACAGGTGAATCCATGGGGAACAGGGAAGCAGATGATATCTTAGTCCTTGATAATCAAGGACACTGTGAGCCCGGTATCATCTCACTCATAGTGTGGTGTTCCAATAGGGATCCAGATAGACACAGTCGTTGACAGAGCCAAATCCAAAGCAAACATCAGGCTCAAGTAAAAAAAATCTGAAAGAGGATAAATGTGTACAAAAATGGCAGATTTATGGCAATTATTAGTTGAGCAGCATGGGTGAATTTTATTATTAATATCATAAAAATGAAGTAATTCATGTGCATGGAAGAAAGTGCTTAAAGAACTACTGAGGTGGGGCCTTCCCATTCTGTGCCAAGTTAGGGCTTTACTAGAGAGCCATGTGGCTTTCCTCTTAAGCCAGTTGTTCCTCTGCCAGTTGGGGACTCTGACTCTGCCCTGGCCTTTGACTTGGGTGTCCATGGCAGCAAAATACTTGGAGATATGAAAGTGGCTGAAAGTGAGTCTTTATTGATCCTTAAATACTCTTTATACTGGACAACTGTGGGGCAACAACAGAAACAGGGTTACACCAAACCAATCATATCGGTTACCATATCAATGACCTGTCTTGAGGGGGACTACCTCATCTCTTCTCTTCCAAGCTGTCCTCTGACTATTCCCAATCTGTTTTCTACTTAATCCCAAATCCCCTTCCACACATCCATCTGACTACCCCTCTCTTGGCTGGCCCCTAAACTTTTGTCATCCGTGGGACTGGGGTTGAACCCACAAGACTCCTTCCTGGGGTTCTGTTACCTGTTCACAACTTCATCTAATTCCCTGCTTCCTCCCTCCTCTTCTCTGCTCTCAGTCTCCTCTTCCCATCAGTCTCTGTCCGATCGGTTCTGGTAAATGTGTTTCCCTAGTGTTAATGGTGGAAGGCACTGTGATACCTCCTCTGGTCTGCCACAGGGACACCATGACTTCTTGAGTCAAATGCCAGGAGGGGCATGAACTTGGCTTGATTCAATTAGCTTCCCTCTTCACCAAATCCTCTGTAGAAAGGGATTATATTATTTAGCTTCTTGGTCTGCCTTTGTGATATATATACCTGAAAGGCAGAACCAGTCAAAGTGTTTGCCACCACAGAAGTGACAAATCCCCTCCTGATATTACTGCTGCCCCTCCCAGAGCTGCTCACAGGGAGCTCTAGCAAAACCAGACCACTCAAATGAGAAGGGCCAACACTGGGAAAGCTTCTGTATACCTCTGAACATCTATAGATGGAGCAGTAATAGAACCAACATTAAATCTGTGTAGCCATTTCTTATTTATTTAACATGGAGGTCTTTCTAATTGTAATGGTCCTTCCACTGGCATTTCAAAACCAGGAAAAGAGGGGGGAGGAGTTGAAACTGTACATAAAATTATCCTGTGCTAGATTCAGTTTTAATTTAGCAAAAAGCCACAGCTTTAAATCCCTCAGACAACAATCTAAAATGGGATAGGAATGGATGAGGTCAAGGGTCTAGCTGTGGTTGGGGAAACAAAATGAGGGCATTGCCTTCTCTAAACAAAAATTCTACCTCACCAAATGAGATTTTCCTTCAAACTTCTAGCATTGCAGTAACTTTAGTATTTAGAAATAGTGTTTAGGCATTCAAAGAAAAAGGGCGAGCAAAGTTTCCACAAGGAAATACAGATATAGCAAATATAAAGAATTATATGTTTTCAATGTCTCCCCCTCTACAATGCTAGAAATTTGGGGACTGAAGGACAATTTCTCTTTGGGGTGGGACAGAATTCCTATGGGGGCAATGTCCTGATCCCCTCCTGTAGCTACACCCCTGGGTGCAGTGGAGGTCCATTTCTGCCACCAGAGGAGCTCTGCCAGAAAGCCATTTGTTCCCAGTTGAAGCCCCATTTATGTGTCAGGGAAGTTGAGGTATTCCCAAATGGGGCCTTCTAGGAATGGGACAGGATAGAAGTGGGGTTGGACCTGCTGGGTCCATAGCTTCCTGTGAGGTGGCTCTGGGATCAACATCTTTCTACACCAGCTGTCTCCCACCATTGGAACCAGCAGAGGGGAAAACGAAAAGGAAAACAGTCCTGCAAGGGGAGGGGAGGTATGTCCCCCATACCATACCTACATCTCCTGATTGGGACAGTGTAAGCCACCGTGTCTTTGGAAACAGTCAAAGACTGGAGGAGGCTCCACTCTGAGTTTTATTCCAATCTTTTGATGAACTATCCTAAATGCTGAACTTATTTACAGCAGTTTAAAATAACACCAAGAGCAGATTCACCAACATGGAAACCACTGCCTACCCCTAGAAGCAAAGATGTAGCTGGCCTTCACTTTAACTTTCGAGCTGCAAGTATATGTGAGCATGGTCAGTCATAACACTATCATGGGTCTGTATCATGTATACAGTCTTTCTGTCCTTCAGAGCTTTTCTGCTACACTCATCTCTCTGGAGTACAAGGAACACTTGCTTAGGATAAATATGGATCTACTGGAATTCTATTTATAGTTAGGTATAAAATGTAAGTCCTAGATAACTGCAGTAGTTTGCAGGCAGTAGTGAAGCAAGCCACTCAGAGATGTGGGTTCCTCAGTGACCTTGTACTGGTAATCTTATAACTTTCTTTTACATGATTTCTGGGCCTCTTTCACTTCTAGGAATGCATTCACACTGAACATACAAAATTGTCTTGTACTGTTTCATGCCATCTGTTCATTTAACCTAGTATTATTCCAAACAAAACATGCACAAATGAACCAAAATGCCACCTTATTTGAAGTTTGGATTTGTTTTTCAAAAGGAGAACATCTGGAGGGGGAAGTGACAAGAAATGTCAAAGAGCAACATTAACTAGTGTAATATCAATTAGCACAAGTCATCAGCTTGGATGAGCTTGGTAGCTGGTTTCTGTGATCTCAGGCAGAGGCCTTCCACTATATCACCTGCTAGCTGATATCACTGAATATAGAGGGAGACTGCCTGCAGGCCACCTGTGGCTCTAGGCCACTCACCCTGGGAGCTGCAGAACTTTGTGGAGTCTACCCTTTTTCCCCTACTTGTCTAGGAGCTCAGCTATCTCCTGATTGTCTGTAAATAGATCACTGTTCCAGCACTGCTATTAGCAGTAGGAAAAGAGAAATCTAGATTGGGATCATGGGAGGAAGACTTTACCCTCCTTCCCCTTCTTCCAAGTAACCCCAATGCAGCAAAAGTCACTATTTTCCTGATGCTAAGAGCAATGGGGACATAGTCATCTTGATCAGAAAAGAAGAGGCTTCCTCAATACTCACTCACTCACTCACTCACTGTATGTGTGGGGGGGATGGGCATCAGTATGTCCCTATAGTCCATGTGTTAGGCTCAATTAGAGCAGAACCACCGAATCAATTGAACTTATATAAGTGTATGCTTACCAGGTTCCACTGATTCAGCTGGTCAACTCCAACTGGGACTAACCATTGGATATACGGCTCAAAATGTAATTGCAGTGTATAGATAAGCTGGATGGAAGAGAAAGGATTTTTGAAGGTTCTCCAGTGTGGTCATTTACCCGGCCCTGCAAAAATACTGTCCTGTTTTAAGTGGAAATGCCAAGGTAGAACTTTGGTTTAAGTATAAGGTCTGCATTCTGTTGGAAAGCTCTTTTCGCTCCCCTGAGTTTCTCCTTGACCCTTATTTAAAATTATGCTGGATGTCAGGGAATGACAGATGGTGTTTTCCATGCCAGTGGAGCCATGAATCCACTCCAGGCTTATAGCCTGACATTAAAAGGAATGAGCAAAGATGAACCTTGGACAGTTCCTTTAAAGTTTTGACTAAAATCCAGAATTGATCCTTCATTTGGACTTACATGGAAGCCACTAGTCACAAGTGACATCCAAGTAGAATAAGGTCCAGATCAAAGCAAAAACAAAACATAAGGTATTGATGGGTCCATCAGCTAAGTCCCAGGTCAGACCTCCCTTTTGGAGCTGTGTTCTGTGGCATCACCACTGAATGGTCTTGAACAGCATCTTCTGCTTCCAAGCAGTTTGCTGAGAATATGGATTGAGAGGAGCCTTACAGAGTTTGGCACTCCATGAAGCCATTAGGTAATTGCTTTGCTAGAGACCCAGATCATCACACATATGCTGTGTCTCAGCCCACTTCTAGCAGCTTTCCAATATGGCACAGTAAATATGGGTTGAGTTTCAGGCTTGATGCCTGGCAAAGCAAATGCAAAACCACATGTTCTGCTCCATTACCAGATGTCATTCTGCACTGATTTGCTCAACAAGGTCAGTTATTCTTTGTGATTTGTGTTTTTGTTAGTGTGTAGCTGAATTCACTTGAGGGGATGTGGAATGCTAATGTGTACTGCTAGCTGGAGAACTGGTGCTTAGAAATGCAAGATTATAACACAACACTTTAAAAGAAATTAATCAGATCCAAATTTGATTAACATTAAATATATATAATTCTGCTCTCCTTAATTCAATGTTGATAAATTGACACAGTAATCTTGTTATTATATCCATGTACTGCAGAGAGTCAATTATTCCCTAATGCATCATTGTATTAAAATAAGTAACATGTATATTAAATTAAAATCAGCATCACATGAGCCCAGTGTGAAGAGGATGAGAATTCAAGCACATCAAAATTGTTTACCGAAAGCAAGCTTGGCCCCACTATTTGAGAATTAATTAAAAGATCTCTCCCTTAATGGCCTAGGTCTGAATCCTATTTATTAGTTTCAACTAGTGTAGGCCCACTGAATCAAGTGTTGAATGGTGTATATGTATATACAAATGTATATGTAAATCTTACTGTTTAATGGGTCTACTTTCATGGTGGGCAAGAATACAATTCAGAGCAGACTCTACCACAAGTTCTTAAGGTGACTCCACAACATACAATACCAGTGCTTTATGGTACCGATCCTACGCAGTTCTGTTTGGAAGGAAGTCCTACTAGGTCCAGTGGGGTTTATTCCCAAGTAAATGGGATTAGATTGCAACTTCAGATGTCCTGAAGAATGAATGAAGCTAAAGAAAAGAAAAGAAAAGAAATTTAACACAGAGAAATGTAATGTACTGCACTTAGGGCGGAAAAATGAAATGCACAGATATAGGATGGGGGACACCTAGCTGAATGAAACTACGTGTGAAAGGGATCTAGGAGTCCAAGTAGGCTACAAATTGAACATGAGCCAACAGTGTGATGCGGTAGCTAAAAAGGCCAATGCAATTTTAGGTTGCATCAATAGAGGTATAGTGTCCAGATCAAGGGAAGTAATATTGCCACTCTATTCTGCTTTGGTTAGGCCTCATCTGGAATACTGTGTCCAGTTCTGGGCACCACAGTTCAAAAAGGATGTGGAGAAACTGGAGCTTGTCCAAAGGAGGGCGACTAAAATGGTGAAGGGTCTGGAAACCATGCCTTATGAGGAAAGACTTAAGGAGCTGGACATGTTTAGCCTGGAAAAGAGAAGGTTAAGAGGTGATATGATAGCCCTGTTAAATATTTTAAGGGATGTCATATTGAGAAGGGAGCAAGTTTGATTTTTGCTGCTCCAGAGACTAGAACACAGAGCAACGGATGCAAGCTCCAAGAAAAGAGATTCCACCTAAACATCAGGAGGAACTTCCTGACAGTAAGGGCTGTTCGACAGTGGAACACACTCCCTCAGAGTGTGGTGGAGTCTTCTTCTTTGGAGGTCTTTAAGCAGAGGCTGGATGGCCATCTGTCGGGGATGCTTTAATGGAGAGTTCCTGCATGGCAGGGAGTTGGATTGGATGACCCTTGTGGTCTCTTCCAACTCTACGATTCTATGATTCTAACCTTTTGCTCAGAACATGTGTCAAAAAGGGTTTCTGACAACCCATTCATAATTCTTAGCATTGTTCATAGGGTTGTTTTACCTGGGAATTTTGTCCAGACTCCAAAATAAGTAGAAAACTAGTTATGTCAATAAGATGCCTATCTGTTTGGCTGCCATAAATTATTTAACCTAGGTACTGAAATCACAAAAGAAATTACTAATTGTTGACATAGTGAAAATAACCTTTTAAAAAAATTTTGCCATGCCTCCATTCATTTTAATTTTAATGCATACATAAACTAGCAGACGTGGGCTGAAGTTCACATAGATCAGTGCTACTTAATGTGTTGGTTCATGGACAAGCCATTGGCTGTCAGTTCTGGTTAGTATCCAGGGAAAAAGGGTACAGTCATAGCCAATGGACACAGATATAGTACTGATTCTTGGGACATTGGGGAGGAAAGGATTGTTGGTCTTTCACAGCAGAATGAGAAACCCTGATACAGATTATTTATAGCTAGTTTGGAGAACCCATAACCCTCTAGTTGTTGTTGGACTATAGCTCCCATCAGTCCTAGCCAGCATGGCTAATGAGAGATGATACGGTCACAGTTGCAACAAGATCTGGAGGGTCATGCATTCTCTCTCTGAACAGAAGTGAAAGCAAATAAGAAATAAACTAGAAGAGAACTTGTCACGACTTTCAGGCAACTGCAGCTGAAGGTTTAGAATAGCTCGCCCTCCTCAACCTCTGCTGCAGCAGTGTGATAATAATGAGTGATTGAATAATTGCCATTATTGTGCAACCTCCAATCAAGTTATGAAGTCACATTTCTTTGAGTGAGAGTCAGGAGGCTCCATTAGTGAATCTGGAAGACAAGTCTTGGCTGTCATTGCGTGGGAGAACTTGACACATGCATCCTCCATGCAACAATATAGAAAGCCACTGGATAAAAATAACCAAAGCTACCAGAGGGATTAACACTTGTTTGCATTGCCATATAACTAATTTTGACACCTCCAACACATTTGTTCAGCAGAAGAGGAATGAAGGGTGGCAGCTGGTGTGGGTGAAAAGCTCCATCAAATGGGATCTCACTGTTAGTTTTGCATTGGCAGATGTGAAGCCCAAGGCAGTTGAGTGAGATTCAGTGGCTGGAGAGCTCTCTCTGGAAAAAGCTGTGTGCTAAAATACAGGGGGCTTTTCTGCTCAGTAGCTGCATGCATGGTTGCATCACCAAGCCAGATGGGTCATGCTGTTGTCTAAAACATGTCACCAAGGATTGGTATGATTGGGAAATGTCTTTCATCAATATATCAGACTCTGTATTACAGAAACATCTGTCTAACTTCATCATTCAGGGTTCTAATTTTCCTGTGAATTGTCTGTGGCCTTGCATGTGTGCCCCCTTTTTTTTACTCTGTTCTGCACCCAAGCAAATTTGCTCAGTTATTTCCTTGTTTCTTGAACTCCTTCATTCTCCATTCTTGCAGAGTTGGTCTTCTAAAGTCCCTGTTCCTCTTCCTTCCTATTCTGCTGGTGTCAGAATTAGTTATAGGGCAATGCAAGTGACTTCTCTGAAATGTTCTCTCCAGGGAAAGAAATAGACCTTCTCCATTGCCCTCTTTCTTTAAGGTGGGCCATTTTTGTGACCCCTGACCCCTCCAGATTCCTGGAATAATAAAACTGCCTTTCCTGGAAGCCTACAGGAATGATGATTCACCTTTAAAATTAATCGCAAAACCCTCTCTGCACTGCTGAGCATAAAAAATATGCATGATCTGTATTGCAGCTACAGGTTCTTAAACTAGAGTTATAGATCCATAATTGCTCCCTTTTTAGTAATGTAACCTGTTCATGATTATAGCACTATGGTTGTAAATGCCACCCCCCAATATCTACTTCAACAGCCAGCAGCCACATCAAATGGTGGAGATCTATTCAGATGGTGACTGAGATTCAGGATGATGACATTTCCAGGCCCTCCCACCAGCAAGTAAATGAGGCTGTGACAATCAGAAGCAGGAACCCGTCATCATTGCAAGCTCATCCACTGATGGGAGGCGGGTAGAAACATCATCCTGCTGTGCCCTGATCACTAGCTGAACAAACCTACATCATTTGATGTGGCTTATGGTTGTTAAAATAGATTTCAAGGGTTGGGCCAGGAGAAGTTACTCAGTTATAGTAATAGCAGCTTCATTTATATACTGCTTCATACCACCTAAGCAGTCTCTAAGCAGATGCAAGCCTGAGTTGATTCTGAGCCTCTGGCTGGTATTGAACTCACACCTTATAGTTTCTGAGTGAGTGGCTGCAGTACAGGCATTTAACCACTGCACCATCAGGGCTCCTGGTGTATTTGCAACTAGGAGCTTATTGCTTGGTTTATTAATTCAGTTTACTTCTCCCGGTTTAAATTTCAATTCGGGCTGCATCCTGATCTTATCAGAAGATTTTTGCCACCAGATTTCCTACCTGAATACAGCTCAGATGCATCCCTGCTTCCAGAAGCACTCCGCATGGCTCTTCAGATCTGGGAGTTTTTTGGCTTAAGAAAATGGCCACTGGCACAATCCTGGAAGCAAAAACCTTCTGATAAAATCAGGATGCAGCCCAAATTGAAATTTAAAACAGGAGAGGTAAGCCGAATTAATAAGCCAAGTAATAAGCTCCTAAATATTTGCAACTAAGTAGGTGATGTAGGATCTCAGCAGTTACTTTAGTCCAAAAATGTATGCTGCTGTATTGATCCAGGGGTTGGGAGTACTGTAGTAGGGAAGATCTTTTCAGGAGTGGCCTAACTGCCGCTTCCTTTAAACAAGATGGAACATGACCTTCCCTAAGGGATAATAATATAATAATAATAATATAATAATAATAATAATAATAATAATAATAATATCTTTATTTTTATACCGCCAGTCCAATGATCATTGGGATGCATTGATAATGTCTCTAAAAAATATCCTCAAGGCATCACCCCCCTGCTTCATCTTCCTAAGATCTTCAGTATATCACTTTTTACAGTTTGAAGCGGGTTGGAAAGGACACTAGGGAGCAATCATGTCAATGGCCTTGGTAAGATCAGTGTTCCAGGTATTGACCAAAGCTTCAACAGAATCACTAGCGTTACCAACCATTAGACCCTCTAGGGCTTTCTGGAATCCAAATGGTTCCATTAGCCTTTGAGGGCAGATCATTCTAATGGGTCCTCCATCCCTGGTGCAGCGGACAGTGGTTGTTCATTCTTGATCAGGAAATGATCCATTCATGACCATGTGGAGGTATTGATTATCTCCACCCACAGATATTCCAGTTCCATACTGAAGACCGCATCGAGGGTATGACCCGCACAGTGAGTGGGCTCAGTGACCAATTGGGATAGGCCCATGTTTGTCATGGATTCCATGAACACCCGAGACACACCAGTAAGATCTGACAAGCTAGTCTCAAGTGGAATGTTGAAATCGCCCAGAACTAGAAGTCTGGTCGATTCCAGCAACAGCTCTGAGACCAGCTATGTCAGCTCGGTTAGGGAGTCTGTTAGGCAATGGGTTGGACAGTATACTAACAGAATCTCCAAACTACCCTGATCAAGGTAAGATTATTCTTGTGGACCAGAGCCACTTCGCCCTCTCACCCACTTCCCCTTACCTGCTCACTAACAAAGTAGCCAGCTGGAGGGCCTGCACCCAGGTTATAGCACCATCCTCTCCCAGCCAGGTCTCTGTAAAGCAGGCCAGTTCGGCATCCTCAGCTAGGAGGAGGTCATAGATGATATGGGTCTTATTCTTGACCAACCTGGCATTGCAAAGGAGCAAGGTAAGGTTCTGTGGAATAGCTGGCACACTCTCCAATCCATTCCAGAAAACAGAGTGAACTTAAGGCAGGATAGCTTTCAAACATCGATCCCACCTTCCTTTGTAACAAACCTTCACTCTGTTCCCGCCATACCTTCCTTTGCCCTGCACATTTCCGCTCCCAGATCACACCTGGCCACACATGCTTGTCCCTTATTCACAAAACCTTCAAAGTCCCCTCAGATTACTGCTACACAACAATGTATTACTGAAGGTGGAAAGAAAGTGAGAACAGGGTAGAATTCCCTCAGGAATAGGGTTGCCAGGTCAAGTCTATCCCAGGCTCTAAGATCTCAGGCTGAAACCTGAGACCTAGGGAGCCCCCTTGTGGTGTTACAGAAGATGTGAGATGTGGTTAACACTGAATATACAATTCAAATTAAAAATACCAAGTCTAACAAATCAAGAATACACATACACATTTTTCAGGCAGTGCTTTTTTTCTGAGATTCCTCCCTTCACCATAATCTGGAAATTCTTCAAGGGAATTCCAGAAGCTAAATGATAACCACACACATATCTTCAAACTATTTCAATTTGGCCGAGACAGTACATCTCACTCCTCCCACTTCTTCAGCTGTTTTTAATGTCCTAGCTTCCCTCTCTTCCCCCAACTTTCTCTCTTTGTCCTTGGTTTACTTCCATTGATACAGACTGAATTTGAAGTGCAAAAGTAGTTTGCATCAAGGTAACGTAGGGGAAAGGAGAGGAGTTTGCAAACTGCAGCAGACTCTCCTAACCTCCCAAGTAATAACGTTTGTGTCCTTGACCATATTCTGATGTTGTTTGACCAAATATATCCCAGGCTTCATCTGTTAAATATTAGACGGTATGCACACAAAAGGGGCCCTTACTTCATATCCTAGTCACTCATTTCTGAGAAAGATGTGTAAAACTGTGTGACTTCTCTCCATACATTACAGGAAGTACAGGTGGAACCCTGGTGTCATTTAGCTGCTACATAAAGTGAATTTAGCACTGTATTGTATTGTGGTTCTGGGGCTTTGGTCTCCAGCACCTCTGATTTAAAGCAAATGAAGTGATAGGCCTGAGAGCCACTGAAGAGACATTACTGAAAATGTTGGGCTGGATGGGTCCTGTGATTCATTATGAAACAACTCCAATTCCAAACCATGTTGAAAGTTGCTGAGAAAAAAGAAAGCAGTGGTAAAGGAGTGATGCATAATTTTATAGGCCACTGGCAGTGTGTAATATTTGGTAAACAACTGACATTTTAGCATGGAATCTCTTGGTGGAAATTTGCAAAGCAGAGAACCAAGGGGGCAATTTATACAATTTCCCCCAACACTTTTTTTCTCTCAGTGCAATCACTTTAAAATGTGTATACACATATAAGAGGGGAGGGAAGAGAGAATGTCAGGAATAAGCAATGCACCAAAATACTGAAGCAATTTCCATGATTGTGGCAGATCCAACAGAAATTGTAGCTTTGATTGTGGAAATGGTTGCTGACTGTAGCCATGATGAAAGAGACTGTTGAGAGTGGTTTATATAAAGAAAAGCAACCAGGGAAATGGCTGAATGAAGCAGCCCTTGTGTGCCTGTCTACTGATTTAGATAATCTATTTGGGGTGACTTAAAATGTGCATTCCCTTATCCTTATACCTCAAGACAGAGCTTGAAGAAGATGCTTTTTCAAGCTATAACTCGCACAAATCTCCAGCCTTATAATTTGGTGTGTAGATACAGCTCTGTATTGAGGTGGATGAATAGATTAGCGTAATAGATGCTCTGGGTTTTTGGTTTTTTTTTTTTCTATTATTTAAAAATCAGAAGTGGATTTTAGAAAAGGTTTTTGTTTTTGCTTTTTGAACCACAATTGCCACAATCCTGCAGCCAGCACAATCACGGGGGTTTCTCAGAACTGGAGTCCAAAAAAATGTAACTATTCCAAGCCTTTCTCAAAGGTGTTAACCCTGGTTAAAAATGCCACAATAAAACAAAGACATGGAACATGACTCCAGTCCTAGGCAGCTATGTTTAAGGTGCACCATGTTCTGCTTTCGTCGGTTGAATCCCAAGTTCTCAACCATCCAGAAGTACCTGTTTCTAGGGGTCCGGGCATTTTCATTTTTTTTAGCCGGGAGGAGTTGGTGTTAGCTTTAGCTATAGTGATTCTGGTGCCTGGGAATTGGAGGAGTTGTTTAGCGGTGAAAGCTGTGCTCCCTACGGTTACTATGTAATAAGTTTCATTAAACTCCATGCTGGTGGCTTCTGGTTGCATGGTCATTTTAAAGAATTTTAAAGAATTTGAGTTCTGATTATAGGTTTTCAGACAACTGAAATTTAACCTTTAACATGCTCTTAGAAATGCCAATAACCTTAGCATTTTAACTGTTACTGCAAAGCAACTGAGCAAGGAGTTGGACTTGGTGACCTAGGAGGCGCCTTCTAGATCTATGGTCATATGATAAATGCCTCCTTTATACAGATATATGAGCCACTCTAGGAATGGTGGGACAAAAATTAAAAATTAAATCAATTAAAAAATAACCAGCAAATAAAATTCAACATACAGTAGATAGCAATGCAACAACTTCTGTGTGCAGAACCATGTTAAACCCTGCAGTCAGTTATTGAAGTAGCACATAAACATTGATGATAACTTAAATACTGGGAGATTTGGGAAGTGATTGAGAAAGATTCCATTGATGCAGGGGAGGGGAGTATTTGAAGAAACTTACCCCTCCTGCATCCCCATTCCCCACATCTGTGTGACTTGTTTCTCTTTTCCTCCTAGATCTACCTGTCATGGAAGAGTGGCCCAGGCGAAGTGAAGCACTGGAAGGATATGATTGCACACCCTCGTCAGGCAGTGGCACAGTGGCACCAGTTGAAGGCTTGAGGGGCAGATGCCAAGGACTTGCTCTGGGTTTCAGTGCACCAACTTTTTTTGGCCACACTCTCACTAATTTATGCACAGCGGCTGCACCGAGGTCTCCTCCAGGGGCGCAAAAGTTTAGGAATGATCACAGGCTAAGGGAGTGAACCTGAAAACATTTACTTTTTTAAAAATCTGGGAGACAGTGGTGTGGGTGCCCTATTGTGCTGGTTCAGTACACACAGCACCATAAAGAACATCATTACTACCCAAACCTCCTGCTTTAGCCTTTCCTTCAGACTCCTTATGTAGAAAGAACGAGTGAGAGAGAGAGAGAGACCAGAGCAGACCAGCCTTCCAGCTGAAAGTGGCCTCAGCACAGGATTTGTTTGGGTTCAGTGTAGCGCAAGCAGTTATGGCAGCATGATGGAAGGAGAGGGGTCTGCGACCGCCATATGAGACTTCCTATGAGTTCTTCCAGCCAAAGGCCATTTGGGATGGCACCCAACTCCACCATGGGAATGTTAGCCCCTCACTGGTGGCTGCTCAGGCCTGAGGGGGAATGACACAGAGATCACTTGCTTGGTTTCAACTAGGTTGTTTTGTCATAATTCAATAAAACTTGTTAAGAGTAATAAGAATAATATAAATAATGCTCCTGGCTAGACATTTGCCCTAGCCAGGCCACTCAGCAAAGGGGCAAGAGGAGCCATGGTGCTCCCACAAGCTCCTCATGGGTGTGTTGTGGGTGTGTGTTGTAACTATGCGTTCAGGGCATTTGTGTGTCACTTGTTGTGTTTTCTTTTTGGCCCTAGAGAAATTGTTTTTATGAGGGGATTTGACTGACAGCCCAGCAGGAATGGATGGAAAGGTTTATGCCATGTGGGATGGAAAACAGGCCCAACACATTTCGGGGGATTGAGTCAGAAGGGAGAGAGAACAGTGATAAGCAAGGAGGCCATTTGCTCTTAGTCCCTCTGTATGGCACAATGGGTCAGAAGCCACCATGAGGCACAGGCCACATGCCAGAACATGTTTTAGTTCCCCTTCCCCCCCCCCCCTTTTTTTTTTTTTTTTTTGGCAGATTGCAGTTTTCTACATAAACAGTTCAGACACCTGGCAACGCCTGAATATCCTTGGCAGAAGCAGGCACAAGCAACTCAACAATTTTAACTTAATTCCTCCTCCTCCTCCTCCTCCTCCTCCTCCTCCTCCTCCTCGTTTTTCTCTTCCATTTCCTTCTCCCTCTTCCTCCTCTTTTTCCTTCTCCTTCTTCTTCCCATCATCATCATCATCATCATCATCATCATCATCAATTTCAGTGAAGGACTCAGTATAGCATACAGTCAAAGTTTTAAAATATTAGACAGGGAAGAAGTCTACCTTACAACATTGCAACTCACTTTTTTCTTCATTGGATAGGTCAGAATGCTGGCCCAACCATTCAGTGACCAAAGATCCCCTACCCACCTTATAAGCTTCCCCAATATGACCATTTTCAGATTGCGGGAGAACAATGGGATCAGCAACAATGAAGCCAGCTGTTTTCCTTTTACTAGATGTCACCTGCAGAGATGTTTCACAGACCCTCAGAGGTCCCTGCAAAATAGGAAAATAACTGGATGCTTCACTGTTTATCACACCCCTCTCCAATAATCCAGAAATGGTTGCCCTGTGGGGGTGGGGCTGCACATCTTACACAATGGAATTGGGAGATGTAGCTACAGAAGCTACAGAGGAGACACGTGCATCTCCCAGTGCAGGACCTCTGCCAGTATACAAGATCAGCTGGGATTATATTCGATGCTAAGAAAGTGTAAAGCTGTGTCAACATACATGTCCTGGAGATCCAAGAAACTGAAGACTTCTCCTCCCAGCCACCCCCAGCAATGCAACAGCAGCCACAAGATGTACAGGCACATCTCAGTGGCCAATAAGTGGACATTTTGATTGGGGGCAAAAATGCACCCAAGGGTTGTCCAGTTGTCATTGTGCAACCAGGGAAAAGCTTTATGAATAAGGTACTAGATACCTCCTTTTCTAGTGTCTGAGGAAATACTTATGTTGGCATTATCTGTGGTTATTGTGGCCCAAGGAGAAATTATGAGGATAGTCAATTGGCTTTAGGAGAATATTTTAATGTCAGCACATTCACATCTTATCAAATATCTGGCCAAAAGTAGAGAAATGTCTTGATTAGGCACCAAAAAAAAAAAAAAAAAAAAAAACATTGGAACCAGATCTTGGAAGAAACTAATTAAATATAACTAGTTATTTGCTAATTAGTTCTGTACACAAAAGGTTTAACAAACTAAGTTGTTAACAACACTCATTATAAGAGTGTGCAAACAACTTGCTACATTTAACTATTCATGTGCTGACTTATTTTCCCCTTCCCCCCAGCAGGCTTAATAACTAAATTTGCTGTTTTAACAGTAGTCACCATTGAATTAGAAGGTTTTGCCTCATTATTTATTGCAGGGGGAGGGGGTCACAAGAAGAGGAGGATTGTTAGAGAGCACTGAGGTTGTTAGGAACTTGAAACTCTTGGCCTTTTGGCCTTTAAATGCAAACCATGAGCTCTAACCTGGATCTTTATAGCCCGGTTTTTGATTCTGAGTGAGTGGAAAGGTGAAGAATGCAATTAATCAAAATGCAGTAAAAAGTTCAGAGACACTCAAAATATTTCTGATTAAGTATTGTGCCCCCTTGATTATCCAGCTGATCTTTGTAGCTATGTATCCCTACAGCAGAATGTTGTAAATGGATCAGTTTCCACAAAATAAAATGAACATGCCATTCCCTATTTACATTTTACAGTCTGGAAGATAATCTGATGTTTGTAGGATGAATTAATTAAGACATAGAATAATAGAGTTAGAAGAGACCACAAGGGCCATTCAGTCCAACCGCCTGCCACGCAGGAACTCTCAAATCAAAGCATCCCTGACAGATGGCCATCCAGCCCCTGCTTAAAGACCTCCAAGGAAGGAGACTCCACTACATTCCGAGGGAGTGTGTTCCACTGTCAAACAGCTCTTACTGTCAGAAAGTTCATCCTAATGTTGAGGTGGAATCTCTTTTCCTGTAGCTTGCATTCACTGTTCTGGGTCCTGTTCTCTGGAGCAGCAGAAAACAAGCTTGCTCCCTCCTCAATATGACATCCCTTCAGATATTTAAGTCATGGCATTTGAAGGATGAATTAATAGTGGTGCAGATGGGTAGTGCTACAACAAAGAGAGTTGCAGGTCAGTTATCAAATGTAATCTACTGGGTTGTTAGATTCACATGCTTTAGGGCAGCCTTTTGCAATCTCGAAAAAAATCACATAAGCAACATAAATACAGTAGCCCCTCTGTTTTCGCAGGGATCCATTCCGGACACCACCACTACCACCCCACAAAAATGGCAAATCTCTGGTACTTAAGCCCCATTGGCTTTGAATGACAACACGTTCCCATGGGTGCTCCATTTTGATTCGAAGTCATTGAAAACAGAGGGGTGATTGTATTACAAAAATTTCACAGACTTAGAATCTGTGTCCCTTGCCTGTTCACAGGTGGCAAACTGAGGGGGGGGGGGGGAAATGGGGCGTGCACTGGTGTCAATAACAAAATTGGCCCCTAAGTGGAATGGGTAATAACTAAATATGTTCTCTCTGTAAATCCTGTGATTTCTGTAAAAAGTAATAATTTCCTTAACATATTAATTGTAAGAAATAGATTTCCATTCCTTCCAACATTAATGACAACATATTAATTTCCCAATTTCTATCATACTTAATAAAATAATGTTCCAGAGTCTGGATATACTACTCAAGATCATGAACTATTAAGAAAATTTTGAGTAGTCTATCCCAGATCCTCAATCCACAAAGCAAAGAAACCATGTCAAGTCTTAACAAGCAGACAGGTCTGTGAGAGCAGAGAATGAGAGACACTAATACAAAAAAACATTGTGTCTGATTTCAGTCAATACAACTTTTTAATCTGTACTCAAGTCAATATGACTTTTTGTAGTGACTGGCAAAATGGGATGCTGTAAATATTCTGGAAACTGTCCTCAACACAACTTAGCCCATCCAAGGTGGGCACAATTCAAAAACAATTGAAACCAGAACCTAGTAAATCTGTGGACACTGCACACAGCCATTTTGCAAGCAGTGGGCAGCTTCTTTTTTTCATTTCCTGTTCTTTTCCATTTCTTTCAGCTTTTTTTTCCACATCACAGGAAATCTTTTAGAGAAGGGATTGATGAAATAGCTGCACAATGTCTTTTAATGAGTAGCTTCTTCTGTAGCATAGCCCCACAGAGTTGGAAGGGACCTCTCAGGTCATCTAATACAACTTATTACCAACACAGGAAATCCATTACAACAGCATCCTTTCATTTCTATATTATGATCATCAAGTCCCCATTATCTGTGGGACAGCCTTTGAAATATTTGAAGATGGCTATCATAGTTGTTCTTAATCATTTCTTCTTTAGGATAAATATAGCCAGCTCCTTCACCATGTTGTAACAAGACTTGCTGCCCTTTCACCCTACATAATTAGAGCACTATGATTTCACAGAGCCATGACAATATCCTATAAAATCGAGGGATCTGCCATGTGCAGGGGATATTTTGAATTCTCAGCCATTGATTTCTTGTGACTTGTTCCAACCTGAAAATCTCAAGACTTCACAGGATATAGACATGGCATTTAAAATGGAAGCATAATTGTGTGGTATAAAAGAGCCTTTGATCTCCAAGCTTCTTTGTCACCTTTGTCTGTCTTAACATCACTTTCTTCATATCTCTAGAGTGGGATAGACTAACTACAACAAGAGGGACACCCATGCTACTAGGCAGATGGACATGGCCACTACAGATAGCAGAAGATGGAAGCAACAGGAGTAGGCTGATGGGTAGTGTTGATAGTAAGCTGTTTCCTACAAGTACAATGGTAGATATTGATCCATCGCATCAGTGTTGATCCAGCTGCTGGTCCAGCTGACTCTTGCATATGAAAGGGAGGAGTGTGCCATCTTGTCCTTTGACTCAGGCAGCAAAACGTTTTCATCAGGCTCTGGGAGGAGCCTCTCACTATTTTCAGTTCAACAGTAGCTGCCCCATTTTCCCAAAAACCCTAATATCCTGACACATGCTCTTCCAGACTGTCCCTATAAGTAGGTAGACAACCTTTGGGGGTTACCATTACAAGGCAACAAATGCTAAATAATTATGCTACTATCTTTTGACTAATCTGGGAATGGCATCTGGATTTTGTGCATTTGGTATCAAAATGTCATAAGCCATCTGCCTCCAAAAACAGCTCCCTCCACTGATAGGAGATTTCTGTATGTGATGTAGTCACTAATGCTTTTCTAATGAGAGGGCTAGGTACACCCTGGATTCATCGCCATTATATTATCCCATCTTTTCCCCAATAATTTTAAAATAGTTATTAGAAATGATTAAAACTAGTATGGTTTGAACACCATACAAAGATATCAATAATATTAAAGACCATTAAACAAAACATAGTGTTAAAAACCATTTAAAATTCACTAAAATACAATATTTTTAAAAATCAGTACAACAGCACAGCATATCATTAAAACACATCATGATGAATTCCTAAAAGTCTGGTGGAATAAGAACTTTTCTTTTGCTTTTCTATTTAGACTGCCTCTGTCACAAGGCGTGTGTTTGTCCCTTGCAAAGCACAAAGCCAGCAAGTATTCAATCCATCTGGCTCCCAGTAATGAATGGTTGGGAGATGGTTGTTTTTAATCCACAAAATTCCTTAACCAAAAGTGTGGTTTTCAATCTTTGGCTCTCTAGATTTGGGGAACATTGGCCAAATTCACATTGATGGAGCATCTTTGAGCATTAGCAGTGCTACCTGAGATTTCTGGAAGCTGCTGTCTAACAAACATCTGGAGGGTCAAAGGCTGAGAATTACTCACATATAAGACCATTGAGAACAGCCAAAATGAGAGGAGTTTATTACACGGAATTTCTTTCAATTTCAAAAGAAATGAAAGGGGGGGGGGTCAGTTTAGAAATGAGTGAATTAGCTAGTTCATCAAATGTACTTGATTGCGTATTGACGCTGCATCATATTCGGAATGACTTCCCATTGCCCAAAATTACGTTTGATAGTTTCTCACCCAATAACGTGAAACCCCACGATTGCGTTCAGAAGGACTTCCTATTGCCAGAAAATGCATGTAGTAGTCTCTCACCCAATAACATGAAACCCCATGATGGCATTCAGACTGCCGTTGGATTATCCTTCCAATTTCTGTCGTCTGATAAACTCCAGGGAACAAATAAAAAGTCTTCTCCTGTCCCAGAAATTGCAATTATAGAAAATACCCACTAGGTGGCAATAATGGCCCAATAGCACTTAATTTTATTTATTTATTTTTTTGTAGTACCCTGTTTCCCTGAAAATAAGACATCTGCAAAAAATAAGACCTAGTAAAGGTTTTGCTGAATTGCTGAATATAAGGCCTCCCCCGAAAGTAAGACCTAGCAAAGTTTTTCTATATAAATATACATACAGTATATACTAAATGTTCATTTTTTGTTCAACAATAAATGTGAATTCTTCTTCATGGAAAAATAAGACATCCCCTGAAAATAAGACCTAGCGCATCTTTGGGAGCAAAGATTAATATGAGACACTGTCTTATTTTCGGGGAAACACGGTACTAGTATACACACTAGATCTTCTAGGCACATTGTTGGCTCAGCTTGATTTTTGTTTTCTGGACATGAATGCAAGAACATTCAGGACAACACTCTTATACACACACACATACTCGCGCCAATTAGAGAAGATGGGCAAATGCCAAGACAATACTGCCAGACTGTTCAGGTTATTTTCTAGGTAACTTACTGGATGGTGGTGAAAACTGGGAAGGGCCTGGAAGCCATGCCCTATGAGGAGCGTCTTAGGGAACTGGGGATGTTTAGTATGGAGAAAAGAAGGTTAAGAGGTGATATGATAGCCCTGTTTAAATATTTGAAGTGATGTCATATTGAGGAGGGAGCAAGCTTGTTTTCTGCTGCTCCAGAGACTAGAACGCAGAACAATGGGTGCAAACTGCAGGAAAAGAGATTCCACCTCAACATTAGGAGGAACTTCCTGACAGTAAGGGCTGTTCGACAGTGGAACACTCTCCCTCGCTGTGTAGTGGAGTCTCCTTCCTTGGAGGTCTTTAAGCAGAGGCTGGATGGCCATCTGTCAGGGATGCTTTGATTGGGAGTTCCTGCATGGCAGGGGGTTGGACTGGATGGCCCTTGTGGTCTCTTCCAATTCTATGATTCTATGATTCTAAGTTTGCATCTGATCTGAATCAAATCCAGTTCTCAATTGGGCTGGTTCAGAAAGCTTTCTGAAACAGGCCACTCAAAGTAGGGTTCCTCTGAAGTGGACCAAATTGGATGTGAAGCTATTTGATCTTTCATTAGCTGTTCAAATGGAGGAACAGAGATGGTAACAGTGCGCTCACAAAAACTGACACATCCCTGCCCCCCAACTTTTTATATGAAGAAAAAAATCTAGGCAGGGAGAGGAGAGAAAGCTCATAGTTTCATGACAGTGCTACTTTCTGAATGTTTTTTTCTAGGGTTTGGTAACCAAATGCTTTACATTATGTTAAAATAATATACCACATAAGAGTGTCCCAATGTTCCATGTTCTTTGCTAGTTTTTACTCTCAGGAGTAGGAAAATTAAAAGCTGCTTATGGAGTGTGTGAAAGCTACGAGAGTGTAGTATCAAGTGCTTGCTTAGAAATTAATGAACATCCAAGTTCTTCTACCTCTGTCACTCTTATCTTCCACATCATCCCTTCAGTGCTATTGAATTTTCTGTCACTTTGATGCCAACAAAGCAGGGGGTAAATCCTTAAACTCTTTTTTTATTATTATATTAACACAGTTGTATCCTACCTTTTCCACAATACTGGGACTTAAAGTAGCTTTAGTTAATTCTAACTTCCTAGCTCCTGCACCTACCCTTCTGAAATTTTGCAGCCTTATCTTCTAAGGGACCTTCTATGAGGCATGCCAAATAAAATGTGCCCAAAAATTATGAGAGGAAGGGAGATACAGAGCACTCCTCTCAAATCTGAAGTAATTCCTTGAGGAGGAGCAAACACATTTTAAAACTGCTTACATAAATATTTCTGCACCTATTCATCTGCAATTCATCAGAAATCCTCAGGTTACTATACTTGTACTTTTTGCCCATTTCTGTCAAACAGCAGGTTGTAGCCATTGCTGATTTCCAGTTATAATCATGAGGAATGAAAATCTGGGTTTCCAAACTGAGATTTGGATTCAACCCCCTCCCCCTGCCCCTGAACTAGTCTGTGGTACAGTCCTGGTTTTCAAATTATCAGATTGAGGTTTGAACTGCATCTTACAGTCAGTGGAGACTCCAAATGGAAAACCAGTGGAATGGGTACAGAGGCCATTCAGTATGGCCGTACCTGCAGGGACAATGCTAAAGTGTGATGATAGAATTCTTGGCGTCAGACTATGGGATAATAGCAGTGGCACAGGCTGGACTCAGATGTTTGGGTTGTGGAGAAGGCAGATGCTTATTTTATGCAAAATATCATGATATTACTGGGTAGCCCACTCATCTTCAGTTCATAGACAGCAACTGAGATGTCCTTTCTTTCAACCTCTTTCCAGACAAATCCATCTCAGTCAATTCATCTGAGATGTGGTGCTGGAGAAGAGTGCTAAGGATACCGTGGACAGCCAAAAAGATAAACAAATGAACAGATCAAGCCAAAAATACCCCTAGAAGCCAAGATGATGAAATTGAGGTTGTTGTATTTTGGCCACATCATGAGAAGGCATGACTCATTAGAAAAGACAATAATGATGGGAAAGGTTGAAGGTACATGAAATAGAAGAATACTGTAAACTGGGTGGATGGACTGTATTAAGGAAGTTACAGGCATGGGTCTGCAGGACCTGAGCAAAGAGTGGAGGACAGGGAGTCTTGTAGGAGTTTATCACACGAAGGGAATTGGAAAAATAATCCAATGGCAATCTGAATGCAATAATGGGGTTTTGTGTGATTGCGTGAAAGCTGATCACACACATTTTCGGGCAAAGGGAAGTCCTTCCGAACGCAATCATGGGGTTTCATGTTATTGCGTGAGAAACTATCACACGCAATTTCAGGCACTGGGAAGCTATTTCAGGCAGTTCCAAACGCAATGCAGCATCAATACGCAATAACGTAAATTCGCTAAACCAGCGAATTTACTCAATTCCAAACTGGCCTCGCTTCCATTTCTTTCGAAATTGAGAGAAATTCCTCCCGTGTGATAAACTCCATAGATGACTCATCCATAGGGTTGCTAACAACAACAATGGCCAGATAGGAATATATAGGTGGTCCTAAAACCCAGCAGTATCTGCTTTCCCTTCACAGCATGTGTTATCTCACCCTTCAGCTTCCCCAGACCAATCTTTCTTCCCTCTCCAAGCTCTTCCTTTAAAGTTCCCCTATGTTAATTCTCTAAGTCCACTGACCAATTTTTTAATCCTCCTCTTCTGGTCTCCTTCATGGCCACAGTGAAAAGCCTTTAAGCACAAATGTATAGAACTGACCCCCTTTGAGTAGCCGGGATGATCAGGCAAGGCCACAACCCACAGCACTACACTACAGCATCCCATTTGGCTGACATTCCTACCTTTCCTGTCAGCATCTTTTCAAATTGCACATTCCCATTGGATAGTGCATGGGTTGAATGGAAGAACGCCTTCTACCTGTACACAAATGGGAAAGAATAATGGAGGTCCCTCCCTCCTCCAGAGGTTTTATGTGACCAGCAGTAACAGCATACAGAGGAGACCAATCTACAGCTCAAAACAGGGCATTAAATACCTTCCTTCATTCCTGGGCCATGAAGCCTGTGAAGTGTGAGCCAAACTTCCAGCATTTAAAACCAGGGCACTTTTAGCTGCTGCTGCTGTTTCTTCCAAGCAGTTAACTTATGGGCCAGTTTTCTAAAGCTGTCTTTGAACAGGCTGTCTTGTCATGTATAATATTGGGGTTTGGGGAGGGAAGGGGATAAGGGCATTTAATTTTGGTGATTTAGTCAGTTTGTTACAGTATGGTTTTTTTTTTCTATATAATGTACAGATGCCTCGGTGATATTTCTGACAGGCACATTTTTATACATGTAACAAAACACTGCTAAGAATAAAAGAGAGTTAGAAGGAATAGGAGAAAAAGTCCAGAATAGTTGTGGAATGTGGGACAAAAATCAGGGACCTTATAGGAAAAACTGAGTTGGGTTTTGGCTTTCCCACCTCTCCCATGGCATTGTTTTTGCATCCTCTCAGCTGGGTGGGCTTTATTTAAAAATAACAAAATCAAAGCCCCAAGAGAGTTTCCCCTTATTCCCTTATTATTCTTTTGTTTCAGTGGGTTGGGGAGGGGGAGGGCAGAAGGAGAAGAGAGAAGAACTAGGGAAGATGGGATTTAGTAACTGATATTTGTTTGATCAGTAATGTCTGACTGGAGAAATAAAACCAAATTGTATTGAAATGGGTGGGGATTGTCTATTTTTATTTTTTTGTTCCCCATTTACATATCTGTCAGCCAATCAGATGCAAAAAGAAATGGGTATCATAAAAATGATGGGGAATTTCATGCCAAAGTTAACAGGGAAATACACCGCTTCCTCCTGCAGTATTTTATTAACTCTGTATTTAAAGGCATGATAACCTTTTTTTCCAGTTGCTTTCTAATCTACAGTGAAATAATTATTTAGTCCATCAAACTATTTCTTCTGAATGATGTCCAGTATCTGTTAATGACTTCTTCTGGGCTCAGTCAATCAGGTCCAATTTTATTTTGATGGTATTTTACATCTTTGAGATTTGTAAAGTTTTAGCAGGCAACCCTTCCAAACTGCCTCAGTTGTGTATTTCACGTTGTTTAGTGTGAGGAAAGGTCACCTAATCACAAGCCATTATTCTTTCTCTTTAACTGAAGCACTAAAAATGATTTTATTTGGAATAGAATCTTGTTTATGGTCCTATGTGTGTGTGTATGCAAAACAAAATGTTCTTGGAAGTTGCTAATGTTTTCATATATACTTAGCTTACCCAAAATAGTCACAAATTACAGGACTATATAACTGACAACAAACAAAATTTGGATCTTCCACATCACCATGTTCTCAAGCATCATTAACTAGTTCACTATGACATTGCAGATCCTTGGTGACATTATAGATCCTGCCTTGTGATTATCATTGGAATGTATAAGAAAGAATGTGAACAAGAATATTTTGACAATTAGGGATGGGAGGTGTGGTTTATTAATGAAAGGAAAAGCCCTGACAGCCCAAAAAAATTGGCAGATATCTAGTGTACCATAGCAGCATGGCTTCTTTTGGTCTGCTCTAGCACAGCTCTTCTTAAAACCTTGTCTTTTCTAGGCAGGTAGGTCATCATATAGAATTCACTATTGAGAATTAAATAATGGGTTGAAACAACTCTTTGCAACTTAGATTCATAGCACTAGACAGAACCACAAGAGCCAATAAGTCCAACCCTCAGTCATGCATGAATACACAGCTTAAAAAACTTAAAAAAGATGCCCATCCAACCTCTGTTTAGAGCTCTCCAAAGAAGGAGCATCCCCGACCCTCCAGGGCAGGCCATTCCATTGTCAAACAGCTCTTACAATCAAAATGTTCTTACTAATGTTGAGGTAGAATATCCTTTCTTGTATGTTTGAATCCATTGGATTGTGTTGTGATCTCTGAATCAACAGAAAACAAACTCACTCTACGACACATCCCTTCAGATATTTAAAGATACGAAAAGAAAGTAATTACCCACCAAACCAGAGCACAGTTCGCTAGACATGCATTGGACTTCCTGACAGTAAAAGTTGTTTGACGCTGACATAAGGTGGTGAACTGTCCATCTTTCATAGGTGCTATGGCTCTAGCAGTAGATTCTTACATGGCAGAAAGTTAGACAACTTGTGGTCCCTTCCAACTCTATGGTTCTGTTTCAAATGTTTGAGAAGGCATACATCTACCAGTTTGAAAAGCAGGCAGAAAACTTCCCAATCATCTGGTGCACCATCATAACTGACTGGTGGGCTGCAATTGCCTTGTTGGGTTACATGTACTGCTGGATGGCTACAAGCTAAAGGACATTAAATGAATGTGTGGATAGCACCTTGACAGTTGATTTCTCAGCAACTGATAATGAAAGATATATCACCTCAAGCAATGGCAACCACACATAAATCTTCATCAGCAATGCCTGGTGGCTCCCTCATGAGTGAAGTAGTGAATCCACTGTGGGGTTTAGTTCAAAATTTAAAGGAACAATCTAAGGTGCTGAACCTATCTGGAGGATAAGGTTCGTCGCCTTGGGTTGTTCCTTTGAAGTGTGGAGTAAAACCCACAGTGGATTCTCCACCCCACTGACATGGATTGCAACAACCACCATCAGCCTGGCTAGTTATCATTGCTAGCCCTTTGCTCCAGCAGCAAGCTATTTCCAGAATAGTTTATCATGCCTAGCACATTCAATAGTGTGTTGTTGTTGTTGTTGTTTCAAATGGCAGAGCTAAAGTCCCTTAAGAAGAATTTTGGATTGGTTTTAACTGTATTAGTTTTGTGGAGTTTATTGTTGCTTTTGACCTGTCAACTGCTGTGATTTTAAAAAGTTTTAACTGAAATAAAAGTAAAGATAAAAGCATGACACTGAACATCTGTGCTAAGAGCAGAGTTCAGAAAAGTTATGAACGTCAAGTCCCACCCAATTGTAGCCCAAAAAGGAACTTTTCCAAATAAGATCCTGCTCCCCTTCAGCATCCAGCCCAACCACAACATCTATCACATAAGATAACATTCCCAGTACAGTTAGTCCAGCCTTCTCCTCTATAAAGTTTTGCAAGCCAGAATTAGAAGGAAGTAGCCAGACGTTGTTTTTCCCAGTTTGCTTCAGGATTACACAAGTAAACACTGGGAGGGCCTGGAACCTATCATAACCTTCATGTCCAAAACAGGGACAATAAAACCTCTGTCAGTCCCTAAGTCTATTGTGATAACTGCTGTGATTTTGCTTGCGTATGATTATGAAACCCAGGATTTGAAAACAGGTATAGCTGTTTATTCCTATGGTAGTACTTCAAAGAAAGTCAATCCATGTGCAACAAGGGCAACCTTGTGTTGACTTACCTCCATCTCCTCAGTACCATTTAGGATTATATGCTCCGCATTTTGCTGTCATATTGCGCATCTCCCCTGCCACTTGTGTAAGGGGCTAGCGGAGGTAGAGAAACAGTGCAGAGAACTGTGAAATATGAGGAAAGTGTTTCAATGCACTACAGGAGAGAGAGAGAGAGAAAATGATATAAGGAATGCCATTTTGATGACATCTTTGTGCTGCATGAAATGTGATGGTCCACCTTAAACCTTACCCTTCAATTGCCCTGATTTGGCATAGTCCTGCCCCGATTTGGCAAAGATAGTCCTGCTTAATCTTCTGTCTTCCCACTTTTTCAGCTGCTCTTAAAATGTGTCAGGTCCAAAATACTCTGCAGAAATAATCCAGTCTGAGATGACTTTAACTGCCCTGGTTCATTGCTAGGGAATCCTGGGAACTGTAGTTTTGTGAGACATTTAGCTTTCTCTGTTAGAGAGCTCTACTGCCACAATAAACTACAATTCCCAGGATTCCCTAGCAATGAGCCAGGGCAGTTAAAGTGGTCTCAAACTGGATTATTTCTGCAATGTGTTTTGGGCCTCAGTTTCTCTCTCCTGCTCTCATCCCCCCCCCCCCCTTTCCCTCAGCTTACTTCAATTGCTCCAAACTGAATTCAAAGCGCAGGAGTAGTTTGTATTTCATCAACTCAGCAGGGGAAGAGGAGAGGAAGGATGGAATCTTTCACTTCTCAGTAGGCTCAGGCAAAAGCAAACTGCTTCAATCTCTCCCAGCTTGTGTTTTCTTCCTCGTTAATTTAATAACTATTAATAACCTTAAACACAATCCGATGTTGCTTGGCCACTGATGTCCCAATTTTCATGGCTGTTGGAGAGCAATCTTAAAGCTGCCTGTGGTAAACATGAATGATGGTTGTCATAATGTGAAAAAGTTTGGCTATCAGCTGCATTTTAATTAATGTCTGTCTTCAGCAGATGAGATACACCTAGGCAGTATGAAAAGTGACAAGGAAAATTATTCAAAACAGCAGACTAGTTGTAAAAGTTTTCTAAACTGCTGGACAACCTTGTCTAATCCAATAAAGTTAAACCATAAAATACTTATCCATATCTTCACTTTTCAAAACAACAGCTAGGTGTATCAACCTGATGTAGTGAATTGGTTTCACATTGCCAACCCAGTGGCAATGGTGGCACTGATTGGCTGACAACCAGGTGGTTTTATAGGGGTCTTAGTCGGGGATCATGCAGACATATGTGAGGTAACATCTCTGTATGTGTGTGCATGTTAGCATGGACTATAGGAGACTAGACAGGACACCAGAGAATTTTGCCACAAACAACTTTGCAGGCAAATCTACAAATCTCATTGCCTCTGTTTATCCACTCATACAACAGGGATAGTAATGCTTCCATATCTCACAGGGAGGCTGAGGCTTCCATAATCAGGACCTTGATGTTAAATGAAACCGGCGCAAGCAGTCGTCCCTTGATATCTTGTTGGTCTTTCATGGAGCAGTGGTCTGTTGTTGTTCTGGTGTGCCTTCAAGTCATTTCCAATTCATGGCAACCTTAAGGTGAACCTATAATGGGATTTTCTTGGCACAATCTATTCACAGCCAGCTCGCCATGGTCTTCCTCAAAGAATGAAAAAATATGACTTGGGTTTCTATAGCTGAGTGGGATTCAAAGGGCCCATTCCCACTTGGGGAAAAATCAGCATTGGAACCGGGCTATGCTCCGCTTAGGAAAGCGATTCCAAAATTCACACTATGAAAAGGGGCCTTGTTTGGAATCGCTTTCTCAGCCAGGAACGCTTGTCGTTCCCACTGGAGCTGACAGGGAAGGATGACAGCCCATTACTCCCCCCCCCCAATCTTTTTTGGAGGGGGAGTAACGATCGCAAATGCGATCACTGTAAGGGAAAAAACACACACACACACTAAGGAAGGACGAAAGGGGGGAAGAAGGAAGGAAGGAAGGAAGGAAGGAAGGAAGGATACCCCCCAAAGGAACTGGGAATTAGTGTGTGTGTGTGTGTGTGTGTGTGTGTTTCCCTTACAGTGATCACAAATGCATTCTTTCGCAAATGCACAAGATTGCATTTGTGATCAATACCCCCACCCTAAATTTAAAAAAAACGTGATTCTGAACAGCATTCCCATTTACTGGAAACGCTTCAGAATCACGTTTTCCAAAAAAGACCACTTTAAAACTAGTGTCAGGAAAGCCCAGGTTATTTGCTTTTAACCCAGTCCTTTCCTCCACTGATCAATCCAATGAGGATCGTAAATCGATTCGAGTGTGAACGAGGGCAGTATAGCCCGCTTCACACTTCGAATCCAAATGTAGTGGGAATGGGGCCAAACCCTGGTCTCCCAGAGTCCTAGTCCAACACTCAAACCACTGCACCATGGCTATCCAGTGTATTCTTTAATCTGTATAAAAGAATCCACAGCTAGGTCCCTACATGAAAGGATAGCTGTTCAATTAAAGGTGCTACTACTGGAATGCAATGTATTATCCCCATCAGTGACAAATGGGGCAGTCACTCCACTCATTCTATGAAATATCTCTACCGTCACCCCCAATTTCTACTGCCAGCACCACTCTCCCCAAACCTAAAGTGAATTCTGTTGTATGATTGGAATTTTGAGAGCTGTGCATTCATTTTTTAACTCTAGAGCTCTTACCTGTATTTTGTTCATGTGATGATAACCATCTAATGTAGCGTGTGCAAACAAACAGGGAAAATTATGGGGGGAAAATATGACTGCACTGTAGACAACGTCTTTACTAGCAGCAAAAGTGGCAATCCAACTAGACTTCTCTGCCACCTTTCTATCGTGTTTGGAGATGTTAAAAATCATTGAGCAGACCTATTTTATAATAAAAACCTGATAAAATACCATGAAAAAAAGAATAAAAGAAAGTGTGACTACTGCTACTATGATTATTACCTGAGCCCTTGTGATTCCGTTATCACTGATGTCTACAAGGCAGGAGTGTTTTCCCTGCAGAACCATATTTTTGGAGAACCTGGCCCTTTGTTTTGTAGAGGTGCCTCTCCCTCACCCCATCGAAATAATAAAGGACCAAAAAAAAAAAAACCCAATTGCAATGCTTGGTTCTGTCACTAAACACAGAAGGGAGAAGGGCATGTTCATAGTAGATCCTAAGATGTGAGGTGCAGTATATAGGATTGTCATTCTGCATCTGCCAAATGCCCCCAGTGGCTCATCCCAAACAGAGCATCATTTGCCCAGGTCCAATGCCCACAGGACTGTCCACTTCCATTATATTTTCACTTCACTTTCATCTTTTGAATCTCACTCATCACTAGTCCCCTAGTACTGGGACACCTCTCTGGGGGCAGCGGAACTATTGCCCATGGGTCACATGCAGCCTCCAAGCGGTTCTCTGTACCCCATAAACCACACAAATAAAAAAAAATTGGCAGAACATTGGTCCAGGAGTGGCAAAAAGCCACTCCTGATCCTACCCATCCCACACTGTGAAAACTGGCTAAAATCAGTGAAAAACAGAAACCAGAGTCACCTGGTTAAGTACAGCTCAACATGGAAGAGGGGAGTAGGGAGAAAATCTAGCCCTCACCCCTTCCACAGTCAGCCATCTCCATTTAGACTATAAAACTTGTGCAAAGATAAGGACCAGTTTGTGCCTCCCTAACAATCACCTTCTTGGTATAGACAGGAGAACAGCCTTTTCCTCTTCTACTTGTCCTTTGGCAGAGATGGTCTGTAACATAGGAGAGTTTGGCTGAGCTTCAAACCAGGAGGTGGGTTTGAGTGGAATGCCGCAGGGTTCTGTCCTAGGGCCATTACTCTTTAACTATCAGTAGCTTAGATGACAAGGGGGAAGGAATCCTTATTTAGTTTGCAGATTATTACAAAACTGGGAGAGATGGCTAACACACTGGAAATTTGCAAAAAATTCAAAAGGACCTTGATAAACTAAACTAAAAAAAAAAAAACCAGGCAGAAACTAATGAATTAAATTTTAAGGGAGACAAATACTAAATTCTACATTTAGACCACAAAAACCAAATGCACAGGTATAGAATAAGATACATGGCTCAGCACTATTACGGGCAGAAAGGATCTTGGGACCTTGGGATTATTGTCGGTCATACACTGAACGTGAGCCAGCAGTATGATGCTACACAAAGAAGGTGAATGCTATTTTAGCCTGCATTAATAGACACATAGTTTCCAAGCTGAGGGAAGTAATAGTCCCACTATATTCTGCATTGGTCAGGCCTCCAATTCTGGGTACCTCATTTTAAAAAGGATATAGACAAGTTGGAGTAAGTTCAGACAAGGGCAACAAAGATAATAAGAGATATGGAGAACAAAACATATGACGAAAGAGTGAAAGAGTAGGGCATGTTCATCTTGGTGAAGAGAAGACTGAAAGGTGACATGTGCACACTCTTTAAAATATCTCAAGGGATGTCACAGAGAGGAGCAGGTCTGTCCTCTGCTGCTCCACAGGGTAAAACTGGGTTTAATGGTTTGAAGTTACAGTAGATTAGATTTTGATTGAACAATATAAGCAACTTGTATTCTGTGACAGTGGGAACAGATTGAAATGGCAGGATGTCCAAGCAAATGCTACTATGGAGTTTATCACACGAAGGGAATTGGAAGTATAATCCAATGGCAATCTGAATGCAATCATGGGGTTTCGCATGATTGCGTGAAAGCTGATCACACACATTTTCAGGCAATGGGAAGCCCTTCCGAACGCAATCATGGGGTTTTGCGTGATTATGTGAGAAACTATCACACACAATTTCGGGCAGTTCTGAATGTAATGCAGTGTCAATACGCAATCAAGTAAATTCGCTGAACTAGCGAATTTACTCAATTCTGAACTGGCCTCACTTCCATTTCTTTCGAAATTGAGAGAAATTCCTTCCGTGTGATAAACTCTTATGTTGCAAGCAATTAGCAATTTCTAGTGCCATTAATATCAAACACAAGGTCATATCAGGATGTCAAGAACAGCTGATATCCTTGGAGAAGTATGGTAGATTTCCAACCACCTATAAGAAACCAGAAAGTTGAGCCAAACTGAATGCTTTACAAAGAACAAGCAGAATATATATAGAACAATACATGAAGTAACAGCAGTGGTGGCAGCATACACCTATTGTTGGTAGATGAAAAGCCAGTGAATGGGATGACAAGATAATTATGGTTTATTATGACATCTGTGAGGCACACATATTAAGTCAAAATTAATCTGCTCTGACAGTTTCCATGAGGAAAATGTAAAATATCAAGAGAGGTTTCTGTTGAGCAAGGTGAATTAAAACTCATCATGCCCCATGCCCAAGCAACAGAAAGTGAGAACAAAGTGAAGGAGAGCCACACTTCCTTGCTCAGTGGACATCCACAAGGAACTGCCAATCAGAAAAAGGATAAGATCTACTCCTGGAAATAAAGATATGATGGCATGACTGATGAAGAGGATCAGAAGGGACCAAAGCTCAGAAATGTTACTTTTCTGGACAACTAGACAAGAGATTCTGGGAGCTAGAGTCCAAACAGGATCATTTTCCGGCTTTACAGTAGACAGTGCAAATCTACTGCTGACACTGTACATTTGAGCCATTCTTGGCTGTAAGTCAAGAGTTATCTGATGTCACGGTATATAGGCACAGAGATAAGAAGCCGATTGTGGTATCAAGTAAAGTTCAGAACATTGATTTGAATATACAAAATTGACTAATTTGCCTCATATGCACCTAAGAAAATCCTAACCCTTATTATTCAGATGGGGATTAGAAATGTTTGTGATTGAAACAGCTAAGGTAATGTTGACAGCAGGCAGATCTTTCTGCAATTAGTAATAGTAAAGTTTTCAGACTCTCAAGTGTTCAACGGTAACCACAACAAAATTACTCCTTTCCCCTACCCTAAACCACAATGCTGAAATCAAGAAAGCCTAAGTTAACCATCTCCCCCTGCTTAAAGGTCTATGATCTCCATCCAAAAATAATACTTGGGGGTCTGGATTCTTTAATTTCTCTTTCTCACCAACCTTGGATTGATGAGGTTCTAATTTAAAAAATGAAATAGATCCCACAAACCTGAAGATTGCCCACACTTGCTCAGATCTATAGCACATTAGTAGAGCTATTCTTGTCCTTTCTGATTAAAAGGATCTATGAGAGCATGCCAGGAAAACATGGTAAGTTAAGAAATAGTTAAGGAATAGGATAAGTGGACAATAGTAACTATGTGACCAAATTAGCCTCATGTGAATTAAAATTTTGAGCCTGATTTCTCTAATCTGAATGAATCTAAAATAAAATTCTGCCTCTGAAGAAGTTATTCCAACCAACTCTTCTCAAGTCAGAGTATAATTTATGGAACAGACTTCTTTGACATGGAGGCAACATATAATTTGCTGAAATATGACCAAGAAAGGATTTAGAAGAGTCACCAATGTCTTAAAATAATCACAGTGAACCAATTAACTGTATTTATTTATATTTCTATCGATGTCTGTATTTGGAACACACAACTTGACCTTGTGCTGCTGAGTGATAGCAAACATCTGTTCTCCATCTTGGTTGTAAAATGCTCTTTCTCACAAAGATTTCCCCATGGTAATTACTGGTATACTGTAAATTAAAGACCTGAAGGATTGGCTTCCTGTCTGCAGACCTAATGTGGATCATGACCTCCTTGCCTACAGTTGGCCCTCTGTATCCACAGATTTGTTATCCATGGATTCAACCATTGAAATACTCAAAAATAATATAAATTCCAAAAGCAAACCTTGATTTTACCATTTTATATAAGGGGCACCCTTTTATTTTGTCATTGTATTTAATGGAACTTGAGCATCCACAGATTTCAGTATCCGTGGGGGGTCTTGGAACCAAACCCCAGTGGATACCAAGGGCCCACTGTAATTTTCCTAGCTAGTTTGGGCAATGGAAGGCATCAAAAACTTCTGATTCTCTGGAAATAAGCAACGGATGACTTATCCACAAACAATAGAGGGATTTAGATTACCCTCTTTGTTGTATAAGAATGCAAACAGTCTGAAAACTTAATGCTTCAGCAACTTGCAGAACAGTTCTATGGAGAGATAACCTATTTATTTGTTCCTTTTGAGAGTGTCATGCTCTATGAGTTAGGGATCTGATTTCCTTTCTAAAGGATAAAGCAAGACAGTTATAAGACACCTGACTTTCAGCTAATTTGAGGTGATGTTCAAAATTGCTTTGAGTAGAAATAATATAATAGAGAAGTCACAGAGAGTGGGGAAGTACACTGCCAAGCATGGCAACGGCTCTGTCACACCACCTTCAGTTGATATTGCCCATCTTCAGTCATTATGCTGACTCCAGACCACCTAAGATCTACAGGCTAATGTTTATAGATCACTACACCAATATACTGGAAACTGTTGTCTCCTGCTGGAGAAGAGATGGGACACCTCTGGTTTTAACTTCCAGATTTGATTGTCAAACGTTGCCTTTGAAAATTAAAAGTGCAAGAGGTTTGCCGTATGCTCTTTTTACCAACAACTCGGTACAGATGGTCTACTGGCTTCAACAGTGCTTTACCATCTGAAGAATATTCTTGTTTGTATTCTTTCACCTTGAAAAAAGATGCCTTGGTAATTTTGTGTCAATATATTACATTTAATATGATCAGCTAGTCAGACAGTTTTTGCCCAGCCCTCTTTGTTTCCCCAGCGCACTGCTCTTCCTACAAAACACTATACATCTATTAAGGTTTTCTTGAACAGAAAAGTAACAACTTATGGAACTCCTTCCTTTCTTCTCATCATCTTGGTAATGCCCTTCCAAGTCATCCTTTTCTCACAGGGAGATTTCCTTTCTGCTGGGCAGTCTTCACAACACAGTTATTAAAAGCAGATAGAAACAAATACATTGATACTACAACAAAATAAGGGCCCTCGTCCACACCACTGCTCTTACAAAATGTGTATGCCAACAATCAAAAAACACTACACTTTTCAAGCAATCCAGTGTTGATAGTCCCAGATGCTCAAATATAAAAGTAAATTGTCAAGATTAAAGAACATGAACTCCTCTGAAAAACATCAGGAAAGCAATCTATGATCTCAAGAGTATACCCAAGAATATGAGAAGTAATCTTGGTATAAGGACATTACTGGAACCAAGATCTTAGTGGTATTCAACCTCTGAGGGCTGTTTTTAAAAAAGAGGTGAAATAATCTACAAGAGCAGGTCCATTTCAATTCTATGATTCTATGAAAAGCTAACTACCTCAGACAAGATCAGTGACACTCTCCTCTCCTTGCATTATCCCAGAATAAGTGATGATTGACACCAAAAATAGCCAAATGTGAGAATCCGGCCTTAAACGTCATTTTACAAGTGTCCCCTCACACTTTAATCAAATTGTGGTAGACAGTGGTATCCACTGCTTCACACAGAAAGAAAAACACCATGGCTATCAAACTTTGCAAAAACCAAAGTTGTCCCACTCTTTAAATGTGGCCTTTGGAATTTCATATATTGCATCCCAAGCTACACCTGTGAGGATATGTTTTGTGATCATGACACAAGTTACTGCTATGTTGTGCTAGTTTTATTATAAAAACTGACTTTCAGCAAGGATGTGGTGTCATCTCCCCAGATACCCTGAGACCTTTCTGCACAAGATAGACCTTGAGAAGGAAGGTATGCCAGCAAAGGCTAGAGAAATTTAGCTCAGTCAGGCACAAAACAGAACAGGTCTATGAAAGGGAAAGCAAGAATGACAGTGCTAGCAATAATTTTCAAGGAAGCTGTGTGCTCAGCTATGAGTCAAAGAACATATTTCATGGCAGTATATATTTCAGGTGCTTCCAGATAAGTTTTTAATATTGTATTTGTTCTGTCTGGTTCGTGGAATTTTGTGGAGGGTTGTCCAGATGATGAATGCTGTCAGTCTAAGTGCTCCTTATGCTAGCAACTCTGGCCAAGATTCCTATACCTCCACCAACATAGTTACATGGAAGCAGGGGGAGATGACAGCAGTGATGGCACAAAAAAGGAAAGGAAAAAAGGAGGAGGTGGAGGCAGCCGGCTCTGAGATGCCTTTCTGTTGAATGTTTGGTTTTGAGAACAATCTCAGAGCCAAGGCACTATGGATAGAAGGGTGATTTGGAAAATCACCTGCGCCGTGGTACAGGCAATTTCGCAAGCTACTCCTCTCATAGTGCCTTGGCTGCAAGAGACCCCATGAAGAAAAAGGCAACTTTGAGCCATCCACCTCCTTTTCCTGTCATCACTGCTGCTTTTGACTTCCCCCATGAGCAAGGAGGGAGTCAAAGCATTCACACCTATTGCCCAAGGGATTTGCTACTACAGGATCATGGCTGATGTCTTTTTCTCCTTAATACATTTTCTGGTGCAAGATGGAAGAAACAGTGAAGAATCATCTGAGGATTAGGGGTAGAGGATGGTAACATCTGAAACCATGTAATATTCAGTGAATAAGGCAAGATTATGGTGTCTGAAATGTTCTGCATTTTACATATGTAGCCCTCCAGTGTTTTCCTCTTCCTACCTCTGTATTTTTTTTAACCACATAAATTGGTCAAGGAGGGAATGTTGAATGCTGCACAATGCCTTTGGAATAGTCATACTATCTGGAACCACCCTTAAAGTCAATCATAAAACCACACAAGTTTATCTAGGTTTAAGGAAAAAATTCTCTTCTGGCCTTCCAACATACCTAGAATACCATCAGCGCAAGAATTTCTTGGGGAAAGGAGCACATAGATAGTCACTTGGTTAGATTCTGGTAACAGGAGGAGTATATATTAGCAGGTAAATTCCCTGAATGGAGGCAGAAAACATGAGATATGAAAAGGGAGAGAGAAAGACAAGGAGGGGAAGACAGTATTGCCAGGGTGGAGGGTTAATATGATGAGAGCAAAAATGAGTCACCCTGGAATATGATTCTGAGACTCCAACAAGGATTTTTATGGGTCTGTTACATGAGCTGTTTAGTCATTTTAACACTTAATACAGTAGATTCCAAAGATTAATGAGAGTGAGAGGAAAAGGCTGTGGCTGCCAGAACCATGTCATGTAAAAACAATATTCAAGATTCTATGCCAGGTCCCCAGATAACCCCAAATCCATGGATATGCTGCAGCATAAACACAGAAATGGTTCTGCCAAATTCAACCCAAGAAGTAAACCCCAGGAACTCATAATTCAGTAAGTGTTATTGTATTGGTCCTCCAAGGATTAAATTAAAATTAAAGGTAAGAAAGGAGCTTGTCTGATGTTTCGCCTTTCTGTAACTCCTGAACGCTAAGCACAGGCAGTGCCAATGAAGGGAGCCCAGAGCCTGTAAATTTTCACAGAAGAAAGGCAGCTTCATCAACCACAACACCTCAAGCAGAGTGAACTTGAGGTTCACAGCACAGATCAAGAATGTGCTTTTATTGGGCAATATTTCCAGATATACTGAAAGTGTGCCTGTATGGAACAAGGCTTAGTGAGGAGTTAATTGAATAAGCCTCTCCCCGTGGCATCACTAGCTAAGGTGTCATAGAATCATAGAATCATAGAATCATAGAATCATAGAGTTGGAAGAGACCACAAGGGCCATCCAGTCCAACCCCCTGCCATGCAGGAACTCCCAGTCAAAGCATCCCCGACAGATGGCTATCCAGCCTCTGCTTAAAGACCTCCAAGGATGGAGACTCTACCACACTCCGAGGGAGTGTGTTCCACCGTCGAACAGCCCTTACTGTCAGGAAGTTCCTCCTAATGTTGAGGTGGAATCTCTTTTCCTGCAGCTTGCATCCATTGCTCCGCGTTCTGGTCTCTGGAGCAGCAGAAAACAAGCCTGCTCCCTCCTCAATATGACATCCCTTCAAATATTTGAACAGGGCTATCATATCACCTCTTAACCTTCTCTTCTCCAGGCTAAACATCCCCAGCTCTCTAAGTCGTTCCTCATAGGGCATGGTTTCCAGACCCTTCACCATCTTAGTTGCCCTCCTTTGGACCCGCTCCAGTTTCTCCACATCCTTTTTGAATTGTGGTGCCCAGAACTGGACACAGTATTCCAGGTGGGGCCTCACCAAAGCAGAATAGAGTGGCACTATTACTTCCTTTGATCTAGACACTATACTTCTATTGATGCAACCTAAAATAGCATTGGCCTTTTTAGCTGCTGCATCACACTGCTGACTCATGTTCAACTTATGGTCTACTTGGACTCCTAGATCCCTTTCACACATAGTTTCATTCAGCCAGATGTCCCCCATCCTATATCTGTGCATTTCATTTTTCCGCCCTAAGTGCAGAACCTTACATTTCTCCGCATTGAATTTCATTTTGTTAGCGTTGGCCCAGCTTTCTAGTCTATTCAGGTCATTCTGAATTTCAATCCTGTCTTCTGGAGTATTGGCTACTCCTCCTAATTTGGTGTCATCTGCAAATTTGATAAGTATGCCCCCAATTCTGTCATCCAAGTCATTAATAAAGATATTGAATAGCACTGGGCCCAGGACAGAACCCTGTGGGACCCCACTGGTCACTTCTTTCCAGGATGAAAGGGAGCCATTGTTGAGCACCCTTTGAGTTCGGTCAGTCAACCAGTTACAAATCCATGTAATGGTTACCTTGTCTAGCCCACATTTTACGAGCTTGTTTGCAAGAATGTCATGGGGAACCTTGTCAAAGGCCTTACTGAAATCAAGATATACTATATCCACAGCATTCCCTTCATCTACCAAACTGGTAATTTTATCAAAAAAAGAGATCAGATTTGTCTGGCAAGACTTGTTTCTCTGAAACCCATGTTGGCTTTTTGTGATTATGGCATTGGCCTCTAAATGTTCACAGACTCTCTGCTTAATGATCTGCTCTAGAATCTTTCCTGGAATTGATGTCAGACTAACTGGACGATAATTGTTGGGATCCTCTTTTTTCCCCTTTTTGAAGATGGGCACAACGTTTGCCCTCCTCCAGTCTGCTGGGACTTCTCCTGTTCTCCAGGAGTTCTCAAAGATTATTGCCAATGGTTCCGATATTACATTCGCCAGTTCTTTTAATACTCTAGGATGTAGTTCATCTGGTCCTGGAGATTTATATTCATTTAGGTTAACCAGGTATTCCTGTACTATCTCTTTACTTATTCTGTGCTGAGATTCCCCTATTCTGTCTTCTGCTCCATTATCCTTAGGTTGACCACCCTTTGCCTTTTCTGAGAAGACTGAAGCAAAGAAGGTGTTGAGTAATTCTGCCTTTTCTTTGTCATCTTTGAGCATTTTGCCATCTTCTGCACGCAATGGCCCTACTGTTTCCTTCTTCTTCCTTTTGCTTCGGACATACCCAAAAAAGCCCTTTTTGTTGTTCTTAACCTCTCTAGACAGCCTGAGTTCATTCTGTGCTTTAGCTTTTCTGACTTTACCCCTACATGTGCTGGCTATTTGTTTGAATTCCTCTTTCGTGATTTCCCCATTTTTCCATTTCTTATACATGTTCTGTTTAAGGCTTATCTCAGTTGAAAGTTCCTTAGTCATCCATCCTGGCTTCTTGAGACACCTCCCATTTTTCTTCCTCATTGGAACTGTTTGAAATTGCGCCTTCAGTATCTCCTTTTTGAGAAACTCCCATCCGTCTTGAACTCCCTTCTCTTTTAGTTTTCTTGACCATGGGATCTCCCCCAGTATTTCTCTAAGTTTATTGAAATCAGCTCTCCTAAAGTCTAGAATGCGTGTCTGACTATGCCTGGCTTCCCCTTTCCGCTGTATAACAAACTCCAGGAGAACATGGTCACTTCCCCCTAAGGATCCAACCACTTGCACCCCATTGACTAGGTCATCCCTGTTGGTTAAGATCAGATCTAAAATAGTTGATCCCCTTGTTGTCTCTTCCACCTTTTGGACAATGAAATTGTCTTCCAGGCAAGTGAGGAATTTGCTAGACCTTGAGGATTTGGCTGAGTTTGACTTCCAGCAAATATCCGGATAGTTGAAGTCCCCCATCACTACTACATCTCTCCTTTCTGAGTGTGTGCTCATCTGTTCTAGAAAGGCATCATCCAATTCCTCTGCCTGAGTCGGGGGTCTGTAGTAGACTCCCACAGTAACATCCCTGTTGTTTCCCTCTCCTTTAATGTTTATCCAGATGCTCTCCACCTGGCTTCCAGTATTGACTTCCTGGATCTCTTCACTGGTGTAAATATCCCTGACATATAATGCTATTCCTCCTCCTTTCCTGTTTGGCCTGTTTCTCTTAAAAAGGTTATATCCCTCTATTTCTACATTCCAGTCATGAGACTCATCCCACCAGGTTTCAGTGATGCCTATTATATCATATTTGCTCTGTTGTGCTAGGAGTTCGAGTTCATCCTGTTTATTTCCCATACTCTGTGCATTAGTGTAGAGACATCTAAGAACATGTGTTCCCTTTACTTGCTGCCTGTGCAAATTTTTTTGCTTCCCACTGTTGGGTCCTTGCACTGTTTGCCTTGTTCCCTCTATGTCAGTTTGATTATTTTCTCCAGCCCTTTTGCCTTCCAAAATAATGTCTCCCTCCCCCATATAACTCAGTTTAAAGCCCTCCTGATCAGATTTTTGAGACTTTTGGCAAAAATGTTTTTGCCAACTGGTGTGAGATGCAGCCCATCCCTTGCCAGAAGTCCCTCCTCATGGAACCGCAGCCCATGATCCAAGAATCCAAACTGTTCTTGGCGGCACCATCTACGGAGCCAGTTATTCACCTCTGCTATTTTCTTCTCCCTTCCTGGACCATGCCTTTCTACTGGGAGAAGAGATGATATGACAACCTGTGCATCCATCTCTTTCAGCTTCCTTCCTAGAGCCTCATAATCCCTTATGATATTCTGAAGGCTGTGCCTTGCAGTATCATTGGTTCCCACATGAACCAGAAGAAAGGGGTGTTGATCAGTAGGCTTGACAAGTCTTGTCAGCCTCTCAGTTACATGATGGATCTTTGCCCCAGGGAGACAACACACCTCCCGAGACATCTTGTCAGGCCCACAAACCATTGCTTCTGTACCCCTCAGCAAGGAGTCCCCCACAACCACCACACGCCTCCTCCGAGGCTTAGCAGCGGCTGTTCCCTTTCGTGGTACTCTCAGTCTCCCCTGCTCTGTCCCTGATGTCTGTCCCTGCTGCTTTTCCTCATCATCTCTGATAACAGAGAGAGATTCAAAGTGATTCTGTAGCTGCAAGCTCACAGAACGAACCGTGGTTTCCCTACTTCTGCGTGTAACTTTCCTCCAACCATCTCCTTCTTTTGTGTGTGAAGTGACCTCTTCTTCCTCAGCAACTTTCTCTGTGTGTTTCCTGTCCAGGACCATCTGGTCCTTTCTGTTCAAGAGAACCTCCTGCTCTCTGTGATGCTGAAGTGTTGACACCTGGGCCTCCAACTGCTGAACTCTTCCTTCTAAGAGGGCTACCAACTTGCACTTGGTGCAGGTGAAGTTCCCCACATCTATAGGCAAGAAGACAAACATCCCACAGGTGTTGCAGGTGACTGCTGCAGGTCCCTCAGTGTCCATAGTGAGAAGTCTTAAGGAGGCAATGAAACAAGACTGTGGGCTTCTCTTGTAAAACACCAGTGTAAAAAATCCCTGTGTGGCTGGCCTTTGTCCCCAAGCTCTGTTAGTGAGCTCAATCAACTGGGCCTATAGGTATCTAGAAAGTTCCTGGCTGCTAGCTCCTTCTAGAGGCAAGTCCCTGATTCACTTCCTCTGAATCCCCACAGCCCCTTAAGGGAATAGTGGGAAGAAAAGTATAAATATTGAATGAGTTTGTCCTCACTGTGTTCAGGCTACCTTCTCCTCTGTACTTCCCCCCTGCCTTGGCTATCAAATATAAAAATGAGTATGAAAAGAAAAAATTCGCGCGCCGTTAGGCGCGCGCCTCTCCTAAAATGAGATTTCTCTTTCCTCCTCCCCAATGAACCAATGAAATGGCTCACAAATTCAAATTTTAAGGTCTTACCCAATCAAAAGGCACACAGAGAAGCACAGGTTTACCTTGAGGAAGGTATGGCCAGAAGCCTCTCCTAGCAGTTATATAAAATGAGATTTCTCTTTCCTCCTCCCCAATGAACCAATGAAATGGCTCACAAATTCAAATTTTAAGGTCTTACCCAATCAAAAGGCACACAGAGAAGCACAGGTTTACCTTGAGGAAGGTATGGCCAGAAGCCTCTCCTAGCAGTTATATAAAATGAGATTTCTCTTTCCTCCTCCCCAATGAACCAATGAAATGGCTCACAAATTCAAATTTTAAGGTCTTACCCAATCAAAAGGCACACAGAGAAGCACAGGTTTACCTTGAGGAAGGTATGGCCAGAAGCCTCTCCTAGCAGTTATATAAAATGAGATTTCTCTTTCCTCCTCCCCAATGAACCAATGAAATGGCTCACAAATTCAAATTTTAAGGTCTTACCCAATCAAAAGGCACACAGAGAAGCACAGGTTTACCTTGAGGAAGGTATGGCCAGAAGCCTCTCCTAGCAGTTATATAAAAAAACCTGTCACCTGAGAAGGGCGCCCATTCGCCCCTCCATCGCCAGGTTTCCTCCACAGGGAGAAAAATTGTGACAGAGCAGCTGGGAAGGATGCACATTCACCCTCCTGCTCCAAATGAGGAGGGCCCAACCAGGCCTCACCTCTCATCTGGGGTGTCAAGTGGTATGGTCCACCACCTGCCCAGTGATTCCATGCCTCCCCCTAAACATCTCATCCTGCCACTCTCAAAGCACAGTGCTTCTCTGCTGGACCACAACATGTCCTTTCACCACAGCTTCCCACACATCTGCTCCTCTGTGCCTCAGTCCCAGGCAAAGAACTCCACGTTTTAATGCAACATAAGCAAAGGTTTTGTCAACAACAGCTATGATGTGAGATTGCATAATCCATATGCCCGTTTTGGAATTCGTCTGTGGAGGAAATAGAATTAAAAATATAGATACCCACAGCAGTCCCCTTTGGCCATGAGTGGAGAAAAGGGCAGCCCATGGGCCACACTTGTTGACTGGACCCCCTGTTAGAAAAGAGCTCTTTCTTGGGCTTAAAATGGCCCAAGTAGCAAAGAATGGTAAAACTTCCCCCATGCTGCTAGTGGGAGTTTGAGGAGCATTTAGAGGCCCAAAATTCTTTTCAGAATTCTATTGGTATTTGGGATTGCAGCAGTGGATGCAGCCCAACAATGTCTTCTTGAGGGCCAATGTGGCCCCCAGACCTTTGAGAGTTGCCCACCCCTGCCTTAGGCAATGGACCTCTTCAACAGCAAAGCAGAAACAACTATCAAATTAATTCAGGGCACAGTAATAATATATAATAATTACTACAGCAAATTCAAATTGTCAAAGTACTTAACATAAATTATCTTTCTTTAGAATCATAGAATCATACACTTTAGATACACTTTATTGGGTTTGATCAAAACTAATTGAATTAAATTTAATCCTGCTAAAATCAGTAAGACTTTGGTTCAATTATGAGTAATTGCACTGTTAGAAATCAAAATTCAACTAACTTTTAGCTTGGATCCAATTCATAGCTTCTTATTATTCTTATAAGCTGCTTTGTGTATTTTGCTGATTTAAAAATTAGAATAATTTAGAAATAAAAGTCTATCATCATTTTATTTTAAACCCTGTAATGGCCCTGAAAAGTGTATAATTACCTCCATATACAGATAGGGAGCTAGAGCTAAAAAAAACACAACAAAAACAACTGGTTAGCTTGCTATGGTTACCTGATGCTTTTTATGGCAGAAGAAAGATTGAAACCCAGGAATACCCAACTCTTAGTTTAGGTTAGGCTCTCATCAGTCACAATGCTCCTTAAGTTCAAAACTCTGAAACAGCCAACTCCTAAATTTGGACCACCAACAAAAAGTGCTGACTGAAGTGGGTTTCAGTTCTTGGAACAGTGCTAGACAAGCTGGGCTTTCATTTCTTAAAAACATAGGTATATGAACCAAATATATGGAGAGGGCAAATGTTGGGAAACTAGATGAGGGATGAACTATCACCAGACATGATAGAAGTGATGATGATCAGGGGGCCTTGTGATAATAAGGGAATTTGGTTTCACCACAGACAATATTTAGCCCATTCTAGAAATTTGAGCTCAAAACCACAAGGGACTCTCAGATTTTATTTTATTTTTCAGACTCAGCAGTCAGATTTCAGTTGTGAGTCTTTTTTGTGAGTTCCATTGTAGCCTTTTCTTCAAGGCTAACACCATAATTCAGACTTCACAACTTTCAGATAAGGTTGCTATAATATATTATTATATGTGTATCAACCACCAAAGCAGATGCAAGGTTCAAACAATACACCATATTGGTCCGCTTTCTGATCTGAATAGGTCAATGGAAGCACACAACAACTCACTGGCACCTGTGAATTCCTATTACTTTCCAGGTTATATATAGACTGCAGTTCTCAACATATCTTCCTGGGAGACAATCCCAATAAACACAATGAAGGTAATTGCACTGTGTTGGCTATTTTGTTTTGAAGCCCTAAAAAGATGGAGTCGCCATATTCATTCAACAACCTCCATTGTTTTATCATATCATCAGATTTTGTTCAGGAGGATTTCTGGTATAATAATAATAATAATGTTTATTTATAACCCGCTCCTCTAATAGAATACTCGGAGCGGGCTACAGCAAATTAAAAAATACAAGAATAAAACAGCAGTATCTATCTTCTGTGCCCTAAACTGGAACAACTGCACACTCAGTCAGAAAACTGTTCTTGGTAAATGCACATTGATTATCTTTCTCCTGAATTCTTGCCTAAATTGAAGTGAGAATCCTCTTAAGAGTTTATGACACAGGAGAAATCTCATGCAAAAATTGGGGTTTAAATTTTTAAAAACCTATAAACGTGGGGTGATTTTCACACATCATTGTTAAAACTAATATTAACCTGAACGGGAAGTGGAGGGAAAGTAGACAAAAGCCATTCCTTTTTACTTTTGGAAAATCTTGAAAGCAAAAAGGAGTAGCTTTTGTTTACTTTCCATTCAGGTTAACACAAGTTTAACAACACCACGTGTGAAAATCAACCTGCTTTTGCGGGTTTTTTCTACCTTTTAAATCCCATTTTTGCATAGGATTTCCCCCCTATGATAAACTCCTTAGGGTCATATATGTCATTTCCATTTCACCTGACATTTGTCAGGGACAACATATGGTGAGAGTGACTTTAACAACTGTAATAGGCTTACTGTCCATGCCACTGTATTTCCAATTTCTATGTATTGTTGGGAAAGCTACACAGTGAAGAAGGCTGACAAGAAGAGAATCAAGTCATTTGCGATGTGGTGCTTCAGGAGTCCTGCCCTGCAGGAGTCCTGCCCTGGAATGCTAATAAGTGGGTCCTAGGGCAAATCAGGCCTGAGCTCTCCCTGGGGTGCCAAGATGACTAAAATGAGACTGCCATACTTTAGACATATCATGAGAAGACATGACTCACTAGAAAAGACAATGATGCTTGGTAAGGTAGAAGGCAGCAGGAGCTGTTGATGACAGGATGACTTGGAGGTCTTTCATTCATAGGGTCACCATAAGTCAAAGTCAATTTGCTGACAGTTAACAAAAACAACAGGCATCATTATTTTCATATTGTCATGTGTCACACACTAAGCATTAGATCTAGAACTACCATCCTTCATCCACTGACATTTTACAGAGAATCTAGATGACATTGCCAGTTAATGGTATTCCAATGATATTGTCTTCTAATCTTTTTTTGAAATCTGACTTGACAATTTTCTTAATTAGAAAGGTATAATTAATTTTTCAAACACCAACATTAAGCTTGCTCTGCGAAGAAGCAAAATATTATTAAGATATTTCATCACTAATGTGACTTTAGTTAGCATTTTCCTGACAGTTTTTGCTTCTAGTTGCTTCCTGTTCAGTATGGCCACAGCACAAATGATGAATTGCTCTTTTATAAAACAGATCCTGTTCCCACCAGGAAACATTTTAAATAATGTTTTCCCACATTAATTTTCTTTTATTTTTCAATCTGAATAGCACTGTTCCAAAATATTTTTAAAGAGACAATTAATGAGATGAGATCAGCTGTTAAAGCCACCAACAAGTACCAGTAAGGAAATAGACCAATTCAGATGCAATTAATGAGTAATGTCATGGCCATAATGAACACAGAAAATAGAATTTGAATCTCCAAGGAGGATGCTTCTAGTTAAAGCTACAAGAGACATTTACTGAACAGGACTTACTTTAAGCTCTCCATAAACACTATAAATAATCTCTACCATGCTTAGCAAAGTAGAAAGCTGTAGAAAAAGAGGAAGACCACATTCCAGATGGATAGACTCAATCAAAGAACCACAGCCCAGAGTCTGCAAGACCTGAGCAGGATAATACATGATAGGAAGACCTGGAGGTTTCTCATTCATAGGGTTACCATAAGTCGAATTTGACTTGAAGGCAGTTAAGAATAAATCATGAGGATGAGCCTTGTTGGATGATACAATATTATATTAAGTACTAAAAAGGAGCTCTTTTTTTTACTTTCAGCAAACTGCAGAAAAACAATGCCTCAGCACTATTAAAGAGCTCCAGTAAGGAAGAAACTTGTAAGTGAAAACAAACAAACACGTAAACAAAACCCAAGCATATTTCATTGAAGAATAAAACTTGCACTGATTTCAAAGATGGTGTCAGGATTTCACCTACCAGTACTTTTTGCAAATTCCAGTTCACAATCAGCACACCTGTAACCTTGCATTGTAAGGGTCAGACCAGATTGCCATCTGCCCCAGGATGCCTCCTTTTAACTATGTATTAAGAAGCCGTGCCCTCCCTCTAGTCCATCTGCCTTGGTCCAGGCCCAAGAGGGAGAGTAGAACCACTGGACCTCATCCCCCTTCCCACCACCTTTCGCTTCTCCTTTTGTGTTGTATCTTTTTAGATTCTAAGCCTGAGGACATGGATCCGTCTAATTATAAGATTGTATGTACAGCACTGTGTAAATTTACAGCGCTATATAAATAAAGGTTTATAATAATAATAATATGGTTAAAGTTGATGCACCTTTCCCAAGTGCAATTTCCAGTTCTGCCATACTTTTCAAATGCTTGGTAGAAAAGGAAAAAAAACCTGTTAACTGTCTAATTTCAAGGGACAAATATGAGGTCTACCAATATACAGTACAAAGTACTTCTTCCCATAACATTCCAGAAAAGAAGCTACAATGGCTAAAGATTAAAATCAAGCTAACAAGGCCTCCCATTCTCATGTCATCTGTATCTCCCAAATACTGAAAAAGAGCCCACTGTATAGTATGTTAGTATGGTTTTCCAACGATGGTGGTGAGGTACATGCAATAATATAACGTTAATAGTAGTTTGTAGAGTTACCAGACTGAAAACTTTAATGTTTGTGTTAAAGAAGGATTTCAGCAGGTGTGATTGTCATATCATCAGGTAAGAAGGAACACACGCTGAACCTCCCTCTTCTGCACAACCATTAAAGGTACAGGAGCCCTCTTCAGCTTTTACTCTGACAAACCTAGGTAGTTGTGGTCCGTTTCCAAGTCTAACATTGGAACCAAGGGTGAGTATCCAGTATAGTAGTTTGAGGGTTGGACTAAGACTGTGGACATCGGGGATCAATTCCCCACTTGAGCATATTAAAAAAAAAAAAACACACACACACACACCTTGAGCTACCTTGGACAAGTCACACTCTCAGCCTCAGAGGGTGGCTATGGCAAGCCTCCACTAAAGAAATTTGCCAAGAAAACCCTAGGGTCACCATAAGTCAAAAACACAACAAGAGAATTTGGGGAGCCAGTGTGGCATAGTCATTTGAGTGTTGGACTACAACTTTGGAGGCCAGGATTTAATTTCCAGCTTGGCCACGAAACCCACTAGGTGACCTTGGGCAACTCACATGCTCTCACAGCCTCAGAGAAAGGCAATGACAAACCTCCTCTGAACAAATCTTGCCAAGAAAACCCAATGACAGGGTTTAGGGTCTTAGGATAGCCTTAGGATCGCTATAAGTTGGAAATGACTTGAAGGCACACAACATACACAAGGGCAAGTATCCAATAAAAGTAATACACACTTACTGAGCCTCTTAATGAGAAAAAAAAGCATTTGGGGAAACACCATTGTAGTTGGGATGGCAAGTTAAAGCTCAATCTGTCACAGGCCAGCTCTGCAGCCACCCTTGACAAAATGGAAACCAAAAGTTCAAACAGAAGCCTGTACATGCAACCGGCATCACTTCCTGCAGTAAACTCTATGAAGCTAAAAATAGATGTGGATTCTTCTAACAATAAATTGGTACTAATGCTGTGGCACTCAGTTGTGAACAGCAGCAGGCAGCTGTCAAAAAAAAACAACAAAAAAAACCTGCACCTGAAGCACCCAGCTGTGCAGCCACAGATCTATGGAAAGAGACTTCTCAAAACACATGGTGGTGATGATGCTGGACTAATAAAAGTGTGAAAACATTCTGAATGAATCAGTAATCTGTAAACAATCCAAAAGTGAAAGAATGACTCTTGATACTTTGCACTGAATGTTCAGAATAAAGGAAATCCTGGGTAATCTGTCAGAAATAGCAAAACTAGCTGTAAAATGAAGGCTATGTATTAAACAAAGAAGAAAGAAAACAAAATAACAGGGCATGGCAATCAATAAATAAACCAGAAATAGAATGTAATTAAAAATGCCTTTTTGGTTGACCCAATATAGGAGTACTGTGTAGTGGTTTGACCACTCAGCTGCCATGTCTCCTTGGAGGCCCCCAGGTGGAGTATGGTGTAGTGGTTTGACCACTCAGGAAGCCACAGAAACAAACTGGGTGACTCTGGGTATGTCACACACTCAGCCTCAGAGGGAGGCAAAGGCAAAACCTCTCTGAACAAATGACAGTTTCGCCTTAGGGTCACCATAAGTCAGAAGCAATGTGAAGGCGCACAACAAAAACAATATAGGTATCACCTAAATATAGAATTTGTAATTTTTCTTATGGCCCACACAGCTACCTCTGTTTTTTGTAATAAAATAGTCAGCTATCACATCCAGGCTCATTATTTCTCTGAAACTAATCCAACACCAAGATGTTCATTTTGATAGTGCTCAGGTGTCAATGTAGATATGGGACTAAGTGCAGTGGAATCAGTCCTCAGCTGAGGAAGAGATGTGCGCTGGACCAAAGGAGAAAGGAACCAGTGATGGTGAGCTATGGAGAGGAGAAGAACAGGAATGGAGAGCAAAGACAGAAAAAGAGGGGAAGCAGGTGAAGGGAGGGAGGGAAGGAAAAACAGAGTGAAAAAGAAAAAAGCACAAACAAATGAGGCTTTGTTTAGAAATCGGCAAAGGAGAGAGGATTTTTATAAATAACACAAATGCCTGAGAAATTTGTTTGCTTTCACCAGGTGTTATAATTTCATTTACAACACTCTAAAAATAGCCCCAATCCACCCAGCCGCTTTGGTCTCCTGCTTCTGAAGCAATCTCCCTGAGAATTTGTGTCTCTCTCTCTGCTGCTTCCACTTCAGCTCTCTCACTCTGGCTTCTGTGCTTTTATTGCTAAGATTTCATACAAATCTAGCCTGAGAGCCCCCACAAAATTAACCTGCCACCCTCCAAGATAGGGGAAAGCCCTGTGGCTGCCACCCTTCTATCCAAGACCCACACAATTCTGTAGTGGCCCAGGTCATATCAGTTTTGCTTCTGTGTCCTTTTAAGGGAATAGAAAGTTCAGGAAAGCAGCAAAGCAACACGCACAGCTCCTTTTCCGCCATACAGAGTGCAGGCAAAGCACTTTCTGGGATGGATCGTTCTCTGGACAAACAAGACTTCAAACCTAAAAGCCTGAAGGAGCTGACAGGGGAGCTTTTCTCCAAGTCTAATTCCAGTAGAAGGTTAACATTCCTGGGGTAAAAGATTTTACATTCACACTCTCAAGTCAGCAGCTCCCCCACCCCAGCCAGGACTCCAGGTTCAAGATGTGGGGTGGGTGGGTGAATAAATAAACATGATGGCTTTATCCTATCTTGTTGCTGAGACTCACTGTAGCATATCAAGCAACCAGTGTTGGGATCGCCTAGAGTTACCTGCCTGCCACAAAATTAATGTTAATTCAATACCCTTGCTTCCACCACAAATGTGACCATTATCCATGCCTTCAGTTGGCAACAAAGGACTTCCGTTTGTAAGACTGGGTCCAATGGAAGTATCCACTGTGCAAACACCTTATCCATACCACCCACCCCATCCCCCATATCCTGGAATTAGGAAGGTTGTTCACAAGGCATGAAGTTATCTGTAGTTCAATACAATTACATGAGTTGGAATTAGCTGTCCTGTGTCCTATGCAACAGGCTCGCAACTGCCACATTCAACAGTTGCTCAAGATCCTGCCTTCAAAAACATGGTTTCTGAGCACAGTGACAGTGCCCAGCTCTTAATTCTCTGAAGGGTGTATGTAAATTCAAAAACATTTCAATATCCACTAGATTTTTTTTTTAGGAGCAGCAACCATGCTACACATCCTGTTTCATGTTTCCTCTGGAGAGCATTCCAGGGCCGAAAAGCTGCCTTCCCCATCATCCAACATGGAGGAGTCGTTTTTCAAGTTGGCTTGCAGAACTTCAGACTCGATCTCCTCCTGCTCTTCCTCTTCCTGCTCCTGAAGGGCCTGGAGTCGTTCCCCCCGGGCCTCCATGAACTCCTGTGCCCCCTCACCCACCACCACCACACTGTCGGACACGTTCGGTGGGCCTTCCACCGGGTTGTGGTCATAGGAGAAGAGCTTAAGCCTCTGCAGGTGACTCAAGTCAGGAAATTCTGTCAGCTTGTTGCGGTCAAGGTCGAGGATGTGAAGCTGGGTCATGCGCAACAAGGGCTTTGGGAATTCCTCAAAGCGGTTCCCATACAGCCAGAGTCCCCGGAGTCCCCTCATGCGCGGCAGGCCGTTGGGCAGAGTTTTGATCCGGTTGTCCCCCATCTGCAGGGACTGTAGGCCGGGCATCTGGAGCAGGACCCGGGGAAAGTGGTACAGGTAGTTGCTCTCTATCCACAAACAACGCAACGCCTTGAGCTGGCAGAAATCCGCGGGGAGCCCGAAGAGGCGGTTGCTGCCCAGGTAGAGGCGGGTCAGGTGGGGCAGGCGGCACAACGCCTCGGGCACTTCCTCCAGCTTGTTAAAGTCCAGGGCCAGGATGCGCAGCTCCTGGAGGCCCTCGATCTCTTCGGGCAGCTCCGTGATGCCCGTGCCGCTGATGTAGAGCTTCTGCAGGGCGCTCAGGGCGCACACCGGGATGGGCAGCTTCTTCAGGTAGCGCCCAGAGAGCTCCAGCATCTGGTCCCCGCCGCTCAGCTGCTCTTCCGCCGCCGAAGGCAGCCTCTCCTCCCGGCCCGAGGACCCGCCACTGCCCATCCTCATAGCCAAGGGAGGCCGCCGGCAGGACGAGGGCCGCCTCCGCCTCTGCCTCCGCCTGGGGGGCTCCAAGAAGACATGGCTGCCTCGACCCTTGGCCTTCTGGGCTCAGGAGGAGGAGGACTAGGAGGGCTTTGGGGGGGCTCCCTCCCTCCAAAGGCAGCTTGGCTTCCAGGAGAAGGAGGGTGGGAGAGGAAGGGACAGACCAGGCCTGGGTTCAAGGCTCCAGGGCTATACCTTGCCTGCCCCACTCCCTGCCTCCCTGCCACCCCTCCACTTCCAAGGAGAAGGCACCCCCCCCCCCTTTTCCAGGCTTCTTATCCGTATTCTTCTTCTATTCTTCCACAGCAGGGAACCCTCAGGGCTGCCTCAGGCTCTCCAGGAGGGTCTAGAGGAAGAGGGGCACCTCCTGCTCCTTGAAGCTCCAGGAGAGCTCTGAACTGGTCTCCCACTCACACACTGTCATCACACTCACACACAAGACGAGCCGGGCGCCTAGCGACTCGTCGCCATGGCAACCCCCACGCGGGGAAGCGCCCGCCTATAGGAGAGCTAGGAGGGTTGGAAGGGGCGGGGAAGGGGCGGGGCGAGGCGGAGGGAGGGGGCGGGGCTTCTTTCGCTTCCCCTCCCCTCTTCCCTCGACACGCCCCCTTTCCCCCCCCCCCCTCAGAGTAGAGAGACTAGTGACTGGGAGCCGTTAGGGGCGTGGCCTCCTGTGGTGGTGTTGGTGTTTGAATGTCGTGTGCAAAAGTGGCCGTTATTTATATAGAAAAGTTAAAAACACTCACAGAAATAATAAATTATATATATATATCACACACATATATATAAAATCTTGTTTGGTTTATTTAGACATTTATATATTACACCTTGGTTGCATTCACATTGGAGAGATAACCCAGTTTGGGACCACTTTAACTCTTTGTGTGGCTCAAGGGTATGGAATTCTGGGAGTTGGAGTTTGTTGTGGCCCCCCCCACAACATACTCCCAACTCCCAGAATTCCATATCCTTGAGCCACACAAAGAGTTAAAGTGGTCCCAAACTGGGTTATCTCTCCAATGTGGATGCAGCCATACTGTATTTTATTATAACATCCAAACAATGGCACTTTTTAAAACTGGGCCAACCAAAGTGCCCCGTGACATGTTGCAAGCTTTCCAAGTCACACAGCTTTCTTCTTCATCAGCCAAACAGGAGAAATGGAAGATGTTAGGCATAGGGCCTGCATCTTCTGTTTCTGGTCTTAGTTCAGAGGGTACTAGGGAGGAGGGCTATATTTTAGGCTAGCACACTTGCCCACTTCTTTTGGCCCTGTGGTCACACTGGTAGATTTTCAAATTTGGAGGGAAATTTTAATGTCCATTTGCCATTCAAAAAAGATGTTTCCTTAGAATCCATCATGTCTCCTTCCCTTTCTGAAGCCACAGGTTCCAATGTAGGTTAGAGAACGCTGAATTTCTCAAGAAGTCTTCATGTTTTGCATCAGGGAAACTTTAGGTGGCCTAGGGGTAAATCATGCCGATCAGTGCCAACATTAGAAAGATTGTTTTTTGTGGTTTTTTTGGGCTATGTGGCCATGTTCTAGAAGAGTTTATTCCTGACGTTTCACCGGCGTTTCTGAAGATGCCAGCCACAGATGCTGGTGAAACATCAGGAATAAACTCTTCCAGAACATGGCCATATAGCCCAAAAAAACCACAAAAAACTATGGATGGCAGCCATGAAAGACTTCAATTTCACATTAGAAAGACTGTTTTACGAGAAGTTTCAGGTGGCAAGGTCCCAGTGCACTGCCTTTCTCTTTAAAATTCCCCTCTGGGACAGCTAAAATGTGGTATCTTGATATCCAAAAAAAATGTATTTTATTATGCTTTTTGTTGTGTGCTTTCAAGTCATCTCTGACTTAAGGCAACCCTAAGGTGAACCAATCATGGGATTTTAATAGATTTTGGACTTCAGCTCCCAGAAGCATCAGCTATGTTGGCCAATAGTGTAGGATTCTGGGAGCTGAAGTCCAAAATCCTTTAAAGGGCATAGATTGGGGACCACTGGAAGGAACACATTTGCTGTCTTTTCTCCCTTCAAGATACCAATGCTCCTGAGCCCTGGGCAAAGTCTTGGTTGCTTCTTTATTTCCAGTAAGGACAGGCTGCCAAGTAGACATATTTCTCAAAGGGGAACAGCAAAAATTGGCTGTGACTCAATGGGCCTCTTAGTCATGCTCAAATTGGAATACATTTTGGAATTCCTCCTGGACAGAAGGTTGATGTAGGACACTCTGGAAAAGGAGGACGCTTGGTCACCATGCACAACAAACCAGAGAGAGCTACTGATGTCCCAGCTGGGCCACTTATACCCAGGCTCACCCACCATTCCTCTTCCCCTAGTTAGGGGCTTCCTTCTTCTCCCACCTTATCCCAACTCACAACCCCACACAAAGATTTCTATCCCACCTTTCCTCTAGTGAGCTCAAGCAGGCACAAGCCCCAGTTTCAGTTTCAGTTTGAGCCCCTCTGAGTCTCAATTTTGGAGGGAAAGCAGGATATAAATAATAACAACAATAACAACAAGGCTGCAAGATAGTGTGAGTTAGTGTTATTGGGGACAGGAACCTGGATCCCCCAAGTCTCAATCTAACACACATCTTGGGAAAGGATATTGTGCATAGCCTCCAGATACTGTTCAACTGCAGTTTCCACTTTAGGCAACATGGCCAAAAGTAAGGTCTCCCTTCTTGGAGGTCTTTAAGCAGAGGCTGGATGGCCATCTGTTGGGGATGCTTTGATTGGGAGTTCCTGGCAGGGGGTTGGACTGGATGGCCCTTGGGGTCTCTTCCAACTCTGTGATTCTATGGAGTTTATCACACAAAGTATAATTCAATGGCAATCTGAATGCAATCATGGGGTTTCGCGTGATTGCGTGAAAGCTGATCACACACATTTTCGGGCAAAGGGAAGTCCTTCTGAAAGCAATCATGGGGTTTCGCGTGATTGCGTGAGAAACTATCACATGCAATTTCGGGCACTGGGAGGCAATTTCAGGCAGTTCTGAACACAATGCAGTGTCAATACGCAATCATGTAAATTCGCTGAACTAGCGAATTTACTCAATTCCAAAATGGCCTCACTTCCATTTCTTTCGAAATGGAGAGGAATTCCTCCTGTGTGATAAACTCCTATCATTCTATAAGGTTCCCCTAGGAGTATCCAGGTACTAGGCCAAGTTTTTTCATTGGTCAAAACCACATGGCCTTTTGCTGTTTTTAAGAAGGCAGTACTGTTCCAAAATCTGAAAGATATCCATCAAACGGTGATCTAGCTACACAGGAATAAGCTTACTATTTATATGGAGCAGGACTTCATTTGAATTAGATGTTCAGACATAAGGGTCCTCTCCTATAAGTTGCTTGGCTGTCCATATACTAACTGTCTGTTACTGGGAACTGTAATTTCTTCCAATGGCAATAACTAGAAATGCTGAGGAAAATCCCACAAGACTGTGCTTTTCTCCAAAGAGCATGTTGCTGTTAACTGCCCTTGAGTTGACTTTGACTCATGGCAACCTTGTGGATAAGCCATCTCCAAGACTCCATGTCCTCAACCTCTCTGCTGAAATCCTCCAGGCCCAGGCCCAGGCTCATGTCCTCCCTGAGAAAGTCTAGCCATCTGGCATGGGGTCTTCCTCTCTTTCTACTGCCTTCCACCTTTCCTAGCATCATTGACTTTTCTAGATCAATTTTTTGTCATGGTGTGAACAATTTGGTCCTCTTGGCTTCCAGAGACCATTCAAGCTCAATCTGGTCTGAGACCCATTTGTTCCCCATTTTGGCCAGCCACAGTATCCGCAGCGCTCTTCTCCAGCACCACATCTCAAATGAGTTGATTTTCTTTATATCACCTTCCTTCACTGTACAGCTCTAACATCTATACATGGTGATGGATAATACAATGGACTGGACAATTCTAACTAGTGTTCAGTTGTATATCTTTCATGGCTGCCCTTTCCATTCACCAACATTTAATAATATGGGGCATGATCATCCGTGTTTCTGACTCTTGTCCTGAGGTTGTGGCACTCCCACTTCTCTAAGGGGGATGCAGCCCACACCAGGTGACATCCCAGAAAATGGGTGATACTGCTTGGGCTCTCCTACCATGTCCCTCCCGGCTTCGCTGCAGCGACAGAGGTCTCCATGAGGAGATCTTCACCATGGAAGCAAAGGAGAGCGCCAAGCATGCCCTTTTGGCTGCTGCCCCCCTCCAGCAGCCCCTCTTGCATTGGGTGACACCAGGGATGGGGCTTCTGCCACTGCCATGTTTTATCTATCTGCAAGGAGGCCCAGATCGGAATCCCCACAGATCCACTATACTGCTGTGAAAGTAGTTCTTGGAGTGCTTAAACAGCTTGTGAGAAAAACAAATCTATTGAAACATCATTGTAATACAACAGCCTTCACAGGGCCATGTGAAGAAGTATTATGCTGGAAGCCAGTGTATCCAAGAAGCAGAGCTCTGGAAGTGGTTGAGGCATGAACCACACAGTCAGGCATGAGTATCTCATGAAATGTATGTCCCTGGCGTCTGGTTACACCATAATTATGTTCACCATAAAATCTAAAAAACAAAAACAAAACAGTAGTTTACTCACTGGATTGTTAAAGCACAAGCCCAGTAGACTGCCTCCACTACCACTACTGTGTTCTGGAAAACCTTGCTGTGACTCTAATGCTAGTCTACAAGCACTCAGCCTACTGTGACACAGTAGATGCAAGCAATAGTCCAGCTTCATATCCATATCTCTCACTCTATGGCTGGGAAAGCACAAATCAGCAGTTGATGCTCTATAGGTAGTTGGCAACTGCCTAATATGCATGAATATATGGATAAATGAATAGTTAAACAGCTGAGGAGCATACACACTTGGCAGTTGAAGTAAACAGTGTTCTTTGACATCCTGATCCAGCTACCACAGAAATTGCCAATTATGTCTCCATTGACTTTGTTGGCATGTGGACCAGACTCTCAGAATTCTATGCAGAGAAAAAAAGAGCATGGAGAGAGAGAGAACTTAACACAGTCAGTTCAAGCCATCATGATCCCAGAAGCAATCACCATGTACAGCCCTTGGTAAATGAGCTATTTTGGTCCCAACACCCCCTCAGTCATATATCGATCATCATGAGTGACACTCTGAATTAATTTCACCCCAGATGGTTGTAAAGGTGATGGGATTCTTTTTCTTTTCTTTTTTTCAGAGCTGTGCTCAGGCTCCTTTGTCTTCTGTTGAGTCAGTTCAGTTGTCAGCTGGTTTCACAGATTTAATCCACACCCATTTATGCTTTTTGAGCTTTAGTGCTGCATCCAATAAGGATAATCACGAAACAGTAGCCCACTTTTCAGGTAACCACCTTCATCACCCAGTAGATACGTAGACATGTACAAATGTAGAAGGCACACCTCCATATCCACCCACAAGCATGTAGAACAAAAATACAATTTGGGACAAGAACCCCTCCTCACTCACCTCGCTCAATAACATCATAACATGCTTATCTTCAGAAAATGCAGCTAATCCATCTGGGGAAATACAAACACAGATATTCAGTAGGAGGGAGAAAGCAGAAAGAGAGGCTCAGACAGCAAATTAGATATGCAAGAACAGCATGGTAGAGAGTCTAATTCTGCAGAGTGTACACAAAAAAAGAAATGCTAAGATCTGGAAGAGCGAAATTATTATCCTTGTCTACACAGGTCCAGTAAAAACCCTCTTGAAACAGACTCTCACATGGATGCGAATAAATTAGGAGATAGTAGTGAGAGCAACTCATTCCCAAGTGAATAGCAGGAAGAAACGGTGGACGAGGTGGACTTAAGGCAGTCAACACCATATAGCTTCAAACATGGTGTTAAATAATAACAATCTCAGCATTTCAACACAGTCTTTAAAAAGGATGAAGCAAGATTTGGGGAGGGGGGAAAGACTCATAATAAAGGATCACTTTAATGGTCCCCCAAATCATTAAAATAATGCATATATTTGTTAGCAAGTGTTGAACAGTACTCAAAATTGGAAAAGGATGATTTTCAAATGGAAGTGCTTTCTTTTTCTTCCTATAAAGTATATTTAAGCTTTTAAACTGTTGCAGTTGTTAATTGCCTTCAAGTCAGCCCAACTCATAGCAACCCTGTGGATGAGACATCCAAGCCCCCTGTCCTCCACTGCACTGCTCACGTCCTGAAAATTCAGGCCCCTGACCTCCATAATTGAATGTATCCATTTGGCATGTGGTCTTCCTCTCTTTCTACTGCCTTCTACCTTCCCCAGCATCATTGTCTTTTCCAGTGAGTCATGCCTTCTCATGATGTGGCCAAAGTACAACAGCCTCAATTTCATCATCCTGGCTTCCATTGAGAGTTAAGGCTTGATCTGTTCTAGAACCCATTTATTTAATTTTTTGCTGGTCCATGGTATCCTCAGCATTGTCCTCCAGCACCACATCTCAAATGAGTTGATTTGCTTCCTAACAGCTTTCTTCTTTGTCCAGCTCTAACATCCATACATGGTGATGGGGAATACAATGGACTGGACAGTTCTAACTTTAGTGTTCAGTTGTGTATCTTTACACTTTAGCATCTTGTCTAGTTCTTTCATGGCCTACCTTCTCATTCCTAGCTTATTTCTTGACTTCAGCCTCCATTCTTATCAATGTTTGATCCAAAGTACAGGAACTCTTAACTATTTGATTTCCTCATTGTCTAGATTGAATTTACAAGAATCATCCATAGTCATTATTTTTGTTTTCTTTATTTTCAACAGTAAGCCCAACCTCTGCACTTTCTTCTTTGATCTTCCTTAGTAATTGTTCCAAGTCTGTGATGTTTTCCTCTAGTAGTATGGGATGTTTATTGATCTTTTCCAGTATGTTGGCCACTGTTTTGTTTTCATATGTGTTGGCACATTTGCATTGTATCCTTTGACTGCTTTCACTACATCTTTCCTTAGTATGAAAGCCACCCCATTTCTTCATTTTCTGTTTAGAGCGCTGTATAGTTGTCTGAGTAAAAATGCCCCACTCCTGTTAATTTTAGCTTGCTCACCCCCAGTATTGCTATGTTTATACATTCCATTTCATTTTTTATTATGTCTAGCTTTAATGCTTTTCACATTCCACATTCCTATGTGTACTGCTGCTTTGAACAGTGTTTTCATTGTTGAGTATGTCTGCTTCCAAGTTCTTTATTGCCTTTGTTCAACTCTCTATTTCTATCTCTCTGGTCTGTGTTCTGATCCTACTTTCCATTTTGCTTGTGTCTTTCTCTTCACAGAGTTTTCCTGGTGAGAGGTTTTTGCAAGGAGGCTCATCTGTACTTCCCTTCATGCAGTGTTAATATGTGTGAGCTATGATGCCAGTGCTGTTCTTTCTGTGAGATCCTACATCAGAGTCATCCACTGCTACTGCTACTGCTGCTGCCTAGTAGGTGTTCGTCCCTATATTCCATGCATTCTGTTGCTCTGGACTAATTTGTTTCCCTATCCAGCCTATCCTGCTCAAACTTTTCTTCTTTTCCCTCCAACCCTTCCCTCCATCTTATCTCCCCCCTTCAAGTCCTGTAAAGTTACCACTATTCTGTTTGTCCTCATGACTTTCTCACTTGATTCAACCTTATGTCTCCCCCATTCTTAGTTTTTCTCTTGCCCCACCTTGGGTGATGGTGTTTACAGTGGCAGTGATAGTGGCACCAATGATCTTGCCCTGGCCATCCTTTCTTCCCACCAGACATGATGTCTCTGTTGGATATCCTGGCAGCTGGCCTTCCTGCCAGTCAGCTGCAGAGTGGCAAGCAGGGGCTGTGAATCTGCATCTGCTGGCCTCCCTGCTAGCCCTCAGCCCTTCCACGACCTTCTGGCCACTCTGGTGGTCAGCAGCAATAGAAGAGATGGGTCTCCTTCAGCAGGTCTGGCCTTCAGCTGTTCTGTGGCCTTCTAGCAGAGCGGCATGAGGGGCAGTGGATTTCTGGTGGCAGGTCTCCTTCAGACAGCCTCCCTGTTGGCCCTCAGCCCTTCCACAGCCTGTTTACCCTGGGCTCTGGGACCTGGTTCACAGGCGGGAGCAGCAGGATCCAAGACCCTGACCAGAACACCCATAAGCAAGAGGAGCCCCATGCTCAGGGTCCTTTGTGTGCAACCAGCCCCATGATGTGCATCCACTGGACGATTATTGCTCCACTTTGAGCCACAGTTTCCATACAGTTTTATATTGTATATACACTGATACACTGAAAAAGGCATTGCTATTGCCCCATCTTTGAATCAATCATATTGACTAGCTGACTATTACAGCAGCAAACAACAATGCATTCCATGTTGCAAATAAATTCAAAAGAAATTGTAAGACAGCAAAGTAGGATTTGCTGGATAAAATGTTAGGGATTTTCAGTTTGAATACATCAGGTATTTTATCACATTCCAAGGCACAATGGAAAACTGATTGGGTGCCAGATAACATTACACTGAACATGAAGCTGCTGTGTGTGGTACTGAGAAGTATTTTTCCAGTGTCAGAGCAACCTGCGCCACCAGCTCATGAAACATTCACTAGGAATGAAAACTCACCCAAAGAGAGAAATGTGAGAAACGGAAAATGGAAGAGAGAACACTGTAGCACCAATTATTACTGGACAGAAAACTGAGAACAAAAGCTGAGATGGTGTGCCTTGCACCTGAAAGAAAAGACACCCAGGTGTCAGTTCCATGCTGGAAAGGAGGGGGGGGCTCTAGTTTATGTAACCATACCCATGACAGGATGGTAAGGGCATATAAGGGTCTTTGCTATACAGGATTAGAACAGCCATGAAATAATGAGAGGATACAGGGAATTCCAGCTCAGCATGCATCTCCTGCTAGTTCACACCACACAATGTTCTTCCAACTGTGTGAATATTTATTGAATGAAATCAGCAGGAACCTAATGACTATGTAAGCTGGTGAATTGATATGTGCATGTGTTGTTGTTGTGTGCTTTCAAGTCATTGAAGGCACATGGTCACGCTAAATCAAGCCTGGGGGTGGCATGTGTGTTTTTTTCCAGAGGGGAGTTGCCATTGCATTCCTATTAGGCTGAGAGAGTGTAACTTGCCCAACGTCACCCAGTGGGTTTTCATGGCCATGCTGGGATTTGAACCTTGGGCTCCAAAGTCATAGTCCAATGCTGAAACCACTACACCATGCTGACTCTTGCACAACTCACCTTCAAGTAATCTGTCAATGTATGGTGACCCCATACATTTTGAAGGGTTTTCTTCAGCAAGCAAGGAATACTCAAAGGTGGGTTTGTCAGCTCCTTTCTCTGGATTACATCCTGCAGTACCTGGTATACCCTGGCTGACCCTGTTTAGTTCCCAAGATGAAACAGAAACTGTTGCCTTTAAGGTATTTAATATCGTAGGAAAAGATGTATATTGAAGTTTTGCTGCATGATGTTTTATCCCAACTTGGAAGGTTACAAGGAATTTTGTGTGTGTGTGTAACAGAGAAAGAGAAAGAGAGTAACTCATACTGAGTTCACAAAGATAAAAAAATGTCTTGTAGCCACCACTAAATACCTGTATATTGAAAATATAATTCATAATACATCCAACATCTGGCATATAACATTACACTGTGGCCATTGTACCCCTTTTCTGCTTGATTTAGAATCATAGAATAGAATCATAGAATCATAGTGTTGGGAGAGACCACAAGGGCCATGCAGTCCAACACCCTGCCATGCAGGAACTCACAATCAAAGTATCCCCGACAGAGGCCATCTAGCCCCTGTTTAAAGACCTCCAAAGAAGGAGACTCCACCACACTCTGAGGGAGTGTGTTTCACTGTTGAACAGCTCTCACTGTCAGGAAGTTCCTCCTAATGTTGAGGTGGAATCTCTTTTCCTGTAGTTTGTATCCATTGCTCCATGTCCTATTCTTTGGACCAGCAGAAAACAAGCTTGCTGCATCCTCAATATGACACCCCTTCAAATACCTGAACCGGGCTGTCATATCACCTCTTAACTGTCTCTTCTCCAGGCTAAACATTCCCAGCTCCCTAAGTTTTTCCTTTTAGAGCATGGTTTCCAGACCCTTCACCCTCCTTTGTCACCCTCCTTTGGACACGCTCTAGCTTTTCAACATCCTTTTTGAACTGTGGTGACCAGAACTAGACACAATATTCCAGGTGAGGCCTGACTAAAGCAGAATAGAGCGGCACTATTACTTCCCTTGATCTAGACACTATGCTTTTATTGATGTAGCCAAAAATTGCATTGGCCTTTTTAGCTGCTGAATCGTACTGTTGACTCATATTCAACTTATGGTCTACTAGATTCCTAGATCTTTTCATATGTAGTTTCATTCAGCCAGGTGTCCCCCATCCTATATCTGTGTGTTTCATTTTTCCGCCCTAAGTGCAGAACCTTTCATTTCTCACCTATCACTACAGGACTTGGGAGGGGAATGTATCCTTCGAGCCTGTGCAATGGATTTTTCTGCAGATAGTGGACGTCCTGAGCGTCGTTCTGCTCTAATAGCCCATGAACTATCACGACTTAATATTGACATTGCTGCTCTCAGTGAAGTTCGTCTCCATGAGGAAGGCAGCCTTAAAGATCACAATGCTGGCTATACAATCTACTGGTCTGGCAAACCAAAAACTGAAGAACATCTTTCAGGAGTAGGCTTTATGATTAAAAACTCCATTGCCTCCAAACTCAAAACCTTGCCAACAGATCACTCTGATCTAGACATATCAGCAAGGTATGTTTTAATTTCTTGATAACAATACACCTTTGACATAAAACATGATAGATGTGACATAGCAGCACTATCAATGGTGTTCCCTCTTTGGCCTGTGGGATATCAGCCTGAAGCTCAAAGTTGCTGCACTCCAGTTCAGAACAGAGACTGCAAAGACAGAATGATTAAATCAGTTAGGAAGGGAAGGTGGCTGTTGTTGCTATTTCTATCCTACCCTTTTCCCAGATCAGGATTCAAAGTGGCTTACAACAATGAAAAAAGACATTGTTAAAAATCAACAAGATACAAAAGTTTTTTTAAAAAAGTTTAAACTGGAAAAAAAAGATCAGGTTAAAACATACATCATTAAACACACATGCACACACACACACCAGTGCATCAATTAGCAATATCCAGTGTAGGGAGTTCAAGAGCCTGAGGGCAGCTACTGAAAAAGCCCTCTCTTGCGTTCCCTATCAGATGTATTTGTGTGGGTGGTGAGGCAGAGAGAATAGCCTCCCCAGCATATCTCAAAGCACAGGGTGGTTCATAAGGGAGAGTGCAGACCTTCAAATAACCTGAACCATAACCAGCACTTTTAATTGCACCCAGAAACAGACCAGCAACCAGTAGAGCTGTTGCAACAACTAAGTTGTGTGATCCCCGTAGCCAGCCCCAGTTATCCATCTGGCTGCAGTTCTTTCGACCAGCTGTACTTTATGAACACTACATGTTGAGCACCCATGTTGAGCACACTACAGTAATTCAACTGGGATGTAACTAAGGCATGTGTCACCAAGGCCAGATCTGACATCTCAAGAAATGGGTGCACCTAGTGCACAAGCGTTAACTTTGCAAATGCACTCCTAGCCATCATTGAAACCTGGGCTTCCAGGCTTGGAGATGAATCCAGGAATGGACCCAAGTTGCAAATCTGTGTCTTCAATACAGGCTGAATCCCTATTTCCTGATCTGCCTTCCAACTGACCAGGAACATCTCTGTCTTGTCTGGATTAAATTTCAGTTTGTTTGCCCTCAAGTTCTCCATTACTGATAACAGCACCAGTTTAGGGCCAAAACAGCTTGCTTGACTTGTGGTGGAAAGGAATAAAGGAGATAGGTGTCATCCGCGTACTGATGGCACCAAACTCAAAAATCTTGGACAACCATTCCCCACAGTTTCATGTACACATTAAATAGCATGGGGAACAGAACCATGAAGACATTCACTTGCCAAGGGATCAAACAGGAGTCCTCCAGCACCAGTTTACAGGAATGAATGAACCAACTGTAAAACAGTGCCCTGAAGTTCTAAACCAGCAAGGTGATCCAGGAGAATACCATGACTGATGACACTGAAAGCTGATGAGACATCCAGCAGAATCAACAGGGACACAATCCCCATTTAGCTCCCAGTGTAGGTAATCCACCAAGGCAACGAAAGCCATCTCTGTCCCACAATCAGGCATGAAATCAGATTGAAATGGATCTAAATAATCTGTTTCATCCACAAAACCCTGAAGCTGAGAGGGAAAATGTTAAGAAACAGGGAGGATTGTATACAAGTGAAATGTCCCACTTACCTTCCTCTAAAACATTAACTCATGGCAAATTCTAGAGAAAGAACTTTGCTGGCCCTACTGACATTTGCTTTAAAGAGGAAGAGGAAAAAATGGAGGGTTTTTTATGCATTCTTGGAATAGGAAATTGGGAATAGGATTAGACTTGATAAACCCTAAACCCCAGTTACAAAATAGTTGCTGGATCCAACAAAAAGTAGTACACAATACCACAAGCAGATAGATACACTGTCATGCTTAGCATGGCTATACTATTGTCCAAAGAAAAAAATGTATCATGTCCCCTTACTTAATTTGGTACAGTTGTCTGATGGAGAGCTGTGAAGCGGCGGTCATGGGGAGAATCACGATAGAATGGATCTACTGTTGTGATTGTCCTGTAATTGCAGGAGAAAACATAATACAAAACAGAAGATGGAATGTCACTTGGAATGAGGAAGAAGAGTAAAGAACAGGCATTGCAAATGGCATCACAGAGCAAGAGAAAAGGAAGGACAAAGGAACAGCTGAAACAAATGCAAGAAACATTACCTGCCAACATGGGGATGAATAGTTCTCAAGGTCTCTGTGGCATTGGGATCAGTGCCTAAATCAGTGGCATGGTTGTTGGTAGCAAAACCACCTGCCTGCTGAGGCTGGATCCCTCCTCGTGTCCAGCCTTCTCTGTCCACACCCTTTGGAATGTTTTCATAAAACCTGTTAAAAGGGAGAGATCTATTATGACATGCTAACTAAAACTACATACTGCCTCCTCTTCCTCAAGCAAAACAGGTGTAGGTATAAAGTTTCTACTGGGTACCACATACCCAAGGCCCTGCAAACATTTTAAGACTGGTATAAAACCCCATGAAATACATGGGGTTGCCATTAGTCAATAGATGACTAGAAGGTACACATACACATACTGTACAATGTTTTTATACATACAATCTACTCATGAACCAGCAGACCTAGCAATGATATACCCCATTGCTGCCTCAAAGCTCTTACCACCAACTCTCCAAAGCCCTTGCATAGAACAAGCTGAGGCCTACCTACACAGATGACAGAACTGTAAGTTTTTTATATAGTTGAGAAAATAAGGAAGGTCATAGCCTGGAAACATTACCATGCTAATACAGAGGGGTCAATAGGAACCAAGCAGACTCACTTGGAATTATAGCTAGTCAGGAACCTGTTGGGATGATCGGGATCATATGCTGGTGTCACATAAGGGTGGTTATTGAGGCTGAATCCTGTTGGCTCCTATATGCAAAGGACCATGAAAACAGAACTAAGGGTATAGTACCAGATGGACAGAGTAAAGAGATCTATGCATTATAAAGCTGTAATTAGACTGTAAAGCCCTGAGACCGCAGTTCATGCATACCTTGTTGCCCACATATTCCCGTCCTAGAAGACTGGTCTGTGTCTGAGGTTGCCTCTGAAGCCCTTGGAACTGAGCGTGGCTCAGGGGCCCAGATCCCTCTGCACCAGGTGGAGCTGCCTGTGGAGATTCAAGATGGTGGTTACTATGATAACGAATGAAGAAGTTGCTGTGAGAGCTGGTGAAGCACCAATGAGAGGTAGGGAGCAAGGATGACAGGAATCATGATGGAGAAGAAAATGGAAGTCAAGGTGGTGTATGGGTAAGAAACTAAGAGGGGAAAGGAGAATAATGAGCAACACAAGAAACAAACAGAAAAAATGAGAAACTTTCTTTACAGTTTCTGGCAGGGGAAGAAAAGTCTCACCAAAAGGCATGGAACAGAAGAGACAAAAAGGAAAAGAGGTAGAACAAATAAGCTATGGCAAACATAGTTGTCTGAATTGAGGAAAGAAAGAAAAACAAATGTAGTCAGGAAGAACTGTGTGGACACAGAGGACATAGAAAGAGAAGAGATGAAAACAAGCTGGAAGTATTTAATGCCTGCCAAGAGAGGAATGTCACTTACTGCAGTACCAAGGCCAAGATTATTCTGCCGACTGAATCCAGACCCCCTCTCAGAGCCTTTGGAAAGGACTGGGAGAAATTCATCACCCTGTCAGGGGGAACATAATGCAGATGGGTGGGTATAGTACACAGAAGTAGTCAGAGGTGAAATACAGGAGGTGAAAAATGGCACAAGGCAGGCAAATATATATTTATATATATCCCTTCATCTGTGCTCTTAACCCACCACTATAAATGGATTCCTTACATGGGGAAAAGAAGGTGGCGGATAATCTGTCTTCGTAATGCTGATCCCTGGCATGCTGCCCTGTGAAACAGAAGGCAGTATTGAGACCTCAAATAGACTAGGCAAAACACTTGTTACACATTAGAGCTCCTTCTAAAGGGATATCGTGGAAGGAGGCAAAAAATCATTTGTGGGAGAAATCAAGCTTGTAACACAAGGTATCTAGATAATTATATGGAGCACGGTTCCTTCAGCATTAAAAACTGCAGGGACCCATAGATTAAAACTACAGGAAAACCATGATTTGGTTCATGATTTTACCCCACCCAGAAGTGGAAGCAAAGTGAACACAAGAACCAGGGCCGGCTATTGGAAGACATAACAAGAGGGATTTCTAACAGAAGGTTGCAGTGCTTGGATTTCTAGCCAATCAACCATACCTTTTTCCAGGATATTCAGTTCCATTTTGTTCAATGTCCTCATCTCCCCTAGATTCCTCCCCCTCTGGGCATGTCTGGTTTTCCCACGTTTATTTTCACTTCTTAGGGTTTTTAACCGCTAAGGAATTCTTAAAATTGTCCTACAAACTTTTCCAAACTTAGCAAGCCCTCTATGGATAGCTCTTATGCATAGAAGATGAGAAGTTGGCTGATATCAGGTGGCACAACCACACCACCTAATATCATTGGGTCCCTGCCTGTCACGCTGGCTTGAACTTTGCAGGTTGAGTGCTCCCACCTTACCTTCTTTATAAAGAGAAAGGGAGGAGGAAAGCAAAGCCAGGCAAACTGAGCCAAGTGGCTCAGAAGCTGGCTAAGTTCTGAGGTAGGGACTTGGCCAGGTTCTAAAAGACTGACTGAGAAAGCCATGCTCACAGCCCACCACTATAAATGGATTCCTTACATGGGGAAAAGAAGATGGATTTTCTGCAGAGGAAAGGGGAGTGAAGTTGGCTCACCAGACATGGAGGTCCCTAGCTCTTACCCCATCTCCTTCCTGATGGGCCAGATATTAAGAAAGTCTGATGGAGAAACCTCCACAAAATGCTCACTGCGTTTCCAGTTCAATTACTCACTCCAATATATACAATCTAGAATAATATTCTGGGATTTTCTATTCAGGCACATGCCTCTAAATTGTCCTGCTCTGTGATGAAAAGCATACCTTTGGCAAGGACTTGGTCGCTGAGAGGTCCTGGGGAAGCTATGAGATATGAGAATGGGGTAAGCAGGGTTGCTAGGTGAAAGACAGGACAGGGTTTCTGTACCATTAATGGTGTTGCAGAAGAGGGCATATCAGCAGTTGGCTGAAACACCCTCATGGCTATCAAAGCTACAAAGGCCCTGTCCTGTTTTCACCTGGCAACTCTAGAATGTGGATATTTACAAGCCCATTTGGGAAAGACTGGACAGTTTACTCCTTGCCCTACAAAAATCCACACAGGAAAAGTTGGTGGGAAAATGTTGTGACTTTGAACCAAACTGGACTAATATTATTTTCTTCCAATTTACTCTAATAAAAAAAATACCCAGCAAGTGTGGGAGGGAAGTCAGTATGGGAATTTGATGTGTATGAAACAAATTAACCATTTGTTTCCTGCCTTTCTGTTTGCAATGGATGAAAATTCCCTTTTGGCATCAATGCCAAATGGGACCATGATGGGAACTCCCTCCCATGCCACCTCAGTAATATAGACTTTTGCTTTCTGCTCCAGTTAAACTGTAAGTGAGGAGCAAAGGGGAGGGATCACTTCTTCAAAGTCACGTGAAATTGCATTAGAGTAGTGATTCCCCATTTGATTTGGGGTTTCAGATCCCAGAAACTCAAGCCAACATGACCAATAGTAAGGAATTCTGGGAGCTGGAGTCCAAAACATCCGGGGGACCAAAGTTTGGGAACCACAATATTAGAGCAAAGGCATCACTTCTGCTTGGGCTCTACTGTGTAGCATGCTTAACATAATAATGTGGCCCTTGCCAAAAAAACAGCAGCATATACAGAGTGCACTGGGAAAAACCTGAGCTGTTATTTTGTCCAGAATGGGGTTGGTGAGGCAGCCTTCAGTGAATCCTGTCTCTTCTTTGGCTCCAATTGTTTTCTTTTGCAGGAAATCTGCATGGGGAGATTTTATTTTAAAGTAAGTTTATCTGTCCTCAGCCCACAAGGCTCCTGGAGCAGCTTATATACAATCAATAAAAACAAGACAGCCCTTGTCCTCAGGCTTATATTCTAAACAGACATGACACAAGAGGTGGAGAAAGATAGGGAGAAAAAACCATAAATAGTCTTTTAGCAGGGCTAATAGAATGGACCTTGCTTCCCATCTAATCCTGCTTTATTGCAACTTGCAGGAAGAAATGACAGAGCTGGTAGGAACTGTCAGGGAAGAAGTGATGAAGAGATGATGTTGGGAAAGGGAGCACACACACAAAAAGATGCAGAAGGCATTGGTGGCAACACAACACAGCTGAACAGTCTATAATTTGATGCAGTTGCCATCCCCTCAGTTATTTCTGGAGGGGTGGCTGGAAATATAGGACTAAAGTTATGGTGATATCCTTACTTTACCAACAATATTCCATTTACAAGCATGAAAAGTTGTTTACTGTTATAAAGACTTTCTGGAATTCAGAAGATTACCCAGAAATTTCATTTGAGCAGTGGAACTCAAACTCACTTCTTTTTTTCTCCCCCTTTGCCATTTTTGATTAAACTACCAGGCAAGGGCCAGGCAAGTAAAGGCCTCTCAACTGCAAATTTCCAAAGTAGTATCCCAGAATACAGAAATGTTCTCTGAGAGAGCTGGATGGATTTCTAATTGTCACCTTAAAATATGAATTTATTTTCAGATAGAAGACTGGGTTATAGATCCATACCTATGCTATGTAATGTGACAAGCTGTCTCAAGACATTTAGGCAGGACAGAATTTACATAGCACTTCACAGCTCTTACAATGCTATTAAGAAAAAAGTTGCACTGCTCTAAATTCTCCAGTCTCCAGTTCACAGTTACATAAGAAAGTCCATTTTCATTTTAAAATATTTCTGACGTCCCAAGATGTAAAATCTACAGGAAGATTTTAAATGTCAAAATTTTCATGGGTGTAAAAATAAAAAGGCCCCCCAACCACCCACCAACAAACTAAACAAGAACTCCAGCTTACATACTTAGACCATAACTGCCAAGGACTATGACATTATTTTTTTAATGCTTGTGGGTGGCAGTAATGATACATGCAACTTTTTAAAAATCAACTGGGAGTTACTTGTGATATGGATTTAGGCCAAACTACTGCTACAGCTACCCACATACAGATTCAGAAGAACTTAAAATTCAAAGAACAGGGAGGTGAGATTCAGAGTAGGAAGAATGGCATACTGCAGCATGATGTCCAAAAAAAGTATAAGATCACAGGAGAAAATATATCCCAAATTACTATCTTTGTGAAGGCAGCATAATTTTTAAATGGTCTTATTTCTAGCACACAATTGTCACAATCCGACACAGATCTAAAGAGAATTAATTTTGCAATGGATTGTGACCAATAGGATCAAGCTGAATTTACTTCTTCAACAATATAGCTGCCTTAGCCTGTAGAATCAGTATGTAGAGAGGTCTCATAGCACCTTTGAGACTAACTGAAAGAAAGAAGTTGGCAGAATGAGCTTTCATAGACTTAAGTCTACTTCCTCAGATGCATTTGGTCTGAGATAGTAGACTTTAGTCTGTGAAAGCTTATGCTGCCAACTTCTTTCTTCAGTTAGTCTCAAAGATGCTAAAAGACTGCTCCTATTATGTTTATCTGACACTGTCTTATTCCGAAAAGAAATACTGTGCCTGGATACAAAACCAAGCATCTAGTTTGAATGGGGAATATGCACAACTGGATTCTTAACAGAACTATGGACTGCATTGCTCTTTAGTGCAAGGTTGAGCAACTTCTGGATTGTCCCCACAGAACCCACTGGGACCTACACCCAATCCTTTCTGCTAAAATTGCTGTGACAGCACCAAAAAACCAACAACAAGACACCACTCTCAACGTACTGACTTCAAGTTGCCTGTTCCATGAACCTGCCAGTTAAACACACTGTTCATTCAGATGTCATGTTTGTGTAGATGCAAGTGTGATCACTAGAGTTATTCCATGGTTGGAAAATGTGACAGAAAAAAGATAGGATATTTTGTTTCATATCACAGTCATATCACATTTATAATACTGTGTTATTCATAGCTGTTTGTTACTCACAGCCAGTAATGCCATGTCTGATTGCCTAAGAATCTCTCTCTCTGAAACTAGCTGCATTTCTGAGAAAAAGCAAAACAAGTACAGTTGGCCCTCTGTATCCATGGATTTCTTATCCACAGATTCAACCATCCATGGTTAGAAAATATATTATATATATAAAAATATATACATTCCAAAAAGCAAATCTTAATTTTGCAATTTTATATAGGGGGCACCATTTTACTACACCATTGTACTTAATGGGACTTCAGCATCCACAGATGTTGTTATCCATGGGGGGGGGGGCTTGGAACCCAACCCCAGTCGATACAAAAGGCCCACTGTATCTTGCTTTTTAGAGATTTCCCATCTAGCCACTAACTAAAGGTGCAGCGGTATTTGCAAAATCCAAGATTCTGGACTGTTGAGGCGATAGGGATAAATGTACATTTAGCTCTCTTTTCTAACTGGTGAGTCAATAGCATGGCAGAAGAAGTAGGCCTACAAAGAAGAACCATACCTGGTTGTCCTGGGATGTGGAAGCGGAACTTTGAGCCATACTCTGTAGACATGTAGTGAGGTCCCTAGAAGTACAACCAGAGAATAATGCCATAAATTTTGGGAGCAAACTGCTGCTTGTCTCGCCAGTAGGATTTCCAGTTCACTGTCTCAAATCCCATTTACGGACTTGTCTACACAATTAAAATACTTCTCATTCAGATCATTCAGACTGTGATCTGAGAACACATGATTCAGAGGAGTTTGGGCTTTCTGCAGAGGGAGACTCCATAAACTCAGCTGAAAAAGGATTACATTTTTCCTCAATTATCCATGAGGATGCACATTACTGAATGTGTAACCATCTGTCCACTTCGCATGGACTCACATGGCTGCACATTTTTGGCAGAGGGAGGGTGAATAGTTGCAAATTAGCACAGAAAAGTGAAGACAATTGAGCATCAATGTGAATGTCCAAAAATCCACATCAGTTTGCATAATACACTTACATATAGACTAGCCCTACTTCTCATGTTAAGGACAGGCCAGTATTATTTTTAGGGTTATCATGCTCAGCTGTTCAAGGTTGTCACACTTTCTCAAAGGACTTTGTCCTTTCCAACTTGCTGTTCCTTATGCCTGAAACTGACTTCCCAGGTATCTTCTGGAATGCAACTTCTCTCACTCCCCACCAGCCCCAATGCCCACACTCATTATGAAAACTTTGGTGAAACCTCCTAGTCTCCATATCCCACTGTAAGTGATCCTTAGGACATTTCCAGAAGGTAAGGGTTCCTCAGCTAAAAGGCACTGTGCAACTGTTTCTTCTTTTTCTCCTGATCAGATTTTCTACAGTACAAAAAAAGATGGAAGAAATGGTTAAAAGAAGGGAGAAGAGGAGGAGAAGGAATTACACAAAGAAGGAGGATATCTGTAGTGCAGTGAATGAGGAAAGGTGATGGCATGATAGACTTACTGATGGAAATAATTTTAAATACATGTAACAGAAAGAATCCTAGGCCCCTTTCGAATGATACAATTGCATGGCTATGATGCCCCTTATATGCCATGACTGCATCCTGTGGAATCCTGGGATCTGGAGCTCGGACAGAGGCACGAGATGAGCTTTCTGGCTGTGAATTCCAAATGTCTCTCAGAATCCCAGGATTTCATAGGCTAGAGCTACAGTGATTAAAGTGGAATCCTAGTGCTGTAATTGTGTGGGGTCTTTGAGCAGTCTTGGGTCCCTTTGGGGAGAAAAGCAGCATATAAATAAAATAAATAAATGTTAAACAAACAAGCAAACAAACAAATAGGGTCAGAAACCCCCTCCATATTTTTTCCTCTTTTTATTCCTGCCTAAATATTCCTCCCCTTTTCTGAGTATCAGTTCTCACACTCTAGAGCCCTCCATGTAGGAATTCGTCCTCCTTTCCTTTCTTTCCTTCCCTTTCTCTCCTTTCCCTCCCTTTCTTAAAACTTTTTGGTAAAACACCAGGTACATATATTATTCTGGAGGGGAAAAGCCAAATGATATTAGATTTAATTCTCACTCATTTTTTTTTTGTTCTGTCCTTTCCAATACTTATCTCTTGATGATATTGCACTCTAAGCTTGTTCACAATTTGCATGCTGTGATATTGAGTGGTGGCTTGTATGCAATATTCATACAATAATTTCCACAAATCAAACACTTCAGACAGTGGTTTCATTTCACCTTAAACACAAACTTTCCAGTGAAGGCTATTCACACCTCCTGTTACAATTACAACTCATGAGGGATGAGACAGATGCATGCAAATTATTCCTTAGGTCAGAAGTGTGGGGCTGGGAATCAAGTCTCCTTGTTTTGAAGAACACTTGAATACCATCAACTGCCCTACAGAAAGATCAGCTCTGTCAGCAGTTTTCTCTCCCTGGGCTCCTTCTAAATTGGTCATTATAAGAACTGCTGCTTAATTCTTCCAACGCTCTTCCTTCCCCCTCCTTCTGTTTTGCATTGTCAAGATAATAAACCTGTGAACAGAGACTTTCCTGCTTTGATTAATTATATATAAATTATGCTGGGAGTCCCATTAGTTGAAGAGCACTTAATTTGGGCGGGAGGAGATTTTAATCACAGAAGAAAGCCAATATTTTCCTGCATTCAGAGACTGAGCAAAGGTCACTAGGAAAAATATATGAAAAGTCATGATGAAACAAACCGCAGGTATATCCAACATGACATTATGTTCACACAAACTAAAGGGATACTTGATCCTCATATTATGTTTACACATTAGTCATGCAATTGCAATGGGACATAAATGAAAGGTGCTCTCCAGCAACTGATATATAGAGGTACAGGGCCTCTGGTACTGAAGGGAGCATGTATCCACCATAACTAGTTGCCACTGATAGTTCTGTCCTCCAACCATTTGTCCAATCCACTTTTAAAACTAACCTAAGTGGCATCTATCACTATCTCCTATAGTAGTACACTGTAATTCCCACTATTCAACTATACATTGGTGTTATATGTTTTTAACATGTTATGTGTCCATCTATTGCTGTATTTTAGCTTAATCCATAGCGATAGGTAGGTAAGAAATAAATATTATTATTGTTATTATTACTATATTACTACATAGTATTAAATAGTAGTACTTCCTTTTATTTGGCCTCCTGAGTCTTGAATCATCCTATTCTATTGGATGATCCCAGGTTCTGGTATTAGGACCTTATCACACAAGCAAAATTTGAAGTTATCCCAGGGTCAATTTAAAGTTATCCCAGGGTCAATGTGAACCCAATGCAGCGGCAATCATGGGGTTTCAATCAGGAGCCATCTTAAACACAATCGGGGGTCATTCCAGGGTTAGGTAAATCCTCTTTCCCCCCAAATTTATCCAACCCTGGAATGACCCTGACTGTGTTTAAGATGTCTCCTTATTGGGTTTGCCATCATGTGATAAAACAACTTGAAACTTTACCTAACCTTGGAATGACCCTGGAATGACCCTCGATTGGATCCTGGTTGGGTTTGGCGTCGTGTGATAAAACAACTTGAAACCCCATGATTGCCCCTGCATTGCTTTCACACCGACCCTGGGATAACTTTAAATTGACCCTGGGATAACTTCAAATTTTGCTTGTGTGATAAGGTCCTTAGAGGAACTGAAGAAAAAGAAAGGTAGGATAGATGGATGGATGGATAGACAGACAGACAGACAGACAGATAGCTAATTTATGAGATAGATCCTCTTGTATTGTGTGTGCTAACTTTTCAGTCTTCAGCCAGTTGACTTTGATCGCCTTATTGCCATCCTTTAAAAACAGTTTGCCAAAGCTGAAAGGTGAAAAGCTATAGAAATGATGAAGGGGAGTTGTAATGTGGTATCTGTGGGGCATTTATACATCACTTAGTAGTGCAGAACACCTGGCCAGTCTACGTGCAGAGTAAAATGGCAAACAGAGATAGGAGAAAGAAAGAAATATATTTAAAAGATTTAAGCCATAACGAAGGTATGCTCCCTTTCTGAAAAATATGCTGACAAACCTGAACATCACCATCACCACTGTTCATATCCATTGGAATTCCTTTAGCTGTCTGTCTCCTTCATGAGACCAGTGATTATACTTTGCTGGCTAAGTAATTCCTTTTTTATTTTCTACCCTCAAGAGATTTTGCTGTCTGAGGCAGAGCAGCAAATAAAAGTCAGCAAATGTCTCTTGGGGCCCATTCCCACTATGATTTAAAGTGATTTGCTGATTGACTTATACGTGCCTCATTCACACTTGAAACGGTTTCAGAACCAACTGCAAATTCAGAAAAATCACTTTTTTTGCAGATGTATCAAAAAGTGGTTCTTCTGCAAATAATAGATTAGCAATCATTTTCAGCATGTGGGAACAACAGACCTGAATCCCATCGCACTGGAGGGAGGGACTAATGGCAGAGGGCTGGCAGAGGGTATAACCCGTCTTGCCCCTGGTTTTTGGAAAATCCACCATTTTTCCCCTCTCCTTTCCCTGGATCCATACTACATTCTAAACTCCTGTTCAGGAGGAATACCAAAACATCCTCCATTCTGAGCATGACTAGGAAGCATGAATTTATATGTATATTTTTAGCTTTTGTGTGTTGTGTGTGTGAGTGTGAGTGTGTGTGTGTGTGTGTGTGTGTGTAATGCCCACCAGTTTTACTGGCAGGTCCTCTATTTGAGTTGAAGGTTTGGCTGGAAAAAGAAACCCACTTCTTTTTCTCTCTCTCTCTCTCTCTCTCTCTTTCTGTTGTCTCTCCTCTTTCTCCCCCCACCCCTCCCCCCGTGGCTCCTTGGTGGCCCAAATCCCTTGCCATTGGGCTCCCAGTGACTTCGTGCGATGCCAGCCTTAAATACAAGTGCAAGGGCTCCAGCGCTAAAAGTACTCATATATAAATGTCAATTCATGCTTCTTAGTCCTGCTTCAAATGGAGGACCCTTTGTAATTCCTCCTGGACAGAAGGTGCAAATGGAGGACATTCCCTGGGAAAGGAGGACGACCTCTGGTCAACCTGACCTGGAGTCATTTCCCCAGTCTTTCCATTTAAATGATGTTTGCGAGAGTGAGGGAAAACAATTTTTTTAACTTGGGTCCAACTCTGTAACCAGGGTGACCCAATGTCCTCACTCTCAAGGAAAACAAGGCTCCCCCTTCTCTGGATATGCCTTGCTCTTCCACTTGATGAGAGTGGGTGGGTGGCCATGGCAGCGGTGAAGACAAAGGCAGAGAAAGAAGAGGAGGATTCCTGTAGCCACTGGACCTGCTCCCACTACCTGCCAAGAAGGAGGAAGGGAGGAACATTGCCCCCTCGGAGGTACCCATGAGCACCGCGGGGACCTCCTTCTTCCCACCGATGATGCAATTTGATTGACAGCAGCTCAAATCAAATGGGAACGACAGCCATGTCAAACAAGACATAAATTCATGGAATATTGAAATAATATGCTTCCACAGTGGGAACTATGCATCGGCCTGAATCGAATCAGAGACCCAGTGTCAATGCAAAGCACAAAGCGATTTAAATGCAAGTGGGAATGACCCCTTAGTGACTCCTTCCCTATTCTGATCACATCAAAGAGCATGATACCCAAGGATAGCCAAGTAATTTTGCATCTAAGGCAGAATATTCTCCTTCTGGAATCAAAATTCAAAAAGTAATAAATGAAGCAGCTGATGACTTGCTGCCTTATCCAAAATTAGCTGCTTGAGATTGCCACTTCACTCTTTCTGGTGGTAGGGCTAACACTATCAAAGAGACTTCTGTGTGGACTCACATGTCTGGCATTTTCCATCTCGATAGAGCCTTTTCCCTGTAGCTTGTGGAGATCAGGAGTATGTTTGGGCTCTAGCCCTGTTATAGCCTGTGCTCCCTGGTCCATGGTGTCAAAATGGACTTGCTTGACCTGTGAAATCAAACCGATCTGTAAATTAGACAATCAGCATGAATAATCAAAATACAAAAGGGAAAAAATCAGTACTAATGTTACTAGCCCTATATCCCCCTTTGCCTCTGACTGAACTTTGATATCCATGTAGCTTGGGAAAAAAATGTAATTTAACACAGTGCAATTTAACCAGCAAATGCTAAGGGAATGTAGTTGGAAAGGTATCCTTTGAAATTCAAATCTATTCTTCAATTTTGGAGGCCTAGATAGCTCTGGCACTTGTCAGCCATTTGGAAATCAAAGGGACAGCCAGCTTGGATTTGCTCCTTCTTTGTTTTAAGTTCAAGTTCAAGTTTTAGGATGGCTACATTTTATTGCCTTGGTTCCAGAGTTCTGATCTTTCTTTCCCCTGGAAAACTTCATTCTAAAAATTCCCAAAAGCTAAAGGTATAAGAAGGAGCTATTTGGCTCTCATTCTTCGATTTGGGATGAAATGAGGGAGTTAAGCTGTCGGATTTCACCTAGAATTTCTCAGAATCATTAGTCTTTCCACTTTGGAAGTGACCTGAGTCCATCTTCTGATCCTCCTTCTGATTTGGAATCCTGGTTTCTGGATTCATCCCTAACCTGCAACTCACTATCCAGTTTAACCTACCTTATTTTGTTAGCTCTTGTACAATTGTGTGAATGTGTGCTTTTGTATGAATGTTGCTACCCCTTTGCTGTATCAATAAAACTACATTTGAAGCTTGCATTCTGGAATTCTAGTATTCTAATGTTTGGTAAAAAGGTAAATAATCATCATTTTTTTAAAGTTAACAAAAGCCTTCTCACTATTCCCTTCAGCTACTTAATTAATTCCCCTTTCATAGTCAATTTTGGAGCAATTTAAGTAACACTATATGCAAGGACAGAACAGAGGAGAACAGTCAAAACAGAATACAAATGCCCTGAGAACATTTTGCGTCAACCTTCTTCTAAGATACAGTGGCAGGTACCTTTTCTGTGGCTGAACCCCTGGATCCTACTAATCTCTTAATTAAAACACATAGAAGCCACTGAGGCCAAAACATTTCATTCTCTTAAGCCTCACGTGGTTTCTTCTTTTCCTTAAACACTCCAAATGGAATACTGTAGTATGAATTTAAGTAAATATATTTGAGTGGAATAAAAGTTTCAATTTTTCCTGTTGCACTGAGCACTTTGAAAAACTTGATTACAGTGTATTTCTGAAAGTTCACAATAGAAAAAGCAAGATACTCCTTCTACTGTTCATGATTGTAAAGAAATGTCATAATTATAGAGGCCTTGAGTCTGGCAAATACTAGGGTTCAGTCCCACTGCCCTTCCCCAGACTGGATGAAATATCAGTAGTAGATCATCGCACATAGCTGTGCTGCTGCACATGTGAGATTTCGGTCTTAAATAGGTGTATATTGTCTACAAGATTTAGTTTGGATCCAATTTGGAGAGCAGACTAACTTTTCTTTGGCTTAGTCAGAGGTTGCCTGGTTTAACTGAGGGTGCAGAACAAAATTTGATTCGAAAATATGTAGCTTCAGCATTCCAGTTGGAAAGCAACCATTCACTGCTTGACAGGATATGATAAATTTTTATCTACAGTATCCCCTTCTGAAGGAACGAAGCATCATAAGTTTCAGTTGAGTAGGTGTCCATGTACATATTGGCTATATCCTGACTATAAAATATTGAAAAAATAAGGAAAGGATACTGGTATTGGTCTCAGTGGTTCTTGTTGGTGGACTTGCTGACACTAGTGAGGGGGGGGGGTTTCATGAGGGTTCTCATATATCTTTCTTAGACTAGATATGCCCTTTTTCCAGGCTAAATTGTCTGTTTTAAAACATTCAGTTTTTAAAATTGTCTACTGCAGCTTCTTCTCCTGTCCACCATCATTGTCTCCTCATCACCATCTCACTGGCTCCATTGAGAGCTCCATTAGGAAAAGGCATGGAGGCCAGCCCAGGACAGCACTCAGAAATTTGGGGGACTTGCAGGGAGGATTAGGGAGACAGACCTGGAGGGAAATGATGAACTAGTCAAGTGAAACAGCTAAATGTGCCTCAAGCTACACAGGGGCAATGAAATAGAGTGGCTTGATGGAGTGGCTGTTAGAAGAGGCAGGGAAGGCAAAATTTACATCATTTGTATATAATGAGGTTTAGAAATATTTCTAGTAGCAATTATCTATGGATATTAAAAAGGGATATATAAAGTGAGAGTCTTCATAGCAATCGTTTTGAAGTAATCAAACTGCAAATGTCTCCTCTTATTTGTTTTTCAAAAAATATGGTAATAGTATGAAACAGAACCTTTCACAGTACACAATTTTAACACTATGACTGCAGTCATAATGGTCATGGCTGCATCCTATAGAATCCTGGGATATATAGTTTGGTGAGGCATTAGAAGATCCAGTGTTGTGTAGTGCTTCGGTGTTGGACTACAGCTTTATAGACCAGAGTTCAGTTCCCAGCATGAAACACCCAACATGAAACCTGCTGGGTGACCTTGGGCAAGTCACACACTCTCAGCCTCGGAGGAAGGCAATGGCAAACTTCCTCTGAACAAATCTTGCCAAGAAAACCCCATGATAGGGTTGCCTTAGGGTCACCATAAGTCAGAAATGATTTGAAGGCACACAACAAGAATAATAACAAATAAGGCAACCCTATCATGGGGCTGTATGGCTGAGAATGCTAAACACCTCTCTATAGTGTAAACCTCAGGATTCTATAGGGATTTAGGCAATTAAAGTGGAATGGTAGAGCTATAATTGTGCAATGTGAAAGGCCACTGGATCTGTTTGTCACTGCCTCTGTCACTTGCCGTTCTCTGTGTGGTCAGTTGGAAAGGCCCCTGATTTTCATGGATACAGCTTGATCCAAAAAGCATATAGATTGTGACTTCTAGCAAAAACCACATTTTGTGTCATTTCTGAAGCTGAGAGCCTCTTCAGAACCCTATCCTGCTTACTTGCCAGCCAATAATTTTACTGGTTAACCCAGTACCAATACTTTTTCTGAACAATATCATACCCTTTAACATTTGACAGATGTAAACTAGGACACAGCTGGTAGCAGAGTGTGGTGAAGATGGCAAAAACTATGAATGAGGAAGAACACACAAGCTAGTAGAGGCTGCAGCAGTTTGTTTTTCCCTTAACCTAATGGGAATGAGAAGATCTCCTCACTCTTCTTCCACCCTCCCTGAGATAAGTAAGTGCAAGCTACTTCTGCACTTACTGTTGAAAAAGTGGGAGCACAGAAGATTAAGGGGATCTATCCCTGCCAAATGGAGAAAGTTGGAAGACAGGCTACAACTGCCCAAACCCTCTAGCCAGCATGGCTCAAAGCACAAAGTAGGAGAGCCTATAACCTATGTCATTAATTTTGGGAGCTTGAAATGTATTGTAATGATCGGAAGTTAAAACAGTGATAGACCTTTGATTCTGGATACTTACAGTTTTAGTGGTGGGAAAAGAAAGGGGTTTTTCCCGGACATACCCACTTCCCGGCTGATATACACTCCAGGGCAGAGGATACTTTCCATCTGGGAGTTGAAGAGGCTGGAAGTGCTTGGTAGTTGTTGATTCATAGTTGTCCTGGAGGAGCTTCCTGGTTTATGGGACAGAATATACATGAGGGTTGACAGTGGGCCCTTGGTATTGGTTCCAGGACTCCCCCCCCCCCCCCAAAGTATATCAAAATCCATGGATGCCCAAGTCCCATTATATATAATGCACAGCGAAATGGTGTCCCTTATAAAAATGGCAAAATCAAGGTTTACTTTTTGGAATTTATACCTTTTTGGAATATTTTCAAGCCATGGACATTTAAAACCATGGATAAAGAATCCACGGATATGGAGACTGTAAAAAGCATGTGGGTTTAATTGAAATAGTAGCTGCATTTGGATTTAGCACTAAGCCATAGATTGTTTTAACCATGGTTTATGGAACAGCCCAGGATCCTGCTTTCAGGCAAGCAAATTGTGCTTTGTTTCTCCTTTTTGTGCTTCCTCTACAAATATGTGGCTGCTTTTCTAAATGTCTGAGTTATAGTCAATGATAGGTAGAGTCTCACCAAAACTTACCATCAGCTAGTTGCAGGAACAGGACAGGGAATCACAACACTCCTTCTGAGACAATTTTCATAAGATAATTTAGCAAAACTTGAAATCTGACCACAGTCATAACATGTCCTTTTCTTTCCCTATTGCTAACATTTTTTTTCAAATAAAAACAGCCATGTTTGTCTGTCACATCATTAAAAAAGAAAAGGAGATGAGAAAAGCAAATCTAGAAACACCAAGTAGATTAATATTCACAAAACCCCATACTAGCATAATCTGAGAAAGAGGTACAAAACCATCACCAGTCTTTGCTAAAAGGTAGATGTAATGCAACCTGTTATAGGCTATCCTAGCCAATTTCCTGAAAAAGCAAGATGCCTACCCAACAGCTGGATTATCTAATTTGTCCAGGCTTGGTTTGTATTGGACAACAGGCCGGTAATTGGATTTGTAACCAGCTCCAGAGTGGAAAGCATTCCGAGGACGAAACCCTTCCTGACCTGGCAAATAAACAAACAAACAAACAGTCAGTCAGGTTTGTACCATCAGTTTATTTAATTGCTTACTATATTTATACACCATTTTTCTGGCAATGCACTTAAGATTTTCACAGTACAGGTATGCCTAAAAACATATTCATGGGTAGCCATGCTGGGTTATACATCAAAATAAAATAAAATAAAATATACAGTCTCAAGTATATAAAAGGTGCAAAAAACCTGAATGTACCTTTGTTTCATGTATTGTTAAATTTGTTATATGCAAGATACAGATAGTAACATGGATTATTATACTTCTCAACCTAAATGCTGTATTTTAAACCAACAATAAAAAAGGGGGGGGGGGGAAGAGTGATACCTTTATTGGCTGCTAATGGGGTTTACATTTAACTGACCTTTGTCTCGGTCCCCACATAGCCAATAAAGGCATGGCCTCTGCCTACACTAAGATCCCTCCAAACTAACTGAACTACAGGAAAAGCAACATCTATGCAAAAGGTAGGCCTGCGATTCCAACACTAACACTTTTTTCTTTCTCTTGTCTGGTTTTTTAAAACATCTTTTGCCTGATGAAGAAGCCAGTGAAGCTTCAAACACTTGAATTATGTGTTTTGTGCATTTTGGCTGGCCAATAAAAGTATTATTCTTTTGTGGATTTTGGATCAAGTATTCCTCAGTTAATAAAGTAGTTGCGTTCCTGAGCATAACTTCCCTAACAGAAAACAGAAATGACGTGGAAAGCATAGAGATAGGTTGCTTCACCGCATGTGACTTTTTATCCAAAACTGACAAAACTGAAGCAACAAGGTCAGAGAAGCCTTGTACAAGTTTCTATAGATCCCTTGAAGTCTTCTTCCAAAGTGCAGTCAGGGATGACTTTTACTTTCTCCAACCTCCACTTTTTTAATGATTTCCATTTGTGTGGAGCTGGTGAGGCAGTTTTCTCTCTTTTGCTATTCATGAAGTAAAGGACTCTGGAGGTATCTGTTTACCTTGCCTGTTTGAGGCTGGCACACACAGCTACTGTAGTATTGCCTACTGTAAAATCACATTCCTTCCCAGCTCAAACCTTTATTGCATTGATTACAGTAGACATACTGCTAATCTTATTATATATATATATATATAAAATTACCAGCTTGGTAGATGAAGGGAATGCTGTCGATATAGTATATCTTGATTTCAGTAAGGCCTTTGACAAAGTTCTCCATGACATTCTTGCAAACAAGCTTGTAAAATGGGGGCTAGACAAGGCAACTGTTACATGGATTTGCAATTGGTTGACTGGCTGAAGCCGAAAGGTGCTCAACAATGGCTCCTTTTCATCCTGGACAGAAGTGACCAGTGGGGTCCCACAGGGTTTTGTCCTGGGCCCAGTGCTATTCAACATCTCTATTAATGACTTGGATGACAGAATTGGGGGCATACTTATCAAATTTGCTGATGACACCAAATTAGGAGGAGTAGCTAATACCCCAGAGGACAGGATCAAAATGCAAAATGACATGAATAGACTAGAAAGCTGGACCAAAGCTAACAAAATGAAATCCAGCATAGAAAAATGTAAGGTACTGAATTTAAGGCGGAAAAACGAAATTCACAGATATAGGATGAGGGACACCTGGCTGAATGAAACTGCGTGTGAAGGAGATCTAGCAGTCCAAATAGACCATAAGTTGAACATGAGTCAACAGTGCGATGCGGCAGCTAAAAAGACCAATGCAATTTTAGGCTGCATCAATAGAGGTATAGTGACTAGATCAAGGGAAGTAATAGTGCCACTCTATTGTGCTTTGGTCAGGCCTCACCTGGAATACTGTGTCCAGTTCTGGGCACCACAAAAAAAGGATGTGGAGAAACTGGAGTGTGTCCAAAGGAGGGCAACTAAGATGGGTCTGGAAACTGTGCCCTATGAGGAGCGACTTAAGGAGCTGGGTATGCTTAGCCTGGAGAAAAGAAGGCTAAGAGGTGATATGATAGCCCTGTTTAAATATTTGGAGGGATGTCATATTGAGGAGGGAACAAGCTTGTTTTCTGCTGCTCCAGAGACTAGAATGCGGAACTTGGATGCAAACTGCAGGAAAAGAGATTCCACCTCAACATTAGGAAGAACTTCTATCAGTAAGGGCTGTTCGACACTGGAACACACTCCCTCGGAGTGTAGTGGAGTCTCCTTCCTTAGAGGTCTTTAAACAGAGGATGGATGGACATCTGTCGGGGATGCTTTGATTGGGAGTTCCTGCAGGGCAGGGGGTTGGACTGGATGAACCTTGTGGTCTCTTACAAGTCTATGATTCTGTGATTCTATACTACAACCCAACATTGAAAGTCTGTTGTTCCAGCCTTCCTTCAACATGCACCCCATGATGATGATGCTTAAAAAACTGAAGTTGACAGAAGACAAGGGAAAAAAGAGGGGCTCAGTGTGAGTAAAAAAACTTCATAAAAAAGCCCTTTTAGGTTAGAGGCTTTGTTAATTGAGATATGTCTGCTAAATGACTTACTATCTAATTAACAACAAAAAGGGGAGAAGGAAGTGGCTGAGAAAGGGAACAAACGCATCTAGATACCAGCTCTTATATATTACACAATTGTTAAGTATCATTTTGGTGGATTCTTTTTTCTCTTAAAAATTTTGTTTCTTTTAACAATAAATATCATATTCATGATACATACAAAGATTCTTTCTTCATAAACAGGTATCATAATATAAAATATATCATAATATAAAATCCCTCCACCTTCCCCTCCCTATGTCACGGAGTCATAAACCTTATCCTTGTCCATCTCCATGGTTACAAATTGTCTTCCAAATAATTATAAATTTTTTATATATTAATAATAATCTTCAATAAAATAAATAAATAAATAAATTCAATTATAATTTCTCCAAAAAAAGATCTTGACCCAAATAGAGTTTATGTCCAGTATTGACTTCAGTAATAATAATAATAATAATAATAATATAATAATATTTAATTATTTATAGCCCACCCAATCACTAGGAATCCGGGCGGGTTACAACAGGTTAAAATACATAAAATAAACAATAAAGAACTTCCAAAGAATATCAATGGTATCATCTTTTATGCCTCCTCTTGCTACTCTTACTTTCTATGTTAATTTTTCAGAAAGAGCTATGGACCATATGCTATTTAACAACTTTATACTGAGAGATCATTGTGTCCCCTCAAATGAAATTTTACTTCACTCCCCATATTTATGGTACTGCCATAACTTAAAACTTCAGTTGAACATTTAGAAATGCAATGCAGGCATCCAGAGAAAAGGGACAGGAAGAAAATGTGAATAGAGCAAATAGAGGAGTTTTAGATGTGAACGATTTTCACTGTCTTCTTCTCTGCAATGACAGAAATTTGGGAACTGAAGGAAAGTGACTCCCAGTCCCTGTGCCAAAATAAGGGAACAAAATCTGTATCTCTGTTCATCTATTTATTTGTTAGCCTTTCTCCCAGCAAGGGATTCAAGGCAGGAGTAATACCTATGCCCATAGAATGGTTTACTACTGGAAAAGCCAGCCAAGAGGAAAACATCTTGCAGTTAGGAACACCCTTTCCCACATCTGCATAGAAGGTAAACTGCATATTTAGCATAAGAGCAAGCACTGACATTCATGGAAAGTAAACATGGGAAACTGCAACTATAATAACATTTTGCTAAGAAATGTCACTGCACTCAATGGGGTTTATTTCTGAGCAAACATATTTAGAGTGAGCTGTTTGTTCTGGGCACACTGAAACCATGCTTTGGAAGAGAACCTGGAATTAACTAATTATGTGCTGCTCCTTCACCTAACAAGATGTAACACCTTCAATAGATAGAAAGATAGATACAATGTTGATGTTGTCGTAGATGTTGGGGTCAATACTCCTGGAGCGTAGAAGAAACTATTTACATTCAGTTGTTTGTTTTGAAATAATTAACAACCAACTTATATCTCCATCTCTCCCCTATGGCTCCAGACAATCCAGTCCTTCTTTCCTTCAGACCCTCTCATCTCTCTGTCCTTATCTTTTGCTCTAGTGGCTATCTCATCCTTCTCTTCACAACTCCTGGCTCACCTTTTACCCTTCTCATTCTCCACAACTTTTACCAATTTAAACAAGAAGTTCCAGGAACCGGTGAAAACCAGCTGAATTACATTTACCTAGGCACATCACCCATATCAATGACTTAAAAAGGATTTTTGCTGGTTAACACTCAGTATTCGTATAGTGCAAGTAATAAGAGGTTTTGCCTTCTTATTAATTGTAGGGGATCTTCTCAAGACAAGAAGGATCAGTGGAGATCACTGGGGTTCTTAGGAAGTGTAGGTGCCAGGGACTGCATTTAGACATCCTGTGAGCAAAATACTGTATATGTTTTCTGTTTGACTGGATTTTCCAGACCATACTTGACTTCAAGTGAGTGGGAAGACAGACCCAGAATATTTCTGATTATGAATTCTCTACCTCTGATTCACTAACTCATGTAACTAGTTACTGCTGCACTTCAGTATTGAATGGATCAGTGTCCTATAAATGGAATGAATACAGCACTCTTTGCACACTTTTTCCAATCAAGATAAACAATCCATTCTGTTTTCAGGTTGGGTGGAAGCATACAGATAGGTGGGAATGGAAAGGACAGAGATACAGATGGTGGGGGGCGGGGGTGGAAATACAACTGACTGTTACGTCAAATGGTTTGGCAGACTTCTTCAACTGGACAATTTCTCTCTGCATTGCACTACAGATTTCACTATCCCCACACTGTCAGTCAGAATGACAGAACTGTAGTCCAGTGTACGAGGGGGTATCCAAAAGTTTTAATTATCACCTTTAAAAAAATTGGCAGAAAGTTTGTTTTGATTTGTAGTTGTTAACTTATCTCTATATAGTCACTATCTAGATTTACACATTTTTCCCAGAGCATCTTGACCTTCCGAATACCTGATATTGTAGAAGTCTGCAGGTTGCGCCTTACTAGGGGTTATCATAAAGTAATGAGTATCACCCGGAAGTTATTATGGCATATTGATGAAATTTTGTCAGTGTCATCATTGGTCCCTAAGTGCACGTTGCTGAGAAAATCAACTCATTGCGTCCTTTATTTTTGTGACTGGCTGTGCCAGAAGTGACTAAAGTATAAAATCCTGATCAGGCACAATCTGCAGACTTCTACAATATCAGGTATCTGGAGGGTCAAGATACACTGGGAAAAATGCATAAATTAGATAGTGACTACATAGTTAGCAACTAAAAATCAAAACACAGTTTCTGTCAATTTTTAAAGAAGGTGGTCATTAAAACTTTTGGATATCCCCTCGTATATGGAAGGTGCCAGGATGGTGAAGGGCAGTTCAGAAACTACAAAAGGAGCATTTTTTTTTAACCTTTAGGGATAATGGTGGCATGCTAACAACCAAACATGGCATTCTCATTTATTTTTAATTTACATTTTTTTAGAAGTAAGGATAATACAAGAGATTAATCTTCCCCATTTTTACCAACATTCATAATGAAAATTTAAAACCAATGGACCCGGGCTTGTATTCTCCCTTTCCCCTCATGTGCCAAAATTAGTATCTTCGAATTTGCATAAAATCATCCTTTGCCATTTTAGAAAAACAGGCAAAATACACTTACCAGCAAACAGAAGAGCAAATCTGGCTTGCGCTTACCAGCCAACCAGAAGAGCAAATCTGGAACAAACCCTGACTTTCTATATTATCCAGATCATAACTTATCATTTTCTCTAAATGAGCAAACTAAAGTTTACCACAAACAAGGTTCACAAATGGTAGCACAAGAAGGCAAGAAGGAATGTTTAGCCCACCCCTTGTTCTCATAACACCAAACCACGGTTTGGCACTTTGTCTGAATAGCCAATTTGTTTTCAGCTGGCTGACCCTTTCCCTTGGTCTCCTTATGATCATACCATCAACAGAATTAAGATATGATGAAGGCCCTTACCGTAAGCTGTGCCATAGCTGGTGCAATAGAATTTCATAGGGTCCATACTCCCACCAGAGCTTGTTTTTACATAGGGAGAAACAACCCCCAGGGGGAGACGCCCCATCTTCTCTGAAGATACAGAGGGAGATGTTGTGAGGTAAGATTTTCCTGGAGAAACAGAGATTGAAGATGACTGACCACTAATCATTCTAGATAGCAGGGATGTTGCTAACTGTCAGGTTAAAGGGGGGGGGGGGGTGTAGAGCAGCCTGACTTGGAAAATTCTACAATGGACATACTGCCCTAGAAACAGAATGCAGTCAAACATACACAACACTGATGTCATAGCTAGCTCAGGATGTTTTAAAGATATGAACTAGTTATGAACACATGGATAATAAATCCGTCTCAGACCTTTACTACTGCCCATTATTACAAATAGGTCATGGCAAAGATTAAAAGAGAACTTCTTTCACAAAAAAATAAATATAATTTTGACGATATATTTTTTTAAATTATTGAAACACATTATATTTTGATTGGCCTACAGGAAGGGTAGGTAACTCATGGCTCCCCAGATGTTGCTAGACTGTAATTCCAAGCTCCCTCCACCATTAGTTCTGTTGGCATGAGTTGCTGGAAATTGCAGTCCAACAACTTCTTGAAAGCTACATTTCCTCACCATGGCCTGAAGATATTCCGGTTGTCGTAGATGTTGGGGTCAATACTCCTGGAGCTTAGAAAAAACTATTTACATTCAGTAATGAAATGAGAGAGCTAGTATGGCATAGTTGTTTGAGTGTTGGGCTATGGTTCTGGACACCAGGATTCATTTCACAGCTCAGCTATAAAACCAGCTTGGTGACCTTGAGCAAGTCACATGCTCTCAGTCTCAGGGGACAGCAAGGGCAAACCTTCTCTGAACAAATCTTGCTGGAAAAAAAACCACAATATAAAGGTCACAATTTACACATGAAAATTTTAATTTTCATTAGGCTCACCATAAGTTGGAAACATCTTGAAGGAACACAACAACAGCAACAATGAAACCAAAGGGAATTACACTAGGCAACTTTTACTGAGACCTGTGTCAAAAAAAGTTTATACCTAGACCACGGCTCCTCTCAAGAACTCTTCTAAGTGTGGGGTCTGCTCAACATGAAGTGTCACCACTGTTGGACCAGGAGATACCTTTTTATGTCAGAAGCCAGTATCTGTTTCAGCTGTTCCTGTTGTTGTCTAAACTGCCAAGCTATGTCAGCACAAATTTGATCCTGCCCTATTGATATAATGGAAGCCTCATCAACTCCAGATCATAACGTTACTCAGGCTTTCCCATGGAGAACCTCTGGCTCTACATCTCCTTTTGCATTCACTCAGTTGGGTTCATCACTCCCATCTCAAGTCTCTCTCCATGGCACGTCCACAGTACATAACTGCAAATTGTTCAGTGGGTTGCTTTTGACTTTTAAAAGGAAAGGCAGGAGAGGGATCTATGGCTCTCATAATGCTTTCATTTAATGTAGCAGAGGTGTTTCTTGATGCAGTCAGCTCAGGAATACTTGAAATATTAAAAACCATATTAAATTTTCAGTATTGCCTGGAAAAAAATACAGTCTCTTCTGCATTTTTCTATTAATCCCTAATTAATATTTTCATGAGTAAATTGTGTTTGTCTAAGCATGTTGGGCTCCCAAGCAGCCAGAGTTTTTCCATTCCTGACAATGCATGCATGATAAGCTTTTTGCATAATTGGTTTGTTGGAGATGAAGCCATTCCAGGAAGTATAAATTCAGCATAATCATCCTGTTCTTTTGGGGGAGAGACAGATGTCCATAAACTCACCATCAGTTCTCTCAGTTTGTGCTGATAGAGAGTGTAGACATTTCTCTTTGACTGGGCCTTTGAGGTGCAGGCTACTGCAAGCTACAGATTAGATGTGTATGGCACCTAATTATGAAGTCATAGTAAATTTTATGGCATAAATTGTGTGAGCTGTTTTGACTGGCACAATGAGGTAGAAATTTAATTAATTAGCACCATTGACTTCCCCTCTTGGCAGGAGCATTAAGAGCCATCTGGCCCTAAAAGTTTACCCACCCAGTAAGCCCTATATCCATGCAGGCATTGCCCTTTTATGACAACGACTGCATAATTACTGATAATACTACTTCAGGACAACTTTGCACATTATCATTTCTATTACCATAGCAAACACTGGGGTTGCACCAGTGTCTTCTAATAGAAACACACTAAGTATGAATGACAGGCTTCTGAATGCTTGGGAATAGAGTAGCTGGAATGCCTTATTAAAAGGAAGGGGGGAAGGAATGTAGCAGCACCTTCAAGACTTTTTTTTATTTTAGCAGACACTTTTGTGGCTGTAAACCCACTTCACTAGATGCCGTACAGAGTGATATCCAGGCCTCAATATAAAGCATACTTACACAGTTGTGAATCATGACCCTTGTCCTAAATGGTCAAAGGATTGCATAAGGTGATGGAGATCTTTCACAACTTGAATGTTTCAAACCCCTCTCAGAGAATCCCATTTGTTACATGTGCAGTTCAGATTCTTGTATTAATACATGTAGTGTGCCTTGAAGCCATTGTGTTTACTCATACTTCTCCTAATGCATTGGAATTTGTAAATATAAGTCAATTCAGCTGTTTATTTTCCAAGACTTCCTTTGAAATGTTCTAGTTCAAGGACTGTGACCTTTATACCCCAATGCTGTATGTCTAGGAGTTCTGAAAACGTTCTGCAACTGGTTTTTGGATATTGTCACTTCTAATGTCTGATTTGTGTCCATTTATACTTTTGTGTAGACTGACCTGCTTGTCAAATGTAGTATAAAGGGGCACTGCCAACATAGGATGGCAGATATCACATTGGAGGAAGAACAAGTCAATGTATCTCTGATGTTATAGGCGATATTATTGGCCCCTGTAATATTGCTCTCAAGAGTAGATGTGAGGACAAAATTGGCATCTGGGTTTGCATTTCTGCACATGTAACAAAAGAAATCTTCGCTGAGAAGTTTTTGAACCCGAAGAAGCTGTCTTTTGGTTAGCAGATTTATTGCTTTCACATACTAACTGGCCACTGTAAAGAGGAGGGTGGAAGGAATATAGCAGTACCTTCAACTGGTTTTTATTTTAACTCAAGGTCTTGTGGATAAACAAAGATCTGAAAAACTTGTTATCACCTTAGGCAGCCCTTAAAAAATAAGGCAAGGGTCATGATTTGCATCTTTCTGGACCCTATTAATTTCATTCCTATCTTTCTCCCACATCTGTGTAAATATGCTTTACCTTGAAGCCTGCTTAGTGTTCTGTATTTCATTTGTAGAAGTGGGTTTATATCCAGAAAACCTCATTAAAAGAAAACAAAACACCAGTTAGTATTAAAGGTGCTACTACATTTCTTTCCCCTTCCCTGCCTCCTTTTTATGCTGCAAGATCCTAATGTGACTACCTCTTTGAAAACTATTGGAATGCCTGAGTTTTTTGTCTCAAAACACATGGCTGCATGTGAACAGATTTCTTCATCATTTGTGACCAGCCCATGTCTCCAGCCACACAGAGCTTTTAACTCCTTGTTAACATTCCTAACACGCATGCAAAAAACTCAATACAATTAGGGACGAGCATATGCCTTGCATGCTTAAAGTCTTAGGTTCAGTCTCTGACAGCTCCAACTAAAAAAATGCCTTAGGTAACAGTGCTGGATAGTCTGGATAGCTGCTGCCAGTCTAAATTCGACAGCCCTTGGCTAGTACAACAGTCCACAGAACACTGCAGTCAGTTCAATTGAGCACCAAGTTCTTCCTTCACCCAAAACCATAAAATATCTAGGGCAGCAGTTCTCAGCCTGTGGGTCATGACCACTTTGGGGGTCAAACAACCCTTTCACAGGGGTCACCTAAGACCATAGGAAAACATATTTCCAATGGTCTTAAGAACTGAGACACCACAATTTTATGGTGGGGGTCACCACAACATGAGGAACTGTATTAAAGGGTAGCAGCATTAGGAAGGTTGAGAACCACTGATCTAGGGGTAGCTGTGCTGGCCATATAGCAAATCCAATAACATCCAAACAATAATCCAAAGCCATGTTAGCTACCATTAATTATTGTCATTTATATAGTGCCATCCATGTACATGTACCATCAATCCAGTTTCCCAATCCAAGAATAGGAAGCTCTTACCTGTCTTAGTCAAGGCACTAGTTGAAGGTAGAATCCTGCTGATGCCACCTTCAAAGAATGGAAATGCTTCCTTTAAAGAAGTTAGGAACTTGACAGTGTAATGCATAGTTAAATCCAAGAGCTTGTATCCTAGCAACCAGCACATAGCAACTAGTGCAAACAGAGGTTCACATTGAAATATACTATTGCTTAAGGCCACTGGGAAGATACAATGGCCCCCCATAATATGCATGCTAAACACAATAAATAGTCCCTGAACAAGTGCTGGTCACTTTGATTCCAAAACAGCGCTTCAGGATTCCAGGGGAATAGCTGTGTATTTTGCTAGCAATGATCCAGGCCTGGTATTCTAGTTTAGTGATCTCTTGAATGATTTGTGCTGTCAGAAAGGGGCGTGGAAAGATGCAGCAATTGGGTAATCAAGGCAGAGAATAAATGTTTGTTTCCCCTCACCCTGCTGTTTGTAAAATAGAAAGCAGATCTGAGCAGCTATAAAGAAACCCATGCAAGGCTATGTACCTCCCACATTTCTGCAGCCAAAGCAGAGCAGTATATTTGATTTATATGCTGCCTTTGTCCCAAAATGAGGATTCACTCTTATTCAGAGCTCACGAGAATGTAAAAACATTACCATCTTCTCAAATATTATCACATTTGTATCTCTAGAAATTATTTTGAAACACATCTGTGAAGTTTCATTCGCTAAGGGTTAGTTTGATGGGAGGTAAAATTTATGTGGCTCACAGACACCTAAATTTCACTACTCCATAGTTTCTGTCCCACACCAGAAGTGTGGGACAGAACTAAAATGCTAAAATACTAAAACTAAGACTAAAATACATTTATTTAAAATATGTTATTTTTATTCTAGTTACAGAATTTGATTTTATTGGTCACTTTAGTACAGAATTGTCATTTATTTTCCACATTTTGGTTGGTGAGAAAATCAATCCTAAATCTCCCCCTAACCTCTCATCAAGTAATATATGTTTTTAATGTGGAGTTTGCTGAAATGCTTAATGATTCCCAAATAAGAAGCTGAATTAGTAAGTAAGCAAAATCGCAAAGCAGCAGGGACATCACAAGTGCTTTAAAAGCTAACTGGTGCAATTAAATGTGGAGATAGCTACACACTTTTAAAGTCTTCAAAGAAACTCCAAGGTCATAGCCCTACAGTTAATCCCATAATAAATGTTGAATCAGGAGACTGGCAAACAATGCCATGTCTAAGTTTTGTTCATCCAAACTTGGCTACAAAATACTTGTGGGTGACCCCCGATAATGATACATATAACAGGATCTAAATATGATTTGAAAAAGGATGCGTAGGTCAAGGAAAACCCTTAACCATCAAGATCACCACACAATGCCAGCAAAACAGGCTTGTTCCAGATGATGCATGAGTCCTATTAGTTGGGGTTCAAAGGAACACCTGGCCTGTAAATATCCCATCTTTTCTCATGTGACAAAAGGGAAGAGATTAATCCTAAAACCAGAGTTTAGCAATTTTAAGCAGTGGTCAGGAAGCTAGGGCACTCAGCATTAGATACCTTTAGGGCGGTGTGTGTGTGGACACTTTTGTGATTAAAAATTATTTTGTAAAGATTCAAGAGAGTGCTAACTATGAGACATGACAAAGGGGCCATTTTGTACTTTTTGGACACTGCAGAGTGACAAATTTACCAAGAGCATGTGTTATGCTGATTCAATAACTGGCTTTTAACACTTTTGAATTCTGTTTTATATTGCAATATATTTATAGTAGAAACTCACGTTCGTCTCAAGATGACTCTCAGTTTAAAAATAGTATATTATATGCCAAAACTCTGATAGATTCTATTATGTTCAGGAATGATTATGGCAGATTTAATCATGCTGTTACTGCCTGACTGAGGGCTAGCAAAAAGCAGAAGGCCGTTTGTCACAGAACAGATAGAGCTCTGAACATACCTTAACAAAGATGGGCAAATTAATTTTTCATTAAGACCTTGTACGAATCCTCCATATCCTTTCAGTACTGAACAATCAGAATTTATATACTAATAACGACACCATGTGGTAGTTTCCAGGAAATGTTATAGACACACCAAGTGGGTGAAGAGAAATGTGTACCTTAGGCATTTTTAAAAATTCTGTGGTTAAGGGGAAAACACACACACACCAGATGGAATCAAACTATATTTTAAGTTGACACACAGTTAATTTTGAAATAGCTGATCATTCCACTATTCCTTCACAACATAAATAGGAATTTTTGGTTGTCTGCAATGTTATTTGTATGCTTATCTAACCTGCCATTGATGGAAAAAGGAAAACCCTTACAAATCTTAGCCCATTTTCAGTAATTTATTTGAAAGTATATGATTCAAAGCAAATGATTAAAAATCTACCTGATAAGGCACAATAGGGTTGGGCACAAGTCAAAACAGCTCTCTTTGAACATTTAACTTTTATAACAGCACAGTGACATGTAATGCCACTAGTAATACTAAGGGTAAAAAAAAAAAGGGGGGGGAGCAAGTTTTTATCCTTTTGATTGCATTTTACTTTGAGTGATATTTTAATATTGTACCAGTTTAATTCTATTTTAATGTGCACTTTTGTATGTTTTTAATTGTACTGTTTTAATTGTAAGCCGTTTTGTGTCCCAGTTTTGGGGGGAAAGAATAAAGCATATAAAAATAAATATAATAATAATTGCTGCCTGTTATATGCAACTCCAATTTTGATGATCAGAAAAAGATTAGGAATGCAGACACCAAGCAACTGCAAACAGCATCTAATTTTTTTTTCTCCTTTTTAAATATTTCGAACAACCTATCTATTCTGAGGGCTGTCTTTATCCATAGCATCATAGGGATATTGTAGCAAGAACTAAAGGGAGATACAGTTATTAGGATATCTCTGAAAATGTATCACTGACATTTACTAATTTAAAAAACTTTTCTTGTACACAAGTCTTCAATTCTTATACACCTGCCAAAATTTTTAGCACAACTCATTTGACAAATATGTGTAACTGCAGTGAAAGATACACATCTGCTGAATCTCCCCAAGCTCAAATATGAAGACAAGACACAAGGACCAACCTCTTGTATTAGCACCAGTGCTAACCATATCCTATCCAGCAACATGTGGATTGGTAGTTCAATTGCAGCTTCATAAACTACCACCAATGATCAAGACAGAGCTTGGGATGTTATATTAGAAAATCAATTTGAAAGATTAACCACTAGAAATTGGAAAATTAATTTACTATCATAAACACTAATAACTGAAATTGTTTGTTTAATTCAATTTAAATTGGTTAAATTAATGCTGTTTGTTGTTTAACTCACCATAGCCAGACCATGGAATTTAGAGAAAATGGCACAGAGGATGTCTCTGCTTACCTTAGACAAGCACATTTATTTACTGGCTCCTTTAAAAGAGCTCTCTGAATCCTTTTAAAGCTGCTTGGTTCAACCTGGATTTCCTCTCCACCACATGGAGTACAAACCCCATAATATGATTGTTGCCTAGGAACGGTGGAAGTTCAGCCTGTGTGGGTCACATGACAAAAGCTGTTCCAAAGCTTGGGATCTCACCTTACAACTCTTCTATTCAGTTTGCCACTCACCTGCATCTCTTTTCTTTCCATGCCATAGACATGGCTACTTCACTCATTTTTCAAGTCTTTTTTGTTAAAGATTAATGAGGAGCATTTTCTTTTAGTTATAGCAATGCTACACAAGTAGGTGGTCCCTTGATAAGATGCTGATCCACTAGAGGCCACACAGCACCAGGCCACAGAGTTTGCAGGAGAGAGGAAAAACACTTGTCGCCAATGGGAAGAAATATAATACCAATACCCAGTACATTAAAGAATCAATTCTGGTCTCACACATCAGATGGTCTTAGAAATGCTGAATTAGAGGACATTGGTCCACAGCAAGTATAGAAAATAAATGGATAGCTATAAAGATGATTCAGTGAATCTAGAGTGGAGCTTACTTACAAATGGTCTGAGACTTACCCAATCTGCCCCCACAACTCAAGTGTATGCAGAACATTTTTCTGTGCAACTGAATCTTTTCTGTCTTCCCATTCCTAATCGTGAAGTGCAATCTGCAAGTGTTAGTGGTAAAGCACAGGTAAAGCATACTGGAGCCAGCAATTCAAATTTCAATTCGTGGCATCTCTAGTTTAAAAGCTCACCCCATTGTGCTCTACAGTCATGTCACCTTAATATTGGTTTAAACTTCTTAAACTTGTATTGTGAGTCTAAAGTGATATTTGCACTCATTTGTTTCTCATGAATGAACTCTAGCTCTAACTAGACTCATGAAGTATACAAAGGAAGAAATATCCCTCAGAGACAGACAAATTTTTCTGTTGGATTATCTGAGAAAAATAATCTGATCAGATGTAGAAAAATCCTATCTTTATAAGGCTGCATCTGCACTGCAGAAATAATCCAGTTTGACACCAGCTGAACTACCAGGGCTCATTATGGAAAACCTGGGATTTGTAGTTTGTGGTGGCACAGGAACTCACTGACAGAGAAGGATAAATGACTCACTCACAAAATTACAAATTCCATAGCACTGAGCCATGGCAGTTAATGTGGTGCCAAACTGCATTATTTTGACAGTGCAGATGCAGCCCTGGTAGACCGACCAAGGTTTCTTTATTGGTTGAACTACACATCCTAGAATTCCACAGCACTGAACCATGACAGCTAAAGTAGCGTCAAACTGGATTATTGTTATTACTATGCTTTATTGGATATTTCTGCAGTGCAGATGCAGTTTCTTGCTTCCAAGTAGGTTTTTTTAAAATGAAAGACATAAAAGGATAGGACGTAAGTTGATAGCTTTATCATTTTGTTCCAACGTTAAAATAAATTAACCCAGGAATCCTGGGATTTGACATGTTACACTGTAATATTAATAATAAATAAAAGCACTTTTAAATGAATCTAAATACATCATCATTATTGCTGCATCAACCAACATGCAATTACAAATAGATGGTGTTCTTCAAGTGCATTATAAACAAAACCAGGTCTCCCTCATCATAATTTAGGACAGGGATATTTCTCGGTTTTAGGGTAAAGCACTGAAATTTTATTAGAGAAGCAAAACATGGAGAACAATTGCTACTCAAAAGAATCCACAGAAGGTTGACTGGGTATGAAACACTAAGAGAAGTCCAAGTACTGTATTGTGTTTCTTGGTTTCAAAGGATGTTCAGAACTGGCCTTCTGGGGGGTGGGGGAACACCCAAGATCAGTGTGGGGTTTCAACAAGATATTCCAGATCTGGCTGTCGCAATCTCTTCTCTCTGTTCTTGTTTTTGGTAAACTCTCTAAGCATCTCCATTACTTCATTCTCAAAGACTTCCGGTGCAGGCTTTGCTTCTTTGGAGAGAAAGAAGGGAAAGTAAGTACATTATCAGCTCTACCATCAATGCTTGTAAATTCTCTACAGATTCTGCTAAAGAACATTAATCTTTCAAATATTATTTCAGATGGCACCACTTTTAATAATTTGCTTAATACAAAAAGGGAGAGGACACCAAATAAATACCAGCCCTTTAATGGTCTAGGGATGTTTCTTTACAAAGATACATCTGGTTATTATCACCACTAATTATAAAGTACTGTAGTTATCAACCGCTCTTATATTGTACACTTATGAGGAACTCTCACTAAATGGAAAGAGGCTTGCTAGCAAGTGTATGTAAAACTAAATCCAAACTTTCTTAAGCTTCAGTACTGTATCTAGTGAAATCAATAAAACAAATTAATCATGATTGACTTTAAGTCTCACTGATTTTAGTTGAGTCTGCTTTAAGACTGAACTTGATGTAGAGAATGCACTACAATTAAAGTTGTGAACATCCTGGCATTAGTACTGAAAATAATATCAGATTCTCAAAGGGCACATCAAATTTTTGGACTAAGCTAAAACAATAATCAATAGCTACTACCAACTTTCTAGGCATATGGGGAGCCACATACACATGGGCTTTTCCACCTTTGTTCCCCAAACCTCTGAAACATGTTTTAAAGAAAGGAAACAGAAACCAAAGGACTCCACGCACTGACAGCAACAACAAGTACATTTCTATATTGCTTATCAGTGCACTTAAGCACTCTAAGCGCTTTACAATGTATAAGCTAATTGCCCCCAACAAGCTGGGTACTCATTTAGCGACCTTGGAAGGATGCAAGCTTGAGTCGACTTTGAGCCTGTGGCTGGTATTGAACCCACAACCTTATGGTTTGTGAGTGAGTGGCTCCAGTACAATCATTTAACCACTGCGCCACCAGGACAGCCACATCTGAAAAGTAATCCTTGGTTAGCCAAGAAATATAACAAGAATCTAAAGACCAGAAAAGATAGCATTCCACCTTACCTGTTGCCCAGTAGTAAATATCCCAGTCATTGCTGGGCTCATTAATGAGGCGATCATAAAGATCCAGCTGTTTCTCACTCATTTGATTCAGGTTCTCTTTAGCAAAGAAACTGAGAAAGAAAGACACAGCAATAGCTAAGGCCAAAAATAAGTAAAGGTGCTAATCATATGCCTATGGCCAGGAAACTGATGAAACCACAGAAAAATAATATATATAATAAAGACTAAAATCTATATTCTCATAGGCCATTAAGAACCAGATTTTCCAAGAGAGGGTAGAATGGACGACCTTTGGTCGAGATATGTTCAAGGCCAAGAACAGAATAAGAATATTTTGTACAGCAGGCACAAGAGGGAAAACAGCACAAAATGGAAAACCGATTAAGGCAAAACTAGTTGTATTTTCAGAGATTTTGCTTGTGAAGAAAGGGGTGTTTTCTGTGAAATCAGTCAAACTCACAGTAATAATAAAATGCTCCACATGACAGTACTAGACCTTAACCCCATTTAAAAAAATAGGAGTGAACATAAAGCATTAGTACCATTTTGCTAACAAACAACATAATAGCAGGCTGTCTGGTGATTAATGAATACCTAATTATTCTTTTAAAAGAATGCTGGTGAGTTATACCACTTTCCAACTGATTCTCATTTTACCATTCTCCTCCCCCCCCCCCAAAAAAAAAAAACAATTCTAGGTTTAGAGGGAAATCAAGAGAAACCAGTTTTAGGAACTTTGAAGTAGCAACAGCAAAAGAAGGAGCATTGAAAAAAATTATAAATGTGATGAGCAAAGCAGTGTGTGTAGTTTAAAGGAGAGAAAGAAACAATATAAAATAAGGTGCAGCCTGCAGCCGCCTCTTCCTTCGCCAGATTGGAGCTGCAGCAGCTGCACGCTGCAGCCCCAATCTGGCCTCTTTGTGCTCCTTTTTGCACTGCAGAAAAGGCACAATAGCCACTGGCACAACAGCTTTTCGGCGCACCTTTGGCGCTACGTCATTTGGATGCAGTGCCAGAGGAGCGCCGTGACACCACCCGCCATGAGGTGGGGTGGGTGGTGTCACACCAGTATGGGAGTGGAGTTGGGGTGTGTGTCGTGCAGATGCCTTGCCCCACTCCGCCCCCATGCTGGCCTTTGATGTCGGTCTATACAGCCCCTAAGACCTTAATAATATTTTATCTTGTCTTTTTTTGTGCATGCCACTTCCAAAATAGCATTCAAGATGCAGCCCCACAAGAGGAAGAATGGATGTCTACTGCTACCACTGGAAAACGGAGTGGGGGACGAATGACCTCCTGTAATTCTAAGTGAACACAGTTTAGGGTGGAAGTCGCACAATTGTAGGGATGACAGGCATGCACATATATGAAAGGGGACAGAGCACAAATTAACCAGTTTCATTTTTCACTTGAGTTCCTCTGTAAATACTGTGCCCTCAAAGACCCAGTAGTGGAGGCCTTCAGCCTAGCTGTACTGTATATATCAGCATAAAGTTCATGCATGCTCCTGGAACACAAATGCATGCCACAATTAAAGAACAGCTAATCGTTTTGCTAAGCAAAGTATTACACACAATTTACTAGTGGGAGTGGGTTTGGAGTGAAGATACAGTGGTCCCCCGGGTTACGAAGGTAATCCGTTCCGGATTACCTTTCGTAACCCGGAAGCTTTCGTTTCCCGGGGGACCGCTTTTTTCAATGGACCGCGCGGCCATTTAAAGGGGCCGCGCGGCTTTTTTCGCTTCGTATCCCGGGGGATATTTCGTATCCCGGGGGATAGGAAGCCGGTCTGCCGCCTTTCGGATCCCAGGGTTTTCGCAACCCGGGGGATTCGTAAGGCGGGGGACCACTGTACTTTAAAGAATCCCATTTTTATTTGTATGCCCATATTGAATACTATAGCTTCATAGGCCTGATCTAGATTGGCAAAAAGAAGTGTGTTCATGGCTGCATGAAACTCTAGCCTTTAGATGAGAAAAAGGGAAAGTGTGCCATGAAAACGCTTTTTTTGCATTTTAGGGGAGAAGAAGCGCCTTTGAAAAGGTGCTGGTTTTCCCAGCTTCTTTTTTAAAAACTGCGGAACAGCGCAGCTCCATCTAAAGGCTGTGGTGCAGCTGCCAAGCATTAAGGAAAAGGCAACTTCATGTCACACTTTCCTGCCAATCTAGAAAGCCCCTATAGCTTCATAGTTCTGAGCTTGATCTTCTCTGAATGAAGTGTTGGGCTGAAATTCAGCACCAGCTCTAATGCACTCCCCTCCCCCTGTATCTGCATTTCCCTCCCAATTCTTTTAAGAATCTGAGAAAGTTTGTTTTCCAGAAGAAGCAGGATAGTCTAAGACAAAATAAATAAATACTGACAGAAAGGTTAGTCCAAGTCTTGAAAGGAATAACTACCGTGAAGTAATTATTGAGCAAAAGTATTAAGGGAATTAAATTTTTAAAAAAAAAGAATGAAAGTAGTTCTCAGAACTTAAATCCCATCCGACTGAAGAGGCTGGTGCTCATCTCTGTTACTGAGCCGAAGAGCCAGCGTTGTCAAAGTAGACATCTCTCCTGCCCTGGCTCAAGGCTATGGGATTCTGGGAGTGGGAGTTTGTTGTGGGGCCCAGAGCAGACTCAGAGAGAGAGAGAAAGGAAGAATAAGGAGGGTGTCCCCCACCTGAGGAGGAGGCAGTTCTCCAGCATGCCTCGCTTGCGGCTCTCGTAGAGCAGCCTGGCCCTCTTCCTGGCCGGGGGTTCCTGGGGCCGGGGCTGCCAGGGAGGGAGAGGGATCTCCAGCACGTCCCGACCGGAGTCTGAAGGCGCTTCTCCGCGATAGCAGCACCTCGGCTGCAAGGGGAGAGGGAAGCGAAGGCCGGGCAGGAAGGAGGAGAGACGCTGTGGGGAGAAAGAAGGGAAGAAGACAGGCAGAAACGTCCACACTGGAGAATTAACTCAGTTTCATACCGCTTTAACTCTTTGTCTCATCAATTGCTATGGAATTCTGGGAGTTGGAGTTTGTTGTGGGCCCTTCGGGCCCACAACAAACTCCAACTCCCAGAATTCCACAGCCTTGAGCCACAAAAAGACTTAAAGCGCTTCCAAACCGGGTTATCTCACACACTCACTCGAGCCACCGCCGCCATCTTGTGTTGTCTTCTTCTAGTTCTTCTTCCTGGGCCGCTCTATCCCTCCACACTCCACCATAGAGACGCGAGAGAGTTCAACTTCCACTATAGTACTACTATTGGTGACGTCACCGGAAATTAGGATTAAGAGAACAGTTCTTCTTCCTGGGCCACTCTATCCCTCCCAAACCATAGAGACGCGAGAGAGTTCTACTTATCGGAAGCTTCGTCCCTTTTTTAGGCGCGGCGCCGGCAGTGACGTCACCGGAAGGGATTCTTCTTCTTCTTCTTCTCCTTCCTCGGCCGCTCTATCCCTCCCCTTCTTGACCATAGAGAGGTGAGAGAGAGAGTTCTCTCTAGGAGTCGGAGAGGCTTCGGTCTTTTAGGCGCGCGTCGGAAGTGACGTAACAGGGGAAAAGGGGGCGTGTCTTTCGTGTGGAGGAAGGAAAGGGGAAGGCGGAAGGGGCGGGGCAACGGCTGGCTCTGAAAGAGAGAGAGAGAGAGAGGTTGGCGACGCGCGCGCTCGGCTTGGGGCCTGCTTTAATTCCTTAGTCTTGTAGTGAATGGGTGAACGGGCGAGGCCTGAAGCGGAAAGGGCTAGAGGTGGGCTGCGGGACTCGGTCCAGGGAAGAAGAAGCCGAGGGGGAGGCCTGAGCGCGGGAAAGAAGGGAGGCCAGGAGTGCGCGCGCAGCCATGGCTGCTGCTGCTGCTGCTGCTGCTGAGGGCCCTCTTTCTCAATAGAAGGCTAGGAGGGGGCGTGGCTACTGATAAGCCCCTCCCCCTTGTTGTTATTGTTGTTGGCTGTGATGATGATGGTGATGGTCATCTTCTCCTTCTCTTTCTTTCTCTCGTCTCGTCTTTCTCAGCGCGGCTCCCGGTCCCCTCCCGACCCCTCCCCCGCCGCTTTCTCTCCTCAGTGGCGCCCCTGAAAATATGTCGGAGGGAGTGGACCTCATAGACATCTACGCCGACGAGGAGTTCAACCAGGTCAGTCCGAGGGAAGGGAGGGGAGCCCTGGATCCATGGAGGGAAATTTGGAAATGGTTTCACCTTGATGTGACTGTTGGCCTCAGGGAGCTGGAGCCTGGAGAAGGGAAGGTTAAGGGGTGATATGATCGCCCTGTTTAAATATTTGAAAGGATGTCATATTGAGGAGGGAGCAAGCTTGTTTTCTGCTGCTCCAGAGAACAGGACCCGGAACAATGGATGCAAGCTCCAGGAAAAGAGATTCCACTTAGACATTAGGAGAAACTTCCTGACAGTAAGGGCTGTTCGACAGTGGAACACACTCCCTCAGAATGTAGTGGAGTCTCCTTCCTTGGAGGTCTTTAAGCAGAGGCTGGATGGCCATCTGTCAGGGATGCTTTGATTGGGAGTTCCTGCATGGCAGGGGGTTGGACTGGATGGCCCTTGTGATCTCTGCCAACTCTATGATTCTATGGTCCTATGTCTAGTCATGACCAGCTATAAGGGCAATGCTCATCTCCATTAATAAGTCGAAGAGACAGTGTCGTCAGGGACAATTACCACATCATCTCTACCACATTACCTTCCTATCCAAAGGCCTGCCTTGTTTTCATTGTTATTCACTTCCTAAATGAGCTTTTACCTATTTATCATTAAGGTGAATAGATAGAAAATCAAGGGGTCCTATTCTTCCAAACCAGGGATGGGCCTCTCGGGGGCTGCATTCTGGACTTCCACTCACAGCTTCCCTTGCCACCTTGCATTCATCAGAACTGGTGTCTTAACTACTAATCCACCGCATCCCACCGTGCAGGAAATGCAGGAACACACAATCAAAGCGCACCCCAACAGATAGCCATCCAGCCTCAGTTTAAAGACCTTGTTCCTCAGCTCAGAACAAGTCAGGGTTCAGATTTGCCCTCAAACCTGATAAGTGGTGCCAAAGAAGAGCGCTGAGATGAGCCTGGTTGGTCACACCTGTTAATGCAGTGGCTCCCAAACTTTGGCCCTCCAGATGTTTTGGACTTCCAGCCCCAGAATTATTTTGCCCAAGCTGTCTGGGGCATCTGGGAGTTGAGTTCCAAAACACCTGGAAGACCAAAGTTTGGGGATCGTTGCCTACACTGTGTTAATGCCCTGTTAATTAAAACATCACTTCTCGGCCTTTTGGCTAAGATCAAATGTAGTTAATTAAAACAGGTATACAATATTAAGTTGACATAATGTTTGAGTGTTGGGGTACAACTCTGGAGACCAGGATTTAGTTCCCAGCTCGGCCATGGAAACCCAGTGCATTACCTTGGACAAGGCACTGAACGTGAAGAGTAAAGGTTGGAAAGAATTTTTTATGAGCAGGAGCAGGAAATGAAAGTGAAACTTATTCATAGTTTTGCATCTGTAGAAAACAACATTAATTTAGTTTATATTCTAGGTTGGTGTTTATTAAATGGATTTCAAGCCTTGTTCTGTGAGGACAGCAGGCTAACTGCCACAGGAGGGCTTGTTCATACAGATTAAAGATGGACTGTAGCCTGTTCTTTCAATAACACCACACTGACAAAGTGACAAAAACTACAACACCCCTCCAGTTTCCTTTACAACAGTTAAATGCCACAGTGCAAATTACTGTATATACTCATGTATAAGTCTAGAAATTTAGGTCAAAAAATTGACCCAAAAATCCTGAGTCAACTTATCTACGGGTCAATGCAAGTTCTGTATCTTAACTCTTATTTAAAAGAAGGAACCATCCCCTGGTGAAAAGCAAGAGTATAATCTGTCCTGGAAGCATTGACCCCCTTTACTATCTCAACCATCCAGTCTTAAGAATAAGTACAAAGAGTTATGTTTGATGGACTTTTGGAAGTTCTTTGACATTGTTTTGCTTTGCTTCATCCTTTAGATCCTTTCCTATATGTCCCTAAATTATACCCTCGACTTATCCACGGGTCATAGCAAAATCGATAATTTTGGCCCCAAAACTTGCCCTCAACTTATACATGAGGTCGACTTATAGTTGAGTATATACGGTATGCTTTCCACTTCAGTGCTGGTTCCTACGCACTACAATTGATATATCAATACTGTATTGAGTTTCCTAATAAAAAGTTGTCCTACATTCAGTGGGGCTTGTATCTGAGTAGATATTCAGTTAAGAGCAAATAATTATAAAAAGACAGGGGGCATATAGAATGGTTGGTTCCTTTACAAATGGGAAGATCTGAATACATAGCCTGTCTCTGTTTTGATTCCCTTTTAACTCCATACTTTAGTGTGTATGGTTGAATTTTCAATTATCCCTGGGACTGGCACCAAATTCACAATGAGTAGAATTGCTTCACAATCGTATAGATACATGCCTGAAAACATACCTGTTTGTGCATACAAAGTCTATTAGTATTTAGGTATGTTACCTGGTGCCATAGCAAAGTAAAATGCACATGCTGTTGATAGTCAAGATCTGTTGCTTAGTTCCTGTCTTCTTATGATAAGGCTGGGAAAGTTTCTGGAGTGTTTTTTCATCACAGTGAGTATGGACAGGATTGAGATCAACAAAACCCCAGCTCAGTATAAGCCAGGTTTCTCTGTTCCTGTGAAGCACTCTACTCAACTTGTTTGGCACACTCACCCTTTGTCCAGATTTCTTAAGCTCCCTCCCTGCTGCAGTCAGGTTCTGTTGATAGGTAAGATGGGACATAAACTGAGCACCTAATCATTCCTGATTTGTCTGTTAAAGATTCCATTGTTGTTCAGCTTACAGCCAGCAGTATCTTTGGATAGTGAGAGAAAAAGAGTATAGTCAAATGATGGCTTTTCTAACTCATTCTTTCAAACCTGATTCCTTCCTCCCTCACCAGGCTCTCTCTGCAGAAACCAATCAAGCCTTTGCGCTAATTTTGAATGTGTGAGTCCTGACGTAGCTTGTTACAACATCACAGTCTTCTGGTGCAGTGTGACTGCTGCACTGGCCATTGTGCTGCCTCAGGGGCCCTAGTTGTTGTGCCTGTTTTGTCTTTTGGGCACATTGATGGATACCACTTTGCCTCTGGAAAAAGGAGTATTAATTGAAACCTCTTTGTGCTTGTAAAAGAGTGAATAAAATATAGAATTCTGCTGTAAATGCATATTGATCACCTTACAAGTTTCTCAAATTTCTTAATGTTTTAACACCTACTCATTTTTGTGATCTTTGAAGGTCTTCTGTTCTGTATTACTGTTGTAAATTGCTAGTGTCTGTATACCTGTATTATATATTTTTCAAGAATTTCTAGGTTATGGTGAGGGGTAACATCAGCTATACCCTAGATTTGACCCTCCAGTTTAAACAGTTTTTACACATTCCAAAGCATTGTATAATTTCTGCAGTCAGAAGATGGCTAGATCATGATTAAGCAGGTAAAAATTTGATTTGGTATCAGCACTTGATTACAGTGAAGTGATGGATATTATTTTGGGTCCTGTCTTCAGCTACATTTGATCTCTGCATGTTCTTGGACTGTGATGTCAGTAGGGAAGAATAAATGTCACTGTGTGTTTGCTTTGACTTCCTGCACTCCCCATTTTTACAGCACACATGTTAGAAGACTAGTTGAACAAGTGGCATATGGGCCCCAAAAATTCAGAAGTCTCCAGCAGGGGTCTGGATGTTCTGTGTTTTCTTTTTGTTTGTTTGTCTGTGTTGTTTGCTGCTGTGATTTGAAACAACAAAATGACCCCCCCCCCCCCAGTTCACTTCTGTATGCTAAAAGATAGGTAGCACATGATTATATTCTTCGGGCTGTTGATTCAACTTCACTTCTCATGTTTGCTTACATATTCTTAGCAAAAGACTGTCTAGGAAAAGCAGAGAGCTGTAAAAGGGGCAACAAAAGACTAAGTCTACAAGTTCATTACTATGAGAATTAGAAATGAGTAATCCTAGAAAACACTGCTACCTTACAAGGTGCTGCTCATGCACACACAACTCAGCTGGGAAACAGCCAGACAATACAGGCTGATGTGTGCTCTGAGTCCTTTCTGCTCTCTTTTCCATTACCTGGGGAAAAGCAAGATGTCACTCATGCTAGATGGCAGTGGGAAGGAAGCTGAAGGAATTGCTGCATTTCAGTGCCTTGTGTTTTTGTGTGAATTGGGGGGGGGGGGAATAATGTGACCAGTGCAACTGCAGGATTGCCCTTCCCTTCCCCAGGGAGTTAACTACAACACCATGTTCTTTGCTTGAACCCGAAGGATGGAAGCTGTCCTGCAAAGAGTCAGCTGTGGTAAGTTGACTCTTCTAGGCTTTGCCCCAATCAGTGCCATAGTGAAGAGAATGGAGCAGTAGGAACAATGACTCTAGTCACTCAGGAGTGCCTTGGCCAAACAGTCTCCACCCTCCATTGCTTCACCATGGCACTGGCTTGAGTTTACCATAGTTGGCCCTTTGCCCTGGCCAGCACCATGGTGAGTTCAGTCAAAGAGAAGGAATAGCGAACCTAGTCACTCAGCAGAGTCAGTTTACCACAGTTGGCCCTTTGCCCTGGCCAGCACTTTGGTGAGTTGAATCGAAGGGAAGAAATAGCAAGCCTAGTCACTCAGTGGCCCCTAACTGAAGAGCTTCCCCCCTCTTCAACAAAGAACAGTGTTGTGGCAGTGGTTGTCAACTGGCAAAGGGCAGAATGACCATACAGTTCTCAGCACGTAATGGTTTTTGCATTGTGAGGATTTTCACTTTTTGACAGGGATCTGGTCTCTTAACTTGTCAAATAAGCATAAGGTTCCTGTACCCAGATAACATGATATTATTTTAGGTAATTGCAATTAACATAGCACTTGTTCTTACCTTATAAAAGTTAAATAACACGATAAATGATTGAAAGCAGATGTGTATCACATTCTGTAGCTTGATTGCTTGTCTCTTTTGTGCATAACTCTTCCCTAAATTAAAATAGAAAAATGCTTGAAGTAGGAAAATTGTTATATGTATATGTACCAGGAAGGAATTCTCAAGAGGTGGTTTTGCTAGTTCCTTCCTGTGAGAGCTGGCCTATGGCACCTGGCAGTTGTTGGTCTCTCATCCAAGTACTAATCAGGCCTGACCCTGTTTAGCTTCCAAGATCAGATGGGATCTAGTGCCTTTAGGGTATTCAGGCCCTGTGGAAAGGTGTACCTGTATACACTACAATAATTTGCCAACTCCCGTAACAGTACTCTGCATTTTGTCTAAATAGCTCATACCTCAGCTGGCTATAGCTATAGCTATAAACAGATCTAGATTACACTGTATGAAAACCCAGCGTTATCTGTCTCTAATAATTCTTCTTAAGGAAGTTAATGGAACACTATTTTCTTTATTCGTTGGTGTTAACATAAACCATACTCACTCTCGGTACAGTGTTAGAATAATTTTCTGACCCAACCCAAAATTACTGGCCTAAATCTTGTCATTACTCTTAGCCAGAGTTGACCCATTGAATCAGTGGGATTTACCTACATGCTGATTAACCATTCAACTGTTGGATGAATGGTTCTACTCTACTTGGAAATAACCACCATCCAATGTAATCTGTTCACCTACTGAACAACTCTTACAATTAAAAAAAACTTCTCCCTAATCTTTAGATGGGATATTTTTTTTCTTGTAATTTGAATGATTTGGTCTGTGTTCTAGCCTCTGGAGCTGCAGAAAATCAAGTTTACTCCAGTATTTACATGACATCCAGTCAGATATTTAAAACAAATTGGAACATTTTTCTTGTCATGTGGTTGTGTCCTCTCTTGGTAACTAGCTATATAAAATAATTTCTTGCTAATAATCAAAGGAATATCATGTGAGCAGCCCTCAATGAATTATCTTTATCTTTAGACAGTTAAAAAAAAATAAGGTGCTGATCCACCAATAATTGTTGGGAGTCCTCAAGTCATTCTGACTTATAGTGACCCTAACACAGGGTGCTCTTGCCAAGTTTCTTCAGAGGGTTCAGAGTTTGCCATGGCTATCCTCTGAGGCTGAGAGAGTATGGCTTACCTAACATCACACGTTGGCTTCCATGGCTGAGCTGGGATTCCACCCTGTTCTCTCCAGAGTCTTAGTCCAGTTCTCAAACCACTACACCACACCAGCCTCCACCAAAAGAAAGCTTATATTGTAAAGTTGGCATAGAAGCATACTGCCAAAACCCATGCTTTCTGAGGAAGGAAGAGGCAAACATAATAGCAATGAAACAAGCATACTCTTAAAGAGGACGCTGGCATGCTTTGTGAAATAATTTGTCCTCCTCTACTTGTTGCAGCTTAGAAAAATAACTGGCTGCTCTTTAAAAATCTAATTTTGTTTCTTGTCATTCAGGAGACTGAAAATCTTGTGCATTAATATTACATCTCTAGGAAAATAGCTAAGATGTGGAGTATTTATCCTGCTTTCATTCTGCATTTGTTCAATGGTATCTTCCTGTCTTCCAGGACTCTGAATTTAGTAATGCTGACCAGATGGATTTATATGACGACGTGCTAGCTGCCAGCTCACAACCGTCTGAAAGTTGCACTAGCAGCTCTGAACCACCCGCTGAAAACCGCCAAGAACAGTCTCCCAAGCCAAATAGCAAATCACCTGCCATCCTGTACACTTACAGTGGACTACGCAATAAGAGAGCTGCTGTCTATGTGGGCAGCTTCTCTTGGGTAAGCAGACACCCTAAAGAGAAGCAGAAAGTAAAGGGCATAACAGATGTGTAATTACAGAAGAACCTTCAGTCAAGTGGGAAAATGTTTTTATATTTCATTTTTACTGTAGTCCAGAGTTGGGCAAAGTGCAGGCCATAGATTGCATAATTTAAGATCCGTCTAATTGCATAATTAGATCCGTCTAATTTAAGATTGTATGTACAGCACTGTGTAAATTTACAGCGCTATATAAATAAAGGTTAATAATAATAATAATAATATACCTGTCTACCCCTTTTTAATAGCCCCTCCAAACCCCCAGACACCTCCAGAGATTTTTTATGCCACCCCACCCTGTTAGGAACTGCATTCTGCCTTGAAATATCCCTCCCACCAAAAAAAAAAAAAAAAAAAGACCCAAGTTTACAGAAGTTAGGTGAAAATAGCAAAATAAAACCAGAAAGTGGTAACTAAGGGGTCATTCATGCTAGGAAACCAGGTTATTTCCATGGCATTCACACTTCCCCCAACTGCACTCAGTGCAGTTTTCATGGAGGGGCTGCCAAAAACCCCACTTGACCTGATGCCTTTTGTACCAGGTCACGTACTTTTGCAATGCCGCAACGATCCAGATCTTTGGTAGTGAGAACTCACTACTGGAGAAATCCAGATTTTGTGGGAAATCATTTTGAAATGGAGACTCCTCCATTTTCAGATCAATCTGGGCACTTCTTCCTCCTTGCTCCTCTTCCTTCCTCCCCTCCCCCCACGCTTTCTGCGCCACATCCTTCTTGCTCCTCCCTCCTCTTCCCCCCCCCTTCTGCCACAGACGAATCTCTCTGTGGCATTTTATTCCTGTTCCTGTTCCCCGAGTGTGAACAGCAATAGGGATAAAATGCCACGGAGAGATTTGATAGTGGCTAATATATGGAAATAACCTGGTTTCCACACCGGGTTATTTGCTGGTGTGAATAGATCCCAGGTTTTTTTGTTTGTTTGTTTTGTTGTTATTGTTGTTTTGGTCACATCTTCCTATTTCTGTCTGGAAGTACATCCCACCCAGTATTGAGCAGGGATGAAAATGATCCCCTGCCCCTCTGTGATTGTCCACTCCTGCTGTAGACTCATAATTCTTATTAAAAGGTTAAGGTAGTGCCTTGACATGAATGTCTAGTCATAACTGACTGTAGGGGGCAGTGCTCATCTCTGTTTCTAAGGTGAAAAGCCAGCATTATCCAAGGACTGCTCTGGTGATCATGTGGCCAGAATGACTGCACTGAACGGTGTTACCTTCCCACTTCCCACATTTCTTTACAGTGTATTACAGTGCTGGGCAACTTGTGGCCATCCAAATGTTGGACTGCTCCCTTCGGTGCTAGTTAGCATAGATAGTGGCAAAAGATGATGTTAGTCTTGTTAAATTTGAAGAGTCTGAGGTGTTTGCTCCTGATTCATCATACCTTGCTTTTCTCAAAAACTAATTCTAAAAACAAACTCTGGTATTTATACATGCACTGTTTGAGGGACACTTTTCATTTTTTCCTACTATGCAAAGAACATCTCATGCTTGAAGAATGTGATACTCCTCTGATAGTAGTCTAACTTAAGGCAGGGGTGGGCTACATCATTTTCAGGTTGGGTTAGGCTCAAAGGTTCAGAGTGTGAGTTGCAATATTTTTAAAATAAAGAATAATACAGAGTTTTTTAATGGGTTTTTCGAGGTATGTGGCCATGTTCTAGAAGAGTTTATTCCTAACGTTTCACCAGCATCTGTGGCTGGCATCTTCTCTGGAGATGCCAGCCACAGATGCTGACAAAGCATCAGGAATAAACTCTTCTAGAACATGACCATATAGCCCGGAAATCCCACAAAATACTGTGGATGTCAGCCATGAAAACCTTCAACTTCACAAAGAATAATATTAAGTGTTTATTTTGGGACCCAAAAATATTCTGGGGCTGCAGCAGAAGTCTTGACTAGCTGAATGTGACCTATATTCCACAGTTTCTGTCTCTGTTTTAAGCAAGCAGTACACCCACTCAGTACATATTACATATATCATGTTTTTAAAATCTCCTATTAATGGACAAGGCCCTTAAATTCACATGGTACAAAGTCTATGCTGTGATGCAAAGCTGGGCCTTGTATCCTGGCTCAGTGGCTATTGAGTGACATGTTCTCTGTGCAGCTAATTACCTTGCATAACTGTTTATATATGCCAGGAAACTGGATTAATTATTGCTTCTTCTTTGGTTTAAAGTCATTTGGACTAAAACCTGAAAATTTAAGTTGGGTTGCTTCTGGTGTATCTGAACCTGAAACCTGTCCTGTAAGCTTTCCTGCAGCCACCACTCAGAAAGGTGTGGTGAGCCAAGACTGCATCTAGTGTTCCTTCACTAGGATGATTAGGGAAACAAAAGAATGTCTTTTGTTTCCCTATTAACCCTAGTGAAGGAACACTGAGAATGTCTTTATGCAGCTTTAATAGTGTTCTTAATAAAAGGAGGTGTGTATCCTACTACCTTTTTTAGTTTTTATCTTGTAACTTTCTGCCTCTTCATATGCAGTGGACGACTGACCAGCAACTGACCCGAATTATCCGCTCTGTGGGTGTCTTTGATGTGGTGGAGCTCAAGTTTGCTGAGAACAGAGCTAATGGCCAATCCAAAGGGTGAGCACTGCTACAACTGTTCATTAACAGACTCATCATGAGGGGCAATTGGATATTGGGAGGTACATCCTAATTAACAGCGTGCCTGATAGTTGTATCTGACCTATGCAGCCGTGCGACTGGTTTTCTTCCTAATTTTTAAGGTGCTGAAGAAATCTCTGTGGCTGTCCAGTCTGGAAGCCACCATCTGCAAAATAAAAGGCTGCTTGTTGTAAGTGATCGAAGAATAACGTCGGCTGTCTGGTTTGACATGATAATCTCCAGCAATGTGCAATGTGTTCCACTCTCTCCAGTAGGAGCTTTGTGTTTGAGAGTGAGGCAAGGGGAACTACTGTTCTCTCCTGTTATTCAGGATACACATATATAAAGGTCTGTTGTTTTTGCTAGGTCTTTCTGATAGATTGTTTACCCAAGGGTTCCCAGTAGTCTTGAATTAATTTTCCTGTGGCTCTGTGAACAGGTATGCAGAAGTGGTGGTTGCTTCTGAAAACTCTGTCCATAAGCTTCTGGAGCTGCTGCCAGGGAAGATTCTCAATGGAGATAAGATGGAAGTGAAGTTGGCTACCCGACAGAATCTTGCACAGTTTGAGGCACAGGCTCGAAAACGTAAGTTGGGTGGGATGGATATACAAGTTACATACAAGACAAAGTAAGGAGGCGGAAAGTAAGGACATTGGGTAGATGTGTGAGCCTCTTGAGCAGAGCTTTTATCAACCAGGCACAAAGTTACCGTTGAATATGTTTGTGTGTGGTTTTCCCCTGTGATTTCTGGGTCATTAGAGCCCCATTAGACATGATCCAGTTGATAAAATGTGAGGATACTTCATAGTTTCTTCCTCATTCTTCATTAAACTAAATGGCCTTAAACTCTTGAGGCTGCTATTACAGTTAAGATCTACCATATGTGTTCATGGATCCCCTCTGGATCTTTCCTAGAATTAGTGCATATCTGAAAAGGTAAAATGTGCAATACTGGATATCATGCTCTAGTTGGAGCTTCACTTTGGTCCTTCTGCAGTGCAGTAGAATGGTTGTCCTGTTTGTTTCTGTTAAATTGATGCCCTACCTCTGAGCTCTTTGCTGTTGAAGGCACCATCTGTGAGAAATACAATAAGATTCTGAGTGCCCTAGCACATCTATAGTCATTTGTTAAAAACAGAGGTATTATTTCTTTTGTCCGTGGCCAAATTTGATCTATTCAGTGGATTCCCCAAACCTCAGACAGATAGAATTAGCTGGCTATAACGCATCAGTCATATTATCACTTTCTTCTTACAATCCTCTTTTGTCCTGCAATAGAATGTGATACTATTTTAGGGCCAGAAGGGATAGTCCCCTATTTACACTTACTACAATGCAGTGGTTAATTCCCTGGTGGCGCAGTGGTTAAATGTCTGTACTGCAGCCACTCACTCAAAACCATAAGGTGGCGAGTTCAAGACCAGCATAAAGGCTGAAGCTCAACTCAGGCTTGCATCCTTCCGAGGTCGCTAAAATGAGTACCTAGATTGCTAGGAGGCAAATAGCTTACACTCCTTAAGGGTATGAAGCGGTATATAAATGAAGCTGTTTGTCTGTTTTTTGTTTGTGTCATAGTCCTAATTAATCCATTTCTCTGGTACAAGAATCAGGCAGTGTAGCTGAATTCTAAGGTAAAGCAAAGGTGCTGTTAGCCCTGTTCAGGCTTTTCCCTGTGAAAAACTGCTTAAAGGGGCTTGTCTTGTCTTCACTAGGAGTTCGTGCTGATGAAGTGGCAGCATGTGACAATAATCCTGGCACATCATCATTTTTGACAAGGCCTTCGTAAATGACTTCCACCACTTTGAATCGTTGGTCAAAGGGCCTGAGAAATGCCAACTTGTTGTTTTTAGTAATTTTATTAATTTATACTGTGCCTTACCCTAACTTCAAGGTAGCTTGCAGTTAAAGGAGGGGAAATCACAAAAGAGAAAATCTACAAGTGTAAAACTTTGAAGTTCCCTTTCTTGTATTCAATTATATATTACAGTAGGCAGATATACAGTTGGTTTCAGTTCACTGACCACAATGTGAACTATTATAATTCACATTTTTTGAAACATGTATGTTGAAACATGTATGTTACATGAATTTTAAAACATGTATGTTACAATTTAGAATATTCCTAGCTTACTGTCATTGGTTCATTTGTGATGGTGGCATAACATACCTCCACAGAAGTAATTAGGAGTGTCATTAGAATTATATGCTCATGTTTTTTTTTCTTTTGAAATATTTCTCAAAATATTTGTAGTATTTTTTGTCTAGAATTGCACCACACAGGGACAAAATCTCAAGAAGTGTTTGAAGGTGCATCTTTTTAGCACTCTCTTCAGGAATCTTGTTAACTGATTTCCATTAATTATTTTTAGATCCTCTCTATGGCACAATGATTTGTTTCAGAACTTTCATTACACATTGTATTGAACCTATTCTGTCTTGAAATGCTTACTAAATTAAATTAAGATGACAAACAACTTCATAAAACTTGGAATTTAAAAAATGGCTTTATTTAGATATTGTAAAGCTTCGTAAATACTTCCTGTAATGCCCTTCTATACTGCCCTCTTGGTTGTGTTAAATAAACATGACTGTAAGTACAGTACTTTAGTCAGCATGGTTTTATTATTTCTGTGAGATCTGTTACTCCTCAATGGGAAGGAACAACAGTGAAATGTTTTTCAAACCAAGACAAACCTATCATGTGATTTTCTTGCAAGATTTGTTCAGCAAGGTTTGCCATTACCTTCCTCTGATGCTGAGAGAGTGTGACTTGCCCAAAGTTACCCAGTGGGTTTCCATGGCCAAGTGGGGAATCGAACCCTGAACTCCAGGCTCGTAGTCCAACACTCAAACACCACATCACTCTGGCTCTTTCCACCATATTTGGAGGTCCATCAGTTTAAAAAAAATGCCCCCAAGTGCACTCTACAGATCATGGGGGTATTTCCATTACAGATTGCCCTTCCCCCAGAAGAATTTGGGCCCTGGAGAAGCCTTTTTTTTTACTTCTTTTCACTTCCTGTTATTTAAAAAAGGCTTCTTCTGGGTCTAAAAGAGAAAAGTCTTCAAAACCTAGAAGGAGCTTGGCTGCAAATGCATTTTAGATGGGGTGTGTGTGTGTGTGTGTGTGTGATCTGGGTGTGATGGGATTTTAATGAAAATCTTTCATTCTCTCTACTAAAGGTTAAGATGAAAGAAAATTGAATATGTTAAATCAGGGACATGACAATGTGGCCCACAGGCCTCATGCAGATTCCTGTCACCCATCCCAGGCTAAATATTTTAAGGAAAAAACACACTAAAATGTTGTCCCAAATGCCCCCCACAGGATGTGGGAGTAATGGATTCCTTAGGCCACAATAGTCAGGTAGGGTACGAGATTAATGATTGATCATTCCATATAATTGAATTTAGAATTAAAGGTTTCCACTAGTTAGAGAAGGGGTTCGTAACCAGCTCTCCATAGACAAGTAGCAGGTCTGTGAAATTCAACATAGAATCATAGAATTGGAAGATGGCATCAGAGACCCCATGAGACAGGAATCAAAAATGATAATTTTTTTCTTCTTTTATTTTTTTCCTGTAACTTTGAAGATTTGTGTTTAAGTGTATGGAGGGAAGAGGAGGTTCATAGTTTATTAATTTCCCTAGGGGAAGGCTTTTCTTGCCTAATCCGGTGTTTTCATATTAATAAGTAATATGATAACTTTTATTCAACAGATAACTAAAATTTCAGGTACATACTTGTGTAATTTCTTAAGAGACTTGGATCTGTAGAAAGGCCATTCATCATCTTTGCTGTCTAAACAACTAATTGTTTTATTTTTAGTTGATGAAATAACTTTATTTCAAATCTACCTAGATTAAAGCCCTGATTCAACTAGTTCATTGTAATGAGTCCAATTGAAAACAGTGGAATTAACCTTGGTCCATTGGTGGGCAATTTACTACCTTTTACTGCAGTGGTTCCACAGCATTTGTTACATTTTGGTGGCATTTTTTTTCAGGATAAATCAGTTCTGTTTTAGATATTTCACTTCAGTTCTTAAAGGCAGCACTGAATGCTGATTTTATTATTAACACTATTTGAGAGGATTTGATCCAGACAAGCGGAGCAGACTAGAATTTTTAATGTAATAGGACTAGAAAGATAATTTGTTTTATGATTTTTCTATCAAGATGTAAGAAGATATCTATATAATGCTTCATCTTTTTAAAATTAAAGGATACTGGTTTTACATCCTTGAAAATACTCTTAGTTGCTACTGTATCCAGGAATAAGTTATTCTCTGTTTCCTTAGCGCTCAGTATGGTTCCATTTTATCTATCTGTCAATCTCAGATTTCTGGTACTTCAGTTTTCTTTTGCAATTTTCTGACTTCTTTTACTTAAATATAATGAGCAGACTACTCATTTATCTCAGATAGTATGTAATCTTACTTTTTAACCTTTGGAGCTATTCCCAATACTTCCAGCTCTCAATGAACATCCCAAGATGGGGAATAAACAGTATTTGAAGTAGATTTTTTGACACTACACTTAGAAAAGTCAATACTTGGCAGCTGGAACCTTGTCAACTTAAGTTTAAGAGTACAAATTCATCTCTCTTACTGAGCCTGATTACGTAAAAGAGGAATACTTTGATTTACCCTTATTACATATAATATAGCATACTGGCTAACATGGAGCTGAAAAAAAAATAAAAGTCCTCAGTTCAACTTTTATTTCAGCTGTGAACATGGTTACTAGATGAGTTTAACAAAGCCACTCTTAGGATCATAGAGTTGGAAGAGACCACAAGGGCCATCCAGTCCAACCCCCCTGCCATGCAGGAACTCCCAATCAAAGCATCCCTAAAAGATGGCCATCTTTCACAGCCTTTATCTGCCAATAAGATTGACCTACATAATTATGATCAGGATGAGAAAGCAAGCAAGAGAATATTTATTTGACAACAGACCTGTAAGTGATAGGTGAAACAGTTATAATCCAAACTTAATAATACAGGCCATTTTAAAGATTAACACAACAAAGGTGAGACAAAGATGGACTCTTCTGGGTAGTTGCCTAATGTATAATTTGAAATTTTTCTCTGTGATGGAAGGACCCACTGTCTTACAAAAGATGAAAAAATCAATAAAGGGCTGCAATTTACTTTAAACAGAGGAGAAATTAATCTTACTGTAGGCTTCCTATAAGTAATGTATGCCAGAAACAAGTCTGAAGAACTTTCCCTTAAACTGAACCATTAAATACACCCTCAAGACTATTTTAGATACCTCAACAACAAGTGTATATATGATAAACTAAATAGAATTGTTAGTAAAAAATCAAGTAGACTCATTGAATCAATGGGATTTAAGTAAATGTAAGTTTACCATTTAGCTATTGGCTCAGTGAAAAGTTGGGTTTGCACTCGGTAATCATTTCACTTTACAGTTGCATTCACAATCCATTGCTGGTCTTTTGGAAGTGTTCATTTCCATTGGTATCAGGAACTCAATTGGCTATCACTACATAACTTCAGTGATTGTGTACCTGTACTAACAAAATGTGTCCTTTGTTCACATTGTGTTTGATGATAAGTCCTATTATTTGGGCAAGGTGGGATTTTGCTTCATAGGAATAGTAGTTGCATGCATACGTCTTAGAAAATTGTGTTCGAAAGCACTTTGGTGCCTGTGCCCGTCCCAAACCCTGCTGTACTCTGACCGATTCCTGTTCTCTTTTGTCTCACAGGGGTGCCGCCAAGAGCTCACTCGAGGGATTCTTCAGACTCAGTAGATGGCCGAGCCACTCCAACAGAGAATGCTGTGCCTCCCCCACGTATTGAGAAGCCTCCTTCTGTTTTGCCTTTCTTCAACCGCCCTCCTTCTGCACTTCCACTTATGGGGCTACCACCTCCACCAATACCACCCCCTCCACCGCTTTCCTCTAGTTTTGGAGTCCCTCCTCCCCCACCAGGAATCCATTATCAACATCTAATGCCTCCTCCCCCTCGACTTCCCCCCCATCTCACTGTGCCTCCTCCTGGGGCAGTACCACCCGCGCTGCACCTCAACCCAGCCTTTTTTCCACCACCAAATGCAGCAATGGCTCCTCCACCAGATGCCTACACCAAGGCCTCTGCACCATATAACCACAGCAGGTGAGAACACTTCTATTATCAGGAATTTGGGAAGAAAACTTGAAAACAGACAGCCTCTTTGTTAGCAAGACTGGAAGGGCTTTTGTCAGCACAATAATATGCAAAAGCTGGTGTTTGGATAGAGCACTAAAATCTTGCCCCATTCTTGGTGATGTCAGTTAGTTCTGTTAGCCCATGTCCTTGCAACATCAAAGAAAATATCTAACTTTGAGCATTAGTTCTGAATAATGCTATTTTTACTCCCTGCTTTGTAGGGATGGGGGACAGAAGCATTGCCTATTTTAAAGGCCTTGTCACAGTTCTGTTTGAAATTGTTGTTTTCTTCCACTGAATGATGGGTGTATACTTGTGTACCACAGCCGAGAATTGGGCCCATTGCCGCCTCCTGTCAGTGAAGCTGAATTTGAAGATATCATGAACAGGAACCGAGCAATTTCCAGCAGTGCCATTTCCAAAGCTGTGTCTGGTGCCAGTGCAGGTAATGGTAGTTAGCTGCTGTCACCTCCTTTTGCTCCTACCTCTTGTCTTCTATCTTGACATGGTGCCTTTGCTGTTATACCCCAGGGGACTACAGTGATGCCATTGAGACCCTGCTGACAGCCATCGCTGTGATCAAACAGTCGCGTGTAGCGAATGATGAGCGGTGTCGAGTCCTTATCTCTTCCCTCAAGGATTGTCTTCATGGCATTGAAGCCAAGTCTTACAGCATGGGTGGAAGCAGCAGCAGCAGCAGCAGTTCCTCCAGGTTGGTTTCAGTACATATAATTATTAGAGGTAATATAATGGGATTTATTGTGCTGATGATTCAGGTCCAAAACACACTGCAGAAATAATCCAGTTTGAAACCACTTTAATTGCCCTGGCTTAGTGCTAGGAAATTCTGAGAATTGTGGTTTGTAGGAGCACCAGAGTTCTCTCTGACGGAAAGCCAAATGTCTCACAAAACTACAGTTCCCAGAATTCCCTAACATTGAGCTAGGGCAGTTAAAGTGGTCTCAAACTGGATTATTTAAGCAATGTGTTTTGGACCTCAGTCTCACATGTGCACTAGTTCCCTTCCTTTAAAGCCAGCTTGCTATTTTCTAGAAAGTCAGGGAGAGGAAGGGATACTAGCCAATAGTCAAGGAGATTATGATTAAGATATACTCCTTAACATACTACCTGTTTGAATGATGTTCCAAGAGAACAGTCTGTATTAGTGGCAGTTGGAATAGAGAAGCAGCGGGATACAATAATGGTGCACACACATTCTATAATACAAAGTATTATGATGAACAGTAAAACAGAATAAAATTATTCTATATGTGATATTGTTATTTTATTATAGAAGTTACTTTGGGAGTTTATTTTGTTGAGGCTTTCATAATGATGTCATTATTAGTGCGGTTTCATGGTGTTTTGAATGTGCTATTTGTAGAGGAGAAAGCAGATAGACACTTCTGTACTTTTCCTGAAACATAAATGTTTGGTTTGGTTTTCCAGAAAAAGACACCGGTCTCGGGATAGATCACCCAGTCGTTCCCGTGAGAGCAGTAGAAGGCACCGAGATGTGGTCCACAATGAAGATCGGCATGAAGACTATTTCCCAGAAAGAAGCCGGGAGCATGAGAGACACAGAGACAGGGACAGAGAAAGAGACCGGCATCACTGAGAGAAGTAAGATATCTTCCCAGGGTGCTGTTCCCACCCCCAATACCCTTTCCTTTCCCACACCATATTTATTTCAAGTATTATCCTTCATGTAGATGCTGGCTAGATAAGATCTATTCCCTCTTTGTTCTGCAAGACTTTCTATTGCAGATTCACATGTGCATCTGTCTTCTGTGGACAAATATATACATTCTTACATTCTTCTTGCAGGATTTTGTATCAGTAAAGAATTTTCAAGTGGAGAGGGAGATACTCCCCTTAAAATACCTACCATACAGTCTGAATCTGAATCTGAGATTAACTGTTCCTTTGCAGCTTCACCATGATTTGTTCCTTCTTTTTTGTTACTGTGACCAATGGATTTATCTTGTAGATTGGAATAAGATGTTGTGATAAGAGTTAAGTTCAAAGAAAGGACAAGAGAATGATTCATATTTGGAGTATGAGAGCAGTGATCATCTTTGCTTCATTTATGGGCACTCAGCCTTAGATACTTTTGCAAAGTTCAGAAATTCCAGAAATATACCGTGCCTTGGAAAATGACAAAATCGTGTGAACCAGATGGGCTAAATGAAGCAGCTTCTAGCTGCTTTGGAGATGTGCTGATTAAATGACACATACTTCAAAGTGGCTGGAAGCTGTGCCAAATTCACACTCCAGTCCTTAGAACTGGAGCGAAAAAGAACCAGGATAATCCGATTCTTAGCATTGCTGGTCAGCCCTTGCATCCGTGGCTCACCTTGGGAGTGGGCCACATGGACACTAGGGTTCCAGCGCACTTCTGGCCAGAGCAGACTCAGGTCACTCTTTTATGCCTGTCTGTTCCTGGCCTAACATGATCTGTGTTCTTTTCTTCCCATTCTTTCTTAGTTCCTCTATAAAAGAAGCACCTTTAATAGTTTTAGAAATAAACCTATATAAAATTGCAGGATCAGGCAGAGCTCATCCTCTAATCCTGGATTCAGTGTCTTCAAAGAATTTCAGAAAATCTTGACTTCATTTTTAAAAGAAAGTGTCTAGCTCATGAGTGGAGTTGAAAATGTTTTCAGTATTCTTGTCTGAATGTTTTAAACCTGGATTGGTCTAGGTAAAACTTTTTGCAGGGGATAGCAATTCTTCTCCCCCCCCCTCCCAATTTACTGTGTTCCTTTTAAAATTGCACAATCCTTACTTTTTCAGAAAAAGTAAATAGATAGGAGTAGCAAGTATAATCTCTTGTAGTCTGACAACTTGAAAATTGTTAATGTAGAAATTTTGGAATCTCAATTATGTTTTATGCAGACATTTTAAATAGGAATGTATGAATAACCCAGCCAGATAGCCTTATAAAAACTGCTTAGGGATACGCATTTGTGCTACTACCATCTGTGGTGTACTCACAGTTGCTGCAGGACTATACCTGGTACCCATCTAGGACTTGGAATGGAAATGTGACCACATTCCTAAACTGAAACTAGTCTTTAAACACCTACCCTTGATTGTATCTAGGAACTGAGATTTGTTCATAAAGTATGATTGTTTGGCAAGAGCATGTTTATGCAGAAACTGTTTTTATCCTCTGTCAGATGAAGCCTGTGTCTGAGAGATTGTAGTTCTGCAAACATCAAATTCAGTGTCAAAAGCATTTGCCTTTGAACAATTTAATGCTGAGTTTAGCTATAAATCCCAGGTCCAGTCTCAGCTGGAAGTTTCCACTGGTAAGTGCTTAGGAATTGAGGTGGTAAGAATCTGACTTCAAGTGCACATGCAGGATTTTATTTACTTACTGGAATATAACCTCCCTCCCACCCACAGCTCTTTGATATTATCTGGAAGTTCCAAGATTGGAAAAGCTGCAAAGGAAAGCAGAGTATGGTGCTTAGTTGAGGGAAAGCAATATTTGGATTCCTAATTCAGTATGGCTGAATGAATACAATGTTTAGCCTGGATTCAAACCTTAGCCATGAATGAAGGGGGATCGGCGGTAACCTTGCTGTTACGCCAAATTATTAATACATCTCTGAGGGAGGGACAATTTCCTGACCATCTTAAATTGGCCATTGTAAGACCATTATTGAAAAAGCCCTCCCTCGACTCCCTGGTTCATAATAATTATCGGCCAGTCTCGCTGCTGCCATTTCTGGGGAAGGTGATCGAGAGGGCGGTTGCATTCCAACTTCAATCGATCTTGGACGAAACGGATTTTCTAGATCCATTTCAAACCGGTTTTCGGGCGGGCTATGGGGTTGAGACTGCCATGGTCGCCCTGGTCGATGATCTCCGTCTGGGCATCGACAGGGGTAGCGTGTCCCTGTTGGTGCTCTTGGACATCTCAGCGGCTTTCGATACCATCAACCATGGTATCCTTCTGGAACGCCTGGCAGAGGTGGGAATTGGGGGCACTGCGCTCCAGTGGTTCCGGTCCTACCTCTCTGGGAGGTTCCAGATGGTGCAGCTGGGGGACGTTTGCTCCGATAAGAGGGCCCTTACATCTGGGGTTCCTCAAGGAGCCATTCTGTCCCCCATGCTCTTTAACATTTACATGAAACCGCTGGGAGAGATCATCCGGAGGCATGGGGCGCGGTGTTATCAGTACGCTGATGACACCCAAATAGTCTTCTCTATGTCTCCGACTGATGCAGTGACCAGGGATGGCGTCGCTCCTCTCGTGGCCTGTCTGGAATCGGTAATGGACTGGATGAGGGAAAACAGACTCAGCCTGAATCCAGAGAAAACGGAAGTACTGGCGATAGGTTCTCCCGGTCCAGGGATGGAGGTGGTTCCACCTGTCCTGAACGGGGTCACGCTCCCCGTGAAGGACACAGTACGCAGTCTGGGGGTGCTCCTTGATTCGTCGCTCCATCTGACTTCTCAGGTGGACGCGACGGTCAGGAGCACCTGTCATCAGCTTCGGCTGATTCGCCAGCTGTGTCCCTACCTGGACCGGAGGGACCTTGAAACCGTAGTACACACTCTGGTAACCTCTCGGTTGGACTTCTGCAATGCGCTCTACATGGGGCAGCCTTTGTATCACACTCGGAAGCTACAACTGGTCCAAAATATGGCAGCGCGGGTGGTCACTGGTGCTCCCAGGGCCGCCCATATAACACCAATTCTGAAAGACCTTCACTGGCTGCCGATTCGCTTCCGGGCTCAGTACAAAGTGCTGGTTATTACCTATAAAGCCCTATATGGCTTGGGTCCAGGGTACCTGAAGGACCGTCTCTCCCCATACAATCCGCCCCGCACACTTAGGTCATCTGGTCAGCGGTTACTGAGAGTTCCGGAGACTAGATTGGCGAGTACGACGAAGAGGGCATATTCCATCTCTGCCCCCTGTCTCTGGAACTCTCTACCTATCGATCTCCGCTTGTCCCCCTCCCTTGCTCAATTTAAAAAGGACTTAAAGACCTATTTATTTAACCAGGCTTACCGCTGAATGGACTTTTATTTATCTGCCTGTTGTAATGCCACCCACTGTTCTGCTGCTGCATATGCACTAGCACTTATATTGAGAATTGTGATTTTATTGTGATTTTATTGTCTTACTGGTTTTACTGCTTTTATTGTTTTATTGTTACCGGCTTGTTTTAATGGTTTTTATGTCCTACTGTTTTTTATATGCTGTACACCGCCCTGATCTATGGAAGGGCGGTATAGAAATAAATCATATTATTATTATTATTATTATTATTATTATTATTATTATTAGTCTTGCCTCATTCCCCTTTTGTATGTAGAAATAACATGAGCTGCTGCCCTGATTTGTAGTCAAGAATTTTGTCCTTTCTAAAGAATGCTCTATAACCATGCTATAGAAGTTACTAATGTTTCCTGTATTGTTTTGTTGTTGTTTTGCAGAACCTTGGGAAGCATTCAGTGTTTTTATGGACTTGTTATCTCCTCTCCTTAATCAAGACTAAAGGATGGAGGCTTCTCCACCCATTCCTTCCCACTGCCCTCTGCGCTTTCCGGACCCCTTGGAAGTGACTTTTCCTGCAGAACTCCATCTGGCACATTGTGGCACTGAGCTCTGCCTATGTGTGCTGCTATTTGATGGAGAAGCTCTGAATGACTTGGAGTTTGGGAGGGGTTGTCTGAGCCACTGTGACCAGGGGGCCACATTAGTCCATGGATTCTTGGACCCAAAGAGAATGGTGCTTTCCACAGAGGTCTCCCACCTCTTTCCTTACCATGGCTTTTCTAGGAGCACCTGTGGAGGAACCCATCCAGCTTGTCTCCTGTAGGAAGAACTGGTGCTTCAGCACAGCACACGGTGTATGACCATAGTCTCACTGGAGCTCATGTCCACAGTCCACACTTTGTTGTCTTCTCAGACACCAAGGCATCCAGTCCTCCTGAAGTCTGAACCTTTTTCCAAAACAGCTTTCAATCTTGTCCTCTAGCACCATTGTGTACAGCTTAGAAAACAGTATTTCCCCTCCTCTCTTCTGGGATGGATGGCAGGCTGACTGCTGCTTCCAGTCACCTCTCTTATCCTCCTTTCCTTACTTAGTTCCTGAACACTGTCGTCTCCAAGGTACCTGGCTGTCTCTAGAGGGGCCTGTATTAGTCAAAATTCCCACAATGTGGAGTTCCTCTTAAAAGATAAATCGAACTCTGGCTAATACAGGTCTGCAATCAACAGAAGATTTGCTAACAGATTCCTCATTTTGTTTCATACAATAGCTGCTCCAGTTGCAACTTCTTACATAATCCTTTTGTTTTCAGGCACAGCCCTTGCACAATGCCACCTTCCTTGTTGTAAAGGAAGTGCAGATACCTGACTGATGCAGTAGCATGGAATGGGGTCTGAGTCAAGCTTGGGGCTTTCTAGACGTTCTTGATTATAGTACACCTTGAGCAATTTTAAATTCTATGTGTTGTATGTGTTGATTTAAGGTCCAGATGTTTCCTCACACCATCCTCATCTTACATTTAATTCACTACAAAGGGATCCGCCCATGAATTTGCTTCAGATGGCACCATAGCTCACTGATTTTTGGCATCCCAGTCTACAGTTTGAGGCATTGAAAAACCTCTGTTCACATCACCTTGTGTAACTGTGTGACATAAACATAACTAGGGTTTCTGGAGTCACTCAGTCTTTGAGTCAGCAAACTTTTTCAAGCCAGTGGCATAAAAATCTACATAAGGAGCATTACAGAATAACAGTGGCTATAGAGTTCTGAAATTTAACCCTCAAAGGTGGGATGTTTTCAGCTTTCAGTTCTCCATCCCAGACTGAGTACCCCAGTTACTTAAGATAAAATACTGTATCCTGGAACATGTAGTCTCCAGCACCTGGATCTATTTAATAAGGCCTAGCCTCTCTTACATTCATAAACACTCAATGTGGTTGTTCAGCTGCATGGTGAACTGCCCCTCATAAAAGGATCCTGTCTTGTCTCATAGAAGTTGTATGGCCTAAAGAAGGATGGGTGGTGTTTAACAAAGGATGTCACCATGTGATGAGGTACCTCCTTTTGTACTCTTGATCAAAAAGGTATTCAGCTCGATGTTTGTTTGTTTTTTTAAAAAGGAAAAAAAAAACTTTATGTAGAGAAATGGAGTGGCAGCTTAAATTGTAAAGCATAAAACCTGGATTGGAAATGTTGCTTTTTACATAATGGGACATTTTTAGTTTGTTTTGAAATAATGGAAGAAAAAAAAGAAATGAATGACAGAAGCATAGCCTTGGTTCCCCTTGACTCTTCCACCCCCGTTCTTTGTGATTTGATTTGTTTGTCTTTTTCTGATAGGTTGCAAATTGTGTAATAAACTTGATGATATTGTCAATCTTTTATACTGCATTGTATTTTTTTTTCTTTTTGTAACTATAAAAATGGGGCCAGGGTGAGTTGTTTTATAGAATCTCCACTAGATAAGATTTTGGGGTGGGTGGGTAATGTGAGCTAGAATCGGCATTGGATAAATAAGATAGATTTTGGCTGGGTTGTTAGCCCTTGTACAACCATGGCTTTATGTAAAGCTAAACTAGTTCAAAACCCACTTTATGTACAGAAATTAAAATGCCTTTTTAAAAGCTTAAATTTTTATCTCATTATTATATTTAACAAGTCACACTTCAGCCTGTTTGTGAACTTTGCTTCTCTGAACTTAGATATCTGAACACAAGTTGCATCCCCAAGAAGATTGCTTTTGTGTGGAACTAAAAAATAAATGCAGAAAGCCCGCCCTAACCACTGTAGGTTAATGTGGATTTTGAGGAGAGGGATTTGAAGTTCCTTTATGACTTTCACTCAAGATCACCGGGAATCATTTCAGTTACTATGGAAAACTATTACAAAACTGGGAGCTGGCTGGAACTCAGTAGTAATTCTTGGTCATGTATAACATCCTGAGGCTCAAGGCAATTCTAGATCAGGGGAAGTAATAATGCCACTCTGTTCTGCCTTGGTCAGGCCTCACCTGGCATACTGTGTCCAGTTCTGGCACCACAGTTCAAAAAGGATGTTGAGAAGCTATAGAGTGTGTCCAGAGGAGGGCAACCTAAATGGTGAAGGATCTGAAACCATGCACTGTGAGAAGACACAGAGAGCTAGGTATATGGGGGTATCCAAAAGTTTTAACGATCACCTTTTTTCAAAATTGACATAAAGTTTGTTTTGATTTGTAGTTAACTTATCTCTATGTAGTTATCTAGATTTATACATTTTCCCCAAATCATGTATTTCTCCGAATACCTGATATTGTAGAAGCCTGCAGATTGCACCTGATGAGGATTTTACACTTTAGTCACTTCTGGCAGAGCCAGTCACAAAAATAAAGGACGCAATGAGCTGATTTTCTCAGCAACGTGCACTTAGGGACCAATGATGACACTGACAAAATTTCATCAATATGGCATAATAACTTCTGGGTGATAATTATTACTTTACAATACCCCCTCGTAAGGTGCAATCTGCAGACTTCTACAATATCAGGTATTCGAAGGGTCAAGATATGCTGGGGAAAATGTATAAATCTAGACAGTTACTACATAGAGATAAGTTAACATCTACAAATCAAAACTTTCTGTCAATTTTTTAAAAAGGTGATTATTAAAACCTTTGGATACCCCCTCGTATGTTTAGCTTGGAGAAGAGAAGGTTAAGAGGTGATATTTGAAGGGCTGTCATATTGAGGATGGAAGAACCTTGTTTTCTGCTGCTCCACAGCATAGGATCCGGAACAATGGATGCAAGCTACAGGAAAAAAGATTCTCCCTCAACATTAGGAGGAACTTCCTTACAGTAAGAGCTGTTTGGCAGTGGAACCCACTCCCTCGAAGGATGGTGGAGTCTATTGCTTTGGAGGTCTTGAAACAGGCTGGATGGCCATCTGTGTATGTGGGGGGGTGTGCTTTGATTGTGAGTTCCTGCATGGCAGAGGGTTGGATTGGATGGCCCTGGTGGTCTCTTCCAATTATGATGCTATGATCTCAGCTATCTTGTTTATTTCAAGCAGAGGTGAGGAAACCTTTCTGTTAAAAGACCAGATTCTTTTGAGAGTACAGTATATGGACAAGGCCGTAGTCCCTTCTTTTCCTCCTTGTCAAGGGGGAAGAAATAGATGCCTTGCCAGTGGTTAGAACTGTTAACAAAACATGCTTTAGAAATCAGTCCCAAGCGCTGCAGCTTGCCAGGAGCCAATCTGGTGGTGTCATTTCAGTGGCAAATCTCTGTTCAGGCATTGTGACTTTGGTAAAGTAACACTTTCTCAGCCTATCTGGAGGCGTAACAACTGCAGGTTGTACCCTCCAGTAAATGACTTCCAGTAGCAAGCTTAGGGAAAATGTGATCCTCTTTAAAGCTTCTGCCAACGTTATTAATACTGAACAAAGTTCCACTAAGAATAGCTAATGTCCTGGGAATCAATGAGGGAAAGGAAATTAGTTTTCATAAAATGTGTGTTGAGTAGAGAAGAGGAAAATCTAGGTGTAATGAAAATGGATGCAACTCTCAGAAAAGCTGAGGAACTGAAAGGAACTGGAATATCTTTAATACAGAACAATGTCAAAAGCAAAGAGCAAGAAATGAAAACTAAAGAAATGAATCTAAAAGAAGGTGTGCAGGATCTGGAGATGGATAATTTTCTCATGTTTATTTTCAGATTTAGTTAATTTCTCATGCCCATTTTAATTATAGCTTGCCATTTGAAAGTATTTGTGTCAGCCAACAAAGGTTGCTCTTGTAATACTAACTCATCTTTATAATGCTGGCGAAATAATGTAATGATTATATAATACAGTATAATAAAGTTATGATAACATTTTTTATTATTTTTATTTTTTATTTTATTATTTTATTTTATTTTGGTTTGATCTGAAAAGTGTTAATAGTTCGGCTACATTGCATTCCTCTCTCATATTTGGTGTCCTGAGATCAATCTGCCTGATCAGTCTAGGTTCTTGTCATCATTCTCCACTTCACTTAGTCATCATCCTCCACTTAGTGAAGTGTCCCCAAGAGAAATAGGTGAAAAGACCTGCAAAGAGCTACCTGTCTTAATGGTTTTTTGTTCTGCTTCCACTGACCCCATTTCTCCATGGCAATCAGGTATCCACAAAATGTTTTGCATTACAACTTCCATAATCTCTAACCATTGGCCGTGCCTTCTGGTATACCCCAAAACATCTGGAGGGCAAAGTGGTTACCCTTCAATTGTGTGGTCTCAACTTATAGCAAATCTATCATGGCTTTTCTTGGCTAGTTTCTTCAGAGGGGGTTAGCCATTGCTATCCTCTGAGGGTGAGAGAATGTGACTTCCCCAAGGTCACCCATTGGGTTTCCATGGCTGTATCAGGATGCAAACCATGGTCTCTAGAGTCAGTGCCTGGCATATACTCCAGAGGCTATATGCAGTACCTGGAACCTTGATTCCAGCTTCACGTGAGTGCTTTGGCCACACTGCCAATCCTCCTGCTAATTTCTTACAGAACAGAGATAATCTTTAATCCCTTGAGGATGGGAGATGAGAAGACTCCATTCCTGGTGATGAAAGCAGATCGCTGAAAGTTGCATATACCACTCTCAAGCCAAAATCATGTGCTCTCCTGCCTTATCATGTAGCCACAAGGGGTGGGGGAGGAATATTGCCAAGGTCATTTGAACTCAAATGTCCTTTAGCTATCCTATCCTGTTTATCAAAGTGCAAAAGGGCAGAATTCTTCCATTTTTTGCATGTATGCATATCTGTGCAGGGAGACCTTAAATGTATGCAGTAAGGAGATAGGACTATGGGATGCCTATAAGGTTCTATATCTTGGATTCATGTCTGCTTCATCAGATGAGTACGGAACAAGCCATGATGCCCACTCTACATCAATCAATATAATGCAACAAAGCAAGCACATTCCTTCTGATATTTGCAAAAATATTGTGTCACTATTGCTAGAGTGTGTGTGTGTGTGCGCACGCGCTTAGGTAAGAGTAAAAGACTGCAATGTTATGGAGTGCTAGAAGAGTTAGTGGAGAAAAAGAGGTGGTTCCTCAGGGTTTGAAGAAACAGGTCTACAATGTTAGCATGGAGATCAGGTGACCAGATGCCCTCCTTTTCCAAAACAAAGAGCTTCATTTATATACCACTTCATACCCCCTAAGCAATGTTTAAGTGGTTTACAACTGTAATCTACTTTTCCAAGACATGCCCTCCATTCCAACCTTCTGTCCAGGACGAATTCCCAAATGCCCTCTATTCTGAGCATAACTAAGAAGCATGGATTTATATTTCTATTATTGTTTTTGGCTTTCATTTTTATGTCCTCTGTTTTTCTTGACTATCCTACATTTCACAGTGCCTTGTCCTCCTTTGCAGTTAGAACATCTTTCACCCTGGTACTAGATACTTCCCTTGGGCCCTGGGTATCCCATTTGCAGCTCTATGCAAAGTGACCTTGAAATACATTTGAGACTAACTGAAAGAAAGAATCTGGCAGCATGGTTTTCCTAGACGTGAGTCTCCTTCATCAGATGCATGTTTAGAGCAGAAAGTCCAGAGGCACACCTATATAAATCGTTTGTGTGTGAGAATGTTAGTTCATGGCTTATATAAGTTTGTCTCTGGAGTCTGCACGGCTAACATGCATCTGAGGAAGTAGACTGAAGCTTACTAAAGCTCATGCCAACAGCTTCTCTCTAGTCTCAAGGGTGCTGCAAGATCCCTTTGATGCAAGACGTGCAGCTGAGCTACGTGTTACTGGTTATTCGTTTCTAACCATGCACTGATTCTACATTTACGAACAAAACTATTTAGAAATACTTCTGAGGTCTGAAGTGCTCTCTCAAGTAAAAGACAGAAACTATGGGATGCAGACATTCTCCCACATCCTTGGCTTATATAGATCTGTCTCTGCGTTCACCACTCCAAACATGCATCTGAGGAAGTAGTAGGCTCTCAAGTTTATGAAAGCTCATGCTCCCAGCTTCTTTGTTTCAGTTAGTCTCAAAGGTGCTACATGATCCCTCACACAGCTGTCTTTGGAGATTATCACATGGGAGATATCCCATCCTTATTCTGTTCCTGTCCCGTCCTTCCTGCACTATCACTGGAAGGACTTTCTGATGACATTGCTCAGATCCCATCATTAACCCGTCCAAAAAGTGTGATTGACCACGATCACATAGAACTTTGAGATGACGTCACACAAATTCTGTCATTAACCCATCTTTAACCTATCATTAAAATGACATTGGCCAGCATTTTGCATTAATGGAAGTTCATGTTATTGTAATGCCGCTTTATTAACGGGTTAATGTTAGGATTGGTGCTATCATGTGAAAGTCTTTCGCACTATTGCAGTAATGGATGGGTTAATGATGGGGAAAGAACAAAGGAGCGATCCTGTCTCTGTCCTTTCTGTGTGTGATAATCTCCTTAGAATTTGCACCTTTGCTTTGTCATAAAAGGGCACTTCTTGTGTCTCACTGGTGGAATGTATAGTCTGAGAGAATCTAATCCTTTTGGAATTTAGCCTGGATGATGAACCTGTGTGGGTGGGGCTTGTTGGTGAGTTTGTCTGGTTGCTAGGCACCCTTTGTGACCTCATGGCCCAGGATGACTCTCAAATGGTCCCAGCTAGCTACCCTGAAGAAGTGGTGCCATTTCAACCTTGGTTATTCCCACCATGACAGTCTCCCTCGAATTTGGCCTGGTCAATGCAGCCAACAGATACCTGACTGCTGAACCCTTCCGTTTCCAGGTGGCAGCCACTGGCAAGCAACTGAAGCCTCGTCAGGTGTGGGTACTTCAGTTTGTGAGCCCACATGGAGCTGGGGCAGCCGGCCCCGGAGAAGGGGCTGGCCAGAAACTTCACCTGATCAGTGCCCTGAAGCGCTACTTGGCTGCCGACGCAAATGGCAAAGTCACCTGTGACCAGGATAAGCCAGGACCTCAAACTTTCTTCCTGCTGCATCAGTATCCAGATGGCAAGGTGTGATCATTCATACCAATGCACAACCTGTTAATCTCCATTATCAGGCTGGGATTCTGCTCAGAAAGGCTGGATGTGAGGTTGGAGAGGGCAGAGGGCATGCAATAAGTGTGTTAATAAGCTGTGAGAGTTATGGTATGTGGTCACAAATGTGGGCATCTCTTTATGGCTGCAAGTGTATTTGTTGCCATTATCCTCTGTATAAAAAGCAGAAGAAGCAGATGCAGGAGGAGAAATACCAGTTTGGGATGGTGAGAAGGATGTTTTCACAGCATTTTAGTATCTGGATTTGAAGGGCAACTCCAGGTGACTGTTCCCTGCACTGCTGGTGTAATACTAAAATGTGTAACTACTTGTTGGAGCCAGAGCTACCATTAAGCAAAACAAAATGTTGATTATGTGAATTATAACTGATGTATTTATACTGTCAGGATGATGAACTTGTGAGGGTTTGTGCTACAGATTCCACAATAACTTGTTTGACTTTGGGTACTACACCTCTTGACTTAGAGAAAAGGAACACTACTGGTATTTGTTGTCCCACCTTCAGGCAGTGAAATATCTCAGGCTGGTTCTGACAACTGTGAGAATGCCATCTGTCCTGGAATTGGGAATGACATTTTCTCAGGACCCATCTGAATTGTCCCAGTGGAATCGGCCATGCGGAACAAACCAACATTTGTCTTTATTCATCACAAGAGTGATGGTCAGTCTGGTTGTTGACAGGGAAAGACGTGTTGGAATAGTTTATCCAATGTCAATGGTAGAGCTGCCTGGAGATGTGATCTAGGATAATGTTCTAGCCAAGTACTTCTCAGCCTTTGGATGTGAACTCTCAGAAACCTGACCAGCATGACCAATGTTCAGAAATTATGGGAACTGACATCTAAAAACATTTGGGAAGCCAAAGGCTGAGAACTACTGTAGCATAAGCTCTCTTCTCTCAGTAGGCCTAGAAACAATTGGGTGAATGGGACATTATGGGCACAACATGAACACAGTAACTCCATAATCACAGGGAAATAGCTTTAATAGTTACTTTTCAGATTACAGCTCCCAGAATCCCCCTAATGACTGCATTATTCTGTGAGTTGTAGTCCCAAAAGTAAAGCTTCCAAATTCTGCACAGTTACCTGAGCTGTTCTGGCACCTTCTTTATTGTCAACAAGAATTTTCTTCCTCTTCCTGGCTCAGGTGATGAGGTTCTTATTCCTCCTTCTTTCCTGGCAGGTCTCTTTCCAGAATGAGCAATCTAAGCGGTACCTCGGTGGGGCAGAGGAGAATGTTACCTGCTTCGCCCAGGCTGTCACAGAAACGGAAAAATGGACCTTACACCTAGCAGTGCATCCCAACGTCGCAATGTACAACCCCAACAGGAAGCGTTATGTGCGCTGTGATGAGAAAGCTGGGGTGCTGCGCTGCGATCGCGACATGCCTTGGGGAGCTGAATCCGTCATCACAATCTACTATGATTTCAAATGTGGGTGGAGGCATGTTCCCAAATTACTCTTCTTCCCTTGCATAGGGTTTCAACCTGGAGTTTAAGAATCATCCTGTTAGCATGCAAACCAAAGCTTGGAAGAGTTACTTTTTTGGATGACTGCTCCCAACATCTCCTAGTCAGCTGGGCCAATGGTCAGGGTCTGTGGTCCAAAAAAGTTACCCTTCTAAGGTCTGAATTCTGATCTTCAAAACAACAATCTACCATAAAAAAAACCTGGGTGACTCAAAATGAAGAATGATATACACTAGGTACAACCAAGTTATAAACAGAAATCCATGCCATCCAGCTGTCCTGATTTAGTAGGAACAGTCCCAGTGAATCTTCTGTCATCCCACCTTTTCAGTTGTTTTTCAAATGTCTTGGTTTCTCTCATTCTCTCTCCCTCCCCCCCTTTTGTCCTCAGCTTACTTTAATTTCTGGAAACTGAGTTCAAAAATGGGTTGAGCATATTTAATTTGGTGGGGTAGGGGAGAAGAGGAGAGGAGAGGGTAAAATCTTGTTCTTCCTATTAGGCCTAAGCTCTCAATTAATGACTTTTACCATCTTGGATGCACATTCGTGTTGCTTAGCTACACGTGTCTGTTTTCGTATCTGAAATGTTGGAAGGTATAAAAACTATGTTGTCAACATAGGCTTCTTGATTTTAAATTGTCTCCGAACTTTACCTATGCTAAAATCTGAGCTTGAAATCATGCAAACTAGGCAGTCAAGATGCAAGGTGTATACACTTAACACGCAACAAAAAAGGTGCTTTCAAGTCACCTGTTCACTTATGGCAAACCCATACATTTCATAGCTTTTTAAAGGTAAGGAATACTCAGAGGTAGCTTTGCCAGTTACTTTCTATGAAATATAGCCTACAGTGCCTGGTTGGCTGTCTCCCATCCAAGTGCTAACCAGCTAGGGCTGATCCTGCTTAGCTTCCAAGATCAGGCAGGATCTGATGGCTTTAGGGTATTTAGGCCATTGCCCTTCAAAGTTATAGCAACAAATTAAATTTAAGAAAATTATTTAGAATCAACAAAATTCACAACATAAAATATAAGGTTATATTTTATAGTTATATAAAATGTTATAAAATGATAATGATTAAGACTGTGATCCTAAATACTAGGCAAAAACCCATTTAAAATGTCAGTGTTTACTTCTGAAAGGTTTACTTTGTAGAGATAGGATTGCACAATAAGTACTTTTGAAAACACTAGGCTTGCATCAGTTGCGGCTAACTTGAGCTAGATCATGGCCACCACTTAGTACTCTCAACTGTATATTGCTTATCTCTGGTCTGATGGAAAGGAATGGATGTAGAGTCAAATTAACTTGTTCTCTGTAATTAGTTGCACACAAAAAACATATTTTCCAGTCTTTCTTTCTTTTTTTTTCTTGCACACAGTCTCTCTTGTGCCCCTCAAACTGCTTTTCTATTGTGGAAGAATAATATTCCCTCTCCATAAATTCTTGTATCTCAGGAAAATGCACTGTTTCTAATCCCTCATTTCTGTATACAGCTGTTGAGTCCAATGTACCAGGGTACAGCAGCACATGCCTTCCTGAATACCGTTTATAATGTGATTAGTGGTGATGTGCAGTGCAGTATCTAGTACTAGCCTGTGGGCCAAACAGGATGGTGTCTCAACCCAGAACCATGTGGTGAGGTACAGACATACCCATCCTCAGTGCATGGTAACAACACACATCCACACCCTGTCTATATAATTCTGTGAACCTTCAAAATATGTATTTTGTGTATGTTTTTGTGCTTTTCTTTTACACTGCCCTTCTGCAAGATTGCTCATTTAGACTGACATTTGTTGGAAAAGTCTTGTACAACAACAGGACTACCACACCTAGGCCTTTCTTTGGAACAATAATTCATGATTTTTGTTGTTCTTTCATTGTGCTGTGTTGCATAGCTGGAAGTAACATACTATTCCTCTCATGTGTTGGAATGTATAGTCTTGGCTACAAACTTTCAGCAAGACTATCACCTAAATTTCTTATAGACAAGTAGGCTATTAAGCTATTGTTGTTAAAAAAAACATCTAATGGAAATATAAGGCAATGGCTGAAATACGGTTGGAGCATGTTTGGATGTGTGGTACAGAATGTTCTTTTATTTAGTTAGTTCTTTAAAATATTCATGTCTTGCCCTACTTTAAAAGATCTCAGGGCGGCATACAGGTAAAGTCAGTACTAACAGGTGATAACAATTTAAAACCGTAACATTAATTTAAATAGACTAAAAGCATATTAAACACATTAGCAACTGAAAACAGGTTTGAGTTATTGAAATACAGTAGTTTTAAAATCCTGTAAAAGGATTGGAAGTAAGTCAGTGAGGCCCAAAGGCTTTAATAAATAGCCATGTTTTAACTTAGCCCCTAAATGAAGCTAGTATTGGTGGCAATGGGGTCTCCAATGGAGGGCATTCCACTGGGGGGGGGGTAGGGGAGGCAGCTACAGCTCTTAGGAGCCCTGGTGGTGCAATGGTTAAACGCAGACGCTCACTGCCACAAAATTGTGAGTTCAATCCCAGAGAGGGCTCCAGGGACCACTCAGCCTTGCATCCTTCTGTAGGTTACTAAAATGAATACCCAGCTTTTGGGGAGCAATTAGCTTACACATTGTAAACCACTTAGGAAATGCTTAAGTGCACTGATAAGCAGTATAGAAGTGTGCTTGCTGTTTCTATTGCTATTGCTATATATAGCACCTGCATGTGTGAAAATTTCAGAGGCATCAGGACAAGCCCAAGATATTATGCTACTTGAGGCAAATGACAAAATGGTGCTCCCTCTTCTATGTACAGAATGAACCTGACTGGCAGTTGAATTGTACTTAAAGAGTGGCAGCGAAACAGAATCCAACACCCTAAGGAGAGTAGGCTAGTTTAAATGGCACAATGTGGTCCATGAGGCACATACAGCTCTTTTCTTCCAACAGAGGGAAATGGCCAAAAGACTCAGGAGGAATACTTGCAAGGTTCACTGCTGCCTTCCCCCAGTGTCTGCCATCTGAAGCAGTTGTGTCTTGTTGTGCAGACCGGCCATGGGGATGTTCCTGCACTTTTCTTGTTGCTCCTCTGGACATGCAAGTGTACACTTATGTAACTTCCCTTGTTGTGGCTGTTTATGACTTGGCAAACTATTGTAAGCAGTTTAGGATTGGATGTGACCAGTGCCTGCTAAAATCCCAAACCCAAAAGCGCATGGATTCAGCTGTCCAAATCAGCTTCTAGATTAGTCTTCTGTTTTTTTCATGTGTGAAAAAGTTAAGCCTGAGTCATTTGCCTCTCCTTAATAGGTCCTGATTCCGTGGCACACAATGCTGACAGAAGGCTATTTTCCCCATATGCACCAGGTGAATTCAAATTCTGATTACCCAAGAAGTCTCTGTGGATGACAGAAATTATTTCTTTGACAGCATTCATTAACTGGGGCAGAACTTGGAAAAGCTGCTTTTTTTGGACTGCAACTTTTAGAACTCTCCAGCCAGCATGGCCACTGGCTTGGATAATTATGACAACTACTCCTAATTATAGCAAGGCTTTCAGATAAGACTCAGTTAAGATACTTGTGTCTGTGTGCCTTGATGCATTTTAACTGGATGGGAGGGGGCATGCCATCTAGCTGTTTCAAAAAGGAACATACACAAATCCCACCACCACCCCACCCTGAATATAGCAATGGCAGAAAAAGAGAGTCTAAAAAGAAAAAAAATGTAATGGTAGCACCAAAGAAATATAAAACTAAGAGACAATGAACCTGAGGCAATGTATTAAGAGAAATAACAAGGATCTACTGATGTAGAAAGAAAACCAGTTTTGTTGGGGAGGGAACTATAATGGGAAAAATCAAGGGTGGAAAGGGTGAGCTGCTAGAAATTGGTACTGCAGGATAAATCCCTGCAGAGAGAAACATGTGTATCTCGTGATGCTTCTCTGTAGGCATTCTTTCACTGTGGAGACTGTTTTCCATGAGTAAACATCAATCCCTGGTAACTTTCTTTTCTCTTCCACTTTTGTCTTCAGTGAAGAAGTATGGATTGAGGAATGGAGCAGGCAAACTGTTGGCTGCCAATGGCTCACTGGTGCCAGACGTCGGCCCAGAAACTTTGTATTCCCTGGAAGTGAGTAGTGGCTTGGCTGCTCTGCGGGATGATGAGGGAAAATACCTGAGTGTGCGAGAAGGTGGCATGAAAACTGTAAAGATGGACAAACCTGGACGAGATGAACTCTTCACTATGGAATCCAGCCCTGCCCAGGTCTCACTGCGTTCCTTTTCTACTAACAAGTTCATCTGCTGCAGACCAGGTGAGCTTATTGGATGCCACTTGTGGTGGTAAAACCTCCCTGGCACTGTTTCTACTGATCTAGTCTAATGACCATGGACGCTCCAGTACCATTTCTCCTGCTCAGGAAATAAGGAAAGTTTGTAGTCCAGCTCATAGGAAAGAATGGAGAAATTGTTTGTTTGGGTGAGTCCTAGAACAGGGCTAGCTTGTGAGTCCAGGTGAAGACTCAGAGGAAGTTGTAGCAACTACAGAAGCAAAAGGGGGGCCAAAGAAAATAAGGAGGGTACAGAATAAACTGTATAGTGAGAAGCAAGAACTGCAGGGAAAGTTATATGGAGAAGTCTTGAGGGAAAAGTGCGTGTGGAGAACTAACATGAAAATAATAAGATGAGGGTGGATGCAGAACAACAAAAACAGCATTTGTGATGGACAGGTGGTCAAAGAAATGTGTCAGCGACTCTGACCAAAACATAAGATGGCCGACAGAAGTGGAAAACTGAAAAGCAAGGGCTTGAAAGGGGGAGTAGTATAACGTAGACTGGAACTAACCCAAGATCCCCACCCCCCACCCCCAATACTGACTACTTTAAGAAAGCAGCATGTGGAAGTCTTCTGCATGTAAATGCTTTGTACTACATACACTAAGCTGGACTATGACTGCTGGCACGATTACATGTGGAAAATTGCATGTCACTGGACCCAAGAAATTCAGATATGAATGGGGATATTAATCTAGGTATATACCTAATATTTAATCCACTTTTAATCACATTGGTTCTAAAAAGCACATCATAAAGATAGATTCACTGGGGTCTTCTTAAAGATATCAGTATCTCATACAAGCTCTACAGACCTTTTTAGTACATTGCACTCAAGCCTGACATCAGTGTGTAATGGTATCTGCAATAGTTTTGAATCAGGGTGAGACGGATGCTTTATGTTCTAAGCTGTAGTCACTGAGCCGCCTTCTGTTGTTGTTTTTTTTTTCTGCCTTGGCAGGTGCTGACCTCTATGCCAACGCTATGGCTGTTGGCAACACAGAGATCTTCCAGCTGCTGTTTGATGATGTCACAAAGAAAGTCTGCTTCCGTGGCTACTGTGGCACATACATGTCTTTGGTGAGTCTATAGCTGAGATCCTCCATCAGTAGAAGAGATGGAAAGTTGCACTGAGGTGGAATTACACCCATCTGCCCTCTCCCTTCTTTTCAAGTTCACTTGTCCCTTGTTGGTCTCCCCAACATGGCCGTGTGGTGGCGAGTGGACATTGTGTGTGTGTGGGGGGGGGGGGAGAGATGAGAAGCATCTGGCTGTGACCCTAGATCCAGATGCATAACAATGACAGCCCCCAGGACCTCCTGAGAACCCCCAGAGGAAGCTTTCATTGTGATACATCTGACTATAGGGACTCAGACAGATGCTTCTTGTCCACTATCCTCCACTCCACGTCCAGTCACCACAGCTTCATATCCTGAAGGGTATGAAGCAGCAAGAGACATGTAGTTTTGTGGAGGTTGAGGTCATTGTGTGAGAGAGGTGTTGAATTTCTTCCTCTACAACAAAATTATATTGACATGTATCACTAAATAGGATGTCAGCTTGGGTCTGGAAACCAAGATCTATAAGGAACAGTTGAGCAGATGAGTATGTTTAGCTTGGAGAAGACTGAAATGTGCTATGACAGTCATTTTCAAATATCTGAATGGCAGACGTATTCAAACAGATATATTCTTTCATTGGGATTACAGCCAGCAGATTTTACCTATACAGCACCTATGTTTTTCTAGATGCAACAGTAGAGACTTCTTGAGAAATTCAATGGTCTCTACCTAAGAAAGGATAGTCACACCCGGCACAGGAGAGAGTTAGCCTGGATCTCAATGGAAGTTGCTGCTGCTAATGGATATGAAATTTTATTGCTTGTGTTGTACTCTCCTTTGTTCCTGATCTCCACATAGCCAAGATGGAGAATGGCCTCTGACGGCATTGGAATCCCTCCAAATTATTTTAACCAACAACAAAAGTAACATCTATAGGCCTGTGACTCTAGCATCATCACCTTTCTTCTGCTATGTGATTTTTAACATCTTTGCCTGATGATGAAGCCAGTAAAGCTTCAAAAGCTTGCATGATGTATTTTTTACTTTACTTTTGTAAAGATATTTTTTTTGGTGGATTTTGTATTTTGACATATTCAGACTACAAGAAAGGAGATTCTGATTAAATATTAGAAAGATGACAAGAGCTATTAATGGAAAAAACTTATTTTAAAGTTAGCAGGCTCTCTTTCATTGGAGGTCTTCAAAAAGAGGTCCATTGCCATGATTGCTATAGCTGTGGGTTCCTGCACTATAACCAGAAAGTGGAAATGTTCCTTGGAATCTGACCATTGCATACTATATAGCACGATATTGCTATGTAGTGAATTTTTCAGCATGATCTCAGCAGTAAGCAGCTGCTGGGATTGACAGAAGCTTGGAATTCCTACCTCATTCTTTGAGCAATCTGTGGTGTGATAGGGTTACAAAAGGACCCCTGTCACAAATCCCCCTCGTGCTGGAGATCACTGGGGTGAAGGCGGGTGGGGACGTCAGGCAGTGGTTTCCCAATCAACAGGGGAACAGACCCCAATCAGTTCCAACAGCTGGGTAAGTGAGGTTTAGGGGACTTCCACTGTTCCTACATCACCTCTAAACTAGGAGTTGCGCAGCGATTGTAAAAATGTTGCAGTTATTAACGAATAACTGTAGATTACATATTCACAATTGCCCAGCAGGATTCCAGCCATCACATTTTGGGACTGCAATCGTCAGCATCACCTTGTTGGCACGGTCTGCTGCTATACTAGCTGAAGGATTCTGGGGGCTGTAGTCCTAAAAATAACTTTTTAAAAACTTCCATCCTATTTGTGAGGTGATGTTTATTCTTCAGGAGTTAATCTCCAATATTCTTTCCCTTCCCTTCTTCCAGACTAGGCTGGAACTAAACCAGAGTTCTCCTGAGGCATTTTTCAATGTATACACTTGTTTCCATTGTTGGGTTGTCCAAATGAATCATTTAGCTGATGAAGTCTCCACAGAAACTGTTTTACAGGACTGTTTGTGTAACGGTTCTGACAAATCAGTGATAAGATTATGTAATGTAAAATTGGTATTCTATTAAATGTGAGCAAGGAGGTGGTGAGTTACTATCTGAACACTTTCTGTAGTATATTAGACTGTTCACAAACCTGTTGGGAAAAACCCAAACTGTCCTAAACCAGACAGGTGCCTTCCAGATTCTTGATCATTGGCAATGCTGACTGAGATCAATAAGAGCTAAAGTGCAGAACACTACGTTGGGGGAAAACAGCCTGAGAGAGAAAATACGTCTGCCTTGAATGTAGTTTTTAATATAGAAGATTGGGGTACAAATTAAATGCTAATACAGCAAGATGGAAGCTGGTATATAAGACTCATTAAAGAATGGTAGATTCCCATTGCTCCCAAATTGTTTGTAAATGCTTGTGCTAGTAAGGGCTTTTGCCACTGTTCCCAGGATACTTTTGTCCACTCAAGGGAAAAGTGCTATTTTCTGTCTTTTTTGCAGATGGCATTTTGTTGCCCAAGGTGATGGTCAAGATAGCATCTCATTCCACCTAGGGCTTAGACCTACTGATTTTACTGCAGTAGAAGCTCTCCATCACTACCTGAGGGCAGCAGGCTGGCTTAAAGGCAACAGAACTGATTGCCTGGGATGCTAAATTCTGTCCTCTGACAGAGGGGAAAACTTTCTGCATTGGGACAGTTACTATCACTAGGAATAGCACCCAACTATTGTCTTTCCTCCTACACTTATGCATTGATGTACTCTATGTCATCCACCCCAATAGGGCTCATTTTGACCCTTAATTCAAGACCTAAGACCGCACTGAAAGATAAATATGGATTAGGCTAACAGAAGGGATCTTGATAGATGTTTTCCAAACACTGTGGAAAACAAAAGTACCAAATACTTTCCAGCTAAAACTTTCCCCTTTCACAGGGTCCCAATGATTGCATTGTCAGCAGCAGCAAGCAGGACAACAATGTCTGGTTTGATCTGCAATATCAAGACCAGAAGGTGATGCTTCGCATAGGTGACAAATACGTGTCCATGCGGCCCAATGGGCAACTACTGGCAGTTCCAAAAGTTGCAGGTACATGTTAGTAGAGAGGCTGTCTTAGTAGTGACAAGCGAGCCTGAGTGGGTTGGGGGAAAGAGATGGCTCACAGCAAGCTGTAAATTAGCTTTGAATAGTTCTGGGGTTTTCTGAAATGAGATCCAGGGCCTTTTCTTTCATACTTGCCCAGCTTAGGTAAGCAAGCAGGAACCTAAAATGTACTTCTCAGTCTAATACCATCTTGTGGCAGGCAATAGATGTTGCTGGAGTACAGAACAACTTCCATCATCACTCAATATTGGCTAAATATACTGGCTAAACAATACAGCAACATCTGGGGGCCATATGGTTCACACCTGTAGTTCATAGACAGACACTGCAGGCTGGTCCTGGATTTTAAAATGTAACATGGGAAGCCAACCTCAAGTAATTCCTGAGCCCACAGAGGCAGAGCACATGGATTTGCTGCCTGAGGTAAAAAGAGAAGATGGTGCTCTCTGCCAACTTCAGGTATAGAAGCAGACCAGACTGGCAGATGTATCTTACTTCAATACTGGCTGCTCTACCAGATAAGAGAACTGCAGGTTAATTTAAGGTGTGAGGAACCAGTTGCCTGGTAAATGTGCCACTCCAACACCATGTTGCTGCCCCATCCTGATCTACCATTTGAGGCAGCTGCCTCACCCTACCTAATGGTAGATGTGGCTGTTTCTATGTCCTGGTTTTGGGGATTTTAATAGCTCAAGAGGCATGCAATTCTCATTTGCTGGCAGTAATTAGAAGTCACAGAACACTGCCTTTGTAGGACAAGACACAGTATGAGCAAAGATAAGCTGCTCTTTGCTCTCCTTCCACCCCTCTTCCCAAAGACGACTTGTGAAGGTTTAACATTGGTTCTGTAGTATGATTTCTCATACTCCTGGTTCATGTACTTCAGAAGCTGATTTTCCCTGGGTTAGTGACAGTTCTGAAAAGCTGGGGCATATAGGTTTTGCTCTCTGCAGTGTATGGAAGGAAGCACTATCAAATGTTTTCTCTTGCATTTCCAGGAAAAATTGAAGATTTCTTGCTGGTGCTGGTGAACCGGCCACTACTAGTCCTGCATAGTGATGCAGGCTATGTGGGGTTGTGCTCTGATGTGAGACGGTTGGAAGGGAACTGTGTCAGCTATGTTGCCAGCAGCCTGTCACTGACTGAGGAAGGCTACTACAATTTTCAAATTGGTTAGTATATCCTGCACTATACAATATTCTTTAGAACTAGAGTATCTACATCATGAAAATGACATGGTTGCATCAGTGATAACCATTAAACATTTAAAAAAAGAACACTAGATTAGAACAAGATAAAATTAATTGCCACCCTCCCCATCCCAAATCAAAGGGAGGCTAAACTGGCCCTCTGCTTATTAGGTTTCCTAACTGGCACACGGGACTTCCAGACCTAGTTGAAGACAATTACTGTTTGGATGTAATTTTTCGTAACATTCCTTTATAAAGCTCTACTTTTGTTTCTATAGATGTCTCCCCCAACCTGATGTCCTCCAGGTATTTTGGAATACCACTTTCTGACCATTAGCTATGCTGGCCAGAGGCTGAATGGAGTTGATGAAAATGTCTGGAGAGCTCCCAGCTGACAGTTACTGCTATAAGTCACACTAAGTAGTAATGCTATGACTAGCACATCCTAATAATCTGAGTACTAGAAGTCAGGGATAGTCAAAAGCATAACTTGTTGCGTCTCCATCTTCTCTGACCTTCCTCCTCCTTTTTTCCCCCTTGATCTGCAGGCAACAAGTACTGGGCTGTGGAAAAAGATGGACAAATCTCCATTACCAATGACCGTCCCACTAATTTCACCATCCAATTTGCATCTTCAAGTTGCCTTATAATCAGGGCAGGCAACAAGTTTTTGGTTGCTGAACAAGGAGGACGATTGTGGGCTGGGGCTTCAGACCCATCTTCTGCAACTCTGTTTCATTACTGAGGGCTTTTAATCTGCCATGCCCATTAATAAATGTCTGCAAAATAACACTTCTTACTACAGATGTCCCAAAACAACCCTTCCCCAATTTCTAGGAAACTATCCTTCTTTTTCAAGGACCATATAACTGTCTTTTCCCTACATCTGAAACAGAGTATTATTTGTGTTCTCAATAGGCAATGGGTGCTGGGTTTCCTAACATGTGGTGAAAGGAATGAAAGTCCTTGACCTGACCCTACCCTGATCTCTTTAATGCAAAGTTAAACATCCTCATACCCCTGAACATGCTGCTAAAGCTTTCTGCACAGCTGGATTACTAGCAAAAGCATCTCACCTCAGAACATCTATATCCTTTATCAAGGAGTGAGGAAGAGACCTATAGTCCCCTTCACTAGCTTAACTAGCACAGGTGTACTAGAGAGGAATTCCATGCGACTACAGGAGTTGAAAAATAAATATTTATTCCACAGATACAGTATAAAACCAAGTATCACAAATTTCAATACATACCACAACAATACTGAGTGAGGGAAGGGGCCCAAGACCCACTGCCCTCAGCCCCATGCCCTTGCGGGAACAGGGCACAGGAGGTAACAGAGTTAGGAAGGGCTGGATACAAATGCCATAATGAGTGTCACCACACACATACTAGATTCTTGATCCCATGTCAGAACACCTCATTCTGAAAAATTTGAAGGACACAGCAGCTATACACCAGATCTATACATGAGTCTGAGCCTAGTGGTCCAGCTGTAGAGTTGAAATGAAGAAACTATCATCTTCAAAAAGGAATGCTTTGTGGGGATATGTTAGGACCTGTCACTGATGATTGGAAATCCTGCTGCTGGCCGCTTGTCTGGACACATCTGAAGTAAAGATGCTTGCTGCATCTTCTTTCAGCTTGCACAACTGAACCTGAAAGCTCTTCTGGGCCCAGCCATGGAAAAGGAGGGCTCCTCCAGCCTTGCTCTTCAGTCTCCATACAATGCAGACCAGGTCACTTCTCAATATGAATCCAAGCTTCAGAAAATAAAGGGCACAACAGAAAATGTTAGTAATGGCAATTCCAAATGTTTTTCTTCTCAGCCAACACAAGCATGAATGTACTGAACCTACATTCCACTGATTCACTACTTGAGGAAACAAACTAACCAACACAGCAAATGAGAGGCATGCAGTTACAATTTTGATGAACCATCAAGCAGCTAAATCCAAGAGCATTCACAGCAAAGCTAGGAATAATGTTTAGAAGTCCTTATTATCATAGACTATTTATCATAGACTATTTCCCATTGATATTAATGGAGGAGGTAGAGTGAATGCTTTATATTCAAGAGTTATCTGCTTAAATTTTTGGCATGTAGGATTGGAAAGAAGAGATCAAGGAAAAAATCCTACATGAAGCCCTGAACTGTTCTTGCCAATTGGTGTAGAACAGGCAATGGAATCACGCAGCCCTCCAAAGTTGGAATGCATCTACTGATATAGCCAATGGTGAGATTTTCTGGGAGCACCAAGAATCAGTGTGGTGTAGTGGTTTGAGTGTTGGGCTATGACCCTGAAGACCAGGGTTTGAATCCCTGCTCAGCCATGGAAACCCACTGGGTGACCTTGGGCAAGTCAGACTCTCTCAGCTTCAGGAGGTGGCAAATGCAAATCCCCTCTGAACAAACCTTGCCAAGAAAACCTTGTCATAGGGTGGTCATAAATAAAAAATGGCTTGAAGTCGAACAATAATAATCTAAAACTACCTGGAGATCCACATGATTCTCACTTTGGCGTAGCTGACTGAGCTAAATGGACCCAAATCTGTCTAAATATCCCTTTCTCTAAAATAACAAAGTTCACAAGAGGGTACCTGGAGAAGGCGGCCAGGGTTAGAATACCCAGCAACAGCTCAACAGCATAGAAGAGAAGAAGGATAGCATTGAGGATGGCTTCCAGCCTCAGCGCATAGGTCTGCAGTAGCAGGTAGTAGGCTGCCATCACTGCGGCTGGAAAGGTTAGTGCCAGACTGATGGCAAGTGGTACTTTCCGTTGACACAGATTCCCTTTTGAGCCTGCCATACACAAAATATGACAAGTGAAGAACTTTGGACAGACTTAGCATAAAATCTACAATATTCAGGAGGTTGGACAAGATATAAGGCCAGTGCCAATCTAAGACATTTTGATGCCTGACGAAGAGCAACAAACGGCTCCACCTAACCACACCAAGGTACACAGAACTCAAATCAAGCAAGGTATTTTAGTATGGGAGGGAGGACATAAAGTAAAATCCGCATAAAGTCCTCCCCAGGTATGGCAGTAATAATATTCTAAACTATTTATTACTTATTGTCTTTTCACAGCACATAACATATGCTGTCCAAAACAGTTGCTTCATTCCACTTCATAGTAGAGCCAACCTTCCATGGCGTTCTTTCTGAAGCACACTTAGTCTGCTTCTATATACAAAGGGTTCTTGCTGCTCCACCAGGGAGAACAGCCATCATTAGGGATGATGGGAAATCAGGACAATGAGGGCTTACCTAAATTTCTGTTGTCCCTAATGGCAGTGCGGCCGCATGCATGGGCCACCATTGGGGACAATGGGAGTTTGCCATCTGTGGATGCTTAAATCAGCAGATGGTAAGCCTGTGGATAATGAGGCCTCCCTGTCCTTAATGACAGAAAAATGTGCCGATTTCTGATGTCAGGATCCATTGTTTGGTGCTCACCAAAAAATATCCTTGTGACTTCAATCCCAAGGTAGAGGAAGAGCATAACCAGGTCTAAAGCCAGATTGGCAGAAGGATAGGGCAGCAGGAGTCCTGTGGAGATATACAGGTGTCCATATGTATAAAAAAGAAAGAAAAAAAAACCAGAAAGGTCTGATTCCCCTTCTCACATGCTGGGCTGAATACTCTCTTAGTACTAAGTTGAGTAAACCCATTGAACTAAATAATAATAATAATAATAATAATAATAATAATTTATTTGTATTTCCTGCCTCTCCTTCTAGATCGAGGCGGGATTCCAACAGAATAAAAAATACATGTATTACAACAACATACAAGTTAAAATCATCCAATGTAATATAAAAATGATTAATAAATACATTCTCAATAAAGAGCATCCGTATCTATCATCCATAAGGCTCTGGTTTGTCAATCATCGTGGTCAGCACAGGAGGTCCGATGGATAGGCTCGCCGGAAGAGATCCGTCTTCAGTGCTTTCTTAAAATTAGATTACTGTGTGTTCACACACTATTCAACAGTTGATTAAATGGCTCTACTCTAATTGGTACTGACCAACAGGATGCCAGCCACTGTGTTTTTTGAGAAAATTAGTACCTAAGCCTGACTTTAACAATAAGAGGCATGATAACAATGGTTCTGCAAAGACCTTGAACTTGGAAAAACTAGTGGCTAAGGCTAAGTGATTTTGAATCACAAACTACAATATTCACCCTATTCTTTTTAACTTTCCGCTAAAGAAAGCCACAAAGTAGATATGCCCCAAATAATACATTTCGCAGAAGGAGAACCTAGAGATATTTTTACATGCTTCCCTCCAAAATCTCAGAGCTGTAGCTACAACTCACCTTTATAGACAAATATGAAAATCTCCAGCAGGAAATATGTGGCATAATACCAGCCATTGAGGAACAGAAGAATCTCCAGAGGGGTAGAGGACAGCTGACGATCTGGGGAGGTACGAACCACAACATGAATATATGAGGGAGGCCTTTCTTTGACCCAACCACATTTTCTCTAGAAGAGGAGCAGAGCAGCAAAGCTTCCATTCCAAAGCCACTATTTCATACACTGAGACCCACGTGGCAAGAAACTAGTCTCTATTCAGTCCTGTCACTGGAAAAATGTGCACAGGATTATGGCTATGTTAAGGGTGTCCAAAGTCTCCCAAGGCTGACTGAAGTATCTTTACCAAGGGAAGGAAAAGTGGCTTCTGTGACCAATACCAGCCAAGATTTGGACAAGGACACAGAATGGAAGGACCCATTCACATCACACAGTTGGAGCACCATATTCCATGGCAACATCCCATGAAATCCTAGGACTGATGGATTAAGCTGAGGCATTTAGCATTGTTACTCCAGGAGCCTCTGAGCAAACTGCAAACCCCAAGACTCCACAGGATGCAGCAAAGCCTGTTAAAGTGGGATCATAACGCTATACACTGTGCAGCAGTTTATAGGTTTCCATACTTAATTCTCCTGTGCAAAAAGGCTGCATACTGTTTGGGTCTTCCATGCACCAGGAAGGCACCCCCTTTTCTCCCCACTTTTGCCTGTCTGCCTTCCTTTGTTAGTTGGTTGTTGTTGTGTGCCTTCAAGTTGTTTCCGATTTATGGACACCCTAAGGCGACCCTATCTTGGAGTTTTCTTGGCATGTTTCTTCAGAGAGGGAGTTGTTCATTGCCATCCTCTGAGGCTGAGAGTGTGTGACTTGCAGTGGGTTTCATGGCCAAGATGTAATTTGAACACAAGACACAGTGTTGGGGTTTGAGTGCTGGATTTTAACTCTGGAGACCAGGGTTCAATTCCTATGGGGTGATTTTGGGCAAGTCACACTCTCTCAGCCTCAGGGGAAGAAGGCAATGGCAAACCTCCTCTGAAGAAACTTGCCAAGAAAACCCCATGATAGGGTCCCCTTAGGAAACAAATTGAAGGCACATAACAACAACAACAACAACAATCACCAACTTCCAAAGGACCTTGGGCAACCTTGGCTGGGGCTGCTGCATCCACACTACAGAAATAAACCTGGTTTGACACCGCTTTAACCACCAAGGCCACAACAAACTCCAGCCCCCAAAGTTCCATAACCTTGAGCCTTGGTGGTTAAAGCAGTGTCAAACCGGGTTTATTTCTCCAGTGTGGATGCAACCTTTGGCTGGTTAAAGGTCTACCCAGCCCCCCAATTCCTTGGGGCTGGAGCCCAAGAGGAAGGGGGAGACTAGGCATCCTCTTAGATGGTGTTGGTGGGTCTATCTTCAGACCCAGGCTTAGCTTGATCCTCCTTTTCCAGGACGTATCCTCCCTATTCCCTCCACCTGCCCAGGAGGGAGTCCACCACAACGTCTTCCATTATAACTAAGGGGGGGGGGTGCTTTGCAGCTTTCCATTGAGACTCAGGCCCTCCATGATCACAGAGGACATCATTATATAACACATCTCTATCTGTTACACAGCAGTCAGGCAGGGTGACCAGGGCTTGTTGGTCCCACCTTTTCCATTTCCTCCATTTCTGCCCAAGAAGAAGAACACCCCCAACAACAATGCCCCCCTCCATTTTGGGCATGGGTGGGGGTGTTCCATTGGGTCCTCCTCCTCCTGCCCTCCATTTTGGGATGAGAGGGGGGGGCCCACACACCTGGCCAGGCCAGGGCCTGCCTTCCCCCCTCCTCCACCCTCTCTGTCTCTCTAATGGAGTCTCTCCACTGCTTTCCACTCACTGCGAGGCGCCATTTTCCATCTCCATGGACACCGCTACGCAGAGAGGAGAGAGAAGACTAGGCCTGGGAGGGAAGAATATAATACTCTTAATTAAGGGAGGCAGGCATCAGACGCCACTTCCGCTTCCAGAACCACAGAGAGGCTCCACACTGGAGGAGTAACCCGTTTTGGCAGCGCTTTAACTCTTTCTGTGGCTCAAGGCTATGGAATTCTGGGAGTTGGAGTTTGTTGTGGGCCCGAAGGGCCCACAACAAACTCCAACTCCCAGAATTCCATAGCAAGTGAGTCAGACAACAAATTAAAGCGCTGCCAAACTGGGTTATCTCTCCAGTGTGGATGCAGCCTAAGCCCAATAATGTCCTTCCTCCAAATACATCTGAAGAAATAGACTTAAAATGCACAAAAGCTCATGCTGCCAACTTGGTATCAAAGGTGCTTCAACATCTCTCTGCATACTCAAACTTTATATTGTTTCCGCAGTGTGTTCTGGACCTCAGTGCTTCTCAAAGGTTCTGCAAGATCCCTTTGCTCACTGAACACTAATATGATCTCTCGCAGAAGTTTCATTTAGATGTTAAAAAGTTTGGGGGCCAGAACTGAGTCTTGAGGGGCACCATGGAAATAACGGTTAGGGCATCAAACAGGCTTCCTCAGCATCAATCAATCAATCAATCACTTTATTACGGTCAATGACCAGCAAGTTCCTCAGCATCACCTTCTGGAGTTTGCGCCTCCGAGGAAGACTGGAGCTGGCCACTACAACAGTGCCACCAAGCTCCATCCCAAAGAGGCAATCCAAAAAGACGTCACGGTTGATGGTATCAAAAGCCACTGAAAGGGTCAGCACGATCAACAGCACAACCGAATGCACCTGAGGAAGTAGACTTGAGTCTACGAAAGCTCATGCTGCCAACTTCTTACTTTCGGTTAGTCTCAAAGGTGCTACAAGATCTCTCTACAACCAATAGGGACACACCACCCCTGTTCAGTCCCCTGTATAGGTCATCTACCACGGTGACCAAAGCTGTATCCATCCCATAAACAGGCATGAAGCCAGACTGAAATGGATCTACATAAATCAGTTTCATCCAGGAATGCCACCACATGCTCCATTCTCTTGTCCAAAGAAGGGATTTTGAAGACTGCCTTATAGTTCTCTAGTATGGTGGGATCAAGAAAGGACTTTTCCCCCCAATAATGGCTTCACCATAGCCCCTTTAAGGCAAGATGGAAACCTGCCTTGAGATGGAAACCTGCCTTGCTGTAGTGAGGTATTACTACTCCCCATACCCAATCTGACAATCCCCCTCAGGTTGCTTTTGAGAGCCAGGAATGGCATGGGCCCAGTAATCACGTGGGCTCTCACTTCTCCAAGCATCTTATTCACATCCTCAAGTTGTTATACCTAATACTCTGCAGCACTTTTGAGGCTAATTGAAAGAAAGAAAGAAGCTGGTAGTATGAGTTTTCCTAGACTTGAGCCTACTTCCTCAGCTGCATGTTTGGACTGGAGAGTGCAGAGACAGACCTATATGAGCCATTTGTGTGAGAGAGTATCTGCATCCCATAGCTGCTGTCTTTTGCTTGAGAGCACTTGAGATCTCAGAAGTATTTCTAAATAAGTTTATTTTGTAAATGTAGATTTAGTGTATTTGTTGTCGTGTGCCTTCAAATTTTTCTGATTTATGGCAACCCTAAGGCAAACCTATCATGGGGGTTATTTAGCAAGATTTGTTCAAAGGGGATTTGCCATAGCCATCCCTGAAGCTGCGAGGATGTGACTTGCTCAAGGTCACCCAGTGGGCATCCATAGCCGAGCTGGGGATTGAACCCTGGTCTTCAGAGTCTTAGACCAACACTTAAACCACTACAGTATATAGTTGGAAACAAATAATTATTCCAATAGCATGTAGCTCAGCTGCACATCCTGCATCAAAGGGATCTTGCAGCACCCTTGAGACTAAGGGAAAGAGAAAAACTGGTGGAGGGGGGAGGAAATGTGGCAGCAACTTTAAGACGAAGTGGTTTTTATTTTTGTGTAAACTTTCCTGGATATAAACCCACTTATATCCATGAAAGCTCATGCAAAAAACAAAACAAAACACACACAAAAAAAACCCCACTTGTCTTAAAAGTGCTGTCACATTACTCCTCCCCTCCTTTTTTTAATTCTGCAAGAGACTAACACAGCTACTTCTTTGAGAACTCATTGGGGAAGCCACTCACTCTCAAGTGCTGAAGGGACCACTTTTGTTGTTGTAGCAACCTGCTGCCCTGCCCCTTCATGTGCCAAGCAGGGTGTGGGGCCAGGAAGTTGGGGTGGGGATTCACTCCCATCCCTGACCCTGACAGTCTTTTTCCCTTGCCAAGGATGCTCCTTGTACTCTGGACTTGCTCTTTAGCAGACGGCAACATTCCTCCTTGTAACCACTTCACCAGTGGAAGGTTTTCCACCCTCTGCCTTTTGACCCCTGCCTATCTGGTGTATGAAGCTCCTTTTCCTTGCTAGAGACTTGGTCATTGCTTCCATAACCCAGGATTTTGAAAGCTACAGGACTTCAGGGATGTTCTGTTTTAAAAATAGGGTTCTACACCCTATTCCTATTTTATCCCAGGACAATGAAATTATCTGCTTCTTCCCCCAATTCCTTCTGTAACTGCACAAAATTAAGATCAACAGGTTCATGTACATGCACAACACTGGACTGGTACTCTAGTAAGCCTCTGACTGGAAAGGGCACACCCTTAATATCAGGACTGTGGAGAAAAATAACAATGCAAGAAACAGACATTATGGTTTCTGAAAAAAAAAAGATTTATTTTATCACAGTTTATAAAAATACAAGTACAAAAGACAAATCTAACAACTCCTTGAAAATATGTATGCCCAGAGAAAAGAAATGCTCAAAGCAAGAGGATTGTCCTTTTATACTCAGTTGCATTGCCAGTGGTACCAATGAAGGCAGGAGACCTTTTTGTAAGAGGGAATGGAACACAAGACGAGGGAATATTCCTCAAGGAGGAAACTGCAGCATTGCTACACACTGACTTCTTAGCCAATCCCATTTGGCACTTCAGATTGTTCCTCAGTAATCCAAATCCAGAAAACATACAGTTTGGAGAGGATGTAGAGTGCCTGGAGGTCGAGAGGCATGTAGTAGAAAGCACATCCACAAAGAGCAGTTTAACTGAAGTAATCTGAAGTGCATTGAATTTAGGATGTGAATTATGTTATCTGCTTGGAGGGACAATTTCCTGAAAGATACTGTTCGAGTCTTCTTGATGTCCCAACAGAATGATTTGTAATCCAGGTAGCCCAGAAACAACTGTCAGCTGCGGACTTGAGCAAACTCCTTCCGTAGCCAAAGAGAGTCTTGGTAGAAACGAGGGTCTCCCAAATGCACAGCTGTCCTCTTATAGAAATAGTAATAAAGCACAGCCGCTGCAACAATAAAAAGCAAATAAGAGCCAGCAAGATCCTTATTTATTTCTACTTACTGCTTTTACTAGTGTTATGAAAATCTTTCCATTGTTCCTGGAAAAAAGTCAGCCATGTTCAGGGAAGGTGCTAATGCACTCTGCAAACAAAGTATGTTCTTATACCTGCCTAACCTGTGGTGGACAGCAAAGTTTGCAGGCAGAAGGTCTCATGTTAAAGCATCAACAAGTCTCCTGGCAAGACTGGAAAGGACTCTTGCCTCTAACCCAAAAGTGGTGTGGCCACAGAATGCACTCAGTACTGAACTAAAGGATCCAACAGCTCAACATCAGACAGCTTCTAAAGTTCCTTCCCTCCCTCCCCTTTATACCAGCTGCATTCGGTGGGACAACACTGACTGCATCCTCTTCATGACAGCTTCTATAGCTCTGTCTAGGAGTCATGATACAGAGACACTTTCTACTACTTACCTAGTCTCTGGAAAACAAAAAGGGTCTGCAGCCCATCAGTCCATACAAAGTAGTTGGAATTTTTCCAGCGGAGGTTCTGTAGGAAAGAAATTGTCAAATGTTGAATACAGGAAAAAGTGTTCCTCTGGTAATGCCAGGCTCACCAGCCGCCCTTCCAGATTTTTTAAAAATGACTATATCAAGCTTATCCAGAACCAGGGCCCACCTTCTACAGTTGGGAAGCAACTACAGCATAGCCTCTCAGAAATGTTCAGTAATTTCTATAACCCTGAATAATAATTTAAAAATCCTTTAGAAACGAAGTTCAACAAACTAGTAGAGAAAGAGGCATCAGTGGGATGTTCTGCAATCAGTGGGAATGACTCCTATTGGGTTGACTGAATTGAAGGCCAGCAATATCTGGAAGGCCATACATTCCCATCCTTTACAAGAAACATTGACCAGAAAGCAGTCACCCATCCAGATCTCTTGAGGTGGAAGGAAGCAAACATGTTTTATTTTTATTTTATTTTATTTCTGAGGCAAGCAAACATTAAGGCTTCAAGCCTATATATGTCTGACTGGGATCAAGTCATACTAAACTCATGTGCTTGCTCAGACTGCATAGGACTGTGCTTTTAGTATAGAATTTGACACTGTAATATTGCTGCATGCTTTTAGTACTGCCATAACACCTTTGGTCTCAAGTTCATTTATTTAAATTTCTTGTTGGTATGTGCTTAAAATCCTTTCCCATTTATGACAACCCACAACTTATGACAACCCTAAGGCAACCTTATCACAGGATTCTCTTGGCAAGATTTGTTCAGAGGGAGTTTGGCTACCTCCAAGGCTGAGAAAGCATGACTTGCCCAAGATCACCTAGTTGGTTTCCATGGCCAAGCAGGGATTCGAACCCTGGTCTCTAGTGTCATAGTTCAACACCCAAACCACTACACTACACTGGATCTCTATTTTATTTTAAATACTGCTTTCTTATTACTCTTGCCCAAGTGGATATTATTAAAAGCTCTGACACCTAAGTCCTATGCTCTTTAAAAGCTCTGGTATTTACAGAAAAAACACCAAAGATAAGATTGGCATCCAGTTTCACTAAACTGTCACTCCAAATGAAACCCACAAAATGACCCACATTAAATTGCGTCATTACATTTTATACGACTGTATGTAATATTAATACCACCATAAGAGCACATGATGCTTATTATTATTATTATTATTATTATTATTATTATTATTATTAAACTTTATTTATTTAAACACTGGAGGTTTACACAACGCTGTACATAAAAATAAAATAAAATGGACCTGCCAGTGGAAAATGGAATATAAAACAAATTAATACACAATATTATTCAACAAAAATATACAAACAACAGATTAAAATAAATATCAAATATCAATCAAGTAATGTTTGGGAATGCTTCCCTGAACAGAATGGTCTTTAACTCAGTTTTAAAGCTGGGTAAAGAGGAGATGAACCATGGTCGAGAGGGAAGGAGGTTCCAGGTGTGAGGAGCGGTCAAAGAAAAGGGGCGGATCCAAGCAGGAGAAGTAGAAAACCTCAGCTGGGACAACAGTCCTTGGTTGCCAGAATGGAGGGCGCAAGTGGGAAGGTATAGGGAAAGAAGACGTGATAGGTAAGGAGGGGCCAGCCCATGCAAGGCTTTAAAAGTCATCAACAAGCTCATACTACTTGAGATCTCTCTCAAATTCATGTTCACAGTCACAACAGATCTCTCTCCTCCTTACCCTAATGGTTAAGCAACCAGACATGGCATGGGATGGGTGTGAGCGCTAGGGAGCAGCTCAGGGAGCAGAGAAAGGTTAATCGGATCAGCAGATTTATAAAGAACGCCCAGACCTATTCTAGCTCCCAACAACAGATCTCAGAAAATCCTCTTAAATCCTCCTGCCTGAATGACCGAAATCCAGGAAAGCAGTCAGACTCAAGTGTTACTCTGGAGACATTAAATAAATCAAAATTGTGATACTACGTGCACAACTGTTATATAGTGGGCACAAATCTCTAATGAGTCATTCACCAATTATACCATAGATCACGTATGTGTTAATTAGTTACTATATATACCGTGCCCCTTTTACCAAGACACCCACAGAACTTTACTATTATAAATAACAGCACACAATCAGACAAGACAGAAAAGAAAAATATGATGAGATGTATAGATGGAAATAAGCAAGTTCTGCTCTCATTGGCTCTTGATGGAGGATGCTTAGGCATTCTAAGAAGATGGTTTGTATTTGTTGCCATGAGTACGTCCAACACAGAGACTACCTTAAGATTTAAATGCTTTGCTTCCATTAGACAAGGTAGCTGTATTCATGTATTTTTGTAACTTAGTTTTTCAGCAAAATAATCAGGTATCACACTAAAACTTCATCATCTCTAATATAAAGCATGCATTAGTAGCTGCAGTTTCCACAATCCAAAATGAGATGGGTGTTATCAATTTGTTGGCAAAGCACCTGACAACCAACAAATGCAAACAATCATACCTCACAGATGGACAGCCTTCAACCTTGTAGGATCTATTTTGTTTTTAACTAACATTCCCAAGATCCACTAGCCAGGGCATTAGGCAACAGTAAAGTATATGTAGTTAAATACTGAGTCTAGGAATTTGTTTTGAATATCAGAAATGAAGACACAGTCTCTTCAGCACAAGCATTATTTAGTTCAGTAATCCTTACTTGTGGGGAGTAATTTTGTTGTTATTGTTCAGCAGTGGAAAATCAGGAATCCTGCCAATCTTCTATAGACACTAAGATCAATTTTTCTTTCTTTCTTCTGTATCATTTTTAACACCATTGGCCGATGAAGAAGCAAGTGGCGCTTCAAAAGCCAGCAACATGTATAATGTGCATTTTGGTTGTCTCAAGAAAGGTATCACTGTTTTGTGGATTTTGGGTGATACTGTAGAATGTACTGTTGATGCTGCCTAATTGTGCCTTAAATCACAGTTTCTGAAAAAGTCACGCATATCCTGGGAGATTTCATTGATCTGATCAGTTAATACTGGACCTGAATCCAATGGAATTAAGGAATACTAACAATGCTTCAGGTCAGAAATTTGTTTATACAAGTTTAATTATCAATAACTGACGCAATTACATTTATACAATAATCATGACGAGTATCAAACATTGAGATTTTACTGTAAATATACAATTCAAAAAAAGATGTGGACAAGCTGGAGTGTGTCCACAGGGCAACCGAAACAATGAAAGGTCTGCAAACCATGTCCTATGAGAAGTGGCTTATGAAACTGGGTATGTTTAGCCTAGATAAAAGAAGGCTAAAAGTTGATATGATAGCCATGTTTAAATATTTGAAGGGATGTCATATTGAGGATGAAGCAAGCTTGTTTTCTGCTGCTCCAAAGAGTAGGATATAAAGCAATTAATTCAAACTACAGGGAAAGAGATTCCACTTCACCTTTAGGAAGAATTTGCTGATGGCAAGAGCTATTTGACATTGAACGATGCTGCCTCCGAGTGTGGTGGAGTCTCCTTCTTTGCAGGTTTTTAAACAGAGGCTGGATGGCCATCTGTCTGGGTGCTTCGATTTCGTATTCCTGCATGGCAGGGGGTTGGACTGGGTGGCCCTTGAGATTTCTTTCAACTCTAGGATGCTATGAATTTATGCTAGAACAAATTGTGAGCCAGGAACACACTTTGAAATAGTCAGAGCCCAACTTTCCTTTCCTGTCCATTGCTACAGTTGCAGCAAAGTCCATAAACTAGAGGAAATTAGAGGGAAATACATATCAAAAGGAAAAGTTGCTGCTTATAGATCTTCCAGACAAGTAGAAACTACAGTAAGTAATACAGTCAAATACTAACCATTCCAACTTAAAGTTGACACACAATCACAGGTACATGCAAGATTATCTTCTATAAAAACCTTAACAGGCAGACTGTGGTAGACAAGTAAGGGATTAGTGTACACTATCATGCAGATCCAAACTGAGATCTGTAACACATGGTTAAATAACAATTTATGCAACCATTGAAAACTATTCATTTTGCATGGATCTCAGACACAGATAACTAAGAGAGTAAAATAAGGTCAGCTGATGTCATTGAAATTAAATAACCAAGGCAAACAAGAAAGATAGGCCACATTGTGAACTCTACCAACAAGGGACAAAACAAAAGTCTGTTTGTTTGAAAAATGGTAAGAAAAATGGTAATAGCCAGTGCAATTGGACCAACCAATTCTCTGGCTGAAGATTTAATAACAACCACAAAACAAAACAAAGCAAAACAAAACCAGAACTGTCAAAAACAGGACAGAACAGGCAGGCATCAAACTTTGGTAAAGGAAGATTAAAAACACAAAACAGAAACAGAATGGCCTTCTGAACCCTGTTAATCATGTCAATACAGAATTCTGACTTTAAATTGTCAAAATTATGAAATATTAGAAGCCCATTTAGCACCCAAGAAGGATCAGAACAAAGATCTGTGAAGATATAAGTATACACTGTACTAGAATAAATTGCAGTAGCTGGATTTGAAGACAAGTTGTACTACTAGATCCTTTCCTGTCAAGGTAGTCTCAGAGATTCTCTCTTTTATGCCAGTAGGGTTCTTTCTGATCCCCTTGATCCAAATTCTTATCACCATTCTCATGACTCTCAAAAATAAGACAGCTGCACCAGAGCATATGTAATTATCAGGTTATGGAAGGACGAAAGGATGACATACTTGATGCCCCGGTAATAAATGCTAATGTTAGAGAGGAAAATAATTGTATTGATCTCTATAACAAATTATTTATAAATGGAACTCTCCAAAATGCCCAAAAAACAGCTTCTGTTGTACAGATTCCGCACACCTGGACTTGAAGCCAGTACAAAAAGCTGATATGCTGTGTTTGGGTATTTTTTAATCATGTGTGTGCACAGGTCAAGTTGCCTGTTGACTTAGGGTGACCCCATTAATTTTATAGGGTTTTCTCAGAGATGCCTCCCATTCAAGTACCTAGCTAACAAGATCAGACAGGATCTGGTGCCTTTAAGGTATTTAGGCCTGAGTGTGGAAATAAGTTCAGAAATATGAAGGCAATACGTGCAAGGGATTTAATGTTTTTCGGAGATAGTGCCAGTAGGGCTACCTTCTTTTTCAAAGCTCCCAAGTTATCAAAGAATTGTTGCTGTGTGCCTTTGTCATTTCTCACTTATGGCAACCCTAATGTTTTCTTGGCAAGATGTGTTCAGAGGAGGTTTGCCATTGCTCTCCCCTGAGGCTGAGAGAATGTGACTTGCCCAGCACCACGCAGTGGGTTTCATGGCTGATCAGGAATCAAACCTTGCTCCAGAGTTGTAGTCCAACACTCAAAACATTGTCTCACATTTGCTCTCATTAAGGAGATTTGCATGTAAGATTGTCATTACTGTTCTTTAGCAGGCTTAAGTGGAAAGCTATTTTCCTCTATCCACCCACATTTTTGTTCAGCATTCCTTCCATTATCACAGTGCCTTTTTGTTTAGTACACCACAACAAAACCCCATTCCTTCATATTAACTAAAACTATGCATTACTGAATACACTGAGAGGGGTGGGGAAGGGAAGCAGGGAAATAAAGAATGTTTCTGTATGCATTTCATTTGCTCCCTTAATTATTTCTGTGTTCCACACATGAGCTTTTGCATTGCACATTACAACCATCCCCCTTTATGACCCAAATATAATAATATCTTACCATGACCCAGATGTGGAAGGATATACTCAAAGCAAGGTATGCTGCTGAAAGAATGATGGTCCCCTTAAATTTGTGGAAAAGAAGATTAACCAGGCCAGCCTGGAAGACGAAGGTATTGAAGAACATGAGGAAGATGATGATGACATTGAAGAGGATAGCAATATCCTGAATGCTGTAAGACAGACAGACCGCTCAGTGAGGCAGAGACTGATGGATGCCTTACACACTCTGTACAAATCTTCTACTTGGGAGAACATAAACCTACAAAGTGCATTAACTTAATTGTTTAACTTTTCTCTGCCCATTACTCCCGCTCAAATCTGTTGACGGAAGAATGCCATAGAATATCACCTGCTTACAATTCACCCCCTTCCCCTTCTGCCACTCACTGATAGTTATAATTTAGAAAACATAAATAAAAACATTTATATAGTGAGCATTGAACTAGCAGCCATAAAGAAAAAAAGATACAATCAATGGTTTGTTTAGCAGTAATTGCTCTTCAATTAATAACTACTTAGATTTCAGAAAGAACCTGTATTGTACCTATCCCTAGGTTTCTACATCTGTAAAGTAGTGAGGCTTCCCTCTTGCCACTTTAACTTTTAAATAAGTAGGCAAATAAGTTCTAAAAGCAGAAAGTGAAAAACCACATACTACCTTGCCATACTCACATGAAGAGCACAAGCTGGATGACAGGGGCCATGCGCAGCAGTTCTGAGAAGGAGTTGACAAAGAGATCGTAGAAGAGAAGTAAGAACTGCAAGGAGAGCACCAGGCTATAGTTGCTGGTTTGGAGCATCTTCTTGGCCTAGATTTGTGAGATCTCAATGCTTGCATCGAGAGTGCCAGCTCATTCTCATCCCACACGGGGGATACACGGCTTTTCCTCCAATCCAGTCACTCATAGCTCTTTAAGAATGAGATCTCAAATCTGCAGAAGGGGTAAGAAGGAGGGAGGAGAGAATAAGGGAAGAGGTGTTTTAACAGTGAGAAAGAAACAAGTCCTTACTAACTTTCTGCTGCCTTGTCCTCCACAAACCCAGAATATCCCTTGAGGACCTAAAGAAGAATTAACAAATCAGTTAATATCTGCTGGGGTACACTTCCAGGACTGCCTCCCATGGATACCAAAATCCATGGATGCTCAAGTCCCATTAAATACAGTGGTATAGTAAAATGGTATCTTTTATATAAAATGGCAAAATCAAGGTTTGCTGTTTGGAATATACATATATGTGTGTGTATGGAATATTTTCAAATCGTGGATGGTTAAATCTGTGGATAAAAAATCCATGGCTACAGAGGGCTGACTGTAATGAAAACAGCAGTGATACCGTAATAATATTTTTTCTCTTTTTTTTCTTTTATTAAAATTAAAATCCTCCTCAGATTACAAGTCTATAAGTAAAACAAACAAAAAGGTTCAAAATAACTAAATAAGGAAGAAAATACAAATGTGAGACTAGTCAGTACCAGCCAAATCAAGATGTGATTATTAAGCTATTTCTTCTCATACATCTTGTGGATATTACAGGGCAAACAGAGGTCCTCCTTTTCCAGGACATGTCCCATGTTTCCACCTTCTGTCTGGGAGGGAATTCCATAATGTCCTCCATTTTGAGTACGACCGAGAAGAATGAATTTTTATTAGTGTCTTTAGCTTTTATGCGGTCATGTCCTACATTTTTTCTTGGATTCCCTACATTTCGCAGCAAAGGTTACTTTGTGAGTACTGTATTAACAACTAGGATAGTAACTGATAAGATGTTATTGGTCTATGCATTAAAGGGGATATGCAGTAACAGAAGTTGATAAGATATGAGTACAATATTAACATTTAGAGACAATGATTATGGATTTAACAGAAAGTACTTTTAATACTAAATTGAGACTCAGATTTTGAAGAGGGGGGAAGTTTTTAAAAATGTATAAAATACAAGTGTAAATACTACCTCATTTGATGGTTTAAGAAGAAGATAAGCCAAATATTTGAAATGCTGTAACTTCAACTGTCATTCTATCCTTGAGTGCATGTCAAAACGTATAAATATATGTATAAATTAAGAAAAAGAGATATCGTGGTAGAACAGTAGTATAAGAATAATGGTTAAAAAAATGGAACGGGCCGAAAAAATCTTGATGAATAATTTGACTGAGAAAAACAAAGACAAACATTGCTTATTTTGTAGAGATAGGATCTATTCTCAAGAAAACCTGAGGAAGTTTAATAGGTTAAATAGGTTAAATATTAACAATGTATTATTATAGAGGGCATTATAGAAGCCATGACACATAGATCAGTAGTATAAAAGTGTTAGTAGTATAATAGGAAACAGTGTAACAATTGGACAGAAGTTTTGTATTTTATATAGTGAATAACATTTTATTAATATATATATATATATATATATGTTTTTATGAAGTCAAAAAACAATTAAAAATATAGGAAAAATTTTAAAAGCACACAACAACACCTCAGTTCCCAGGATTCCCTAGCACTGAGTTAAAGCGGTCTCAAAGTGGGTTATTTTCTGCAGTGTGTTTTGGACCTAGGACACTGGAGACCCCCCCCCTTTGCTCTGCCAATTGAACCCACTGGGGTGTCCTTGGGGAGGTCACACTCTCTCAGCCTCAGAGGAAGGCAATGGACAAACCCCCTCTGAAGAAACCTTGCCAAGAAAGCCCCATGAGAGGTTTGCCTTAGGGTCAGAAAAGGACTTGGAGGCACACAACAACAACAGCAACACTTTCTTCCCTTACCTCTCAGGCTTGGCTGCTGCTGCTGCTGCTGCTGAGGAAACAAAGCCACTGAGTCCATGTCCCTCTCCTCTCTCTCTCTCTCTCTCTTGTCTTGTCTCTTAGTAGGTAACGCTGCTTGCGCAGCCCCACGCACTCACCCGCCGACGGTTCCCATGGAGACAACGCAAACGACGTAGGAGGAGGAGGAGGTAGCGTCATCACCGGAAGCTCCCACCCAGCCGCCGAGACCATAGAGTTGTGGAGCGCAGAGTGGGGCATCTGGAATAGGGCACTTCCGGTTTTTTTTCTCTCTGTGTTCCTTTTGAGATCTTAATGTCTTTGTAGCAAAGGGAGATATTCCACCCTCCCAAACCGGTTTGGCCCATTCCGTTATTACATTTCGTCCATCTAGGCCGCTCAGCTCTATGGTGGTCGTGTGAGAAAGGGCTCCCCCTGGTGTTCAGGGGGTATGGTTGCAATTTCAAAGACAAAAGTTGGGGAGGATTTTGGTGAAGCAGGAAAAGGCCTTTTTCAGACATCAGTCTCATTAAAGGAGCCATTCTCCTGTTCATTTTTCTCAATACATTCTGTGATTTATATATAGATAATAAAACCCCAAGGCAAACCTATCATGGGGTTTTCTTGGCAAGATTTGTTCGGAGGGGGTTTGCCATGGCCTTCCCCCTGAGGCTGAGAGAGTGTGACCTGCCCAATAAAATGTGTGTGCATTGTGTGTCCTTCAAGTCGTTTCCAACGTATGACAACACTCAAGGAAACCTAGTACGGCCTTCCTCTGAGGCTGAGAGAGTGTGACTTGCCCATAATTATGGCCGGGCAGGGAGTCAAACACTGGCCTCCAGAGTCGTACTTCAACACTCAAACCGACACACCACACACTGTGTGTTTGTGTGTTGTGTGCCTTCAAGCCCTTTCCAACATACGGCAACCCCAAAGGAAACCTATTACGGGTTTTTTCTTTCCAAGTTTCTTCAAAGGGGGTTTGCCATTGCCTTCCCTTGAGGCTGAAAGAGTGTGATTTGCTCAAAGTTACCCAGTGGGTTTCTGTGACTGAGTTGGGATTTGAACCCTGGTCTCCAAAGTCATAGTCTAACACTCACACCACTAGGCCACGGTGGCTCCAAAATATTATATGCAGAGCAAGTTTAGATTCTGACCAAGGAAGAGTGAAGATCAGAGGAAGAAAGATCAACACACAGTCTAGACTCTAAGATATGCAGATAACATACTACAGTACTGGCAGAAAATAACAGACTTAGATAATTACTAAGGAAAGTGAAAGAAAGAAAAAGTGCTATGGAAGGTTTACTGTTGAAACTTCGGCAAACAAAAACAACAACCATGGAGGATTTACATAACGTAATGTACAGTGGGACCTTCGTATCTGCCAGGGTTTGGTTCCAGGGCCTCTTGCAGATCATTATCTGTGAATGCTCAAGTTCCATTAAATATAGTGGTGTAGTTAAATGGCACCCACTATATAAAATGGCAAAGTCAAGGTTTGCTTTTTGGGATTTATATATTTTTTTAAAAATCTGTGGAGATGATGAGAAAAATGAAATAGTTAAAGACTTCCCATACTTCATTCATTGATTAGAATGGAGATTGCACCTAGGGAGGAAAAATGAAATGCACAGATATAGGATGGGGGACATCCGGCTGAATGAAACTATGTGTGAAAGGGATCTAGGAGTCCAAGTAGACCATAAGTTGAACATGAGTCAACAGTGTGATGCGGCAGCTAAAAAGGCCAATGCTATTTTAGGTTGCATCAATAGAAGTATAGTGTCTAGATCAAAGGAAGTAATAGTGCTGCTCTATTCTGCCTTGGTCAGGCCCCACCTGGAATACTGTGTCCAGTTCTGGGCACCTCAGTTCAAAAAGGATGTGGAGAAACTGGAGCGGGTCCAAAGGAGGGCAACTAAGATGGTGAAGGGCCTGGAAACCATGCCCTATGAGGAACGACTTAGAGAGCTGGGGATGTTTAGCCTGGAGAAGAGAAGGTTAAGAGGTGATATGATAGCCCTGTTCAAATATTTGAAGGGATGTCACATTGAGGAGGGAGCAAGCTTGTTTTCTGCTGCTCCAGAGACTAGAACGCGGAACAATGGATGCAAGCTGCAGGAAAAGAGATTCCACCTCAACATTAGGAGGAACTTCCTGACAGTAAGGGCTGTTCGACGGTGGAACACACTCCCTCAGAATGTAGTGGAGTCTCCTTCCTTGGAGGTCTTTAAGCAGAGGCTGGATAGCCATCTGTCGGGGATGCTTTGACTGGGAGTTCCTGCATGGCAGGGGGTTGGACTGCATGGCCCTTGTGGTCTCTTCCAACTCTATGATTCTATGATTCTATGAAATCAGAAGAAAAAAAAAGAAACTATGACTGGGAAGGACAGCTATGGCCCAAAACAGATGAGGCCAATAAAGTGGACAGCGGCTGCTCCAGCACAATTCACACCTGGGCCGTGGCAACTGCATGTGCCCGTCCCCAATCCAGTTTTGAACCAGGCCAGCAAAAGGAGTAGTATTTTACTTGTTCTTTGTAAAAGATGCGGCCTTACTGCAGTTTCTGGCCATGTTGACATGTACAACACATAGCAACATGTCAGAAACATGATTCAGGGTTAGTTAGATGTAGTTAAAAAAAAAGAACATAGAAACATTGCAATACTTGGGGTGAGCATGCTAAAATGGACAGGAATGAGACATTTTGAGTAAGATAATTACGTGGCATTTTACTCAGGAAATTAAAATCTAAAAAGAATTGAGCCGGCATTAATAGTGAGGAAAAGTGTAGCAAAAGCAGTCAAAGAATATAATGCAAAGTCTGACCAAATCATATCACTTCTGGGTAGGATGACACTGAATTAACTACTGGGGTACAGCAGAGGAAAAGTATACTGGTAAGTTGTATTGTGGCTACAATAGATCTGCACTAAGATTAATTGATCAGGAGCCAGAAGAACTCTTGACTGAAGCCAGGAGCATTGTCAGGGAGCAATGCAAAAAGGCACTATCTGCAAGAGACACTCTTTGAAAACAAAGAGAAGCAGCAACAAATGATGGATGAAACTCTTCAAGAGTTCAGTACAGACAAGAAGCAAAAGTAAAAAGTGACAAAAATAGGGTGAGAACTCTAAATGCAAATGTTGGCAACTTGTGTGCAGGAAAATGGAGAACTACTATAAGAATCAATGCAGAGAAATCAAAAATTAGAACAAAAAAGGAAAAAGAAGAGAGAAGGAGAGATTAAAGAATGATAGATTAATTGAAGCAAGAATCATTTGCAGATGAAGCTAAGATTTTAGAAAGTGAAGTGGAAACTGCACTCAGAGCACTTGGGAGAAATAAATCAATAGGAGCAGATAGTATAATGATAGTTTCAAACTACACAGAGAATCTACTCCAGTTCTAAATAAAATGTGTCAGCAAATATATTATTATCCACTTTCTTAACTGTCCAGCTCTCACATCCGTACATGGTAATAAGGAATACAAGGGCTTGGACGATTCTGACTTTAGTGTTCAGTTGTATATCTTTGCACTTTATGATCTTGTCTCATTCCTTCACAGCTGTCCTTCCCATTCCTGGTTTTCTTCTAATTTCTTGACTGCAGTCTCCTTCCTGACAGATGATTGATCCAAAGTACAGGAACTCTTTTTAACTATTTCAGTTTCCTCATTGTCTAAGTTGAAATCTAGTTCCTTTGTGATCATTATTTTTGTTTTCTTTAAGTATAACATTAAGCCTGCTTTAATGCCTTAAGAAGGTAGGCAGTAGGAAAAGAGGAAGACTTCATTTCAGATGGCTAGACTTCAGTCTAGGAAGCCATGGCCCTGAGTCTCCAAAAATTGACCCGGGCTGTTGACTTTGATGTCTCTGTCGTTCATAGGGCCGACGTAAACCAAAGTTGACTTGGCAGCAGTTTTTCTCCATTTTTGGCTGCATCCGCACCGCAGAAATTATCCAAGTTGACACAATTTTAATGACCATGGCTTAGAGCTATGGAATCCTGGGATTTGAAGGTTGCTGTGGCACCAGAGCTCTCTCTGACATAGAAGGCTAAATGCCTCACAAAACTACAATTTTCAGGATTCCCTAGCATTGAGCTAGAGCAGTTAAAGCGGTCTCAACCCAGATTATTTCTGCAATGTGGATTTAGTCTTATACTGACATGGGGGAAAAAACAGAACCACTCCAGCTTAGCATAGATACAGAGTTGTTGTTGTTGTTATTATTATATTTATTTATTTATATCCCACTCCGCTCCGCCCCCCACCAAAATTGGGACTCAAAGTAGCCTCTTCATATTATTATTATTTATTTTCCTTCAAAATTGGGACTAAAAGGGGCTTACAGTAAAACCATACACTTCAAAACAGTTATCCACAAAAGTGTGTACTATTAGGAGCATTTTGCACAGAGAAACAGCATCCACACTGGAGAAATAATCTGGTTTGACACCGCTTTAACTTGTTGTCTGACTCACTTGCTATGGAATTCTGGGAGTTGGAGTTTGTTGACAACAAACTCCAACTCCCAGAATTCCATAGCAAGTGAGTCAGACAACAAGTTAAAGCGGTGTCAAACCAGATTATTTCTCCAGTGTGGATGCAGCCCAAGGAAGGAGCCAAATCCAGCTTGGAGGAGGGAGAACCGGTTCCTCAGGAAAGGTGTTTTGAGGTAGGGCTCTTTAAAAACTACATTTCCCAGAGATCCCTCTGTGGGCAGGGCGGAGTGGGCGTGGCCACAGACGAGTCATCACCAGCGAGGGTCTTAAGAAGAGCGGGCAATGAGCGGAACTGACAGCGCTGAAGGTTCTGTGGAACTCTGGAACTACAGTTCCCGGCGTCCCCCGCGCCTGAAGCGGAAGCGAGGTGGGCGACATTTCCTGTTCAGGGGCTCCATTCTGTTCTGTGTTTGCTGTTTATGGTGGCTTTGTGTTGGGAATGCTCAGAAGGGAAGGGATAGGGTTTTTTCTCCCTGGGAGAAGCACATTGCGAATATTTCTGGTCCAATTAATTTGATATAATATTTTTAAAACTCCAATAAAAACTTTTTAAAAATAATCTTTAAAAAATATTATTTAAAAAAAGTTTTTATTGGAGTTTAAAATTTTTTGTTGTTGTTGTTGTTGTCTGTGAGCAGCCTTGGTACCTTCTGGGAGAAAGGTGGCATACAAATGAAAATTAATAATAATAATAATTTTAATTAATTAATTTCCAGTAAAAGTTTCACATTATTATTATTGAACCTTCTTCTCCCAAAAGCATGGCTTCCTTATGCACAAGGTTGATATGCAGTGCATTTCCTGATAGGTAACTTCAATAACTTTCCTTAATTGGGTAGTTGGAATTATATAGCTACAAGCATTGCTTGTATATAATGTATGTGCACACTGCTTGCATGATGCACACACACACACACAAGCAATGAATATATATACACACACATACACACACGCACACAAACATAGCACTTCTTGTATACAATGTGGGAAGAAAACCCAAGCCAGTAGCTGCATGGTTCACGTTCAAAAGCTAAGTGAGGAGTAGCATAATATTATTTCTTATTACCTCCCTTCCCCTTCCAAACTTTACAAAAGTGGTGCATCTGTCAAATGTGCTGTTACAAAAAATGGGAGCAAAAGGAAGAGAGAAGAAGTCCTGCTAGACTGGCCATTATTATTATTTCTGAGGAATTATTCACACTGCAAAAATAATCCAGGACGAATCTGGGTTGAGTCATCATTGTTCACATGCATCCCGAATGCACCCGTTTAAAGTTTATTTGAGGAGGGTATGCCAAAACCCCCACATAATCCAGGATAATCAATACTGTTTTTTCCCCTGAGTTTTTAAAAAAGATAAGCATTCTCGGTAGTGTGAATAACCAATCTGAATAGACCCAAATAGAGCGGGTATAAAACTCTGCATGCCTTGAACATGTTCTGAATGCATTCACATCGTCAACTCTATATTCCAGTGTTTGCACATGTGAGCAACCAAAATTGCAGGGATGTGCATTGAGGTGGTTCCATAGCGTGAATAACAAACTCAGAATGCGTGAGATGATTGGCATTGTTGCGCTACAAAAACAGCGTCTGAATGACCTCTAAAGCTGTCAGATGTTTGCGGCAGGTTTTGTAAACCAAGATGATGTTTAAAAATACCAGCTTTCTGCTCACTGGGATGCACAATTCATGGTGGTTCTCCATCCCCACCAAACAGGGATATGATCTGTGAGTTACAGTGTAGTCTGTTGTACATGAAGACAGACACCACAACAAAGCAAGTAACTAGCGCCTTAAAAGAGAGTGTTAAACATCACGGGGAAAGCCAGCATAGTGTAGTGGTTTGGGTGTCAGACTGTGACCAGGGTTAAAATCCCAGTTTACCCATGTAAACCCGCTAGGTGACCTTGGGCAGGTCACATTCTCTCAGCCTCAGAAGATGGCAATGGTAAACCCCCGCTGAAGAAACTTGCCAAGAAAACTCCATGATAGGTTCACCTTAGGGTTGCCATATGTTGGAACTGACTTGGAGGCACACAACAACGACAAACATCACAAGGCTTGGCATTCCATTGCTCATTCTGTGAGGCTGGAGTTCATTCCTGGATCCTTATTTAATACAAATAATGAGCTGCCTGAAAGAGGAATGGAAGCTTCTGTACCCCTTTGTGCATCATGACAGGTTTTGGGCCATTCTAAGGTCATGTACCTCTGCTTCTCGAGGATTGTCTGCTCCAAGGTATCCCAGCATGATTTCCCTCCCTGTGTCTTTGCTTATGCATTTAGCTATTGTTCTGTCTACTGAACAGAATGTCAGTGAAGTTCAGGACTCAGTGGCCATCCAGGACATGTGCCACAGATAAAATCTATTAATGAACTTAATGTCCCCATATTCTGTTGGAATTATTAGGTCTTTACTGTTCAGCCATTAATCTATAAGCACCTCTGTGAAGCAGCAAGGTACCAAAACATGTTTTACCACACTAACGTAACGTCACACGCATGTATTGATCAGCGTTTAGAGAGTTGTTAATATTGTGAGGATTTTATGTCTCTTCTTCTGAATATTTCCTATGTATTTACACCTAGACCCGATGTTTTACAAGGCAGAATTTATGTAGTAGTTCTCATTTCACAGTTTATCAGTCTGAAATTGGCCTGGAAAGAGCCCTGGTGGCACAGTGGTTAAATGCTTGTACTGCAGCCACTCACTCAAAACCATAAGGTTGCGAGTTGAATACCACAAAAAGGGTTCAAGCTCAACTCAGGCTTGCATCCTTCTGAGGTCGCTAAAATGAGTACCCAGATTGTTGAGGGCAAGTAGCTTACAGTTGTAGACTGCTTAGACACTGCTTAGGCAGTATGAAGTGGTATATAAATGAAGCTGTTTGCTTGACTGCTGTAATCCGTTTTGATTCCCCACTGGAAAAGGCGGAATAGAAATAAATCCTATTTATTTATTTATTTATTTATCCGGAGAGTACTACCAAACAACAGCTAAACTTAAACAGAAAATAATAAGGATCATGTTTGTACGTTCTACAATCTAATTTTGGTCACCTTGGATCACAACGTGAGTGTCCTCTATAAGATGGCAGAGTACTGTCCAGCCCCAAACTTTTTATATAGACAGAAATACAGACTACTGTACATCACACACTGTGCCAATAATAGGGGATTCTGAATCCCACAATCTGCAATATGACACCCCTTCATGCACCTAATCTCCTGAACATTTAGGTGTGTGAGCTTGGCTGACCACTAGCTTATTGTAGGGTGTATAATGACATATCTTACCTGTTTTGTGCCCTTTTTTGGGTGTTATCCCACAGGATACTATGCTTGACAATGCCCTGTGCATACAGAAACTTTATGGCTGGTTGCAATTCAAGGCCATCTGATACATACTTTAGCTTCTTATTCAGTTTAATTAATTAGTCCTTTGCATGAACAAGGAGCTGGGAGCTAACCTTGCTTTTGTGCATAGGGATGGGTAGCTGGATTTTGTAACTGATGGTCTAATGATCAACCCACATAACTTCTTCAGTCCATTAGCAAGTCCTGATGAGTCATTTGGGAATGCCCACTGAAAAATTGCAGGGGAGGGGGAAGGGGAGTAAGGAAGGAAAGCACCCACCAGCATGTGACACCATGCATCATTTTAAAGAATGGACTATCATGCTTCCACAGAGTAGGTTAGCATTTATGTCTGAAACTGAAAACACATTTGGGGTGATTATGTTGACCATGAAGCAAAATACAACAAAATCCACAAAACAGTGATACTTTTATTGGCCGACTAAAATGCAAAAAATACATTATGCAAGCTTTTGAAGCTTCACTGGCTGCTTTAACAGGGAAAGGTATTTAAAATCATACAGGAAACAAAAAGTAATTATAAAGATACAGGCCTGCATTTTGCCTCAGATGTTATTTTTGTTGTCAAGATGATCTGAAAGGCTCTCAATACAGACAGAGACTTCTCCCCTTTTTGGCCATGTGGGAATAAGAGACAAAAGGTAGACAGCAAAAGACAGGCAATGAAATTTCAGATCCGCTAGCAGCAGCAAAGTAACTTTAATTAGGATTCATACTAACTGTTCCATACAGGGCTAACTGTTAGGCAAAGAACATCAAGACGTCTCTCTACTGTTAAAATCTAGAAAAACTTGTAGGTGCTATATGGGTAAAACTTGCCAATTGTAGTCTTAATGAAAGAAGTTTACCTTTGTTGGAGATAGAAACCTCAAAGAGTTAAATCTCGGACCATTAGCTTCCTCTTGTTAAAATTTCCCCTGTTGTGGCAAAATTTGTCTCCAAACCAGGACACATGGTCAGGGTTAGCTGTTTTGGCCATTCAGCAAAACAGAGCAACAACAAATCAAAAATCCACAAAACTGATAGCTTTATTGGCCACCCTAGTCCTCACATGGCCCAAAAGAGGAGTGGATGGAACTGCCCTAGAACTCACTGCTGCTGAGTTTAGTGCCTCATGCCAACCTGTTTTTCCAGAAAGGCGAACACTTGTTCTTTTATAGTGATAGTGAAAGCCTGGTGCATGTGTGAATGTGGAAGACTGCCAGTATTATACAGTTGCTGGTATGCTTGTCTAATCCTTATAACCTGTGTCTGCATCTTGGAATAATTCCCTTTTTGAACCATAACTTTCAGAATTATCCAGCCAGCTTGGCAAATGGTTGTAACGTTTCCAACTTTGGTCTGTGGCTGGCCTTTTTTATCTTTGGCTTTGACATTCAGTTCCATCTCCTTGCCTTCAAGCGTGGACTGTCAGCAAACCCCTGGAAGAGTCAACATGTGTAAAGTATTGTCTCATTTAGTTCACAGTCTTCTCAGGTCTTTCTCTGGACTTGGGCACAGGACTTTTTGTCAGTTTTCTCTCCACACACCCCCCCCCCCCCCCCGCGTACCATTGCCTCCAGTAATTTCCCAGTCCTTCTCTCTTCTTAAATTGTCCTTGGCAAATTTGTTTTGGATGATTTATGGTCTGTCTCATACTGGAAGGTAAGTACCCAAGCTAATCAAACAGCACCAGAAGCCAAACTTTGTCTGACTTTGTTATCACACAGTATACATCTGCTAAGTAGTCACTCTGGCTAACATTTTGAATAAACACATTCTCAAGTATATAGATTTGGTAACCTATGTAAATACATACACCAACATATAAATGTAGATCTCAACACGGGTCTCTGTTCTTATAAGTTAGAAGAAACAATTCTACAGTGTCACTACCTAGTTGTGTATGACTGAAAGAAACTGGCTACATTTAGAAGGAAGTGAAATAAAGTTACGCACTCTCTCTGTCCGTCTCCCCTGAACATGCTTGATCTGTGAAGAGTGATATTTGACTCAACATTGTCAAACGTTGAATGCATTCTGTTTATCTACTTAGTTCTGCTTTGAAAGCAGAAGTTGAGACTATCTTGTGACTGCTACCACCCTACAGGAAACAGTAGGTGCAGGTGTAACATCTGTGCAGGGTGGTTGTCAAGCTAGGAAGGCTATGTGTTCTGTCTCTTGGCTTTGGGGCAGTTTGGAACAGGAACTGAAATCCCTAGTATGTTTTTTTTTTCCTTGCTCATTTGGGCTTGGCTACAATGATTTTTCTGTATTTGTGGAAGAACATCGTTATGTCTGCAATCAAGCTGAATCCAGAAAGAGCTCATTGGGTGCTGGTGACACTTGCATGAATGCTTGCTTCAGCTTATGGAAGAACCTGGGAAACCAGAATGGCAGACTAGCACATGCTCTTTGCTTCTCCACATTTAATTTAGTAGAAGTAGCGTCTTGCCTGGTAAGTGAATGGATTCATTCTAGAGACAGTTGGCAAAGACCTGATGATCAGTCTACCAACAACTGTTTTCAGTACAATAAGTACTTAGTAGAGGTTGTTGGCTAATGATCCTGTGGCATTCCTATGTAAATTGACTTTGGAAAGAATGGAAGAAATACCAGTTACATGCTATTTGGATGTTATGCTTCACTTAGAATGTGACCTGCTTTAATCAGCCCAGGAAAGGAGATCCAAGAGTTTTCTCTCTTCCCCCAAGCTGTGATGTTTGATGTGTGTTCTACTTGCCCGGTAATTGAATGATGTCCCTCCTCTAAAGCACCTCCTCTGGCCCTGCCTTTGTGGCTCCTCCCTCATTGGATTATAAAAGAAGAAATCTGAAGCAGGATGTCCAGAAGGCTGAACTACTAGGCAAAGCAGTTCAGTGGAAGACAGAAGGGGGCAGAAACCAGTCAAGAATAGAGAATCATGATAAGTGATATCATCTAACAAGAAATAGCCTACATCATTTTGACAACTGGCTCTTCTCTTTTCTCTTTTCTTCTCTTAGACGTGTTCTCCAGTAGCAGCGAGATGCCTGGTATCCCATTCCTGCCATTTTCCATCCTGCTAGGAATTCTGGGAATCTTGTGTGTGGGCTTCACCGTGTATTGGAGCCACCACTGGCTTGGTGGCTTTGCCTGGGATGGAACGGATCATATGTTTAACTGGCATCCAGTTCTTATGGTGACAGGCATGCTGGTCTTGTATGGCTTTGGTAAGTGGAAAGGGGATCCAGCAGAAAAATCTGGAAGCAAGCAGGCTGCTGTGCATCTTGGAAAAGGAACTGTTTGAGATTGCGACTGGCCTGGGGGATTTGGGAATTGCAGTCCGCACTGGTTGGGGGGGGGGTATTGGGGGGAAACCATAATTATTTTAACCCTGATGACTTCTTCCTTCCCTGCAGCGGCACTGGTGTATCGGGTGCCCCTCTCCTGGGAAGGGCCCAAGCTTCCGTGGAAGCTGCTGCATGCATCCCTGAACTTGACAGCATTTATCCTTGTTGTCCTGGGACTAGTAGCTGTCTTTGGGTATCACAATGAGCAGAATATCCCAAACATGTACTCACTACACAGTTGGATAGGCCTGTCAGCTGTGCTGCTCTTCTCTTGCCAGGTTGGTAAAAAAACAAAACAAAAACTAATACTTTGTGGCTGCAATCCTGTAATCTCCAGCATAGCATATTTGTTTTGCATGCAGACATATGCTAGGCTGAGCCATATACCCCCCAATTTGCCATACAACTTCTGGAGCCCCACTCTGTGCCTTGTGAGGAGCAGGATCAGAGAAGCATCTGGCTACGTCTCTGTAGCCAGACAAAATGCTTATAGCAGCATTGAGATCCACCAGTATCCTCTGGAGGTCTCAGCATGTCGGATGTAGCCAAACACATCTCTGATCCTGCCCAATCCCCATGCAGCACAGAATTAGGGGGGCTTCAGAGTCTGTACAGTAAATTGGGGAAGCAGGCTTTGGGCACTGTGGAAAGAGGAAAGGAATACCAACTTCCACAGCACCCCCAAAAAGACATATGCATATGTTTTTATGTTCATAACAGAATGCCAGTCTCTCTATGTTTATTTTAAACATTTCTTTTTCTTAGAAAGGGGGCCAGTGTTAAAATTGAATCACCACAGCAGCCTGTAAGAGGAGCTGTTAACCATAAGGACTAACAGAGGATGGTAATCCCATGGCAAAGTACATGCTTTGCATTCAGAAGGTCTGGGGTTCAGCTCTTGCATCTCCAGGCAAGGTTTGGAAAGACCAGTGTCTGAAAGCCTAGGGAACCTCTACCGGTCTGTTAACAGTAGTGAGCTAAGTGGGTCAAATAGTCTCTGACTCAGTGTAAAGCATCTGCTTATGTCCCTAAGAATAGTCAGCTGGTAGATCTCAGCAAAGTTACTCCTTTGGAGTACAACTCCCAAACTTAAGCTAGCTGGGGAAATTCAAGGAAATGTGGTCTGAAAAAGTAATGTTCCCAAGCACTGTCAATTGGGGTGCAGTTCAAATAGCTTGGCTGTTTGTCTCCAGTTGTGTAGAGAGACATGTCTCTTGTAGCAGAAATACTTGCTAACTGGTAATTCTTGTACTCTGTGGGAGTGATTGGTTTGCCTTTTTTGCAAATTTTGTTTCATCTGTTCCTTCTTCTGCTTTCTAAACTGATTCCTTCACATTACACAGACACAGTCACAGTGTTAGTCTCATTTTATTTGTATTTAATACAAATGCTATATATCCTGTTCTTTGCCAATGTTATGTGTGGTTTCACAATATAGTAGAAACAGGATAAAAACATTATTGCTTGCTGTAGTTAATTGGTTGCTATGATCACTAGACTCTAGTTGATTTAAGTTCATAGTTCTATATTATGTATTACTTCTTTATTACTATTACTGTAATATTGAATCATTTGCTGAATGATTGATTACCTCTAATGTAAATTTGATGGATTCCATGGATTTACTCTAGTTGGAACTAGCAATTGCATTTAAACTTTAAATTATAAAGCCATTCTGAAATTGTGACAAATAAACTTGTCTGCACAGTAATTGCCAGTGTTATTTGCTCTGTTCGGCAGATCACACCTGAATAATTTTAAAAGCCCCCATCCCACTGCAGATATTATGTCGTGGAAATAGTTATTAATTTTTGTCTCTCTCCTTTCAGTGGCTAATGGGGTTCTCTTCTTTCCTGCTGCCTTGGGCCCCCCTTTGGCTCCGAGCCCTCTACAAACCCATCCATGTCTTCTTTGGCTCTGCTATCCTTTCCTTGGTTGTGGCAGCCTGTGTCTGTGGCATCACTGAAAAGCTGTTCTTCAGGCTGTGAGTAGCAGAACTGCAAGACTGGGGGGTGGGAGGGAAAGCTGGATCTGGGGAGTAAGTGTTGTTTTGTGCCTTCAAGTCATTTCTGACTTATGACGACCCTATTATGTGGTTTTCTTGGCAAAATTTGTTCAGAGGAAGTTACTTAACATTTATTTTGGAGAGAACTGGGAGCGGTCCTGATGGAACAACTAATGAATGGGTGAAGAATTTAGACTTCTAGAGGGAAACGAAGATGTTCACCAGTTTCAATCCAGAAACACTAGATAAAAGGAGATTGCTTAGATCAGATGAATACCAAGTGTTATGGCCACAGAAAATGGCTATAGCTCTTACAGATGCAGAAGGAGAATGTTGCTAATGTTGTTGGACACCTAAAGAACAACAATAGGGATGCCTCAGAGAAATTCATCCTTGCCATCACAATGAATGCTTTCCCAGCCACAATGTCTACTACTATTTTTCTGCCTCTGTTTTGGAACTTTTCTACCTCTGTCAGGGGCTGGCAGTGTTTCCTTAACAATTCTAAGTGGTGGTGATGCCTTATAAAGCCCTGTATGAACTGGACTGGGCTCTGGGATCTGCAGGAGGCTCTTCTCTCTGCCCCACCACTATCTCAAGCATGGTTGGTGGGACACAAGAGAGGGCCTTCGCAGTGGCTGCCCCTAGACTTTGGATCTTCCTTAGGAGGGAGGCCAGAATGGCTCCCTCTTTGCTGTTCTTTCATCAGCAGGCAAAAACCTTTTTATTCAGACAGGCTTTTAAAACATAACGTTAAAAAAAATGGGCTTGAGGTGATCTACTGTTTTAATTGTGCTATTGTCAAGCACTTTTATCTTTTTAAATTGCACTTTATTCTTTCAATATGTGATGTATTTTATTACTGTAATAGTTTAATTCACTTTTAATGCTCACTTTTTGTATGTTTTCAAAATTTATTGTTCTTCTAAATGGTGATCTGCTTTGGGTCCCAATTTTGGGGGGGAAATGGGAAATAACCACCACCATCATTACCCAGAATAGTGCTCTGCTGTCATGGAAGCCACCAGTCAAAATCAAGAGTTGGTATATGCAGATCTCTCATATTGGGAGATGAATGTTAGATTCCAGGTGCCAGAGCTAATGTGTGGGATTGGAACTTGAAATGTAACGGGTGACTATAAGCCAGTAACATAGATGTAACAAATAAATATGTCCAACCGTAAACTAATGTAGATTATCTAGGATAGTTACATGACTAATAGCTCAAATCTTATGTGCTAAAAGAGGGGATTATATGATCTAAAAGATTTTATTGGTAACACTTCCTTATTTATGGGTCTCTCAGGAAGTATGTGAACTGCTACTGGTTTCTCATCAAACTTGTTTTCTCTCTGTCCCTTTAGATCAAAATCACCGACACCCTATTCCAGTCTTCCTACAGAAGCTTCGTTTGGTAATGTCCTTGGGATGCTAATCCTGGTCTTTGCACTGTTGGTGTTGTGGGCTCTGGCTAGACCAGCATGGAAACGTCCAGATGTGAGTTCAGAAGACAATCAAGAGGTGAGGAATTAAATTGGTTTATAATTCCTATCTGGGGAGTTCAGATCCTGGAAAAGATCTTTGAAGAAGGGGACAGACTAGCTAATCTGAGGGTTACTAGTGTCAGTATATTTTTGAACATTGTACAAAGAGATATCCACTATCTCTTTATATGACTGGATATAATATATAAATAAAATAACCCTCCAGACTGTGCAGCAGAAACCAGATGGTGCTTAGCAGTTAGTCCTTCCCATCTAAACGGGGAGTGCCCATTACCTTCCCTCAGACCTCCTGTGCCACTATGCTAGCAGAGCTTTAATCTCCACCAGGATTAAATAGGTTCTCTGATTTGTAGTGCAACTCCTGTCCATTTCAGATAGCATATCAAATGGTGGGGAATTATGAAAACTTCACTCCAAAAAGTTCTGGAGGGCCACACAATTCTCACTTTAGAGGCATGGTCTGAAATTTGCTTGCAGGATGACCCATCCTATGCCAAATGAGACATTACTCTGAAAGAGTTTTGATATCTCTTGACACTGTCTCCTGGTCTGCTTCCTCTACAGCCTTTGCTACGTGGAACCAGATGAAATGTTATGAAGCAGCTCTGCATCAAGAGGTGGTGTAATGCCCAGTTACTGAGATCTGCAGCCTTAACTCGCTGCTGTCTTCAGTATGGCTTGGTGTCTTGAATCAGTGCAGTAAGAAAAGCAACAGGCTTCCCAATCTGGTCTTCTGGGTGTCTATTTGATGGTTCTGCTTTTTGATGGCTTGAAGTGCTCTTGCTACTACAGAGAGTCAGCCAGCTCCGAACAGCCTGTGCCCTATTTGCTATGTGGCTTCCAGGTTTTGTGTATATTTTCATGGCTCATTAGAAGCTTAAATTATCAGCTGAAATAAATGGTTTTGTTTAACTCTTCTGGTGTTCAGGTCAATACCTGTGCTTGCACACTCAGCCTTAAGTGTGGGTTCACTATTCTTCTTTGTCAACCTTCTCATAGGGCATCTGTATAGGGCATTCTCCCCCTGTATTTTTCCTCTGTATGGTTCTTTTGTTTTTAACCAAACCACAGAAAGCCTGACTTTTAAAAAAAAGAATAGCAAAGTAACACAATGGCCAGAATCCTTTTGTTGCACTGTACTGATGTAAGCAGTGGCTGCAGGAACAAAGAAAAAAGAAAAAGAAAAAAAAGTAATATGCACTGCAACTGTGAAAGCAGGCAGGCACTGGAGAAATAGGCTGAGTGGAGCTTGTAGGTTTTGAATCATGGAGTTGGAAGGGACCTCAGGGTCCATAGAGTCCAACCACCTGCTCAGTGCAGGATCTCCAGCTAGAGCATCTCCAAAAGGTAGCTGTCCATACTCTTTTCTTAAAAGACATCCAGATAATGTTCCTTTGTATTTCAGGGGAAACAGGCTTATCCTGTCCAGCAAAGCCATGGAGACATTATGAGAACGTCTTTTTTTCTAATTAAACACTTCTTTTCTACACTTCCAAATCAAACGAAACACTAAATCCTTTCTTTTTTGAGATTTCATAAAAATAGTGATAGAGCAAACATGAATAAGAGCAACTACTAGCAATTACCAGTCCAAAAGTGGTTGGTTCTGAAACTTCATCCTTCCTGCAGCAAGTCCAATGTAGATACACATCCATAAGGTCAATATATGAGTGTGTTACATAGATATTAATCTTATGACAAGCTTTCATTTTATATTTCTGTACCTCTCTGCAACTCCTTCCTAATAACTCCATTCATATTTGATTAGTTTAAGAATGGGCTTATGTGAAAATGCCTCTTGTAAGCTTTCTAATGTTAATAGCTGAATTATAGATTTAGTACATCTAGATTTTCTCACAGGTACTAGGCATGATGGCCTTGGGCAAATCACATGCTCTCAGGGGAAGGCAATGTCAAACCTTCTACGAACAAATCTTGCCAAGAAAATTGATTGATAGGTTCGCCTGAGGGTTGCTATAAGTTGGGAAATGACTTGAAGGCACACAACAACTTTCAAGATGCTTAGTATTTTTCAAAATACCTTGTTTCTGTTGAAGTTGTTACTTAGTGCATTCAAGAGCATCTTTTTAAAAGGCTTTTCAGGTTAATACACACTATATGTTTTGCTCCTACTTTCTTTCCACACTAGGAGACTATTGGCATCGTAAAACATTTAGAGCAGGAATGGGCAACCCGAGTGCATTAAGAAATAAAATTCTGCCCCTCTAGAAGGATTTCCTGTGAACTGTAGTAGGAACATTTAGTAGGGCTTACCCAGGTTTTTAAAAATGGATTTTTAACAGACCAGCCATTCAGGACTATTTTCTAGCATTTTTCATTTTTTAGGTTTATCTCTTTTGAATTATTCCAATTTAACCTCCCAAATTGGGTGTGTCACAGGGATTTTCCTTCCAGAAATAGGTATGTAGTACATTCATATGCACCCATACTCAGGCGAAAGTCTCTTTGCATTTAGTGTAAGTGTATTATGTTTTTCACAACTATAAACTAACATTCCTCTCTTGATATGGTTGAGAAATAATTTCTTCTTCTACTAGAAATTCCATGAGAGACAGCAGGAAAGCTGTGGGGAACCAAGGTCCCAATTTTTACCCCCTTGGCTTTTATTACCCTAAACAAATAGGCAAAATTCAACATCTGGATTTGTAATAATTCCTTTGAGTGGTGAAACACCAGTTAGCTCAGGGTTGTTAACCCAAAGCCTTTTGGGTGGTCTACAAAATATTTGAGAGCCTCCCTATCCCGAAATCATCCCCCCCCCCCCCACTGTTAAAGGCTTCCAGGAATTGATTTTTTATTGTTTTGGAACTTTTGTTGGGTGGACTTTTGTTTGAATGTCCACCACAAAGCGCCCCCCCCCCTTTTTTTTAAATTGAACTACACTGTGGACACAAGCCTATTTCTCTAGTGCCTTACTTTCTTTCCTCTCACTTCACCCATTGCTTTTCCCCTTCTGCCTCTGTAGCACCAATAGGATTCTAACCATGAGACATTGTCAGGTCATGAGATCACGTTGTCTAAGCATAGACAAGTTTAAGACCTTGTGATCTCTATCCATACTTCTGAGGTAACCCAGTTTGCATCCTTTTGTAATTCTTATTTTGCCAAGTCATCCTGCCAAACATTCTTTTAATTATAAAAAAGCTCCATTGGCAGTAGCATTTAAGAAGCCCACAAAAGACAGGCTTCCTTTTCCATGCTTAACCACATTAAAAATTCCATATTGAAACAAGCAATGTGAGTGTATAATTTCTGGGTCAAGGATCAGCCCTTGGCATGAAATTAAATTTGGGGCTGAATAAAACTTATTGATGTCACCAGATTGAGAATAATGATTTGAGGGCACAGCTATCCTTAACAGATGATCCTTGTTTTCTAGTTTTGATACAAAGAACTAGGAATAAGCTACTAAAATCTAGGACACATTGGTAGGGAAAAATTAACCTATTTTCAGTCAGTCATCATCAGCTCTTTGTATGAATAATCATGGTCATTTTCTGGGATAGGAGTTTTGCAGGGGTCTAATCCTTCATGGAAGAGCAAAGTTTGAAGGTGATGCTGAGGGTATCCTGTTCAATAACAGTTGAAGAATTTAGTCTCTCAAGGCTCTTTTATCTTTGATATTGGAAGCTGTCCATTTTTGTAGCTTAGTCCTAACAGAATCCTGATGATTTACTTCTCATTTCCATCCAAATCCAAGGACTGTTTTAATTCTAAATTTGGATTACTCTAACACGCTGTGCACTTTCAACATGTTTGGAAACTTCCACCTCATCCGAAATCTACAGCCAGACCATTGACTTTGGGGCCAACCTACTCCCTTGACAGCTTAACTGGCTTGTTCTGAGCGCAGTTCATAAGGATGATTATGCCTGAGGTCCTATACACTTTGGATACAGACTATCTGAAGGAGTGCATTATAGCCTGCTCTGATAGAAGAGGAGGCTCTTTTATCAGTCCCAGCACCTTCAGAAGCTTGTTTGCTGAGGACACACAACATTCTCTATAACTGCCTCCAGGTGGAACTTCCTTTGAAAGGAGAAAAGCAAGAAAAGATCATGTTCAGATGACTTTTGGCAACTGATGGTTGCTGAGAAAAGGACTTTTAACTGTGGATACTTTAATAATGTTTTTACATTGTGTTTAATTCAACTGTGTATTAATGTTCAAAGACACAGCCATGTTAGTCTGGAAAATCCATATGCAAAGAGTTTATGTAGCACCTTAAGAGACTAACTGAAAGAGAAAACTTCATAGCATAGCTTTCATGGACTTCAACCTACTTTATCAGATGCATGTGTTTTAATGTAATGTTATCACAAAGTTTAATGTGGTAACTTTCTGTTCTTGTGAACTGTCTGGGTCCTACTTTTGGGGGAAAGGTAGGATATAAATAAAAGCATGCTTTCTTTATCTTAACTTGATAATATCTGGAACATGCACACTTATAGGCCTGTCATGAATTCATGGACAAAGAGTGGTGCTCGGGGAGCAAATGTGTCTTATGGCTTTGTTTTCTTCAATAAAAGCAGCATCTTATTTCAGTTGCTCAAGTTCCATTTGTTTCTTCATAAAAACAAAATTGCAGACTGATGTTTCTTGTGCTGTACCTTTTTTAAAGGAAGCAGATATTTAGGATACAAATTACATGGTCACTGTACTAACAAGGTGCTTAAAATCTGTTGAGTCATTACAGGAGTTTGTGTAACAAACCAGACATTCCTTCTTCTAAGTAGCTTTTTGTTGTTAACTGCCTTTGCATCGATCTCGATCCAGCTGATGAGACATATCCAAGACCCCGTTCTCTACTGCTCTGTCCAACTCCTGCAAACTCATACTCATGACCTCTTTAATACAGTTCATCCATCTAGCTTGCAGCCTTCATCTCTTTCTACTTCCCTCCACCTTTCCTAGCATTTTTTCTTCCAATGATTCATATCTTCTTGTGATGTGTCCAAAGTACGCCTGCCTAAGTTTTGTAATCCTGGCGTCTAGGGAGATTTCTGGCTTGATCTGCTCTAGGACCCGTTTGTTGTTTTTGGCCATCCATGGGATGCTCAGAACTTTTCTCCAGCACCACATCTCCAATGAAATGATTTTCTTCCTATATTCTTTTTTAACTGTTCAGTTCTCACATCCATACATTGTAATGGGGAATACAATCGCTTGTATGATTGTAACTTTTGTGCTGAGTTATATATATTTGCATTTTAGAATCATTTCTATCAATATTTGATCCCATATATGAGAACTCTTAGTATTTCTATTTCCTCATTATCTAGTTTGAATTTACGTAAATTCTGTAAATTCTCTGTTTTGTAAGCTAAGTAGCTTACAAAAACATAAAAAGAATAAAGAAGTTATGCTATTTCAATATGCTCAACTTCAAACTGTGACTGTCTACCCTTTAGTTCAGAGGCTGATTTGCCCCTACTTGATTTGGATCTACTCCTATAATTTAGCCACCATATAATTAAACTCTTATTTCACTATACCTTTTAAGTATTTCAACATTTGATTCTGTTGGTCACCCAGAAGCAATTTTAAGCTTACTGTAATTTATAATCCTTGCATAATTTAGCTCATTTTTGTGAGCTACAACTATTAAAACTACAGTACTTTTATGCCAAATTTCTTGAGTAAGAAAACTATTCCTTCAAAGACAAAAATGTTATGCTACTTTAAAGGACACAGAACAATCTGGTTCATAGTAGCATGCTTTTCAGAATTCAGGTATACAAAATACTGAGTCAGAGATGACCTATTCTATTCATGCAAAAAGGACTGATATAAACAGTGAGACACATAGTTGCTTAATAACCGTTATCATTCCAGCATGCTGAAAACACTGGGCTGTGTGTGCTTCCTTAAGGACATAAGAATAGCCCTTGCTAGATCAGACCAAGGTTTCTTTTAATTCCATCTGCTCAGACTACCTGATCTGGAGTAGAATAGTGACTCTAAATATGCTTTTACGAGCTTTTTAATATGGAAAAGAGTAAACTGGTCAAGTCCACCAGAACTATTTCTGCCCACCCCAGTAAAATATTCTTCAGCACCTATGAACTCTTCCATAGAAACCTTGTTCTAATCGAGAGCTCCTTAAAGCTGGTTTTCCACCGTGGTGGGGTGGAAAGGCCGGCTTCCTGCCAGTGCAAAAAGGAGAGGTTGTTTGCCGCTCCTTTTTCGGCTGGCAAAAAAGCGGATTGGACCCACCGTATGCAGTTGCTGCAGCCCCAATGCAGCTTTTTCAGGGGCGGCTTGAAACTGCTCCTTCAGGGTGGTCTGTTTCGCCCCTTAGTTGGCATAGCTGAATAAGAATGTTTAAAAGTGCTATAGTGCTGGCTCAGTTTAAGTCAAGGGTGGGAATTGTGCAACCCCACAGGTGCTGATGAAATGCAATTCTCTGCAGACCGAGCTTGCATAAGGAATAGTAAGGAATGCTGGAAGCTGTCAGTCAACAACCCTGGAGGCCTACATAATTCCCACCCTGGTTTATGCAAAGAATTTCAGCAGATCCTCTCAATAGGAAGATACAGGTACAAGCCACAGTGTAGAAAGAGACATACAAGCAGCTCCAAAAAAGACAGGTCTCTTATTCACAAAGCCCAAGGAAAAGTACTGATCCCAAAACAAGAATGTAAAGCACACTCCTGTTCTCATATATGGGTTCACAGAAACACCAGCTAGTACCATTTGCTACAAGTGGACTCTCAGGCAGGAAGTGTGAAGGGTAAGTTACAGCAGGAATAGAGTCATTTTGAAAGTACTATGATTCAAGGAGAAAACCCTGTACAAGAGAAAAACAAGTGCACAACATTTTAGCAAGTTCTAAACTGTGTTCTGAATCAGGGAACGGGATGTTTTAGTCTGTAGCCCTTCCAACACTGCACGAAGAATCGCTGCAGCTGCCACAGCCCCAGGGTCCGGCTGGTCTAGGTGGGCTGAGCTGATGTAACTGGCTCTGCCTGCAGCAGCTTCCATATTCTTTGTAGATTCAGCAGCAGCTTCTGCCTCCTGATGAAAAGAGCAGAAGTGACTGTTGTATAAAATAGACTCATCACCAGCAAAAGTATTTACACGTTTCTCTATTTTAAACCATAATGCAGCATTTGGATCCTACATCTCTCCTTTTCAGCTACTATTCTTCTTAACCCTAATACTTCAAACAAGCCATTGCACATTTCTTTCTAAATATTTAATATGTTTCAGGATTTTTCAGATTTCCAAAGCAAAATTCTCTGGCATTATTGGCCATAATCTTAACTCTGAATTTTTAGAACCTCAAACACTAGATACCAATATATCCATTGTGATCTGAGAATGTGGTCTAACAAAACTTAACAGTCTGCCTCATCTCCCTGACTTATGAAAAAATTATTAGCTTTAGGCTATATGCATATTAATAAACTCACCTGTACAGCTTTGGCCAGAATCTGTAGTGGATTGGCATTTGGCTTCTTCAGGGCTCTGAGTTCTGCAGCAGCAGCCCAGAGTGAATCCAGCTAGTCAAGAGATTTATTAAACAGACAGCAGCTCTATCAGTGTAAGAACAGAAGGTCTTTATCTGACATTGTGATAGGCATAGTACTACCTGACCCAGTCTTGCACTGTTGGATGCCCCATTTTTGCAGTAACTCACTATAATGGGAAATATTTCAAATGTCTTAAGATAACACATTTGGCTGTGGGGCAGGCAGCCATTCAGCCATCCAAGAGGAGTTGTTTATATGTAAAATCGTAGCAGAAAGGATACAGCATATGATCTAGTAGAAACCTATATATATATATATATATATATATATTATTGCGTAAAAGTCACATGCATCTTGTCTTGTAGGATTTAAAAACAAATCCCACTGAAAACAGTACTGGAAAGTCTCTGAAAGCACTGCTGCCAGTCCCTTTCTATTCTAATGCAGGCTGCATATTGTGTAGAGTATCTACATAGATCTCAATATAGCTACATCTCAGTTATTCTTAGTCAGTTAATGTTAACAATCACCTTTAGTAATAGTCAGCATAACTGATAACATCTACTTATTATATCAAAGAGCTCATGCAACACAGAATCCATCAGGAAGCCATAAGAAAAGGTAGTGTGAACAGATGCATCATTATGTCTCTACAGGTTGAGTATCCCTTATCTGAAACACTTCAGACAAGAAGTATTTTGGATTTTTATGGATTCTGAAATATTTGCAGGGGTAAAGGGTGCAGGGCCGCTATGAAAGTGGGAAAACTGCAAATTAAAAAAAAAAAAAAACACTTTAAAAAACCCATGAAATAACACCTCTCTAGGAATCTCCTCCAGTGCAAGTTTGTAGTTAATATGGCCAAAAGTTGTGCTGGAGGACCTAGAGAGAACATATTATTCAAACCCTTGAGTAACTCTAAACACGAAATTCATTCATATACACCTTATACACATAGCCTGAAGATAATTTTATACACAATATTTTTTTTAAAAATTGTGCATGAAACAAAGTTTCTGAATTATCAGAAAGCTAAGGTGTCTCTATAGTTTTTTGTGGGTTTTTCGGGCTATGTGGCCAAGTTCTAGAAGAGTTTATTCCTGATGATTCACCAGCATCTGTGGCTGGCATCTTCAGAGAATGCTGGTGTGGAAGAGAGTTGGATACACACACACACACACACACACACACACTGTGTGACCCTGGGTAGGGAGGAGTGATTTCCATGTTAATCTCTATATTGTTCTGTAGTTGATGGCAGGGCCTCAGGGTGGAAGGATATGCAAAGAGGGTTAGTGTCTCCTAATTGGTAATCATTGTCTGCTGGAAAAGCCCCTGATCCTGAGTGGTATCTCATTTGCATTTGTTGAGTCCTGATTTTGCTATTTGTCAGGACTGGTAGCCAAATTTTGTTCACTTTAAGAGTTTCTTCCTTCCTGTTGAAATTATCCAGATGTTTATGGATTTGGATAATTATAGATCTGGACAAATGCAAATGAAAAACCACCCAGGGGCAGGGGCTTTCCCAGCAGACAATGATCACCAATTAGCAGACACTAATCCTCTTTGCATATCCTCCCACCCTGAAGCCCTGCCATCAACAACAGAACAATACACAGATTAACATGGAAATCACTCCTCCCTACCCAGGGTCACATAGTATGTGTATGTATATATGTGTATGTTTTGTGTGTGTGTGTGTATCTTCCATATCAGCATTCTTTGAAGATGCCAGCCACAGATGCTGGTGAAATGACAGGAATAAACTCTTTTAGAACTTGGCCACATAGCCTGAAAAACCTACAAAAAACTATGATTGTCAGCCATGAAAGCCTTCAACTTTATAAAGGTGTCTCGTATCTCAGCCACTCATGTGGACAATTTTGGATTTTAGAATTCTTGATAAGGCATTTTTAATATGTAATACCTAGCATTTGGCATACATAACTGTGTGACACAATTTAAAATACCTACTTCAAGTTCTGTAAAATGGGATGCTAATTAAAAACAGGAAAATATAGAGGTTACTTTTGCTTTAAGTTTAATCTTGACAGTTGAAGAAGGAATAATGAAAGACAGACCTGGGATATACTACTCACCATGGTTCTATCTCCAGGTGCAGCTCCTCCATACCTGCCAGACAAAAGAGTGCACAATATGCATATGACCACATGTCACAAACAGTGACTGGATTCATACAGAGCAATTAGCCAAAATTTTGACAAATGTAGATTTTCCATGAGTGTTCCAAATATGTCACATGCCACTGCTTGGTTCCTCCTGCTAATGTCTAAATGAAATTGAAAGCTTACCATGATGGCAAGCGTCCTGATTTCTTGTGTCCTTTACAATCTAGGAATCTAAATGAAGAATTGCTATTGGCTTATGAATTCTGGATTATTTGGAAGTAAGAAACCAAGATGCTGGATCAATATACTTTTGTTTCTGTTTTTGGCACTTGGTGTTAGCTGCTAGCAGGAGCAGCCAGCTCATCATGGCACTATCTTTCTGTGGTGGTGGGATTGCATGCTTCTGTGAGGCAACGGGAAAATATGGGCTGTAGTGTCTCCTAAGTCAGACAGGCCTTTGCTGAGGAGCCCCTGGGCAGCAGGAGTAGTGTGGTGTGACACTGGCAGAGAATCTTTCACAGACAACAGCAGTGGCATCATAGATAGCATTTGTTAGTACTGCACAGGAGGCATGGTAAACTCCTTTTGAATGTCTTTTACTATGAAATACCTATTATGGGACAATCCAAAATGAAACAATAGATAGTACTCCCAGGTTGGAAGGCATCAATAAGCTACTGGGGTACAGTAGAGGATAAGTATGAATAGTGGTGGTGCTAAGGATGCAACTGGACTTGTCAAAAGGATGTTCAAGCTGCTGATGTGCTCAGAGGTGAAATGAAAGTCCGAAGTTGCATAACATACATAATAGGAACATATCAGAAGCATGAATCAGGAGAAGCTAAACAGTAGAACAAGAAATGGAACATAGAAACAATGCGATGCTTAGGGTGAGCAAGTTAAAGTGGACAGGAATGGGACATTTTGAGTCAGATAATTATACAGTGTTTACTCAGGATATGAAAATCTAAAAAGAAATGAGGTAGCATTAATAGTGAAAAGAGATAAAGCAAAAGCAGTCAAAGGATATAATGCAAAGTCAGATGAAGACTAGGTCTTGGAAGGGTGGCTGTGAAGGAACAAGAAGAGATCTTGAAGTATAAAATACATTGAATACTAAATTAAAAATTGTCCATGCCATCGTATTTCCATTCTATGAAAAAGCTGATAGGAAGAGAATCAACTAATTTGAAATGCGATGCTGGAAAATATTTCTACAGATACTGTCGACTGCTAAGAAGACAAATAAATGGGCCTGAAAAAAATTAAGCTCTTTCTAGGAGCCAAGTTGACTAAATTGAGACTGTTATACTTTGGCTGTATCATGAGAATATATGTCACTAGAAAAGACAATAATGCTTGATAAGGTAGAAGGCAGTAGGAATAGAGGAAGCCATAACCATGAATTTGCAAGACCTGAGTAGGAGTGGTGGTGATAGGATGACTATGAGCTGAAGCACATGACTCCGAAGCAGTGGCCTCTGGCCACTCCAGCGCCAATAGTGCCAGTTCTGTGGCAACTGCATGGCTTGCTGCCAAAGTGGGCTGCCACCAAGATCCTAAACAAGACACCACTCCGTTTAGCTCTTGCTGCCTCAGTGCGGCCTCTGTGTGGCTTCCAGCTGCTTTGGGGGCATGCATCATGTAAACGCCACACCCCCGAAGTGGCTAGAAGCTGCTTTACGTGGTCCATCTGATTCGGACCTTGTAGGTCTCATTCATAGGGCCATCATAAATTGAAGTCGACTTAACAGCAGTTAACAAGGACCAGCCAGGCCCGAATGAATTTACTACGCATACCAGTGTACCTACCTTGAATTCCATTGTGGGAAAAAGGTGGGATATAAATTTTGAAATAAATAAATAAATGCAACTAATTCACAATAAACTAGGATTGACTACAATTAACTAAAACCTGCTTTTATTATTTTGTGGGAATGAAACAACTGCTTCTTTTGAAGCAAGGACAAAAATGGGCAATTGTTGTAACATACCATTTATAATTACTGTTACAATCATGCCAGATATCACACTTACTGCATCATGGCCTTAATACCAGCGTCTATAGCCATTGACCAGGCTGGCAAGTCACTGTCAATCCGCAGGGGCTGAGCAGCTGCTGTTAAAAACAGTCCATAGAGCTGTAAAGAAATATGAATGTATTCTATCTCTGACAGTGTAAGGCATCACCTGTAATCCCATGGGTATCACACACAGCACTTCTCTTTTATGTATCCCACCTGCTCCTAGGCATGAGTCATATATTTTAAATTAGATGTGATCTCTCTCTCCCAAAACATACCATTAATCCAAATATCCATGGGAGTATGTTAAGTCAGTTTCTGAATGCAGACTGGACATACTTCTCTTTCTAGCACTTCCACTCCACACTTTTCAGATTTCTTGGTTTCATTTAAAAAAAACTTTTTGGTTACTTTTATTTTTATTACATCCACACCAAAGCTGTTATCATTTCCCCACTTGCAGGAGTGTTGGCAGTGTTATCTTTTGCAATGAGTTGCTGCTAGATTCCATAGACTGTTTTTATTTGCCGCGCTGGGAATGGATGGCCCTTGTGGTCACTTCCAAATCTATGAATCTATGATTCCAAAGGGTTTTGCATGTTCTTAGAGCTGACTGCCCATGTTTATATGCAGATTGATTTCTTCAGTGTATTGCTTCTGACCAAAAAATGGTAGTTTGTGAGCTGCTTGTGAATATGTCCTTTATGTACAATGGAAATGACTGTTGTTGGAGGGTTGCTCTGGGGATCTCCCTGCTTTTCACTCTTTTTTCACAAGCCATGCCTTAGTTCAACCATTTTGTACAACAGCTTGCTAGTGAAGCAAGGGAATGTGAGTTCCAAGAGTGCTCCCTCTCTCACTATACAAACGTACCAAAGCTAATAGTATCATTTGTCTTTAATATTTAGCTACCAGCCATTAGTATCATCTTAGGGTGGGTGTCAAAAACTTACCGCCCCTGAGGAACCCCCCATCTTCTCCAATAACAGTTTTGCAAGGGAAGAGAGCAGTTTAGATGGGTCTGCTGGTAGAGGTTTTGCATTCAGCCATTCCTGGATTGCTAGGGAAATAATACTCATGGATTAGAGGTGATATCTTTTAAACTTACATCCACCTATTTTGCAACAATTTGTGTTTTTCAGCAGTGCATATCTCACAAAGAACGAATAAGCTGGTATTGCAAAACCAAGCCTATCTTGGAAAACAACTGTGCTGACATCTCTAAACTGGAATGAGAATGAAGAATAAAAGATGTCATAATATTTTTCAGTTCAGGAATGTCCAGCTTTCCTGCCAATATACACATTATGGTAATGAAGGCAACAACACAAAGTATACTTTAGTTTTTTGTGGAGCTTTCAGGCTATGTGGCCATGTTCTGGAACAGTTCCTTTCTGACGTTTCACCAGCATCTGTGGCTGGCATCTTCAGAGAATGATTCATTCTCTGAAGATGCCAGCCACAGATGCTAGCGAAACATCAGAAAGGAACTCTTCTAGAACATGGTCATGTAGCCAGAAAGCTCCACAAAAAACTATGGATGCCGGCCATAAAAGCCCTCGACTCCACAAAGTATACTTTGGATTTTGTTTTATGGCCAACATGGCTATGTGGCTTGCATATTTGATAGTCCATAATTAGCATCATTAAGGAATCACTTAGCAACAGGACACAGAAAACAAACAAACAGACAGAAAGCCTTTTCACTGAAGATTTATTACTAACACATCATTCAAAGAATACATTATCCTCCCATACAGACACTGCTATCCTATTCTTTGGACTCTTGCCTCAGAATTTTTTTCTGCTAATCAATATTGACATTTGGTAAAAGAGGCACAGTAATGCCTTCAACTCCATTTTTTAAAGAAAATGCAAAGTGTAACCAAAGATGATGAAGGTATGATAACAATAGTATCTTAAATATTTCCCAGCACAAAACATTATTATGGGATAGAAGTATGAGGTAATTGCTTAAGAAACATCGGGGGAGTTATTTGAACTTTACTAACCTCTGGCAGCCCGTGCATGTGTGCTGCCACAATCCCCATCACCTGCAGCCCGATCCAAATCATTCAGCTTATCCTGTAGGCTCAGCAATGTGTCACATACCTTCTCTAGAGCTCGTCTCATATAGGGGGAGGATGGGACTAGAAGAATTACATGCAAAAATTAATTTATTTCAACAGCAGTGAAGTTCTTTGCTTCACATTTTATTTTGTACAGCAAGTACTGAAGTTGCTATTTATTTTCCTTTCATAATAAGTTTGCCACAGTCCACCTGAGTCCCCAACTAAGGTTGACCCTCTCAGTCAATGGAACTTGCACAAATGTTGACTTACTAAGTTCCTATTGATTCCATGGGTCTACTTTAGTTTGGACTAACAACTGCATTTAGACCTGTGTGTACAAGAGGAAAACTGTAATCCAGCGGTTCTGAATGTTTATGCTGCAAGTGTTTTGGATTCAACTCCCAGGCAGCATGGTCAATAGAAAGGGATTCTTGGACTTGAAGTTTGGAACATCTGGAAAAGCAGAGGTTGAGAACCACTGCTATAACCAAGCACAATTGCTTTATCAGAAGGTTACTTCATACATTTTATTCAATTTCTCAAATACCTAATGAAATAGGTGAATCACAGAAATGATTCTGCTGAAGAGTTCTCAGTTTGAAATGAAGTAATATAAACATACAGTGTTTGATCATCCAGTCATATATGCATGTCACTTACACTGGACTGTGATTAACATTATTAATGGGTGCAGAGACACCTCTGTTGATGTTTTAATTAGCCCTAATTTATGCAGTAACTTAGCACATTCAGTCTCCAAACAGCCAAATGTCTCTGCTAAGAAAGCTCAGAATTTTTTTATTGGCGTATGGGCATATAAAAATTAAAAGAATAGGATTTTATTTCTATTCTGCCTTTTCTGGGGGGAATCAAAGTGGATTACAGCAGTCAGCAGTCGAGCAAACAGCTTCATTTATATACCGCTTCATACCACTTAAGCAGTATCTTAGCAGTTTACAACTGTAAGCTACTGTAAGTTATATATAATATTTAAGTAAGGATCACTTTACGATCAGACTTCTTTTTCAGACTTTTACTATTAAAACAATAATGCATTACAACAAAATTAGAAGGCCTAGGTATACAGCATAAAGCATAAAGGAAAAATGACATTTCCTACCAGATTGTAAAGTCAAGCTGTACCAGTGTTTTTTCCAATGGAAAATGCCTCTAGTTCTTTTTAACCAACTATTTTTATCATTCTGATTGTCTAAAAAATACATGTAATAATTTTGGTACTAAACTGTCCTGCATTTTCAGACATATATTAGAAACCATGAACTACCAGGACATTTACCCAATGCTGCGTAAGCAGCAAGTCTCCAGAGGATGAAAACCTAGTACTGTATAGTAACTAACTCCTGATAGTGGCAGTGGCAGTGGCAGGGCTACCAGCCACTTGCTTCCCCCTTCGAAGCAGAGGCTGTGGCATTACTGCTGGTTTTTTGGTGAGGCGAGGGAGACACGGCTGGAGAGAGATGTGAGGATCTGTGAAATGGCAGAAAGCATGGATTTGTGTCAAGCACTATACTTGGATTCCCACCATTTCACAGATCTTCACATGTGTCCCTAGCTACGGTATGTCTCTTTCGAACCTTGCTGGAGGAATAGCAGAAGTGCTGCAGCTGCTGCCTCTGAAGTTGAAGCTGGCCGCTTGCAGGCTCCCTGAAGGCAAGGGAGCCCAAAGAATATGCACCTGGTGGCCAGGACTTGCCACTGTATCTGCTGCTGCCCTCTCATGTTCCTGCTCAAAGATGTATGGATTTTGGAGCATTTTAGATTTTGGAATTTCTGATAACAGATAACCTATGTAACACAGCAAACACTTTGAATCAAAGAATAAATTTAGTGAAATATACATTTTTGTCCTCCTCAATATGCCAAACCCTTGCTTCTGTGCATTTACAACCCAGGAATCCTTATCACAGCACATTTATGGTTTCTTAACTCTGTTTTATGGCTTTATTAGCATTTGAGGTATCCTAGTTTATAGCATCCCATTCTGCTATCTTTTTATCAGATTAAGACTGTCTGGTGTCTGTTACTTCTAGTGTTGTTCTAGTGATGTTTCCCTTGTGCCACTATGCTCAATTCAGAAGTTAGTTAAACCTGACATTTATTCTCTGTTCCATAATTTCCTGAGTGTTCTTTTAGAACGGCATATATCACACTTAATTCAAAATTTTCTTGAAGATTTCTGCATATGATCAGAATCTATTACCTGCACTAGATTCCCTAACATTACAATTCCCAAATATACTACTGTAGTATCACATGAGAATCGATCACATTCTTTCCAAGAAATGCCAGCTCACAGAAATAAATCTTACTGGTATTTTGCATATTCAGATAGAAATGCTATATTCTAAGAGTATCTTATTATCAATATTATATAGCTGGGACACTGAGTGTTGAGAGGATTTTGTTTTGTGTGTCACACAAACTGTGAGAGGGCAAAAGTCAAGTAGAAGTTGCAAATCCAGAAGTCAATACTACCCTTCCATTGATTCAAAGCTATACATAACCCTGTTGAAACCCTCTTTAACCCAGACTTCCAGACAAGACATATGACTCTTAGAGGTACTCCCTATCCATCTAGATTCCGCCCCCTCTCCCTTTTAAATCTCACTTTGTATCTTGAGAAAATGATTTTCCGTCATCACCAGGATTATCCTCTGTGTCAGTGAACTAAAAGAGTGAGGCCACAGCATAGGAACAAATCATGAGTAGTACATGCTTCAAACAGTACCTTGGGGTGGAAAAGACTCTTCTTCTTCAAGGTCCTCCTTGGGTGCTATCCTCTCTCTTTTCTGGCCTGTCACAGGCACTTTGGCAGGTTGTGACCAGGCAACAGCTGTAGTATCTGAATCTAAGAATCGGAACACAACTATGAGCTGAAGTTGTAGACAGTTTCACAACAGCATGGCTCACATTCATCAGAAGGATCTGCGTGTATGTGCAGATTTCATTGAATTTCATAAGGTTTCTTAGGCAAGTAATATTCAAGTGGTGTTTTTGCCAGTATTTTCCTCTGAATATTCACTGGTATTCTCCCAACCAACCAGGACTGACCCTGTCTAGCTTCCAACATCAGAAGAGATCTAGTGCCTTTAGGATATTAAGACCCCTTTATCAGATAAATATTAATTGATGAATTTTTTCAGGATTCCCATCATCTTTGTTTTATTGGGCACAAACCATAAAAGGCTGAGTATGAACACTAAATAGGCAAACATAAAATAATTGGAAAGTTAGATGAGACACAGACATATACTAGCAGTCAGGCTGTTGTGTACCTTCGGTAAGCTCATAGCCAGTACCTCAATACCTGGATGAAAGTAAAATTAATACACCATATATATGTGTGTGTGTGTGTATTTATAATGTATGTGCTACTCAGATCAATTAATTGGTCAATTTACCTTACAAGATACAATGTCAAGAAGAAAACTGGCATCCAGGAAACTCACCAAGGAGACTCAAGATCTCATCATCCACAAGCAGAACAGTAAGGGAAACACCTGCCATCTCCAGCGCAGTCATAAAGGAGCCAACAAAAGCCCGGGAAATTTGAACACCCTTCCTTTCTGAAATAGTGAAATGAAAACTGAGCAGCAATACTCTGAATAAGGAAGTAGGCTGATAGGAAATTACAGAGGAACTCATTTAGAATTTTTTAAAATAATGCAAAGTCATATATGGAAGGAAACAAACATACAATGGAAACAATGGGAATACAATGTATTGTATACAATGGAAACAAACAATGGAAAATGACCAAGTCAGAAAACTGAGCAAAAAGTAGTAATACGGCAGTAATTAGAGCAAGTTCAGTTCCTAGAATTATCAAATGGAACTGTGCTTACAGAATGCTCCAGCAGGTAAAAGGGGGAAGATATTTTGGAAGATTTTCCTTTTGCGGGAGCTTACTGAAAACCAACTTTGGTTTTCAAGTGCAGCAGTTCTGGGGGATACATGAAGTATAAGCAAAAAATAACCTCTCCTCCATCTGTTTTGTGACAGCTTCACTAGAAAGCAGTTGCCAATTGCAAATAGAAACCTTTAGGGAGTGGAGGCCTGGAGAGCTAACATTAATTGAGACTAATAAGTGGATTCAGCCTTCTAACCAGAATTAGGACTGTTCTGTTAGGCTGAAATCCACCCCTCTCCGCACACAGACTGTCAGTTCTTTATGATGATGGCAACTAGCACTAACTGATGAAGATGTAGAGCCTACACCACAGTTAACTCACAAAGACAGAGGCAAAGAGTGGAAGTGATATCCATGGACCAATCTGTGGTACATTTTAACTATCCTGCCTTGGAGTAAGGGATTGAAACAGATGACCTTTTAATTTCATGACTGTTTCAAATGCTAATTGAAATGTTTTTAAAGGAAATACGTTAAGTTTTCTAAAAAAAAATCCTATATATTATATATTACATAAGAGAACCAGTATGGTGTGCTGTTTAGACTGCTAGCCTGAGACTTGAAGGATCCAAGGCCTACTCCCCACACAGACATAAAAAACAGGGTCACCTTGAGGAATCACTCTCTCTTAGCCTTACCTACCCATAGGTTGCTTTAAGGATAAAGGATGGCATAAGCATCATGTGTATCACAGACAATTTCATTTCATTCTATTTTCAATAAACACACTTACCAAGATAACGCACTGCAGATCCAGCCACTACACCCAACTCCAGATATGATAATCCACCCAGGTTGTTCACTACCAAGACTACAGATGCACCTGAAAGCAAAAACAAAACAAGTGTGATTGAAAGCCACTCTCAGACATAGGGGAGGTCAAGCAAGAACAAATAATCCATGTGTTCTTCTTATGAGGAAGAAGGGGGTGGTATTCTAAATGTTGTGGTAAAAAAAAACCTTTTTCCAAGCTCTAGTTTAAAGTGACTGCATATATCTGCTTTTAAAGTTTTAAAAAGATAATTCTATGAAAAATGTTCAAAAAATACAATGAATACAATAAATACAATAAATATAAGAATCAAAGTCAGCACACCTTGGATAAGCTGAAATAGCGCACACCAATTGTTTGCCTACAGGACAAATGATCTTTTGAGCCTATCAAGGGTTTTATCAAGAAATGAGAGAGACCGAACACTTATTAATATTACTGTAAGGTATTAAGTTTCATTATGATTATAGTCATTTCCTTTACAAGAGTTGCCCACAGAGAATTATTCTCTGACTGCAAGACAAAATATCACTTTCCAGGTGCCGTTTGTACTGATAAATTTCCTGGCTCTCTCACAACTCAATCTTTTATGTCATTTCACCATAGACCCTAGCCATAGACTTTTAGGGAAACAACTTGAAGGCTAGTTAAGTTTCATATGGCTACTCCTCCACATCTGGTTTAACATCCAATGTAAAAAAAACGAGATAAAATAAATGGTTTCCAGGGTCTTTTGGAAAATAGAAATACTACACATGCCAATCAGAAGATTGTTACTCACCAGACCTGAGCTGAAGGTGCGAATCGCTGGAACGATTGGTCATGTGATCCAACATTATCTTTACAATTTGATCTGCTGATGTTATCTGTGAAGAGAGTATAGTATAAACACAACCAGCAAGCCACATATTGATCCTGAACCCCATTTTGAGGCCTCTGAAGCCCCCAGTACTCCTCTAGGTCCATAGATCCACTTCAAGAAGGGCATTTTTACCTGAAAACTGCAACAAACATACCTAAATGAAATACAAATGCAGCCATTAGCTTCCTTTCCTCCTCCCCAAGCCATGAATATCACTTGCAAACTGGAATAATCAGGAAGTGTAAGTGATATTACATTTGGTGTATTGTGACTGCAGCCCATAGAGCTAAAACTGGTGCATCCCCAGTTGCCCACTATCAGTGCAAGTGAACAAGCCTGTACTTCTGTAATTGTGAGATGCAACAGACTACTTACTTTCATCCTGCATACACCAGCTTCACCATGAATTCCTGCAGAAAAAGCAAAATGTCAAAAGTATTTGCCATGGCTAGTTTCTTCCTAAATGTAAAATAATTTAGTTTAATGACACTAAACTAGGTTACAACATATGACTTCTTCTTGAATTAAGACATAGAATTATATAGCCAATGAATACAGTGGTCCCCTGGGTTACGAAAGTAATCCGTTCCGGATTACCTTTCGTAACCCGGAAATTTTCGTTACCCAGGGGACCGCATTCTTTGACGGACCGCACGGCAAATTTAAAGGGGCCGTGCGGTTTTTTTCTTTCTTAACCCGGGGTTTTATTCGTAAGCCGGGGCCGTTTTTGCGGCCCCGGCTCTTTCGTACCTCGGGGTTTTCGTACCCTGGGGTATTCGTAACCCGGGGGACCACTGTACTCCTATCATGGACATAATATTAGTTTTATAATTAGCACCACAGAATCACTGGTCACACAGGGTGAGCAACTTGCATTGGAGATGCATGAACAGTTTTGCAAGGCAATGAGCACTGTCAAAAAGGCAGAGCTCATAAGACCATTCCAAGAAAGTGGGCAGCCAACAGTGGAAAATATATGCTTACCTAAGCCCAGCTCAAGCTCATCATCAGCAAGCTGGAAGGTGGGTCTTGATCCAGGGACACTACAAGGGGATAGACTTACTCCAAGGGTGCCTGTGCAAAGGGAAGAAAGAAAAAGAAAAACTCAATCTATTATATATTTCAGCCCAAGACACCAACATAGACAAAACAATGCACAACTTTAAATGGTACTAGAATATCACAGTGTGGCACATGACTGAGGAAGATGCCATGCTAGAAGAACTAGGATTGCTTTGCAGAGGGACAGGTTAGGAATAAAACTTATTATTATTATTATTATTACAATATGTTAAGTGGAACATAAAATACAACTTACATTTGTTACTTTTTTATCCCCCATTCCCTCCAGGAGCTTCACTCTCTAGCCAGTTTATTCTCACAGCTGCCCTGTCAAGTAGACTAGGTTAAGAAACAGTGACTCCCCATTCCCATACCAGTGAGTTTTGTGATCATGCTAGAATGTGAAATTTGGTCTTCCCAGTCTTAAGATGGCAATCTAACCACATTACATTAGCGATCAAAAACTTTTAAACAAATTTAAAATAGGGGGTTAGTTATAGAATGTGGGCATTCTTTTTTTACAGAGATTGCTAATTTTAAATTCCCAACACTTAGTATATTATTAATTTTTCAAAAGTCCCTAAATTCCAGATATGAATTGCACCAGCATGCCCTTCTTAGGTTACTTGTTTTCACAAGTGGAAAGAAATGGTGAAACCTTGGCCAGATGTTTGCCTCCAGAAAAGGGAGGTATTTAAACACTTACCCATTTGCCCTTTGACAGCGGTCACTTTTCGAACAATTTCTTTTAGACTAACTCCTGCCTCAGCAAGAGCCCCAGCCACCTAAATATAAATTAAATTAAGGAAAAATGCTCACTGATTCTGCTACATGAGGACTGAGAAAGATAGCCATTCATATTACAGGGACTCAGCTAAATATTTCAGTCCTAAAGGACAAGCAAAATAGTTGTGGATAGGCTATTAGTCTGTGATTCAATTAGTATCAATACCAATATTTGCTCAAAAGCAAGTCACCTGCTTATTATCCTACGTTCCTCCCAGTACAGGGACTCAAGGTGGCTTCTTATGCTCCTTATTCCCAGATTATCTCTCAATTTAGGTTTGTAAGGGGCTCTTCAGACCAGCACTTTGGGCCAGCCTGGAAGCAGAGTCCGGGCTTTGCAACTAGGTGATGCATGCCCTGACTCTGCCACCAGGGCGTCACAATACTGCATGCCGCTCCACATGGTGGGCGGCTGCTGCGTCCATATGATGCACTGCCAAAGGAGCACCGTATAGCCATGCCACTGCGGCTATGGTGCCCTTTTGAGGGCACAATAAGGAGCTGCTTTTTGTGACTCCTTTTTGCACCTTGAAAGACCGGATCGGGGCCGCAGCCCCAATCCAGCACAAAAAGGGGCTGTTACAGGCCACCCCTTTGGGGCAGTCTGCTAAGCCCCTAAGACACCCATAGCTTGCACATTTGTTGATACATGAATGGATCTGCAGTCAAATATATTAAATAATATATATATTGAACATCTGACAATAATATTAAAATACTGAAAAATAAAATCCTGGAATGAGGCTAACAAAAACTGCCCCCATCAAAAACAAATATGGAAAAACTTCTAATAGATATTAAAACCCTGCTCTTAAAAAAGTACAAATAAAAACATACATAAGAAAAATAAGCATTGAAAAAACAGTGATAAAGAAATTATTTTACATAAATAATAGGAATTCATCAAGGTACCAACACACTCTGTAGTTGAAAAGTGCACCAAAAATCAACAAGGTGGGGGTAGAATCTTGACTTGAACACAGGTAAATATAAAACACAACTGTAACTTTATAAGAGCACCAACACTGTAATGTACCGTAAATTCACCGTAAATTCACTTCCGTAATGTACCGTAAATTCACTTCCACCTTTATGGGCAAAGCAAACCTGAAACACAAACATTGTTTCCCAAGAACTTAGTTGTTCACCTTCTTTAATTTTTTGCAACTAGAATTTTTCATGAGAAACCAGGATTAGGTCTTTTATTTAAAAGTAACTAAGGTCACACTCCTTTGAAGAGGCCTAAAGCTTTATCTCTACCTGAGTGCCTATATCACATCTTTTATCTTATTTTTAACACCACCTCCTTTGTGTTTTGTCATTGTCATCTTAGTTTAGCAGGTAACGTAGTTCAATCCATAAGCACAGAAGTAACTGGGGGGAAAATTACAGGACTGTGTCTGAAACTGAACAGAAAGCAATTAACATGGGCACCTCATGCAATACATTATGCAGAAAGGAATTATCATGGGTACCTCATACTGTACAAGACGCTTACATTTCAAAGTAGAATATATTTTGATTAGTGACAAAGTTGACCCTGAAACTGGGGACAGGCAATTCTTACCTTGTGTATAAGAACTGTACCACACAGCCCTCTCCTGCCAGCCTTCTTCTGTTTGGTGAAAGCAGAGTCATCCCCAACCACCACCATGTCCACATCAATCCCTTCTGCCCGTGCCTGTTCCAATGCCAGCCCAAAGTTCAGGCGGTCCCCTGTATAGTTCTTCACTATTAGCAGAGTCCCAACTACAAAGGAGATGAAAGACTGAGTTAAGTAATCCCTTAATCAAAAGAGAGATTGATCTACCAGAAACGCTACGATACCTGCTCCAGAGTCTTTCATAACCCGAATCGCTGCTAAAATGCTACCGACTGCAGGAGAAGTAAATACTGGGCCAGCTACCACTCCAGAGAGCATTCCCTTTCCAATGTATCCTGAGGGGGGAGGAAAAAGGCAGAGTTACATTGCATCCATACTGGGAGTTTCTCATTTAGCAAATATTACAGTTCTACTGTTGTTCAACATAACAGGCAATCAACCTTGACAGCAAACAGAACTATTGCGAAAAGGTTTTCCGCTTATGCTGTCTCTAAATACGGCCTCCCAGAATGCTGTCTTCTCCTTATACTGTTTTGTCACAGAGTTCACTAGGCAGCAAGATGGGACCATCCTTCCCACATATCGAATTCTCCTGTGATATTAACCCCGCTAACCTGCATGTGCAGGTTCGTGTCCCGATCCACCTCCAGAAACCAGTGCCACTTTGCCCTGTAGGTTTTCCAGGTCAGAACGCAGTGCCACTCTGTGCCCTTGCAGGAGCTGGAGATGAGGGTTGCACGCCACTGTTCCAGCCAACGAATCATCCGCACAACCCAGAATTGTGTTCACCAGCTTTTTTGAGCCCTAAAACGAGCAAAAAGTAAGAGACGCACACAAGCATACACTTTTTTTTTATGAATAACAATTACCTTTATCATTTGTTCGCAAATAGTTACTTTCGTCGTATTCTCCATGGTTTGGCAGCGCTTTAATTCTTTGTTTGGGTCAGTCGCTATGGCATTCTGGGAGTTGGAGTTTGTTGTGGGCCCTTCGGGCCCACAACAAACTCCAACTCCCAGAATGCCATAGCCTTGAGCCACAGAAAGCGTTAAAGCGCTTCCAAACCGGGTTATCCCTCCAGTGTGGATGCAGCCTAGGTCCCACTGGGGTCTCACCTGCATGGTGCCAGGAGGAGGCGAGCCTCAGGCTCTGGGCTGCTGTCAGTGAGAAGGACCCAGCCTCAGCAACGAAGGGACAGAGACGGAGTGGGGCTATCCCTCTCTCTCTCTCTGTGTCGAGAGTCCACCTCCCGCTCCCTGGCTGCTGGGTCCAAAGTCCAAACTCCTCTTGGCCGAGCTACTACTATTACTACGAATCACGCGCCGCGAGCCTGACAGGGGCGCGAGGGAGGACGCTGATTGGCGGAGAGGAAGAGGGCTCGCGCTCTGACGGTTGAATGGGTGACGACGGCATGCCTCCCGTCACGCGCCACAGGACAGGAGGGAATGAGTGCGCATGCGCCAACCAGAACATTCCTCCCCTCTCTCTCCCAGCCACTGTCGATCACCACCACCTCCTTTTATCGACGTCATCACGCCCCAGCAGCAGCAGCCACGCAAAGCGGCTCGAGTTTCTAATTGCGATGGGGGGGGGGGGAAGTGGAGTGCGTAGCTTCTGCGCATGCGCATATAACGTCCTCCTCCTCCTCCTCCTCTTCTAAGTCTTATAACATCTCCCGTGCGTAGGTTCTGCGCATGCGCGTAACATCCTCTTCTAAGTCTTCCTCATAAGCTCCTCCCGTGCGTCGCTTCCACGCATGCGCGTAACCTCCTCCCCGTCTTAGTTTTCCTCACACGCGCGTAACCTCCGCGCATGCGCATATAACGTCCTCCACCTCTATTCCTCATAAGCTTCCCCGTGCGTAGCTTCCGCGCATGCGCATAACGTCCTCTCTCAGGCTTCCTAAGCTCCTGTAGCTTCCGCGCATGCGCACAACGTCCTCGTCCCCTTTAGTCTTCCTCATCATAACAACAATTCATATCAAAGCTGAGCTCCTCCTGTCCACTAGGGGCCGCTCTTTCCCTCACCGTCGCCGCCGTGTTTCCCGTGGTGCCCCGCGCGGAGGAGGACACAGTAGTGGCGGCAGGAGCAGCAGCTGAGGCGAGGGAGAGGGTGGCTTAGTCTTGTTGTCTCTTGGATCTCCCTTCCCTTCCACAGCCATGTCGTGCAACTACGTGGTGACGGCGCAGAAGCCGACCGCCGTCAATAGCTGCGTCACTGGTAATAAATGGTGGCACTGGGGGGGCATCCACACTGGAGAGATAATCCGGTTTGGAAGCGCTTTAACTCTTTCTGTGGCTCAAGGCTATGGAATTCTGGGAGTTGGAGTTTGTTGTGGGCCCAGAATTCCATAGCAACTGATGAGACAAAGAGTTAAAGCGCTGCCAAACCGAAGTTATCCCTCCAGTGTGGATGCTTTGATTGAGAGTTCCTGCATGGCCTAACTCCTACGCTCCTCGGTTTCAGGGCACTTCACCTCCGCGGAGGACCTCAACCTCCTGATCGCCAAGAACACCCGCCTCGAGATCTACGTGGTCACCGCCGAGGGGCTGCGGCCCGTCAAGGAGGTCGGCATGTACGGGAAGATCGCCGTCATGGAGCTCTTCCGGCCCAAGGTACTTGCCGCCCCGCACCTAATGTCGCGCCGTGTTGCACTGTGTTGATTTACGGAGCTATATATGGAAAGGATAATAATAATGATGATGATTATAGTAATAGCCCTGAGGCTGAGAGAGTGTGACTCGCCCCAGGTCAACTCCCCTCAAGTGGGTTTCGTGACAAAGCTGGGAATCAGAACCCAGTCACCGGATGGTAGAATTCAAAGATATAGCCATGTTAGTCTCTGGAATCTGTACATAGAGAGACCTTGCAGCACCTTTGAAACTCACTGAAAGAAAGACATTGGCAGCATGAGCTTTCGTAGGCTTCAGTCTGCTTCCTCAGATGCATATCATCATAACCGTTACTATTATTATTCAAAGATACAGCCATGTTAGTTTGTGGGATCACTACATAGAGAGACCTTGCAGCACCTTTGAAACTCACTGAAAGAAAGACATTGGCAGCATGAGCTTTCATAGACTTCAGTCTACTTCCTCAGGTGCATTTGGTTGTGATGTTGCTTGCACTGCCTCTTTCAGTGGCTTTTGATATCGTCAACCATGATGTCCTTCCTCCGAATGCATCTGAGGAAGTAGACTGAAGTCTACTAAAACTCATGCTGTCAACTTCTTTCTTTCAGTTAGTCTCAAAGGTGTTACAGGATTCTCTACAGCCCAGTCTCTAGACTCATAGGGGCTGAACAGACAGGCCAAAAATAATGCTGCTTCAGGTCACTTCGGAGGTATGCTGTTTAAATGCCGCACACATCTTAAGAGGTCAGAAGCTGTGCCAAAGTTGCACTCCAGTCCTTAGGAATTAAAATAAGTCCAATTTGAGCATTTTGATTCTGATTTGTTTAGAAAAAATGAAAAAAATAAAATCAACCCCAACATAACATTCAATAGCATTCCTCTTATTAGTGATTTGTCAAAATGTGGAATTTCCTTGCTGACTGTGGTGTTGGTACTTTGCCTTTCTTTTGGCCCTTTTATGTTGAAATACTGATGTGGCTGCTGTGTCACCACATTGGCTGCTGCTGAAAAGAGCTGAGAACTGATTCTGTCTAGAGTTGGTATCTGGAGAAGGAGGAGATGAAATAATTTATTTCAGCCTGTTAAAATGCTTCAACAGCTACCCTTACTCAATTTAGCCTTCCAGCCAGCTCCTTTGACTTCATCTTAAATGAGCATTGACCTATGGATGTCTCTTCTGCTGCTGGCCATTTAAAAAGTGGTTAAAATAAAGATATTTTATCTATCTGCTGCACTTGTTTTGGAACAATAACAATGATGGAGTTTCCAGAGGGCTTTGTGGTTTGTGATGAAACCATGTGATTTTTGCACAAAGCCAGCAAAAAATCTCTAGACCCACTCCAACTAAAGCAAATGCAATTGTCAGCAATTGCAGAAAGAACAAATGCTTAACTAGTTACAGAGAAATAGTAAGAGTTTCAAAACATCAGTTTATATTAAAATCTACTGATTCACATTATTTATTAAAAGCAGCTTTGAGTCTCAGTGAGGAAAGTGGGTTAGAAATCTGATTAAATAAAAGTGATGCCTTTTATTCTGGTTATGCTGTTTGGGGTTAGGAAGTCCAAGATGATTGGATTTTTCCTAATTAGTACTTTGATTAAACCTTCTTAATTATATTTTTCTCCTAAGGGAGAGAACAAGGATTTGCTCTTTATCCTGACAGCAAAATATAATGCTTGCATCCTTGAGTACAAGCAGAATGGGGAAAGCATTGACATCATCACCAGAGCCCATGGCAATGTGCAGGTAAGAAACAGTGTTGGGTGTAGTGGGGAGGTTATCGCTTGGGATCACATAATGCTGTTTCGTGTTGTTATGCAATTCAGAATAATACTCCCATAGTAAAGGTGGGGAACTGAAATGGGGTTGGATTCCCCTATCCACAGCTCCTTGCAGGGCTGATGACCTTGGGCACACTATGACACTTCTGAATTCCTGGCCAAAGCTATATGCAGAGCTTTTCCATGCATCGCTTCAGCCAGGTAGTTGGTTCCATTACCCTTTCTCGCCAGGAGAATATGTCTCTTCTAGGAGCTCCTGAGAGTTCCCCCTGCAGATGTGGGAAAGAAATCTCTGTAGTGATTGAGAATAACTGGGGGATACCTTTATTTGTCAGGAGGGAGCAGGGCTAATATTTCCCTTTTTAAGTAAGTGTTCTTTCTCTGTATGGAGCCCCATTGTATATCTTTGTTTTTGTTTATGCATTTTTAAATGCCTCTGAAGACATTTTTAATGCTGTCAAAGAGTAGAGATACATTTTTTAATCTAGTCCCAATAGTAGTTCTGATGCTATGCTATATAACTGATTTCTTTTCTTCAGAAAGCTGATCTGTAAAACAAAAGATGAGTATGCAAAGGGAAGAGTGGAGAACCATCTTCTATGTTCTTCTTGTTGGGCTTCCTAGAGGCACCTAGTTGACCACTGGGCAGAATCATTTGCTTCTGTGTGATTTAGTAGGGCTCTCATTCTGTTGAGATACAATGAGTCTCTGATGGCCTACTCTTGGATAGGTTTAGTGTAAAATATTTTAAAATGTTGGATATTTCTGGTAGTCAACAAAAATTTTTTCAGTCCTCAAGACCTTGTTTCTTCCATATGTCTTGTCTCTGACCTTGCACTGCCTCCAAAACTCATCACAAGGTCAGAATCCCCAGCTCTGTCCACATTTGGTAGTAAGGTAGTGGCTTACTTCTGCAACTGCACTGCGATTTCATGGTGTTTGGGACACTTGAAAGTGTAATGTGAAAGCAAATTCTGCTGTTTCTCTCAGGATTGGAACTGAAGTGTGGATACAGGGCAGTGATCATATGAAGAGTCAATTTGTGCTTCTGAGGCCCTGAATCCCAACTTTATCCCAACTTCCAAGACAGTCCCCAACTCAATATTACTAGGAAGGCTCAGACTTGTATTTGTCATATTGTGTTACTGAAGCAATTGGAGCTTGCTGAAGCCTGTTACAGTCTCTGTTCTATTTCCAATATTGAGAGAAAGTTTGGGGCTTTTCATAGTTTTCAGAGTGATAAAGTGCTTGGAAGTGGAACTGTGTATGTCTGGTGACATATATGTCTCATGACATATTAAAATTTTTACAGCAGTCTTTCGTTGTCTGTGAGGGATATTTCCCAAGACTCACAGTGGATGCCTAAAATGGCCATTAGTACCAAACTCTATACCAGTAATATTTTGGACCATGATTGACCGCAGGTAACTGAAACTGTGGATACTAAGCCTGTGGATAAGGCAGGATTTCATATTTTCAGATTGTGGCTGACTATGTGTAACTGAAACCATCGAAAGTGAAACTGGGGGTAAGGGTGGGCTACAGTATTGTTTATAAAAGCAGGATTAACACAGGAAAAGCAGGCATGCTCAACATTACTCATATCTGGGCTTTCATATCTGGCATATGCTCAGCTAGTTTATATCTATAGTTGCTGAGAGTGTAGAACCTGTGAACTTGCCAGAACTATCAATACTCCTGAGGCTAAATCAGACACAACAATAACAAAAAATTCAGCAAATAGCTGCATAAATGCACAGTGTTCTCTACAGACATCAGTACCCCTCACTTACATGTTTGTAACTTACTGTTTTGTTGTATAAAAGTAGTAATGGAGTGTGCTTTGTATAGTCAAATCCTGTTAGATAACATTTGCCCAACAGTGTATTTTTTTTTTAAATGCCTGCCAAGGAAGAGAAAATGTCTATATTAACATATTATCATTGGATAACATTAATGACTAACTTTTCAAATGCAGAGGACTGCTTGAGCTAAAGTGCAAGGGCTAAACTGTGGTGGACTTTTCTATTGTAAGTCATGCAGAACAATGCAGTACTGACAGCTGAGAACCAGATGGACCAATATAAAGTTGCTATTAAAAATATTTGTCATAGGTGCAGGACTGATGGGCCAAAAGAAGAGGCATCTGGCTACTTTGGGGGTGTAGTGTTTAGTTGAAGCACACTCCAAAGCAGCCTGAAGCTGCTCTAATGCCATGCCTAAAAGGAGCCGGGGTAATCCAGCTCCTGGTGGCATGGGTTGGGACCAGCCGCAGTGACCCACTTTTGGAGTGGTCCCAGGTCTCTCCTTCCCACCCATCTATTCTGGGCCATAGTGACCTATCCATGCCAAAAATCATGATTCACTTGCAACATATTTGAAGGAGTGGTGATTGATTGCTACCTCTTGTAAGGTACAGAGCTACCAACAGAAAAAATATTACTCCTTAGTGTGAAAGTGGTATAAGGCCAAAATATCTTAAATGTGCCAGATTCTGTCTGATCTTGGAAGCTAAAAAGGTTTAGCCCTGATTAGTACTTGGATGTTAGACTACCCACAAATACCAGATGCTATGGGCTATATCTCAGAGGAAGGAATTGGCAAAAGCACCTCTGAGTATTCCTTGCTCAAGAAAACCCTATGAAATTATTGGAGTTAATGTAATTCAACAGATGGCTTGAATGCACATACATACACACAAGGGTTGTATAGGTGAATGACAAATAATAAAGTTTTTTTCTTACATGGAACAGTGCATAGGAGCCAATTTGATGATTTTCAGTGGGTTTGATTGTACATATTTCATTGAACCTGCAGCTCCTTAGCAGATATAGATCTTGTTGAGAATATTTGTATTTTTTTTCCTGCTGCCTTCTAGGATCGTATTGGTCGCCCTTCAGAAACTGGGATAATTGGTATAATTGACCCTGAGTGCAGGATGATTGGATTGCGTCTGTATGACGGCCTCTTCAAAGTGATTCCTCTGGAACGGGAAAATAAGGAATTAAAAGCTTTTAACATCCGACTAGAGGAACTGCAGGTCATTGATGTCAAGTTCTTGTATGGATGCCAGGCCCCCACCATCTGTTTTGTCTACCAGGTAAGCATGGTGATTCTCTGTGCTGGAATGAAAACAATTGACCAGGGCTAGTGGTAGTCAGTATTCTTTGAATATTAGAATATCACTATAAATATTAGAAACTGGGGTCATCCACTGTAGCTGAATGGTGGGAAATTCAGAAGAGATAAAAAGGAATTCCAGAGCACATAGTTGAACTGTGGATCTTCGACAAGATATAGTGATGACTGCTAAGTGGGGTGGTTTTAAAAATGGATTGAATGGAAGATGAGAGTGTTGATGACTACTACTTATAATGGATAGATAGCTATTTTTAGTACAAGAGATAGTGTATATGTGTGTACAGTTGGCACCCAGTTTTCACAGGGGTTAGGGATGCAGGTCCCTTGTGAAAGTGCAAAAACCACAAATATCTCTAGCCACCAACAACAAGATTTAACATGCACAAAAGTACCTGTACTGGCAGGGTAGATGGCCTGGCTGCATGCACATTCCCTCACTCACCATCCTCTTCCTCCCCACCCATCTGTCCGAGTGAGGGAAGCGCTCCCTCCCTTCTCACACTCCCTCCATTCCATCTCTTCCCCTCATCTTTTATGAGAGAGAAGATGCACACACCCTTCTCCTCATGCTTCCCATTGTTTGCCCATGTGTGTAGCTAGGCCCATCACCTTCTCCCTTGCCCACATGAGCAAGGAAATGTTCATGCCCTACTGTACTGCCTCATGCTCCCCTGCCCCATTCCCGTACCCTTTTCTGCCTACGTATGAGCGAGTTTGGCCAGGCCCAGCCAACCCACCAATTTAATTTCCTCCTAGAGATGCTAGTGTTACCAAAGTCCCTTTTAAAAGTGGCATAGGGCAGCAGCAGCAGAGGCAATGGTAAATAAGTAATCAGTAATCAAATTAGCAAATGATTCACTTTGTAGAGGGATCTATATCTACAGTGGGGGCTTGGTAACCACTGGGCTTTGATTTTGCACTCCGCATTTTATACCATTTTATAAAATGGTAAAGACAAGGTTTGCTTTTTGAATTTTTTTAAAAAAATATTTTGAAATCATGAATGGTTGAATCTGTGAATGCAGAATGTGGCTTATGGAGGGCCGACTGTAATAATAATAATAATAATAATGACATTTATTTATATCCTGCCTCTTCCATTTGGGGATTGAGGTGGGTAACAGCAGACTGTATATTTGTATATGTCTATAAGTTGTGGGGGAATATGAAAAGAAGGATGTTGATGTCCTGCTTGTGAAATCTCCATAGGTTTCCATAGATTGTTTACTGTATGAACAAAATGGAATGCTGCAGTAGATAGACTTTGAGTCTGACCCAGGATGACCTTTCATATGTTCTTACATTCTAACAAAAGGTGATTCATGGGTGTTTCTCATGATTGAGATGGTCATGACCTATAAAGCTTATGTCCATCTGTTTGAAAGATCATATCTCGCCATACGAACCTGCCAGAACTTTAAGATTTTTAGGGAAAAGCATTTTTTCAGTCCTGCCATCACCACAAGCTCATTTGGTGAGGACATGAGAGGCAGCCTTCTCAGATCCAAAACATGCTGCAGAAATAATCCAGTTTGAAACCGATTTAACTGCCCCAGCTCAATGCTGGGGAATCCTGAGAATTGTAGTTTATTGTAGTACCAGGGCTCTCTGACAGAGAAGGCTAAATGTTTCACAAAACTACAGTTCCCAGAATTCTCTAGCATTGAGCCGGAGCAGTTAAAGTGGTCTCAAACTGGATTATTTCTGCAGTACCTTTTGGACCTCAGTAGAGGTGTTCCGCCCTTTGAAACGTCCTTCTACAGAAGGCTAGGCAGCCCCCTCCCTGCTTTCCTTTCACTGACAGGCAAACAACAACAACAACAACAACAACAAAACCTTTCCTAGCAGACTTTTAATACGTAATTGTGCCCAATGAGGCTTCTTAGTGGGATCTTGTCTTTGGTAATTTTTGAATGGCTTTATATTTTTAACTTAGTATTTTTAAGGACTTTACATTTTTGATAGTTATATTAATGTGTTGTTTTAATTGTGTTTTAAACGTTTTACTATGTTGCTACTTTTAATCATCACAAAAGGTGGCATCTATAAATAAATAAATAAATGAGATTCCAAATGGGTCAAAACATGCTTGTTGTATGTAGTTTAAGCATTTTATTTGCATACAGCAACATTTCCCCCTTTTGTGTTTATTTTTTTCTTGTGTTATTGGTTCACTAGGTCACATAGTATATCACCACAGATTTTCCTTCACATTAAAAGCTTTTCTGACCATCTTGCTTTTAAAAGTTTTAATTCTGGTATTGGGCTGCCTAAATACTCTGAAGGCACCAGTAGCTGATCTCAGAAGCTAAGCAAGGTTATAGTAGTTGCTGTAGAGATGCAAACAACCTCTGAATAAATCCTGACAAGAAAACCATAAGTTGGGTTCAACTTGAAGGCACATAACAACAGCAACAAATAATTTAGGCATTTGCTGTGTCAAACTGGGTCCCTGCATTGCTGTGCTAACACCATCTATACAATACAAGGGGGTATCCAAAAGTTTTAATGATCACCATTTTAAAAAATTGACAGAAAGTTTGTTTTGATTTGTAATTGTTAACTTATCTCTATGTAGTCACTATCTAGATTTATACATTTTTCCCAGTGTATCTTGACCCTCCGAATACCTGATATTGTAAAAGTCTGCAGATTGTGCCTTCTGAATAATTATCACCCGGAAGTTATTATGGCATATTGATGAAATTTTGTCAGTGTCATCATTGGTCCCTAAGTGCATGTTGCTGAGAAAATCAGCTCATTGTGTCCTTTATTTTTGTGACTGGCTGTGCCAGAAGTGACTAAAGTGTAAGATCCTCATCAGGCACAATTTGCAGGCTTCTATAATATCAAGTGCAGTGGTCCCCTGGTTTACGAATTCCCCAGGGAACGAAATCCCCGGGACCCGAAACCGGCGGGACCAAAAAACATCCCCCGGGATCCAAAGGATCCCCCAGGATCCGAATAAAAAAAACCGCGCGGCCCCTTTAAATCGTCCGCACGGTCCGTTGGAAATAGCGGTCCCCCGGAAAACGAATGCTTCCGGGTTACGAAAGGTAATCCGGAACGGATTACCTTCGTAACCCGGGGGACCACTGTATTCGGAGGGTCAAGATATGCTGGGGAAAATGTATAAATCTAGATAGTGACTACATAGAGATAAGTTAACAACTACAAATCAAAACAAACTTTCTGTCAATTTTTTAAAAGGTGATCATTAAAACTTTTGGATACCCCCTCATAAATGCCCCCTACATGTCAGCAAGGTGTGTGGTGCTGCCATTTTAGGGAGGGTCCAAAATGTCTGTTATACAAAGCTACTCCATGAGAAGGATTATTACTAAAGGAGCAAGTTCATGCTAATTCAGAAAACTAGTAATATTCCTAACTGAGATTTAAAAATATTCAGAGATAGCCCTGTTAGTGTGTTTATAATATAAAAAGTAAGAAACAGGAGGTGAGGGTGAAGAGTTCTATGGCAACTTTAACTGGTTTATTTTAGCATGCAGTCTTGTGAATTGCAATCCACTTAATCAGATGTTGTGATGGGGTACAGTAGGTGTAAATGTTACATAGTTGGGGGGACAAGATCGGAGTGAAGTGGAATGCAGAAGAGGAAGGTGTCATAAATCTTCAAAAACTTACATTAACGCTTGTTGATTATGTTGCTCTGTTTCATAATGAGCAAGCCATTCTTGCATAAGTGGCAGTGGTGGCTAGCTGGCCTGTCTGCCAACAAACTGCTTAATATACCATAGCTAATGTTTTTCATTAGGGAGAGGCATTCTGTCCATCTTGTTCATTCTTTCATAAGCTGTTTAATACTTTTTCTGAAGATGGGAGGGGTTGTTTTAGGCCTTCTTATAACCATATTAAGTGCAATTTCATGACGTATGGTTTGGATCTTACACTAGATAAATATTCATCACAGATCTGTTATGAAAAATCTGGCTGTTTGTGCAGTTTCCTGGCTACAGTTCTTCACTGATTTGCCCGACTTACACTTTTCTCATCTTGTCATGATGACTTTAATCTTCCTGTTCTTATAGCTATTCTAGTCCTTGCCTAAGAGACAGGGAGCTTGTTCAGATGACATGTACCTGTTCTAGCCTACTGGTTTGCTGGAGCTAAACTGAAGTTCAAGTGTTGTCCTCCTTTTCTCTAAAGGGTCTTCTGGGTTTGTTACACTACAGTTCCCCTGGGATGCTTGAATTAGTAAGTGTGGTTTAAATGTTTCATACAAAACATGGTTTGATCAGGCTTTGCAACCCCAAGTTAAAATATAGTTCCAAATTTAGATTTCTTAATAGTGATCAGGAGTGATCAAAAGCATCCTTATACAACATGTGCGGAGGAGAAGCACATTAGCCGTGCCCCAAACCCCTCCTCCTCCAGGTCTGTTCCTCTTTCTGTATGGAGGACATCAGGCTGAATCAAAAAGCCTCTACTGTTCATGGAGGCTCTCAAAGAGACTTGGAAACCTCATTTCCAGGGTTCCAACTTACATGGAGAGTCTCCATGGATAGTAGGGTCTCCCATCTTCTGTCTAGAATCACTGTTATTCAAACGCCTAGGGCAACAGAAAGGTGGACTGAAAGTCTGTAATTTCATCCTCTTACTCTCTTCATACTTCTTGGACACACTTAGATCACAGATGATCAAAGTACTTCCAGAGTTCAGTGCACAAACAGCATGTTACATCTGAACCAGGCTAGAATTCGTTCCAGTCTGAGGATTATTCTTGAAAACTTGATCTTAATGCCAGAATTTTAATGGATGGACAATGAGCCAGAAAATGCTGAACTTTGAACATCCTTTGTGTGTTGTTCTTGAAAAGGTATTATTGCTCCCATTCCTGCCTGTTTGCTGCTTTTCATTGGTTTAATGGTGTCCAGCAGTGGTTCTCAGATAGTGGGGCAGGACTCCTGAAGGGGGTGCTAGAGTTGTTTGAGGGGGATGTGAGACTTGGTGCTCTGATCCCTTCTCCTTCTCCCAAACTTTTTTATGTATAAAATTTACTCATGTGTTAAATATTGAATTTATGCAAATAAAACTGTTCTAATTTGAACAGGGCTACTGTGTTTCCCCCAAATAAGACAGTGTCTTATATTAATTTTTGCTCCCAACGATGCAGTAGGTCTTATTTTCAGGGAATGTCTTATTTTTTCCATGAAGAAGAATTCACATTTATTGTTGAACCAAAAAATTAACATTTATTATATACTGTATATATATTTATATACAAAAACTTTGCTAGGTCTTACTTTTGGGGGAGGCCTTATATTTGGTAATTCAGCAAAACCACTACTAGGTCTTATTTTGGGGGGATGTCTTATTTTTGGGGAAACAGGGTATTTCCTTATAAAATGTTTAAAAATGAATATACATGAATGTGCAAATAAAAATATGCACACTAAATAAATAAAATATGTTTATTCATATACTACATTGAATGCCAGGGGGACATCCACATTAGATGCTATGGGGAGGTCCCAAGTGTAAAAAGTTTATCTATCACTGGTCTACAGTATTCTGCAATGATTCAGTGATAAATATGTTGTTGAGTATAGTCTGTTGCTTAATTATTTAGAGCAGTTTCTGTAACTCAGACTATGAACTAAATCTTATCTGGTTACCATATTTGACCATCATTATTAACCAACTATGATTTAATTCATGACTTGAGTAATGAAAAGATCTCCAGATAATATAGCAATAATCTGTAACAGTATTTCTTGTTATATCGTTTTTGCAGACGCCATAAATCATAACATTGATAAAGGGTTTACAATCATTAAATTCGTTTGCAAAACGCTATAGTTAATAGAAGTCATCTTTTGCTCATGGGTTCACCAGGTTTTAGATTTGGGTTTCTGCCCTGATCAAAGACTTATATTTGGCAGAATAGTTTTCATTTAACACACACACACACACACTATCATTGGCCCAATAAAAACATCATCAGTACTTATTTCTGTCCTTTTAATTTGTTCATGAGAATTCGCCTTCCCTACACCCCACTTAGCCCCTTCTTCTTTAGCCTGTTGCATTTCTCTGCTGTGTGAGAGAAAAGGAATTATGCTTCTTCCCGCCCAGCATAGAGCTATGATACGTTTCTGGCAGATTCATCTCTCCTCTAGCAGCCCACTGTGTTTCCATACTGTCAATGCGAATGAAGATGATCCTGATGGTGGAAGGAAGAGATACTCTGTTCTTCAGCTGCCAGCCTATCACAAACACCCTCTGTATCTTGCACAAGAACATGTACTTGTGGAACTGAATGCTGCATGTTTCTGGCATCAGTCATCTTGGTTTCTATGCAGGATGTGCAAGAAGCAGAGTCCCTGCTGTATGCCTAGTGCAGAAATATAGTAAGCTGGAGGCAGAGGAGTGGGATAATCCTTATCTTTACTGCCAACTTGCTTAGCTTCGAAACTAGATTCTACTGTACCAGTATTTATCCACTAGGCATCTATCATAAAATTATGGTGTGCTGATGGCCACAAGACAGAGTGATCTGTGCTTTGGAACCAGCCCTACGAAGCTTCTGTACTGCATAAAATGAATTGTGTAAGCTATGAAGGCCCATATTGAGCCCTCTAGTGCCAGCCCACTGTGGCTCTGTGCTGAATGTACAGAAGACAAAGCTTCTTCCTGTACACTCACCATATAAATCAAGTGAACTACTAGAACAGCCAGAAGGTGCTTGTTTCTTGCAAAAAAATAAAAATATTCACCTCTTTTACCCACAAGAGAGGCAGGGAAAACAGCACTTGAATGCTCAGTGCACAAGACCCTTTTTTGGGTAAAAAGTGGAAATAAATAAAAATGTTGCAAGTTACTACTTCTGTTGGACTAACCTAATTCTTATTTTCTTAGTTATCCCAGATATTTGTCCTTTCTTGGTTCCACATTCATGATCACTAGTATCAGTATTTTGAATTTACTCTCAGTTTCAAAAGTTCTTAGGCATTCACTAAGGGGCAAGGGATGCTGTTCAAAAAACACACATTCAAAGCTGCTGTGTATTAGTGGAATTAATTGTTTAGCTCTTTGGATCCTGGCTAGTGTGTTTTTCATTTTAAATTTGGAATTTGCTCTCTGTCTGCACATCTTTAGTCAGCGTTTTAACTGGAAGATTGTAGCTCTTACCCAAGTGAAATGTGAGACACTGAAATCTTATCAGCAATTTACCTGAAAATGGAAGATTTAGCTGAAATTAGGAGAGCTTAGTTGGTGATCATGGGACAAGGATTTAGTGTTACCTATTCAGTTTTACTCAGAAAGATTTGTTCCTTGGGTCTGCAAATAACGTCCAAGTTACATAACGTTCCAACTTCCATTGGCAGCACTGGTATGAGAATAGCATTCTTGAGACCTAGGGAAACTCCCTCTCTTTGTGGAACAAAGTTGGTCCTTTTAGATTTTCAAATTACTTTAATTAAATAACAGTAATTCTTCTTAAATATTGCAAGGTGATAATTATAAGGAGGGTTAGAGTTTTGGTAACTTTTCATCTTTACAAAGTCAGTTATTTTTAAAGGAGACAGACACAACCTAGGGTTCTTTTTCATCTTACTTGCTATAAAATAAGTGCAGTGAAGTACTTTTTCCTGAAATGGCAATGTCTGTTGTCTCCCATCTCTCCAGGATCCACAGGGTCGCCATGTGAAGACATATGAAGTGTCCTTACGAGAGAAGGAATTTAACAAGGGGCCCTGGAAACAGGAGAATGTGGAGGCAGAAGCCTCCATGGTGATTGCAGGTAGGGTCATGCTCATAAATAATCTATTAGCAGATACCAAGAGCTAAAAAGTTACAATTAGTACACCAGCTTTCTTTATCTTTCTAGCGTGTTATCTACTTTTTTTTTTTTTTTGCAGTCATTTTGTGTTGACTTCTTTTCATTTTGCTGGTGACATTCATGTCAGCACCTGAGTAATTTATTCATTACTGTCCCATCATTTGTTTTTCCTCCTGGGAGATGCTTTTAAAAACCAGTGAATTTCCTGTAGTCACTGCTTAAATGTTTGCTTACAATGACACACACACAAATAGTAGTTATGGATTGGCTGCTAAATCATAACAATCATAGGCTACTGAAAGGTAATGAAAAAACCTGCTTTGCTCCATTATGCTCTTGTGTCATTGTCCTTCACCCCATTTCAACTCATCTAAATGTAGCCATGTATTGAAGCATGCAAAGGAACCTTTTACAGTTAAACTGTTATAAAACAGCCCACTTCCAATTTATGAATGTTTGCATATGTTGATATTGATGGTGTTAGTCTCCTGTGTTGCTGTTCCTCTCTAAATCTCACTTTGTGATGCTGTGATGGTTTTTATGTCTTGTTTAATGAACAAAACAAAATGATCCATTGCTCCCATACTTTTGAAATGAAGAGATGAAGAAAGTGGCTGAGTCTCACATAGAGCTTGGTTAGCACTGCTTGGTGTTAAAATAGAGGGCAAAAAAGGGTCAGCTGCATGTATGGCTCCAGTTTTATTTGTAGACTCCATTTGTCTACCCATGCATTATGTTCTCTACCAGAATGTTGCATGCAAGAACCTGTATCTACTTTTTTTTATCAAAAGAGAATGCACTTTGCTTGAGTCAAAGCAGAGAACTGTCAGATTAGCAGGCTACAATTATATAGTCCAAAAATGCCAGTGCTGGTTGTTCAAGAATCATCATCTTTAAGATGTTTGTTTTCTGGAGGCACCCATGTAAGAATCACTAAGAATCAAAGAGGAAAATTAGTTTAAAAAAAAGAAATCTTTAAGACCTGGAGTGCAAATTGATATAAATAAATAATAAAACTTTATTTATACCCCACTTTTCTGTAAAAACAATCAAAGCGGCTAACAAGTGGCTAACAATATAGTAAGGATAGCTGGGGATAGTGGATAGTTTGTGAGAGGCAGGGCTGCAGAAACCTGTAAAATTCATGCATTTATTTTTCTACTGAACTTTATGTAATGTGGGCTAATAATAGATATCGAAGAGCAAATTCAGCTGAAGAAGGAGAAGCACGATATGAAATTAAAGTTCTTACTTCTATTGAGAAGCAGTATTGTCATTATATAATTAAGCATAAAATTAGCTTGTTGAGTTCTGTAAGTTTATTTTACTTCTCTCTTAGTCATTAGTGTACATTCAGTCTACTTACAAACTCATGTCCGTTCTCCAAACCTATTCCTTGCAGTGCCTGAACCATTTGGAGGGGCTATCATTATTGGACAAGAATCCATCACCTATCACAATGGCGACAAATATCTGGCTATAGCCCCACCCATTATCAAGGTGAGTGCATGTTTCTCTTTGGAAGATGTTGATTTAGCACAGTTATTCTCAAACCTTATTCTTCCAGATGTTTTTCACTTCAGCCCTTAGAATTCCTGACTGTTAGCCAAACTGATTGGGGCTTACAAGAGCTGAAGTCCAAAACAGCTGGAGGACCAGTTTGGGAACCACAGATTTAGAGCTAAGGCTATCACCCATTCTTCAGCTTCATGTACACTTATTGTATACATGTATCAAAGTTGGTATAGTATACAGACTGTATTATAGCTGAATTGAAATTGGAAGGAGGGAGTATTTTCATGTACACTTTTGCTTTGTATTGAAAGCCCTCTGAGATTTGAGGTGGGCAGATTGCTGCAGAAAAGCATAAGGGTTTGCCTTTTCAAGGAGCACAGTCATTTCTCCTAGTGCAAAGTTTATTCAGTGACCCCTGATTGCTAGGATCACCCAGATGACCAGTCTGGGAAGCAGACTGGTATAAAGAATGTAAGTCAATTTTGTTTGTCTGCTATGAAGTCTACTTGCAGCTAAAACTTGTAGGCAACATAATATGTGATTTTGGAACTGACACTGCCATTTCTGGGACTGTTGTAGAAAATAAAAGAGAGCTTATGTAGCTAAGCAGCAGTTAAGGGAAAATAATGGCAGTGTTTTCAAAAATGTGAACAAATGAGAGCAGTTCTTATTCTGTCTTCACAAAGCACCACTTTGTACCTCAGCAGTGAACCATAATCATTGGTCATTCTGGGAGACACTGGTTGAGAGTAGAGTCCAAAATGTGTGGAGAGCTACCATTTGCCCTGCCCTGCTTTTGACTCTGCACATCTAAAGCAGGAATAGACATTGTGTGGCCTTGGAGAACCCCTTGGACTGGAGCTCTCAGCCACCCCAACCTGCAAAGCTGATGGTGAGGAATGATGAAAATGTGATCCAGCAACACTTAGAATTGCTTACAATTCCCATCTCTTCTAAAGGGTAAAAATGCCTGGCTTTAGGAACTTCCTCTGTGACCAATCAGGAGAAATTGTCTCTCATGTGGCAGCTGTTAAAAGGTTGTTATTGGGTCATTCCCAAGAATGCTCACCCTGAAATCATACTTTTCTTTTATTATATTGGAAGTCTTGAAACAGGAACTCACACAAAAATGACCATTCAAGCAGTAAATAGCATGAATTCTGTTAAGCTGTAATGTTTGAGCCCTACATTTATATACAATTTTGCTTACTTGTTCTGAGGAACCAATAGCTACAGCTGGCAGACACAGCAACCTATAGATAAACATGGCAGATGCTATTTGAAGTAACAGACATGGAGTGAAATATAGGGGCATATCAGTAATACAGATACAGTAATACAGTTACAAGTGGAAGTATTCATTAATAGCTACAAGTGGAAGTATTCATTAACAAGAATACCTGGGGCACATGAAAATGATAAAATGCAGTAAACTTGCTTCTTAATACATAGTTCTGTTGTGTTTTCCCAATTTGTTTAAACCTTTCCAATACTTTTCAATCCTGAGGCACTTTTTCTAGTAGAATAATCAGAGTATTTGGTGAGGATGGTTCATTGTAAACATCATCTTATCTCTTGAAAGAGTTCTGAATTATGCCTTTTTGTGAAACAGCAAAGTACAATTGTATGCCACAACCGTGTGGATCTAAATGGTTCTCGTTACCTTCTGGGGGACATGGAGGGTCGCCTATTCATGCTGCTATTGGAGAAGGAGGAACAGATGGATGGTGGTGTAAGTCTAAAGGATTTGCGTGTGGAGCTACTTGGAGAAGTAAGTCTCATTTTTCAATTCTGGTTATGGTGGCAGCTTAAGCTGGAACAGTTACTTAGGAAGCTAAGAAGGCTGGGAATGAGGGTCCCCAGGAGAATTTGAGTCTTTTTGCAAACAGCAGTTTTCATTACTCTGCTCTATAGTTTTGCATCTGAATTGCATTAAGAGAGCTAAACCTACCATATTCAAGAGTCTTTTGTCATCTAGAAAATTATCTGTTGTAATCCATGTAGTGAGACATTAGGGATCTGTACCTTTGTGACTTTCTCACAGATGTACTCTTTGAGACTTCATTATAGATATACAGATTTTCAACTTATTTCCTATATTATTGTTGTTATCGCCTTTAAGTTGACTATATTATGGTGAGTCTATATATCTTAGCAAGGTTTATTCAAAGGAAGTTTGCCATTGTCTTCCTTTAAGGCTGATAGAGTGTAATTTGCCTAAGTTCACCTAGCAAGTGGCCATGATGGAGCAAGTATTTGATCCCTGGTCTCCTGAAGCTGTAGTCCAAAACTCATGCTGGGTCATAACACTCCCCTCTCCCATAAACACAGAGGTAGACATATGGAACATGTATATCTGGACATTGATCAAAGGCTCTTAGAGAAATGTGTTAACTTTATGACATTGTTGTTGTTGTATAACTTTCAAGTAATTTCCAACTTATGGTGACCCTGTTACGAGGTTTCCTTGGCAAGATTTGTTCAGATGGGGTTTGCCTGTTCCTCCCTCTGAGACTGAGAGAGAGTGATTTGCCCAAGGCCACCCAGTGGGTTTTTGTGGTCAAGCGGGATTTGAAGCCTGCTCTCCAGAGTCCCATTTCACCACCACACCACACTAACTCTCAACGATCCTCTGAAAATGGTGAGACTGGAAAACAATGGCTTGTCAGATGCCTCCCCCCAGATTTTACAGTTTTACGGATTCGATCTCTGTTTCCTCCTTCAAACCTTTAACTTATTTGTTTACAGTGTTTTATTTATATCTCATCTTGTGAGACAAAAGGCAGCTTATGATATAGATTAAAGCAGAATATATCTAAAAAAGGTAAATGTCTAGTTAACTGACTGTAGGGGTTGGTGCTCATCTTGGTTACTAAGCTGACAAGCCAGCATTGTCCGAGGGCTGCTCTGGTGGCCATGTGGCCAGCATGGCTGCACCAAGTGCTGTTATCTTCCCATTGAAGTGGTACCTATTTTTCTACTTGCATTTGCATGCTTTCAATGTGATAGGTTGGCAGAAGCTGGTACTAGTGACAAGAGCTCACCCCTGTTATGGGGTGCTGGGCTTCATTCTACCCCTCCTTGTTTGATACCATAATTATTATGAACCCCATCCCTATGATCCTAATGTGAACACCATAAGCTGGAAATGAGAGAATCATGTTGGCCATCTTAGGAGGTGCCCAAGGGAAGAAGTTTAGTTTTGGATCTAACAAAGGAGGTAAGATGCAGTCTGATCATGGAAGGTGAGATGATCCCCATTGGGGTTAACATCTTTGTCTACCAGGACTGACAAGACAGTGTGCCCATTTATGCCCTCAGTTCTCGCCCTTGAATATCCTTAACAAAGATTTAGACCATTTGGCCATACAGCCTCTGAACTTTGCCGCAGGGCAAAAAACCCTATTTAAATCCTGACCTTCTCTTTGTTCAGTGGACTAGCTTGGTTTACAGGCAGACATGCTGCCAGTTTCCATCCCTCTTTCACTGGTCAAATACACATGGCTAGGGAGAGACTGAGTCCCTACCACCTTTCTAAGACTACCTACAACAGGAGCGGCATCCCTTAGGTAAAGTATCTTCATTAAAAGGCCGATTCTGTTCATGCTAACACCTATATTTCTCAGTTCTGTGTGCTTGTGAAAGTATATGTAAAGTATGTGTGTATGTGTGTTTGTGTTTTTCTCTCAATAAAATATAATCCTTTGAGAATTTGTCTATGCGGTTCTGTTTGCCTCTCACCTCTGTAAACATAGAGAAGATCCCAGGCTGAGTATCCCAGCCCCACTGAGTTAATAATTCCCCTAAGCAAAGCATATGGTTACACCCCATCATGCAGCACTCGGGCCTCAACCTGCCAACCTGCCAACCTTCCAATCATCAGAATTGGTGTCTGAACCACTAAGCCGCCGCATCCTTATATATCTAAAAATGTATACTTTTTACACATCTAAAAACAATTGTAATATTAAACAAAATTGAGTTGTCATATTCAGAACAGGTTTGAATTGAAAACTGGCTCAAAGCATTTATAAAGTAATGAACAAGGAAAATGTTACCAAAAAATGACAAAAATGTAATTTTACTGTGTTCTGTTGCATAGTCAGAAGATCCAACACATTTCAGAACTGACTGACTGGCAGTCTTTACTCTTTATTAGTATAATTGGATTGTACAGTCTTCAAAATATTTAACTGTTTAAAAAGTTTGACACCTTGTTCTCTGCCTTGTTCACCTGTAGACATCCATTGCAGAATGCCTGACTTACCTGGACAATGGTGTTGTATTTGTTGGCTCTCGGCTTGGAGACTCCCAGCTTGTGAAGGTAAAGTGTAGCCCTTGGTGAACTTGCTAAATTTGACTGCTATCTAAGGATGTTTACATACCTTGTGCTTACTTCATATTTAAATGGCATAGGAGTGTGTTGTGGTTCTGATGCCATGTTATGATTCTCTGGGTCCCCCTCCACTCCTGCTGAGTTGGATGGAACATCCAAGACCACCCCTTTATCTAAAATCCTGCTGCTGCCACCACCTGATGAATTATCCTCTCCTACCCCAGCAAAACATTAGGACTTTGCTGGAGATTTCCACAGATACTTTCCCTTGCCTATTTAGGAAAGAACTAGCCAAGCTAAAAGCATGTGAAAAGGAGTGCAAGAGCAGAATACTTTAAAGAAAAGCAGTTCCAGAACAAAAGGATATCACTATATGATGTACTAACTTGTCCTCCAGGCACAAGCAGAAAGTGTAAGTCACAGAGTACAGTTATTTCAGCCAAACCAATAAAATAATCCAAAAATCTAACATCACTGACTAGTACATGTTCCTAATCTTCCTCACACCTCAGATGGGATTTGTAGTCCTTGATGTTTCTGGATAGCTGGGAGCCTGGACTTCATTGTCCTCCTCCACCAGCTTCCTCATAGACTGCCTCAGGAGAGTCAGAGGCCACCTCCAGCCAACAGGCAAGTCGGCGGGCAGGAAAGGCTGCCTGTTCAATACCAGCAAAAGGGCTCAGGCTTGACTCAGGCTTGCATCCTTCCGAGGTTGCTAAAATGAGTACTCAGATTGTTGGGGTCAAGTAGCTTACAGTTGTAAACTGCCTAGACACTGCTTAGGCAGTATGAAGCGATATATAAATGAAGCTGTTTGTTTTAGAGGAGCCCTGGTGGCACAGTGGTTAAATGCCTGTACTGCAGCAAAGCCATAAGGTTGCGAGTTCAATACCAGCAAAAGGGCTTAAGCTTGACTCAGGCTCGCATCCTTCCGAGGTGATTAAAATGAGTACCCAGATTGTTGGGGACAAGTAGCTTGCAGTTATAAACTGTTTAGACACTGCCTAGGCAGTATGAATTGGTATAAAAATGAAGCTGTTTGTTTTTTGTATTGAAAGTAGACCCACACAGACACACCCAAAAAGGCAGACAAAAGCCTCGTGTTGTATCCAGGCTTTAAAAAACCTCTTTCTCAGAAGCATCTTGAAGGTTTCCAACTCCCTATCTCATTGGACAGTTACCATCTCATCATCTGTGATGCAAACCTCATTAATATGTACCTTTCCCAACATTTAACCCTTTGTTATCTGGGAAGAAGCTCTGATAAATGAAAGGACTCCTATTTATCACAGTGTGCGGACTCTAAATTTATTTTCACTACCTCTCATAGTTGATAGTATTTAGCATTTGTGTCATTTTCCTGCACTGATGTGATTTTGCGGAAGAGTAAAGTAATTTTATCTCTATTCCTAGCTCAATGTGGATAGTAATGAACAAGGCTCATATGTTGTGGCTATGGAAACCTTCACCAACCTTGGACCCATTGTAGACATGTGTGTGGTAGATCTTGAAAGACAAGGCCAAGGGCAGGTAAATTTCATTCTTCCTTCCATATATTTGGATAAGTACTCTCACTAGGAGAGAACCTTTTGAACCACATTTTAATCCTATCTTGTGTCTTAAATTTCCTTGAGTTGTATATTTGACTCTCCACTTTCAAAAGACAAATATTTTGCTCTCACAACAGCCCTGTAAATTAAGTTAGAAAAACTGACTGATCCATGAGAAGATGTTAATTTCAATCTCCATTTCCTACAGTTGGTTACCTGCTCTGGCGCCTTTAAGGAGGGTTCTCTCAGGATCATCCGGAATGGTATTGGAATTCATGAACATGCCAGCATTGATCTGCCGGGGATTAAAGGTGTGTCATTTTGATGCAGATTGATGATTTATGGCATCATCCTCACGTATGGTAATACATATTGGAACCAGTTATAATTTTGAACTACTGCAAAGGCCCATTTTCCATTTTGTGAAAATTCTGAAAATGAGGGTAAATTATACAGGGTGTGTTGTTGTATGTGTAGTTGTTAGAATAAATTATACAAAGCCTAAAATAAGAATTATTGGCAGACCATGTATACTGTTTTAGAAGGAAAGAGGTATGTGTGTGAGTTATCTGGTTGTCATAATTTTAGTTTTGAGGGCCTCTAAGAAATGTTTAATTAAAAAAATACTCTTTTTCCTGCACTGCAGGTTTGTGGCCCCTGAGATCAGATCCCCACCATGAAACTGATAACACCTTAGTGCTATCCTTTGTGGGACAAACAAGGTAGGAGAATAATGATCCATTGGGAGATTACCATCTTGAAGATTATTGAATGTTGTCTGCTGGGTTTTATTTAACCTTCCTGCATCTTGCAGGGTCTTGATGTTGAATGGGGAAGAAGTAGAAGAAACAGAATTGACGGGATTTGTGGATGATCAACAAACGTTCTTCTGTGGCAATGTGGCTCATCAGCAGCTAATCCAGGTAATGACCAAATGTTACTTGAAGATAAATCTTGATAACATGATGTCTTGGAAGTACTAGGGGGCATTTATAGTATGGCATTTATAGGTATTAGACAAACGAACCATTTCCCTTTGAGTTGGAAAGAAGCATTCAATTAGGTTTCTTATTTTAGATAACATCTGCATCTGTACGACTCGTCACTCAGGAGCCTAAGGCCCTTGTAAGTGAGTGGAAAGAGCCAAATGGGAAGAACATTAGTGTGGCTTCTTGCAACAGTAGTCAAGTGGTGGTAGCTGTAGGGAGAGTGCTGTACTATCTAGAGATCCACCCCCAGGAACTCAAGCAAATAAGGTCAGTGTGAACCCTCTGCCCTGGAATGTTTTGTACTGAATCTTAGTTCTGCTATAATATTGATAGGTTCCTTTCTTTTCAGTTGTACAGAGATGGAGCATGAAGTGGCCTGCCTGGACATCACTCCCTTAGGAGACACCAGTGGGATGTCCCCTCTATGTGCTATTGGCCTTTGGACTGATATCTCAGCCCGAATTCTTAAGCTCCCCTCATTTGACCTGTTACACAAGGAGATGTTGGGAGGAGGTAGGAGCTTCCTGTGTGTACTCTATTGGGAGGCAGGAAGATATTCAGAAATGTGATGCTGACAAATTCCATTTCTCTCTCTGCAGAGATTATCCCACGTTCCATTCTGATGACTACCTTTGAAAGTAGCCATTATCTGCTGTGTGCCCTAGGGGATGGGGCTCTCTTCTATTTCGGGCTGAATATTGAGACAGGTAAGCTGTAGCTGTCCCTGTTGTTAAAATTTCTTTTTCTGATGGATTCTGCAGAGGGCTATTCCAAATGTGACACAGGCAATTTATGGTCAGATCCCTTATAGATCTCTCTCTCTCTCTCTCTCTCTCTCTCTCTCTCTCTGTATCTCTGTGTAAGGGTCCCCCCCCCCAAGATAAAAAACAAAACTTTCTTTCCTTTTGCACCATTATTCTTGAGTTTACTAGATAAATAGCTCTTCAGATCATTTTTTCTTTTTTTCTCTTTCTAATGCTATTTTGCCTCTGATATTGTTCTTTCCTATAACAGGTTTACTGAGCGATCGTAAGAAAGTAACTCTGGGTACCCAGCCCACTGTTTTAAGGACATTTCGCTCCCTTTCTACCACCAATGTTTTCGCCTGCTCTGACCGCCCAACTGTGATTTACAGCAGCAACCACAAACTGGTCTTTTCCAATGTCAATCTTAAGGAGGTGAACTACATGTGTCCTCTCAACTCAGATGGGTACCCTGATAGGTGAGTGAGCTCTGTTTCTCTCCTGTGTGACTCATCTCTAGAGCACAGAACACTCCTTATTGACTGAGGAGAGGCTATTCACAGCATCTTCCTCCAACTCATTTTTAAAGTCCCTCCCCACTTTCTTCCTTTTTGTTCAATGTTTGATAGGTTGCTGTTGCTTCAAGACTGTTCTCCCTGCCCCCAAACTGGTGCAAAACCTTAACAGGAAAAGCACGGATCTTGCATTTTTTTTCTTTTTCTTATTGTAAAACCCTCTTCCTATTTTTTTTTTTCCTTTTTAAGAGGAAACTTGGTTTTCTCATTAGATAACCACATGCTGAAATAAATGTAACCTTCTTTGTCCTTACTTTTACAGCCTCGCTTTGGCCAACAACAGCACTTTGACAATTGGCACAATCGACGAAATTCAGAAGCTCCACATCCGTACTGTTCCTCTTTTTGAGTCACCCAGGTGAGCAGAGCAAGAAGCTATTCTTGGGATTTTGTTAGGCCTATTCATTTTAGACTGCAGAAAATTGACAGAATAGGTGTGCTGCCTTTCTCCTTGTTCAAAGTGCATTCTTCCTTTTAATGGCACATAGAACTATGCAGAGTGATTAATCAGCAGAATGCTGCTGCTTTTGCTGTTTGGAGCACTAAGGTCTTTTAAGGGGTTTGGGAGGTAGAGTAGGGAGAAACTACTTCTCTGCCCCTGGCTATGATTCAGTTTACCAATGAGCACTACTATGAGACTCATTTCCTACATTGCAACTTATGTGCTTATTTCTTTTCTCTCCCTTCCCATGTGTTTGTTTTTGTTATATAGGAAGATCTGCTATCAGGAAGTATCTCAGTGTTTTGGTGTGTTGTCCAGTCGCATTGAGGTCCAGGATGCCAGTGGAGGCACCACAGCACTGAGGCCCAGTGCAAGTACTCAGGTAAAAGAAAAATGTGGCTGAGATCATGTGTCTCCACATAGCTTTACACACACATTTCCATGTTCTTCTATCATCTGGTAGCTGTCAATCCCTGGAAGGGGCCCATGCTGGTGCTACTTATTGGTGAGAAGGGAGGGACAAGGGATGCAGTTCAGACCACAGAGAATGATTTAATCTCTGCTTGCTTGGGAAAAGTAATGCGAATGCACTCTTAGATGGACTGTGCCCACTTTTTCCTTCCCCCAGAACAGCCAGGTTCTCATGATCTGGATATGTGACAGTACAATGGGGCCCCTCCTGAAACTTGACAGTTGTCAGGTGGTGGGAAGGTTTTGGATGGTGTGCAAGGGCAAGCAAGTAACCCTTTTTGTAAATCACTAACTGGTGGCTAGCTAGCATGTTTTCTGGCTGCCATACAAACAACTGGCATCAGTCACATGACTTTTGAAACTTTTTGTGGTTGCTGTGTTCCTTCGAGTCATTTCCTACCCTAAGGCAAACATATCATACAGTTTTCTTTCCAAGATTTGTTCAAAGGAGCTTTACCATTGCCTTCCTTTGAGGCTGAGATAGTGTGTCTTGCCCAAGAACACTCGATGGTTTTGATGGCTGAGCTGGGAATCGAACCCTGGTCTCCAGTCAATATTGGCAAATATATGGCTTATAACTTTCTGATTATCCTTTTAGTTTGGTGAGGTGTACCTGCCATCTTTTGCTCAATATTCTGAATTAGAGCGGAGAGTTCTGTAACCTTCCTGTTTTGGAATTAGATCTTTCTACTGTTTTACGACAGAAATATTTCAGTCTGGCTGAAAATTGGGGCATCTCCAGTTATTTGTTCTCCTAGTTTTCTTGTGTGTGTTTAAGTTTCTCCCTCTCTTCTTATGAGGAGATCCCCAGGACATCTTGGCATTTCTTTCCTTCTAGGCTAATTTCCAAGCACCTCTTCAATAAACAGGAAATCTGGCAGTACTAAATCTGCTTCATTTTAATGGTGCCGTAAACTCTCTTCCTGACTCTTTCCATTGTCTCCTTCCCCTCAGTCCAAATATGGCCTTAGTCTGTATAAGCTTGGCACATCTTGATTACTGATGCAAGCCCTCCCTCCTTCTTTTACATTGTGGCGATCAGCTTGCCTTATTCATTGAAGCTGGGTTATTTCCTCCTTATAGTTGTACATGCCTGTTTTCCTTCTAAACTGTGTCCCCATGCCCCATAGTTTAAAATACTTTTTTCTTCATGTTTCAGGCCCTCTCTAGCAGTGTAAGTTCCAGCAAGTTGTTCTCTAGTAGCACAGCCCCACATGAGACATCATTTGGTGAAGAGGTAGAAGTCCACAACCTACTCATCATAGATCAACACACATTTGAAGGTACTATTCCCAACACACGTGAAAACGGTATATTTCTTACACTATATTTTACTTCTTTTTGGAGATCTTCTACTCGAGATGTATTTAGGGATGTGATAAGAGGGTTTTGTGGAGTTGGGGTTACGGGTGGCAGATGCTATAATGGATTCTGAGTTCTAAATGGGCAGAACTTTGGTTTCTGTAGATTCTCGTAGTTCTGTATTTCACACAAGATGCTCCAGCCAGAGCACTGGGAAATTAATTAAATTTTCCACTTTTCATCTTCAGTGCTTCATGCTCATCAGTTCCTGCAAAATGAATATGCACTAAGTCTGGTCTCCTGCAAACTGGGTAAAGACTCAAACACATATTTTATCGTGGGGACAGCTATGGTGTATCCTGATGAGGCTGAACCCAAGCAGGGCCGCATTGTGGTGTTCCACTATTCTGATGGTAAGACTTGGATGTTTAATGAAGTTTCCACATTGCCACTGGGGAGCTGTTGAGATTTTTGCATTTTTAAAGGCCCTCTGGTCATTATTATTTGCTAGAACTATCCTGTGCATATAGGAGAGCTTGGTTTCTCTTCTGTTCTAGAAGCCATGGTCCTTCTTTCCTTATCTATTTCATATGGGGGAGAAATGTGCAGAGTTTTCTAACATGCTTGTTACATTTATAAACTGCCTACTGTGTGCTTGCTTGCAATAATTAAAAAGCAACTTTACACAAAATATAATGCAACAGAGAATAAATTATACTATTATCATGAACATTTCTGAAGCAACAAAAATAGATTATAGATTTAAAAACAAGAGTTTAAAAGGCCTTGGAAAATCAAAAGCAAGTCCAAGTCACCTTCAGCTAGCACTGGAAGCCTCAGAGAACAGGTAGATTAAATTAGGGGAAAGCATTCCATAGCCCAGAGTGTCACTGCTAAAATAAAAAGTACAATTTTTGGTATCCTCTCACTTTATGTGTTGGGGAAATCCAGAGGAAGACCTCTTGAGGTTGGTCTCAGGATCCTAGAGATACAGGTGGACAAAGGTGATCACCAGATGTGCAGACACAAATCAGGTAGCCCCATTCTAAGAGCGACAATAAATTTCTGGGCCTATCCTCTTGGTTCTTGTCTTTCCCAGTTTGTTTTTCATTTCTTTTTAAAATCACATTCATATTCTGTTCTTCAGCCAGAATGTCTCCCAGAACATTTTGTAGACAAATAAAAGCAATTCAGCTCCTGCTCAGAGGCTTACACCCTAATAACTCTATGTTGTCCATCCCAACAAAGGATTTGTTTTTCAGCAGTACAATGGAAGCTTTTGATGGAATTATTTTGAAGGTCTTATTCTGCTGATATGGATATATTTAATAATAACTGAAAAAGAACTTATGGGGATATTGAACTGTGTTGTACTTTCTTAGTGTTGTAGTAGCACAAGAGGATTCAGGGAAACATAGGGATAATAAGAGCTGTACAAACCAATAGTATATCAGGTAATGTCTGTTGTGTAATTGCCACATCTTTGGATAGGGATTAACATTGCAACCATTCCAGGCTAGGTCTTTAGGTGAAACTTTTCCCATTTTGGGAGCCTTATGAAGCATGTGCATTTTTCAAGTTCTGTTGTATTGATTTGTATCCTAGGTAAATTGCAAACTGTGGCTGAGAAAGAGGTGAAAGGGGCTGTCTATTCCATGGTAGAATTCAATGGAAAACTTTTAGCCAGCATAAACAGCACGGTAAGGTTCCCAGGGGCTCTTCCATTATTGCCTTTCCTTAATTGAGAAGGAAGAGCATTTGGGATCTTGGTGGATTTGTACCTGACTGTGTACCTGCATTGACTTTTATGAGTTTGATTTATTCTACCAGGTACGGTTGTATGAGTGGACAGCAGAGAAGGAGCTTCGCACAGAATGCAATCATTACAACAACATCATGGCACTCTATGTAAAGACGAAGGGCGACTTCATTTTAGTGGGAGATCTAATGCGTTCTGTCCTTTTGCTTGCCTACAAGCCTATGGAAGGCAACTTTGAAGAGGTACTAATTCTATTTCTAACTTAATGGATTGAGCTATCAGGGGCTGTGATGTCAGAAAACTATTTGATGGGGGGGAGGGGAGGGGAATTTAACTTTTTTGATTATGATGTTATTATTGTGGGTAGGAATTTAAACGTCACTTGATAAACCTGCTTCCAGGGCTGCTCATACCATTATGTCGGGGGAAAGGCCATATGAACACACACACCACAGTCTCTTTTTGAGCTCTTCATCCCCCATTTCCATTTATTTTCTTTTTCAAATGGTCTTTCCCAGGCCTAAAACAGCATACAGTAGGGGGAACATCACATCATTGCCCCCATGTTTCCAAATTAAGTAAAGAAAATGGGAGTGGGGGGTGGAAACTTCCAGTGTCCACTGGGGGGCATGAGTACCCCACCACACTTAGGTAATTGCCCATCCTTACATTAGACAGAGTAAAGTAGTCTCATATGCATGTTTATGCTACATAGCTAGTTAACCTATAAGTTACTTCTTTCTCCATAAAATATTTATTATTTATTCACAGTATTTAGACCCTCCTTTTCTAAAGGCTCTCAGAGCAGCTTATTCATCCACCCTGGGCCAGAATCCAAATGCAGGGTGAATGTAGGATAAACATTGGATAAAAGACACAAGAACAGGGGACATCCCACCTAAAACAAGTGACATCTGAAATGGAAATGTGGTCTCCCCTGTCAGGTCAGAAAAATTTCACTGAAACAATGATTTGTTCACCTTATATCTGCAACCCCAAATTGGCATTCTATTTGTTTAAGCAGTTTGACAGTCGCTTAAACATTTAACTCAGAGGCAGGGATTGGAGCTCCATAGTGTTTTTTGCACATGTGTTCTTGCTGGTGTTACTCTTTTTCACTGGCTTCACCCTGTTGTAGTGGGTTGTCCTTTCAAGTGCAAAAACTCAGCTGCAGTGCTGTTTTATTGGGGTAGAAATGTGTCTTGCAATGAAAACCGCAAAACCAGTAGCAAGTGTTACATCCCTCTTTTTAGATTGCTCGTGACTTTAATCCAAATTGGATGAGTGCTGTGGAGATTTTGGATGATGACAACTTCCTAGGGGCAGAGAATGCTTTCAACTTGTTTGTGTGCCAGAAAGACAGGTGAGATATCTTCTTATAAAAGTGGAGCAGAAGGAAGAAGGTGGCATCTGCAGTAGGGAGTACATGAGCGATGTTGCCCTATCATTTTTTTCTGACAGGTTTTTTATCTTGCAGTGCTGCCACAACTGATGAGGAACGTCAGCACCTGCAAGAGTTTGGGCTCTTCCATTTGGGCGAGTTTGTCAATGTCTTCTGCCATGGGTCCCTGGTCATGCAGAATCTTGGTGAAACATCAACACCGACACAGGGTTCTGTGCTCTTTGGCACAGTCAATGGAATGATTGGTAAGGTTAGAGCCATGCAGAGACTTCTGTCCCCCGATATAGCATGGGGATAATGCCCCCATCATTCTTGGCAGACATTGAAATATGGGGCTTGCTCTGGTAATGATGATAGCAGACTGCTAAAAGGGAGCTAAGCTTTTCAAGAAATCGGAGTAACTGAGACTGCAAAAGAGAAAGAAGGAAAAATAGGGGGATGCAAATTTATGTTTTGTAAATCAACTTTAGATAAAGGCACTATCCACCAAATCTATCTTGACCAAATAAGTGTTCGGAGGGTAAACATATGGTGTTGATAGTTTTCATTTTTTAAAAAGATTTTAATGCCTATCCTTTTACTTTCATAGGACTGGTGACTTCTCTATCAGAAAGCTGGTATAACCTCCTGCTGGATGTGCAGAACAGGCTCAACAAAGTCATTAAGAGTGTAGGAAAGATTGAACACTCCTTATATCCTTTCCTTGTCTTGTCATTGTCTTAATTAACATATAAAATGTTTTGTACTATTTAGGCCATCTGCAAGAATATTTTTACAGCCTGGTTTCCAACCAAAAGCTTAGAACATACAACACAAAGAAGTGAGGAATTAAGGGATGATATAAAACCTGTAGGATGACTATAGCAGAGCTAAGGACTGAATAAGGAAAAGAAGTGAAAAATATTTCTTGAAAACAGATATGTCTAAAAATTGTTTACAGGAGTGAACAATACATTAAGTGCAGTAACAGTCACCACTTTTGTTTCCAGCTGGAATGTTTTTACAAAAAGCAAAGAAGGAGGGAAAAAATGGTAATGCTCCTCCTGAGTGTTGCTAAGGGAGAGTGCTCTTGCACAAGCTTTCTCCATGTAGTTGTTTTTCCAGGAATATCATTTCTTAAACTTCTCTTAAAGACTTTCCAAATATTGAAATCCAGAGAAAAGGATCAAAAATAAAGGACAACAACACAACTAAAAAGCCTCAACTAAACGATGAGCAGAGCACAGTGAATAATACAAAGGCATCACAGCAGAAATGAAAGTCTTAAAAATAAGAAGGATAAAAATATTAAAGTAAATAATTGATTCAGTATGGAAACTCATATAGTGAAGTCAGGTGACATGAGCTGCAGCACTCAGGACAAAAATAAGGGAGGTATGGAAACCAGGAGATATACAGTCAAAAGACTAACCAAGGACAGATGAGCAAAGAAGATGGCTATAAAGAGAAAGGTGTGGAGCAGCTACTCAGACCACAGAGTATTTCCTAAGAATCAAGGAGGAGCTGGGAGATGAACATGAATATCTTTGGATCCAGGCAAGAATTATCACTAGTGTCTTAGTACAGTCGTCCCCCGGGTTACGAAGGTAATCCGTTCCGGGACTACCTTCGTAACCCGGAAGCTTTCGTTTCCCGGGGGACCGCTTTCGCGAACGGACCACGTGGCCGATTTAAAGGGGCCGCGCGGTGTTTTTTTTCCGTATCCCGGGGGATCTTTCGGATCCCGGGGGATATAGTAACGGTCCCACCGGCTTCGGATCCCGGGGTTTTCGTAACCCGGGGGATTCGTAAGCCGGGGGGCCACTGTAATATCAATGGAAAACATGAGTTCATTCTTGGGGAGTTACATAATTAGTAATGCAAGTCTATGCAATAGAAAGATCAGAAGATACTTTTACTGAGAAGTTACTGGAGAACTGAAAGAGACGAGCATACTTGAGACAATTGGAGTGAATATGGTAATCTCACAGGTGTCTAAAATTGGAATGGTTAATTCTCTCAAAGGCCCAAAACATCCCCATTATTTGGTCTGCTGGGAAGACCTTACTTATTTATGAAGGCACAATCTAAGTTAATTACCTTCAGGGAAGAGAAAGCAGTTATACTTTATATGAATTACAGATCTCTGCATTTGTACAGAGTCTAACCTATTGGTCCAATAACCTTTCTAAAAATAGGAACTTTATAAGGAATTTATAAAGGGACACTGTGCTTCAAAGCAGGAGCTTCAAAGTAAATCTAAAGTCTGATAAATTATCTGTACACTCAGATGTATCATTCACTGTTTTGTTCACAATGCAATCTTAGAAGTAATCCCCAGTGAATAAAACAGTTTTCTCGTAAGTTAACTATGTATGGGATTGCACCCTCAGTGTACAATATTCATGATAAATGACAGTGAATTATCCAGAACACTTAACAATAGGCAATATGAGTGCAACATTCTTTTTTTCAACAAATCTCTTTCTAGTTACCTTGCTAGTTTATAAAAGTAATTTTTTTTATTCTGAGGACAGAAGATGCCAATGACCATCATCCAAAATGTTGATTTTACTATCCCACTTGACCCTGCTTTCATTTTACTGTTTAAAAATTTAAAATCCAGTGAAATGCTGGTTCATCTGTCCCCATCTGACAGAGAAGGCTAAATGTTTCACAAAACTACAGTTTCTAGAATTCCCTAGCATTGAGCCAAGGCAGTTAAAGCAGTCTCAGACTGGATTATTTCTGCAGTGTGTTTTCCACCATAATCAATTTGTTTGTCTTTAAGATACCACAGGATTCTTTGCTGGTTTTGCTGCAACATAATAACATGACTGTTCCTCTGGAGACTCTTATTTTATATTATGCTTGGAGCTATATATATGTACTTCCAACTCTAAAATCTGACTGATTATATATGAAGATCAGTGAATGTTCTTCTGTGCCGCTGTCATGTTTGTGTGTGCGGTTACCATGTCTTTGTATGAAAAACATGAGACTCATAAACCTGTGATAGATTTATTTTATTTTATTTTATTTCATTGGTGGTGTTTAGAAGATCTAAGCCTGTGTGGCTGAATTTTTTGTTTCCTTAATTCTTGATTGCACTTGGAGATCATTTCACACAGAACGCAAGACAGAGCCAGCTACTGGATTTATTGATGGAGATTTAATTGAAAGCTTTCTAGACATCAGTCGACCCAAAATGCAGGAAGTTGTGGCTAACCTACAGGTGAGATAAGTTTTTGAGGCAGCCTTTCTTACGAGTGAAAAAAAAAAAGCTGGAAGTCATATGTATTTATGCTGGAAAAAGTGCTATTAAAGTTAACAGGACCTCTTTCTGAATAAACAGAGAATTGCAGTGATGAATATCTTAGGAAGATATGTACATCCCTGTCATTGTTTCTGCAGAAGGCAGTACCTCTCTTAATGCTTTTTGCTTTCAGATTGATGATGGAAGTGGAATGAAGAGAGAGGCCACAGTGGATGACCTGATCAAGATTGTGGAGGAACTCACACGTATCCACTAGCTGGATAAAGAGAGATTTCCTAGCACCTTCCTCCATGCTAGCCTATGGAGTCTTTCCCCCCTGCAGCTGGGGCTCCCGGTCCAGTTGCACTGTAATACTAGAGACAGTAGCAGTGTGCCTGGGTGGAAGTGGAGAATCTATGTAATGAAGCCATCTCACTGGGGACTTGGGGGTGCAAATGTTGGCTGTTGATGATATCATCCTCTGCTTGGATTCACTCATCCTGTGGCTCTCATCTGCCAACCCAGTCCTGGTCCTAACCAGTTGTTCCTTTGAGCAACAACTAGCAGTTGGCAAAGGTACGCCCCCTACCTAGACTCTTCCCACAACTCATTTGTTGTTGTCTTTTACTATCTTTTTAGATTTATTTGTGTTGTTCCTTGTGTTTTGAAGTGGGAGTCTTTCTCTCCCCCCCCCCCCCCCCATTTTCTTCTTCATCCGTTTTTAATGCAACATGGCTAGGTGGCATTAGGGAGATGGAAGTGATGCCTACTCTAGCTCATAGAGGTGCCTGTTTGGGTAAGGAACCCGAGTGTGGGTAGAAGGCCTCTCTACCCCCAGGCCTAGCTACTCATTCAGGGAGAAGGGGCTGAAAAAAAATTTCTGTTGTTGGCTTTGGGATTTTACCAAATAAAAGTAGTCCAAAAGAAAAAGGTTTGGTTACTGTTGTCATAATCTTCCTCTGCATTTCTGTATAACAAAAATATTTTTAATTAGATACTCTTCTGATTATAGCATTTTACTTACTCTATTCATTTCTAACCATGTCACTCTGTCTAATCTTAATCTTTATCCATTAGTGTTTCTTTTACTCCAACAATCTCTCTGTATAGGCAGACTTAAAAAGGAAGCCTGATGAGGCTGATAACTTAGCAGCAGAAAGCATGGATCATTGATTGTTTTCTCTTTCCTGGCCGAAGAAATGTGATATCAATTCCTTTGTAATAAAAAAAAAATATAGGTATATTTCCAAGGAGGAAAAAAAGAGGTTGGTTTTCAGTTGCACCAGAAAGCAGTATTCTAAGAGTGCCATGGTCCTTTCTCTACAGATGAAAGAGAGATCTTCACTAGTTTTGGTCTATTGCCTGCTGCATTCTGTCCAGCCAAGGGCAGAATACTTGCTAAATATCTCTTCACTTTTTAAAGGCAACAATTCCCAGTACTTGGAGTATCTATAGCATAAAGCGATATCCTCTACAAATCCATCCCATGTGCCAGATGACCATCACTTCCCGTCCTTTCAAAGAGATGCCAACGCACTATTGCTAGCAGCCGCTCAGGTTCATTATTTATGTTGCCATAACTATGCTTCAGTTACTCAGATGAGATACTAACGTGGCTAGTGCCAAATACAGCTAATTCCCATAAGACATTCAGTGCTACAGAAAGTTTTATCATGGAGCAGAGTGCCAAGGAAATACTTTTTTTGCGTTCAAGTGCTGTAATCAAACTCGGGGCTCTAAACCTTTGCATGGAGCTCATGTCCAAGGAGCCTGATTGTACTCCCAGAAGGAAAGGGATCTGAGATTTCAGGGAGGAAAAGGCGAATGGGAGAGAGGATCGTCTTGCTCCTCATCTGCTGCTGCTATCAAATGAAGGTGGCTTCTCAGCAGGGGTGACCCTGCTTGTTGTTGAGGCATCTCCACATCATCTTCAGCAAAATGGGGCAACTCTATATACATCCAATACATCTGCAAGAAGTCACCACAAATGTCTTGTACTTTCCGTCTTTCCTTTCATTGAAGAAACACAGCCTCTGTTTCAGATAAAAAGTGTCTTTCATGTGAAAAGTCCCATTCTTCTTCCTTGGGAAGTATCTGCAAATGCAAATATGACACTGCTTCCTTGTTTCAGTAACATCAATTACTTTTGTATTCATTGGTCAAAATACTTGAAGATGCAAGCATGTTTAATTCATAGTGAGCAACTGGGTAGAATATAGCTCGCATGCTTCTGGTTATTTGGAAGTATTAGGAGATCCCTAACTTGTTGCTGACAAATGTGCTGGACTTCAGTTACCATTACCCACAGAAAACAAAAAAGCTGAGAATTGGTGGAACAGACTTTGCACATACTATTCGTACCGCAACTGTAATGGCACCTATCCTCACTCCTACGGGAAAAGTTTAAACCTCTCTAAATATATGAATGTCCTTTTGAAACTTGTGTGTTAACATACTTCATGATGTGTTTGTATTTTGTATAATTATTTTGTTAAATGCTTCTAACAAGAATTTTGTAGACAAGGAAGAAAAGCAACTAATTATTTGAACTTCACACACACATGCATCATGGTTTGTAACTAATGCAAACATCCCATAAAGTCAGAAGCAGCTGCTGTTGATAACCTGAAGAGCCTTGGGGCTGCATTACATGTTGTTTATTATCAGGATCATTTTATAGATCCTCTGGGTTTGTACTACCTAAAAACGTTAATGTGGGTATGGTATATGTAACAATTGAATCTGTGTATAAAGTTCTGCATGGATATGATTGTTACAGTCTATCTGCACAGAACATGTTGATTGAATGGAAAAGGGAAGGTTGCGATTTGTTAATTGATTTTTAACACTAACAATCTAATATGCAGTCAAAATCAAAATGATATACATCTAGAAAGTCCATAGAGATAATGAAGAAGCAGAGAGAGGAAAAAGAAAGAAAAAAACAAAACAACTAAAACATAGTAGGGCTCTAAACGCCCCCATCTTCACCATAAAAGGGAAAAAAGAAAAGTATGTTGTTCTACCATTACAGATCTAACTAAGTAATTCTACTAGAATTACTAATAACCATAACCACAAATAATCACATCATTAAATCTATTATTGCTTTTAAAAAGTGCATAGTTTCCAACATTTCAAAAAACAAACAAACAAAAACTTCAGTTGGCTTATCCTTTACAACCATGATAATTTCGGCTTACTTAGCAACCTTAACAGTCCAGTCATCCATTGTCCATGCTTCAGTCTGTTTCGATGTTTGTGTAGACAATAATCTTGCTGATGTCATAATTTATCAAAGAAGTAATCCATATTTATTATCCAGTTTTTTATCCATAATGTCCAACAGAAACATTTCTGGTAACATTACAAAGTTTTATCCTGAAAGCATGACAGCAAGCATGTCAAAACGACTTTATACATGCCTAGGAAATAGTCATTTTCTGCCATGTTGTCTTCAAAATTGTCCAGCTGCAAAATTCTCAGGCTTCAAAGGTTTGCAAAGGTTTGCAAAGCCTGCAAAATCCGGGAATTCAAAAGAAAGTTCAAATCAGGTGCCAGGATTCTTTGAGATAAGAGGAGGAACATACTACAAGACCAAGAAGAAGTATTATATAAAAGAGGAAAAAAAGAATGATGCATGGAATGAAGAATCATATGAAGATGAACCCCAAACTTTAGATAGTGAGGTGGAAGCAGCACTTAGAGAAATCGGGAAGAATAAATCTTCAGGAACAGACAATATTCCAACTGAATTGCTACAATCCACACAGACAGAATAAACTACTGCCAAATAAAATATGCCAACAAACAGGGAAAATAAAACAGTGGCTAGCAGATTGGTAATTACCAATATACATCCCCATCCAAAAAAAGGGGGGGACACAAAAGACTGCAACAGCTTATAGGACAATAGCACTAATCTCCCACACAAGCAAAATTATGCACAACATTCTGCAACATAAACTCCAAACATACACGGAGAGAGAAATCCAATGTGACAGAGAGGCTGACAAGACTTGTCAAGCCTACTGACCATTATCCCTTTCTTTTGGTTCATGTGGGAACCAATGATACTGCAAGGCACAGCTTTCAGAATATCATAAGGGATTATGAGGATCTGGGTAGGAAGCTGAAAGAGATGGATGCACAGGTTGTCATCTCATCTCTTCTCCCAGTAGAAGGGCATTGTCCAGGAAGAGAGAGGAAAATAGCAGATGTCAACAACTGGCTCCGTAGATGGTGCCGCCAAGAACAGTTTGGATTCTTGGATCATGGGCTGCGGTTCCATGAGGAGGGACTTCTGGCAAAGGATGGGCTGCATCTCATACCAGTTGGCAAAAACGTTTTTGCCAATAGTCTCAAAAATCTGATCAGGAGGGATTTAAACTGAGTTATATGGGGGAAGGAGACATTATTCAGGAAGGCAAAAGGGCTGGAGAAAATAGTCAAAATGACATAGAGGGAACAAGGCAAACAGTGCAAGGACCCAACAGTGGGAAGCAAAATAAATAAATAAATAAAAAAATTTGCACAAGCAGCAAGTAAAGGGAACACATGTTCTTAGATGTCTCTACACTAATGCACAGAGTATGGGAAATAAACAGGATGAACTTGAACTCCTAGCACAACAAAGCAAATATGATATAATAGGCATCACTGAAACCTGGTGGGATGAGTCTCACGATTGGAATGTAGAAATAGAGGGATATAACCTTTTTAAGAGAAACAGGCCAAACAGGAAAGGAGAAGGAATAGCATTATATGTCAGGGATATTTACACCAGTGAAGAGATCCAGGACATCGGTACTGGAGGCCAAGTGGAGAGCATCTGGATAAAAATTAAAGGAGAGGGAAACAACAGGGATGTTACTCTGGGAGTGTACTATAGACCCCCAAGTCAGACGGAGGAATTGGATGATGCCTTTCTAGAACAGATAATCACACACTCAGAAAGGAGAGATGTAGTAGTGATGGGGGACTTCAACTATCCGGACATTTGCTGGAAGTCAAACTCAGCCAAATCCTCAAGGTCTAGCAAATTCCTCACTTGCCTGGAAGACAATTTCATTGTCCAAAAGGTGGAAGAGGCAACAAGGGGATCAGCTATTTTAAATCTGATCTTTAACCAACAGGGATGACCTAGTCAATGGAGCGCAAGTGGTTGGATCCTTAGGTGGAAGTGACCATGTTCTCCTGGAGTTTGTTATACAGTGGAAAGGGGAAGCCAGGCATAGTCAGACATGCACTCTAGACTTTAGGAGAGCTGATTTCAATAAACTTAGAGAAATACTGGGGGTGATCCCATGGTCAGGAAAACTAAGAGAAGGGAGTTCAAGACAGATGGGAGTTTCTCAAAAAGGAGATACTGAAGGCGCAATTTCATACAGTTCCAATGAGGAAGAAAAATGGAAGATATCTCAAGAAGCCAGTATGGATGACTAAGGAACTTTCAACTGAGCTAAGTTTTAAACAGAACATGTATAAGAAATGGAAAAATAGGGAAATCACGAAAGAGGAATTGAAACAAATAGCCAGCACATGTAGGGGTAAAGTCAGAAAAGCTAAAGCGCAGAATGAACTCAGGCTGGCTAGAGAGGTTAAGAACAATAAAAAGGGCTTTTTTGGGTATGTCCGAAGCAAAAGGAAGAAGAAGGAAACAGTAGGGCCACTGCGTGCAGAAGATGGCAAAATGCTAACAGGGGACAGAGAAAAGGCAGAATTACTCAACACCTTCTTTGCTTCAGTCTTCTCAGGAAAGGCAAAGGGTGCTCAACCTAAGGATAATGGAGCAGAAGACAGAATAGGGGAATTTCAGCACAGAATAAGTAAAGAGATAGTACAGGAATACCTGGTTAACCTAAATGAATTTAAGTCTCCAGGACCAGATAACTACATCCAAGAGTATTAAAAGAACTGGCAAATGTAATATCGGAACCACTGGCAATAATCTTTGAGAACTCCTGGAGAACAGGAGAAGTCCCAGCAGACTGGAGGAGGGCAAGCATTGTCTCCATCTTCAAAAAGGGAAAAAAGAGGATACCAACAATTATCGTCCAGTTAGTCTGACATCAATTCCAGGAAAGATTCTAGAGCAGATCATTAAGCAGAGGGTCTGTGAACATTTAGAAGCCAATGCCATATACACAAAAAGTCAACATGGGTTTCAGAGAAACAAGTCATGCCAAACGACCCTGATCTCTATTTTGATAAAATTACCAGCTTGGTAGATGAAGGGAATGCTGTGGATATAGTATACCTCGATTTCAGTAAGGCCTTTAACAAGGTTCCCCATGACATTCTTGCAAACAAGCTTGTAAAATGTGGGCTAGACAAGTTAACTGTTACATGGATTTGTAACTGGCTGACTGGCCGAACTCAAAGGGTGCTCAACAATGGTTCCTTTTCATCCTGGAGAGAAGTAACCAGAGTTCTGTCCTGGGCCCAGTGCTATTCAACATCGTTATTAATGACTTGGATGACAGAATTGGGGGTATACTTATCAAATTTGCAGATGACACCAAATTAGGAGGAGTAGCCAATACTCCAGAAGACAGGATTGAAATTCAGAATGACCTGAATAGACTAGAAAGCTGGGCCAACGCTAACAAAATGAAATTCAATGAGGAGAGATGTAAGGTACTGCACTTAGGACGCAAAAATGAAATGCACAGATATAGGATGGGGGACATCTGGCTGAATGAAACTATGTGTGAAAGGGATCTAGGAGTCCAAGTAGACCATCAGTTGAACATGAGTCAACAGTGCGATGCGGCAGTTGCAATTTTAGGCTGCATTAATAGAAGTATAGTGTCTAGATCAAAGGGAGTAATAGTGCCGCTCTATTCTGCTTTGGTGAGGCCCCACCTGGAATACTGGGTCCAGTTCTAGGCACCACAATTCAAAAAGGATGTGGAGAAACTGGAGCGGGTCCAAAGGAGGGCAACTAAGATGGTGAAGGCTCTGGAAGCCATGCCTTATGAGGAACGACTTAGAGAGCTGGGGATGTTTAGCCTGGAGAAGAGAAGGTTAAGAGGTGATATGATAGCCCTGTTCAAATATTTGAAGGGATGTCATATTGGGGAGGGAATAAGCTTGTTTTCTGCTGCTGCAGAGACTAGAACATGGAACAACGGATGCAAGCTGCAGGAAAAGAGATTCCACCTCAACATTAGGAGGAACTTCCTGACAGTAAGGGCTGTTCGACAGTGGAACACACTCCCTCGGAGCGTAGTGGAGTCTCCTTCCTTGGAGGTCTTTAAGCAGAGGCTGGATGACCATCTGTCAGGGATGCTTTGACTGGGAGTTCCTTCATGGCAGGGAGTTGGACTGGATGGCCCTTGTGGTCTCTTCCAACTCTATGATTCTATGATTCTAGGTCCAAGCAGGGTTCAGGAAAGGAAGAGGCACCAGGGACCACACTGCAAACATATGATGAAAATGGAGCATACTGGGGAATTCAAGAGGGAAAAATAGCATGGGCTTTATTGATTATAGCAAAGCCTTTGAATGTGTAGATCACCAAAAGTCATAAATTGCCCTTAAAGACATGGGGGTGCCACTACATTTGACAGTCCTGATGAGAAATTTGTACTTAGGACAAAAGGAGACTGTTAGAATGGAATATGGAGAAACAGAATGGTTCCTAATTGGCAGAGGGTGAGGCAAAGCTGTAAATTCAATCTAGATGATGAAGAGGAAGATTAGGAATGGGTAGGGCAGCCATGAAAGAACTAGACGAGATCGTAAAGAGTAAAGATATACAACTGAACACTAAAGTTAAAATTATCCAAGCCATTGTATTCTCTACCACCATGTCTGGATGTGAGAGCTTGACAGTTTAGAAAGTGGTAATGAAGAGAATTAGCTCATTTGAGATCTGGTGCTGGAGAAGAGTGCTGAGGGTACCATGGGCAGCCAAAAAGAAAAACAAAATCTTTGAACTGATCGAAGCCAGGATGATCAAATTGAGGCTGTTGTACTTTGACCACATCATGAGAAGATGTGACTGTTTAGAAAACACAAGAATGCTAGGAAAGGTAGAGGGAAGTAGAAAGAGAGGAAGGCCACATACCAAATGGATAGACTCAAATAGAGAAGTCATGGGCATGAATTTGCAGGAATTAAGTACCGCAGTGGAAGACAGGGTGTCTTGGAAATGTTTCATCCATATGGTCACTGTCAGTCAGAGCAATCCTGGGGGCAGTTAACAACAACAAAGCTTCCCAATTGGATTTCTTAGCCTGCAAAGCTTGGCTTTCAAAGTGGGGTTAGAACTTGCAAGACAGAGTCAGCCTGTCTTTAAAACCTTCCATTTGGAGGTTCTCATTTGGATTTTTTATTTAGCAAAGTTTCTATGGTGATTTCTCAGTCTCCTGAGTGGACAACATACTCACTTTTTAAGTAAATTGTTTATATTATTAATTTATGTCTTACATATTGGAGTGTTATAAATAGTAAAGATATTATTTGTTCATGCAATTAGTAATTAGAGATACATAGTGAGTATTACAAAATCTATTTTTAAATACATCTTATACCAATAGCTTTTGAAGTTCATACAAATCCACCACATATGAAGGAAGGAGCCCTCCTTATCTTGTCATCCCCAGCATTGGTTTGAAACATTCTTAGACATTTTCAACAATGTATTTGGAGTTAGATAGCATCTATAAATAATCTTATACAGATTTTCTTTTAAATTGCTGCTCAAAGAACATTTTATATCTTTGGAAATTTCTCCCCAAATTGTCATACTCAAAATGCTGGGTCCATCATATGTACTCTTTCACAGGTTCATTTTCTGTCTCTAATTTCAAAAGTCTTTTATACATGTTTTAAAATTATGTATTCATCATCTTTAAAAGGTGAAAGTTTTCCCTTTATTGTGATTGTTTAGCCATGTCTGACTCCTCTGTTACTAAGCCGAGGGAGCCAGCATTTTCAAAGACGACTACGTGGCCATGTGGCCAGCATGACTAAACACCAAGGTGCACAGAACGCTGTTACCTTCCCTGGTGCCTATTTATCTTGCACTTTGACATGCTTTCGAAGAAGGGCAGAAGCTGGGACTAGTGATGGGAGCTCATTCCATTAAGTGGCGCATGGGTCTCAAACTGCCAATCCGCCAATCTTGCAATCATCAAATTCAGCATCTTAGCTGCATAAAATGTGTCAGCTTGGTTAGGGAGTCTGTTAGGCAATGGGGTGGACGGTAGACCAACAGAATCCCCAAACTGTCCCTAGCCTTCAGGGTCAGGTAAATACACTCAATGTAGACAGTTTTCCGGATAGGTTTCCTGGTCAGGTTGATTGTTGTTTTATGGGTCAAGGCCACTCCCCCCCCCTCGCCCACTCTCTCTTACCTGCTCCTGAATGGTATACCCGGCTGGGAGGGCCTTGTCCCATGTTACATTACTATCGTCTCCCAGCCAGTTTTCTGTGATACAAGCCAGGTCGGCGTTCTCGTCCTCTATAAGGTCGTGTGTGATGTATGATTGTTTTTCACCGACCTGGCATTACAAAGGAGCATGGTAAGAGACTGTGGTACGGATTGGATGACCTTCGGTTCTCTCAGGTTAACAGGGGGCTTGGAAGACGAGATAGACTCCAACCATCTATCTCGCCTTCCTTCTTGTCTTCTTGCCACCCTGTTAACGTCATATCTCCCATTGCCCCACACCACTTGAATGGGAGAGTCTGCAATTACCTGGTACTTCATCCATTCTTTCCTCATTCACGTTTACACCAAACTTGTAAAAGAGCCCTTCTAATAGAATGATATTTAAATTCAGCATGTGCCTTAACTTTATCATACCAAAGATAGCACTGGCACCCAACTCTTAAATCATGATCTTCCAAGTTCCAAGAGTCTCTGTAGGCAATATTCACTCCTTCAGCCATAGACAACAATAGATCTTGTAATACAATTTAATATTAGGAAGTCCAAACCACCCCTTTTTTTAGCATCATACATTGTTTTAAATTTTATTCTGGGTTTCTTTTCTTGCCAAACAAATCTGGAGGTTTCTTTCTGGCAGTGCACAAAAGGTATTTCATTTCTTATAATGGGAATCATTTGAAAGAAAAATAAAAGCCTTGGCAAAACATTTGCTTTTATTACTGCAATTCTTCCAAAAGGGATGAATTTAACTTTCCCAGTTCTTCTAAATCTCTTAATCTCTTTCCATACTTTTTCACAGTTGGTTTGAAATAGTAAACTGTTATTCTTCATAATTATAACTCCCAAATATTTAATTCTGCTTTTTTCCACTTTAAATTTGAAAGAGCCATTAATTCATTTTCCTCTTCTGAGGACATATTTTAGTCAACAATTTTGTTTTATCACAGTTCACTTTAATCCCAGAGCATGCCTCAAACGCCTTATTTCTCCCCCAGAAAAGCCTTCATTCAATCCAATGAGTTTTGTGTCATAAGCCCTCAGATTATACTGTACTTTTTTTTTAACCCTCACTCCACAGATTCTGTCATCTTGCCCAATATCTCTCATGGTTTCCAATGCCAAAATAAACAGCAAAGTTGAGAGTGAACAACCTTGTCTAGTTTCCTTTTGTGTTTCAATCAATGTTGCATTACCGTTTACTTAAATTTGGGCCTTTTGAACTGACTTGTATTCGTTGTTGTTAACTATCCTTGATTCAGCCCCATCACATGGCGACTCCATGTATGAGACATCTCCAAGGCCATCTATCCTCCAGTGCTCTGCTCCAGTCCTGTAGATTCCTGTCCGTGGGCTCCTGGATTGAGTCTATTCATCTGGCATGTGGCCTATCTCTTTTTCTACTGCCCTCCACCTTTCCAAGTATCAATGTCTTTTCAAGTGAGTCGTGCCTTCTTAGGATGTGGCCAATGTATGACAGCATCAGTTTAGTTGTCATGGATTCCAGGTTTAAAGATCCTGTTCAAAAGGATCTATTTGTTTGTCTTTTGGGTTGTCCACAGTATCCTCAGCACTCTTCCGGCACCACATCTCAAATGAGTTGAATCTTTTCCTATCTGTTTTCTTCACTGTGCAGCTCTCACAATGTACTTGGTAATAGGGAATACTATGGCTTGGGCAATTTTGACTTTAGTGCTCAGTTGTATGTCATTGCTCTTTAGTATCTTCTCTAGTTCTTTCATAGCTGACTTTCCCATTCCTAGTCATCTTCTTCCTTGTCTAGATTGAATTTATGTAAATCTTCTGAAGTCATTAGTTTTGTTTTCTTCATGTTCAGCATTAAGCCTGCCTTTCCACTGTATTCTTTGACCTTCCTTAGTAATTAATTGTTTCAAGTCTGTGAGGTTTTCTGCTAGTAGTATGGTGTCTTCCACACATCTTAGATTGTTGATGTTCCTTCCTCCTATCTTCACTCCTCATTCTTCTGAGTTTAAACCTACTATTTTTATGATGTTTTCCGCATACGAGTTGAATGCAGGGTGATAGAATGTGTCCTTGCCTGACCCCTTTGCCAATTTGGATCCAATCTGTTTCTCTGAATTCTGTATTTATTACCCAAAGTCCATTATTTCCAGTGTCTGAAATAAGGAATTCCAAGAAATATTGAACACTTTCTCTGTAAAATCAAAATACGCTTTTTACCATTCTGGTATTCCAGATGTGTGATGATATTAAAAACAGTAATAATTGTATGCATGCAGAAAGTTCTGCACAAATGTGATTGTTATATGTTATAGTCAGCACAGAACATGCTGGTTGCTATGTGGAAGTGTCTTCTGAGCAGAAGAGGCATATGTATATTGCAGAGAGACAGTGTGGTATAGTGGTTGGACTATGATTCAAGAGCAGAGTGTGAATCCATGCTCAATCATAGAAACCTGTGAAGTGACCTTGACCAAGTCACACTCTCTCAGCCTCAGAAGATGGAAATAGCAACCTCCTTCTGAACAAATTGAAAGCCCTGTGATAGGGTTGCCATAAATTGGAAACTACTTGAAGGCACACAACAACTAATTGATCTTCCCATGTTTCGAAAAAAATTGTAATTTTTTTTTTACAAGTGTGTTAAAAACTAATCATACAGACACTTAACCTGGAAGCAGATTCTGTTAAATCCAATTGGGCCCTGCTTCTGAGAAAATATATACAGGGCCACAGTGAAAACATCTCTGCTAGTAGAAAGCTTGCGTGTAAGGAAGATTTTAGCTTGTTACTGCTTTGGTTTGATTATACAAGAAAAAATCCATGAACATAATCTTATGTCTACCATTCCGAAACAATCCAGAGAAACTTTAAAACTGAAGATAATTTGGAGATTTAGTCCAGCCCTCTGAAACACAGGAGAGATTTTATTTAGCATGTAGACCCATTCTAAATTAGCAAGATCATTGGATATTATGTTGAATATGGAACCAGAAGCATGGTGTAGTGGTTTGAATGTTGGATTATGACTCTGGAGATCAGGATCCGAATGTCTGCTCAGCCATGAAAACCCACTGGGTGACAAGTCACAGTCTCTTGGCCTCAGAGGATGGCCATGGCAAACTGCCTCTGAAGAAACTTGCCAATAAAACCCTGTGATAGAGTCACCATGAGTTGGAAACAACTTGAAGGCAAACACACACAAACACACATTCAGTGTAGAGATTTCTTGAATGTGAGTGATGCAATTCAGAGATTAGCATTTCTAAGCATAGGATAGTTCCCATCTGATGCTACAAAACACAGGCACAGCCTCTGATCTGAATGGCTTTATTTTTAGAGTTCAGTCATGGACATATTGAAAGCTAGTACCAACCACAGCTAAGCAGAGAGCCTTTGTGTTCAGAGGGAGAGCCTTTGTGTTCAGAGGACCCCACGTAACAAGGGACAAAATGGGAGACAGACCTGCTTGGAGGCATCCAAGAAGCTGATGGATGGCCACTGCTGGAAAAAATATACTGGATTAAATTAGACTTTGATCTGAGCAAGCAGCTATCTTTTTCTGTCTTCCACCTACACTATTTTGTGTTCCTTCAGTTCTCACACACACCTAACGTCTCACAGATACAAAATGTACATATAGCTGGGGGGAAATAATTGCCCAGCTGTAGATTCTTTGCTGTCTTGCCTCCCAGTGGAGCAGCTCTTCATCCACCACAGACTGTTTGGAAGGAAAGCAGCTGCCTGCAGCATTCTGAAGAAGAGCTTGTCTATCTTTGTGCTTTGTTTCCCTTTCACAGAATAAACACTGATCTGGCAGAATGCATGGAAGGCTGATGTGGTCATGGTTCAAAGAAAGAGACACAGCCTACTGTTTATCTGCCTAAGGAAATGTGCAGCTATTTTGACTTTCCTTAATGGATTTTTTTTCTGGTAAGAAAAAAAAAGGGAAAACACAGGAGGGCTGCAAATGGAAAGCAGCAATGTCTGGATCGCCAAACACAGGAGGGCTGCAAATGGAAAGCAGCAATGTCTGGATCGCCTACAAATACCCATGAACGAAGCAGGGTAGAGTAAATTTTTATTCATGCTTTCTGATCTGGAAGTGCATGTGCAAGAGTACAACTAAGAAGGACCACTTGGTGATGAGTCTCTTTTTCTGAGGATCAGTCTTTTTTGTTGTCCCAACAGCCATTCCTTATATTGCTTCATTAGATATTTACTATTTAGTTTATTAAAAGGTTTTTCTGTATTGCTTCCCAACACACAAGGGCTCCTGAGGCAATGAATGAATATAAACCAATTAAAACAATACACAGAGAAAAACTCCTAAAAGCAGTCTAAAACTTTCCTAGAGTCCAGTTTTGAAACTGTTACAAACATTGAATGCCATGTGGAACAGCAGCATTGTTTTGGCCTATTGCTTGAAGCCTAAAAGAGATGGGGCCATCCTAACTTCCTTGGGAGATTATAATCCCCAGGAACCCCAGCAGGAGAGATGCGGGATCTAAATGATGAAAATGGATGTTAGTGTATTAACTCATGTCTGGGCTGTAGGCAGCCCGTATCCACTCGGGCAGCCTGCCTGCAACCTGGACTTCTTCCATGGATTTTTCAGGAATTGGAAAATCCCATGTAGAGTGCATTACTGTAGTCTTATTGAGAGGTAGCTAAGGCATGAACCACTGTGACCAGATCTGCCTTTCCCAAGAAAGGGTACAGCTGGATCACCAGATGAAGCTGGGCAAAGGTGATCCTGGTCACTGCAGCAACCTGGCTTTCCAGGAGCAGCACTGGGTCCAAAAGCATTTTAAAGTTACAAATCAGATCTTTCTGAGGAGACCAGCTACACCCAGAACAGGCTGCAATCCCTCTCTCAGGTTGGTTTTCTTACTTGCCAGCAGCACTTCTGTCTTGTCTGGATTAAGCCTCAGTCTATTCACCTGTATTCAGTACTTTATTGCCCCCAGACAATGATTCAGTGCTACCACAGCCTCCTTGGCATCAGTTTTAAGGGAGAAATTGAGCTGCGTATCATCATCATACTGATTGTAGCCAGTCCCAGAGCTCCAGATTACCTCTCCCAGCATGTAGATGTTGAAAAGCATAGAGGACAGTATTGAACTCTGTGGAATCCCACAAGATGATAGGCAAGATGAACAGTTGTCTTTCAGCAACACCCTCTGGGAATGTTCAGCCAAGAAAGACCAGAACAACTGTGAAACAATGCCCCCAAGTCCTATATCAGCCAAATTAGCCAGAAGAGTACCATGGCTGATGGTACTGAAATCTGCTGAAGCATCTAGGAAGACCAACGGACACACTTCCCCTGTCCAGCTTCCTGTGTAGGTCATGCACCAAAGTGACTAGGGCTTCACTCATAGCTTCAGTGTTTCCCCACTTACAAAATTCTGCAGGCACATTGCATTGCAACTTGTTACAGTCAGGGGGGTAGTGAGACAATTTTAATTGGGGGTGGCAGAAGGGTTTGGCCAGTCACTATAAACAAGGGGTAGGGAATTCTAACTAATGACAAAAATACATCAACATCTAGTTTCTGCTTAAAATAAGACTACCATCTTTCAAGGCAGTCTGCTCTTTTGTCAATGCACCTGTACTTAAGTGTGGATTATCAGTGGTTAAGCTGGAGCAAATACTCCATGGAAACCAAGTATGGGGTAAACAACCATCAGAAGGCAAATGTGTCACTATCTCAGCCACCCATGAAAAATGGTTTGGTATTCTAGGTCCACCAATTTGCCCATGCAGTGAGAAAGAGGGAAGGAGCCAGTGTGGCCTAGCAGTTTGAGCATTGGACTACAACTCTGAAGACCAGGATTTGAATCCAGGCTTGGCCATGACCTCAACCTCAGCGGATGGCCGTGGCAAAACCCCCTCTGAGCAAATCTTGGCAAGAAACCCAGTGATAGGTGCGACTTGAACATACACAACAATGACAACATGTGGATGTACATAGTCTGCTGGCCAACCTCTCCAAAGTCACCATGGGCTGCCCACGCTGGGGTTTAAAGAAATGTTTTGGTTGGATCTGTAGACACCTGTTTGTGTACGTGTGTGATTTTTTAAGGCAGGAAAGTGACAAGTGAGGAAAACTCTGACACTGGAGCCTGTGCCTTCCTTTCCCCCTTGTGTGTTTGCAGCTCCTTTTCTGGAAAGGGACCCACCTTTGCTGGCCCTGAAGAGGGGGCACCCTCTGCTCTCCCCATTTGACACATGCTGCTGCCTGCCTCCTCTCCTCTCCTCTCCCTTCTGCCTCCCTTGGAAGAAGAGAGCCAGGCTCTGCTCCAGACCAGCTCCTCTTTGGTACAGCTGGGAAAGCAGCCTGGAGAGGGGGAGAAGGAGGGAGGGAAGGGGGGTGCTTGAGCCTTGCCAGATGTGGGGAAGGAAGGAGGCTCCAAGGAGGGCTTGGAGGGGGGAAAGGGACCATCCTCTTCCCAAACACAGAGCTGCTCTGTCTGCAAGGCTGGGGTCCCCCCCCCCCAGGCCATCCCCTCTCCTTTGGTGCCCCTTTGGGGAAGGAAAGGAGGAGAGGGCCATTTTCCACTCCTCATCCCTATAGGTGGGGGTAGGGGGGGGGTCTGAGAAATCCCTGAGCCTGGCTGGTGGGGAGGAAGGAGGAGGAGGAGGAGGTGGTGGTAGTGGAGGAGGAGTTTCTTCCCCAGCTGCCCCCAGGCTCTCTGGCTGGCTCTCCTCTCTCAGTCTCTCTCCCCTCCCCTGCCCTTCAAAGAAGACAGAGAGCCCCCAGCCTCATCCTTGAGGGGAAGGAAGGCTAGTCCTTCCTTCCAGATTGGGCAAGCCATGCTGGAGCAGGGGGCCTGAGGGGAAGGAAAGCAAAGCAAAGCAAAGCAAGGAGGAGAAGGAGGAGGGCAAGGACTGGAGCATCCTTCTGAGGGGACATGTTTGCCCAGCTCTTCTTCCAGGCAGCTTGGCTCTCTCTGCTGCTCCCAGGGCCCCAGGGGAGAGTCTACAGTGGAAGGAAGAAAGGGGCCAACTTCGCCCTGGAGAGGTACCTTCTTCTCCCCCCCCACTCCCTCAGTTCTTTCTCCCTTCTCCTGGAGTTTTTGCTGGGGTTTAGGGGCACCCTGAACTGCTCCAGACCTTGGGCCCTGTGATGCTGAGAGGAGCCAGAGGGACCAGAGGTGGTGGCCCCTCTTCCCCACTGCCATGGAGGGCTTTCAGGAAAAAGGGAGGACAAAGCAAAGCTAGCCATAGTCAGACAGGCTTCTTAGTCCTGCTCCAAAGAGAGGATGCCCTGGAAACAGGAGGGGAAGTCTGGCCTACCTGCATATAAACATAAAGGCATGCTTCATAGTCATGCTCCAAATGGAGGCTGTTTTGGAATTCCTCCTGGACAGAAGCTTGAAATGGAGGGCAGGTCCTGGGAAAGGAGGACCACTGGTCACATTGAGAGGAGCAACTTCCAGGAGCATGTAGTGTGCCCTGCTTTCCCTTTTCATCTTCTAGGCATCTTTTGTGCATGTGTTGACAGAGGCAGCAGTGCCAAAGCATTTTATCTCCGTCGATCCCCTCTTTTTATCCATTTCATTCTGTTCCTTAGGCAGCACTGTCTGCCTCCTTCATTCCCACCATCTATTAAATGGGCCAGAATGACACAAAGTGCTCAAAGCTGCACCATCGGATTGACTTTCAAATTTGTACCCTAAGAGGGCTGGGACACTGGCTGGGCAGCTGCAACTGAGGGACTGGGTATGGGGGGCATAAGAGATGGAGTGATGGTGTATTTGTATCACTGTGCACCCAAACACAGCTGTCTCCCCCCCCCCCTTTCAGGTTTATTCTCCATAAAATAGTTGGTTGCCTTTCAGAATTTTGGCTTCTTGCGTTTGGAAAAGCTTAGATTGGCATTCAAAATAGCATCTTGTGCTCCAGGCAAATGATTTAGAGAGCCTATCCTCTCCAACGTGCTTCAGTACAAGCAAAACAACCACCTGTGGGCAGAAAGGCTATGTGTATTTAGCCATCACTGTGGTTCTGTGCCTACCTTTTCATATATCCTGGCGACAGTTTTCTTTCCATGTGCTATTGCTCTATCCTTGTATGTTTTTATTCCAGTGCACCAGGCTCTTTTGGCAGTTATATCTGTCCCTGTCCTGTGGTCTTTATATGAAACCAGGACTATTGTTATATTCTCCACCACAGGAGCAGACAAATCAAGTAACAAGTCCACAGTGGTGCCTTTCCTTAACAAATAAGGCAGAACAGCACAGCAACATGGCCTGTGGAACTGTTTGCACAACTACAACAGGGCTGGGAACCTGTGGCCCTCCAGATGTTTCTGGACAGCAATTAGCTTTGGTTGTTGGACTGCAACTCCCATTATCCCTCAGCAGTGGTTTGGGCTGATGGAAAAAGCAGCCCAAAATCTGGAAAGCCACACATTTCTCACTTCTGCTGTATAGTTGCCTGGGTTCTTTAGCTCGCTTGTGCTACTTTTGTGGTCTCCACAACCCAGGAATGGTTGAACTGTGCAATTTTGTTTGGTGTCTTTCGGCACATATCTCTTTCTGCCACTTGAATACATGATAGGTTTTGTTTGTTTGTTTGCAGCAGGGAGAGAGTCCAATGCTTTAGTGATGCTACTTGGTAAATTGACACCTTGGCTTGCTCCATACAGGGGGTTAAGTAGTTGCATGCCAACTTGCAATCTGAGCATTCAGACAACCTACTAAACTTACTAAATATTACTCTCATACTGTCTGTTTTATATTCCTAGACGTCGCCTTGGTCCACATGTTTGCCTCTCTGGTTTTGGAAATGGCTGCTGTCCTGGGTGGATACCATCTCCCGGCAGTGGACAGTGCACTTTACGTGAGTACTTTTGGGAAGGCATCAGTTCACTCTCTGGCTGAAGCTGAGTAGTGAAACTCTCTTCCTTGAAGGTTCTCAATCTGGGATAAAATAATCTTCTAACACTCAAAAAAAAAAATTCAAAATGGATGATAAATGTAAAAGCAGTAGACAGAGCCATAGGTGATTGAGGTAGTTATAGCTTTCAACCGCATCCAAGCAACTACGAGGCCCACTTGTTTGCGGCTGCTGCCACACTGCAGAATAAATCCACTTTGACACCACTTTAACTGTCATGGTTCCATCCTATGGGATTTTTAATTTGTTATGGCACCAGAGCTCTCTGGGAGAGAAGGCTAAATATCTCGCAACACTACAAATCCCAGAATTCATAGTATTGAATTGAGTCACAGCAGTTAAAGCAGGGTCAAACTGCATTAATTCTGCAGTATAGATGCATTCCCAGTCAGGCTACACTCCATTGGCACAATTATTAATTAGATGTCAGACTTTTTATTGGCTTAACAATAATTATCTTGGTCTGCTGAGAATTGTAATTTTCTGAAAAGAGATAAGAGGGTGAGGTATCTCTCAGTTATTTATCACTAAACCAAACTACCATTCCCAGGATTATTTTTAGGGGGGGGGGGGAGGGGGAAGCCATGACAGATAAAGTACTGTATAAAATCAATTTAACTTTGTAGTGTTGTATAACATTAATAAGACTTTTATTGTATGTGCCTTGACAGCTGGCAAGGGGAAGGCTGAAGAGCCCTCAGGGTAATGTGTAGATAAGTCATCTCTCATCACAGACAGATTTTCTGTATCATACTTCTGCACCATGCATGATGCCATGGCACCACATCTGACAAAATTAGATTTTCCCATTGTAGCATTGCTGAGCCATAATATTGTGCCAATAGAAAATCCTACTGCATCTGTTCACAAAGCTGGTGCTCCCCATTGGAATTATTCATTTGTTCATACAATGACATATATGATCCAGCTGTTGGCTTCTGCCAGTTGCTCTCATTCACTTCCACCATCTGGCAATTGAAGATGAGAGCACCAGGCCCACCAAACATTTTGGGGAACCATATTTGTTATTTTATTTAACAGGCTTGTTATCTTATTTAATCTCTTCGTCCATTTTAAAAGACCTTCCCAGAAACACCCTGTTTTCTTTATCTTTAGAGAAGTGGTACCTGCTCTGAATACTACTGACAGATTTCCTCTTAACTGGATTTCTGCATCCTTGGTGTAAGAAAGTTTATCTGCAGCTGTGATGGGGAAGGGTTATGACTTTTGTCTGATCTGACCGATGCTTTCTTGACTCCTTTCCCAGCACTCTGCTCCTTTGGCTGTGGCAGTGGCTTCTGTATCGCTCCCAATGTCTGCTCCTGTAGAGATGGAGGGCAGGGCATTACATGTCAAGGTGAGGAGAACATCGTGGGGTGTTGTCAGTGATTTGGTTTGCATATGGAGAGGTCTTCTGTTTCTTGCTTTTGGAAGGCGTTAAAATCTGGTGGTTAGAAAGTAGAGGTGAGAGCAGCGTGGGTTTGCAAATTTCCATACCATTTGGGACTACTGTATCTAGGTAATTATCTGGGCAGAAAGAATTTCTGCCAATGCAGTTTCTCCTACCACAGCAGAACATAATTTTCTGGTTAAGACAAACAGTATTGATCAACATTCTTAAATGATAGCAACAGAAAAGAAATTGTGTGGGGGTGGAGTAGGCTCTGGGGGATGAGATATTTTGTACTGTTGGCCCTCCATTTTCACAGGAGATCTGTTCCAGGCCCACCCACCCCGAAAACAGAGACTTGCTGATATTCAAGCCCCATAGGCTTGAATGGCGCATGTGCCTGTGAGCACACTCAGAATGCGTGCCACAGGGGCATGCCCCATTGAATTTAATGGAAGTCACCCCTCCATGAATATTCAAGACCACAGATCTCAAGTCCATGAGAATGGAGGAGTGACTGTATTATGTATCAAGAGTGTAACACTGTACTGGGATGCTAGTTTGGAGAAGACTGGCCTGTAATTGTCTCTCTGACACAGCTTTTTGTCTGGCTGATATGGAGTCTCTGGAAAGCTACCTAGACAGAGGTGGTGAGCCTGAAGCCCTGCAGATGTTCACTTCAGCCTCCCATCTGCCTCGGCCAATGTGATTTATAGTCAAGGATGATGGAGGTTGTAGTAATCTAATGACATTTGGCAAACCACAGGTTCTCCACTCCTGCCTTAGAACCAGCATGGTACTAGTTGCAAGAAATTATTCAGGTGGAATCTCCCTTATCCAAAATGCTTAGGACTAGAGGTATGTTGGATTTTTTTTTTATTTTGGAATACCTGTATTTACATATACTTACATAATGAGAGATCTTGGAGATGGGGCCCAAGTCTAAACACAAAATTCATATTTGTTTCATATACGCCTTATGGGGAGGTCTTTTGTTTCAACCACAACATTATTAACATGCCACCTGAAGGTGGTGTTATACAATATTTTTAATAATGTTGTGCATGAAACAAAGTTTTTGTACATTGAATCATCAGAAAGCAAAGGTGTCCCTACCTCAGCCACCCGTGAATATATATATATATATATTGGTTTTTGGAATATTTTGGATTTTGGAATTCTGGGTAAGAGATACTCAACCTGTACTTGGATTCCACCTCAGTCCTTCCACTTATGGGCTCCAATATGCTAATATTCTGCTCCAGTTTCCTTCTTCTATAATGTGAAGATACATCTAAGTCTCTCCAGGAACACAATATGGCCTTTTGAATTTCTTTGCTAGTATGAAATGGCATTATGAAAAGATATCATCATCCTCATCATCACCACCACTATCCATCAGTTATTGCCTGGAGATATTCTCAAGCTGTTTTTCTCCCGAAGGAGTGGAACTGCTCAGTGCTGGCTTGCTTCCTGCTGGCTTTTGAGTGTACTAGGCATGGCGTAGTTGAATCATAGCCAGCATCTGTCTCTGGAGGGACTAATCACTGCTGTGCGAGAGTGTCTCTGTTTTGCCATAAGGAACCCTGCCAGCAGTAGTCCTTCTCCCTAAACCAAGCCTTAAACATTTTGGAGCTCCAAGCAAGTTATTAAAATGTCCTTCCTCTAGACTGATAACAAAACAGAAGGTGAGGAAGGTTGAATGAATATCCTTCAAATGGACCAGACACAGAGAAGAAAGCCAATAGCTTTTATGGAAAATGGCTATGTGTCATTCGCTATATGAGGAGAACCAATTTATGTCATGCACAGTTAGAACAAGGATTTTGAAAACATGTTGTAACAATTTGGATGAGTTCCAATTTATGCAATCATAGGTTTTGCAATGATGCCCATGTGAAGTTCATTGCATTCTCTTATTCTTTTGTATTGTTTTTTAATTTAATGGTTTGTGGTATAATAGTCCAACAGAGTCTATTGCCATCCTGCAAAAGAACAAACTGAAAAACAATAGAATTGAAAATACAGCAGTAGACCTCTTCACTGCTCACAATGGCTGTTGGACATCTTGGGCCTTCTCATCCTGCCCCACCCACACAGATTCTCCCTGTAATTTCTTAAATCTGGAGACAGGGCCTTTCGACATATCCACTTTGTACTGAATTGTCTGAGGGGCTCTTCACGCTAGCCTCTTTTATGCTAAAGAAACAGACTTTATACCATCACCACACTACTGGATTTATAATGCTGACTTTCACACTTCAGTTTTGGTCCTGTGACTGTGGCATGGGCCCTTACTGCTTCCTTTATACAGGTACTCTACCCTTTTTCCTGTGTGTCAGAAACCCATTTAGTGGGACACTAGTGGTGAGCAATCCTTCTGCCTTCTTTTAGAATCCATTTACAACTCTTCAGTCCAGTTCCAACATTCAGCATCCTCAGGAACCTGGTACTTGAAGCCTTATAGGGACTCACTGTTGTGTTGACACTAGGGTTGCCAGATCTCAAGGCCTGGTCTCAAGTCTCCAGTTTTAAGGTTTTTATCTTAATTTCCAACAGGGAAACATGTTTTCTTGCTTGATTTGTATGTATGTATGGAGAGCCAGCATCTTACCTTAGGGACCGCCTCTTCCCATACGAACCGCCCCGCACACTTCGGTCCTCTGGGAGGAATCTGCTGAAGCCTATGAAAACCAGGCTGTCGCAAACCTCCCAGAGGACTTTCTCAGCTACCGCCCCTAAACTTTGGAATGACCTGCCGGACGAGATGCATCTCATTACATCTTTGACCAGCTTTAAAAAGGCCTTAAAGACGCATCTCTTCTGGCAGGCCTTCCCCTGAAGAGGGAATAATATATCACCAACTCCCGACCCTAATAATGCAAATGAAAATGTAAATGGCACCGGGGGATTAACTCTAGCTGTCCCTCTGTTCAAACCTTCTGATCCCACCCACTGGGGATTGCACTCGTACTGCCCATCAACCACACTTTACTTTTATTATTTTAAATTTTTTTAACTGATGTCAATTTTAACTAGCTTTGATTTAATCTAGTCTTGGGGGGGGGGAGGTTGGGAAGGGATTTGACTGCTTTTATTCTTGTATTTTTTAATTTGCTGTACCCCGCTCCGAGTATTCTATTAGAGGAGCGGGTTATAAATAAACATTATTATTATTATTATTATTATTATTATTATTATGTAGTGGTTTAAGTATTGGAATATGACTATGGAGACCAGGGTTCAAATCCCTGCTCAGCCATGAAAATCCACTGGGTGACCTTGAGCCAGACTCTCACACTCAGAGGAAGGCAAAGGCAAACCTCTTCTGAACAAATCTTGCCAAGAAAACACCATGATAGTTTTGCCTTAGAGTGTCCATAAGTTGGAAATGACTTGAAGTTACATAACAACAAATGTCTGAATAACAAGCGGTGTGAGCGATTGTGGTTGGTACTTAATGCATAATGCTTAATAACATCACCAAGTACTGTACCTATGTCTCAAGTTTTCACCTGCAGGAGCAGGAAGGACCCTCAGCAAGTAAGTCTAGTTGATACATCTGCCTTTTGTGGCTCCCTTTGTCAGGTGTCCTCCTCACTTTACCTTCCCAAAATGCCCCTAAGGTAGCCTTTCTCTGGGAACTTAAAATAGCAAATTCTGAAACCAGCTGCCTATTGCCACTCACTGTCAAGTAAATCTGGAGTAGGTGGATTATCAATCTGGGAACAGGCTCACCACAGGGCGTTTCCCCCTGGGCAGCCTTGAACCTAAGCTCTATCTCTTATCTTTCAGAAAGGTGACCACTGTAGTGAAATGAGAAAATTCAGAAAGAGGCTTTTTCGGGGCAGAAGTCCACTTAGTAAAATGAGCAGAGTACATTACCATTTAAAAAGTCTTTTGTGTCCTTGTTCAACATCTAAATTTTAGTTAAGCATGCCAACACTGAGGCTCTGGCTCTATCTGCCTGTCTTTCCTCCTCAAGGACAGTATCTTATTTTCTATCCTTTTGAAGCAGTCCTGTTTTGTGTGTTTGTGTAGGAGCTTTCAAGTCACCTCTCAACATATGGTGACCCCATGAATTTCGGACGGTTTTCTCAGGCAGGGAATACTCAGAGGTGGTTTTGCCAGTTCCTTCCTCTAAAATATAGCCTGGTGTTCATTGACACTCACCCATCTAAGCCTAACCAGAACTGACCCTGCTTAGCTTCCAGGATCAGACAGGATCTGGTGCCTTTAGGGTATTTAGTCTTGTTATCCAGCTTTGAAAAACTACCTTGATGTTTGCCCTTTTTGTCTTTTCAGACCCTCCTGGGGCCTGTGGAGAGTATGGCTGTGACCTTGCTTGCAATCATGGGGGGTGCCAGGAGGTGGCAAGGGTATGCCCTCTGGGATTTTCCATGACTGAGACAGCCAATGGTGTACGTTGTACAGGTAAACCAGAAGACAGTGATCCAGCAGAAACAGAACCTTGCAATTATTCTGAGGCATATTCTGAGACTGTTAGTAATACCAAGTCATTGATCTTCCACTATAACCTTTATGTGGAATTGTAACTTACTTTGGAATGTCCTGCACTTCTCAAATTTGGACATTGTGGTATATTCTGTCCATACTAGTGAATAAAACATAGCCAAAAAAGTGGAACTAGCATGCTATTTTAGCAGTGTTTTTAAAATTTATGATTTACAATTTTCCACCTAAGCACTATTGTACAAATGCTTAATTTTATTTCAAAATGTAGGCATGTTTTAGCAGTATTGTTAAAAATGAGAAAGAAAACAACAACAGGTTGCTAAAATGGCAGACACGGCAGACCAAAAAGGTAATAGTGAAAGTGTTCCAAAGTGAAAAGTGACAGAAATAGGTTTCAGCCACCCAAAGTGTCAAAACCATGCCTTCAGCAAGAGGGGAAAGCACATTATGGTGATAATGTTTCTGCTGATTGCAATGTTTTCTTGTTCTTTCCTCAGAGTTTTTATATGTTCTCCCTTAAAATGATAACAAGCTGGGGAGAACACAAAAGAAGAATTGTTTGGGGGTGATATTGTAAAAGTGGGTACCCCTTATAAAGTGAATGAACAAACTTGGCAGTTCCAAAATAAACAGCTGGTGTGGAAGCACCAGGCAATGTTTGCTGTGTCCTTCTTAACTGAATAATCCAAATTACACCTTCTCTCTCACTACACTGAAACTTCTGGGATTCTGTGTAGGAAGTGCTTCTGAGAAAATTAAGACTGATCTACAGAATATGTCTGCCACTCACAAAAGTGATTTTAATTTAATGTGGACTTTTTAAATATATGCTTAGTGGTGGTCTAATTTTCCCCAATATCACTCTAAACTTAAAAGTTGGAAGAAAATTGCCTGATGCATTTGGTGAACTTTGTTATAGTGAAATACAGTAACTGGCACTGAAATAAGAGAGAGAAATTTATTGAGGTCCTTTCACACTATACAGTTATGGTACTGTGAATGCTATGAATCCATCCTGTGGGATCATGGGAGTTCATAGTTTAGGAAGTAGCCTTTATAGAGTTATGTCAGAGAGCTCCTCTAATAACTCTCCAAACTACAGACTGCAGGATTCCACAAGATACATCCATTGCTGTTAAAGTAGAATCATAATGCTATATTTATGTAGCATCAGCCATGTAGTTACTGGGAGAGGATGCAAAATGAGGGGTTGCTCCCTTGAATAAAAATTCTGTCCCTCATGACATTTTCATTCTGTCCCTAGATTTCTAGGAATGCATAGAAGATCATTCATACTAGAACTCATATTTGCTATGTTCACATTCACTAGATTGAACAATGCTAAACTAGATAAAGGGCATAGCGACAAGAAAAGAGGCCTGCTAAATATGAATTCTGCCCCCCATGACATTTTTCTTGCATTGTAGTAACTTAAAATTACACTTCACTGTACATTGAGAAATATAGTTTAGACATCCAAAGAAAATGGGCAAAGTTACCAAGGAAATGTGAACACAGCAAATAGAAGAATTTTAGGTGTGAACAATTTTCAGTCTCCGCAATGCTAGAAATCTAGGGACTGAATTAAAATTTCAGCTGGAGAGCAGAATTCTTGTTTGGGCACAATGCCCTCATTTTGTCTCCCCTTAGACAAAAGTGCCCTTATAGATATTGCTAGCTTTAGCTTAACAGATTTACTCCTTTTGCTTCAGACAACAAGCACTCCTTTTTTGGAAATTGTCTCTCTTTGTGTTATCACCAAGTTCATTGATCTCTTTCCAATTATTCATCAACATTATCTTTTTCTCAGATATAGATGAGTGCCTGAGTGCCTCCTGTGAGGGGCTTTGCGTGAATACAGAGGGTGGCTTTGTGTGCGAATGCGGCCCTGGGATGAAACTGTCTGCTGACCGACACAGCTGTCAAGGTAAGTCTGACTGGAACTGTAAGAGGGAAGGCATGGTTTTGGAGGTTAAAGCAAAAGGAACTGCCAGGGAGAGGGTGGCATAAGAAACTTCAGGAACAACTGATACTGATGGTACTGTCATATGTTTTCATATGGAGACACTGATGAATGCCTAGCAACACCCTGTCAGCACCACTGTAAGAACAGTATCGGCAGCTATCAATGCTCCTGCCAAACTGGCTTCTACCTCCATGGCAACCGACACTCCTGCATGGGTAAGTGCTACTTCTTTTCTTGGGAAGCTAAGAAGAAATGAGTTATCTCCCAGTGCTAGGGGCAAATAACCATCTTGATGTCATTTGAAGAAAATTTCCACCTTCTGCCTATAGATTAAATTTGACCATCCCTTTTAGGTTGCATTCTCACTGCAGAAATAATCCAGTTTGACACCATTTTAACTGCCATGTCTCAATACTATGGAATCCTGGGAATTTTAGTTGGTTGTGGTACCAGAGTTCTCTGACAGAGAAGGCTAAATATCTCACAAAACTGCAGTCCCCAGAATTCCATAGCATTGAGTCATGGCAGTTAAGATCGTGTCAACTTAGATTATTTCTGCAGTGTGGATGCATCTTAAGAGGGATGGTTAAATAACAGAAGCCAGAGTAGCCTACAGACCATGGACAGCAAAAATGATCTGGACAACAATATGGAAGTGAAACTTAAATTATGTTACAGTTGGTCCTCCATATCCACTGATTCTTTATCCATAGATTCACTTATCCATGGCTTGAAAGTATTTAAAAAAGTATAAATTCCAAAAAGCAAATCTTGATTTTGCCATTTTATATAAGGGACACCACTTTACTAGGCTATCATATTTAGTGGGACTTGAGCATTTATGGATGGAGTCCTAGAGCCAAATCCCAGTGGATACCAAGAGCCAGCTGTATTTATTGCATTTCCAAAATACTGTTCAGACAGGTGCTGCTTTCATAGCCTCAGGGGGAGTAAGTAATCATTGCACATTTTTCTTACATCAAACTAATATTTCAGTGTTTGAAGTGGGAACTAAAGCAACAGTAGGAATATTTGGATTATTGAGACAGAATGTCATGTGATGGAAGCTATTTACAGCACTGGCCCAAGATATTTTGATGGAGATGTGTGTATGGCACCCCTTTTGATTACATGTACAAAAGTTGACTAGACTGGCAGTTGAACCTTACTTTGATACTGGCATTAGATTAGAGCCTTCCACTGCCTTGGAATCACCAGGCTTAATTCAGGAATCACACACACCAACATTTCACTACTACGCTTCATCTGCCAGGTTCTGATACCTCAGTTGCTGCCTAACCATGCCTCCCTGAGCTCTCCAGCAAATGATGTATAAATATGATAGTATTGCATTGTATCCTGTTTGCATCACATTACACAAATGTGATAGTATTGTATTAATTAGTCTCTACTAAAAACCAAAGTAACACCACATCATTAAAAAAGAGAGAAGATTTAGACTTATTGTTTAGGGCATAGCATCTCCAGGGAAGAAAAAGAGGGATTGTTCTGTATATTCATTCTCAGATGCGTTACTACAGGTGTAAAATATATGCTCACTAACAGTGATTATTGGGAAAGGGATATCTTGGATTTTCAACAACAAAATGTCATTGCTGTCTGGTTTATGGATGGAAATGCTAGGTTACATCCTGGAGATATTCCTTATATCTTTATTTTAGCTTTTGAATGTAGAGTCTGGTTGACTAAGAAGGTAAAACAGCTGCAACTTTCTCCTTTCCTTGCCTTACAGTTCAGCAGATCTAAGAGCTCTGCTTAGCTACACCAATATACAATGCTGCCTGATACTAGGCTAGACTGTCTGTCTAGCCAAATGTGTACTTATGGGGGAGGGGTAAGATGAGGACATTGCTTCCAGCAGATAAGAATTGTGTCCCAAATGAAATTTTCCTGAAATTCCCAAATTTCTAGCCTTCCAGATAGTGAGATATTGAAAATCAAACTTAGAACTTTCATACTTGCTGTGTTTGCATTCTCTTTAGATTTTGCCTGCCCCTTTTCTTTGGAGTTCATTGTTGTTGTGTGCCTTTGTTGTGGCAGTTTGAAACCCAGGTGCCATATGATGTAGTGAGCTCCTGTCACTAGCCCCAGCTTCTGACAACCTAGCAGTTCAAAAGCATGCAAATAAAAGTAGATAAATAGGTACCACTTCTCAGTGGGAAGATAACAGCATTTGGTGCAGTCATGCCGGCCACATAACCACCAGAACAATCCTTGAATAATGCTGGCTCTTCAGCTTAGAAACGGAGATGAGCACTGGCTCTTACAGTTGGTTACGACTAGACACTCATATCAAGGGACTACCTTTACCTTTACCTCCATGGTCACAGTCCAGTGCTCAGACCACTACACTACACTGGCTCTCTTTCTTTGGATTCCTAACTTGTATTTCTAAATGGTTTACTGAGCGCTGGCGCACAATGGTTAAATGCTGGTACTGCAGCCACAACATGAGTTTGATCCGAGGCCTCCAAGGTTCACTCAGCCTTCATCCTTTTGTAGGTCAGTAAAATCAGTGCCCAGCTTGTTAAGGGGAGTTGACTTACAAATTGTAAACCACTTAGAGAGTGCTGAGCTCACTATTAAGCAGTATAGAAATGTAAATGATAAATGCTTAAGTCACTCCAATGCTAGAAATTTGGGGACTGAAGGAAACTGTTATTTGAAGGATAGAATTCTTATTTAAGCGGGCAACACCCTTATTTTGCCTCCCCCTCATAGGTACACCCTTGTATCTAGTCCAGTATTGCTTACTTTAACTGGCGTTAGCTTTTTTAGGGTCTCTGATAAAGATTTTTCCAATCCCCTGCCACTTGATTTCTTTTAACTGGAGATGTGTAGAACTGGATCTGAGCCTATCTGCTTGCAAAGCCTGCACTCTGCCACTGAACTGGGGTTCCTTCCCATAGCTGCAGCAGGAGGTGACAAATGAAAGAATCAGAATAAAAATGGCCAGAGAATTCACAGCTGTTTCCTCACTCACTTCACTGTAACTTACTTTAAAGGTGAACGGGAATGTGCCAAGTTGTGACCATATGGCCCTCGTCTGTATAAGTTCTGGACATGATTTCACCTGCAGTCTAAATATAAATCATAGAATCATAGAGTTGGAAGAGACCACAAGGGCCATCCAATCCAACCCCACTGCCATTCAGCAAAACAGAATCAATATGTATTTAACTGTTTCAGAATAAAAATTAACTTAAAACTCTATTAACTATAAAATATTGGCTGCCTCTAAAGAATTAAACAATAGCAAATTTTCAGAGATTTTAGTGGAATTGTTTATTTCCTAATGCCTCATTCTATTAGACAAGTATCAGAGGGGAAGAAAAAGAATGCCATGGTAGGTGTCTCCCCCCCCCCCGGTGCTGTCTTGGTACATAGCATTGCTAGGGGACACACATCCCTCCAAAGGGTCCTCAAGGCTGGTACAAGCTCCCTCTGACCATGACAAAATATCCCAGGTCCCTTGTTTTGCAATCCCTTTTCTCACCTTGTATGGCTAAGCAACAGGAATGCCTGTACAGCCACAAGCTTGAGCCTATCCAGCCCTGATGTAAGTCTCTAGCACCTTGTGCATCTGGTGCAGATGTGAATGAATGCCGCCGACCCAGTGAGAAGCGAACCTGCCAGCACTCCTGTCACAACACCCTGGGGAGTTTTATGTGCAGCTGTCGCCCAGGCTACCTCCTCAGTGTGGATCGAGTGTCATGTGAAGGTAAGGGCTATGTATGTGAAGACGTTAGTAGCCCAGTCATTCAGGAGAATTTGAGAGGAAGCCTGTTGATTGGGGGGATGAGATTCTCAGCCACGTAGAGTTGAACAATTTCAGAGGTACTTAGTCTGGAGCTACAGCGCAACAGGATCACTTAAGTGGTACACTTTTTTAAAAAAGGGATAGAATCATAGAATCATAGAATCACAGAGTTGGAAGAGACCACAAGGGCCATCCAGTCCAACCCCCTGCCATGCAGGAACTCTCAAACAAAGCATCCCTGACAGATGGCCATCCAGCCTCTGCTTAAAGACCTCTAAAGAAGGAGACTCCACCACCCTCTGAGGGAGTTTGTTCCACTGTTGAACAGCCCTTACTGTCAGGAATTTCCTCCTAATGTTGAGGTGGAATCTCTTTTCCTGGAGCTTGCATCCATTGTTCCGGGTCCTGTTCTCTGGAGCAGCAGAAAACAAGCTTGCTCCCTCCTCAGTGTGACATCCCTTCAAGTATTTAAACAGGGCTATCATATCACATCTTAACCTTCTCCTCTCCAGGCTGAACATCCCCAGTTCCCTAAGGCGTTCCTCATAGGGCATGGTTTCCAGACCCTTCACCATTTTAGTCGCCCTCCTTTGGACCCACTCCAGTTTCTCCACATCCTTTTTGAATTGTGGTGCCCAGAACTGGACACAGTATTCCAGGTGGGGCCTGAATAGAGTGGCACTATTACTTCCCTTGATCTAGACAATATACTTCTATTGATGCAGCCTAAAATTGCATTGGCCTTTTTAGCTGCTGCGTCGCACTGTTGACTCATGTTCAACTTGTGGTCCACTTGGACTCCTAGATCCTTTTCACATGTTGTCTTATTCGGCCAGGTATCCCCCATCCTATATCTGTGCATTTCATTTTTCCTCCCTAGGTGCAGAACCTTACATTTGTCTGTGTTTAATTTCATTTTGTTAGCTTTGGCCCAGCTACATAATGCTTTCTCATTGTGAGAGAGTTTAATTTCTAAAGCTCTAAAGAAAGTTTAAAAATGGAAACAGTAGTCCTTCCTTTAGCAAGGCAGTTTTTAAAAAATGCCACTAAACATGACAACAGTGAGTGATAATTGTGTTGGTTTCCTTTATTGGCGTCATAAGCACTAATGACACTGGAGTCTCTTTCATACTACACAGTTATACCACAACGCTTATACTTTAACTGCCATGGATCCATCCTTTGGAATCCTAGTATTTGTAGTTTGGTCGGAGACAACAGAGGAGTTATACAATCATAGAATCAGAGTTGGAAAAGACTACAAGGACATCCAGGGAAACATCACTTCCATGCAATAGCAATAGCAATAGCAGTTTCATATATATACTGCTTCATACTGCATTAAGCAGTCTCTAAGCGGTTTACAACTGTAAGCTAATTGCCCCATCAAGCTGGGTACTCATTTTAGTGACCTTGGAAGGATGCAAGGCTGAGTGGACCTTGAGCCCCTGCCTGGGATTGAACTCACAATCTTGTGGTTTATGAGTGAGTGGCTGCAATACTGACCTTTAACCACTGTGCTACCACGGCTCTTGGTGCAGGAATACATGGTCAAAACACTCCAAACAGATGGCCGTCCAACCTCTGTTTGCAAACCTCCAAAGAAGAAGACCCCACCACTGTCTGAGCAAGTGTGCTCCACTATTGAACAGCTCTTAACATCAGGAAGTTCTTCCTAATGTTTAGGTGGAATCTCTTTTCTTGTATATTGAATCCATTGCTTCGTCAGTGGAATCAAGCTACAGGACAGCTGTGTCTGAAGCAGCAGAAAATAATCTTGATCCATTTTCAATATAACATCTCAGTTCTGATCCTGTCCTCTGAGGTATTAGCTATCCTTCCTAATTTGTTGTCATCTGCCAATTGGCTAAGCATGTCCTCTATTCCTTCATCCAAGTCATTGATGAAGGTACTGAATAGTATTGGGCCCAGGACAGAAACCTGTGGCACCCTGCTGGTCACTTGTCTCAAGTATGAAGAGGAGCCATTGGGGAATGCCCTTTGGATTTGGCCAGTTAACTAATTATAGTGTGCTCGTGCCAAGTGCAGGCTTGCCATCCATGGTTTGAGCTTCTGCAGATGGCAAGCCCTGGCTTTTTAAGTGGGTACAAGTGGGGGTGCATGCCCATCGAAAAGAATGAGACTTAAGGTCCTGCGTTTTTGGTATCCATGGGGGTGGGGTCTGGACTGGATCCCCCATAGATTGCAAAGGTACACTGCCATCATCTAGCCCACATTTTGCTAGTTTTTTGCAAGGATATCAAGGGGGATCTTGTCAAAAGTCTTACTAAATTCTCTGACGGAGAACTCTAAGTACTAAACTGCCAATCCCAGGATTCTGTAGGATGTTGCCATGGCAGTTAAAGTGGAATCATAGTACTATAACTGAGTAGCATGAAAATGACCTTTGAGATCCACAGTGCATCCTGTACTCATTGCTCAAGTCATGAGTACACTGTGGGCCAGAAGAGCAAAATTGTATGTTTGTAGAAGTATAATATTGCTGTTCAGCTGTCTACCTTAGAAGCACAACATAGACAAAAACTATGTGGAGCACTTGTATACTTGTATTTTACTGCAGAACTCACAACTAGTTCTAGCAACTGTGGCATAAATTAATTCTCTGGAGAGAACCTAAGATTGTGAGGTATATGTCTTCAGCTTGATGAAAAACAAAAAGGATGAGTGGTGGAGACACAGATGGACGCTAAAATATAACCCCTCTATAAATAAAAATCTTTGCCCTGTAGATCTGTTTTACATTGTTACATCTCTATTTTCTATGGTCAAATGATGTGCAATGTTCCTCTGTGATCTGGTTTGAGAAGTCATCAGCGTACAAAATGAGCACAAATGGTAGTCCTTTTCTTCTAGCTGTTGAAATCCTTCACAATAGTGAAGGCTATGAATGAGTGATTTAGTTAGTGGACTCTTGAATATGTTAGAAGAGGGTCATAGATCTCATGGGGACTTCTGAACATATCAGTGTCTTTCTCTTTCCTACCTGCAATTCCACAGGTTTTTCAAAGACCAGCCTGGGCCCTTCTCCCATCTTGCAGTCTCTCCAGCACCCACCAACTCTTCTGCGTCTATCTCCAGAATCAGTGGCCCCTGTCCTTCCTCCTAGGGTCTCTCCCCCTTCATGGGCTCCTGCTCCCCACAGTGCTCCCAAGACAACGTCTCCTTCCCAATCCCTTTCCACTCTCTTGGTGCTTCCACAAACAGCCTCTCCCACCCCTTCATTACCTCCCCCAAGTTCCTCCTTTGGCACACCCTTCTTGCTGAGAACTGCCCAGCCTTCAGTGCCAATGAGTCCACTGCCACCATCGCTGCTGAGAGAAGAGATTACAACACCTCCTTCAAGTCCCTCCACTCCATCAGTTTCCTTTCCAGCCCTGCCTGCCAACTGCTGGCACGAAGGAATTCTTCATGAAAATGGCAGCCACTGGATTCAGCCGGGGTGTCTAAATTGCTCCTGTGAGGTATGTGATGTATACTGGGTTCTTTGATTTCTCTCCAGCCACAGTTAATGTGTCTGTGCTGCCATATTTAAGGGAGCCTGTCTTTTCTTCTTGCAGGATGGGCAAGTGCTGTGTCAAGCAGTGACATGTGAAGTTACCTGCTCCCACCCCATTCCGGCAGTAAAGGGGGAGTGTTGTCCCAGCTGCAGAGGTGAGAGTTGTCCTGCCTGCCTGCCTAATGGCCTTCCCTGATCTCCGTCTTTGTGAGTGGGAGAAGAAACCTTTGCCATGAGAAAAGAGATATTATGTTCTGTTGTTGTTAACTGCCGTTGAGTTGCTCCAGACTCGTGGTGACCCTGTGGATGAGATATCTCCAAGATTCCCTGTCCTCCACTGCTCTGCTTAGGTCCTTAAGATTCAGGCCTTGACCTCCCTGACTGAGTCTAGCCACCTGGTGTGTGGTCTTCCTCTTTTTTGCTATCTTCTATCTTCCCTTTTCCAATGAGTAATGCTTTCTCATGATGTGTCTAAAATACAATAGCTTCAGTTTCATCATCTTGGCTTCCAGCAAGAGTTCAGGCTTGATCTGCTCTAGGATTCATCTGTTTGTCTTTTTGACCATCCACAGTATCCTCAGCACTCTGCTCCACCACTACATCTCAAATGAGTTGATTTTCTTTCTGGACATGTTCTATGTGTCTTTTATTCCACTGTGAAGTATTGGAGGATGTGTGTTAGAGCCTTTTTCCTTATGTCAGTTTAAATAATTATGCTCAAGTTCTTTTAAAATGTTAGGACATGGAATGTTTACTGATTCAGAAGGGAGAACTGAGGTGGGAGTCTGTTCAGCCATGAGCCTCTGCCCCTCTAAGGGGAATCTTCCCACTTCTGTCTCTTGCAGGCTGTCTCTATTATGGGGTTTCCAGAGCTGAAGGAGAAGTTTTCTCTCTTTCTGAGGAGAACTGCACAGTCTGTGTCTGCCTGGTGAGTCCTGAGAAGTCCATTATGAGCCAGGAAGGTTTGTCTCCTTACTTTGAGAAAGACAAATGTCATCATTTGATACCACTGAAAAACCTGCATTGGAGACTATGGGGTTGTTTGTACAGATGAAAAACCATGTCCCCACCCCAAAGCTGGTGTTGTCTGTTTGCATGATGCATGGCGACTTCCAACGCAATACTGTAGGATTTCCCCATTAACCCAACTTTGCCCCAGAGTTGGCAAAGTTAGGGAATACCCCAGTGTTTCCTTGAAACCTCAGGCTGAGCAAAAGGTTTTGTGGTGTTTTGAACAACTGGATCAGGGCCAAATCAGCCCGAACTAGCTGTTTGCATGCCAGACACCCTGCTATCTCCCTTACCCACATTGAGCAGTGAAGGGAAAGTGGATGGCCTGTCCCTGGAGCTGCCCCCTCCATCATGCTGCTACTTCTTATGAGGGTAGGCTAGTCCATGTGACTAATGAGAAGACAAAGAGAAGGAAGTTCAGTCACATGGCTGGGGTCTCCGGAGGCATACTTCTCTTAGCCTTAGATTTTCTTTCTTTGTTCACGTTGTCAGCTCACTTCTCTGAGCATTGCAGCTCATAGGACATTCAAGAAAAATTTCCCGAGTTCAGTTCTGGCAAAGGCATCAAAGCCAGAGGGAGCCAACTCAATTTAGTGCTCTGGGAGGTAGCTAAGTACATCCCAGAATCAATCTTCCTGTTGATTTTAGAATCAACCAGAAGAGGTCCTTTCATAATAAGCCATACTCCCTCCCTTTTCAGCTTCCACTCTTGCCATCCCCACCTACTTAATCACTAGAATGCCTTTCTTTGTGGGCCGAACTCTATCATCCAGGTTGAGTTCATGTATTTGATGGAATAAAGGGAGTCTTTGTAGATAAGATGCACCTAGGTTTATCATCAGCCCCGTGCTAGGATGGAGACACACTGCTACAAGCAGCTGATTTTGGGTATAAAATACAAGTTACTTGATTTATTATTATTGTGTTTTTATTGCCCAGGAGAGGCACTTGTGGGATTTTTCTGGTTTATGTACCTAGACCATTTGGCTGTCCTTTGGTTCTGTACACTTTAATTTCAGTGCCAGAAATGTTTCGAGTCTGTTTTGTCTCAGGCAGCAAAATATCTTGGGTTGACCATGAGCAGTTGAGATGGTGCCCATGAACACTAGACCATTCCCTATGATTTGTTGATGCTAATGGTAATTAATCTTTGGTGGTTGGTTGAAGATGAAAGTGTCAGATAAGCCAGGGAAGATGGAAAGTTACAATATCTGCTCTATAATCTTTGCTGGTTCTTGATTCTAGGCAGGCAATGTTTCCTGTATCTCTCCAGAATGTACACCTAGTCCATGTCCCAGCTCTGCTCAGAGTGACTGTTGTCCTTGCCAGCCAGGTAAGTCACAACATCCTATTTACTTAATTCATTCACAAAACAGGCTTTGTGAATATTTAGGTTCCTCCTTTCTATACAGAGATGATGTCTTGTAGGCATCATCCCATCACAGTTGTGGAGATGGTCTGATCTTAGCTGTCCGAAAAGTCCGGTGTAGATGAGTACTGTAGCTAATTCTACAACTAGATAACAGACTGTGGAACACTTTGAATACTAGAAAGTGCTATATATTTATTGACATTTTTAAAAAGCCCTGAATAAATAAACAACAGGTTTCTGCCTGACATCTAAAAGCTATTATATTTAGCACCAGGAAGGCCTCCTTATATGGAAGTGCCACATTAGAAGAGAAACTGTACACCCACCCCCTCACTAACACCCTTTTCCAGTGAGAAACATTCTACACTGGACTCCAGTTTCCTGCTATAGCTCTTTCTCAATAGCCATAGTAACCTCCTTTTGTTTTCTTCTGCAGTAGAGTGCCATTTCCGTGGTCAGACTTACACAGAGGGAACTGAGTTTAGCCTGGATGGTGATGACTGCACGACCTGTGTGTGCAGGGTAGGTGACTGTGCCTTGTTCCTCAGAAGAACTACATTTGTTATTCTGGCTAACTGTTAGTTTCTCGCAAGTAGTCTCTCCTGAGTCCTTATAAAATATTTTCACTTGTCAGAAGGAAGGTGTATTCCCAGGTCTACATCAGAGCTACACAGCAGAATTATGCATTGACTGTGCTACACAACCCTTGTGTTGAATGGCAACACTATACAACTGAGTGCACATGTACATGTGTGGCCAAATGCAGGAACACTGCAAACACATGTCCCTCTGCATGCATAAATGGCACTACATGTCCAGCTTCTCTTCTGAAACCTTGAACCAAATGCAGACATTCTTCATGGGAAAAAATATCGAGGTACTGTATTTACACATGCCTAAGATATCAGTAGGTTTCCAAACTTACTGTTTCATTGATGAAAATGCTGCATGTTGATTCAGTTAAATGAAATCTGTTCATGTCTTAAGAAGTGTCTTGCTTAGCACTATTAGGATATAATATGTGACAACTGTGAAATGACCACACGAGTGTACCGCTTGCATGTATCTGGCATGAGTACAGTATATCCTAAGGCCTTCGCTGAAAGGATTTGCTGTCCCTCTGTTCTTGAAGGACTACATTTGTTATTCTCTGGCCAGGTGGTAGGCTCTCAGTTGCTGCTGAGTTCTTATAAAATTTCTCCCATATCCTGAGTAATACTTTGCAGAGATATTCTTGTCGATGGCCAATGGGTCCCTTCTAGTGAAAGACAGCAGAGATGAGCTGGAAAATGCTACTTGGCAAGGATGGCTTTATATATCCCTGGAACAGATTTTACCAATTCATCTTCCCTATTTTAAAAAACTCAGTAAGGCAGAGTTAATGGAGAGCTATCTTCATCTCATACCTATCCTTCTTATGGTTACTGTAACTAACAAATACAATTTTATTTTTCCTCAGCAAGGTGAAGTTGAGTGCTCCTTTGCACCTTGTCCCACTTTGGAGTGCCCCCAAGATGAGTGGCTGTTGGCTCCAGGGCAATGTTGCTTCACCTGCCGAAAGGCTGCACCTGTGACAGGTAAGTTCTCCATGACTGGCTTATACTTGCACATGGGACTATGGCATGAGGATATAGGTAAACAATGGGCTGTCCAATACATTTGCAAAGGACAATGGAGGACTAAGTCAACTACACGAGTACACTGTGTCCTTTCTGTTCACTCTGTCCCTTACTGAGATTCTTACTCTGTGTTCGCGTCATGTTTCATTTCATTGTCTTTCTTTTCTTGGCCAGGTTGTTTTGTGGATGACAATGGAGTTGAATTTCCAATTGGACAGATCTGGTCACCGGGTGATCCCTGTGAGTTATGCATCTGCCAGGTGAATGATAACCTGCTCTACTTTAACCTTCCAATCTCCTGTTGCATACACTATGATAGCCCTTTGCCCCAGTTCAGATTTTGCCCAGCCAGGACTGAAAACTTACTATGGGTGCTTTGAGCAGCAGTATTCTAATTCCAGTCTGTATTTGCCTTTGTCTACTGGGATACTCAGTGAGGATCCCAAGTGATACTTTATTGTTGCCAAATGACATTTTTTTTCTCCAAAAAATGGGGTTACATTCTCACCTGACCACTTAGCAGATCTACATTTGTGGATTTTATTTTTAAAATACCATGCTCGTGGATAGTTCACATCACTAAAATTATTGTCTTTCATGAGCTGCCTGCTATGGGTCCTTTTAAAAGAAAAGGTAGCATTAAAATGTCATAAACAAACAAAAGTCCCTCCCCTAGTAGTCTCACACTAGGTCTGGGTGCTGAATCCTAAGGAGACTTTAGAGACTTTAGAGTTCAAATTCTAGTATTACAAGCATGATTATTAAGATGAAACTTAGAACTTTGTCTACATGCCATGGACTTTGAAAGAGTATATTTGTGGGTGTAAAACAAACAAATGGGTCTGGAAACTTTTAAAGAAAACTTACAGACAGGCCAATAATACCTGGTGCTTAGAAAAAGACAAGTGTGGCAAATGGAGGCTCTTCTGGGATGGAAGGTTTTGATGCAGATCTGTTTGTCTGCAGCAGTCCAGCTGTTTGTGCTGTGGGTTTCTGTGAAGTTCTTTTCTGTTGCAGGCAGATGGCTCGGTGAGCTGTAAGAGGACTGACTGTTTGGAAACATGTCCTCATCCCATACGGATTCCTGGACAGTGTTGTCCAGACTGCTCAGCAGGTAAATTGATCCCACATGCCTTAGTATGTCCCATTTGGATTATCCTAGTGTGCTCTGCTTGGGCCCACTTTTGAAAAGTGTTGACCTATGATAAGTTTATCTGCCCCATAGGTCACTGCCTACATCAAAACCATGCTCCTTAAAAAATGCATGCCTTTAGAGCATCTATAGCTATGAAGTCATCATCACTCTTCTATCCTTCTATTAAAAATGACTTTTTTGGATAAGATACAAAATTGAAGCAGCACTTGGAAAACATGGGACATTCCATGGACCCTTTTAAAACTTGGGTGAACAACTCATGGTGATTTTATTATAAAATCTTGTCTTGGAGGCATCCCTGGATGATGTTTTGGAGGAGATAGTGACCTAAGAATAAAATGAGGTTAGAACATACTGTTTAGGAATCCATAAAGGCCTGGAAAATGTTTTTCTTTGTGCTTAGAAGTAACTCTGTTATGTTGCACTAGATTCCTGCTTTTTATTTGAGATGCATTGCATTCTGGTTGAAAAGGGTATAATTATTAATGCTACAGGGAGCTGCAGATTGTGGTTTATGGGTTTTCCAGATGGAGGGATTCTCATGCTAATGATGAGAGGGCACTGTGGGTTGTTCTGTCTTTTTCTACTTAATTGATTTTCCTAACTTTAAAAGAAGAAGAAGATGTGGTGAGAAGATCAGAGTAACTTTTGGAAGATAGTATCATCTGAAGCCCTTATAAATTCAGCAAATGAGACAGGGTGATAGCATGATGATGATGATGATGAGCTTTATTTATAAAGCGCCATAAATGTACATGGCACTGTACAAAAACCAACAAAATCAAGAATATATAAAAAGCCTGCCTATGGCGTACAATCTAGAGGTTAAAATAACAAGTTAACAACATCATAAGAAAACAAATTAAAACAGCAGATATCAAATATTGCATCAAAACTACCAGGTCACAATCACAAACTCCCTGGGAATGCTTCCCTAAACAATATGGTCTTTAACTGGGTTAGAGACGTGTTGAGCCATGCTTGTAAGGAAAGGAGGTTCCAGGAGTGAGGGGCAGCAAGCAAGAGGGGACGAATCTGGGACGGGGCAGTGGAAATCCTGGGGTGGGATAGGAGACCTTGGCTAACATAACGGAGGGAACGGGTGGGAATGTAGGGAGAAAGAAGTTCAGAAAGATAGGGAGGGGCCAGCCTGTGCAGGGCTTTGAAAGTGAGCAAGAGAAGCTTGTACTGAATGCGGAAGGGAAAGGGGAGCGAATGAGATAATGCGAGCAGCTGAGTGCTGAACAGAAATTGGAGTTGAGAGAGAGGAAGCCCTGCCAAGAGAAAGTTGCAGTAATCTAATCGTGAGACCACTAGGGCATGGACCAAAGTCTTTGCAGTAGAAGCCGAGAGATATTGATGGATTTTGGAGATATTATAGAGAAAAAATTTACAGGCCTTGGCTGTGGCCTGGATCTGAGGGGTAAATGACAAAGAGGAGTCAAAAATGAAACCAAGACTGCGGGCTATCTATCTGGAATCACTCTTGATCATGGTTCGTTATATTTACCTGCTTACTTAAGAGTCTCTTAGTATATTGGATATTTTGCCAAGGCAAGTTGTTAATGTAACTCATGGACAAAGTAAATATATTTTTTCACTTTCTTAATGGAAGGCTGCACCTATGCAGGAAGGATCTTTTACAACAACGAGACATTCCCTTCTGTTTTTGATCCCTGTCTAAGTTGCATCTGTCTGGTAAGTGATCTGCTTCTTCTTCTTCCTCTTCTTATCCTACTAATAAGTCTCACAGAGTGGAATGGACAATTGTGAAGAGCCTCAGGCTGCTCTTGCTCTCATTTTTACCAATCTCAGGTCCCCACAAACCAGGCCATTTTGGTTTTCCCAGAACTACAACCTGAGGCCTGGTGTATATGTGTGTGTGTGTGTGTGTATTATCATTTAATCCATATCCCATGAAGACCCCTGGTGACATAGCTCTTGGGTTTTTTTTTTTTTTTTACTGAAATGTTTGTTTGGCATGATGAGGGTCCCTTGGGCTCTCTCAGGCTACATGTGGCTCACAGGCAACATGATTCCCATCCTTATTATAGAGGCGGAGAGACACAACATCTTGCCTGTGATAGTGTGGTTAGCTTTTCAAGAGGATAAAGCAATGTTCCTCACTATTAAAATCAATTGTATTTAATGATATGCTTTTTGTAGAAAAGCTGCATGAACAAATGGTATTAGTGTATAAAATTACTGTGGATTTCACTATGTGAAAATGCTGAGATTTACTTTGAGTTTGGGATAAAAATGTTACTGAGTCAGAGTCACCTGTTAATGATCCCTTAATAAACAGTGATTGTTCTTCTAATACACAGGTTACAGAATCTTTGGTCCTCTAGATTTATTTGAGTAGAGTTCTCACAGTCTCTTAACATAGCCTGAGCTTTCTGGAGTTTTGGGGAGTTTTAAGACAAAAGCACCTGAAGGCCAGAGTGTCTCCATTCCTCTTTTAATGGGGGCTAATAATTGAGAAAGCTAAATAGATAGACCTTTCTGTTATGCAGCTTATCAACTTTGGAAGGTCACTCTGTTGCATATGCATCTCCTCAACTACATTCTTTGTGTGAAGGCAACTGCAGACTAGTTTAGGAAAGAGAGAGAAGCAGGGCAGGGGAGCTGACAAGCAGCTATGAGCTCTAGAGTGCAAGATCTGATATGGGGCAGTTGAATTGATTCATATGGGGAATGCTAAACTGCTTGTCTTGACCTATGCTTTAATAATTTACAGATACTTATTACAAAAATACAACACGTTTCCTGTGATCTGTCCTCCAAAAAGAAAGCCAAATCTTGGTAATTGCTGGCCCTGATATTTTTACACTGCTCAGATAGTAATAATAATAAATGCACAAGTTTAAACATGCCTGGGATCCTATAGTGGCATACCATTCATGGAGTGGTTCATTATATGAGCAGTGTTACTTTCTCCAGGCTCATGCAAGGTAGCATCTGTACTGACAACCAACTTAAAACCACCTGTTTCTCAAATGCCTTCCTTCTGATGGTATATGTGGATGGCAGAAGCAATTGTCTAAGGCCCCGCTCCCACAGTGCCTTGGCTCTGCGCACTCCACTCCACCCGTCAACCTCAAAACATAGGTGACTTGGAACTGGCAGCCTTCTCATCTCCCACTGGCACAAGTACAATGATGAAATTATAGGACCTCAGCCAGTATCTATTGTAACTCCAGAAGTATGAGGTGAACCAGGTTTGAAAATGTAATTCAGCGCTTTAATGCATGAGCTCCGTTCCTGTAGGAGTCATGTCGGGGAGTAGGGAATGGAAACATGCCATGGTCAGAACTCCAATAACACATTTCTTCAGAATCACGTGACTGGGGCTGCTACTGCCATCACATTCTCTTTGTGAGTCCCCTTTAAACCTGTTTCCCATGCCTTATTCTGCTATTTTTTTATTTTTATTTTAATTCATGTGATTCCAGAGCTCTCCTACAACAGCTACCGTAGTAAAAAAAGGTTGTTAAAAGAAAGAAAGAAAAGAAATAGGGTAATTGGGCTGCTTGGGAAAAGCAAAAGAGAGAGGTGATAGGGTGAGGAGAAACTGAACACCACGAGTGCTGATAATGTGACTGTCCTGAGAGCGATGTTTCGCACCTGAACACTTGAGCTGTTGACAGCTCATTGATGAGTTTCCCTCATCAATGAAAAGTAACACCCTAATTGTGGTTGGGAAACACAGCAGCTACACGTTGGAGGCAGTGTCATATGATAAGTATTGCGAAATCCACTTTTTTTCTTTTTCCTTTTTAAAATATGTTTATTAACTATTACCACAGATGATAAAAGCAACATTTGTCCACACAGTCTTACCAGCAACCACCACAACAGCAAAACAATAAAAAACTAATATAATAACAAAACAGACAAATAGATATAGAATATAAAAAAACAAACAAACAGAAACATGAAAAATACATGAATGTTGGGCTGATCTAGACTGGCAAAAAGGGGTGTGTTCATGCCTGCATGAAAGTGTAGCTTTTAGATGACCAACACTGAAAGTTTGCCATGAATGCACTTCTTTTGCATTTTAGTGGGGGAAAAGCAGCTTTAAAAAGGAGTTGCTTTTCCCAGCTTTTTAAAAAGGATGTAACAGTGCAGCTGCGTCTAAATGCTGCAGTGCAACTGTGCAGTTTTTTAAAGCTCCCAAACCCTAGCTTCAGCTCTAATCCGAACCCTAGACATGCACAGTAGGGACTCTGGGATACTGTAGCTGTTATGCAACTGTGCATAAAATGTCAATTCATTCATAAAATAAAGAAGTTTATTCATAAACTTAAATTGTAACAGATTTAATATCTTTTTAAAGGGGGGAGGGATGCAGTTTGTTTTATTGATGTAATAGTATTTTAATGTGTAAGCCACCTCAATTGATCTCAAAGGGGTGGGGAAATAATAATAATAATAACTATTATTATAAAATAAAGGGGTTCATTCATGGTGCACCGATGCAACTGCGCACTTAAAAAAGGGAAGCAAAACCACAATGGTAATTTGACAGATCTTCATAACTGCACAGTTCATGTGTGATGTACCTGCACAACTGCGCAGTTCGCAGCTGGCAATACAATTGCCTGTATGATGTACCGGTGCAACCGGTTCGCAGCTGGCAACAAAAACAAAAATAAAAAATAAAAAATTAAAGGTTCAGTGCGGCCAAAAACCCCATTCATTGCCACCCGTGCAGCTGCTCCGCCTGTTTTTCTAGCATCCTGACAGCTTCCAATGAAGTTGCTGAGCAACAGAAAAGACTTCAGATAAGTCGTCCCCACACCTCCTCAGTGTAGCTGCCCTATTCCTTTTTATTACACACCTGGGGCTTGCAGTGTAGCTGCTAAGCATTAAAGAAAAGGCAACTTCATGTCTCTCTTTCCTGCCAATCTAGAAAGCCCCACTGACTTCCTGGCTAATATATCTTCCTTTTACTGAAAATAACTAGCTTATTCTACTCAAAGCCCCTTTTTTCAGGTGTAATCATGGTTTAAAACCCACATGTAGTAATGTCCTGAGACTGTCTACATTTCTCTGCTTTTAATTCAGGATCTCTCTCCTGTTTGTTCTCTCTCTCCCTTTCTCTGTATGCTTGTTTTTGTCTGTCTGTGTCTTATAGCTGGGTTCTGTGGCTTGTTCTCCTGTGGACTGTATTGTCTTTTGTACCTACCCTTTCCACCCAGAAGGAGAATGCTGCCCAGTTTGTCATGGTAAGCACTGTAATTTTAAGGCTTTTCCAGGTGACAGTTCCAAATAATTTTAAAGCCAAAGTGATGAAGAAGTGTAGAGCAGGGCATGTTCTTAAAAACAAGAACAAAATATTGAGAGAATATCAATACTTTGCTGTCCTGCCCAATGGGAACAGGATCAAATTATAGGCAGGAGATATTTAGTAGTAATGTTATTACCATACTGAACAGGAGACAATACAGGGTGGATAAGCCTGAAAGGCAGGACTTGCTCTGTAAAAGCACTGTAGTTCTAAAAAGCCAAATTAGTGTTTTGGGGTCTACTCTTAATAAAAAAGCTAACAAAAGGCTTTAATATGGTCGGAGGGAGGAGGAGTCAACATAAAGGTTTTGGTATACAGTGGGCTGGCAACAGTGCTGCCTTGAGTTTCACGAAAAAGTGAAACAGACATGGTGGAAGAATTGCTTGCTTACATTATCAATTTTCCCAGCAGATCCTAACATCCTGTATTCTGGGTTAGCCCCTCCCAGTTCACTCCTGTAGGCAGGGACAATGAAACAAAAGACCGGCCCTAAAGGGAGGAGCTAGACCCCCTGGCTGGGGCTGGTGGCTGCTGGGGACAACAACATCAAAGCTTCAAGAGACAACTTATATGATCATTTCAGGGACTCAGCCAGAGAGAGGTTCACTCTCTTGAGTTGCTGAATAATAAGGATAAGAATAAGAATAAGTAGTTTTATTTATAACCCACCCCTCTGTCCAGTCAATCGGGACAGGGTACAACAAGGTTAAAACAGTCACAATTTAAAAACAGTTCCTGTGACCCAATTCTCAGAGGTCCCTTCCCTCCGCCTGGGCCATTCAGGGGTCTGAGAGGCGAGCCTGCTGATGGTCATTCCCACAAACAATGAGTACTTGCTGTGAGCATTTTTCCCTATTCAGGGGCCACCATTTGGGGGTGTGAGAGGCCTTCTCCCAGTGAGGATTAGCCCTGGTCCCCCTGGTCCCCTCTTTCCACCCTTCCCCCAACCCCACTTCAACAGTCAGTCTTAAACTTCTCTAAGTTGTTAAGAGGTTTTAATGTCAGAGCTCCCTCCTTTCTTCCTGGACGGCTCCCAGGAAAGCTGACTGGGGGGGGGGTCCTCTTCAGCCTCAAACCCTCCCCCCCCCATTCTGGACACTGGGGTAGCCTAGGCCAGACCACTGGGATGAGAGAAGCCTGCTTGCTTGCCCCTAGCAGCAGCAGCAGCACCCCTCTGAATCAGGCTGGACAAGCCTCTGTGCCTTGACTTGGCCATGGCCAGAGGGGACTCTTTCAGAAGTGGGAAATTGGAAGTATAATCCAAGGGCAATCCAAACGTAATCATGGGGTTTCACATTATTGCGAATTAAATCTTCGCACACAATTTTGGGCGAAAGGGAAGTCATTCCGAACGCAACCATGAGTTTCATGTTATTGTGAATTAAAGCTTCGCACACAATTTCGGGCAATGGGGGTCATTTTCGAGTAATGGAACGTTACTCTGAATGCACTAGCGAATTCACCTGAATTCGCATTGGCTCCATTCGAAGTTGGGAGAAATTCCTCCCGTGTGAAAGAGTCCAGTGTTTTGCCAGCATTTGCATCAGCTGAGATGCAAGCCACTATCTTCACTACATGGACAGCTATGGGGGCAACCATCTTGGCCGCATGGTAAACTATGGGGACAGCCATCTTTGTAACATGGCATACTATGGGGCAGCCATTTTGCCCGCATGGCCAGCTAGGGAAGATCAGAGAGCTCTTCCTTCACTCCATGGTGGCTGTGGCCCTTCCCCTGTTTTTCCCCCTACAAGCCGTTCTCCTGGTCACAGGATACCGGGGGCCACAGCCCCCTTCCCTAGGCTAGGGGGCTTTGGTAAATCTCAGAATATAGAATGTTAGGGCCCTGTCTGCTGGGAAAACGAACATTGGTACTTACCCGTGCTTTGTTCATTTCCATCAAACAAGGGTCCTAACATCCTACCCACCCTGGGTGCTGCCTGCGACCTCTGACTCTGCCTATTGGCATAACTACCTTGAATGTTTTCTGTTTGGCTTGTTCTGATATTTCCATTCTCATATGGTTTTTAATTGCTGTTAATAAATTCCAGTTTGGGGATTTTATCTTACTACTCATTTGTCTTGTTATTGACTGAGGCCCGGGGGCTTAGCTCCTCCTTTTATAGGGGCCGGTCTTGTTTCATTGTTCCTGCCTACAGGATTGAATTGGGAGGGGCTAACCCAGAATACAGGATGTTAGGATCCAGAATACAGGATGTTAGTTAGGATCCTTGTCTGCTGGAAATGAAGTATCACGGGTAAGTACCAACGTTTGTTTTTCGCTGATTTCATATGCTGCTGAAGGTCTCTGTGGCTTAAAATTTTCATGTTCTCCCAGCTTGTTCTCCCAGATAGCTTCCAGATTGTGAAATGGCCTGCCAGACAAGATCCATCAAATTGCCAGCTTAGACAGCTTTAAAAAACTCTTCTGACAGGCCTTTCCTGAATAATAGTCCCCCGGCCACAGAATGATTGCCCCTCACATCATGTATTAGCGCACCACTCTGCCTGTGTTATATTTTTATTGTTATATTTTTTCATATTAATAGATATTTTAATTTTAATTGTATCATGTTTAATTCTGTTGTAAGGGGAGAATTGAGATATAATATTTAATGTGGATATTTTCATGTGTTGTGAGCGGCTTTGATGGTATCGTCACAGAAAAGCGGGATAAAAATAAAAGTTTTATTATTTATTTATTTACTAGTAATTACTTCCAATTTTTTTTAAAATTGCAAATTTTTCCTGTATGTTTAACAATAATCTGGGTCATCAATGTTGCTTTCTTTAAATGAGCTTAAAAATGAAAATGCTGACTTATGCCAGTAATTAATGTGGATTTTTAGTATCCTGATAGAAAGCTAGTAGTTTGCTTTCCTTTTGCCTTCTCAACTCCTGGAAAAGCATTTACATCCTGGCTTCAGCTGACTTGTCAAGTACAGCTGTGCAGCATTTAGCATCTTCAGTTTTCCAGTATTTTGAGTTAAGTGCATTCTATTGCTAAAGGAAGAGGATTTTGAAATTTGTATGTATCATTCTAATCTGTCTGGTCATATCTTAAATGGGACTGGGTAAAGTGATTCTCAGCCTTGACAGACCGGCATCAAAGGCCAGCATCGGGGCGGAGTGGGGGTGTGGCATCCACACAATGTATGCCTCGACTCTGCCCTCATGCTGGCATGATGCCACATGCCCACTGCACGGCGGGTAGCATCACAGCACTCTTCTGGCTCTGTTCAGATGTCACAGCGCCAAAGGAGCACCTAAAAGCTGTGGTGCTGGCTGCTATGGCATACTTTCTGAGCACAAAAAGGAGCTGCCCTTTGCGGCTCCTTTTTGCGCTGCAGAAAGGCCAGATTGGGGCCATAGCATGTAGTTGCTGCAGCCCCGATCCAGCGAAGAAAGAGGCATCTGCAGGCTGCCCCTTAGGGGTAGTCTGTTCAGCCCCTCTGTTATTCAAATTGTAACTTGTGCTATTTTTCTTGTGCAGACTGCAATTACAAAGGGAGGAAAGTGGTGAATGGTCACAGCTTTGTACCAGAAGGTGAACCCTGCATTTATTGTACCTGTCAGGTGAGCTGTGAGGCTCTCAGGGGAAAAAAAATGACTAGAAAAATCAGCTGATATCCTTAAAGGGTGACCTTTTTTTCACACTCACATACTGGTGATGTTTCCACACCTTTCCTATTGATTTTTCGTGAGGTAATCAATAGGCCTTACATATGAAGCTGACATGTTGAATCCACTAAGGAGATTGGCCATGAGCAATTTAGAAAACAATGAACAAACACCTTATAACTAGTGCTCCAAGTATTTTTCACCACTGACTGAACAGGCATTCTAACCAGTATAGACACTTGGCAATAAACATTGTAAATATAATAATGGCCTGTTTGGAGACATTTTTTTGGACAGATGAATAAAGAGCAGCAAGCCCCTCAGGCTTGTGCATACACCTCATCCCATGTTCCTCCTCTTTTGGGTACCAGAGGAAGATATCTGAAGCATCCACATCAAGTTTTAAATTGATATTAAGAGCTCTTCCACAATGCCTGGGGGGAGATGGACTCTCCTTCTTTGAAGGTTTTCAAATAGAGGTTGCCTATCTCTTGGGAATCTTTGATGGCAGGGGTTGGATTAGATGGCTCTTGTGCTCCCTTCCAACTCTATGGATCTTATCAGACATCGGAAATTGGAAGTATAATCCAATGGCAATCCGAACGCAATCATGGGGTTTCATGTTATTGCGTATTAAAGTAATCTCACGCAATTTCAGGCAAAAGGGAAGTCATTCCGAACGCAATCATGGGTTTTACCTTATTGTGAATTAAAGCATCTGATGCAATTTTGGGCAATAGGGGGTCATTTTCGGGTAATGAGAAGTCATTCTGAACACATTCCGACTGCAATAGGAATTCACATGAATTCGCTAAACTAGCGAATTCACGTGAATTCGAATTGGCTCCATTCGCAATAAAGAGAAATTCCTCCTGTCTGATAAGGTCCTATGATTCTGTGATTCTGTTTCCTTTTGTGTCTAAACTTGGAACTATGGTTTGTTTTAATCATGGTTTGATTCTTCTTATTAACCATTATTTAAAGCGGGGCAGGGATTATACAGCCCTCCAGGTGTTGCTGAACTGCAGCTCCCAGTACAACAGTAGCTGGAGGGCTGCCAGACTCCAACCCCTAGTTTAAACCATTAACAGGAAACATGCGATCCTCCAGATGTTGTTAGACTGCAGCTTCCATTCTCACTCATCACAGGATATGAGGGTTAGTGAACTGCAATAGAACCCAATTTTAATCCCTTCCTCTGGTATGTTAAAAGAGGAGTAGGAGGAAGCAGGGAGGGAAGCATATGAACCCAAGGCTTCCTGCAGTGGAAAGCTGTGGATTCTCATTGTTATTAATTGCCCTCAAATCGCCCTCGACTCATGACGACCCTGTAGATGAGACATATCCAAAACTCCCTGCCTTCTACAGCTCTGCTTAAGTTTTTCAGACTCATGCCCCTGACTTCCCTAATTGAATCTAGCCATCTGTTGTGCAGTCTGATTCTCATTACTGACCCAATATTTCTCATCTGTTCTTCCATGTTTTCTCAGTTAGGAGAAGTGAGTTGTGAGAAAAGGTCCTGTCCAAGCATCTGTACTGTGCCTTTTGACCCCCCTATACATTGCTGCCCTGACTGCCAAGGTAATGATATCACAGGTAAGCATACTAGTCACATTTATCTAGGGCAGGGGTGAGAAAAGTGTGGCCTTGGGATCAGCTGCAGTCCCCAAGGTTAGTTTTTCCAAATCCCTCACTCTCTCCAGACTCACTAGCCTCTGGCCAGTGGAGATGGGGAGGAAGGGAGAAAGAAAGAGAGAGAGAGAGAGAGAGAGAGAGAGAGAGAGAGAAATTGCCTCTCCTAGAGGCTCCCAGGGCAGGCAATTCACATTTCAAATAGATTTCAAGAGCCTGCTGTGCTTTTTATTTATTTATTTTATGTGTACGCTTTCCCAAAAGCAGAATCAAAACCAAACCTGACCACTTTTGAGTTTTGGTTTTTTGGAATTTTTGGCAGTCCATGTGGCCCCCAGAATGTCCCTTGGCTCTTGAACTTTCTGTAGTTGCTTGCTCCAGTTTAGGGACTTTTTTGGGAGTCTATTATTACCATTATAGCACTTTGAGATCTCAGAACAAGAATGATGCAGGGGCGGGGGAGGTAGTTTTTCTATGGCCATCTTTCAGGGATTCTTTGCCTGGGAGTTCCTACATGGCAGGAGGTTGGACTGGATGGCCCTTGTGGTCTCTTCCAACTCTATGATTTTGTGATTCTATGTAGTTTTATATAGTCAGGTTCCACATTAAAAAAACAAACAAACAAACAAACAAAAAACAAAACAGAAAAATGCATGTATTTGTCTGTAATGGAATTTGGAAGAATTTACCAGGATAGGAGTGGTGCTGGGAGGCAGGTCAAGGGTGAATAATGGGCAATAAAAATATGAGTGAAGGGCAGGGGTAAGGGCAAAGGCGTTTTAAGAAATTGATCTCAAAATTGCTGGCTTCTGGGTTTATCTAAGTCACTGATTTGTCCCCTGCCACTTCTCATGTTAAAACTAACCACACAGGTACTTTCGTATATTGCACGTTTCACCTGCCTTCACAACTTAGTTCTTAATTTACACACAGCTATAACTTGGCACACAGCTGTAAAGTTTGTTATAGAGTATGTCCTAGGGTAGCAAGTTATTATGCTGTACCTAAAAACAACAGAATCCTGTGCCACCTTAAAGACTGGGGATCAGACTAGACGTATATTAGGAAAAGTGGTAAAAGACATTTGTTTGTCATCATATGTGGTTGTCTTCAATTGTGCTTCTTTTATTTAGTGTGCTTTTATCATTTTTATGACATATGTATTTTGTGAATATGATCAGTTTTATCAGCCTCACCCTTAGTGTTCCCGGAGACAGGAAAAAGGGTGTGTGTGCATCTTTTCATTTCATTGTGTGATACATCAAAAGGAGGTAGTTTGTGTGCATGTAGGCCTGTTTGCATCCATCTATGTTCACTGTAGGTTGAGATTTGCACAGTATGTAACTGAGGCCATAAACAGAGAATTGACTAGAATATTTCAGAATAAGTGGTTCTCAATGTAGTCTGTGATTATTTCACACCAGATGATCTGTCATCAATGGAGATTACCCTAATCAATGCTCACTTGGGAGATGAAGAGCCAAAGGCAGCCTTACAAACCCTTCCTAAACGTTCCATGGACCTGATATCCGACAGAAATTGCAGCAATTGCAACTCTACCCCTACACCTGTCTCACTCAGTCCAGAGGTTCATCTTGCAAGTACTTTGGAGATGCCACCTATGAGCCCAACTGCACCAGGAAATGTTGAGCTCCATCAGACTCGACAAGGAGGTCCCACCAGGCTGCGTCTCAACAGACCACCAAGTGTCAAGCCCCCTTCTTCTTGGCTGGCCCATTCTACAGTGACTCGGATAAAACCAGAGTCTCCTATGCAAATTCTGAACAGACCAAAAAGCATTGGTTCTCCTTCTACTAGGCCAAGTGGCTCCCCTTCAACTCATTCTAATCTACCATCTCTCATTACAGAGACCACTGTAACACCTGTGCCTTCCCTTCATGTCCACACTTCCACTCTCCTCAATGCAGCCAACCTCAGGAATTCCATAACTTCCCTCTTTCAGTATTCAAATATTCACAACCATCCCCTTTCACCTCCAGCTGAAACTCTTTCCTCTTCAGCCATCCCCAGTCCACCTTCTTCTCAAGAACTTTCTGGAAGTTCATCACTCATAACAGGTTCATCCACAGCTGAGCAGAAAAATGTGGAAAGCAGTTCTACATCACCCTCTGGCACTGAGAATAGCCTCAACAGTACTGATCCTTAAGTTGGAGGGAAAGCCAGGCCTGGTTTGAACAGAAGGAATATAACCACTTCAGCCTCATAGGTGAAAGAGAACTTGTACAAATAAGGTTGCCACTAGTGGTCTGAGAAGGCCTTGCCACAATTTCTTTCTGACAGTAGCCACTTTCTGTCTTCTTGAAGAGCACCTCTTATTAGTGAGGATATTGGTTCAGTCCTAGCTAGTACTGAGGACATGAGGCCTAATGTGCTTACCAAAGTCATATCTACTTGGCCTTAGAATATAATGGGACAGTGTCTCTTTCCAATGTTGGTGTAAAGATTCCAGCCAAGCCTCCTGTCCCTTGTGGGATGCAAATGTAGTATAACAAAAGATTACTGTTAATTGCCCCAGAACCTTATCCACTGTGTGTTATATGGTACTGCCCCTGCTGGCAGCAAGAAAAATGATGCCTTCTGCCCAGAGTAATATCTCACAGCATGCTTAGCATGGATATTCTGCTGGTACTTGTAGATCTATATTTGATGTTTCAAGGTGGGTAATTTTGAAGAAGAGTTGGCCAGTTTCAAAGAGTTCAAAACTGTACTTCCACATCCGTTTTAGCCTAATGGAACCACACTCTGTAAATTCACTTGTGTGTGCAAAATTGACATGCTGGAGAGCTCCCACCAAGTCCTTTCTTGCTTTGGTACCAGATCTACAAACAATAATGGAATTTTGAAATTCAGATTTCTAGTGTGGAGTTGGATTTATATGAACACAAAAATAATGTTTACAGTTTGTGATAGCTTAGAGTAAAGATGCTTTTCTAGGTCATAGGTAAATTTTCATGTTGAAGTTCGTACTTCTATGTGAATTTGCTTTTATGATTTCTTTGGTAAGGCATGGTAGCCACTGGACTCCCTGTAAGTAGCTTGGTCTTTTCAAATCTTTGGATTTATTTTAGGTTTCAGATATTGTTGCAGCCCACTTGTGGAACTGATGACAAGACAATGTTTTGTTAACTACCTCAGAGTTATGTCTAATAAGGATACATCAACATTAGACAACATTTGAAGCCAAATGGATTGTTAAGCTTTCACCTACTCCTTAGAACTCTGGGAATTACATGAGGCTGCTAGGAATGCTTTGGTGGGTATTTCTGGCCTTCATAAAGAGTGATGCTTTCTTAAATTCCTTGGTTAGTAATCATGGATATTAGTTAGCTTTAAGAATGACTGAAATATGCAGTGTATAAAGTCTCTTGATCACATTCACATGGCAGCTTGGGAAATGATTTGAATGCTATTCAGTGTACCTGATTTCCACAGTCCTGATTCATGATGGGTTTTATGTTTTGCTGCATCTTCTACTTTCGTAAAGCAGCTGAAGGACAGCACAGGCTGTGTATTCTACACTGCTGGTTTCTGGACAGCGATATACAATACATGAGTGGAAGAAGGCTTCTTCTCTTTCCATTCAATACTTCTAACTTTTCCTATTCTGTGTACTCAGAGAGTATAGATAGCTCCTGTGTGAGCAGGCCTGCCCTTCCTCCCTCCCTTCCTTTAAATTACCTCAGTAGTGGCGAGTTCTTTATGTTTTTTCATTTGATCACCAAAAGGGGTTTCACACAGTGCTTATATCAGAATCCAGTCCAACCCCCTGCCATGCACTCTGGACACATTGCCATCCAGCCTCTGTTTAAAAACCTCCAAAGAGGATGACCCTATCACACTCCAAGGCAATGTATTCTACTGTTGAACAGCTCTTACTGTCAGGAAGTTCTTCCAGCTTCATCTGGACTCAGAAGGTGCTCATAATGAAAAGGCCAATATGAGAACATGCCGTGATCTTTCCAAACCACTGGCGTTTTTCTAGACAAGCATCATGCAAAATCATAGACTGTATGTATTTACCTATACACCATGTTTCCTCCAAAGAACTTATGGACAGTTGTGCTGGCGATGGTTCATGATGGTTGAAGTGCATCATATGTATTCATGAGCTGGTTTTGATCTAGAGTTAAAGATAAGCAGTCTCCCAAGAGACTTGCATAAAAATCAGTATGGTGTGGCATGTAACAGTCCAACAGCTGAATCTCTTCAAGCAAGAGAGACCACATTCAAGAGCCTAGTTTGGGTGTTTTATCACAGACCTCCTGTGTGATCATTGGTAAGTTTCTCAAAATGGATAACACAACCACCCTACCTCAGAGAGCATATTTACTCTATAAAAATCTATCAAGTTTGGCATTATGTTAATTATGACTTCCCCAGAGAATCCTGGGAATTATATTTTTAAGAATATCTTACGAATTTTCTGTTAAAAGAAACCTACTCCCTCTTTCACAACTGCATTTCATGGGGTTCCCTGAGGAAGAGGGATTGACAAAACAGGCCATACAGACATGCTCATAGTGCAGGATGCATGGAAGCTGCTTTGAAGTACCTGATATCAAGAGAATGGTACTATCCAGTTTGTCTTCCTAGTCCTTTTGAATACATTCCAGTTTCCCATCAATAAAAATTATGGGGCCATTTCACTTCAATAATGGGAGAAGGATGGGATGGGAGCAATGCTGCAGGATATCGTCTGATAATCTTCCCGCAATTGCGCAATAAGGATGAGAGACTCCCACTCCTCCCCTGTCTTTTTTCTCCATCTGATAATCTCCAGAGTCTCCAGAATTAGGAGCCACCTTAACATCACTTGATGGTACTCATCTCACAGTGTAAAAAATATTAGGCTTTGAGGTGATATGCAGAAATATATTATGAAGACTTTTTCCTCTGGTGTTTGATTTATGAATTCTTTTTCATATATGTGTTCTTTCACCTAAGTCAGCAGCTGAAAAATATGTATTCTTAGTTGGTTTACCATGCTATGCTGCAAGATATCAAAATGAACTCCCGTATTATGTTTGTTTGTTGTGTTTTTGACATTTTGATGTAAAAGCTTGGCATTACGATGCACTTGACATTTCCATTTGGAAAAAAAATTTTTTTTGTTTGTACAAACTAAAGCTTATGTAAATAAATTTAACCTGAGTTTTTAACTAAAGTGCTTTTTTAGAATTAGAGATCTTAAATGTTCAGTGTTCAAAATGAATTTCAAAGGAAGTTTTAACACAATATTGTACAAATTGTATGGTGACTTGCTGCTTTGCAAATTCTAAACACAAGTTTGAGATTTTTATTGTGGCTCATTTTAAAGACATGCAGCTTTTACAGTAGAAATTAAACAACTCTCAGATATTCGTGGAACAAGGTTTCTTAGAAAGAACAGAACCATCCTTCTCTGATAGAAGAAAGTTAGCTGGAACCTCTTAAAACAGAGTCAAGTTTGATGAGTTAGTCAAGATTACACATTTTTTAGAACTATTTGTTTCAATTGTAGCAGCTTGGAGCTCTCTCTCAGAATATGTTCAGCATAAGTAGGTAAGTGTATGTTGTGTTTAAGACAGCCAACCTATTTGGGGCATCCAGAGAATAATGGAAATTAGAAAAATCAAAATTAGAAAATGTAAAAAATGTAAGAGGAAAACAAGTCAGCCTTCCTGCTGGTGGTGCCCACCTGTGCATTTGGACTATAAATAATGAAAAACAATTCATTTGCTTTTATATTTGTTTATTCTACTTTTAGTCATGGTACAGCTTGGGGAGAAGGGGCATATTGATTAAATTAGTTCCAAGAAATGAAAGTGATCCTTCATTAGGAAGTCGTTTTGCCAACGGATGGTATCATGTTCACGCCACAGGGGCCAGACCAACTTGGTTGTTTGCTCTGTCAAAGACACAATAGTACTGACGGATGAAGACATCTCCAAGGATCCAAAGCTCACCAGACTGAGTAGGGATATCAATGCCTTGAAAGCCACTTGTGCAATAGCCTTGTTGGCTCTGCAGGGAGAAAAAGGAGAAAAAACACCCAGTGAGTGATGGATCTGGTGTACTAGGCATGTAACATGAGTCTTGTCCAGAACATCCAAATCAGGAGTGTTGATCATGTGCCCCTCTAGATGATGCTGGACTGCTGGTTAGGACTGCTGGGAGCTGCGGACAAGCATCAGGAGAATAGCATCATTCCCACTCCTGATCTAGATGCTGACATGTTACTGGTAAGCCAGATTTGGATCCTGTGTCAAATCTGAGCGGTCCCATAAATGAGATGTATAGGTGTTGCTCTCTGTGCTAAGCACCAATTACTTCTTCATTATACCCTTCCTTGCATTTAACTGTGTTTTATGTGTGCATGTGTGGAATGCAGTGTGGTGATACACTTTTCACATGCATAGGCTCCCTGCAATGATTGCACTGTTTGGTTAAAAAGCTTTATATGTTTGCACTGTTTGGTAAAAAAGCTGGTTACATTGGAATCTTGGGTGATAAACTAAGGTGTGATGGAATACTTGTTAAATATAAAACAAAAATAAAATTACTCCTTACCACATACTAAGTTTGGGCATTTGACAGATCTAGTTCCCAAATTTGTATAGTCAAGAAGATGCAATTTTTTTTTCTTGAAATATTATGGAAATCCTGGTATGCTATGAAATGCCCTGGTATACTATGGGAGTCCTGGTATGCTATGAAATATTAAAGAAGACCATCAACACTTTTGATGTCAGAAAATGTCACTGAGCTACAATGTCCTGAAGTGGCTCAAAGCACCTGCTTATTTTCACCCTTTCGTGAATTCACAGTTCTTAACCTCTCACATATCTTTGCTAACATTCCTACAACCCTCCAGGCTCCCCCAGTCAGCATGGGAGTTATACTCCAAATAATAACTTCACCAAGCTCCAAGGTGAACCAAGACACTTACCTCACGAATGTAGGCACTGGCAGGCAGAGGGAATTCAATGCCATTGATGGTGAAGACAATGTCAGGCAGGCTGTTCATGGAGTTGCAGCTGATCATATACTGGTACAGAGTTGAAAGGATAGAAAACAAAGCTTAGTCACAGGAGAGTATAATTTGAAACATGAGAAAAAGCAAAGGTCTATCTGTATATTCTGGATTATAAACTAGCCCGGATGGGAAGGCCAAGGAAAAGGCATTAATTTGTTTGTCAGGAAGGATAGTGGGATGGGAATGGGTATGTGATGGAGTTCCACAGACCACCTACCCATTTGCTGTTAAAATAGATGAATTACACTTCCAGAGTGGTAACTCCTGTTTTAAATAGGTTGCAGCCCGCACTCCATTACACTGTTTAACATTTTTCAAAATCAGGAGCAGATTTCTAGCCATCTTCAGTTTCTTTGAGGACTTTTCCCTGACATTTTAAACAGTGTTTGCAACCCTCAGAAGTTCCAGAAAATCCCCCCCCCCCCTTGGACTTGCCAATGCATCCCACTCCTAGGGCAGACTGATAGTTCCTAAAATCAATGGTAAACCTCAATTTCCATTTTCTGTTTTGTAGTAAAGTGCCTTACTTAAGGTAGTCAGAGATTAGAGCTAGTTTTTTTTGCCTTTGAAAATAAGCTCCAGATCTTGGAAAAGGTAAAATTTTAAAGTACAAATGCTCCAAATTCCCATGTTTCTTAGAATAGTAACTCCAGAATGGTAACTTTTACAGGCTTTGACCCCAGTCCAGAATGTGATATTCTTACAATCAAAGAGCTCCTTTTCCTTGTTTGCAAGAGAGAAGCAGCATTTTGAACAAAAAAGGAAGATATGCCACTCAATACTGGGGGGATACTGGGATGGGTAGGTACCAGCTATTCTGTTGCTTCTTTGTGCTTTATGCTTTGTTTTTATGGATAGACCTACTGGAGGTATTAAGTGTGGGTGCTTTCATTAAAAACAAAACAGAGTACTAAAACAAGTAATAGAGCGTTGGAAAGCCAATGTCACTTGCCATAATTGGCTTTGCAAACACCACCAGGAACATTTGTGCATCTTCTGGATAGTTAATTAAATGTCTGTGATGGCTGGCTAGTGCTAGAGTGAAATAACATTTTGACTAAAAGCATATTTCTTGGAGGAAGAACATATTTCTTGGAATATGATATCTGGATCCTCCCAAATAACAACAAAGTAACAACTCTGTGTTTAATTTCCAAATCCCCAATTGCTTGAATGAACCCTTATCACCATTCAGAAAACCCCAGAGTTGAAAATATATACAGTTGTTATGTCACTCCTCCCTAGTCATTGGAGGACTTTCTTTGTACAGTGAAGAAAGTCAATAGGGAACCAAGGGATAAAGAATCACTGCACACTTGCCGTTTCCAATCCCTTTCTTCATAATCTGACTTTACCCTGTCTGATTGTTGAGTTAGTAATAATGATTCAAAGAATTGCATACTAAGAGTCAGGACTGGAGTTAAACCACACTTTTTCTGTTCATGTATCAGTCTGCAAATCCCAGGTACCGCTCAAAGCCTCTGTCATTCCTTTCCTTACCTCACCATTGGAGGACTGACTAGCGCCAATGTAGTACTGAATGTTAGCAATGCCATTGGGGGGACCAGCCAACAGGGAAGTGCCAGTGTCAACAATAGCTTGGCAACCACCAGAGCAAGCAATCGACTGACCATTCATGGTGATGCTGAAGAGAGAAGAGTCAGGTCAATGTGAAAGAAAGGAAACATCTATAATCTTTTGCTCACAACATGCCAATGGGGAAACAGGGAAAATGTTCTAAGAAATCTACTTATCTTAGAGGATCACCTCTTTCTTCCAGTGCTGCTTTTTGGAATTTTGTTCCCCATGCCCTCCCCCTTCATCTCCCTAAGCTTTCTCTGGATCCCATGAGCATTTCAGTTTGTCATTACATTGTGCACCCTCTTCTTGATGTCACGTAAATGAACCAGGGAGGTGATGGTTGGAGTTGGGCTAGAGTTAGGTGATGCTTACCTGTCCACAGTAATCTGCCAGTAGGACTCTGAAGAAAGAGGCACCCAGTTGAGGCTTCCAGAATAGTAGGAGGAATCTATGCCACCAAACATTACAAAGCTGCCACTCTGGTCATCGCTGAGAAAGGAAAATACAGTAAATATCCTTATGTCATTCAGGCTATTTGACCATCTACCCCATGTGGTCTGGCCAATGCTCTCTGACGTTACCAAGGCCACTTTCCAGTCCCAGAAGTATTTGTAGGTATTGTGTGTTAGGGGGGGGGGCTTTAAAGGTGAATACATAATTACATTTATATGTGTATTTGTGCAGTGCATTAAAAAAAAGGACAGAACACAGTGGAACTCGGAAATGGTGGAGAGATTAACTGCTAGCCCCCCCATTCATACTGCTAGTATGCATGTCTGCCTTTCCAGCTGCAAAGCAAGATTCACTCCCTAGATGAAGAATGTTCTGTGAAATCTCTTTTTGTATATTATGTCATACATATCCAGATTTGTAAATGTTCTTATATTTCAACATGAAATATTTGAGATTACTTAGAAGGCAGACAGAATGGTCATGGTGACACATAAGCAGCTGTGATGTATATATTAATTTAGTCCATACCCATTATTTTGGAAATAAAATCATTTCTATTTTATTTATTTTTTTGGCATTTTAGGAAACTTGTGAAATTATGTAGATAGACTGGAATTAGTGGGCTGCTTGGACAAATTTCTCTTTTCTCACCCAAACCTGGCTAAGACATCTTTCAGCCAGATGTGATTGGGTCCTGTTGTGGTTGCTGAAAGTTAAGAGTCAGCAATGCATCTAAATATTTAAAAGATACTGTTGTATGCAGTTTAACCCTTATAAAGTGGTGGGGTTATGGCTAAATTTGGGAGCTGGGACCAAATCCCAGTCTGTGTAAACTAAAACCAGTTCTCTTGCTGCTCAGGTTTCTTGAAATAATTTGCCTGAGGCCCTGTCTCTGTCCATCAGCAGTGACCCTTTCCAGGAAGGTGTATAAGCAGCAACCCACACTTACGAGCTCAGGTAGACGGAGAAGAGATCCTGTGACACCAAACCTTCACTCATCATATTGTCAAAAACGGGGGTGGCACCAGAGGAGGAAATGCTGGGATAAGCCAGACCCAGGATGCCATCGAAGGGAGAATAATAAAGGAAGTTTCCTGGCTCAGTCTCGCTCAGACCAAAGATCTGGTTGGTGACTTGAATGCTTCCAACCTAGTTAGAAGGACATAAGGACACAATAAGAAACCTTGAACTTGAAGAAAGGATTCTTACCCCTAGCTGATATGTGCATATGGTGGGGTGTGTGGGTGTTTGCACAATAGCAAATACATTTTATGTTATAGAGAGCAAAATAAAGACCCATTCATTTTCCAGCAGGTGTAATGTGAAGAGCATGAGCTGCAGTTATTCCACTTCAATATGCATGTCAGTCATGAACCAAAAAGTTAACTTGAGGCAAGTCACTACATTTTGCAGCCACAGTTCCCCTGTCTGTAACCCTGAGTGTGTATAATGGTTTACATATCATTGTTCCTCAAAGTGATGGCCCACAGAATCACAGAATCATAGAGTTGGAAGAGACCACAAGGGCCATCCAGTCCAACCTCCTGCCATGTAGGAACTCCCAGGCAAAGCATCCCTGAAAGATGGCCATAGAAAAACTGCCTCCCCCGCCCCGGCATCATTCTTGTTCTGAGATCTCAAAGTGCTATAATGGTAATAATAGACTCCCAAAACTGGAGCAAGCAACTACAGCAAGTTCAAGGGCCAAGGGACATTCTGAGGGCCACAAGGACTGCCAAAATTTCCAAAAAACCAAAACCCAAAAGTGGTCTGGTTATTATGTCCAAGTCTGGAACAGTAGGTAGTTTAAACAATGGTTTACTGAAATCAACCAGTATCAGAAATGTTCTGAGGTTGATTTGTTTCAAGAAAGGACAGATTAAATTAACTACTTTTTAATCCTTACCAGACATAACAATAAATCATGGTTAATTTAAAGAAGTGTTTACAAACTCCTCCATACCACACCAGAAAAGGTAGAGGAAGCACTCAAGGCCAAGGCCCTAATAGGCAATTTTAAGCAGCAGTAAATGTGATTCAGTTATTGATTTTTCTAATTGGGAAGAACATATGACAATCTTTCCTGGAACACAGTTTGAACAGTTAGGAGTTTATCACACAGGAGGAATTTCTCCCAATTTCGAATTCAGCCAATTAGAATTCACGTAAATTCACTAGTTTAGCGAATTTACATGAAGTCTAATTGCATTCGGAATGCGTTCAGAATGACTTCCCATTTCCCGAAAATGACCCCCCGAATGCGTGAGATACTCTTATACACATTAATGTAAAACCTTTGATTGCGTTCTGAATGACTTTCCTTTTGCCCGAAATTGCGTGAGATACACTCATACGCAATTATTTGAAACCCCATGATTGTGTTTGGATTGCCATTGCAATTATACCCCCCAAATTCCATCATATGATAAACTCCATAGTCTCTAAACCCAAATAAGGGCAAAATAATTTGGTACACTCTCCTGAGCGATTTGAAAATATATTGGATGTTCTTGAGCAGGCTTGCGCAAGATGAATGCCATCCACAGGTTATACATGGCAGGGCACAATAAAGCACTTGTTTTTACTACTTGACTATAACTGTAAACAAAAAGGGCTATAAAGCATCTGATATGATAGAAAGCATGGCTGACTTCAGCTTGGCATTGGAAAGGCCTAGAATTTATTTGCCTGAAGTAAAGTTATAAAAGAGCTCATGTTTGTCTCCTATATAATTTATTCATGCCTTGTGTCTTCCGTGATATGTGGTGTAGTAGTTCAAGCATTAGACTAGGACTCTGGAGACCAGGGTTCAAATCCCTGTTTGGCCATATAAAAATCTACTGGGTGAACTTGGGCAAGTTACAGCCTCTCAATCTCAGATGATGCCAATGGCAAACCCCCTCTGAAGAAACTTGCCAAGAAAATCCCATAACTTTGCCATAAGGTCACCATAAGTCGGAAATGACTTGAAGGCACACAAAAACAACATCTTTCATGCCTCCAGATAAGTGTTGATCTTGTTTATCTACCCTGAACCATACCAACATAGTTTTCTTTCCCAAATTTACTTCTAATGATTGTGCAATCTCCTGCAGTTTACCTGGACAGTATCATAGGCTAGGAATCCAGTCATGCTCCCAGTGCCATATGTGACAGACAGACTCTGGCTGGTGGCCTGATAGGTGGAAGAGTCTTGGGGGTTGAAGCGGTTGTGGTTTGCTGAAATTCAAGAAGTTAGGCCATGAGAGTGTGGCATTCTTTTAGGTATAAGAAGAGGGAGGCCATAGTTCAAGTTTGCCCCTTAATCTCAGTTGTTTGGAAGTTGGTTCATACCCTCCAACTGTCCCAATATGATAGGGACAATCCCAATTGTTATCCCACTTTTTCAGCTGCTTTTAACATGTCTCTTTCTCCTTCTCCCACTTTCCCTCTTTGTGATCAGCTCACTTCATTTACTGCAAGCTGAGTTTGCTAGTTTGCAATTAGTTAACAATGTGTGAGTAAAGGAGAGGAACCGACCGAGTCTTGCCCTTTCCCATGATATCTGCTCAAGCAAAACCAAACTATTCCAGTCTCTCCTAATGGGTATGTTCTTCTTCATTAATAACTTTCACCATCCTGACTACACACTGATGTGACTTGGTCACATGGGTCCCAGTTTTCATCTGTGAAATATTTCAGGGTATGGGCCGTTGTGATTGTGAAGGGGAGAAACACTTAGCCCATGCCCAGAGGACTATTTCTTTACAGCCAGCCCATGAAAGGTAGGGTGGGGTGCGGAGGAATCTCTTTGTTTTCCTGCAAATGTAGACTGAGATCCTTTTCTAGACCAAAAGAGAATAAAGATCCACCAGCATATTTACACTGACAGAGCCAACAGGAACAGCGTAGCAGCTTCCCAGCCATTCCAAAAGCACTTCTGGGGACTTTATGGTGGCTGTTCTGGTTATGGGGTAAAAGCCCAGCAGGAGACTGGGGGATCACTTGGGTAGGGTATTAGATATATCTTCTTACACAAGGATCTAAGACTGCTTCCACACTGCAGAAATAATCCAGTTTGACACCACTTTAACTGCTATGGCTCAATAATAATAATAATAATAATAATAGTTATTATTATTATTATTATTATTATTATTTATAGCCCACCTTTTCACGAGGAATTATGGCTGGTTACAACATCAAAAGAAACAATAAAAGCAATACACAACAATGTCAAAATAAAAATAATCCTGTTCCCATCTTCCATTCCCATTCCCATCAATGCTAGGGAATTCTGAGAACTGTAGTTTTGTAAGTCATTTAACTTTGTTTGTCAGAGACCTCTGGTGCTACAACAAATTAATTCCCAGAATACCATAGCACTCAGCCATGTCAAAGTGGTGCAGATGTAGTCTAAATAATACAAACACCAGTGTAACATCCCAATAGGATTTCAACCTCAGAACCCTACCCACAAAAGCTAGCTGGATCCTGTGTGTACGCTCCACACTGATTCCCTTTGCTACTACCCAGAATCATCCCAAGATATTTTGCTGCCTGGGGTTTAAAAAACAAAATCAAAATAGCCTCACTTTGCCTAACAGTATGACTGGTCCTGCTGCCACCTCCCTGCTCTTCTAGGCAGCTACTTATTCACACCTAGTATTGAGTATAATTACTCTTATATACAGTAAGAAGACAGCTGAATATGGTAATCATGAAGAAATCAGTCCTTGCTCAGCTCTGACAACAAACATTTATGGAAGTTACTTACAGCAGGCTGGGCTGGAGCAGTACACAGAAGGGACCCACAAGTTAGAGGAGCCAGTGTCAAAGAGGACGACAAACTCCTGTCCTGGGGTACCGATGTAGATGGTGCCAATGTATTCAATCTGTGGAGGGCAGAAATGGAGCATGAAAAAAAGAATGCCTCCTTGTTCTTTATCACCCTATTCCCCCAGAAGGGATGATGCTGGAGAAAGGGAACTGCTTTTCATCATATATATTTCTTTTATCCATCTGTCACACATTGTACAGGTATTTGAAATAATACAAAATCTCTGTTTTCAAAAAGAGAAATTTCTTCAATTGAATTTGTATTTGAATTGAATGGGTTGAATTTCCTCAGTTCTATGAGCACTAATCTCAACCTGTTTTTAATACATTTTTTATGTTGGGGTGGGGGGATCCCATCACCCACAGGCCTCTATATCTATGTGGCTGGTTTATTGCTCTCCAGACCAAGGTGTCATGAATTAGGTTCAGTCTGATTTGGTGACCTTACCCAGAAGTTACTTGGCTAATTTCTGCTTATGATGCGTTGTGTTCAGGACATTGCCCTGGTCTAACTTTGAACCTCACTAAGGATAATATGTAAGTGAAAATGTGATGGGAAAGAGCAAAGATACAAAGCTTGGTGCTCACATGCTGTGCAATTTCTAAAGCAACTAGGAGAAAGGTTCAGTAGGGAATTATGGGGAATCTCTGGTAGTAGAATAGTGGGGATCAAGATAATAATACCTCATGGAAAATCAGCATTGGGTGGGTACAAGTGAACAAACTGGGGGTGTTTGTTGCAATGGGCAAGAGCAACCTGAGTCATTTTCTGGCCTCAGGAAAAGCATTAAATGGTGTCCCTTTCCATAATTATCAGAAGTTGTAACTGAAGTTAGTCAAATTATGTGGCACCTGCTGATGCAGAAAATCCCACAATCAACTCTCCTAATTCCTGGCACTACAATGAAACAGTAACAGACTTAATTACTAGCAATTTGCTGCCCTTTTATACCCCAAATCAGCTAACTAATCTGTCTGCTTCATCCTGCTCAAAAATAGGGCCAGAGCGTGAATACTAAGATGTAGGTCTTAAGGGCCTGTCAAACTGTTCATTTTAAGTTGTGAATGGATAATAATTTTGCTAGCATGGAGTACTAGTCAGTTTCCTTTCCGCATCAAAACTCAGGAAGCCAAAATAGTGTTGGCTATTATTTCAGGCATATCTTTTAAATAACAAATACTCACATCCATGTAGTTTTCCAAGGGCTCAGCAGCATTTTCGTTGGCTAGGCTGGGGAAGTATTTTGAACCCAAGTTCAGATGATGTTTCTGCAAGTATTTTTCTAGCAGCCCATGTTCTTTAAGGCTTTGCCTTAGAGATTTAGTTTTCTTCAGGGGGACCCTACAAAGTAAAGAATAAGATTAATGAAAAGTGGGCAGGTAACAGAGGAAAGATATCTGCTGAATAACAAATTTGGTGTCTGGGCTTTTCTTTTTTGCATGGTAGTAGACCTTGGCAATGCAGGTCAAAAAGAAATGTATAGAATAAAGACAGCCCTATGAGTGTACAGTGTGTTTCTAGGTAGATACAGGAAGAAGCAAGAAAACATTGTTCTCTTCTGTTCTCAAGTGGAGAACTGAGGAACATCAAAATTTGGGGCCTTTGCCCAGCATCAGAGATAGAACGTTTACTGGAACAGTTTTCTGAACAAAATGTAGATATATGTTTAGGTATTTCTGAAGAAGATTGTGAGAGCCAGTATGGTATAGTAATTTGAGTGCTGGACTAGAATCCAGGAGACTAAGGTTTGAATCACTCACTGTTCAGCCATGGAACATGAATTTGGGCAAGTCATACTCTCTCAGCTTCAGAAGAAAGTATTGGCAAATGCTCTCTGAACAAATATTGTCAAGAAAACCCTGTGCAAAATTCACCTTAGGGTTGTCATAAGTCAGAAACAACTTTGAGACTCACAGTTGCTACAGAAGAAGATTGTGCTTTTTAAAAAGAAGATTGAAATCCCAATACTCACTTGGTCACAAGGCACTGGGAGAGTGCCACCAGCCCCAGAAGCAAAAGCCACTTCATTGTTTCTTGTGTATCCCCAAGCCGTAGATGAAAATAAATGAAAGGTGGGTTCCAACTGTACAGCAACACAGCTGGGTGCTGCTGCTTATATACATCTAGCTTGGACCCTTCCTTATCATTTATGAAAGTCTGATAAGAAATGCAAACCTTCCTGATAAGGACTTTTCAAAAGTCCACAAAGAAAAGGTTTGGAGAACTTTCCAAGTTCATCCATTTCCAGTTGCATAAGGATCATGACCCAATAGGGTCCTCAGACTCATGTGACATTGCAACACACAGTGGCAGGTCCCAAGGGCATTAATGCCATGTGTCCTAAAGCTTTTCAATGTCTGAACCTAGTTTATATTATATTTTCCCTTATTTTATTACTCTGGATCACAGCAACAAGCAAGCATTCTTTCTGAAGTATTGTAAAAGAACACAGGGATAGTATAGTAAAAGAATATTAAATTTATTGTTATATGGGTATATGCCCCACTTCCAAGCAGTGAAAAATTTGAGGGCAACAGTACTCAGACATGGCTCAGTTTCCATTTGAAAAAGGTCAGTAGATGATTATTGAATTTTAAAAAAAGTTTTGCATTTTTACAAGTATACATTTGAGAATATGGTGGGTGTTCATAGCATTATCTCTAACAGATGCCAACAAGTTAATTGCTCCTCCACCTTAATTCTGGGGGAGCAAGACACACTCAGCCCCTTTCCCATTTGTGGGGAGTTTTGAGAGTTTAAAACTAACCAGATTTCTATGTCTTTTCCAAGATACTTTATTTCCTGATTACATGCAGAACTGATTTCTTTCTTCCTCTCACCTATTGTGGAGCTGGAATAAGAGTGAATCATCTCCATCAGTTCTTAAGGCATCTTACCTGTCATTGAAAACCCTACTGTCTTAGTTCCCATTGACTGCCCCATCCTTTTTGTAATACCTGCCAGAATAATGAGGCTCTTGACATTGTGGGTCCTCGGTATCCACTAGGATTTGGTTCCAGGACCCTCCATTGATACCAAAATCTGTGGATGTTCAAGTCCCATTATATACAGTGGCATAGTAAAATGGTGTGTCATCTATAAAATGGCAAAATCAAAGTTTGCTTTTTGGATTTTCATGCTATGGGTGGTTGAATCCCTGAATGCAGAATATGTGGATTCGAAGAGCTGATTGTACTTAGGAAACTTCTAATGAACAGCAAAGTACAGCCGCAATATTTTCCTCACTTTCTGAAGTCCTTTGGGGAAGAGAGTCTTGGGGAAGAGATTCCGTGCAGAAGTGCACATAGTTTTTCTGTGCAAGAATTGGAGGCTGAGATCCTGCATTGGGAGACATAGCATAGAGCCACCATGGTGGACATTTGCAACATCTCTCCCTAACCCTCCTGCTGCAGGACTCATCTTCCTTCTGCACCTCCCCCCACAGCCACTTAGTGGGTGGTGGAGAGTGGGAGGAGAAGTGTCTGGCTATGTCATGCGAAAGGACAACATAATCTTCCTGGACCTCCAGAGGACCCCCAGGAAGTCATGCAAGTTGCCTTCATCATTGTGCGCACTCCATCCATCCACCTACTGCTCTCCACCATGAGCAAGTACATGACTGTGGAGGGCAGGGATCAGGAGGAAGGTGGGTTATGAGGAGTGTCTGGTCATTGCAGGAGGAAAAAAGAGAATTCCAACCATCATAATGAACCCCTTCCCCTAATGCATGCACAACTATAAGTTGGACTTTGCTTACAAATGTCACTAACAGGATACCATCAGGGGTTTTGCACAGAAAACAGCTTTCTTGTTCAGACCACTATGTGCTTTGTGCAGAAAGCAGGAAATAGACTTCTGTGCACAAAAAATATTGAAAAGCTTCATGCATTTTTGTACAGCATATTTCCCTAAGAGACTTCACAAAGTACAAATACTTCACCAGAATGGTGCTAAAATTTGTTTTTTTGTTTTTTCTTGTCATAGGCAGAAAACTGCAAAACCTACTTGACCTTGCATGTGTAGGCAAAATATGAGTGAAGATTTATATCTTTAATGGTATCATACCTCCAGGTACAGCTAACGTTTGCCATGTGCAAGCCATTTAGTTTGGTATATAGGAGTAGCATACCCTCCAGTTGTCCTAGTTTGGCAGGGACAGTCCCAGTTAATGCTCCATTGTTTCATTTTCCAGCTGCTTTTAAAATGTCCAAGTCTCTTTTTACTTATCCCACTTTCCCCCTTTGTACTCAGCATAGGGAGGAAGCAGACTAGCATGAAAGAGTGGCCAGAGCCCACTCTGGCCCCAGTTTGGTTGGGACCGTGGTGACCGGATGGCCCATTCCCAAAGCAGCCCTCTGCCGTGGTTCCCAATGGGCCACTGACAGGAGTGGATTATATCTGCTCCTGGAAAGGAAAGTCTGGCTCTTGCTGCCTTGGCACGGCTTTGGAATGGCTTCTGGCTGCTTTGGGGGTATGTGCTATCTGAACACTAGACACCCGAAGCAGCCAGAAGCCACTCATTTTGGCCCATCTGTTCCATTGCTGCAAACTGAGTTCAAAGTGCAAAAGTAGTTTTGCACACAGCTAACTCAGGATAAGAGGAGGGGAGGCAGCTGAGTCTTGCCCTTCCCAGTAGCCTCAGGCATACCAGTAAGCAAACTGCTGCAGCCTGTCATTACTAATATTTCCTCACTAATAACTTTTGCCATCTTGAACACACTCTGATGTGGCTTGGCCATACATGGCCTAGTTTTCATAGAAGCATAGAACACAGCTTGCAATCATGGAACACAGCTGGAGGACCACTAGGGCGATCTAATCCACACCCAACATGTGAAGTGTTGGGTGTAGTTGGTTCAAGCACAGAGTAGTCAGGGTATTGATAACAATCATGGTTTCACTAGATCTGAATGGGGCAACTTTTAAAAACCTTTTTTTTAAATTGGATTTTTAAGATATAAAGAAAGTGGAGGAAAGAAAAAGTAGAGGGCCATAAGATCTTTGTGTGAGTTGGGCATATACATTAGTAAGATGACCATGTATCTAAAGATATATTTTCTTGATGTTGCCACCTTTATATGTTGAAAAATATGTTTGGTCTATAAGGCCTTAGCTTACTATTAGCATTCTGAACTTAGACACCATAATTTATTTTCCATTTAGTACTATCAGGATCCCAAGCTAGGAACAAGCAAACACCGAGAATGCAATGTGGCTTGCCACGCAGCTGGGTACGAAATTGTCCAAGGCCTGAGGCAACCTTTGTTAAAGGTCTTGGTATTGTGTTGTAACTGTGTTGCTTCCAAAAACATATCTGTTCCTTGTTTATCTTAAAATAAGAAAATGGCATTTCAAATAACATTTATCAGCAGTCTCCTGATACTGTGGTATGTTTATTAATGGATGTTAGTCCATTTTAACTCTTTGCTTGAGGACTTTTAACAGAGATGCAGACTGGATTATAAAACTCCAAAGGGATTGCAAAAGTCGAGTCAGTGAACCGAAATTGTAAATGGTGTGTGATGGCAAGGTTTCCTGTTTTAAAGTGATATGCATTCATGCTTGGCACACAATATCCACTTGTTCTCATTAACTGTATTTTGAGTGCTGGTCATATTTTAAATTACTATTTTGTGGATTTTTTAGTGTTTTGTGTTGTTTCTTTTATTATGCTTACCACTGTGAAAGGATTCTGTTCCTCAAAGTAGGAAATAATAATTTTAAATAAACAAAAATAGTTACTCTGGGCATCTCAGGTTAAATTATCACAAATAGTCATAAAAGTGGATCTGGATCATACCTAGGGTTGCTATATTCCACTTCCTCCAATCCAGGTGTCTGCTTTGCAAATTGTTCTGTTCAGAATTATGCAAAGTCAGAACTTTAATTGTTGATTTTTTTTTGTTCCACTATGTTTCCACCTTCATAACATTTTTTACTATTCCATTTGATATAAGAGAACCAGTACAAAATAATGTTTAAAGTGCTGGACTTGGAACAGGGAGACCAAGTTCAAAAATCTGCTTGATCTTGGACTTTATACCTTGCAACCTTGGACCACCATTACTTCTCAGCAAATCTGCTTTATAAGCCCTTGGTTTCTTACATCCTGATGCTCACTCTTGCCCCCTCTCTCAACTGATCTTGCATCCCACAATTCTGACACTTCACTGTTCACATCACTCACTCTCTCTTTCCTCCTGTTCCCCAAATAATTTGATAGAAGAGTCTTGGCTCCTACAAGATGGAGAGGCTTACTTTTTGTTAGTTTGGGTAAAACATGGAGAAACCATGAGTGTGGCAACTCCAACTGTACCACATCAGGATGCAAGCAAAGGTTTGCATGCTCCTCCATAAAAAGCCAATTCATAAAGCAAGTCTTAACAACTGCCTGAGAAATAATGTGTATTTATTTATTTAGGGGATTTATATCCTGCCTTCCTCCCCAAATTGAATTAATTTGTATCAGTGTATCAGACATATTTTACCGTATGGCTCAAACCATCACAGTATTACATAAATTAAAATAAACGTAATAAAAGGTGTATATTAAAACACATCCATCATATGATTGATGAAACAGGAATAATTGTATCTTAGTGTAATATTGATCCACACTGTTTTTCTATTTATCAGACTACTTTTAAAATCCATTTCTCAGGGTCTCCTATGTAAAGTATTAAAGGTTTCTTTTTGACATAAATGCCTACTCATAACCGACTCTAGGGGATGGAGCTCATGCCCATTACTAAACCAAGGGAACCAGTGTTGTCCAAAGATGACTCTGTGGGTCATGTGGCCAAAATGACAACACAGAACACTGTTACCTTCTCACGAAAGTGGTACCTATTTTTCTACTTCCATTTGCGTGCTTTTGAACTGCTAGGCTGGCAGAAGCTGGGACAAGTGACGGGAGCTCACTCCATCATGCAGCACTTGGGCTTTGAACTGCCAACCTTCCGACCTTATGATCATCAGAATTGGTATCTTAACCACTCAGCCACTGCATTCCTTAATGTAGGACTCCCTATGTATCCTCAATGTATCCCTATGTAGGATACCCTGAAATCTATCTAGCATCTTAGATCCATTATTGTCACTTTAGGGGCAGGTGATCTCAGTGGCTAGGGTGCCTTTCACTAGCTCCCTTTGAACTCCCAGCCTGTCTTTCTCTGGACAAGGATAACAAAGATTTGTGATGAAAAAACTTTTTACAATATTGCAACTGTTTTGAATGTATTTTTTAGTGTTTAATTCAAAAAACACGATAAAAATGACATACCACATAACAGTTCTTTCACAAATTCAATATTTTAATCGATTCAGTGGTTACTCAGCTTTGTTAGCCCTAATGTTACCTAAACTGACCCCTCCTCTTTGATATCAGAATTGCTATAAAATCAGCCTTTATAATAATAATAATATTTATTTCTATTCCGCCCCTCTGAACAAGCCATCGGGGCGGAGTACAGCAGAGGTTAAAACAATATCAAGTTAAAATACCCCTTCCTTTCCCTTACCACCCTCCCTTAAAAAAGAATTAAATCGCAATAGAGTTATGATTCTAATGTGGACATTATGTGAATGCAAGCAGGTCACTTCGGCTAGCTTAGGAGTTGCCAAGAGGATTTATTTTCCAGACATGTTGGAGGAGGTGAGGAAGAGCCCAGCTGTGAGACAATAGGATGGTTCTGGTCAGAGTAAACAACTCCATCTACCTGACACTTTTAAACTGTCTTGCTGCAGGAATATACCTCTTCACACCCTCATGTTACACCTTTGGAAGACCCAACTTCAAAGTGTCTCTTAAAGGCATATCAAAGATTTTGACCATTTGGGCACACAAGCCCTCTTTTAGTTGTTTAGTTGGATTAGCTTGGAGTGATTGAGTTCCCTTTGTCCAGTCCCAGAACATCATCAAGAGGAACAGCATCCAAACAGGTGTTGTATCTCCCTTAGAGATGTGGCTCCAAAACTTGGTATACATGGGGATGATCCCAGGACTGTGTAATCTAGCCAGTAATTTGAGCTAATATTTAATTCCTCCAAGGGTGAGCTGACATTATGGCTTAGCTCCTGTCCTGTCCTGGTTATGGCTTTGATTAAGTGTGGAAACTAATGTTCCAGTGCACCTTCTTTTAGTGCTTTTGGATAGATTTTTGTGTTTCATACCAGTGAATTAAAATGTTTTGAAACTCTGTTAGAAGACTTTAACCCCTTTCCTTTGCAGGATAGTTCTTTGCGGGATCCTTTCAATCAGACACATACCACAATATAGAAATGTCAATGTAAGTTGTGAAAAAACTTTAAGTGATGTAGCAAATTTGAGGTCATTTTTGGATTTAGCATTCTAAATTCCTATAAAACCAGCATAAAATAAATTTTAAACAAAGACTTTATGATCCTCAGTTTTGCAGGCCTTTGTAATGTAACTACAGTAGTCTGGTAACATTCATGATATATTATTGGAATGTGCTATATGTGGCAATGTATCTTTGAAGATGGTTCAGAATTTGCAAAGGGGTGAAAAATGCAGTGGCCAGAATGATAGCAAGAACAAGAAAATTTTGGGGGGCCTTTACAGACCACCCGAAAGGGGTGGTCCATAGGCACCCAGAGAAGTGCTGGACTGGGGCCTGGGCTGCCGCACCGGCAGCCCTTGGGGCCCCAATCCACCGCTTCTCCGTGGCCTGAAGCAGGGTGCAACAGGTGCCCTGAGTGCCCGCTGCACCCTGCCATGGGCAGCGCTCCCGAGAGGAGAAAGGGGCTGCTGCTATGGCCCTTTTCTCCTTGTCCTCCATGGTGTGTGAAGGCTGTGCCAAGGACACAAGCACCAAGAAGGAGATTCCTTCTTGCGCAGTAGAAAGGGCACCACAGGCACCCTCCAGTGGCACAATGACATCAGGCAGTTTAAACGTGGCATGCGCCATGACGTCATCAGTGTGCATGCATATGGATGGTGCAATGCAAACATGGTGCTGTCCATATGCACTAGGGCTAGGGAGCGTGTAGATGCTGTACGCTCCCCAGCCCTATTCATGCCCCAGGGACAGCCCAAAAGGGCTGTTTGTACCGGGCCATTATATAACTCCTATTCTGGCCCAGTTGCATTGGCTATTCCAGGTCCCATTCAAAATGCTGGTTTTAACCTATAAAGCCTTATGCAGCTAGGGATCAAATAACCAGCAGAACCTGGCTGTACTGAGAGATCAACATCTGAGGTCTTCCTCTGAATACCTTTTCTGAGTTGCCCAACTGGTGGTCACAAGTGAGATAGCCCTTTCAGTTTTCTTAGCACTTATATGCTGGTTTGCTAACCAGCTTTCTTAACTTAGTATAGTTTCCATGGAAACTATAGTTTCCCATATTAAGATAAGGCAGGATACTGTGGTTTGTTTGAAATGCCAAATGAAAGTTTTAAATCTCTCCTTACATGGATACTTACAGTTTGCAGTGATGTGTATTTGTAAGAGGAAACCATTGTTTGGTTTCAAATAGGAAGGAGGTTTCCCTCTTGATAATCTCTCCCCTGATGTACTAGTTTTCTACTTCCTCTTTCTCATCCTTCTTTCTGGATAAGTGTTTAGATTAGCTCTACCTGCACAGTTCTAAGATAATCAAGATGTGTGTTTACTTATTTGTAACCATCACCATCACTGTACTTGCTATTGTGAGAACTAGGTATTCCATATCTTCCATCTCAAAGCAGTACCTGAATTTCTTGGAATGCCTCAATGGGGGATCTTTTTCATTTGATAAATAAAAAGAAGGGAAATCCTGGGTTCACTAGATTGCCTGTTCAGTAGATGTGACAATGTTAAAAATCATAAGGCAGGGATACTTCTTAGGTTTCTTGAACATGGAGGGTGTGGGATACCATTTACTGATCATATGTTTAATTTTAAGGCCTTTAATCAACATCATAATATTTGTTTTTATTACGTTCTTTTGAAAATCTGAACATTTTAGAAAGTCTGGAGGGCTTAATAGATGCAAGTTGCTTTAATTTGGCTTTACCAGTAAGATAAGTAAGTGAACACCATCTTGCTTTAATTTGGCTTTACCACTAAGACAAATAAATAAATACCACATTGCTTTAGTTTGGCTTTACCAGTCAGATAAGTAAATGAACACCACATTGTAAAGTCCTGAGTTTTGGAAAAAAATATTCTTGGCTTTACTTGAATACTTCAAGTGATCAGGCATCCATTATTAAATTGACCATCTGCCAGGGAACAATTATCCTTTCTCTTAAAGCATGGACTTTATTTTCTACAGGAATTTAGAAGGAGTCATTGGCTCTTGCAGTGCCTTCTCCTCCTGATTATAAAGAATGGAACCTCTTAGTACCCAGTATTTTTCCACTGGAAAGGATACATGACTGTAATCAAGTGACTTGTGAACCTTTTCTCTGTTTTTGATAAAGTGGATTGATTTCCTTAACCCCTTTGCTTTACATGACCCAAAGGCTTCAATAATTTAGCTGCAGTGGAAAGATCTGTTAGCATTTTTCTTTTTATCACAGGTGGTACATGGTGGTTTCCAAATAATTCCTGGATGTTTGCACTGAACACTTTAAAAACTGGTAATGGAAAAAACATGCTGCTATTTAGTCCTACCTGCAACAGGTCAACTTTGAACCCCACGGAAAAAGCATACAGCATTTTGCTACTGGCATAAATAAATTAACACTTCCAATGTGAAATACATGCTGTGTGAAGGACTCTGTGAAAGACATCCAGAAGGCAGATTACTGCATTAATAGCCTAGCATTTTAGCATTCTGCTAGATGTGCAGAAAGTGGGTGAGGACTCCCATTTCCCCAACTCCATGCTGATTGTTTTGTTGCTTCCATTACATGGAATGCCACAATGAGATCTTTTTCACTCCATTAATGATAGATAGAAAGAAGGGAAACTTTGGATTCACCAGCTCAGTAGCTGTTTACAGTTGCACACCCTGTGAACTCTACAGGATATACTATTCCGGTTTTAAACTGGAGCCAGATGACAGAGGCAGGCAAGAGTCTGAGAACCACTGGCTCAAGCTAACCTGATTTAAACTAGCCACCCCTGCTTTAAAACAGGAATGCCCTACTTGATTTAAAGGTATCCCTTCCTGCAGCTCCAGTTGCCATCAGATTTCAATGATGAAACATCTTGCGGCACTGTATTGACATTAAGAGTTTTAATATTGTGATTATATTAAAACTCTTAATGTCAATACAGCGCAGCAAGATATTGTGATTAGTATAACTCTGTTCATTTAAAATGTGGTGTTGGAGAAGATTGCTGAGGATACCATGGGCCCAAAACACACTGCATCCCACTATCAAAGGTTAGATGAATGTGGAATGTCTGCCCCATACATGCTCACATTGCACCTTCCTTAATAAAATTGTTAGGCATCAGGCAGAAATAGTTTAACTCATTAAAAATTTCAGTGGGTTGGAGCTGCTTTTTTCTTTCTGATACTGATAAAAGGAAAAAGACATTGAATTTGTCCTCATGAAGGGACCTGCCAGTGAGAAAGGACTTCATTTGGTTTTTCAAGGCTGAAAATATTTTCCCCGATGCTGGATTTATTTAACCCCCGATGCTGGATTTATTTATCAGTAAACACTTTAGCCTTCCAATGCAACAGCCTTGTCCAAGCTGATGTCCTCCTGATGTTTGCCCTCCAGCACAGTTAGGTTCAAGAATGCTGAGGTTTGTCAAAAATATGCGGAGGGCATCATGTTGAATGGAGGCTGTACTACAGATTTAGGCACGTTAAAATGGCAAAAAGACAACTGGGTTGCAAGAAGATGTGGAACTAATGAACTAAGCCTGAGATGTTGTGGGACTAATGAACTAAGATTATAAACAATTTATATAATGTGCAATTGGCCAATTCATTCTAAAGAGGGAGTCATTTATATTAACAAGTATTTCTTGCTGTTGTGTGCCTTCACGTTATTTCTGACTTATGGTGATCCTAAGGCGACTCTATCACAGGGACCTAACACTGGGTTTTTTGGGGCTAAAAGCATGTGACTTGCTCAAGGTCACCCAGGGGTTTCCACAGTTTAGTGGGGATTCAAATCCTGGTCTTCAGAGTTGTAGTCCAGTGCTGAAAGCACTGTACCACACTGGCTCGCAGTACAAACTATAGTTCCTTTTATTTCTAGCATGATTCAATGCCATTCACAAGTATTCCTTTTTAAAAAAGGGTTCTAGTTTAGGCTAGTCAAGTGACAGCACCATGGGCCACCTGTGACATATACAGTATATAACATTTTTAGTACATGATGGTGTTTGTTTTATTGCTTTGTTTCAGATTTAGGCCTCAGCTGCCCTTTGGGGCTCCATTCCATCCTGCCTAAACCCTTTTTCCCTCCCACCCCGGCCTCCAGATTCTGATTTTTAACCCTAAACCATTCTGCTTAAAATATCTTCACAATGAGTACAGCTGCAGAGTGAAATTTCATTAATCTAAGGAAATGTTTGGATTAGCTGGGATATCGACAGCCTCTGGGAGTAGGAAGCCTGCCTTTGGAAGAAAAGCTTTTCAGTGACTTTGTTCATACGACTGAGCCTGCCTTTGATAGAAAAGCTTTTCAGTGACCTTGTTCATACAATTGAGAGTCTTTGAAGTGCAAAACTATCTGCTGGAAAAATTGAAAAAGAATACAGCAACTTTGATATTGTTCTGGAACCTTATTGAGAAGAAAATGCTAGACTCACTCGGGAAAATAATGAATTACATTTAGAAGTCCTGAAACTGAAAGAGCAATTAGATCAAAGGATCAAAGATCTGAAACTTACATTGAGGAGAGTTGAACATGAGGATGCAGATATGAATTTTTTTCGGTCGTAGTGAGAGACTCCTTGCTGAGGGGTACAGAAGCAGTGATTTTTTGGCCTGACAAGATGTCTCAGGAGGTGTTTTGCCTCCCTGGGGCAAAGATCCATCATGTGACAGAGAGGCTGACGAGAATGGTCAAACTTAATGACCAATACCCCTTTCTTTTGGTCCATGTGGGAACCAACGATACAGCAAGACACAGCTTTCAGAATATCAGAAGGGATTACAAGGCTCTGGGTAGGAAGCTGAAAGAAATGGATTCACAGATTGTCATCTCGTCTCTTCTGCCAGTTGAAAGGCATGGTCCAGTAAGGGAGAGGAAAATAGCTGATGTAAACAACTGGCTCTGCAAATGGTGTCACCAAGAATGATTTGGATTCTTTGATCATGGTCTGAGGTTCCATGAGGAGGGACTTCTGGCAAGGGATGGGCTGCATCTCACGCCAGTTGGCAAAAACGTTTTTTGCCAACAGTCTGAAGAATCTGATCAGGAGGGCTTTAAACTGAGTTATGTGGGGAAGGGAGACAGTATTCTGGATGTATTCTCTTCCAACTCTTCTATTAGTCACACTTCAGTGAAAAGGGAGTTATAAATAAACATCATCATCATCATCATCATCATGGCGGCATACCCCCTACCTCCAGCTAAGAGTCACAGTGCTTTTCCCCACCCTAACCTCTCCCCCTTTGCAAGAGGAGCACCAAGACCCCATGCTTTCATTATTACTTTTTTGTTATTGTTAACAGCCCTTGAGCTGGTCTCAAGCTGACCCTGTGGATGAGACATCTCAAAGACTCCAATTCTTACACTGCTCTGCTTAGTTCCTGCAAATTCCTACCCATGACCTCTCTAACAGAGGCCTTTCTGTTTCCCTCCAACCTTCCTAGCATTATTGTCTTTTCTAATGAGCCATGCCTTCTTATGACGTAGCCAAAGTAGGACAGCCTCGGTATGTCCATCTTGGCTTCCAGGGAGATTTCTAGCTTGATCTATTCAAAGACCCATTTGTTTGTCTTTTTGGCTGTCCACAGAATCCTTGGCACTCTTCTCCAGCACCACATCTCAAATGAATTTTCTTCCTATCCACTTTTTTAACTGTCTAGGTCTTGCATGCATGCATGGTGATGGGGAATACAATAGCTTGGAGAATTCTAACTTTAGTGTTCAGTTATATCTCTTTGCTTTTTAGGATCTTATCTATTTCTTTCATAGCTGCCCTCCCCATTCTTAGTCTTCTGATTTCTTGACTGCAGTCTCCATTCTGATCAATGTTTAATCCCAGGTATGAGAACTCTTTTACTATTTCTATCTCCCCATTGTCTAAGCTGAATTTGTATATTTCTCTGTGGTCATTATTTTTGTTTATTTATGTTCAGTAGTAAGTCTGCCCTTGCATGTTCTTCCTTAATCTTCCTTAGTAGTTGTTCCAGGTCTGTGATGTTTTCTGCTAGTAGTATTGTAGTATTAGCATACTACATGCTAGTAGTATGTAGTAGTAAATAGTATTGCTACTAACCCAACTTAATGTTCCCATGTTTTCATGACTGTCATACTAAATTTGTTTTATTTATTTATAGAGTTGGTCCTCTGTTTTCATGGGGGATCCATTTTGGACCCCACAAAAATGGAGGCTTGTGCATATTCAAGCCCCATAGGCTTGAATGGGGCATGCCCCCATGTGTGTGGTCTAGGTATGCATGCCAGGCATGTGCACCATTGAAAATAGTGGAAATCATCCCTCCATGGATATTCAAGGTTGCAGTCTCACATCTGCAAGTTAGGAGAGGTGACTATATAGTTTTAGTTATTTAGTTATTATCCACCTGATGAGGAATCTGTACCAAGGACAGGAGGCCAGCATCAGAACAGAATTCAAGGAAACAGAGTGGTTCACCATAGGCAAATGGGTCAGGCAAGGCTGCATCCTATCACCCTATTTGTTTAACCTGTATGCTGAAAACATCATAAGAAAAACAGAATTAGAATCAGAAAAAGGAGGAGTGGAGATAGGAGGAAGCAATATTAACAACTTAAGATATGTAGACAACACCGTAATATTAGCAGAAGACATTAAGGAATTGGAACAGTTAATAAGGAAGATCAAAGATGAAAGTGCAAAGGCAAGTCTGATGCTGAAATAAAGAAAACAAAAATAATGACCACAGAAGAAATACACAAATTCAATCTAGACAACGAGGAAATTGAAATAGTTAAAGAATTCCCATATCTAGGATCAAACATTGACCAGAATGGAGACTGCAGTCAAGAAATAAGAAGAAGACTAGGAATGGGAAGGGAAGCTATAAAACAACTGGAAAAGATACTGAAGAGCAAAGACATACAACTGAGCATTAAAGTCAGAATTGTCCATGCCACTGTGTTCCCAAAAAAGAAGGAAAGAAAAGAAAATCAACTAGTTTGAAATGTGGTCCTGGAAAAGAGTACTTAAGATACCATGGACAGCCACAAACAAATAGGCTCTTGAAGAAATCAGACCAGAGCTCTTCTTGGAAGCTAAGACGATCAAGTTGAGACTATCATACTTTGGCCACATAATGAGAAGGCATGGATCACTAGAAGAAACAAGAATGCTAGGAAAGGTAGAGTGTAGAAGAAAGCGGAGACTACAAACGAGATGGATTCAATCAGGGGGGTTATGGGCAAGGGCTTGCAGGACCTGGGCAAGGCAGTGGAAGATAGGGATTCTTGGAGATGTCTCATCCACAGGATTGCCATGAGTCAGAACCGACTCAAGGGCAGCTAACAACAACAATTGCCTGTTTGGTCATTTACTTTTCTCATGCTTAGCTGAAGGAAAATTTCCAGACAAAAAGGTTCTCCTGGTACTCGGGCCACATCTGGCCATGAATTAATCAAACCATTCTAGCCAAAAGACTTGAAAACAGTGATGGAAACCAAAGACACCTTGTTGTATTGCCTCTCTATTCTCTAAAATGTGTATTTAAAGGTGGAAGGAGAGACATGAAGGCCACACCTAAGATATGGAAATAGAACCAAAAATAAGGCAAGCCAATGGACACACAAAAGGAGTGTGTTAGTATTATGTATGTTTCTTTAAAAAAAAATAACAAGGGATAATTCCTTCTCAATACTTTCATCATTGTGCAAAAGGGGCTTAATTCCAAATTTGTTACAATCTGAAGTCTGTCTCCTCCACTTTTCACGATTCTGCTCCAGACTTGGCTTGCTCAAAATCTTTCTCATATATAAGAGTAAGCAACATGGGATCGGCTGTCTGGGAGTTGTTGTGCTACAAAACTAAGCCAGGCAGGACATCCTAAAGAAACACTGTATCATATTTCCTCATTCTGTTTTACACAATAAGCATAAAATTTAAGAGTACCTTAGTAGTATTTGTACAGGATACTCTGTTTCCATTTATATATAGAAATCCTGACCATATGTAGTCTGCAACAAAGCCTAGAGTAGGGATTTATGGAATATTTACAAATTTTACCATCCTCCAGAAATGCTGATATATCACCCAGCAGAAAAAAAGGGAATATTTTTTTATCCTTGTGCCAAGCAGTAGCAGCAATAGTAAAACATATTTTCCATCAAAAGGTGCTTTTTCCACAACCATATTTTTAACCCAAAGTATTATTTTGTGCCAAAGGCAAAGTTTTACACAAAAACCAAGTGCTTTGCACTAGACATGTTTGTAAAAATATCAAAGAATTTTGATAATTGCAGGCATTGTTGTTGAGAAAAAAAAACCTATTCTGTTTTCGTTTGTTTTCACTGATCATTTTATTCTCACAACAGGAAAGAATGAAGTGAAAATGCACATCTCTAGTCATATGGCACTGGGAATAATGCCTTCTCCTCTGTGGAAGGAGAGACCATTGTAGCCATCAGTAAGCACACAGTTTAAATTAAAAGAAAACACACTGGAGAATATCAGGAGTGTCACCGAGGGGGACCAGGGGGACACCACTGCTCTCCAAACATCTACGTTTGGGCAGAAACAGGCAGTGGTGCTCACCTGTGTTCCTTTAAAATGCTGAAGGGATGGCATGAGTGGGGCAAGGCTTAGTGGGAAGAGAAAAGAGAGGCCTCAGTTTTTTAAAATATTTTTTTATTTTAAAATTTATTTTATTTTAAATTTTAAAAATCTTTTAACATTTTCTTTAAAAACCTCACACCTTCACCAATTCTCATTTTAACCATACTAAATGATGTACATGTAAAATACATTTAGGCTGTGCATATGATCTTGTAATATAAAAGTATAATTCTTAATTTTCCTAGTTGTTTATGCCACAACTACTACCTTTACATTCTGTGATATACTGGAATTATGATTTATGAGTAACTTTATTACAAACAACTTTACCAAGGGTTCTTTATGGTGTGGTATGGGACGAGGTCAAGCATGAGGAGGGGGTTGATACCATGAGTTACTGTACCGAGTGACACCAACCCTAGTGACACCACTGGAGAACCTTGGAGAACTTGGGTGTGTGTCTAAGTTGTCCTGGGATTTCCCATCCCTTGTTATTCTGTTTCTGAGATGTCAATGCTATTGTGATATGCATATGGTGGAATGTCGCAATAATCCCCAAACACCGTCCCCCCCCCCCCCCGCCAAATTGGTATGCTGGGGTGTAATACCAGTTTAGAGGCATGCAGGATTGCTATTTTTTTCTCCATCTTACCTGACATACTGGAGATGCAGAACCAGTTGGGGAACGATGATGTTCCTGAAGCCTGCTAATTTATTTGGGATATTTTAAAAAAAAAATTAACTTCTTTTATAAAACATATCTCCTGCACTTTCTAGTCTGGCTTCACCTTGCCTTTTCTGTGGGGGGCTGTTGTTCCACAGATCATTTCCTAGCCTAAGCCTTGCTTTGCGCTCATCTTGTCAGTTAGTCCCAAGTAGAGCAGATCCATTCAGTTGGTGATACAAGACATAGGTGAATCAATGGGATTTAACAAGTCTGCTCTAGTCAGGACTAAGGATTGAGGCTGTAGTCTTCAAATTATTTGCTTCACTTTCTTTTTTCTTTTTCGTGCAATGTACTGCTGTTGGAGCAGAAAATACAGATTAAAATATGGATTCAGAGGAGTATTTTTGCACTGTTAGAAAGTTCAGGTTCCTCATGTTTTGCGCTCATATTTACATTACTTGCTTTACTCCTTTCTGTGCAATCAACTGTTGCTAGCTCAGAAATGTCTGGGATTCAAATGAGTGTTTTTGTGTTGTTATCTGGACCGGTTCTCTCCTCTTCATCCATACACTTTGTATTTGTAATCTTCAAATCATTCCACCTTCCACTGGTTCCATGCGACCTCTGGCTCTGCATACATGGTTCCACTTTTTGTTAGGTGCCCAGACTATCTTGCCCCCACCAACTGGCGTCACTCAGTTCCTAGTATTACAAGACAGAGGCCAACATGGATCTGAAATTTCACACAAATTAAGAATCTAGATATAAACAACCAGCTTCAGTCCTGGGGTTCCAATGCTCTGAAACTGCATTTTTCAGGAATAGAAATTTTCAGAAGTAGCATTATTAATCCCTCAAAAATAAAACAAAATAAGTCTTGTATTTTAAAAGACTAACAAATTTTATTTGATATGAGATTTCATTGGCTGTAGCCTACTTTTTCTTTGTAATTTTTATGAAATAGGCTGCAAGCCATAAATAAAATTTCTAAAGCGTTAAAGTGCCAGAAGGCTCTGTTGGTTTTCAGAGACAGCGTATGAACATTATACACCAATTTGTTTCTTCAATGGCACATTCCTGTCGGGTCAAATATAGAAAAAACATGCTGGAAATATAAAAATATATTGAATAGAAAATTAACTTTGACAGGCTTAAAGAACAGGCTGTAAGTCATAAATAACATTTCTAAAAAATTAAGGTGCCACAAGGCTCTGCTGGTTTTCAGAGACGGTGTATGGACATTATACACCAATTTATTTCTTCAATGCCACATTCCTGTCAGATATATAAAAAACATGCTGGAAAAATAAAATACGTTGAATAGAAAATTAACTTTTTGACAGACTTAAAAAAGACATATACCGAAATTACTACTGAAGCCTTCCAAAGAGTCCTCAAGAGGGATTAATCTCAGGATAGATAATTGTTCTGCAATTGCACTGGCTTGATTCTATGTTTGACCTTTTCTTCTTACACAATGACTCTGCTGTTGTCACATTGCATTTCATCATTATTGGATAAGTGATGGGGAAAATCTGTTAATGGCTCCAATATTGCCAGTTATTGTTCACCTATTGATTCTGGTGTGACCATCTTGTTCCACTGCAGTTCCAGTGTTCCAGCAGTCCTGTGGTGTGAGTGGATGTAGTCTCCTTCTTCTCGCTCTCCCTATCCCCAAGCAGGGTGAAGTCACTCCACTTCCCGTGTCCATACAAAAAGGACATCACAGTGCACAGGAACAATGCTGCTTTTATTCCATTCCCATTTTATTTTTAAATTTTGTTTTGCTAGCAGGTTGCCGGTATGTTGCAATTAAGACAAAACAAATTAAAAAATTAAAATACTCTGGAAGAGGGTAAAAGGATCCAGTGTGAACCAACTCTATACAAATATATAAACAAGGTGGGCAGATTGTAGTCCTAAACACACTGCAGAAATAATGTGGGTTGAGACCTGTCTTGGCTCAATGCTAGGGAATTCTAGGAACTATTAGCCTTCTCTGTCAGAGAGCTCTGGGGCTACAATAAACTACAATTCCCAGGACTTCCTAGCACTGAACCAGGGCAGTTAAAACAGTGACAACCGGATTATTTCTGAAGTGTGTTTTGGACCTATAAGCTGCTTTGAGTATGTGTGTGATTTCAATTGGAACAGCAAAATGGTGGCAGTGTGAAGTGCTGAAACTGTACAATTGCAGCAAACAAAACAAAAACAAAACAGCACACATGCGCTACCTAGGGGAGACACAAGATGGAAGGTGGGGTTGGCTACGTAGTGAGGATGACAGATTGCAGAAATCTGCTTCACCAAAGCAGCATCATATTGCTGTTCCAGAGGTGTGAGAGTGATTGTTTCTTAGGGTAACCAGACATCCTCCTTTTCCAAGACATGTGCTACATTTTAGTCTTCTTTCCAGGAGGAATTCCAAAATGTCCTCCTTTGTGAATATGATTAAGAAGCATGGATTTATATTCCTATGAGTGTTTTGAGCTTGCTTTTTCCCTGTCCTTCATTTTTTATTGAATGCCCTACATTTTGTGGTACCTTATTCTCCGTTATGGTTATGCAACCTGTTGTTGCCATACCAGCATATTTAAACACACAATTGCTGTGAGACAAGAGGCTGGTGTGATAAAGGCAACTAGGGTTGCTTGCCAAAATTAACACTGGAGACATCTTTTCCAAGTTTAAATGGCTGGGTTTTCTTGGCTAGTTTTGTTCAGAGGGTATTTGCCATTGCCCTCCTTTGACGCTGAGAGAGTGTGACTTGTCCACGGTCACCCAGTGGGGCTTCCATGCTTGAGGTGGAATTCAAACCCTGGTCTCCAGAGTCATCGTCAAACACTCAAAACCACTACCACCACACTGCCTCTCACCAAACTACAAATCTTAGGATTCCCGCAGGATGGAGCTGTGGAGGCCAGATCTCTTAGATCACCCACACTAGATCTTTCAGATTTCCTTACACTGGCTCTCTCAGATCCCACTGATTGGCACCAAAACATTTGATCACCACAGGATTACACAGGAAGGATTCTTCTCCTGTCTCGTGACAAAACAGTCTGAGGCTTCTTTTACCTCAGAACTCTTTCTCTAATAGTTGGTCCTCCTCCCATTTACTTAAGCCTTTTTATTATTAAGGCTACATCCACACTGGAGAAATAACCCGGTTTGGCACTGCTTTGACGCCCTGGCTGAAGGCTATGGAATTCTGGGAGTCAAACTCCAACTCCCAGAATTCCATAGCCTTCAGCCAGGGCAGTCAAAGCAGTGCCAAACCGGGTTATTTTTCCAGTGTAGATGTAGCCTAAGTGTTTTTACTATTCTTGGTAGTGTGTTTTGACGTTAAACCTAAATCACTTCAGGCCACTCCTTTGTGAACAAAAAGAAAATAACTTTTATTTACAGAAAGAGCTCATGATGGTATCTCTTCTGGTAGTTAGTTCTCAAAGCTTAGGGTTACAAAGTGTACATTAATTCACTGGTTACATACTGAGTTTAGAGATTATGTGAAGGGGGGGGGGGAGCCATGAGTAAAAGGCATACTCCTTGCAAAGTTGTGTGATCGTACTGAAGATTTTCAGACACACTGCTCTTATCCAGGACTTAACCCATGAAGATCCAGGAATGCTCTAGCAACAAGGGAAGTCCCAGGAATGGTCTGTTGCTGGAGCATTCCTGGATCTTCATGGGTTAAGTCCTGGATAAGCGCGATATTAATTTTTCAATCCTGACAATTTTGCCAAGAGTGGGCCTTTTTCTTCCCCGATTTCCCCCGTCTGATCATCTCCTGTTTCACTTCACGCAAGGACTTCAGTTACTCTTCAGCTGTGTTTTAGTTCTTTCTATGCACCTCCCACTACTAAATCTTATTCTGTCAGAGTACAAGTCCTATGAATCTGTAATTTTAGCCACAAAATACAATTCTACAGAATAGGGTGGGTCTGAGCCATCCAGCTAAGGAAGATAATATATACCTGTGTGGTTCAGACTTTAGGAAAACATTCCTCTGAAGCCAGCCAGCTAAGAAACTGCTGAACTTTCATTCACTTCTGGGTCTTCCTGAATCGTCTTCCTGAAATATCTGCAATGCCATCACTAGCTCTCCACTGCTCCAATAATTTATTATTATTAATTATTATTATTATTATTATTAATCATATTATATATATATTATAAACATATATACAATAATAATAATAATATAATACACACACATATATTATATTATTATTATAAACATATATTTTATATATAATAATATTACATATATATATATGTTATATTATTATTATAAACACACACACACACATATATATATATATATATATTAAAAACATATATTATAAATATATATTATTATAAAGCATCCAGAGCAGCAAAAGTGGAATAGTAGTAGCACTCCATAAGAGTGTAGTACAGTGGTCCCCAACCTGTGGCCTTCCAGATGTTTTGGACTTCATCTCCCAGAAGCCTCAGCCAATCACCAGCCACATGCAAATTTCCTTTCTATTTCTACAGTCAATCTGAATAGACTTCCAGAGAAAGGCCCCGCCCTCCTCTTTGCCCCTCAGCCAATCACCACCCACATGCAAATTTCCTTCCCACTTCAGGGTTCTACAGCTACAGTTAATCTGAATAGACTTCCAGAGCCTAACAAACGCTCCTCCCTCCTCTTTTCCCCTCAGCCAATCACCAGCCGCATTCAAATTTCCTTCCTACGTCATAATATCCTCCCTGCCAGCTTGGCCAATGGTCTGGGTGGGATTGTGGGAGCTGAAGTCCAAAACGTATGGAGGGCCGGAGTTTGGAGCCACTGCTACAGTCCCAAAGCTCATACACCGTTACACCCCATTGGTTCTCCCCTAAACTACAAATCCCAGGACACCTCAAGAGCATAGGCGTGCGCAACACAGCGCGGCCATTCCATTTGCCACCACGCACCAGCAGACAAGGACCAAAAACACCCTCTTTTATCCCGAGCGAAGAATGGAATCTCCCGTAAGCTCCGCCCACATCGCGCCATCCGCGCCGTCGATTGGTTCCGCGCGAGAGGCCGGCTCACAAAATGGCCGCCGGCGGAACAAACCATCGCATTCACGGGGGGGGGGGTGAGTGAGTGCCTGAACTAGGGAACAAAAACAGAACCACCACTTATTCTTTAGCTAGGCGGGTACGACTTCCGGCGCGCAACCGGAAGCCGGAAGTAGTGAGTGTGGCGAGGGGGGAGGAAAGGAATTCCCCCTCTTCTGTGCCTCTCTCTGACAGGTAAGTTCGGGTTATCATTATGAGGGCCCTTAACCCTTCTTTTTCTCGCACAATCTCGCGAGAAAAGGCAAACTGTGCTGAAATGGATGGAGATAGAGCAGAGGCCTTAAAATGGGCTCCAGAGAGGAATTAGAGCGGCTTCTCTCCCTTTTGGAGGCTACCCCTTTAACTCCTTCTGTGGCTCAAGGCTATGGAATTCTGGGAGTTGGAGTTTGTTGTGGGCCCGAAGGGCCCACAACAAACTCCAACTCCCAGAATTCCATAGCAAGTGAGTCAGACAAAGAGTTAAAGCGCTGCCAAACCGGGTTATTCCTCCAGTGCGGATCCATAAGCACTTGTTGCTTATGTACCTGAGATTGGTCAGAAACCTTATCCTAAATCCTGTTGTTACTAGGGTAGACCCATTTATTCAAAGGTAACTTACTTGATTTCCACCAATTGAATGGGTCTGTTCTAACTGAGGCAAATGGTAGGAGTCAGACTATCATCCCAAGGTACATGGCTTCCGCAAAGCTAGTATTCCAGTACATGGAAAGTAGAGCGGCTAATATTTTCTACCATTGAGGTTGACAGCTCATTTTTCTTTTTTTCCCATTATCACACCATGAAATTTATTCCCATAACTGTGGAGTTTATCACACGAAGGGAATTGGAAGTATAATCCAATGGCAATCTGAATGCAATCATGGGGTTTCGCGTGATTGCGTGAAAGCTGATCACACACATTTTCGGGCAAAGGGAAGTCCTTCCGAATGCAGTCGTGGGGTTTTGAGTGATTGCGTGAGAAACTATCACACACAATTTCGGGCACTGGGAGGCAATTTCGGGCAGTTCTGAATGCAATGCAGCGTCAATACGCAATCACGTAAATTCACTGAACTAGCGAATTTACTCAATTCTGAACTGGCCTCACTTCCATTTCTTTCGAAACTGAGAGAAATTCCTCCCGTGTGATAAACTCCCGTGTCAGCATCATGGTCTTCATACTAATAGTTGTATCTGTAAGTATGAGATTCATGTTTTAAGTGCAGATTTTTATGGGATATTTTTTACCACTTTCACAGCCCCTGTCAAAGAGTTGTGCAAAGCATAATTGCCATTACTGTAAATTTAACTCCCTCTTTCCCTTGCCGTTGCTTTAGGAACTAGCAAATGTGGAATAAATTATGCAACATATAATTACAAATACAATTAGAACAAAAAATACTGTATAGATGCAATTACATAGCCAACATACACATGATATATTAGGAAACAATATGCAGTGGGTTTTTACCTAGCTCCTATTGACTACGTAGCACACTTTTCCTGTTGTTCTGTAGGGCGCATCAAGAGGCTTGCTAAATAGGAATGTATCCTGCCCTTTCATCTTTATCATGGAGCTTACATACAGAAAGCAATTTCCTGTGTTACACAAAGGAAATGTGGCATTGATGCAAAAAGTATGCTTGGTAGGGAACTGCAGCTTTCCTGAGCTGCACAGCTTCCTGGCAAGCACACCTGTATTGGTTAAAAATCTGTTGTTTTGTTTTTTAAATCCAGGTATGTACTCAGAACATTTTACATTTTCCATGTCTAGACTCAGAACATCTTAGCTATATACTTAAAAATATAAAGTGTGAAGTGGCCTTAAGCTAGGCAGTGGCAGTCATGGCAGTCATGGAACTTATACTTGAAGTGCCCCCACAGTTGAAGGATTTTAATTCAGTTTCGAATATGCACTGGTGAAAAACACATGCTTGATTTAATTTCTGTTGCAGAAATGGATGCAGAATCGCCAGAACCAAGTCTGTGAGATGTGTCATTTGAACCAGAGGTAGAAGAACCAGGAACAGGTAATATGCGGTTACAATATTGGCCAACTGTCTCATGGTTATGTGTAGTACAGGTTGAGTCTCCCTTATCCAGAATTCCGAAATACTTCAAAATCCAAAATTGTCCACATGGTTAGCTGAGATAGTAACACCTTTGTTTTCTCATGGTTCAGTGTACACAAACTTTATTTCATGCACAACATTATTAAAAATATTATGTATAAAATTACCTTTGGGCTATGTGTATAAGATGTATACAAAACATAAGGACGGAGGAGCGGGCTATAAATAAAACTTTATTATTATTATTCATTATAAATAATAATAATGTTTTTTATTTATACCCCGCTCTTCAGCCAAGACTATCAGAGCGGCTTACAATTTGTTAAACAAACAGCTTCATTTACAATTGTAAGCTATTTGCCCCCAACAATCTGGGTACTCATTTTAGCGACCTCGGAAGGATGCAAGCCTGAGTCAAGCTTCAGCCCTTTGCTGGTCTTGAACTCGCCACCTTCTGGTTTTGAGTGAGTGGCTGCAGTAACATTATTATAAATGAATTTCATGTTTAGACTTGAGTCCCATTTCTAAGATATCTCATGTATATGCAGATATTTAAAAAGAGTTCAAAAGACTTCTGGTCTCAGGCATTTTGGATAAGAGAGACTCATCCTGGACTGTGTATGAATTCAAGTTTTTAAGAGGCTGAGACTTTGTCAGACAGAATATTTGGAAAAGCATATGGGTCGAGAAGGAGATCCATGGGTAGAGTCCTCTTTTGTTTCTGTTTTGTTTTCTTTTAAATGATAACTGCAGGTAGGCCTCAGTATATTTGTGGATGTGTGCTCCAGGAGTGAAGGGATAAACTGGATGATGGTGAAAATGTGGTCTGTGGACCATGCTAGTGGATGGGTGCGTCTGAACCATTGGTTTTCCAATAATGAGGGAATGAGTGAATGTTATCATGTTGCCTCTCTCTATCAATTGCTTTTCACTTTCTGCTGGATGAATGAACAGACCTTATATAAATGAAAGGACCATTACTTCCCAGTTCACTTATGCCTGGATTGTGGCTGGGATGTGATATTTATGACCAATACATGATAAGATCAGAATATTCAGATAGTGGTGTGAAACCTGTTAATCTGTCATTTCCTCTTTCTCATTCCAAAAGTATTAATGAACTTTCCAGAAAATGGAGTCCTTCAAAGACAAGACACTAGATGAACTGAAGGAGCTGCAAGAGAATTCAGAGGAAATTGAGCGGCTGGCACTGGATTCTAATGAGGTATCCATTAAAATGCATCAAAACTGTTAGACTGCAGAAAAAGGGTTGCACTTAGAAGGAATATCTTAAGCACCCTAACAGTGAATTGTCTTTCTTAGATCCAGGATCTACAGCTGGAAAGGGAAATGGCTTTGGCCACAAACCGTAGCCTTGCAGAACAGAACCTCACATTCCAAGAACCCTTAGAGACAGGACGTGCAAACCTCTCAGATAAATACAGGGAGCTGCAAACATTGATTGAGCGATACCAGGAGCAGAAGGCAAAATTAGGTAAATATTCATATCAGCCTTTTCTGGCTCAGATGTGAGATGGGGTAAAGGACATCCAAAAGTCTTTGTCTAATCAGGATAATCTCTGATTATTCATCCTCATTTTTGTGTGGGTGTAGACTTAAAAGTTGACATATTCTGATCTGGAGATGGTTCATGTCTGTCAAGTACATCTGAAAGGTGGTCAAAGAGAGAGGGGGACTAGAAGCTTCTGGTAGCTGGTACAGATAGCATATGTCAATGGCATTTGTACTTGTAGAGCAGAGATTCCCAAACTTTGGTTCTCTGTGTATTTTGATCTTCAACTTTCAAAGTCCCAGTACCATAGCCAATGTCCAAGAATGTTGGAATAGAAGTCCAAGATGCCTGGAGGATCAAGGTTTGGGAATCGCTGCTGTAGAGCAGGAGTGGAACCCAGCCTCTTCCTTCATATGCCCACAGGCTGCACTCCACTAGAGCAAGCCCAAATACCTCTATCACATCATTTTGAGAGGGACTGTAGGGGTGAATGGTGGTATTAGGGAGTAGTACAAGGTTCCTTGGGGGAAGGGATGGGTATATTTTTTAGTGTTTCCATGTTGGGGGGGCTCTCTGCATGATTGGGGTCAACAATTACCCCAAAACTGTGCTGATTTTTTTGTAAAAAAATAAGGTGGCTTGGGGGACTGGGGAGGGGGCTTCAGGGTCCACAAATGTGTGGTCTGGTGATTGCATGTGTTGCATGGGATGCACTGTGCTCACCATTGTTGTAGAGCCACCAAAAGCTCAGTGAAGGTGTAGTGCTTGTACCTGGGAAAACAGAGTTCTCCATTCTTATTTGTACGATCTTTTGCCCCTTGCTTATGGTAAGAAGTTCCATGGTGGGGAAACGCTTACCATAGAAGCTGGCAGCCCTCATATGTATGTGTATGCTGGGACAGAGCTGGGAGTTGGTGTCACTACTGAGCTGGAGATGAAAAGAAATGTTTGTTTGTTGTGATCTTTTAAAACATGTTTTTATTAATTCTTTTCCCCAGAGAAATATTCAAAAGCAATACAGCCTGGCACCCTGCTAAATCTTCTTCAGGTAGAAGGGCAGAAAATTGAAGAGGAATCTGAGGTCAGCCTATGATATAAATGCAAGAGGAAATAAAATTTGTTTTTAATTTGTTAATGCTCAAAATTTACTTGAAAAGGATCATTTTAAATTTGTGCTTTCTTTTCTTTCGGCCAAATGATAGAGACCTGGTGAGCCATTCAAGACTTTGTATTCCTCAATTACTACAGCATAAAAGTCCAGGCAGTATGGGAATAATCTCTCAGTTGCCTTTCAGTTATATTGTTCAAATGCTTTACTGAAGTGGACTTCTTTTGTTTGTAAGAATATGGGTGGCCAATTGACAATGTTGTTGGCTTAAATGGGCAGGCAACATGGCATCATCTGCGGGAGGTGGTTCAAATGCTGCAAAAGAAGTCAATCCTACACTTTTATTTGGCAGAACACTGTGCTGTTTCCCAGTTCAGTAGACTAAACACAGAACTATATCTTAGGGCCACACCTGGAGTGGCACTATAGTAGGAACTTGGTATCTGCGGGGGATCCATTCCAGACCCCCTCGTGGATACCAAAATCTGTGGGACCTCAAGACCTGTTGTCCCCAATTACAGCATGTGCACGTGTTGCCGCTAGGGACAATAGAGGCTGTCCCTAATGGCATTGTGGCCACATGCATGTACCACCACTGGGGACAATGGGGGCTTGCCGTCCACAGATGCTTAAAGCCACGGATGGCAAGTCCACAGATACTGAGGTCCGACTGCATATCATACTAAGGGCATATAAAAGTTTGGCTATGAGTTTTCTAGAACATGTAATCTAAAATGCACAATTCTTTGAGAAGCTCCAGGCTTTCATCTGGCCGATTCCCTGTGGATGATGGGAGGAAAAAACTGTGTGCTCATAGTAGCTGGCCTCCAAGTTGGTACAATACTGGATATTTTATATTTCCCTCTTTCCTTGGCTTCTCAGTGGTAGGCTCTGTGGAGAAACAGATTTCTTTTTTTATTTGGGGAGGAAATTGCTAATTCCTAATTGATTGCAATTGGATTTCAGGAAGAAGATTTTAGATTTCCCCAATCTTCACTTCTCTCTCTCTCTCTGAAAAAAAAAAAAAAAAGGCTGCTTCCCCATTCTCAGATTTTATATTCTATTGTGGGGTTCTTCATTGCTTATATGGCATTTCATTGTCTCAATTTTTGTAACATTACAAAAGACTGGAGAAATATACATGTTTTTAAGTATCTTCCTTCCTCTGGTTGAAATGATATTACCTGAACAAGGAGTGAATTGTTTAGACTAGCTCCTTGAACATAATCAGAGTGTAAAACAACTAAAAGAACAATTTCCCCAGATTGTGTGAAATATGTTTTACCAAAGTACAGTGGGCCCTTCTCTTTTGGAGGGGATCCATTCCGCACCCCCCCCTCCACATAAGGCAAAAAACTTGTATGCCTGAGCCCCATTACAAACAATGGGGCTCATGCATGTGATGCATGTGCCAAGAGTGCGTACGCCATTCTTTTTATTACAGTGTGGCTTCAGCGTAAATTGGAAGCCACATGTGGCACACCACACCCCCATATGGCACGGGCGCACTGAATGTGTAGTTTCATTAGATGGAGTTCTTTCTCTTAGCAACCTTAAGGAAGGTTCTAGATCAGTGTGGTTGACTCTACATTTCCCCTTCTCTGTCTCTGGCCTGTGGACAAGAACATTTCAATCTTTGTATGGCAGGTTGAGTGTTCCTTTACCCAAAATGCTTGGAACCAGAAGTGTTTTGTTGTTGTTTTTATTCTGGAATACCTGTATTTGCATATACATAAAATGTAATGAGGCTGGGGATCTACCATACAGAGTATCTTACTGAGCATTTGTAGGATAATTGAATACCCTCTTTCTTAGGAGGTTAGAAGAAAGCTAATTATATTTCAAAGCAAATGCAAATGAAAGCACTGCATTAGTTATCTTTTTTTCCCCCCAGGCAATGTCTGAAAGGTTCTTGGAGGGTGAAGTGCCTCTGGAGACTTTTCTTGAGCAGTTTTCCTCCATGAGGAAGTTGTCCCATCTGCGGCGGGTGAAGGTGGAGAAGCTTCAGGAAATGCTGAGGAAATCTCAGTCTTCACAAGAGCCACCCAACAGCACTGCATTCAACCATCAACATCCTGCCAGCATACCTGCTGGGCCTGTAATTCAGCAGCCACAGACTAGTTCAGCTGGGGGACCACCCTTTCCTTTACCTTATAGTCTATCCCCTTGCATGCCTACTGGCCCTTCAGCTCATGGAGCTCTCCAGCCAGCTCCTTTTGCTGTGACACCTGTTATGACAGGATATGCCGCTTCTCAACCAACCCCCCAACCTCCATTTCCTTATAAACCACTCTCAGGTCCTGGATACCCCGCTGTGCCTGCTGGGGGTTCAGTGCCCCAATCTCAGGCAAATGACCCTGGGTACTCTTGGTCTCCATCCAGAGCACCCCCTAGTGGACCAGGATACCCACAATTTCCTCCTAGGGCTCCATCTACAGGACCAGGTTTCCCTCAGCCTCCGTATTTTCCACCAGGCGGAAAGTCACAGTGCCCATATCCTACTCAGCCTGCAGTGCCTAATTTTCCTGTTCCTTCTCAGCCCCCCTATCCCACAGGCCCAAGCCCATCCTTTGGGTATCCAGCACCACCTCTGCCCCCTCGAGGCCCTTCTTGGTCAGGATACTAGTCAGGGTTTCCAGACTATTCATTCATACAGTGGCCTAAGAAACTGATTCTTGCTAGCTAATGAAGTCAAAGATGAAAACTTGGAAGCACTGTCCTGAGAGACATATTTGTGTAGGCATTATACTGGGGGTGGGAAATGGCCATGGTCTGGTGCATAGCACATTAGTTGTCTGTGGAACCTAAAAAGGTCACTCCCTCTTCTGCACCGTCACCCCTCAAATTAGTTTTTACTTTAAAATACAATTTTTGGGGGACACAAAATGGATCCACATGCTTTCTGGGGCATGGAGAACAATTTTGCCACTTTTAGGTTGGCATATCAGCTCCAGGAGAAGCTTTTTTAAAAACAGAGAGTCAATTTCCTCAACAGTCTTGGAAGGCTGAAAACCTGCCAAAATTGTTTCCCACTAGGGAATATGTGGGGGATGTTTGGCAAAAAAAGTTTCAACAAAATTCTGCAAAGCTAAAAATGGTTCAAGGGGTGGATATACAGCCTATGGGTTGTACTTTCCCCATCCTTACTTTATACTGATGGAATGTATGGTTTAATGCTATCAATGTTGAGAAAGAATGCCGCTGTTGGAGGGTTCAGTTCTTAAGGGTAAGTAGGCACTGAATGTTGGCAATTGTTAATGGCCATTTGTGTTGACAAAGGAGTCAACTCAAGCCATAATTTTAAATGCAAATAAAGGCCCAGACTCTTAGCTGGTGTGTAAAAGGCATTGTTCCACTTCAGCTGCTTGAGGCATATTTATTGACTGCAGCTTGGATCTGGTGCTGTGTGTGTTTGTGTGCACACAACTCTGCGTGTGTGTATATGTGTGTGTGTGTAGTTTTCTACTTTAATATGTTAGAATAGATATATAGATAGATATATAAAGAACTCTATTCACTTATGTGCACCAATTGATGACAAAGAGAAATCAGTAAATATTCCTGATATAAAACACATGTTTTCCAGGGATGTATTGATACATGATTTCTTTTGTCACTTGAAAAAATATTAGGAAGTAAATTGAGGGCACTGTCTTGCCCTTGACATACTTCAGAGGTGGTATGTCAGCTAATGCAAAAGTGAAACAGTCCCCCTACTCTACTCCCAGCTCCAGTCAGGTGTCTGTCCGTCCTCACCTTCTATCAAACTGGGGTGGGGAAACTTTTGTGGCCTGAGGGCCATCTTGTCCCATGCTAGCAGTGAGCAGGACAAATTATTCAAAGTATGTGCAAAAACTCAGAGCCAAGCCATGCTGTGTCTGATTCCCTACTCATTTGTTCAGTTTTCTTCCCCTCCACTTTTCTCTGTCTCATTCTTCCTCCCATTCTCCTTCCTCCTGCCCCAGTCTTTAGGCTTAAATAAGGCTCCCATTGGCACCAGTGGAATCTTGAAAAAAAAGGTTTAGTTGCTGCATAGGGAGGGAGGGAGGCACACACTGCACATGAAGTCAACATTTTCCCGCTCCCTCTCCCATAGGATTGTGATCTTTTTTTAAAAAAAATGGTGCCAGTGTAGTCATTAAAAAAACAACTAATGGCTAGTGGGGGAGCAGAAAGGGAGGCCTGCTGAGCTAAAGGTTCATAATCATAGTCCCAGCTGTAGGACATAATCGCAGGCCCCTATTTGGCCAGTTAGCTGTCTTGCCTGTTTCTTCTGTCTTCACTATTGTGTTCACTATTTTGAGCCTACTAGGGCTTATTTTTTCCATCCATTCTGCTCTGACAGACACATACAGATGATGCACAATAGATTTATTAGGTATGTGAAAGATGTAAAACAGAAGGTTATGGGATTTGTTCAGAGATGAGATAGCAAGGTTCAAACACTATGCATTTTTATACTTGGTAATAACAGTCCACATGCTAATGTCTTAATTGGCAAGCATGGTATACACCATTGAAGCTTGCAGGCATCTGTGGGCTGCCAACATATCCAGATTCTTTTAAATAATGGCCTTGGGATATAATTCAGGACTTCAATAATGAGGGCCCCTGCCTCCTCACTTGTTCATTATCCTTTTTTTCCCAGTTGACAAGCAGAAACACTGGCTACCAGTTGAGAAAATCTAATAGAAATCAGAATGGCTTTGCTAAGCACTTTATCCTCATTGTTTGTCTATAATTTATTTATTTTAAGAATTGACTACTAATAGTCCTGACCAGGCTGAATGCTTTTGGAATTTGATGCAGACAAATCCATATATGTGCTTAATTATGGTAATAATTTTTGATGAACTGCACACAGATTTAAGATTATGACTTTTGAAAATGAAGTTGTAGCTGGTTGATTTGTTATTGATTCTTTTGCTTGCTAAATATTTTCCCTTTTGACTTCTGTTTTGTGTCAATAAGGCCTTTTACATCACATAGTCATATTTCACTTCTTTTTTCTGTACCCTGCTTAAAAGATCCATTTGTGCATCTGTCCTCCCCATGGAACAATAACCAATATCATCCAGTACCATGTTTCATCTGTCTTAAGCACTGTAATTTCCACCATCCATTTGCCTTTCCTTAGTGTCATCAATTACTGATCATAGTACAGTACCTCCATTATTGACTTGTATTCATTTCATTCTGCTCTTAACATAATTAAAAGTCAATACCCTGCCTATAGTGATTTAACTCCTAGTTTTCCAACTTGATCCAATGTAATATTAAATATCACCTTCTTATATTAGAAATTGAGACCCGAAGAAAGGCCAAAGTGATAGAGATGTATTTGGCCCATGTTTTTTTTTTAAAAAAAGTGTTTAAAAGGATTTCAGAAATTGTTTGCTGTGAATAATGCTTTAATTCTGGCCTTGATCTAGTAGACACTAGTAACTTCATGGTGGTATATCAGATCTTTCTCTTTTTTATTTCATTTTTGCATGTTACATCATTGTGTCATGTGTAGAAGTCTGCAGATATACTTGGGTATATTTTGCATGTACTACAGATGCACAGAGCAATGTGAGGCAATGGAAACAAAAATAAAATGTAACCATCTGCAACAAGTCTTTTTATTCTAGGCATACCTTGCAAAATAATAATTTTATCCATTAGAAGTTGTTGGTCTGCTGCTCCTAAAAGCCACTATTTTAAATTTTTCATTTCATTTTTTAAAAATGTCCAACTTTTCTTAATGGAGTTCAGGCTGACGTATATGATTCCCACTACATGATTACCCTCCTAACAACCCTGCCAGGTAGTTAGGTTGAAAGATGGTGACTGGTCTAACATCATCCACTGGGCTTCATGGCTCAATGGAGACATTATTACAAGTCTCTGCAGTAATGGCCCAAAACCTTTAACTACACCAGCATACCACCCCTCCTTTAAAAGCCATCTTCAAGTCCCAATATTTAAAAACTTATCTTTTTATCCAGGAACATACACATTTAAGCATACACCTTTTCAGATTTCTCAGTTGGATTGAAATGTCACAGTTGTATGTCTGAGATATTTGTATGCCTCACAAAGGATTTATGCAAGTAATTTAGAAACTATTGCCCCAGTGTGCAACTCAAACTATTAAATTAAATACAGAACAATATCCAAACCATCAACTGTAAAACCTTTCTGGTTGGAGTGTAAAATAAGTTCATGAATTTGTCCACTCAACAAACAAATCTGCTTTCTTTGTCCAAGGAGATACTAATGATAAAGGAATCAAGTGACTAGATGTCACATCATTTTGCCTTTGAAATTTATAGACAGGCATAATGTTGGCCAGAATGAGGTAAAAAAGTGAACAGCTACTCATATAGTACAACATCCATTTTGGAGACTTCAAACTGTCTCCCTCCTCCTCACCACAGCTGATAGCCATATACAAACTACCTATGTTCTATTCCATGTTAGGTATATAGATTTCCCCCCTTCTGTTTTTAGTATCTTTTTAATTATGAACAAGAATAGAAACATACAAGTTACAGCTGTCCTCAAAGATGAAATAACGGATCTAACAGTTGTACTAAACCCATTATGTTTTCTCAGTTACAACACATCTATTTCACTTTGCAATAGGAAATTGGATACAGGCATACACTTTCATGATCTGCAACATTCTAAAAAGGAACCTTTATCCATTTCACATGATAGCTTTTCCAGATTTTCAAACTTTTCTTTCTAATTGAGCTACTCCTGCTACTTGTATAAGCTCACACACTGTACTGTATATGCACGTATGGCTGCTGAGCATGTGCAGAAATCTGACACAACTGGATCTTATCAAAAATCCTTAATTAGTGCTTGCCAAGGACTTGCAGCATTTAAATTAAAAAAAAATTGCCCAAGTAAGGTGCACCTAGTCAGTAGGCAGACCTTCTCATTTTCTAAGTGCCACTGGAAAATCTAGCTATCTGCCAATGTACTACTATAGCTTAACCCCATAGGGCATTTTCCTGTTTGTCAGATGAAAATACTCAGCAGAATTTCAGCACTTGTGATTCAGATTCAGAGAGCACTAATTAACAGTGACTGAGGTTAGAGATCCCACTTCTTTGCAATGTTAGAAAAACAAGGTGCACTGCTTTCAAAACCACATCCTTGCAAAAGCAGAGAGAGAAGTTAATGGCTTCAGGAAGGTTGCCTGGGGTGTTTCATACCAGTGAGAAATTGGGATTTTTTTTACTGGCCTCACTTTTTTCTTTTACTGAATTCTGCTTGTACCTGCTGAAGAGAAAAATGAACTTCATGAAAATCATACTGGCCAAAGTTTCAGAGGCTGTAATAAAGCCAATGCAATGTACAGGTTTATTTACCATTAACTAGACAGTTTCTGCCTACAACAAAGGGCCTGCCTGCAGTAAATATTTCAATAAGTTTCAAAGATTTTGATCTTTCGTGGCTTGCCACCCAAAACTGGTTTATATTTATGGCATAAACATGCCCTGACATTTGCTGCTTATCCAAAACTGGTTTAAATTTATAGTATAAACATTCCCATACCTACTATTCAGTCCTAAGGACATCAGTACTTTGGGTATGAGGATCAGACATCCATACCTGTTGTATTTTACAGTTGCTGGGCAGAACATAAGTCATAATCACTATCAGAGGAGTTATCCAGAGGGTTGGAAATTCTGTTTGTTGCCCCTTCCAGAGCTGTCAAAAGAAAAAGAAAAATGTATCTTGTTCTTCCTTGCAGTGACAAACCTAAATGTGTATTAATGGATCGGTCGGCAGTATATTCTACAATTCTTACTCCCTTGTGAAGGCAAGCCTATGGGGGGATTACACGAAGAGCTAAGAGAAAGAGTGAGCATCAGCTTCTGTTACAGAACTGAAAGCTGTCAGTGATATCATGATGGGATGTTGTACTCCCACATTTGCTTTGATACGAGCAACTTGAGCAGTAAACCTATTTAACAGTGGAATTTGAATGTTTTGGCACAACTTGGGTAAACGAACACCATTTTTAACATCATGGAATTTGCACAATATGGATTTTTATACCCTACCTATTACATGTTACCTGCATAGGGTGATGGATAAGAGGTTTTCTTGAAGGCTCTGTTATCCTGTTCTTGAACAACTTGGCCTTCTGGATATGGGTGGAAGCCGGCAGAACTGTTGCGATGGAATGAAACTACATAAAAGACAGTGTAGAATTATTTTTCTGCCTCCAAATCCCCCTCTTTAAGCTAAAGATATCATTACTAATCATAGAATCATAGAGTTGGAAGAGACCACAAGGGCCATCCAGTCCAACCCCCTGCCATGCAGGAACTCCCAGTCAAAGCATCCCCGACAGATGGCTATCCAGCCTCTGCTTAAAGACCTCCAAGGACGGAGACTCCACTACACTCCGAGGGAGTGTGTTCCACCGTCGAACAGCCCTTACTGTCAGGAAGTTCCTCCTAATGTTGAGGTGGAATCTCTTTTCCTGCAGCTTGCATCCATTGCTCCGCGTTCTGGTCTCTGGAGCAGCAGAAAACAAGCCTGCTCCCTCCTCAATATGACATCCCTTCAAATATTTGAACAGGGCTATCATATCACCTCTTAACCTTCTCTTCTCCAGGCTAAACATCCCCAGCTCTCTAAGTCGTTCCTCATAGGGCATGGTTTCCAGACCCTTCACCATCTTAGTTGCCCTCCTTTGGACCCGCTCCAGTTTCTCCACATCCTTTTTGAATTGTGGTGCCCAGAACTGGACACAGTATTCCAGGTGGGGCCTCACCAAAGCAGAATAGAGAGGCACTATTACTTCCTTTGATCTAGACACTATACTTCTATTGATGCAACCTAAAATAGCATTGGCCTTTTTAGCTGCTGCATCACACTGCTGACTCATGTTCAACTTATGGTCTACTTGGACTCCTAGATCCTTTTCACACATAGTTTCATTCAGCCAGATGTCCCCCATCCTATATCTGTGCATTTCATTTTTCCGCCCTAGGTGCAGAACCTTACATTTCTCCGCATTGAATTTCATTTTGTTAGCGTTGGCCCAGCTTTCTAGTCTATTCAGGTCATTCTGAATTTCAATCCTGTCTTCTGGAGTATTGGCTACTCCTCCTAATTTGGTATTACTGCATAATTAAATATGGAAACCCAACCCCTCCATTAGTAAAAACTGCCATTCAACTGTTTTCCACAGTTAAAAGTTAAAACTGGCAACAATGATGGGAGAAAGGGTTCAGTTGAAGGTTGCTCTTTATGTCACTTTAAAAAGGCAAAGTATGGTCCAAAACAAACTTCAAAAATAATCCTGCCCTGGCTCAGTGCTAGGGATTCTTGGGAATTGTAGTTTACTGTGGCACCTGCACTCTGACAGAAAAAACTAAATCTCTCATGACATTTTAAGCCAGGGCAGTTTAAAGTAGTCTCAAACTGGTTTATTTCTGCAGTGTATTTTGGACCAATACCTTGTAGTGCCACACCATTCATGACAGCATACATCATCATTATGTGAACATTGTTCAGTGCCAGTGTTGCAACAATGGAAGCCACAGCATTCATAACAAGCTATTCTTAGCCAAAGATAAACCACGTAATCACATTCTCCAGCTCATCTTTTAGAATTACTTTCACTAACAGACACTTGCGATACCCTTAAGATGTCTTACATTCATACATCTTACAGTGTAGGTATGCATACCAATAAAAAGAAACAAAAAACCAGAGAGCAATGTGAGGAAGACAATTTCCATCCAAACCATGTCATGGGGGTGGGGGTGGAATTAATACACACATGCTACTTGTGGACCCCCCCCCCCCAGCACTATTTAAAAATTTAAAAGCCAGAGATGTTGATTGCAATTATACAATTAACATCACATCTACCTTAGCCTTTAGAAAAGCTGGCTTGATAAGAGTTACAATAAGGAAAAGGAATAGAGGAGCAACAGCTACCAAGTTGGCCTAGTTATTTCCTGCCACTAGAGGGAGGAAAAGCTCATACTGACAACCAAACACACCCACCCATGACCCTCTCATTCGCCCACTTAGTTTAAAAGGTAAACTGGTAGAATTGGGGTAGGTAATAAGACAACATCTGTAACCAATCAGAAGAGGCATTTACTTTAGGGAGAAGCATGAGATCTGAGTCTACCAGTAGAGTTTAGTACACCAGTGAGAATTTTTGACTCCCAGTGGTTAAACAACAGCAGCAGCAGCAAAATGACTCCTCTCCTGTTCTAAATTTTACTGATGAAACTTAAAAAAACAACAACATATTGGCATAACTAGAAGTAGGCTTTTGTGTGGAAGACTGAGCTCCATCCAGCTCTGATATTCAAAATTTTTGGGCCCAGCTGCCTGTCTTTTCCATCTAACTCAAGTATTTAGTGCGTCTTGGGACTCTAGAACAAACAAAGCAGACTCTGCAACTGTGCAGGCTTCCCTTCCCTGGTTTACAGAACAAATAACTAATTATTATGCCTAACTGTAACAGAATACCACATTTCAGGTGTTGTAGAACATGGAGATCATGATCACAATTGTATTAAAATCATATTTGCTTAGGAAACCAATTATGTTCTGATTGTTTAGTATTCCCATGAAGTCCATCTCTGCCAGATGTTTGAAGCTCAACAATGCTGGGTCTCACACCAAATATGGTAACAGATAATAAGGTTGCAGGTGTCCCAATCAGTCTCTGTATTTCAAAATGAGCATTTGAACTGCTTAGATTAGCTGGAGACTATGTGGCACCATATTAAAGAAGAGGTTGTTGACTATATGTACATTCAGAGTGGTTTTCTTCTGAATAGTCATTGGTCCAAGGCAGGCCAGAATTAAGGGATAAGGTTCCCAAGCCAACAAGTGTATCTTTTAGGCAAATTTAAGCCTATAGCTCCTGAGGAGAGGTTGTTTTTAACCAGATTTTTTGTTCCATGCCCTGAATATTGGTTATCTTACCATTTTGGTTTACTGCATTTGGGCCAATCCACTGGTGTTGCCTCTTTTTGAAATCTGGAGAGTGGGGAGAGGATGGATGAAAAAGCAATCAGAACATAGACAAAAGTCAAATATACACAAATTGAGTAAGTCTAAAAAAAGTTGCCCTTAGGGCCCCCAGTTTTCTGGTATAAACCCACATCCCCAATCCGGCAGCCTCCAGATGTGTTTGACTTCAGGATGCCCTCAGGTTGGGGAAAGTTGAGATATATAGTATATGAAGCAGAGCTGAAAATTGCACCTCTTTCTGCCTTTGATGCCTAGTGGAAGATATTAATTGAAAGCCAACAACAACAAACTCACTACTTTTAGCAGTGTGCCCAAGCTTTGATTGTAGAACTGATATGACGTTTGTTCACATTAGTTGGACAAGTAATACAGTCTCCACAGATGTGGACACCCTTAGCTCCACTGTCTTGTCTTTTTAAAGGCATGAGCTGCAATCTTGTATCAGTTTATAGTTACCTATGTACCTAACTAAGTAATGTCTGGCCCATTCCTTCCAAATCTGATGGAAACATAATTCAACTGTGCTCTGATCATTGGCAGAATGAATCTCCTTCTCCTCATACAGCTGATGCCTGGTAAAGCTGGTTGAGGGAGGGGTTACAATCATGGCTATAGTGTCACAGTCATGACTAATCACAGACATATTCACAGCAATCATGAATACAAAACAGTTACTTAATCAACTTATGAGAATGGCAATAGTGTCAAAATTGTGACCAAGTATATACAGAAAATACACAATATTCCCCAATAGCATGGAAAGTCCATTGCAGTTTAGTGCTTACATTGGAAAAACAATGCTTAATTAGTGTTATGAGCTATCTGTCTGAAATATACCCTAGTAACAGTCAGCATAGATCTAGACAACTAGGGTGCTTAGTGATGGAGAACTCCTAGCAGTATCAATCAAAAGGCACTGTGCAACTATTTCATATTTCTCTTCTTATTTCCTGGTACTCTTCTGGTAAGTAACCTAGAGGAAGCAGTGGGAAGCCATGTTAGGATTACAGATGCTAGTCAAAGTCATTTCCAGTCTATCTAGTCATTTCCCCTTGTCACCGCAATGTCTAGTTCCTTTATGAGGCTCATGATCTACATCCCAAACTATCCTGGATTTCTTTAGAGGAGAAGGAGGAGGCAACCTTGTCTTCCTTGACAGCTTTCCTGCTTTGTTTCTGAAAAGCTACCTTCCATTCAAGAGCAAAACCATTCCTGCTTGCCTCACAATCCTTTGAAGAAAATAATTTTTTTAAAATGCACTTTCAATTATTTCCCTTCCCTTTCCCTAAAACACTTTTAGTGGACAACATGAATTTATTTCCCTTTTGTTTTATGTGGATCTTCTCAAGCTACCATTTTCTCCCACCACAACAGAAGTGTATATTGGTGGATGAAAGATCTAAACAGAGAATATACCAGGCAGTAGTCTCAGGTGTGTGTCCTATGAGAAATAATTCCAGTATCAAAAGGCTAAATAAAGAAACACTGACACAGCAATCCTGCACACATGAATTAGTGTGTGGTGTAGATAGCACCTAACCTTGACTCCCTGTACAATTGAATCCTTGAATGAAGCAAAGTAATTGTACAATGAAAGCTTTGTCTGGAAGCATCCCTAGCATGTATATTCACAGGGCTAATATACTATAGCATACTGTAGACCAAGGGCCCAAAAAGGCCAAAATAAAGCTGTTTCGAGTCACTTTGGAGGTATGCTGTTTAAATGCTGCATGTGTCCTAAGAGGCTGGAAGCCGCTTCGAAGCCATGCTCCAGTACTAATGACTGGAGCACAGCTTTGGTGCAGCTTCTGGCCTCTTAAGATGCATGTGTCATTTAAACAGCATACATCCAAAGTGACTCAAAGCAGCTTTATTTTGGCCTGTCCGTTAAGGCTCAAAGAATGACTTCTCATTGGATGAGTAAATACTTAGCACAAATCTCTTCTCAATCAGTACTACTACTACTACTACTACTAATTTTTTAGCCCGCCTCTTTTGGATCAAGGTGGGTTCGAAACATAGGTAGCATTAGGCAAGTCACAGTGTCACAGACATATTCCTTTCTTGTTTGTGTGGTTTGGTGCTAAAAGTCACATAGATATGATTCTTCCTGAATCTGCCAAGTCCTTGTATGGTTCTGTGAATCAAAATCCTTATTTGAACCTTAATTCTACAAAGAGAGTCATTTCTATTCTCAGAGTCACAGCAAGAAAGTGCCACTTACATTTCTTCATTATTTTCCTATAGATAGGGGGTACACATGTGATCAGGAGAAATGTAGTCAGGACAAGACCCAGCAGGATTCTTAGGATGGTTTCTGTCCTGGATGGATTGGGATTGAAACCTTGGCCTGGAGACAGAAGGTGAGATTAGAATTTACATTACTCTGAGTAGCAGGCTTGGCCCAAGACTTTTTTCACCTCAGACAGAGTAGCACAAAGTATCTTCATCCTACCTGAGTCACAGTGTGCAGATAGCACACAAAGCCGACTACATTATGTTTGTACAAGAGGCAGAAAATCTGTCAAGCAATTCTCCCCAACTCTGGCAATTAAAAACAAAGGCCAGTATTTCATAGCTGCTACTGGGGGCATATCTGCACAGGCCTAATAGCATGGCTTCTCACCACCATCAAGTCACCCTGTCCAGACAATGGAGGGCCAAATGCTTGAATTGACTGGGGACTGTCTATACATGGGAAGGGCAATCCCGCAGCAAAGCCAGGCCATCCCTCCTTTAATGCACTTAAAAAAACAAACAAACATTTTGCTCTGATTCTTTCAAAAAAATATGGAGCACTCTGGAGCAATGCTGGATGGTTGTCTACATAGTGTCCCACTGTGCTGCCCACTGCTACCAGCGCAGGTTGCTCCTCTGAGGTTAGAATGAGGAGTCCAGCCATGTGATCAACACTGGACACTTTGTTTCTGGTTTCAGAGGGAGCAATTTGCACTGCAGGCAGTGCTGTTGAACAGCACAGCAGGATGCTGGGTAGACAACTACCTGGCATCATCCCTCCAGAACATGCAGGAAGCTGGGGGATGTTGTGTCAGCTTTGGGGCCAGAATACTTCAAGGGCAATTCAGAGTATTCTGGCCAATGTAGGCCACCCCTGAGTTAATTTTTACAACCGTTATTTTTACAACCATGACAATTGTGTCACACTAGTTACAGATATAACTGTTATGTATTCATGACTGATACTTAGTCACAACTGCAACACTATTGCCATGATTGTAACTCACCACCACCACCACCTGCTGTACTAGATATTGGCTGTATGAGGAGAAGGAGGTCTGTTCTGCAGGTGATCCCAGCACAGGTGAATGACATTTCCATCAGACCTGGTGGGATCAGGCCAGGAGAGTTTACATAAATATACTTAAGTAATAAGCCAATATAGAATTTTTGTTATTGTTAACTGTCCTTAAGTTGATCTCGAGGATACTGGCCAAAAACACAAAACAAAACAAAACAAAACAAAACAACCCCCCTCCCCCCAAGCAATCACAACAAAAAGCTAATAATTTGCTTCCCTTTCATGACACTTAAGATCTGGCTGCTTCATTGTACTCACCCTCAGAAAAATGGTATTGCATCTCTGAACAAGAACAACCCCTTTACTAAACATTTTAGTAACAAAAATAAAGCCATCTTTCAATCTGTAGCACATTGTAGCACAAGTTCATGCTACACAGCTATAGCACTATGATTCCCTTATAACTGCCATGGCTGCATCCTATGGAATCTGAGGACTTATAATTTGGTACAAGGCACCAAAGGAACTCTCTGGCTGAGAATTATAAATACCTCCTCCCAAAAATGCAAGTCCCAGGATTCTGTAGGATGGAACCATGGCAGCTAAAGTGGAATCATGCTGCTATAATTGTGTATTATGAAAGGGTCAAGGGTCCAGAATCCTCTTGGTTACTTCCACTGACGTGACTACTCTTTGGGCATTGTATCTAGAAACATTACTATCATCTTGCTTGTATCCCCCCATTCTGTCTTTCCAAATCACTCCTTCCATCCATTCCATCATTACCAGGGGAAAGAGGAGGGAAGATGGGACATAGGTACGTCCTTTGACTTGTAGGCTACAAGCCCTGTGTTTGGAACCTCTCCTGCAAACAGCATCCAGATACCATTTACCAAATGCTCACCTACCTTTGTCTCTATTATGGCTATGAACCTCTGTATTAACTGATAGCCACCGAATGTGAAGATAATAAACGGTGTGTTTCAAATTTCCTTTTCAGATGTAGCTAGGCCACACAATACCAGTGGCAGACAGAAGGAGAAACAATCTGGGCTGTGCTTTTTCACACTGTGGAGGTTGTTCCCCCTTTAAGAATATACCCCTATAATATATTTTTTTAAAAAATCCTCTAGCCATTAAAGTACCAAAACCTTTTCTTTAGTTTGCTAGCTTACATCATGCAGGAATATTTTAACATGGGAGAGGATTCAAAAATAAGACTATTTCCCTGAAATCTGAAGTTGTGCAACCTTTCCCCCCCTCCCTTCCCCCCACACAAGTGGACACACAGAGGGCATACATTCGACTTAAATTAACAATCTTTCTTGGAGATATGGAAAATATCATTATTTATTATTATTATTTTACTTCTTCATACCCCATTTTTTCTTCTGCTTTCTTAGGAGTTTATCAGACAATGGAAATTGGAAGTATAATCTAATGGCAATCCGAACGCAATAATGGAGTTTCACGTTATTGCGTTTTAAAGTATCTCACACTCACACAATTTTGGACAATGGGCCGTCATTTTCGGGTAATAGGAAGTCATTCTGAACGCATTCTGAATGCAATTGGAATTCACGTAAATTTGCCAAACTAGCGAATTCATGTGAATTCGAATTGGCTCCAATTGGCTCCATTCGAAATAAAGAGAAATTCCTCCCGTCTGATAAACTCCCTAATCACAATTTCCCATTTATCTTTCAATTCTTCTTTTTAGCTTTGTCCTATATATTTAAGCCTTCTTTCTCTAAGGAAATCAAATAATATATATTCTTTTATATATTTAAACAAAGAAATAGAACTTAGAACTTTGGTAGAACTATCAGCAAATGTATGTGTAATTCCAGTGATATGGAAAAGAAGAACAGAGATTGAAGCTTATTCTCCTACTCAGTCTGGCTTACCTGAGCATTTCACCAATGTGAGGCATGGCTTAGCCCTATTCAAACAGTCCAAGCTAAGGTTTTTTCTCTCACATTGCACCTTCTCCCAGTGAATGGGCAATGGCTTCTTGCTGCCCAAGTCCTGAAGTCCTCTTGCATCTTCACAGCCTGCCCCTTCACAGACCCTGGGTGCCAGATCTTTCCACCATCTTTGTAAATCTAGGCAAACCATTTCCCAATGGCCTCCAAACTTCAGCTCCACAGTCCCAGAGCACAATGTAGTTCCATCTTCTAGCCTTATCACTGTAGGATCTATGAGAGAAAGGAATAAGGAAAGTGAGCAAAGCAGACTGTAGCACTACGGCAATTACTAGCATGAGGAATGAGCGGCCAGTTCCCAATTCAGATGTGAACTTTCCCCATGGAGACATTTGATAGCCTTCAGAAAGCCACTGTCTCCACTGTAGGTGCTCTGAAATAATAAAACAGCTTTAGAGCCAACCCTTGCTATATAAGGGATTATGAGTTGGGGCCGGGTTCTAAGGGTTTTATCACACAAGACAAGTAAATCACATTACTGCATGATGCTGTCCCTCTTCTGTTGTCCTCCCATGGGAGCCCATTTGAAATGTGTTTCTTCTTATTAACACAAAAATTGAGTTAATTACCACCTGTTCCAACTTCTATTGTGCCACGATTTCCAGTGTGCATTTCTACTTTTATGTTGATTTTTGGTGGTTGGGGGCATGTTTTGCGTGGAGAAACATCAACCCACATCATTAGCGGGAGGGAGAAAAGTTGGACAGATCCCAGGAAGCTGAGTGCCCAGGGAAACTGGTAATCCATGGGGGTTGGGGGATAGCTTGGTGTATGAGTGTGTGAGAGAGGTGGGGGTAAGAAGATGGGGCAGGCTGAGGATGGTGATGGGGGATCACTCCAGTGGGAGCAGGAGGGAGAAAGAGTGGTGTGCAGGATCTGGCCTGAGGGTAAGGATTGGACCCAGAAGGAGCATGAAAGGGGTGAGGAAGCCTCCTGGAAGGGCAGGCAGGAAGGGAGTTTTCATCTCCTCTGGAATCTCTACCCATATGTCACTGTCACATTTCGCAGATCATCACCACAGCCCAGCCACTTGGTCTCAAAGTCCCACCCCTTCCCCTTAGCACTCAAGAATATTTAAAACCCAGCAGCCATGTGAGATAACCTCTCACCGTGATGCTATAATACCATGTAGTTCTAATGTCCTCATTCTCTCTCTCACCTAAGGCTGCTTTTAATTTAATTTATATTTCTGTGGTGGGGGAATCTGTATGTGTATGTTTGCAGGTGTGCCAAACCAGGAATAGGTGCAGTACTGAGCGGTACTGGGTAGGCAGTGCGATAAGGTTCTAAGAGTTACAGAGACAATATATGTGAATCACTTAGAAAAAGTGTTATATAATTCACTAACCTATCAACATTTTTATTTGGGACTTAAACACATATAGACTTGTGCTATGTTCACAGTAGTATTTTTTATTTTATTTCCTGGAACAAGATCCTGAACAATTTCTCTGAACTGGGCAAATAGGCTAAAGAAATAAAGGGGAGAGGGAGCACAGTGGGAGATGATTCCACCCATGACCCCAAGCATCATATTTGCGTTATAAGACAATATATAAATTCAATAGATCAACAGATGAATAAATATGTTCCCAAAGAGCTCTGTTTGCATCCAAATAAACATAAGTGGCAGCTTCCCTCAGACCTCCCTGTTCAATGTGAAAAGGTTGGAAAGTCAGCAAACAGGAATGCTGAGAGGCGATGAGAGAGTGAGAGAGCTGTCCCTTTCCCTTTTTCACTCTCACAAGTAGAGACTGAATGCCTGCCTCAGGGCTCTTCCAGGCTAGTCTAAAGAAATGTGAATTTTCATGATATAGTGCCTCAATTTTTGCTGGGTTTTGCTTTCTAGATCCACAGTGAGGATGGCATAAGCAAAAAGCACTGTATTTCTCCCTCTTCTTCCTGCTCACATGATGCCTAGTTGGTTTGTCACTCTTCCATATAGATTACAAACTGGATTCAGAGAAGTTAAGGAAATATCTATTCACAGAAAGGGAGGGGAGAGGCGTTTTGACTGCCTCTTCCCACTGAAGCTTCCTCCTAACTGGCTTTTGCCTGAAAATTGTCTTTAGAGAATGGGAAGGGATGCAAATGTCTATAGGGAAACCCTATGAATGTGAAATCTCCAAGATCCCTGGTCATCCACTGCCCTGCCCACGTCTTGCAAAGTCAGGACCATGGTTTCCTTCCTTTAAGCAATTCATGACATAGTTTTCTTACCGGTGGGCTTTGAAGAAGTCGTGAGCAGTGTTGTAGTTGGTTCTGGTTGTACAGTGGGTGCTTGCATAGGATCTGAAATTACAAATTTGGAAAAGATGAGTTCAAGTAAGAAAGAGGAGAATCAGCAATCCAAGACAGATCCTTCCTATCCCGGTATGACTCACTGACAGCAAGATGAACATTGCATCAGTCTTGCTCTTTCCATCTTGTTTACATTTTCAAAAATACATTGAAATATTTAAATGTTCCACACATTGTTTATTACATATTTATTATATTTATATTCCACTTTTCTGTGATGTAATTCCATTTACTATATATAAAAAAGGCTCCCATGCAGTCTCCCATCAAAGCATTGCTTAGTTTTAGCAGGGTTGCAGATCTGAGCTTAACTCCCAGCGCCTAATAATATAAGCCTGAAACCTAGGGAAAATCCCTTGTGATGTCAGAGGGTGATTGAGCCAGGTGATTTTATTGAGTATCAACCACAGTTGCATAGAGTGTGCCACTCAAACAAAAACACCCAGGCAGAGATCCTGCATTGGGAGATGTAGCTAGAATGTTTCTCAGTGTTACCCTCCAGTGTTACCCTACCGTAGCTGTCATGGGGAATGCTGAGATAAATAGTTGTAGTCAGAAACCTCTGTCTGGATCCTGTGGCACCTGTCTATCTCAGTCCTAGCAAATGGGAGAGGGCTGGACACATCAATATTCACAACTCCATTTCCCAGTGCCTCGGAAATGGCTGTGTTGGGGGTGGAGAGGACAAGGTTGCAAGGACAGAGCTTTGGAGGCATTTTTTTTACTGTGGTCATGCAGTGGCTACACCATGAACTGGAATAATTACAGTGTCATAAATCAGGCTTACAATATCACAATTACTGGATAGGATGCCAACCCAAGTCTAACAAATGAGGAAAATAATAGACACAACTTTCAAGATAGTGCTCTCACCCTGAGCTTCTTTTACTTTGCTCTGAGGAAGGGAGAAAAAGGCCGATGCCCTGAAATCTATCAAACCTAACCCAACCATATTCCAGGAATAGAGCAGTAGAGAAAGTTTAAAATACTGTTACTGTTCTTCAGATCTTGTCCTAGAACTGAAAATGGTTACACTTTGTACTAAAAGTGGTGACAGTACTTCCAAAGCACATAGAACCCACTGCTCTTAAATGTCATGCCCATCGTACCCAAAGAGACAGTACAAAACAGGAAGGCAGGTTGCATCTACCTTGACAGACCACACCCAAATGATGACTGCAGTTGGATTCCTGCCATGTACAGTCCTTGAAGGCTGTTGCGTTTGCTTGGCACTCCCTCAAGCAAATTTCTTGCTTTTCTGGTTCTTTGGAAAATGGTGTCAGGGTTCCAAGGGGGACACCACAATGAAGTTGTTTACATGCAAGTTCTGCATTTTGCAGTGACCAATGTACAGTAGAAATTCTCTTCCATTTGCCTTTGTGATGCATTTGCAGCAATCCGGAACATCTGGAGCCAATACCATCAAGTCTCACATCCCACTCTGTTTGGGAAACATTGAGATTTTAACAACCTACCATATAGACCTCTATGGAACACAGCATAGCCCCCCCCCCCCCCGAGACAGGAAACTTACTTTTTAAGGCTACAACTCCCAGGATGCACCAGACAGGAAAGCCATCATCCCCTGCTTTCCATTCTCTCAATGCCACATAACTTTCTTTTACTGAAGTAAAAAAGGATTTAAAAGTGCTTGACTTTGGCCATGTTTCTTATTAAGAAACATGAAAGTATTATATTAATTACATACTTCAGGTATTTATATGTCACTTTTCAGGAGGACCTCACAAAGTATATGAAGGTACTAAAACAGTAAGCATCAAAAATGTCATCTATCTATTGGGGTGTATGTGCATAATTATTTGTCTTAGAGAAACCATATTTGCTTATTCTCTCTTCAAGGCAGGATGAAATGCCAACTCAGACACAGCACAGGATAATGAAAAACCTGACTGAGTTACTCAGAATCTTTTCAAGAATTAAAAAAAATGGTCCATGTATGGTAAAATGGTCTAGAAATTTTGGACATAACATACAAATGGAACAATTGGAGAGAATGTGGATGAAAGGTTTGAAAGGTTTATACTGAATTATGATCTTAAAGAATTTTTTTTTGTAAAATGATGTATTGTTGGCACATAACATCAGAGAAAGTAGTCTGATATGTATAAAGAATCATCAAACGTATATTGGAAATATATAAAAAAAAGGAAGGGCCTTTTAATTATATGTGGTGGAAATGTGACACCACTAAAAGATACTGGATTCAAATATATACTGTAGTTTGATGCAAAATAAATTATTGAAACCTGATTTTTTTCTCCTGCTGCGCATGATGGATGAAATATTGTAGAGGTGATATAGAAAAATAATGCAATACATGGTCACTGTTGTGACAACTGTATATGCTCAGAAATGGGATAGTGATTTAATTCCAACGAAAGAAGGGTGCTATACAACGTGAAGGAATTAGTAGAAATTGATAAATTGTCAGTCCTGATTCAAGAAAATCCATTAACAAAATTTTGGAAAAATTGGAAACTGTTAACTGACTTTTTGAAAAATAACACAGGTGATTTGATGATCATTGGTTTTATTAATTAATATAAAATAATATACAGAAGAAGAATAATTAATGGAGGCACAGAGAGATGGAACTAATAATGAATTGTACCTGTAGAAGAGATCATTGGAAGTCATTTTTAAAAAAATGTTTTTCTAGTTTTAGTTTTTGTTGTTGACAGTTTGATTATATAATTGGTAGTCTGCAGTTGTTATTTGTTCTCTGTGTGTGTTCTCTTTTATTTTGCACTTTCTCTTCAATAAAAATAATTACCAAAAAACCCCAAACAGTTTGATCCATGCAAACATAAAACAAAATGCTAACACCTATTTTCTCTGATACAAGTTTGGCTGTGTTTCCACGGGGCTTACTCCCAAATTATTATGCTAAGGATTACAGCCCAAATCAGGGCTAGGTTGAGATATTTTGCTGCTAAATGCAAATATCCTTATTCCTTATTCCAAGCAGACGGGACCTGTAGTACCGGACAATATCCTCTGTAGCACCTGAACCTACAAGTGAGGCTAGGCCAGACTGTGGTGTCCTCCGATAAAGAAGTATGATCAGTCTGGATAGGAAGAGAGATCTCAAGAGTAATCCCATAGTCCCTGCACAATATCTGCTGCCTGAGGTCATCACTTCACTTCAGTTCACTGAACATGAATACTGACCTTCCGGGCTCTCTCTTTGTCTGCCGTCACAAGTGATCCCTGCAAAGAAAATGATACAGCAAAATATATATAATGAAAAATCCATGAGCGGATCATTTCCCACTATGCTCTATCCACTTCTTCCTTACCACTTTAGAGAAACACTACAAGAAATCTTTCCATTTATGGTAAGTGGGGAATTGGGCAGATCTGGACAGGAGTCACTGTGTAGCACCGTAACTACAATGCAGACTTTTCCATCTTAAGTAAAAAGAATAGGAGTATGCTGCAAAATATGTCAGTTCTAATAATACTGTGTTTCACAGGTTAAATTCCATCAAGTCCATTTTGCCCAGGGATCTTTTCATACTACACAGTTGCAGCACTATGATTCCACTCTAATTGGCATGGCTGCATTCTATGGAGTTGTGGGGTTTGTAGTTTGGTCAGAGGCACCAGAGCTGCTCTCTGGCTGAGAATGCTGAATGGTCTCCTAGGATTCCACAGGATGCAGCCATGGCATAACTGTAGTTTGAATAGCCATGTCAGTACAGAACTGAACTCACCTTTTCTTTATATAATCCACACATCTAAATGATGTGATATGCAACATTACCACTGGACAATTTTGTGGACATGGGCTAGAATCCCATTGGGGAGTTCCAAATGTATAAGCACTGCAGATGCAGTGCTATAAAGAGTGACCAGATGTCCTAACTGCAAAGGAGAACAAGGCACTGCAAAGTGTAGGACAGTCAAGAAAAATGTAGAACATTACAAAATAAAAGCTACAAATACCCATATAAATATAAATTCATGCTTTTTAGTCATGCACAAAATGGAGGTAATTTTGAAATCCCTCCTGGACAAAAGGTTGAAATGTAGGACATGTTCTGGAAAACGATGGTGTCTGGTCACCTTGGTGCTACGCACTGAATCCTATCCAGATCCTCCCAATCCCTACTTAGCAGACAGTAGCCACTATTATGCTGGGGATCTATTTCTCTGTGGATCGAGAAGCGTCTAACTATTGTTCCCAACCCTTCCATTGAGCAATTTCTGGTGCAACAGACCAGAGGCAGCACCCCCTCTTGCTATTCCCCCTCACGCTGGGGACTGCTAATGTGGGGGAAGTGACCATCATTCAGCAGCATCTTGATCGACAGAGAACACTCCCCCACTGATACCAGTGGCTACTGCCAGGTAAATGGGGACTGAACGACTTTCATAGTCTCTGTGTATATCGCCTAAACTAGAAATATAAGAAGAACTCATGGATGCATAACTCTAGGTGACACATTTGTAACTGCCTAATGGGATTCCAGCCATAATTTGCAGGAGATCTTTTATCATCCAAAAGCAAGAACAAAAGCAAAAAATCCCAAAACACACACTCAGATCCTTTTATACAGGGGCAAAAAAAGCTTAAGTCCTGTTTATTTCAATGGGTCTATTCCAGGAGAGTTTAACACTGGATTTTACTGCTCGTGGGTTGATCAACTGTACTCTATTTCCAGCAAGCAATGCCAATTTTTTATTTCAGCTAGCGGCTAATTTTCAATAAAATGTTGCTCTCTTCTCAAAGGACAAAGGTAGGTGGAATCAGATGACCTGTATTGCTGCTGTTCCCTGAGCCTGTATTAATGGGGTACATTTTGATCTGACCAAAGGTAATTGAAAACCATTCTTTTCATGTCACACTGTTATTAAGTACGCACATGAGGAGGCATAAAGCAGATCTTGCTTTCATCAGGGTCACAGAGAATGACAATACAAAACTCATTGCCTAGAACTGGTAATTCACATTATAAATGCCTTTCTCCCTCATCTTTATCTCTGGCACATGAACAATAATTGGTCGTATAACAAAATGAATAGATGTATTTGTAATGCAAATGAGCATCCTGACGCTTGTAGAACTATTTCTGTACACACATAAAAACTCTCCTGAGTGCAGTGGGAATGTCAGATTATAGTAAATGTGGCAGAAATAGTGGAAGGAGACACATTTGTAATAGGAAAAAGACGGCCACAATACGTTATCCACCAGCACTGCAAACTTGATGTAAGCACTAATATTAAGTAACTTTAAAAAAAATCCTGATTAGAATACTTACTTGCCTTTACATTTTGAACGCATATTACCCCATTTGGGAGGCTCCACTGAAATTGATGGGGAAAATACAAACGAGTAAATTTAGGTTATTCCCATTCATTCCAGATGTATGCATGACGGATATATTCCTTGCTAAAGTACATTGTCCTCTTTTTCTTCATCTGTGTAATTCAGCTACAGCAGTGGTTCTTAAACTTTTTACCCTTGTGACCCCCTCTTACATGTACATGCAGGCCCCGCGGGCCTCCTGCTTGACGTAATATATTAAAAAAAATATTTTGTTTCCTTAGTGACTATTTTTGTTTGTACCTTCATGTGTATTCACATTTTAACATTTTATAAGGAAATAACATTGTCCAATTTAGAAGTTTTATTTAAATAAATTCAATACTTAAAAAGTGTAAATTTTACAGATACTGTCTCATAAACAGCCACACTCATTTAAGCCAGTACTCACAGATATGTACACACTCAATCATATTCTTTAATTCTTTTTTCCACTCACACACATATTCATGTACTCTCTCACAAATACAGTCACAAAGAAATTTTCATTTTCTTGTGTACAGTATATGCGAGTATATAAGGGCCAGTGTTGTGCAGTGGTTTCAGTGTTGGACTAGGACTCTATTAGAGACCAAGGTTCAAATTCCAGCACAGCCATGTAAACCCATTGGGTGACCTTGGGCAAGTCACACTCTTTCACTCTCAGAAGATAGCAATGGCAACTCCCCTCCGAAGAAACTTGCCAAGAAAACCAGGTGATAGGTTTGCCTTAGGGCCATCATATGTTGAAAATGACTTGAAAACACACAACAACAAAAGCAAGTATACACAAGTATGTCAGAAAGAAATGAAGAGTGGGGCTGAGTGTGTGTGTGTGAAAAAGAGGCAGAAGTGGTGTAGGAAACTGTGGACTTTATCAGACAGGGAAGATCAGAAGACTTTTCCTGGGAATAACCAGGTAATAACCAGCATCAACTCATTCATGGTTAAATCCCATGAATGATTTGTTGCTGGTTATTACCTGGTTATTTCCAGGATAAGTCCTCTTTAATTGCTATGTGTGAAAATCTTCCTGCAATCGTGTGACTTTCCTGGGATAATGACAGTTTAAACCCCCGATTCCCCCCCCCCCAATTTCCCCATGTGATAAACTCCTGTATGTGAATGAATGTATCCAAGGAAGAGACTCAGAAAAAGAGCATTGCTGAGTGTGTGTGTGAGAGAAAGTCACTCACAAACAAAGAGTTTGTGTGAGAGAATGTGTTGAGGCTGCAGCAACATTTCATCCCAAGAATTGGAGCAGTGATGGGACAGGTAGGGGAAGAAGAAGAAGCCATGCTTGGGATTACTCCCGCCCCCCACCCCCCAGCCCTGGCCACAATCCAGAGAGATTTGCTGCTTTCCTCTTCCTCCCTCAGGCAGAGGGTGCTGCTCCAAACATCCTCCTTGCCTTTCTAATCCCAACCAAAAAGGTTTGGTTTGCCCCCTTGAGCAACTGTCACACACCCTTGGAAATCTCGCCTTACCATTTGAGTACCACTGAGCTATAGGATTTGAATTATATGACATTACAAAAAACAAAAAAACAGAATAGTCTTAAATGTTATTATAGCAATCTATCCATAGATAGATCCATGGACACAGGCCTGCAAAATTGACAGCCATAATGTGTTCCAAATCCAAAAATGATCTCAGATTTGCTCCATCACATACAGTTTTTTCACAACTTGCTTTAATGTTTCAGTGTTGTAATATGTAACTTGAAATGATTCTGCAAAGAGCAAGGAAAGGGTTAAAGTCTTTTCATAGACTTTTCAAAACTCTTTAATTTGCTGAAATGCAAATAGCAAGAAGCCGTTCAGAAGCACTAAAAGAAATTGCACTGGAGCATCGGCGTCTGTACTTAATCAAAGCTGAGTAATAACTGAATTGATAAAAATATACAATTTGTGAAGGAACTGTGCGTGATACAATTTTTTTAATTGTGTTTTTCAAATTCTGCACCCAAACATACATTAAAACCACCTACAATACTGGAAAAAGTTTTTTTCCTTTGCATGCCGTGTTAGCAGAATGACTGCAGTTTATTCAGTTTTTCTTGCTCTGAAAAAATAATTTGCTTGAGAGGAATTCTTACAGAGGAAAGACAGAATTTGTAATTAGCGATGCAGGTTAAAAGCTCAGGTTAGATTTCTGCTCATGTCAGTGGAGCTGTCCTGATTTGTACCAAGGGAATCTTCTCTTAGTTCCCAGTAGTCAGATGTGACAATTAAACCTGCATTGCAGTGACACCTCTCCCTGCTTTCGCTGTTTTTCTTTTTCATCAGCTTAAAAGACAAAAAAACGTATGCAGTCATCCAAGCAAACACTGCACCACATGGGGGGGGGGGGGGGGGGGGGGGGGGAAGAAAGCCCAAGATACTCTACCTCTGTAAAGTATAAATGTAGCAAACACATTTGTTAGTGCATCCATCACATAGGTACACCTTTCGGATAACTTTCAGATAATTGGCAAGCATACAGGTGAAGTGACAAAAATCTGCAGCTGGTTGAATGAATTTGCTGCCCCAAGAAAAGTCCTGAGCCTCTCCCAAATCTATCATCCAGAGACATTCTGAATACAAGACACGTATTCTGCATCATTCCAAAATCAACTGTTATCTGGTTTCAACAACCCCTGCTCATGATGGTCCTCAACTTCCTCCCATCAGGCCAACTGCCAGCCATTGCCAGCATCACCTTTATGCTCTCAACCAAAAGCAACAAGGGGGGCAGTAATGGTTAAAAGGGCCTGATCCACTCAGGTCCTGTTCAAATTAGATTCAAGGGCTCTGTGTATGTTGTGTTTGTCTTCAAGTAGTTTCTGACTTATGGTGACCCTATCACAGAGTTTTCTTCAGAGGGGGATTGCCATCACCATCCTCTGAGGCTGAGAGACTGTGACTTGCCCAAGGTCACCTAGTGAACTTTTCATGGCCAAATGGGGTTTCAAAGAAGTAAAACCAAAGCCAGGGATGGTACAACTTATAGTGCTGTAGATGGGGAAAAGGTTGCAGTAACTGTGGATTAACCATTGGACTAGGACTTCTGGAGATCAGGGTTCAAATCTCTACTTGGTCATGAAAACTAATTGGATGGCGAAGTCACATTTTCTGAACAAATTTTGCCAAGAAAACCTCATGATGGGTTTGCCTTTGGGGCAACATAAGTCAGAAAGAACAACACAAACAGAATTAAAAGCAAAAAGCATGTTCCTGTGTTCCTTGTAAGCTGAAGACTGACACAGCCTTATGTGGAAGTGGTCCCTAGGATACAGGATGCTTCAGTTCAGCTCCAGTGGGCCTTTACATTCCTCAGACAAGGCAGAGAAAGAAATATTCCCTTAAGGAGGGTATTATATACCCTAACAGGACCGGCATTCTTGAAGTTATAGTGATACTTGTAGATTGGGAGGAGATGCTGTCCCCTCCTTCTTCTCCACTAGTGTGAGAGAGGGAAAAGATTCCTGTTCTCAGGGAGACATGTCATTGTCAAGTGTCAGAGGCTGGCACAGTTAGGCAATCATATTTATAGTTAGACTGTCATATATCTGTTGTTGTGTTGTGTACCTTCCAGTCGTTTCCAACTTACGGCAGCCCTAAGGTGAGCCTATCATGAGTTTTTCTTGGCACAACTTGTTCAGAGAAGCTTTGCCATTGCCTTTCCCCCTGAGGCTGAGAGAGTGTGACTTGCCCAAGGTCACGTTACATGGCTGAACAGGAATCGAACCCTGGTCTCCAGAGTTGAACTCCAACAATCAAACCACTACGCCACACTGACTCTCATATCTTATATGTCTACCTTTTAACAAATGACTCTTCAGGCTCTTTAACAACAGAAGACTTAGAAAGAGTACGATAGAGCTGGGATATGCCTTAAAGCAATACCTGTAAATGCATTTATATATTATAAAAATAGTATATGGAAGATGAGAAACTCAATAATTAAAGACCTTGCTAATCCTCCACAAATCCAGTCCACTAGAGGGCCCCAGGGCCCAACTAGACCAAAAGTGAAGTGCCATTAATGTGCATGTTTTTATTATGTGAATAGTGAAGCACAGACAAGATGGGGTTGGGAGCATTAACTCTTTCTCTCCCTGCCACAGTCTTGGTAAAAGATATACTTCCAAAACAGTTATCTCTTGTATACACACACACATGGTCCTGAGGCCCAGCTGCTATTTGCATTGCAAAAGAAGTGCATGTTAATTGCATTCACATAATTAATCTAGTTTTGGCCACAGGCATCCATCCTTACCATTCTTGCCTCTAATGATGATAGATCAGAGTGTCTAATCCATCAGCTGGCATTTGCATTGCTTCTTAGTATCCTCTGACCACCCCACACCATGTAAGGAGCTCAGAGTGAGAGTTTGGCTTCAAACAACCTTGTCAAATCGATTAGTTTTAGTCTGAGAGACAATGGCTCCCACAAACTTCACAGACAATGGGAAATCTTGCCAAGAAAATCCCATAAGAGGCTCACTTTAGGATTGCCATAAATTGGAAGTGACTTGAAGGCACACAGCACGGGCGGTCACACACGTTTAAATTTTTGTGATATGTTTGGAACATAATGACACTAAAAGGATGGCAGGGAAAAGCACCTGGAAAATAACACATAATGAAAGAAAATTACCGTTATCTAAGCAGTAGCATTTAGACTGGGGAAATTGCATGAGGAAATTGATTTAAATGCTCCCTCCAAAATGATGCTGTTTTAATTTTTTTAAAAAAAGGAATCAGAAGAACTGATTTTCCATCATCATATCTATTTTGGTCCTTCTTGGGAATCTGAAATTGTTTCTTTGCATCCAGACACACTGATATTTCTACTGTACCATACAGTTGTGCTGCATCACACATTTATATAAGCCTGACACTGGCTACACCAGTGCCGTTTGGTGGATTATCTCAGAAACTATGTACTGTATAAACAACAAACCTTATCCTTTGAATATCCATAGACAAGTGCCTGAGGTGCTAAACTGTAATAAACAAACAGGTATTTCTTAAAGCCAAGTTTAACTGTGAGGGTCACCCTTCCTGATTGACATTTTGTATTTGTTGTCTACACAGTGAACTATGATTACTGACAAGTTTTAAATTGTAATGAATGAAATATTCTGTTCACATAGTATCTGTATCTGGATGACAATCCTTCACCATTTGGCAAAGGTAAATACAGCTTAGATGTGCTCCTATATTCAGATCTAAGCCTGGAGCCCCAGGTTTGCATGGTGGTCAGGAATGCATTTCCACAGTTAAAACTAGTGTACCCATTCCTTGAGAAGTCAGATCTGTCTACGATGACACGTCTTGATTATGTCCCGTTTGGACTACTGTGGAGTTGTCCACATGGGCCAGTTGGCCCAGATTCCTTCTGGCTTGGCATCATTTAATTTAGACAATGCAGGCCAAAAAACCCCATAGTGGGATCAGGCCCAATCCCACCAGTACAGGTGCTAGTAGAACTGGTCAATGGAGTCCAGGCTCCCAGCTGTCCTGAAACCTCAAGGACTACAAATCCCATCTGAGCTGTAAGTAAAATTAGGAACATGTACTAGTTAGTGGCATTAGGAATTTTGGTTATTTTACTGGCTTGGCTGTAATGACTGTACTCTGAAACTTACATTCTCTTTGCCTGTAGGACAAGGGGACCTACATGTATTAATATTTTTCCCCCCTAGAATTCCTTAATTAGAGTAAAGCTTTTCTTTAAAGTACGCTGCCTCTCTCACACTCCTTTTTCATGTGCCTTTGGTTTGGCTAGTTCTTTCTTAAGTTGGTAAGGGAAAGCATCTGTGGAATTTCTCCCAGCAATGTCCTGGTGTGTTGCTAAGGGGGGGAGGATCAAGTAATTCACCAGTTGGTGAAAAAGTTAGTATTTGAAAAATGTGGTCTCAAGAGGTCCCATCCAGCTGTTGAGTAAAAGGGGTATCCAGAGGACCTTCAACGGTGGCTTCTGTGTGCAAAGTGCCATAACAGGGTAGCGGCATGTGGCTCTGACCCCACCGAACATCATAAAATAGTCCTGATTTTTTGCAGAGTTTCTAAGACACTGCAGGGCAAAACCAGGCTGTTCTGACAGCCCCCCCCCCCCACTTTACCTGGCTGGTGTGTGAACCATCTGAGACCCCCCCCCCCCAGTCGCCCTATCTGACACAGAAATGAGGTGCCTGCAACCAGACACCGTGTTTCTGCATCAGACTGGGTGACTGGAGGGCTTTTCAATGGTTTGCATGTCGGCAAGGTAAGGAATGAGCCCATGCCCTCAGTCTCTGCAGTGATGGGTGTATGAACACCTGCCCATCTCTGGCCAACGCAGGGATTATGCCAGGGGCAGGATAGTATGGGATCAGGCAATGCTATCCTGTCCTGTCTGCTCAGGCCCTGTAACACACTCCGTGTGGGCCTACCATTGGAAACAGTTCAGAAACTTCAGAAGGGCAAGAATGCTGTGGGCAAGCTGTTGACCAGGACTTACTCCAAGGATCATGCAACTCCCCTGTTGAAACAGATGCATTGGCTACTGGTCCATTTGCAGGACAGAATTCAAAGTGCTGGTTTTGACCCTAAAAGCCCTAAATGGCTTAGGTCTAGACCAGTGTTTTCCAAACTCTGGTCCCCCAGATTTTTGGGATTACAACTCTGAGGCCTAGCCAGTTTGACCGACAGTCAGGCATTCTGGGAGCTGATGTCCAAAACACCTGGAGGATCAACGTTTGGGATCCACTGGTCTAGACTATCCGAAAAACCTTATCTCCTTGTATATGCATGTGCAAACATTAATACAGAGGAGGGCTTTCTCTCAGTCCCACCACTTTGGCAAGGGTGGCTGGCGGAGAATTAGGGGACAGCTGTCCCCCTGGTCCCAGACTGTTGATTTCCCTTTCACAGGAGGTCCAGTTGGCCTCCTCCCTGCTCTGTTTCCTCTGGGCAGGTGAAAATGTTTTTATTTAGGCAGGCTTTGAACTTTAATTTTAATTTTAATTATGGAGCCATAGTGTGTGAATAAGTGGTATGTTATTTTAATTGTTTAAAAATCTTTTATTGAAATTATGTTTTAAATACACAAGTGGGCCCTTGGTATCCACTGGAGTTTTCTTCCAGGACTTCCGTGGATAACAAAATCCGTGGATGTTCAAGTCCCATTAAATGCAGTGGTATAGTAAAATGATGTCCCTTATACAAAATGGCAAAATGAAGGTTTGCTTTTTGGAATTTATACATTTAAAAATCCATGGATGCTCGAATCTGTGGATAAAAAAAATCCCTGGACATGGAGGGCTGACTGTATTTTTAACTGTTATTAATTTTTTAAAGGATGTTTTTAAAGCATGTTTAATTTATTTTGAACTTTTGTAAATTAATGTTTTAGCAACATCTTTTTTGGATTATTGTGAGCTTCCCTGAAACCCATTTTTGGGAGAAAGGCAGGATATAAATAAATAAATAAATACATTGTCTTCTTTGACAAATATATCAACAATGCATAAATTCAACAACCCAAAGATGTTGCCTCTTTCCGTTGAATTTGGTGATATACTACCTTTCCCATAAAGCGTTGAATATAAAATAATGTCTAAACATTTATCATCCTGAAACTGAGGAAATATATTTTATATGTCACCAAGTTTACTTTCGGAATATTTCAAGAACAGTGTTGGTCATATTTTACACAACTGTGGCTCTTAATAATCTGATGGACATGTAGCAGGAAGATGGATGGGCTGTCAGAATGATCAAGATATGCCTGCTAAAGGCCAGTTTATTAGACCTTGGCTTTGTTTTACATTTTATAGATTTTACTGATAGGATATTGGACATGCCAGTTGTAAGAAACATTCAGTGTTGTGTGAGAAACATTATTAATCTATCTTTAAGAATCTTAATAGTAGCTCCAAGCTTCTATTATTTTGATCATGACTAAGGTGCAAATAGGAGATAGGAGAATTCAACCTTTTCTTTGGTACTATTTTCCCAGTTATAACCTGTAACAAAAATGAAAGACAAAAGAGTAGCTGCTATTTCTTAGGGAAAAGCAACTTAATGAGAGAAAGAGCTCTCAAACTGAAAATCTCTGTGCATATGTGTGCATAACCCTTCTCATGCCTACTATGTCTCTCCAAACTGTTCATCAAACCAACACTGCTTTCCTCCATGGAATTACAAATGCATTCTCAGCAAATTCCTCACTTGCCTGGAAGACAATTTAATTGTCCAAAAGATGGAAGAAGGGAGTCAGCTATTTTGAATCTGATCTTGTATACTGCCGGCATCTAATGATTTCCTTGTAAGCCACTCTGAGTCCCCCCTGGGGGGTTGAGAAGAGCGGGTTAGAAATACTGTAAATAAATAAATAAATCTTAACCGATATGGAAGACCTAGTTGATGGGGTGCAAGTGGTGGGATCTTTAGGTGGGAGTGACCATGTCCTTCTGGAGTTTGTTATACAGTGGAAAGGAGAAGCTAGGCATAGTCAGACACGAATTCTAGACTTTAGGAGAGCTGATTTCAATAAACTTAGAGAAATACTGGAGGTGATCCCATGGTCAAGTACACTAAAAGAGAAGGGAGTTCAAGGCGGATGGGAGTTCCTCAAAAGGGAGATACTGAAGGCACAATTTCAAACAGTTCCAATGAGGAAGAAAAATGGGAGATGTCTCAAGAAACCATGATGGATGATTAAGGAACTTTCAACTGAGCTAAGTTTTAAACGGAGCATGTATAAAAAATGGAAAAATGGGGAAATCACCAAACAGGAATTCAAACAAATAGCCAGTACGTGTAGGGATAAAGTCAGAAAAGCTAAAGCACAGAATGAACTCAGGCTGGCTAGAGAGGTTAAGAACAATAAAAAGGGCTTTTTTGGATATGTCCGCAGTTAAAAGAAGAAGGAGGAAACGGTTGGGCCACTGCATGCAGAAGATGGCAAAATGCTCACAGGGGACAGAGAAAAGGCAGAATTACTCAACACCTTCTTTGCTTCAGTCTTCTCAGAAAAAGCAAAGGGTGCTCAACCTAAGGATAATGGAGCAGAAGACAGAATAGGGGAATTTCAGCAAAGAATAAGTAAAGAGATAGTACAGGAATACCTAGTTAATCTAAATGAATACAAGTCTCCAGGACCAGATGAACTACATCCAAGAGTATTAAAAGAACTGGCAAATGTAATATCGGAACCATTGGCAATAATCTCCGAGAACTCCTGGAGAACAGGAGAAGTCCCAGTAGACTGGAGGGCAAACTTTTGTGCCCATTTTCAAAAAGAGGAAAAAAGAGGATCCCAACAATTATCGCCCAGTTAGTCTGACATCAATTCCAGGAAAGATTCTGGAACACATTATTAAACAGAGAGTCTGCGGATATCTAGAAGATAATTCCATAATTGCAAAAAGCCAACATGGGTTTCAGAGAAACAAGTCATGCCAAACAAACCTGATTTCTTTTTTTGATAAGCTACCACCAGCTTGGTAGATGAAGGGAATGCTGTGGATGTAGTATATCTTGATTTCAGTAAGGCCGTTGACAAGGTTCCCCATGACATTCTTGCAAACAAGCTTGTAAAATGTGGATTAGACAAGGTAACCGTTACATGGATTTGTAACTGGTTGACTGACCGAACTCAAAGGGTGCTCAACAATGGCTCCTTTTCATCCTGGAGAGAAGTGACCAGTGGGGTCCCACAGGGCTCTGTCCTGGGCCCAGTGCTATTCAATATCTTTATTAATGACTTGGATGAAATTATTGAGGGCCTAGTTATCAAATTTGCAGATGACACCAAATTAGGAGTAGCTAATACCCCAGAGGACAGGATCAAAATTCAAAATGACCCGAATAGACTAGAAACCTGGGCCAAAGCTAACAAAATGAAGTTCAACACAGACAAATGTAAGGTTCTGCACTTAGGGCGGAAAAATGAAATGCACAGATTTAGAATGGGGGACACCTGGCTGAATGAGACAACATGTGAAAAGGATCTAGGAGTCCAAGTAGACCACAAGTTGAACATGAGCCAACAGTGTGATGCAGCAGCTAAAAAGGCCAATGCAATTTTAGGCTGCATCAATAGAAGTATAGTGTCTAGATCAAGGGAAGTAATAGTGCCACTCTATTCTGCTTTGGTCAGGCCCCACTTGGAATACTGTGTCCAGTTCTGGGCACCACAATTCGAAAAGGATGTAGAGAAACTGGAGCGTGTCCAAAGGAGGGCGACTAAAATGGTGAAGGGTCTGGAAACCATGCCATATGAGGAATGACTTAGGGAGCTGGGAATGTTTAGCCTGGAGAAGAGAAGGTTAAGAGATGATATGATAGCCCTGTTTAAATTCTTGAAGGGATGTCACATTGAGCAGGGAGCAAGCTTGTTTTCTGCTGCTCCAGAGAACAGGACCCGGAACAATGGATGCAAGCTCCAGGAAAAGAGATTCCACCTCAACATTAGGGGGAACTTCCTGACAGTAAGGGCTATTCGACAGTGGAACCCACTCCCTCGGAGTGTGGTGGAGTCTCCTTCCCTAGAGGTCTTTAAGCAGAGGCTGGATGTCCATCTGTCGGGGATGCTTTGATGGAGAGTTCCTGCATGGCAGGGGGTTGGACTCGATGGCCCTTGTGGTCTCTTCCAACTCTGTGATTCTATGATTCTATGATTCTATGAAATACAGACTTGGAATCATGTGGTAGAAAAGTAGTGGGGTTGGATTTGGAGTGGGAAACCAGCAGAAAGAGTGAGAAAGCATTTTAAGTCCAAATCCACAAATCCCTCAGTTACTTTCCTGTAGCATAACCAGCAAGGAGTCATGGTTTGAGTGGACTATGGTTCTGGAGATCAGGGTTCAATTCCCTGCATGGCCATAAAACCCACCTGGTGGTCTTTGGCAAGTTACATGTTCACAGCTTCAGAGGAAGGCAATACGCAACCACTTCTGAAGAAATCTTGCCAAGATCACCCCATGACAGGTTCACCTTGGGGTTTCCATAAGTTGAAAATTTCTTGCAGGTACACAAGAACAATGACAACAGCAGAGGAATGTGGAAAAATTTCTCTCAAGATGCTTTGGGTCTCAGCTTCAAAGAGCCTTTAACTAATATGGCCAATGATAAGGAATGATGAGAACTGTAGTCTAAAACATTGATGGTCAAAGATTTTCCATCTAGGCTGTTGGGAAAGAAAAGGAATTGCTGAGTTTTTGTATAACATGTATTTTTACCCTAAGGGATGGAGATATATACATATACAGTATATATATATATATATATATATATATGAATGGTCCAAATGCCTGTGCTTAAGATAATGGCTATTATGGGCAAAATACATTTTCTAATTATCCAAATTAGAGTTTTTTCCATTTATGGGCAAATCCAGCTTTGATATATACACATGCCTGCATACTCAAAGATACCCCATATATGCATGTTTTATTTGTGTAGTAAATGATTTCTGTAATGAGTTTCCTGTTTTTACATTGTTTGCAGCCACCTCAAGTATTGTGCACAAAGCAGGTAAGAGATTTTAAAAACAGACACACAGACTGCAGGAAATAACACTGATTGAATGTCACTAGTGGCCTGTGGCCCAACACAGACCCTTACCACCATTTTGTGAACATTTTTCATGGGCTACTTTGCAAGGAGGAGGAGGAGGAGGAGGCGGCGGCGGCGGCAGCGGCTTAACATTGACCTGGCTGTGTTCTTCTCCATAAATGCAGCATTTTTCAAAAATGGATGGATAGGATGCTTGCAAACCATGCCATCCGCTCCCTAGCAACCTTCTCTTTTTTTTAAAAAAATTCAGCAGATTGCACACATATGCATGCATGCACACACATACACACATTGTACAGTCTCCTTGATTTTTTTGTTGTTGTTGCAACAGTCATCTATTGAGATTTTAAATACAACAATTCTATTCATTTTAGAAACCTGTAAGATCATTCTTTCCTATACTGAGGCTGCGTTCCCACTGGAGAAATAAACCGGTTTAAGTGGTAATGGGAATCTGTATATAATGCAAGGATTTCTATAACAATGTGTCTCAGCATGGAAATGTGGCAATGCTTGGTTCTCAATTATTTTTAATCATCTATTGGGTACCTTTGGTGTGCAGAATGTTTTGCATTCTTTGTTTCATTCATCATCTTTTAACAGAATCATCTGTGGCTGTTAATTTGTATTCCTGTTTTGCATTTGGGGAACTAGGGCTGAAAGAAAGAAGTTTGTCTGGTACTGACCAGTGACACGATTACAATTAAACAAGGATACAACATGTTAGGTCTCTTAGATTTACACATGTAGTTACCTCATGAAGTGCAGAAATAACATTATGTGAACACAATTCTTTTTGCTGTATATAGTTAGGACACACAACTATGGTTCTTTTCATGCTACACTATTATAATTCGACTTTAACTGCCATGGCTGCATTTTATGGCATTCTGGGGTTCATAGTTTTGTGAAGTACCAGAGGTACTCTCTGGTTGAGAATTCTAAATGCCCATCCCTCAACTTCAAATCCCAGGATTTCATAGGATGGAACTAGGGCAGTTAAAGTGGAGTTATAGCACTATGGTGTGAAAGGGACCAAGATTCCAAACACCAGTAAAAACAAAAGCCAGATTCTCTTATTTTAAAATTAGCAAAGCCTTTGGCCATATAGATCATGAAAAACTATGGAGTGATCTTAAAGAAATGGATGTACACTTGGATGTCTTGATGCATAATCTGTACTCAGGAGTGGAAGCTACAGTCAGAACTGAATATGGAGGGGAAAAAAGATTTGGAACAATCTCTAAGAAAGTCAGAGAGGAAAGTGCTAAGGTAGGCTTGCTGTTGAACAAATAATGACTACAGAGGTGCTATAGGAATTCAATACAGAAAATAAGGAAATTGAAATAGTTAAAGATTTCTTATACCTTGGAATTAGTCATCCATCAGAATGGGGATTGCAATCAAGAAATAAGAAAACTAGGATTGGGAAGGGCAGCTATGAAAGAATTAGACGAGATCTTAAAGTGCAAGGATATCAAGCTGATTACTAGGATTGTCCAGGCCATCATATTTCCCATCACCATCTATGGCTGTGAGAGGTGGATAGTGAAGAAAGCTGACAGAAAGAACATCTGCTTATTTGAGATGCTAATGCTAGAGAAGAGTGTTAAGGATACTATAGATGGCCAAAAAGGCAAACACATGGCTCCAAGAACACATCAAGCCTGAACTCTCTCTGGAAGCTAAACTGAGGTTGTTGTACTTTGATGACATCATGACAAGAGAAGATTCACAAGAAAAGGCAATAGTGCTAGGAAAGGTGGAAGGCAGTAGAAAGAGAGGAAGACCATATACCAGTTGGACACACACAATGAAGGAGACCACAGCCATGAGCTTGCAGAACCTGAGCTTGGAGGGGAGCTTGGAGGCCTCTCATTCACAGAGCTGCCACGAATCAAGGGTGACTCAAGGGCAGTTAACAACAACAACAATTGATTTCTCTACTGTTAAGCTTCATTGTTGCCTGAAAAGCCTCTGCATGGTCATTAAGGAAATCTAAGGAATTACTGTCTGTTTTGTCTGCCTGGAATTAGAAAATACCTCTTGCTCTCTACCAGTGAGTGAAAACAGCAGTGCGGAAAAGACATTTATTTTCTTACACATTTCTCTATCTACATCTTGGCATGGGGGGACATCTGTATGGTAAATTAGGAATATTTTCAGAATATATTTACATTCTGCACATCTGAGAATATTGTGGGACAGTGCCCACTGGTCTACTAGAGCTAAATAAACATTACCATATGTAAAGTAAGGGAAAGCATTTCAGTAATGTAACTGAGAGATGTCACATTATCTAGTAAGGTAAATATAATACACTACTCTTTCATACGAGGCTAAATTGGAAGTATAATTTAAGGTCAATTCGAATGCAATCATGGGTTTTATGTTATTGCAAATTAACTCTTCGCACGCAAATTCGGGCAAGAGGGAAGCCAATTCGAATGCAATCATGGGTTTTACTTTATTGCGAATTAAAGCTTCGCATGCAAATTCGGGCAGGAGGGGGTTATTTTCGGGTAATGGGAAGTAATTCCGAACGGAGCAGGGGTTCTTCCGAACGGAGCAGGGGTTCATGTAAATTCGCTAAACAAGCGAATTTCCATGAATCCGCATTGGCTCCATTCGGAGTTGGGAGAAATTCCTCCCGTTTGAAAGAGTCCACAGTAAGCTACCTTTGGTACCATTTTGGGAAAGAAGGACATAATAGAAATCCAATAAATACATGAATGAATAAATGAATAGTAATTTAGAGTTCATTGGTATTGGCATGCTCAGAATATTTTAGAACTAGAAAAATATCTCCATACAAAATGTCTTCTGTCCTTGCCTGCCTTGAATGACTGAAGGTGACCTGACTTCACATTTCCTTATCTTGGTTTTCCAGTTGCAGGCTAGGATCACCTGTTCAACATTCAGGTAACATTCTTTTCACTATGTATTCTGCTGGTGATACATTGCTAGTCTTTTACAGACAGAGTTCACATTCTCTGGTTAAATTAAAACATAACAAGGAAGTAAATAAGATAGAACAGTGGCCCAACACAGTAGACAGAGGAACTGTGGGTAGGGTTCAAGTGCAGATTGAACTCCCCTTTTGGTCCAAGTGACTAGAAGGAGTTTCTCAGCATGTCTCTGCTGCAGCAGCTAATTCCAGCCCTTGGAAAAAATTCCTTTTGGAATACAAATCCCAGAGCCCCCCAACCAACATAGCCACTGCTGGCAGGGGATTCTGGGAGATGTAGTTAATAAAGTAATATTTTTGGGTTCAGGTTGAGGCTACACTTAATGACCCCAATGTAGATGCATCTGTAACATCTGCATGAACTGTTTATGCTTGCTTTCACACAGGGATCTCTCTTGGATTGGGATTAATTTTTTATTCTTGTTTGGGATCATGCGTATCTTTCAAAACTCTGTATTTTCTAGAAAACAGATTGATATATGTCTGAGCATATTTTGCCCTCTTGTATGTGTGCCTTTTTAAGTTGCTCATTGACATATGGCAACCCCATTTTCTTAGGACAGGACTACTTGAAGGTGGTTTTGCCAGTTTCTTCCTCTGAAATACAGCTTAGAGCACCTTGTATTCATTGGTGGTCTCCCATCCAAGTACTAAATAGGGCTGACCCTGCCTAGCTCCCAAGATCAAACTGGATCTAGTGCCTTTTGGGTATTTAGGTGGATTTACCTTTATAAAACAAGGAATTATGACTGTGTCTAAAGACAGTAGACAATTCAGGCATTCAATGCTGAGAAATACTAAAGTTTTTTTGGAGGGTACATTGTCTACAGTTATAAAATACTGCTCAAGTTATGAATCTCACTTATGGCAGACAATACAGACCACAGGAAGGCAGAGATATCTCAAAATGTGTTGCATGGGCCCACAGTGCCCTGAAAAATATAGCTATTCAGTGTTATCCCAAATATTAGCTAAAAAATAAAAATAAAATAAAATGTATACAGCAGTGTATTCAATAAAATAACTAGCTGCTTATAAACATATTAGCTATAGAATACTGTTTAAAACAAACACTGAATGGTAACAAAGAATAAAGAGTAATAGTCCACATGCTGGTCTACAAAGGCTGTTAAAATTACAAGTAAATTGTGTCATTCCAGCAACCCTAGAGCTTTCCTAAAATTAACAGGGTTTATAAAAAGTGTAAGGAATTTCCCAGGGGCATGTCTCGAGGTAGGGAGGGTGTGTCCATAAGAAGGAGTCCCTCCATCAAAGAAAACCGAAAGCTCAGCCAGCAATATTCCCATCGACAAGGGAACGTGTAGCTGAGCCTGATGAGGGGGTCTTAGAGAGCTCAAGGGAGACCATCTGTGAGCATATTGCCTCAGATATCCTGGGCCTGGACCAGCACCCACTGGAGTTCACCTAGCCAATCTAGACCTTTCAGCAGTTGAACTTCTGTTGTCTTGTGGAGAGCACACATCCCTCCAGGGGGATGTGACATGTCTGAATGCACTCCAGAAGACAGAGAGCTGCATAATACAACTAAGAATTTCTATTGGGGTTATTTTAAATGTTCAACATGCTTCACACATACTCTGTCTCCCAACAACCATTGGGGTCAGGACCCACAAATCTTGAGGGGTGGAAGATGAAGGCTGAAGATGAAAAAGAGAGTGGCTTTCTAAAGACCACCCAGTGCATTGATATCCTGCTAAGATCCAAACCACTCTTTGCATGGATGGAAGAGCTTTTCAGTACTACTCACCCAACAGCCCCATCAACATCAACGCAATCAAGGCCAAAAGATGTGTGACTTTCATGGGTACGATCCTCCTCATTTGAGCATACACAGGCAGCTTTTTTGTGTTCCTGCCCTGGTGCTTCTGCTACCTGCTATGGGGAAAAGGAGAGGTCGGAGGAGGAGGAGGAGGAGGAAGCCAGTGTGTTTTTTCTTTCGTCTCCTGATGTGGTTTTTTGGGTTTCTCTTTTGCGTCATGTCTTGGTTACTTGGAGTGTGCTTTGCCAGTCTCTCTGTCCTTCAGGATCCTAGATCTGATCATCCCACCCAACTCTCCCAGTAAAAAGATGTACATGCACACCTTCAGGTAGAACATATATATATATATATATATATACACCTTTGTATGACAACTCCCAGAATCCCCAGCTTGGCCATGCTGGCTGGAGTTATGGGAGTTGTCATACAAAAAGTAATTTTTCCAGTGCTCTGCTGTTAACCCACTGGACACACACACACACACACACACACCCCATTATAGTCTTTGCTGGAGCATTTCTCTCACACTGGAAACAGAATGTGAAAACCAAGAAACTAGAAACATCCAATAGAAACCAACATAAAACAGACACAAATGTCTTATCTGTACAGCAGAAAGCAATTTGACACTGCTTCAATTGCCATGGATCCATCCTATGGAATCCTGGAATATGCAGTTTATTGTGGCGTCAGAGTGCTCTGACAGAGAAGGCTAAATATCCCCAAACTCTACAAATCCCAGAATTCCATAGCATTGACCCATGGCTGTTAAAGGCATTGAAGCTTCCAATTAACAGTTAACCCAAGGGAAGAGGAAGGCAGTGCCTTCATTCTTGCTGCCATGGCAACTAAAAAAGTCAGATTTTAGGGCTGGTAACTCATGTAATCAAACATTCTGGTGCCTGAGCAGAGCCTGGGGCAAAGTAGGGGAGATTAATGGTTTCTTCTGGGTCTGGAAGCAAAACCTAGCACAAAAGATTTTTGTGTACCTAAGGCAAAAAGGTATATATACTATATAAGATGTCCTGCATGATCATAGGAATCCTCTGATACCAAAAATCTACAGTCTATGAATGATGCCAGCTCCTCTGTATCATAACACAATCCTAATTTTAACTGTTCCATGACTGGAATAGAGCTAATATATGCTTTTAGAAAAGAGAGAGATTTTTTTTTGGGGGGGGGGGAAATGATCCAAACCACTTGCTGAAATTACACCAATGATTAAAGAATCAACCACACAAAAACCATTATAGAAAACATGCAGCAGTTTTACAGACAACGAGCCATAAGGCTGAGATTAATTCCTGAACAATAAGGGAATCCATGGCAGCAAATCCCAAAGCACAGGCACAGTTTATAATCCGTGGTTGTAGGTACAGTAATATGAACTTTAAAGGCAAACAAAATAAGAACTACCGGTAAAAGATAACCATTTAATGAAGACATTTCTATTCCTTTTCATTTTCATTTTTCATTTCCTTTTCATTGTAATATATTGGCTAATTGACATGCGGTGCAGAAAGATGTGGAATAATAAGAGTTGAAAGGGATCCTGAGGGCCATCTAATCTAACCCCACCCCCCTGCCAAAATCTACTAGTAAAGCAGCCTTAAGAGGAAAACGTCCAACAAAGCAGAGGCCACCACCTTCCAGGATAGTCTGTTCCACTATCAAAGAGCTCTTACCGTTAAGGAAGGTCTTTCTGATGTTTACTCAGAATCTCCTTCCTTGCAATTTTAATTAATTGTTTTCAGCCCTAACTTCTGGAGCAGCAGAAAACAAGCTCACTCCATCTTGCATATGGCAACCCTTTATAACATGATCCAAGCCATACATTAAAGTTAACAAACATATATTAGGGAAAATTAAGGATGTAGAAAACATCATAGAAAATGGTTCCTTCTTCAGATACATTCTCTTCAGATACATTAAGACACATGAACAAACACTAGATGAGAGCAAACATCACAGCAAGCCAGAATATCTTGTTTGATTACTTTAGCTGCAGATAGGAACGACTATTATTATTATTAGCCTTTATTTATATAACGCTGTAAATTTACACAGTGCTGTACATACAATCTTAAATTAGACGGATCCCTGCCCTCAGGCTTACAGTCTAAAAGAGACAACACAAAAGGAAGAGGGGAAGGTGATGGGAAAGTGGGTGAGGTCCGGTGGTTCTTCTCTCCCTCTGGGGCCAGGACCAAGGCAGATGGACTGGAGGAAGGGCACGGCTTCTTAATACAAAGTTAAAAGGAGGCATCCTGGGGCAGATGGCACAGTCCTGGGAACGCTTCCCTAAACAATATAATCTTTAACTCAGTTTTGAACCTGTTTAGGGAAGTGATGAGGCGTGCATGTGGGGGAAGAAGGTTCCAGGAGTGAGGGGCAGCAAGTGAGAAGGGACGAATCCGGGACAGGGCAATGGAAATCCTCGGCTGGGACAGGAGACCTTGACTACCAGAACGGAGGGTACGAGAAGGAGTGTGAGGAGAAAGAAGTTCAGACAAGTAAGGAGGGGCCAGTCCGTGGAGGGCTTTGAAAGTCAACAACAAAAGCTTGTACTGGATGCGGAAGGGGAAGGGGAGCCAGTGAAGGGAGGATAAAAGAGGAGAAACATGGTCAAAGCGGCGAGCGGATATGATAATACGTGCAGCTGAGTTCTGGACAGAGAATAAAGGATGGAGATGAGAGAGAGGAAGCACTGTCAGAAGGAGGTTACAATAATCTAGTCATGATACCACTAGGGCATGGACCAGAGTCTTGGCGGTGGAGGCTGAGAGGAAAGGACGGATTTTAGCAATGTTGTAAAGAGAGAATCTACAGGTCTTGGCAGTGGCCTGAATCTGGGGAATAAATGACAGAGAGGAGTCAAAAATGAAGCCAAGACTGCGGGCTTGCTGAACTGGTTGAATAGAAATGCCATCAACAGAAACAGAAAAGGAGTATTGAAGGTTGGGCTTAGGTGGGAAGACGAGAAGCTCTGTCTAAGACATGTTGAGCTTCAAGCGCCGATGCCGCATCCACTGAGAGATGGCAACCAGACAAGAGGAGACTTGCTGTTCAAGCCCCAGTGAAAGGTCAGCGGTTGAAAGATACAGCTGAGTGTCTTCAGCATACAGATGATAGGAGAAACCAAAAGAACTGATGAGTTTACCAAGGGACAGTGTGTATAAAGAGAACAAAAGGGGGCCCAGAACAGAGCCCTGAGCAACTCCAACAGATAAGGGAACAGAGGAGGAAGTCTAACCACCTGTGACCACAGCAAAGGATCGATCTGACAAGTAAGATTTAAACCAGTTGAGAACAGAGTCGGAGAACCCGAGGTCAGTAAGTCAAGCAAAAGACAGTGGTCCACGGTGTCAAAGGCCGCAGACAGATCTAGAAGAATGAGAATAGAGTAGAGGCCATTTGCCTTGGCCTGCAAGAGATCATTTGAGATTTTGGTGATGACTAAACAAACTTACTATGTGCACCCCCAAGTCATTGGTTGCTTTCACACTACCCAGTTATAGAACTCTTAAACTATTATAGCTGCACCATATTTGGGGCTTTGCACTTTGGTCAGAGGCACTAGAGCTTTTTGGTTGATAATTATAGTAGTTCTTATTTGCTTTCAGGTTGATGCCAGCTTATGCTGACTCTGGAGTTTATCACATGGGAGGAATTTCTCTGAATTTCGAAAGAAATGGAAGTGAGGCCAGTTCAGAATTGAGTAAATTCGCTAGTTCAGCGAATTTACGTGATTGCGTATTGACACTGCATTGTGTTCAGAAATTGCCTCCCAGTGCCCAAAATTGCGTGTGATAGTTTCTCATGCAATCACGCAAAACCCCACAACTGTGTTCAGAAGGACTTCACTTTGCCCGATAATGTGTGTGATCAGCTTTCACTTTGCCTGATAATGTGTGTGATCAGCTTTCACGCAATCATTGCATTCAGATTGCCATTGGATTATACTTCCAATTCCCTTCGTGTGATAAACTCCTCTGTCCTAGGATTTTCTTTACAAGATTTACAAGCTTTATACAGAGGTGGTTTGCTGTTGCCTTCCTCTAAGGTTGAGAGAGTGTGGTATGTCTAAGGCAACCAGTAATTTTTTATGGTGGAGCAGGGATTTTAACCCTGGTTTTCCATACTCTTAATCCCACACTCAAACCACTATACCACACTGTCTTAGAATTCTAATTCTGTTATTGTTAACTGCCCTCAAGTCGATCCCAACTGATGGTGACCCTGTGGATGAGACATCTCTGACACCCTGTCTTCCACTGCTGAACTTAGTTCCTGCAAATCTATGCCCATGACCTCTCTGATTGAGTCTATCTATTTGGCATGTGGTCTTCCTCTCTTTCTACTGCCCTCTACCTTTCCTAGCATTATTGTCTTTTCCAGTGATTTATTCCTTGTCATGATGTGGCCAAAGTACAACAGCTTCAATTTGATCATTTTGACTTCCAAGGAAATTGAGGACACATTTGTTTATCTTTTTGGCTGTCCACAGTATCCTCAGCACTCTTCTCCAGCACCACATCTGAAATGAATTGATTTTATTCTTATCCGTTTTCTTCACTGTCCAGCTCTCGCATCCATACATGGTGATGGGGAATACAGTGGCTTTATGATTCTGACTTCAGTATTCAGTTGTATATTTTTACTATTTAGGATCTTGTCTAGTTCTTTCATTGCTGCCCTTCCCATTTCTAGTCTTATTTCTTGACTGCAATCTCCTTTCTGATCATTGTTTGATCCAAGGTATAGGAACTCTTTTAATTATTTCAATTTCCTCATTGTCTTGGTTGTATTCATGTAGTTCCTCCATGATCATTACTTTTGTTTTCTTAAGGGCTTTCTAGCTTGGTAAAAAGAAGTGTGTTCATGGCTGCATGAAACTCTAGCCTTTAGATGAGAAAAAGGGAAAGTGTGTCATGAAAACGCTTTTTTTGTGTTTTAGGGGAGAAGAAGCGCCTTTAAAAAAGTGCTGGTTTTCTCAGCTTCTTTTTTAAAAACTGCGGAACAGCGCAGCTCCATGTAAAGGCTTTGGTGCAGCTGCTAAGTATTAAGGAAAAGGCAACTTCATGTCACACTTTCCTGCCAATCTAGAAAGCCCCTTTATATTCAGCATTAAGCCTGCCTTTCCATTTTTCTTAAATTTTCCTTAGTGACTGTTCCAAGTCTATGAAGTTTTCCAATGGTATTATGGTATTATCCTCACATTTTAGGTTGTTGATGTTTTTTCCTCCTATCTTCACTCCTTCTTCTTACTCTAAACTTGCTCTTATATTTTCTGCATACAAGTTGAACAAGTAGGGTGATACAAACAAAAATCCATCAGTGATACTTTTATTGGTCAACCAAAATACACAATATACTTGTTGCAAGCTTTTGAAGCTCCATGGGCTCCATGGGAAGAAGTGAATTTCGATTGGGCAATATAGGTATCACTGATGAATTTTTGTTTGTATTTGTTAAATTGCCAACACACCTACCCCTGCATGTTTTCTAAATAGGGTGATAGTATGCAGCTTTACCTGATCCCTTTGCCAATTGAGAACCATTCTGTTTCTCCATATTCTTTTCTAACAGTAGCCTCTTGTCCTAACTACAGATTTCTCATCAGGATTATCAGATGTGGCAGAACTCCCATGTCTTTGAGAGTAATCCATAGCTTTTCATTATTGATGCAGTCAAATGCTTTGTTATAGTCTACAAAGCACATGCTGATTTTTTCCCTAGAATTTCTTCATGTGTTCCATTAGCCATCGTATATTTGCAATATGGTCCCTAGTGCTGCTTTCTTTCCTGAACCTCACTTGCACCTCTAGAATTTCTCTCCCCATGTATGATTGGAGCCTATCTTGCAGAATTTTGAGCATGATTTTACTTGCATGGGAAATCAATGCTATGGTCCTAACATTTCTGCTGTCTTTGTGTCTTTTTGTTTTGTTTTGTTTTTTTGTGGCTGGGGATATATGTTGATCATTTCCAGTCTGTTGGCTACAGTTTTGTTTTCCATATTTGTTGACATACATTGGTTAGCACTAGAGGTGCTGCTGTCTGTGTGGATTGTAGCCATTCAGTTGGACTATTATTTGTTCCTGGTGATTAAATTGGATAACTGTGTAGTGTGAAAGGACCCTTTTGTTTGTTTAGGATGGTATCTGAACCTAGTCGGTGGTTCCATTCTGGGCTGTTGTTGCTTCCCTCTATTCTCTGCCTTCTCAGGGCTCAGGGTTATGGACAAGCAAGCATGGCAGCTCCCACCATGTTTAGATGTTACACTAAAGAAACCAAAGGCGGAATTTTGTGTAGCTCCTTCTGCTTACCGTGGAAGAGATCAAGCAGGATATATCTCCATATAGTTCGTGAACCATAAACCAAGTTTCTATCAGAACCTTGTCTTATTACGTTCAGACAGAGTTGCTGGTTAACATTTAGCCTGGAGAGGATTTTGTTTGTATTTTGTTTTTGTTTTGGGGTTTTTTGTTTGTTTATTTCAAGACCATGTTTTGTCAAATGTTTGTCTCTTTGCTAGTTTTTATTTTGAATCATTATACAAGCAACTTGCTTGCACAATCCACAAATATTCACTACAGGTACTGGAGGCCCAGAAGAAAGAGAAGCTCCAGCCTACAACCCACCTGATGTGTTGGACTACATCTCCTATCATTTGCAGGCACAGATTATTGGTTTGGCTGGAGATGCTGATGGTTGTAATTTAACACATGGAGGGCTTGAGGTTACACACACACATACACAAACACACAAACAGTCTATGATCTGGCAGCTACTGTGGGATGGGAGGAAAATCTAAGGTAGACTTCCTCAACCTAGCATCTTTCTCCCTGCCCCAGATGTGTCGCACCAGAAAGAGAGGCGAGGGAACTGTTAAACAGCAAATGGTTTATGCATTTCATGCATGTGTTAACTGGTTGTTGTTGTTAACTGCCTTTGCGCCAATCTTGACCCATGACGACCCTATGGATGAGACATCTCCAGGCCCCCCTGTCCTCTACTGATCTGCTCAGCTCCTACAAACTCATATCTGTGGTCTCTTTAATAAAATCCATCCATCTAGCATGTGGCCTTTCTCTCTTTCTACTTCCCTCCACCTTTCCTAACTTTATTGTCTTTTCCACCGATTCATGTCTTCTCATGATGTGTCAAAAGTATGACAGTCTAAGTCTTGTCATTTTGGCTTCTAGGGATATTTCTGGCTTGATCTGCTCTAGGACCCATTTGTTTGTCCTTTTGGCTGTCTGTGGAATCCTCAGCACTCTTCTCCAGTACATCTCAAATGAAATTATTTTCCTCCTATCTTCTTTCTTGGCTGTCCAGCTCTCACATCCACACATGGAAACAGGAAATACAGTGGCTTGTATGATTCTGACTTTTGGGCTGAGTTGTATGTTTTTGATTTTAGGATCTTTTCTAGCTCTTCCATAGCAGCCCTCCCCATTCTTAATCTTCTTCTGATTTCCTGGCTGCAGTCCCCATTCCGACCAATGTTTGATCCCACATATGATAATTCTTTACTGTTTCTATTTCCTCATTGTCTAGTTTGAATGTGTGTGTTTTCTGTGGTCATTATTTTTGTTTTCTTTATGATCAGCAGTAAATCTGCTTTTGCACTTTCTTCTTTGATCTTCCTTAGTAGTTGTTCCAGGTCTGTGAAGTTAGATAATAGTAATAATTAAGATTTAATAACATCTATAATATGCACATTTTAAAAAAAAACCTGCCTTACTATACCAATGTCTGCTCAACCACATTCTGATGTCTAAGCTTGTACATAAAGCATCCAGAAGCATCATGCTGCAAAAGTTTGAATGTCCAACCAGGGAAGCATGTTTAATGAAAATATTAGAATACAATAGACCCACTTTTACTTTATGCAAAATGACAAAGCCCTTTCAGAATTAGCACAGTACCTCCTTTCTAGCAGGTGCTAGTGATCTAAAACCATTCCACGTCATGGTTACCTCAGCTCAATATCTGGCACATAATATCTGCAAAGGAGCCATGCTGAGGAAGAATACTGATGTGGTTGTTATATAAAACTACGCCCTGCCTGACAGAAATAACTGTTTTTGTTTCAATAAATAGCCTTCCATTTCCTGTGCCTGCCTGCTTCTCTCTCTCTCTCTTTCTCTTTTAGTGTCTTCTATATTTATTCTCTTGTTATCTATGTCTGTGGTCTCTGAGGTGAGAAAGTTTTCTGTTCAGAGTAACAGGAAATTTGCAGGCAGGCAACCTTCTGTTGGGGCAGCTTAGCTTTGAGCCCAACTTAGCCTCAATAGTCTCAAGGCTTATGGGCACAGCAGTGGCTCCCCAACAGGCGGTGGAAGCTGGAAACACAAGTGTAAAGATCAAACCTGTTATCAGCACAAAGCCATGTTCGAGGCCTAGGCCATAGCTGAACTGATGCACGCCAGCTGGGTTAGCTTGATCTTGATTGTAAAACAGAAAGCCATGCCTCTCCTCTCTTAAAAGATCACCACGCACTGTTGCAGGCAGACAGCCTTTTCAAGGCATTGTTGCTTGAATGCAAAGCACCCAGCCCTTCAAGGCATCTTGAAGGTGAGCCTCAGATAGCGAAGGAGCATGGGGCCATCCTGATAGAGGGTATCTGTGGAACTGGGCCTTGTTTTATCCTCTGCTTGGCTGTGTGTAATGCCCATGCCTGGTACCGTCTTAGCGGTGCTTCTCAGCCTTCTCTGGAGGCTTAAGACACTGAAATTAGAGGCTTGCTGATGACATCTTTTTTTGCCCCAAATTTACCTTGCCAAGTTATGTTCAGAATTCAGTCCAAGGTGAAAGAGCCTCAAAAATACAGTCTGAGGCAATCCAAAAGTAGGGTTGCCACCTAATTCTGGAAAACTGAATCTCCATTCCATTTATTCTTTGATTTGTATTAGTTTATTATGAACTCCTACTTTTATCAACATTTTTTCTTGTCTTGATACACACATGATGCCTTAAGGTGTTTTTTTCCTTTGTTTTTTCCTTCTTTCTCTCACCTCCCCACAAAGTTTTGTTCTCATCTGACTATCCCTCTTGTTGTTGACACCAGTATCTCTTTCTTTTATTTATTAAAATATTTTTATCCCATCTGATATTGTGGGGCTTCAATGTTGTAGAAAAGTAAAGTCAGTTTATAATACTCTGTTGTCCCAGGTTTTTGGGCTGCTTTTAAAAGGTCCCAATTTCTCTCCCCCCCCCCCTTTCTCCCATTCCTCCCCCTCTGTTCTCAAGTCACTTCAGTTGCTGCAAACTGAGTTCAAAATGCAAAAATAATCTCATTCAGTTAACTCAACTGTATTGCTCCTGTTGGTGGAAGTCAAAGAGAGGCCATCTAACAGATCTTTTGGACTGGCACTTCTTCAAATATCAAGATTCCAAGCTTTAGAATGGGTAGTGTTTTGGCAGCAGTGTAATGCTCTTAAAATAGGTCTTATACCATGTCTATGGCTCAGTACAGATGAGCCATTAGCAGTGATATTAGGGCTCGATGGTGCTCAGCATCCATATGCACTGAGCCCTAATATTGCCGTGCTTATATCACAAAGGACTCTTTCAAACGGGAGGAATTTCTCCCAATTCCGAATGGAGCCAATGCGGATTCATGTACATTCGCTTGTTTAGTGAATTTACCTGAACCCCTGCTCCATTTGGAAGGCATTCGGAATTACTTCCCATTACCCGAAAATAACCCCCCCTTGCCCGAAATCGCGTGAGAAGCTTAAATTAGCAATAACGTTAAACCCATGATTGCATTCGGAGTGACTTCCCTTTTGCCCGAATTTGTGTGAGAAGAATTAATTCGCAATAACGTGAAACCCCAGGATTGCGTTTGGATTGCCCTTGGATTATACTTCCAATTTCCCACGTCTGAAAGAGTCCAAGGCTGCAACCCCATCCACATGGGGTACAGCCTCGTGATGTACAGGGATCCAAGCACCCACACGCCTCTGGGTGGAAGAGGTGTCACAGGGCTGCATCACAGCCCTTATGATGCATCAAAAAAGGAGCTGCCTAGAGCAGCTCCTTTTGGAGAGCGCATCTGTGCTGCAGCATGTGGATGCTGCAGCACAAACGCGGGGCTTACAGGGCGGCTTGTACTGCCCCTATATGTTTCTCTGGTAAACAGTCTAGCTTCTGTGTTTTGTACCAGCTGCAATTTCTGAGGTCCTGTACACACCGATGATTATGACGGGCATGGAGGTGGAGATGGGGCGTAGCATCCTCATGATGCTCACTCAACTTTGCACCCCAGGGCACCCTGATGTCATGCGCTGCTCCACATGGTGCATAGCATAATGGTGCTCCTCCAGCACTGTGTCCATATGACATAGTGCCAAAGGAGGGCTGTATAGCCATGGCAACACAGCTATGGATTGGGGCCACAGCGTGAGGTTGCCGCATCCCTGATCTGGCTAGGAAAGGGGCAGCATCCAACCGCCCCTAAAGTCAGCCTACTGTAGAGCACATTACATCAGAGTGATCTAATTGAGAGGTTACCAGTGCATGAGCTACTGTGGTGAGGTAATCACTGTCCATGCAAAGGCATAGGACGTTATCACACGGGAGAAATTTCTCCCAATTTCAAAAGAAATGAAAGTGGGGCCAGTTTGGAATTGAGAGAATTCACTAGTTCAGCAAATTTACACAATTGTGTATTGATGCCACATCACGTTCGGAACTGCCCGAAGTTGCCTCCCAGTGCCCAAAATTGCGTGTGATAGTTTCTCACGCAATAACGTGAAACCCCACGATTGCATTCAGATTGCCATTGGATTATACTTCCAATTCCCGTTGTGTGATAAACTCCATAGACCAGTCAAAGATGATCCTAAGAGCTCCAGGCCACAGAATCCACCTAGGCCTCTTGTGACAACAGTACTCCCACGCTATGTGCCTGCACTTTCAGGGAAATGTGAACCCTATCCAGGGCAAGTTATTTGCCCAGTTTTCTGACCTAAGTACCACCAGTCTACACAGCCTCTATTTTACTGGGATTCCACTTCAGTTTATTGGCCTTCCTCATTCAGCCATTACTGCATCTGGGCACTGGTGCAGCTCCTGGACAGCCCCAGCTGATTCTATGAAAAGGAGAAATAGAGTTGCATGTTATCAGCATAACAGTGGTACCCCACCTCAAAATTCCTAATCATCTCAGTCAGTGGCTTCATATAGATATTAAAGAGCATGGGGAACAAGATCAAAACTTGCAGCACCCCACAGTTTCATGACCATGGAGCTGAATAGGAATCCTCCAGTGTTACTCTCTGGAACTGCCTCTGCAGATAGGAATGGAATTACTGTGACACAATGTTTCTTATTCCAAAAGCCACTGAGAGATCCAGGAAGATCAGTAAGGTACCGTACCACTTCACCTATCTTTCCTTTAGAGTAGTTAATCAGTCAGAAAAAGTAAGGGTATTATGGTCCCCTATGCTATTCAACATATACATGATACCGCTGGGAGAGGTCGTCTGGAGTTTTGGGGTGCAGTGCCATCAATATGCAGAGGACACTCAACTCTACTACTCCTTTCCACCCCAATCCAAGGATGCTGTCCTGGTCCTAAACCAGTGTCTGTCATCATTAAAGTACTGGATGAGGGCAAAGAAACTGAAACTTAATGCAGACAAGACAGAGGTGCTCCTGGTCAGCTGGAAGGCAAATCAAGGAAGAGGAATACAGCTTGTGTTAGATGGGGTTACACTCTCCCTGAAGACGCAGGGGGATCTTCAGGAGATCTTCAGGAGAGCCCCTTCTCTCAGTCCCACCACCATCACAACCACGGCTGATGAGGATATGAGAGAGACCCTTCTCTGTGGCTGCCCCTAGAAGGCCAGAATAGCCCCCTTTCTCCTTTATCTGCCACAACTATTTTAGTATTTTTGGTGATCCTGATCTAATTTATGCATTCGCTCTAAGATTCATAAGACATTTATTCACAGATCTGTGTTACTTTTTCTGTTTTGAACATGTCCGCCTATCTCCCTATTCCTTATTGAAAAATATATTTCAAAGTTGTTTTCAACCTTCTTTTTGTAAATTTTCCATGTCCTGACTAAGACTTTATCACACAGAGGAAAATTGGAAGTTTAATTTTTTAATTTAATTTTTATTGATTTTCATACATACATCTAAAAAAATTGGAAGTTTAAACATAATTGTGCAATTATTATTAAATCGCAATTAGGATTTTCAGACACAGCACAATAAAAGAGACATTATCCCAGGAATGACCAGGGAATAATCAGGCAATAAACAGCAAGAAAGCATTTTCGAGATTTTCCTGTGGATTATTTGTTGCTGTTTATTGCCTGGTTATTCATGGGTCAATGCCACTTTAATCGCTTTTCAACACGATGTCGAGTGAAAAGCTTTATCACAATTGTGCAATATTCCTGGGATATTCCTGGGATAATGGCCATTTAATTGCAATGTCGTGTGAAAATCTTAATTGTAAATGTGTGATTTTCATGGGATAATCCCCATTTATATTTACAATTGTCTCCATGTGTACCCACAGGAAAATGTAGCCACACTAAATACAAAGAATAGCTAAGCCTATCTGAAAAGAAAAAGAAAAGAAAAAGGAAGGAAGGAAGGAAGGAAGGAAGGGGGGACAAAGAGAGAGAGATCTGTCAGATGTGGGAAATTGGAAGTATAATCCAAGGGCAATCCAAACACAATCATGGGGTTTCACGTTATTGCGAATTAGAGCTTCTCACGCAATTTCGGGCAAAAGGGAAATCACTTCGAATGCAATCATAGGTTTCACGTTATTGCGAATTAAAGCTTCTCACGCAATTTCAGGCAAGGAGGGCTCATTTTCGGGTAATGGGAAGTCATTCCGAACGCCTTCCAAAAGCAATGGGGATTCACGTAAATTCGCTAAACAAGCGAATTCACGTGAATTCGCATTGGCTCCATTCGAACTTGGGAGAAATTCCTCCAGTGTGAAAGAGTCCACAGAGAGAGAGAGAGAGAGAGAGAGAGAGGACTCTTTCAAATGGGAGGAATTTCTCCCAACTCCGAATGGAGCCAATGCAGATTCATGTAAATTCGCTTGTTTAGCGAATTTACATGAACCCCTGCTCCATTCGGAAGAACCCCTGCTCCGTTCGGAATTACTTCCCATTACCCAAAAATAACCCCCTCCTGCCCGAATTTGCATGCGAAGCTTTAATTCGCAATAAAGTAAAACCCATGATTGCATTTGAATTGGCTTCCCTCTTGCCCGAATTTGCGTGCGAAGAGTTAATTTGCAATAACATAAAACCCATGATTGCATTCGAATTGACCTTAAATTATACTTCCAATTTAGCCTTGTATGAAAGAGTAGAGAGAGAGAGAAGAAAACAGGGATGCATAGCTCTATTTCAATCTCATGAGAGCATGGTCCATAGGGACAACAGGGAACAATACACCAGTAAAAGGTTAAGATTACAACTGCTGTAAGACATGCATGCAATACATGATTCAGGAGCTGTGTTTAAAATATTCTCACCATGTAATGATGATCCACAAAGGCAGTCTGTCTGATAGAGTAGGCTACTGTCTTTGAAAAGCTACACCACTGTAAGCTAGTTATAGTCTAAATACCCCAAAGGAACCATATCTCACCTCATCTTGGAAGCTGAGAGTGGTCATGCCTAGTTTGTACTTAGACAGAGAACCTCCAAGGAATACCAGGTGCTGTAAGCTGCATTTCAGAAGAAGGCAAGGGCAAACACCTCTGAATATTCCTTTAAAAAAGCCCCATTAATGTTTTTGGAGATCCAGCATGGATAGGTTGCCTTAGGGTTACCATATGTCAGAAACAACTTGAAGGCAAACAACAAGAAGATAAGTTGACAGGGAATTTGAAGCCACACAGCTGTTTACTCAGAAGTAAATCAACCTGTGTTCAGTGGGTGTTATTTCCAACAGATAAGAAAACAGGGCTGCAGCACCATTAGATGCCTACACTTTCCCAGCCGGATATTCCAACACCAGCTGAAGCACTTTCACTTTTCATTTCCTACACAGCCATTACCCTCCATAGGGGGTTTCCTGTTCTCTGCCCACCTGTTGGGCACATAAGTGCCTAGCGACAATGTCTGCACCCCTCATCTATGCACATCAGGATGGTTGTGGCATCCATGCATTGTGAAAAAAGAGGGAGAACGTTTTCTGGAGCACTGTGGAGGCAACTGACTTCATAGTCATAGGGGGACATGTGATACACAGCACAGGAAGCCATGATGAAGAACCCCTGGTTTGGATGATTGCTGCTGCTCATCACTCGCCAATCAACAGCATCCTCCATGAGGCTGTCCAAGAGGATATGGACTTCCTGGTTGAGCTATCTGGTGAGCCACCCTCCTGCAGCCATTAGACTGTCCTGAGACCCCTGCATGATCTCATAGGCATGTAACTGCTCATGCACCTAAGGGGCTCAGATCACCTTGCCCCTATCCAATCTGGGCCATTTCTGGCCCACTTTGAATCCGGGCCCATGACAGAAAATGCATATGTGCAGCAGTCAGGCATGCTATGTTGCACACTGCAACATGAGCACATTTCAAGGTATGGGGGTGAGTGCCATTTCCTATCTCATGGGCATTCCCCAGGTACACAGTGCATGACAGCAGGTGCATTTCCATGGCCAGGATGGCTTCCACAAACACCTCTCCCATGGTGGTGCTGCCAACCTCGAACTGCTGGGCAGGTTGGCAGTAGCTGCCATGGTGGGCAATCATCCAGATGGTAATTGCGAATCTCTTCTGCACTAGGATGGCTTTCCTCATGATGGTGTCCACCTTCTTCATTTCCTCATGGATGAAGAACATTCAGAAATGGCACTGCCATTGTTCATCCACCCAGATGTGCATGCTGAAATGCTCCCACCAGTGGCAATGACAGTATGATCACAGCTGTGACTGAGCTACATAGGATGGCTGTGGCAGCCTGGATGTGAACAATAAAATAATGGCTTGGTGTGGCTTGGTGCTGCAATCGCTTCACTTTGGCGGCTGTGTTCTTACATTGGAAAGGATGTGGTGCATACTGCCCATTAGTGTTCAGTCTGTTCTGGGATTGGGCTGTGCAAATAATGGAAGGGTTTCCCTCCATCTGCTCAGCACCCCAGAAGGTCAGCTGAAAAAGGAAGAAGGAAGAGAGAGAGAGAGAGAAGGAAAAGTGACAGTCTTTTAAGATTGTTATTTATTTTTACAAGAGCGTTTGTGGATATAAACCCACTTCTTCAGATGCAGTACTGAGTGGTATTAAGACCTCAGTTATGAAGCATATTTATGTAATTGTGGGAGTGGGATAGAATGCAATAGAATTCAGAAAGATGCCAATCGTGACCCTTGCCCTAAAGATTCAAAGGGCTATATAAGGTGAAGCAGATCTTTCAGATCTTTACAGTGATTGGTTAGTGTTGATGCATGGAAGCAATGAATTAGTGTTAGACAGTTTAACAAGTATCAATACCAAGAGATACTCTTCCAGAATGTATTAAAATCTTTGAAAAGAAATGGGGTAAACACCTTACAAAAGAAGCACCAGTAAACCTGCAGTGCACTTGGCCTTCAACACCTATTCTGCCATGTAGCTGCATTGTAATATTGACTAGGCTTGCCACAGTCTGTGTTTGTAGTGGGTTTTCAGAATTGAAAAAAGATTCCTTGAGGAGAAAAGATTTCCACTGGGTAGTTGATGCTGTGTTAGTCTCTTGCTGCAAAAACCAATGCAGTGTCTTGCAAGTTAATGTGTTTTATTTGGTATAAGCTTTTGTTGGTGGGAGAAGTCCAATTGTTGTGAATCTGCTGAAAAGTTGCTTCTGAGAAAATTGGCTAGTAGGCCACAAAACCTTATACCAAATGTTAGTCTTCAGTGACCCCAGAACTGTGGTGTGTGTGGTACATATGTGTGAAGGTATACATGTGTTTGTGTGTGACCATTATACATGTGCAGGTGTGTGTGTGTGTGTGTGACCATTGTCAGGGAGGTCTCTTGTTCTCATGGAAAACCTGATATATCAAGAATACAACTCAAGAAATGAATGCTATGGACGTTATCAGACGACTGAAATTGGAAGTATAATCCAATGGCAATCTGAACCCAATCATGGGGTTTCACGTTATTGTGTGAAAGCCGATCACATGCATTTTTGGGCAATGGGAAGTCCATCTGAACGCAATCATGGGGTTTCACGTTATTGCATGAGAAACTATCACACACAATTTCAGGCAATGGGAGGCAATTTCGGGCAGTTCTGAACGCGATGCGGCGTCAATACGCAATAACGTAAATTCGCTGAACTAGCGAATTCACTCATTTCTGAACTGGCCCCACTTTCATTTCTTTTGAAATTGAGAGAAATTCCTCCCGTGTGATAACGTCCTATGATAACTCCTTTACTACTGGTTGGTTTCCATTTATATCTTTTATTAATAGAAACAGAGTTAACCTAGACCTACCTGATTCTTATGTTGGTCTTTGGAATGAAGATCTAAACTTGAATGCTACAAAAATATGTGTTTGTGTGTTTGTGTGTGTTTATTGTATGTTTTGTTAAGGGATGTTGACAGTTTGGAGATTTTATTTTGTTCTTCTGGATTTTGTTATGTTATATTTCTTTCACTTAAAAAAACTGACATGAAGGTTGTCATTAATTTTATCTCCTTGCAAGAGCCCTGCTGATGCAGTGGTTAAATGCCAGTACTGCAGCCACAACGTTGTGAGTTCGATCTCAGGGCTCCAGGGTCCAATCAGCCTTCCACCTTTTCATAGGTTGGTAAAATGAGGACCCAGCTTTTGGGGGGCAATTGACATTGTGTACTGCTTAGTGAGTTCTTAGTTCACTGATAAGCAATATAGAAATGTACTTGTTGTTGCTATAGGTACTAGCAGAGGGGAAGCAAATTACTTTTCCCATCCATTATTATTATATACACTATATATACTTAGATGCATCCTCCAAGTGCTCACCAGAATTTACTCCCAAGTTTGAGTGCATAGGACAGATTGCAGGCAGCCTTTATTTTTCATGGGAGGGCTCAACAACAATTACTGTCTTCATATTTCTTAGTACTTGATCATTTAGTACACTTCTGGCCAATAATGCCTGAAGAAGTTCAACTACGTAGGAGTCTCCAATTTTGCCAGAACATTTTAAGAAAGGGCTCAAACACGGACTGGGCATTTTATGGGTAAAGTTGATGTTGTTTGACTGACTTGATTCTGCAGTGTTCATAACATGGCTGTCTCTTGTGTAATATGTGACTCTTTTCCTCATTGTATACAGGAGCTTTACTGCAGGGATAGCTCTTGATAATTTCATTATTTTCCATGATACAAAGGGAAATTTGTTTGTACGAGCACTGCATGTTTTACATGCAGAACAGACAACAAGGTCATGACTGATTTGCCAGATGGAAACGGAGAAACAAACTGAGGGTTTGCTGTTTATATGTCTGTCAGCTAGGGTCTCTTGTGATATGCAGATGCTTCCAGCCGCCTCTGGCTCCCAGTGCCTGAGCAGATGGGAAATGGCATCTCTGAGGGATCCCAGCCGGGGAGGTAAATTATATTTGGGTGTAGTAACATGCAAGCTGAATCTCTCTCTTTTTCCTGACTTCTTAGCTCCATATTCCTCCATCAAAGCAAATTAGGCTACAACCAGATGGCAGCTTTCTCCATGAATGATTTAGGCACACAATGATAAACTGGAAGTATGAGTGTTGTGGGGATACGGTCTCAGGGGAGATCCTGCACAAGATTTCAGCCTCCCTCCCAGTCATTTCTATGCACTGCCTCACCTGTGTTGATCCAACTAGATCAGTGCTCCTCAACCATTTAGTTGTCCAGATGTTTTGGACTTCATCTCCCAGAAGCTCCAGCCAACTTGGCTAATGAAGAAGGTGGGAGTGGAAGTCCATAAATTCTGGAAAACTAAAAATTTTCAGATTCTGTTTCCCTTTGGACTTGCAGTAAACAGCATTTGCTGGAGTGGGAAAAGCATGGCTGATGGGCCACCTATATTTGTTAGCACTGAGGAAAACTGAGTCCAAACGCAGGAAAATGCCAACCAGCAAAGCAAATGCCACTGCCAGGTCTGGAAGCAGCTGGAGACAAGAACTCCTGCTCCCGAACAGAGGTTCACTCATGACTGCTGAGGTTATCCCGAAGAGGCTTTTAATCTTAGTTGCAGCAAAATATTTAAAAGCACGGCACAGCAATATTTACACCACTCGACATAATGCTCTGCCACCAACCGGCATCCACATAGTGTACTGGAACATTCTTCCTTATATACACAAATACAGGATAGCATTCTGATCCAACCCCCTGCTAGTGTTTCATCATCTTCCTGTCATGTGTCTACAGTGACTGTGCAGTTTTGAACTGTTATGATACAACTCCATGCTGAAGTTTCATCAGCTTCCTCTGAGTCAGCATTTCACCTTTAGCACATTGCATGCACCTGATACATTTTACAACCCGGGACAAACGTCATTGACAGTACAGTGGTCCCCCGGGTTACGAATCCCCCGGGGTACGAAAACCCCGGGGTACGAAAGAGCCGGGGCCGGAAAAACGGCCCCGGTTTCCAAAAAAACCCCCAGGTTGCGAAAGGAAAGTGGCGCGAAATTCAAATCACGCCAAGTGCTTTCCTATACTTACAGTGGTCCCCCGGGTTACGAATGTTTTCAGGTTACGAAAGGGGTCCTGGAACGGATTACTTTCGTAACCCGGGGGACCACTGTACAGCCCCTGGAGCATTTTCTGTGGCCCACAGTCTTTTTGCTGCCCCCAAGGCATGGAAGAGGGGTTTTAAAAAGTACATTTGCATGGAAATGAGGTGTAGGGCTCTACCCTTACAAAATCTCATAGACCCCAAAACATGGGTATGCTTCTCTCTCTCTCTCTCTCTCTCTCTCTCTCTCGTTACACAGTCTGGAGAGGGTCCTGAAGGCTAAAATGTGGCCCCAGAACTTGTTTGATCTGGATGTCAGGAATATTGAACTAACTAGTAAGCTTTACAGTTTAGCGGGGATTTGAACGTGGATGTCTCAAGTCCGAGTGCAATGCTAGGGTGGGTACCCAAAGGGGGATGGGGGGGTTGTTTTCAGGTCCTTCTGACCACAACATATCCACCATTTTACAGAGCTGGAGGTAACATTTTGGTCACTTCGACTCATTTTTAAAGATTTTTCAGCTGTTTCAAGGTGCCCCCAAAACAGCATTCAAAGACAAAACTGTTTGGTAAAACAGTTACCAAATTCTGATCAATTTACCCAATTCTGATCAATTTACTGCCCCAGAGGCCGCTACCATTAAAATCTCAAAATGAGTGTAATTCATGTTATGCCTAGTTTAGTACTAATTTTAAATGGGAAAAAGAGTTGAGCAAAGGCCCTTCATCTAGGACTCTCCAGCAACCATTGGCCCTTTGATTCTGATCAGGGCTATAGTTTGAGAGAGGTGGAATTTCTCTTTCTGGCACAGTACTATTTTTCTGATGCAAATACTCTCTACACTGAAGCTGCTTTTTGCTCCACGTGACTAGTTGCTATGGGCACAAATAGGCAAAAGTTCCATACAGATTATGTATTATTCTCAGTATCACAATGTACCAGATGGGTGTAGAATTCAGAGCAATAACTGTGTTATTCTGGAATATCAGTATGCAAAAGGATTTTGTATCACCTTTGAGATTATCGCATGAAGCTTTAAAACTGCTATTAAGCTAGAGAATATCTCCTTTGGCAAAACTTACTGCACAACATTTTCTTTGCCTTATCACTTCTTTGCTATCAAGTGTTGTTAGGGTGCCCCTTTTCACTGATGGGGAAAACCCACCAATAAGCTTCCAATCTTGCTGCAGTCCCATTAGACCTCAAGTGTGAAAAGTCACTGCCATGGCAGTTCTAATATTGCCAGTCACATGGTATTAGTGTTTCTTCTTTTCTCTGTCCCTTTCCCCCCTCACTATTCCCAAGTAGCCTGATTTCATTTTCCCCCCCCTACTTTTCCCCTTTTCTTTTAAAAAACGTTTAAATTATATTAGCATAAACCCTGATTTGCATTAAAAATAAAATGACCCCTCCCCAAAAAGTCATGCTGGGACCATAAACCAGGGAGTTGGGATTAAGGGGGAGAGCAAAGGGAAATGTGAAGGCAGAAACAGACCCAGTTTTGCTATTGACGAGACATGGGATAATGGCTGTTCACAAACTGGTATGTTTCCATTTTGTTTAATAATTGTAATTGTGGTAAGAACAGGGCTCATGTGAAAATGTCCTAACAGAGTGAAAGAAGTTGTAGCATAAGTTTTCATAGACTTGGTCAACTTTACCAGATGCCCATGCATTTTAATTTTAAAATTAAAAACAATTTATTATTATTTATTGGCTCCATCCTATGGAATCCTGGAGCTTGTAGTTTGGGGAGCTCTCCAGTTGTGAATTCTAAACGGTTTTTTCCATAAGATGTTGCCATGGCAATTAAAGCGGGACCATCGCACTAGAACGAGGCTGAGGGCCTATACAGACCAGCACTTTGTGTTGGCCTGTGGGCGGAGTCAGGGCGCAGTGTTCTCATGTTGGACACCCTAACTCCACCCTAGGGCACCATTTTGGTGCACGTCAGTCCACACAACATGTGCCATGATGACGCACCTCCGGCGCTGCATCCACATGGTGCAGTGCCAAAGGGGCATCATAAAGCTGTGCCATTATGGCTATGGCATCCCTTGGAGGGTGCAAAAAGGAGCTGCTTTTGAGGTTGCCACGGCCCCGATCCAGCCAGTAAGGGATAATCTGGAGAGCCCCCTACATATCTTTTTGCTCCACTGAAAACTCTAGATACTATTTTCTGCATTTACTGCAGCTTCTGAACCAGGAAAAGGACACCCCACATAAATTAAAAGTACTCTAATTGTGAGGTTAATGATCAGTACCATTGTTAAAACATTAAAACATTATTGGGTAAATTGTAGATCTTTCTATCCCAATTTGTGTTCAGCTTCATTGCTTCATTTCTACTATCCATTTGACAGGGTGGGCCAACCATTAGACATAACTGGAAGAAAGTCCAAAGGAAGGATAAGCAACTAGAGACAACTGAAAGAACTGAGGTCACTTCAAGAATGTGCAGGGTCCAGACTACTGGGAATCTTGTAACATCCCAGAAATATTCTATCTATCTATCTATTGCATCATTTTGGTAATACATATGTCTAAGCTGAACTTTAACATTTTTAATCAGTCAATGAAATAAAAGTGTCACGTCCTAGAAACTGTATTCAAGATTGTTGTTGCCCCACCCACCCACTTTTTTTTATTATTGGACTCTCTTTTGCATTGGGGCCTTTCCTCTCCCCTACATCACTCATATATCTCTGTCCATTTTCTAAACTAGTTATGTAACACAACTCATCCTGCTCTGTTCTGTGGATGGGAGACATTTTTTGCTCCTATATTATTCATCTGCTAGTGGGGTGGGGACCTCTTTCTGGAATATATATATATATATATATATTAAACATCATTTTCCTTCCAATCCTCCTGCATTTTCATATGAAATCTTCTTTTTCGTTACTTTGGCTGAATCTAAATTTAGCATCAGCCCCAGTGCTTCTAATGAAATTCACTGAGGTCAACAGGGTGACAGCTGATCATTAATCATTTTAATAATAGTGTCAGGAAAAATCTAAATAGACCGAGGCATGGCCCAGTTCTACAGTCCAAACCTTCAGTCTGGAGAGTTTATGGGTTGTACCCTAATCCTTCATCATTTTTTTTCCAGATCTTTTCCTTGCAATCAAAGTGAAGAGTTCAAAGTGAACAGTGGTGCCACCAAGGTAGGGCTTTGGGGCAGATCGCTGGAGTCCACTCAGCAGAAAGAGCAAGAGGGACCTAGAGGTGCAGCAGGGCTGTGCATACCACTGTCTCAAGCAAGTAAAGCCATACACATTACCATCCGAAGAGGGAGGATCCCTTAAGATAAAATGTTACCAAGCTACACAACTGAAAGCCACATTTCTTTGATGCTAGACCTCCTGCTAGCATAAATAAATGTATTCTATGGATTTTAGAGAACCAGATCCATTGCTCTGGCTCCAAAGAGCACACTTTACTAGTTCTCTGATGGTTATGAAATCAGGGCATCAAAATGCCTGCATCTTCTCATTGAATGATCTCAGGATTGTGTATAAATATTTTCTGGTTGCTGTAATATAAATAGATAAGTTGCTGTAGGCTATATTTCAGAGGAAGGAACTGGTCAAACCACCTCCTTGCTTTAAAAAAACCCTAAGAAATTCATGGGGTCACCCTAAGTCAACAGGTAACTTGAAAGCATGTACACACTCACACACACACACACACAATGGTGGTGCTCCCAGCAATACCCATGAGTTCAGTATTTGTACTAACAATACTTATTCCCAGGATATCTGTTGAACAGAAAGTTCTAGAGAAGTCTGCACAAAATCATTTCATAGTTTGCTTATTCACTGAGCAAAGGAGAACTTTAGTCAGCAGCCTTTAGTGGTGAGTGGAGGAAAGAGTGGTGGATACGTCTGATGTACTGGGAAGATAAATTTCCCATTAGTATCCAGAGACTCCGGAGGCCTTCCCAAAGCCAAAAGGTTGACTTTTCAGCATGACTTACAACACGTCTTTTGCATTTTCTTGTGCATTTGTGCTTTTAGTAGAATTGTTTGGGTTAAACACGTCTTTTGCATTTTCTTGTGCGTTTATGCTTTTAGTAGAATTGTTCGGGCTAAAAAAAAAAACTTTAATAAGATTTTAAGCTATACTTAGTTTTTTATAATCTGCCTTGGGTGCTGTATTTGAGAATAAATAAAATAAACAATAAGGTTTAAACCTCAAAAGACTTCAGCCCCAGTTCATTAGCTGCCTCTTATTAAAGTTTCCCCTGTCGCAGCAAAATTTGGTATTATCAAATCTAGGAAACAAGAAAAAGTCAGCATCACCGAAGAATTTGCTTGGATCTCAATGGGAGTTACTTAGCTGCTGCTAATGGAGCTTTAATTTTTTTTAATCTCTATTTCTATTGTTTTTTTATTGCAAATTTTGGAAAGTTCCTATCCAAAAACAAATGAGTCTCCTCACCGAGCCCTATGCAGAGGCCACAAGAATTGGTGCCTCATAATGCATCCAAAGAGTACAGGAATCCACCAGATTAGCATGCCCCGATTTGCCAGATGGAGGCAGATCAGGTCATTCTGATTTACTGTCCTCTCTCCCATTAGTTACTTATCAGCCCAGAGACAGTCTCATCATGACTGATGAGTGTTTATGACACCACTGACCCCATTGAATTTCTCTCCATTGTTAAATTGCAGGCACATGGTGAGTTCTGCACCCTTGGGTGTGCTTTATCGATTTGCTCGGCTCTTCTAGTGGAGAAAGTGGTTCATGACATACAAATGGTGCTGGGGGTGGTGCGTTGATGGAACAAAGGCGACAGAGTCAAAGCTGTGGGGATGATTAACTTACATGTGCCCTTCTGATCATGAAATCATTTTTTCACCAGATGAGGAAAGGCCACTTATCCCAACTTCTGATAAAATGAAGATTCTTACATCATGGGTAATCTGCATGTGTTCACTTAACTAGCAGACAATCTGACTGAGGGATTCTGAAAGCTATAGTGGGAAAAATAAACAATTAAAAAAAATCACTTTCCAGAGGTCTTCAGGGAAATATCTTGAGCCAGCCTTGACCTTTTGACTCAGTTAATACTGTAGTTCCTTCCAATAGGATATGTTCACATTAAGGATACTGCCTGGATCAGATCCTCTTATGGCACAAAATACCCTGTCCCCACCTTCTTTGTCATCATTTCCACATGCACAACAGAGCACCAGGCAGTAGCAAAAGCCAGCACTTCAACCATTTGAAATTCCCCCTCCACAATTTAGTGAAGCCACACTCTCATAACTATAAAAGTAACTAAAAAGTTGCAGTTGCATCACAAAAAGAATGAAGTTGCAATCTGAAGTAACTTAGAATCATAGAATCATAGAGATGGAAGATGCCACAAAGGCTATTTAACATTTATATGAAACCGCTGGGTGAGATCATTCAGAGGCATGGAGCTCAGTGTCATCAGTATGCTGATGACACTCAGATATACTTCTCCATGACTAGATTGTCTGCTCAGACTTCAGGTGGCATCTCTCCTCTCAATGACTGTCTTTCAGCGGTAATGGACTGGATGAGGGAAAACAGATTGAAACTCAATCCAGACAAAATGGAGGTACTCACAGTTACAGGACCGAAACCAGGTTTGGGAATACAACTTCCAGTCCTAGATGGAGTCACACTCTCCTTGAAGGACTCTTTTCACAGTCTGTGGGTACTTCTTGATTCATTGCTTCACATGACTAGTCAGGTGAATGCGACTGTCAGGATTGTCTGTTATCAGCTTCGGCTGAACGCCAGCTGCGCCCTTTCTTGGACATGAGGGACCTGGAAACTGTGGTACACGCTCTGGTAACCTCACGCTTGGACTACTGTAATGCGCTCTAGATGGGGCTACCCTTGTGCTTAACCTGGAAACTGCAACTAGTTCAAAATATGGCAGCCAGACTTGTTACTGGAACACCCAGGAGAGAGCACATAACACCAGTGCTTAAAGCTCTCCCCTGGCTGCCAGTTAGTTTTCAGGCACAGTACAAGGTGTTGGTTTTAACCTTTAAAGCCCTACATGGCTTGTGTCCATCCAATCTGAGGGACTGTCTCTACCCGTATGAACCCCCCTGCACACTCTGGTCCTCTGGGAGGAACCTGCTACAGCCCATGAAGACCAGGCTGGTGCAGACCTCCCAAAGTGCCTTTTCAGCTATTGCCCCCAAACTGTGGAATGACCTGTCGGATGAGATGCGTTCTCATAACATCCATTGAAGGCTTTTAAAAAGCCTTAAAGACGCATCTCTTCTGGCAGGCCTTCCTAGACGTTGCTTAATTTCCCCCGGCTTCAAACCTTATGTTTTAGTTTTTCTTCCAGCTCTTTTCTTTTCACATTTAATCTTGCCCATACAGCCCTAGGAATTTTGTTTTTAAGGAATTGTTTTATATTTTTGTAGTGTGTTTTAATTCATAGCTAATTTAATCTTATTTTAAGGGGTGGGAGTTGGGATGGGATTGTTTTTAACTTTGTACTGTTTTTACTCTGTTGTAACCTGCCCCGATTGTTTGTTCAGAGGGACGGGCTATAAATAATAATAATAGTTATTGTTATTATTAATTATTATCTAGTCTAACCACCTACCGTGCAGGAACACATAATCAAAGCACCTCCAACAGATGGCCATCCAGATTTTGGAGGTTTAAAAAACCTCCAAAGAAGGAGACTCCACCATACATTGAGGGAGTGTGCTCCACTGTTGAACAGTTTTTACTGTCAAAGGTTCCTCATAATGTTCAAGTGTTTTTCTGTAGCTCTTTTTTTTTGTAGCTTGTTCTGTAGTTTGAATTCATTGATCCTGAAGAATATCCTGACAGTAAGAGCCTTATCACACTAGACGAATCCTGCTCAACAGGATTTTAAAAGAAGAAAAAACCTGCAAATGCAGGAGGTTTTTCAGATGCATTTGACCAAACTGCAATAACGCAAAAATAAAGTGAATGGAAAGTGGACAAAAATGACACCTTTTTACTTTTGGGAACTTCCACAAAATAAAAAGGTGTCATTTTTGTCCACTTCCTGTTTGCTTTATTTTCACATTATTGCTGTTTGGAAGAAACATAGTCTGAAAAATCTCTACATTTAAATCCCGTTTTTGATTCGTCTAATGTGATAAGGTCCTAAGAGCTATTTGACAGTGGAATACGCTCCTTCAGAGAACCTCCAAAGAGACAAAGAGGATTTTGCACCTGGCACTACGTGACACCAACTCTTGCATGCTCTTTGTGGAAACCAGCTCATTAAGTTAGTCTGCATGCATCTGAAACGATTTGAATTTAACTGCTTAGCAAAACTTCCACTGAAATTTATAGGGAGTTTTTCTTTGCGCTCATGTCTCTCAAATGCATTAACACGCACTAGCTGAGGTCAGGCAATGCATTTGCCACATCTCTCACTGACTGATTTCAGTGATTTATCCTAAAAAGAAGATCTGGGCTGTTACACAGACTTGCTTGTTAATCTCATCATTGAATTGCTCACTTAGAGTGATGCATACAAAACAAACATCTGTCACCAGATGGCTGCTTTTAAGCTGCTCTGTGTGGCACCTGCTTCCTTGCAGAGAGAACCTAGTTTGCCACAGGGAATGGGCTTCCTCCCACCACACCAGGGTGTCAACAGCATGGATGTATATCTTCCAGTTTCTCTTGACAGTTCACTGCATGAGGTGCCTTGACACTGGAAGGCAACCACAACTGAAAATAAAGGCAGCCTTCCTGTGGGGGCAATCATTGAGGGGTTTCATTCAGAATCCAGTGCTATTGAGTAAAGTATATATTTTGATTTGTCTGTATATGGATTACATTTGCATTTTTTTCTATTCTCATTGGTAGGGAACTTTTAGCCCTACACATATTATTGGACCAGCCAGCATAGTGAACACTTACATATTCTCCAATTGACTACATACTATGGCCTTTATACTGCAGTGACACTGACATGTACAATTTGGCAGGGACAGTCCTGATTAATCCTTTGTTCCACTTCCCCCTCTGTCCTCATCTTACGTCAGTTGCTGCAAACTGAGTACAAAGTGTAAAAATAGTTTGCACTCATTTACTCAGCAAAGAGGATAGGAATCTTGCCCTTCCCAGTAGGCTCAGGAAAATGCAAGCTACTGCAGCCTATCCTAACTTGTCTGTTCTTCCTCATTAATAATATTTGGCATCTTGACCATACTCTGATGTTGCTCACCCACATACATTCCACGTGGAAGATGGAAAGCATCAGGAAAAGAGGAAGACCACATGACAGGTGAATAGATTCAATCAAGGCCACTGGGGCCCTGATTTGCAAGTTTTTAGCAGTACTATTAATACCAGGGTGTTTTGGAGATCTCTCATTGATAAGGTCATCATATGTGGAAATTGACTTGGCAGCAGCTAACAACAACAAACCTCATTAATTTTTGGACCTCTCAATTCTAGCTGAAAGGTTCAACAGCATGAACTCTTCTGCCTGAACTATCTGCATAGCAGAATGTGGTTTTTTTTTTTTTTTTTTTTTTTTTTTTGGTATTTTGGTATTTCTTGGGTGATGGTGGAAGGGCTGAGGAGCTCATTAATCAGGATCAGGAAGACATTTCCAAGAAGACATTAGAGGTGCAGTGAGCCAGATCGCATTAGGTAATATTGTGCATAGAACCAGCATGGTGTATTATTTTGGATGTTGACCTAAGACTATGGAGACCAAGGTTTGAATCCCCACTCAGCCATGGAAACCCACTGGATGACTTTGGACAAGTTACACTCTCTCAGCCTAAGAGGAAGGCAAAGGCAAAAAAAAAACACAAAAAAACAAAAAAAAACACCTTTGAACAAATACTGCCAAGAAAACCCAGTGATAGGTTCACCTTAGGGTCACCATAAGTCAGAAACAATTTGGGGGCACACAACAATACCAGTGTTGTGTATAATATTTTTTTAAAATGTGAGTAAAAAGACACAACTGAATATCATCCATTTCAGCAGCACTTTATTCTGCTATAGTACCAAAATGGTTAATGTATTCATATTGCACGCAGGAGGATCATGAGTTAAAATGGTTCATCTGAGATACTTTTTTCTATTAAGGTTCTGAGCCAATGACTGAGCCATTTGATCAAATATTTGCATGGAAAGGCTGCTTTGAAAAATTCAAATAAATATTCATGACTAATTTTCAGCTTCATCCGCATGAATCTTCACTAGGAGCATGTGAATCTTGCTCTTGGCTTATTTCCCCAGCTCTGCCAATGTCCACGGAATGTATTGGTTTGCCCCAAATTACATTCTGAAAATATATGCCATGCAAGCATTCTATATTCATGACCCACAGCTAGAGCATGGGCTCTTTATTGATTTGCCTGGAAGTTCCTGCTGGCTGGAAAGAGCTGGAGAGAAAAAGAATGTTACATTGAAAATATGTTTAAAATATTTGTCTCATTCATATGCCATATGATAAACACATTTCAAAACAATAGGCTGGAAATCTCAAATACATTTGTAAAGACCATGGCCAAAATATTATTAATTAGATGTTTAAATAAAATCTCCTGAATGAAATAGTTCTTTCAATAATTATCCTCAGAGAATGTAATTTAAATAAAAAGCACAAATCTAGCCAATGATGCAAAGGAAGGAGAAGAAGAAATGAGATTTTTGGAGAACCTACAGCAGCCACCCATATGCAGCCTACACACTTTCTATGCCCAAATTCCCTCTAGGGGCACAGTGGGCATTTTCACCATGGTTTTGGACCTTCCCCTGTCTTTTACTCCTAGGAAAAGCCTTTTTTAATAACAAGTCAGCAGAAGTCATTTCCTGTTCATTTTGTATCAAAAAAGAACTCCCTCGCCCTAAACTTCCCCAAAGATGGCCCAAATGTGATGGAAATACTCTCACATTCCCAGAAGGCATTTGGGTGCAAAATGTTATTGAAAAGTTTTGCTAATTTTCTGTTTGACCCTTGGCCTCCAAATGTAGTGGAAATGTCCTCCAGATTCCCTACAGGACTTTTTTCAGCACAAAATACACTTTGTCCTCGGGCCCAAAGAAGGTGGGCCAGATGCTGAGATCTGGAATTCTAATGCTGCTGAAACCGTGTAATGTATATGATATCCCTGGCAAGCCACACAGGACTGGAATATTTTGATATCTTTTAAAAATATATATTCATTTAATATTATTTTCATAGGCACACACCCAAACACACAGAAGAACATAGGACTGGACACTAAGCTGAGCGTGTCAGTATCGGATTGCTGAGTGGTGTCTGCAGTTCTTCTCCCAGTGTTGTAGGCAGGAAGCTTTCCCAGCCCAGTAGTGGAGAAGCCAGAGCTAAACCTGATCTCTGCACACAGAGCATCAACTTATTTATCCCTGTGACCTACACGCCTTCTTCTTACTTCTTTCTGGAAAGTCATAGCCACTTGCAAGACTACCCCTTTCTCATGAACCTGTTTTTTTTCCTCACTGTGTTCCCTTTCTCCAGTGTTTATATCATAATACTCCCCCTCCCCTTTAAAAATAGCTGTGGCTCCAAGTGCAGCAGTCTTTCTCAATGGGACAGGCACATTGCCCGGGTCCACTGGCCTTTCTACGCCATCTGTTGAAATCCCTTCCTGGTAGGCCATGTGATGGCTTTAGTTTGTGTGTTTTTCTTGACAACTTTGAGCTGCTGGGAAATGAGCACAATTCTTACACACAGACACTGAAACCTGTTAAAATGTACAGAGGAAAAGGTGAGAACAAAATGCAAAAGACAGGTCATTCAGAGTGGCACAGGATTGGCATCTTGGGCTGTTCACACTACAGAAAAAAACACAACCTGTACCTGTGCCACTCTGGGGATACATTAGGCAGTATTGATGCAGTGGGCACATCCTAGTGCATTTGACATTTTCTCGATTGCCCATCCCATTCTTTGCAGAAAAAACATGTATGATAGTTGCATAAAGAGATTTCCGTTTCCTAGCAACTACAGTAGCCTGATGAGCAGAAAATGGAGGTTCCTATGCAGAAATGCTTGTTGATCCATTCTCTGGCTGGATTGATGATGGATGCATTGCTTTTGAAAAGGTCTGCTGTGCTCTGTGAAGCTTATTCCCAAGTGTGCATGTACAGGCTTGCAGCCCCAGCCTTCCCATATAGCACATGACTCTTTTGAGTGCAATCCTGTACAGCTCTACCAAAAAACAAAACAAAAACAAAAACCTGGAATTCAAAGGGGTTTACTCCTATATCGGGGGGGGGGGGGGCTACAGGACCACACCTTTTAACTATATAAAAGTGGCTTTATCACTGTTTCATTTCTTTGCAAAGCAGCGGTTTTACCTGTAATACTTTCAGCAACTCAACATTACATTACATCTTGGATTGTTGTTCATATTATTGAAAACAAAAGCAAAACAAAACTTTCAAGTGAACACTTGGTGGGAAAGGAAATTTAACAAAATGATTTCTGTTTAAGACTAATCATCTGTAGATGATATTACATAATGTGGAAGATTATACTTGTGTAACTCAATATGAGATGGTTATTTAAAAGCAAATTGTCTCGAATCGAGATACAAATAACCTTTTTCATTCCTTTCATTTTACAGCAAGCTCAGAGTTAGGGAGGGAATAACCTTCAATGGATTATGTCAGGTATAGAATTATATGACTGAATTATCTTAGAGTTACTAAAAATCAAAAATATAATAGCCTCAAATGGAGATGTGAATATGCTTTCCTCTCATGTGAAATCTCATTGGAAGTTGATGTGCTTCTTTAGTGGTTTGTGATTCAAAGGGTAGCCGAGGTATGGGGAAGGAAAGAAAATATTCCACTGGGCACATCCAAAGCTTTAGAAACACCAAAATGAGCTCTTTTGCACTTGTGCATGTTCTGGGAACTATTAGCAGCACCTAAGGTGATCAGTTGCTAAGAAACTGGAAGAAAAAAAATGCTCCAAGTCACTTACAATGGCTAGCCATCATATGGGATGAAGTCCTTATGTCAGTCCATTTCTTTTGCATGCACACCAAGGAGAAACAATGAGGCAGGCATCTGTAAGGGTGTGGAGCACTTTTACATCCTTATATGTTGGTTGTTGTTGTTGTTGCGTGCCTTCAAGTCATTTCCAACTTATGATGACCCTAAAGTGACCCTATCGTGGGGTTTTCTTGGCAAGATGTGTTCAGAGGGGGTTTGTCTTTGCCTTCCTCTGAGGGTAATGTGACTTGCCCAAGGTCACCCAGTGGCTTTCATGGCCAAGCAGTGAATTGAACCCTGGCCTCCGGAGTCCTAGTCCAACGCTGAAACCACGCCACGCTGGCTCTCACACCTATATAGATTTATGTTTTACTTTTGTACACTTGACATTCTATTTAGAATGTTTGTTTGTATGTGTGCATGAGAGACAAACAGGTACTAAAATACTACAATAACAACAGCATGCCCTATTTCTGGCAACTGTTGGTGATGTTGCACTTTTAAATAGGTGCTTCCTTTCTTCCTTTTCTATTCTTTGCTTTTCTGGGCCACAGGTGTTCTATTTCAATTCTTCCTGAAGACTCAGTTTTCTTTAGGTTTGTGGTTTGAGGCAAACTTTATTTTGTTCTCAGTCTATGAGAATCTGTAGCGATAAAAAGCTGACGGATGTGGCATAAGGTGAGTTTTTCCACTGAGGCTGGTTTGCACTGATGCTGCTTGTACAGCAACCTTACTCCTATCGATTTCATTTGTTCATTTCATATGTACACTCTCTCACGCACAAACACACATACAGTACTTTTAAGCCTAAACATAATCCAGCAGATGTCAATGATTCCAAGGGCAGAGAAGTTATTTTCTTTCAATCCTGTCTTTTCCATCATGCAGAATATGAGATGAAACCACCAAAGGAGGGAAACTGTAACCCACAGATAGTGGAGATAAGAATGCAGAAGCTTTGAGGAAGGTAATACAAATCTCCTTGGGTTGGGTTTCAAGTGGAAATAAGCAACCTGCTTTATTTATTGATCTGCTTCATTCATATTTATATATCTGCCATAAGGAGGAGAAGAAAGACCAGCATTTAGGTTTTTGGAAATCTCCAATGAACCCATTGTGTTTTATGTGATACTGTTTGTTTAATTAGGGCATCATTCTCACCTTAATGAAAACTATGTACTTTTTGAGTATATGATGTTCTAGAACCATTAGTGGGCTAATGTTCTCTCCTTGTTTTATTTCTACACTGAGTGATTCTTCTGCTCTTCTGGATCTTCCTTCAAACCCCACATCTCTGGTACTGTTGGGTTTTATTTCTAAGATCCATACATACTAATGCCAAATCTTAGATAGTAAGCTAGTATGAGGTACTGTAGTTGTGTGAAGTGTTAGTGTATTGCCCTTTGATTAAATTTAGTCTTCTCCCATTGAGATGTGAAGTAAAGCTGCTAACTGTTGTACACAGTGGTAGAGACACTGGGTGAGATCTTTCCTGCTTATATGTTACCACAAATGTAGGAAAAGAACCACAGTTTCCATTTTCTCCCCTCCTTATCATACACATTCATGCACATTGTGGTTAGCTCACTTTTGAACCCACCTGGCATCATTAAAAAAATGCAATCACTAGATGATAAACTATTTTATATTTGTGTATCATCACCATCCCAGTAATAATTTCTATCAGAAATTCTAGCAGCGTCATTTTGGTACAGTGCCTTAAAATGTGACATCAACTACAGTATGTAAGAACAACTTAAGTGTGCTATACAGCCAGAATCTCAAACAAACCAACCCAAGTTGATATTTGTGTAAAGTTAGCGTGGTAGCGTGATGGCTGTCCATGCTGTGGGTCAATGGCATGCTGTATTCTTATATGTAAGCAAAGCATTCTGATTTAGATGAGAAATCAATTATTAGAATGCTTTCACTTGATCAGAACAAATTCTGGTCCAACACTACTATGTTCTGTCCCTGTATAAGAGCAGCTGAGCATAGCCATGCTGTGGAGAAAAGTACTCATGTTCTGTATTTAATGAGAGAGTTGTGCAATCTAGCAATGGAGAAATGAACAGCCATTTAAAGACTAACTAAAACATAGAATGTGTTAGCCTAAGACCAATCATATAAGTACATCATGGAAATATTACTTTTTGGTACTACAGTTTCCAAATTTCCTTATTTAAAAATACAATCGTTGTGCTAGATGATGAGCAATTTTAGCATTGTGTTTCTTTAAATGAGTTCTTGGAGTAGAAGTTCCCCAAAGTAACATTCTGAAGTTCTGGAAATTAGTGAGGCCTTCTGAGGTTTAACAGGAATGCCTTGCTGTTGTTGCTGTACCTTCAACACACGCTTGACTGGTACAGCAAAACACTGTCAGCTACTAAAGAAGAAATAAAATAAAATACTGATGGAATCACACACAAAAACAAAAACATGTGGGGAACAATGGAAGGAAGTTGTGCCACTTGTTAAAAATGACATTACAGATACTATCACATAGGAATCTGCAAAATTGTCGCCAAATTGTGTTTCCCCAAGGGCATCCTTTTGTTGTTTATGGTGCTAGCTATAGATATATATAAACATACCAATATATATATATATATATATACACACACACACACATACCAGTGTGTGTGTGTATATGTGTGTGTATACATACACATATTTCTACAGAAGGCTCACAATCATAATGGACATACATGACAGGAAACATGGCTCCATGGATAAAATTGTGTTTTATTCCTCAGTGTTAATATCAACAATAGCCCATGTTGTAGTTTTCTATGTGATAGGTGTTGCCAGAGCTGGGAAAAGTCACATTTTGTACTATGGTTTCCAGAAAACCCTAGCCATCATGGAGTGGTTGCATTGACCAGAAGTTGTAATCTAAAGGTTGTAATGGGAGTTGTAATCTAAAGGTTAGCCTACATGATTAAAATACTCCTCATACCGGTCAAATTGAATGTGATCTGGCCACATGTGATTCAAAGGAGTTTGGGCTTTTTGTGAGAAAGGGGCAAAAAATAACCACTGCCAAAAAAGGTTTCATGGTTTTTACTGGAATTCTACAGAAATAAGCATTATCACACATGTGGCTGTCAATTCGCGTTGCATGCATTCAGTTTGTTGCACATTTTTGGTTGAGGGATGGTGAATAGATGCAAATACATACAAATTTGCACAGGACAGGGAAGAAAATTAACCATCAATGTGAGTGTATGAAAATCAATTTGTACAATACACAATTTGCACAATACACTTACATGTAGACCAATCCTAAGAAGTAACTTTCCCAAGCTATGGGTGGGGAATAAATGCAGGTTTGGGGAATCATCTCTATTGAACTGAACTGAACCAGGCAGGAGAGGCCCATGCATGCTCTTCAGAGCCTCTGCAGGACTGATTGTATTGTGTTTGGGTGTTAATTCTCAAAAGTACTACTGTCTGCATGCTTCCCAGCAGACTACTGAGTCTCTCCCACTTGGTGAAGCCACTCGATTATTTGCAAGATATATTTGTTGTTGGTGGTGGTGTGTGACTTCAAGTCATTTCTCACTTGAGGCAAGCCTAAGACAAACCATTCATAGAGTTTTCTTAGCAAGATTTGTTCAGAGGAGGTTTGCCATGACTTTCCCTTGAGGCTGAGTGTATGACTTGCCCAAGGGCACCCAGTGGGTTTCATTGCAAGCAGGAATTGAACCTTGGTCTCTAAAATTGTAGTCCAACTGTCAAACCACTACACCATGCAGGCTGTGCTGGATATAAACCCAAGAGACGTGGAATAAGCTCAGAATGGAAAAGTTACTTTTGGGGACTACAACTCTCCAGAGGTTACTGAAAAACAGATGGTGGCGGCGATGATGATGATGATAATGATGAACTTCACAATGTATACCTTATTAGCCTTGCTGGAGAGAGAACATTATTGTTGTGCTACAATGAATTCAGTATCAGCTGCATTACTTCAGTGGTTCTTAAACTGTGGGATATGACCCCCAGAACAGGTGAAAGAGTTGCTCGAGGAGGGTCGAGACTTGGAGGCCCTAATCCCTTCTCTTTTTCCAAACTGTTTTTATTTTGTAAAATGTACACACATGTTGAACTAAATATTGAATTAAATCTTTTCTAATTTGAACAATGTTGTTTCCTCATAAAATGTTTAAATGTGAATATACATGAAAATGTGAATGAAAATACACACATTAAACTGTGTCAAATAGGGGGCTAAGACTGCATGTAGATGTAAAGTCACAAGGGTAACTGCATTTACATGGTTTAACATTGTCCACTAGATGGCAATAAGGGCTATGGGAGGACATCCTGCTACCTTTTCTACACAGGAGTGGGCAAAAGGAAGTATAGACAACATTTGTCACAAATTAAAAAAAACTCATCAAAACCTGTGTATATTTTTAAAAGATGATTCATGCTTTAGTATTTACAATTTCTATGTATGGACATGAAAGCTGGATTGTGAAGAAAGCTGAGAGGAAAGAAATCAACTCATTTGAAATGTGATGCTGGAGCAGAGTTCTACAGAGGCCATAGGCAGCAAAAAAACAAAAACAAAACCAACAAATCAAGGCCTCTGACAGCACATAAAGTCTGAACTTTCACTAGATGCCCAAAGGACTGAGGTGATTATACTTTGGACATGTCACAAGACGATGGAAAAGATGATAATGCTCAGTAGAGTTGAAGGCAGCATGAAAAGAGGAAGACAGGCACTGTGACTTGAGTCTTGAAGACCCAATTACCCGGGATGTTTAGAGGTCTCTCATCCATAGAGCAACTCATAAGATGAAGCTGACTTGACAGCACACATCAATAGCAGCCTTTTAAAAAGGCTATTATAACAGTGTGCTAAAATAAACAAACACAACACAAATCGCTCTCAGTAATCAGTGATATGAGTCTCAACTGAACTTTGGAAAAGTTACAGTTTTGGTTTACAACTGCTGGAATCCAGCAGCCATGCTGTCTGGGTGATTATGGGAGCTATAGTATAAAAATATGAGAGTAATTTATTGATGTTCCTTGTTGTTCAGAAGAAAATACCTCTGGCTACCAGATACCGACAGATGAATACTAGAAGTTAATCTTCATCACAGCCTGCTTGCGAGATTCCCAAGGCTGTTTTGCTGACTACTGTTGCAGACACAGTGCACAGGGTCTTGTGAAGATAAGGCACTCTTAGGAATAAGATCAGAGCAAGCAGGACATAATGCTTCATAATGATGTAAAGTAGTAAGAAGAGCAGAAGCCTCCCTAGTAGTCCAGCACCCAGTGTTCCACAGTGGCCAGCCAGATTCCAATGGGAAGCCCATGAGCAAGACACAAATGCAAGAGCATCCTTCGACCCATGTGTGTCAGTAACTGGTATTCAAAGGTATACTTACCTTGTGCCCCTTGTGAGAACACACTGCTGCAGCCTGGGGAAGGCTGTTATTATAAGCCACTGTATTATCACCAGAACTAGCCTAATATTCTGTTGCCACCATAGTCAATAGGAAGCACAGAACAAGGACATGAGTAAATCAGTATCCTCCTGTTTGTGTTCCCTAGCAACTGGCATTCTTCAGAGGCCTACTGCCTCCTATGCTGGAGGTAATATATAGCCATCATGTCTAGTAGCAATTGACAACCTTAAACTCCGTTTCTTTTCCTAACTACCTCATGTAGCAGTGATTTTTATAGTTTTGTGCTGTATGAAGAGGTACTGCCTTTTGTCTCGTCTCCTATTTACCCTAGGGCAAGGTATCCAGATGTCCTCCTTTTCCAGGACATGCCCGACATTTCAACTTTTGTCCAGGAGGAATTTCAAAATGGCCTGCATTTTGGGCATGATTAAGAAGCCCATTGAATAGCAGTATGGTTGCTGTTCCCCTTTGAGAAATGTGTCTACTGGGCAGCCTGTCCTCACTGCAAATGGAGAATATGCTAGATCCTTATAAAGTTCTTTTTTCCTAGGAGCAGCAACAGACAAGATTTGCCTCCAGAGCTTGGGGAAAGGACAGTCAGTTTGTTGGGCAATGGACTGTTTGAGGACACAATGCAAATGTTGAAAAGGTTTTCCCCCCCTTTATTTCATCACAATGGGCAAATAAAAGGAGTAATTTAAATGTAGATTTAGTCAAGGGTTTATTGTTTGTAAAGTACACCAAGCTCTCATTATCCATGGATTTTTTATCCACAGAGCATCCATGGCTTGAAAATATTCAAAAAAAGTGTACATTTTAAATAACTTTGATTTTGCCATTTTATGTAATGGACACCATTTTACTATCTCATTGTATTTAATGGGACTTGAGTACGTATCCACATATTTTGGTATCCATGGAGGGTCCTGGAAGCAAACCGCAGTGGATATCAAGAGCCCACTGTACAGTTTTAAGCATCTGCCTTGCTTAGAGTTCTGTAAATATATTCCAAGCCAGCAAGGCATTTTGACAAAGATAGGTTCATCAGAAAAATTGTGACTGAGTACATAATAAAATATAGCATATGTAATATATCTGTAAATAAACCATATGAAATTAATTTTTATTTAAATTAGTGCTTGTAGCTTTTCTTTTGTAATGTTCTACATTTTTCTTGAATGTCCTACATTTGTGGTGCCTTGTCCTGCTTTGCTGTTATGACATCTTGTCACCTGGACCGGGAGTCTATTCATACCATATAATTATAATGCTATGATTCCATTTTAATTACCAAGGCTGCATCCTATTAAATCCTGGGGTTTGTAGTTTGATACGAGGCAGCAGAGACATTCTCTGGCTGAGGATTCTGAATGCCTCCCTAAACTGTAAATCCCAGGATTATATAGGATAGAGCCATGGCAATTCAAGTGGAATAACAGTATTATAATTCTGTTGTGATATTGGCCCACAGGTATCATGAAAGATGGGGGAAATGTCTTCTAGCATACCTCCCCCCTTTTTTCCTAAACAAAAGAGTCCCAAATGTTGTAGGGTCATTGGTCTAGCTACAGTGAATAATTATGTGGAAGTTGAGTATAAAATCCTGTGCTGCCAACATGTTCCCCCTTTCCTCGGGTGGATTGTTTGGTTCCGGGCTGGAGGGAACTGTAACATGCCCCTGAATAATTTGTTTCATTCTCTCCCTTGAACTTTTGTACATTTCTCAAAGCAGCTTCTCTTAGATTGCACAGATCCTTCCTGTGCATCATCTCAAGAGATTTAAGTGGTGGAGAGCTTCCCTCCCTTGAGGGAAAAAAGTGATGTTCAGCATAAATAACTTACAGTTGAGAGGTGTGGATATTATTATTCTGGACAGCACCAAGAGTCCACAGAGTTTCTGCTGGAGGATATGATGTATAGATTTCTTCGGGAATTCACTTTGAAAAAGGTAGAGACATATTTGTACCGACTCAACATCTGTTCTTTGTCCATGAAGAATGTGCTTCTGTGTATTCTTGTTTTAACGCATTCTCTTTGCAATGCATTTACAGTCTCTACCCCTCAATCATATCTGAAGTACTACTTTGTTTCAAAGAGAATAGACATATGGAGGAGAGGAGGGAAACGAATTAATCCTAAAAACAACATTTGGATGTCTGTTTTCTTACATTTCTCACAAATATCAAGCACACTTAACATGTTCTTGTCTACATTGTACAAATCACGACTCCCTGAAGATGGTGTATGAGGTAAGACTGAATTCGACTAGGAGCAAGACTTTTTTGGTATAGGCAATCTCTGAGAAGGCACATGTGGCCCACAAGGAACACTTTGCCTCCTAGGCTTGCCAGAGCGAAAACGGGAGGTTGAATACTTTAATGGTTGAATAGAAAAGGGAATTTCAGCAAGTGCTGCTTGTTACCTGGTTGCTTTATAAGCAAGACCTGCTGATATTGTTCTCTTCTATTCCACCATAAGGTACATGAGCCCTCTCCAGTTTTCACTATGGCAACTCTATACCTGCCCTTGTTTTGTCCACAAATTTGTCTACTTACATTCTGAATTTCCATTCTGAGAAAAATTCTGAGAAAAACTTCAGTCAGCTGAAGTTTTAAAAATTCTATTTCTTCTGTGCTGCGGTTTCCAATTCCTCTTATTTTGTTTCCCAATCTCTCATAATCTATTGAGTTTTAATTTTTATTTGAATTTCATTGTTATTTGTGTTGACTGTAACATCATAACACTGTAAATTTCTATGGAGTCTTTGTGGACCTCAATAAGAGAACATTTCAAAATGAAACAAATACCATATGCAAGATACATTTGTCACAATCACTTTTTAATATAATTTTGTGTATGATCAAATAAAACATTTTTTTCTCATCAATAATATAATGGGTAAAAAAGCTTTCTTAGGACATATTGAAAAGTTAGCAGAAATGGAGCTTGGCCAGATTCACTCTGGTAACATGTCCCAGGGATTTTTAGCTAACCAGCAATTTCTCCACTTCTTTTCTGATACTTGCCTTGTGGATATACATCTCCTCTTTTTCCTAGGCCACAACTTCCTCACAATGTTTCCAGCAATTAGAAGTGAATGTCATTGCTTATACAGAGCCAAAGCAGCAGCACCCACTCACAAGGCAGTATTGGCAGGCTTGTGCGGAGAGGGAGAAGGTTTGCAAAAGTACAAAACATCTTTGGGGGGGGGGATATAAGAGGACAAGTGTATTTGTGTTTGTCTGTTGAAACCATAAGCGTCTTGTGGCACCTTAAATCAGGAGAATGTATGACCAGTAGGCCACATGCTAGTTCCCCGAGGCTTTTTCTAAAGGTTTCAGTGATCCCTAGTATTCCCCTCATTTGAAAAAAAGGAGGTTGGCACCCTGGGAGGCAATGATGAAGCCATTAGCTAGCCTTACAACCTCCTATTTGGTATTTACATTTAATGACCCCAAAACTCACCTTAAATCCAGTCAGCTACACCAAGAATCACAGTTCTATGATGCTGGTGGGTGGGGTGCTGAAGGACGATGCATCCATCCCCCTCTTGCCAGTGAGCCATGGTGTGATGAAGAGTTGCAAGAGAACCACACGGGTCCTGCCTTCTGGTCTTCTCCCTGCTGCTTGCTAGCAAGAGAGGGTTTGGATGCATAATCCTCCAGTGCCCTGCTCACCAGGAATCCATCTCTCCATATGGCTGCCTGGGTTTTGGGGGATGGGAGCAGGACATAGAGTGTATCCACAACATTGTACAGTGGGCCCTTGGTATCCACAGGTTTGGTTCCAGGCCTCCCCATGGATACCCAAATCCGTGGATACTCAAGTCCCATTAAAAACAATGGCATAGTAAAATTGTGTCCTTTATATAAAATGGCAAAATCAAAGTTTGCTTTCTGTAATATTTTTGGGAATATTTTCAATTGGTGGATGCTTGAATAAAGAAAATCTGTGGTTATGGAGGGCTGTAGCTACATGTCCTTCAGCTAGAGCAACAATTACATCTAATTCCATCAACTGTACTTGAAAACCCAAGAATTCATTAGCAATTAAATAAGAGCTCTTCCCAATGAAGAAATTGTCTTTGTGAACTGTGCCAGCGGGGATTCAATTTCTAGAATAAGGACCAGTTTAGCTTCCCCCTTTCTTGCATCATACAGGAACAAGTTGCTGGTGATGTAACATAGTTGGTGATGATTAGTCGGCGCTTATTTCTGGAAGTTTTTGCCTCAGCTGCCTGTATTCTGAAGCTTGAATCCAAGTCCTAAACTCTTGGGAATATCCATTTCAGCTACTTTAAGATCATATATCACTGGCTAGCAAAATTAAAACAGGTAAAGGGAATCTCACAACAGAACTCAGTGTTTTTCACCATTGCCCTTCTCACAAAATAGCAAGAACTGAAAAGCTGTATCTCAGTGTGAGTACTACATATTTTTATTTGATTTTGGAATGGGCAGTGAAATATCTTTGGGTGTAGGGTTTGATTCTGGGGTTACTTGGCCTTCTTTCAAAATGCTGGATCCTCATGTGGCATTAAGATCCCCTCAGTCTTTGCAATCTTGTACATCTTTGGCTGTTTCTAAAGGAGAACTAAAAACAGATGGAGCTGCATCTCTGGCACAAGCTGGCCTCTCAAGACCACATGTCATCATAATCACTGCAATCACTGCTGTTGAAGGAGCTGTTCCCAGGCCCGGGCTCGCAGTTCACCAAAGGTCTGGAAAAAGTTGACAAGCCTGGAGCAAAGAAACAAAAAGTGCAGTTGGATCAGTGGCCAAGAAGCAGATGGACTCATCTCTGAAGGAAGAGGCTAAGAGGCTAGCAGAGATATTTGATGGCCTAACTTTCCAGCTGTATCACCTTGTTGGGATGATCTCAAAGGGTAATGAGGGGAGAAAATGACTGCTACCTGTTGGTGTGTGAGTACTGGGACCTGTCAATTTAGGGAATTTTGTTCTGCCTCACCATTGCTGGAAACATGAAGTCATGGACTGTAATAAATCATAGAATCATAGAATCATAGAATCATAGAGTTGGAAGAGACCACAAGGGCCATCCAGTCCAACCCCCTGCAATGCAGGAACTCCAAGTCAAAGCATCCCTGACAGATGGCCATCCAGCCTCTGCTTAAAGACCCCTAAGTAAGGAGACTCCACTACACTCCGAGGGAGTGTGTTCCACTGTCGAACAGCCCTTACTGTCAGGAAGTTCCTCCTAATGTTGAGGTGGAATCTCTTTTCCTGCAGTTTGCATCCATTGTTTCGCGTTCTAGTCTCTGCAGCAGCAGAAAACAAGCTTGCTCCCTCCTCAATATGACATCCCTTCAAATATTTAAACAGGGCTATCATATCACCTCTTAACCTTCTCTTCTCCAGGCTAAACATCCCCAGCTCCCTAAGGCGTTCTTCATAGGGCAAGGTTTCCAGACCCTTCACCATCTTAGTTGCCCTCCTTTGGACATGCTCCAGTTTCTCCACATCTTTTTTGAATTGTGGTGCCCAGAACTGGACACAGTATTCCAGGTGGGGCCTGACCAAAGCAGAATAGAGTGGCACTATAACTTCCCTTGATCTAGAAACTATACTTCTATTGATGCAGCCTAAAATTGCATTGGCTTTTTTAGCTGCCGCATCACACTGTTGACTCATGTTCAGCTTATGGTCTACTTGGACTCCTAGATCCCTTTCACATGTGGTCTCATTCAGCCAGGTGTCCCCCATCCTATATCTGTGCATTTCATTTTTCCGCCCTAAGTGCAGAACCTTACATTTCTCCGCATTGAATTTCATTTTGTTAGCACTGGCCCAGCTTTCTAGTCTATTCAGGTCATTTTGAATTTTGATCCTGTCCTCTGGGGTATTAGCTACTCCTCCCAGTTTAGTGTCATCTGCAAATTTGATAAGTATGCCCCCAATTCTGTCATCCAAATCGTTAATAAAGATGTTGAATAGCACTGGGCCCAGGACAGAGCCCTGTGGGACCCCACTGGTCACTTCTCTCCAGGATGAGAAGGAGCCATTGTTGAGCACCCTTTGAGTTCGGCCAGTCAACCAATTACAAATCCATGTAACAGTTAACTTGTCTATCCCACATTTTGCAAGCTTGTTTGCAAGAATGTCATGGGGAACCTTGTCAAAGGCCTTACTGAAATCGAGGTATACTATATCCACAGCATTCCCTTCATCTACCAAGCTGGTAATTTTATCAAAAAAAGAGATCAGGTTCGTTTGGCATGACTTCTTTTTCTGAAACCCATGTTGGCTTTTTGTGATTATGGCATTGGCCTCTAAGTGTTCACAGACTCTCTGCTTAATGATCTGCTCTAGAACCTTTCCTGGAATTGATGTCAGACTAACTGGACGATAATTGTTGGGATCCTCTTTTTTCCCCTTTTTGAAGATGGGGACAACGTTTGCCCTCCTCCAGTCTGCTGGGACTTCTCCTGTTCTCCAGGAGTTCTCAAAGATTATTGCCAATGGCTCTGATGTTACATTTGCCAGTTCTTTTAATACTCTAGGATGTAGTTCATCTGGTCCTGGAGATTTATATTCATTTAGGTTAACCAGGTATTCTTGTACTACCTCTTTACTTATTCTGTACTGAAATTCCCCTATTCTGTCTTCTGCTCCATTATCCTTAGGTTGAGCGCCCTTTGCCTTTTCTGAGAAGACTGAAGCAAAGAAGGTGTTGAGTAATTCTGCCTTTTCTCTGTCCCCTGTTAGCATTTTGCCATCTTCTGCACGCAGTGGCCCCACTGTTTCCTTCTTCTTCCTTTTGCTGCGGACATATCCAAAAAAGCCCTTTTTATTGTTCTTAACCTCTCTAGCAAGCCTGAGTTCATTCTGCGCTTTAGCTTTTCTGACTTTACCCCTACATGTGCTGGCTATTTGTTTGAATTCATCTTTCGTGATTTCTCCATTTTTCCATTTCTTATACATGTTCCGTTTAAAACTTAGCTCATTTGAAAGTTCCTTAGTCATCCATCCTGGCTTCTTGAGACATCTTCCATTTTTCTTCCTCATTGGAACTGTTTGAAATTGTGCCTTCAATATCTCCCTTTTGAGAAACTCCCATCCGTCTTGAACTCCCTTTTCTTTTAGTATTCCTGACCATGGGATCACTCCCAGTATTTCTCTAAGTTTATTGAAATTAGCTCTCCTAAAGTCTAGAGTGCGTGTCTGACTATGCCTAGCTTCTCCCTTCCACTGTATTACAAACTCCAGGAGAACATGGTCACTTCCACCTAAGGATCCAACCACTTGCACCCCATCAACTAGGTCTTCCCTGTTGGTTAAGATCAGATCTAAAATGGTTGATCCCCTTGTTGCCTCTTCCACCTTTTGGACAATGAAATTGTCTTCCAGGCAAGTGAGGAATTTGCTAGACTTTGAGGATTTGGCTGAGTTTGACTTCCAGCAAATATCAGGATAGTTGAAGTCACCCATCACTACTACATCTCTCCTTTCTGAGTATGTGATTATCTGTTCTAGAAAGGCATCATCTAATTCCTCTGCCTGAGTCGGGGGTCTGTAGTAGACTCCCACAGTAACATCCCTGTTATTTCCCTCTCCTTTAATTTTTATCCAGATGCTCTCCACCTGGCTTCCAGTATTGACTTCCTGGATCTCTTCACTGGTGTAAATATCCCTGACATATAATGCTATTCCTCCTCCTTTCCTGCTTGGCCTGTTTCTCTTAAAAAGGTTAGCGACCCTAAGTCTGAATGAGAATATCTATTACTGACGACTGATGGCCCACTCAAATGTCCCATGATAGCAGCTTGTTTTGCATATGCAGGGATGGCTAACTCATAGCCTATGGGACAGATTCCAGCCTTGCCCCACAAACAAGGATTTCCAGCTCCTGTCAGCCCTATTGTATTTTAAATCAATTTTTGACCAACCCTTTGCCCTCAGTTTAATATGGAATTTTTTAACTTTTACTGTTAGCTTTCATAAGGAAAGTTTGCTTATTTATTTAGTTTATAAGTCACTTTTCCCTTGGAATGGAGGCCAAGATGGCTTAGAACAGGTTAAAACAAAGCATATCTAAAATCTTATTGTACAATTTAAAAAAAAATCAATTAAACAAACAATCCCATGTAAAGAATAAGGTTAAAACTCTTTTAAGACAAACACTTAGAACATAATAATAAAAAAGGTTAACAGCATAGCATATCCCATTAAAAGAGTCCTCTGCTGCATGATTTAGAGAGACAAAAGCCTTCCTAAATAAAAAGGCCTGCCCACGGAAAGAGAAAAGAGAGGGGACCAACTGACCCTCACTTTAAAGTTTTACATAACAAATGTTTTGCCTTTAATCTCTTTCTTGCTTTTGCATGGGCATCTACCTACTCTTCCTCCCCAAAATTGGTGTCTTTCAGATATATGAGACTTAACTTCCATGCAGTTGCCATTTTAGTTAGGTACAATCCAACCCCTCCAGAAAGCAGGTTGCAGAAGGCTGAGTATATACATCTAAGAAACATGCTGACCAAGCTTCGCTGACAAAGCTTCACTGCTGGGTGGCACCAACTTTGTTACAAAACATAATATTACATGTAAGATTTGCAATAAACACCTCTGACTTGCAAGCAGCATCTGGAGAAGAAAGTGACCTCTGACACTCTATAAACTGGTTGTTCCTGGCTCAAACCATCCTTTGTGTTTTGCTGGGAGCTCATATATGACAGTGAATAGCTATCCCACTTCAGAAATTACTATAAAGAATGGTAGGTGATAGAAATCCAAAACACACTGCTGAAATAATACAGTTTGAGACCACTCTAACTGCCCTGTCTCAGTGCTAGGGAATCCTGGGAATCCTGTGCTATGGTTGGCAAGGTATATTTTATGTTCGTTTGTAATGTTTAAAAGAGAGATAATGATGTTTTACTCTGTGATGACTTCTGCTTGAACAAATAAGTCCATCTGGTGCCATTGAGCTATGGAGGGAGAGATGCAGGCCCAGCTCCATCGGGCCTGGCCTAAGTTAAGAAGCAGAGCCCTCCCTCCAGTCCATCTGGTGCCATCCGGCCATCATGGAAGGAGAGTTGCAGGTCCAGCTCCATCGGTCCTGGCCTGAACTAAGAAGAGCCCACCCTCCAGTTCATCTGCCTTAGTTCAGGCCTGAGGGAGACCTGCTAGATCTGATCCCTTTCCCCACCACCATTCCCTTCTCCTTTTGTGTGGTGTCTTTTTAGATTGTAATCCTGGGGGCAGGGAACCGTCTAATAAATAATAATAGTAATAATAATAATAATAATTATTATTATTATTATTATTATTAACCTTTATTTATATAGCGCTGTAAATTTACACAGTGCTGTACATACAATCTTAAATTAGACGGATCCCTGCCCTCAGGCTTACAGTCTAAAAGAGACAACACAAAAGGAAGAGGGGAAGGTGATGGGAAAGGGGGTGAGGTCCAGTGGTTCTTCTCTCCCTCTGGGGCCAGGACCAAGGCAGATGGACAGGAGGGAGGGCATGGCTTCTTAATACAAAGTTAAAAGGAGGCATCCTGGGGCGGATGGCACAGTCCTGGGAAAGCTTCCCTAAATAATATAGTCTTTAACTCAGTTTTGAACCTGGTTAGGGAAGTGATGAGGCGTGCATGTGGGGGAAGAAGGTTCCAGGAGTGAGGGGCAGCAAGTGAGAAGGGACGAATCCGGGGCAGTGGAAATCCTCGGCTGGGACAGGAGACCTAGACTACCAGAACGGAGGGTACGAGAAGGAGTGTGAGGAGAAAGAAGTTCAGACAAGTAAGGAGGGGCCAGTCCATGGAGGGCTTTGAAAGTCAACAACAAAAGCTTGTACTGGATGCGGAAGGGGAAGGGGAGCCAGTGAAGGGAGGATAAAAGAGGAGAAACATGGTCAAAGCGGCGAGCAGATGTGATAATACGTGCAGCTGAGTTCTGGACAGAGATTAAAGGATGGAGATGAGAGAGAGGAAGCCCTGTCAGAAGGAGGTTACAATAATCTAGTCGTGATACCACTAGGGCATGGACCAGAGTCTTGGCGGTGGAGGCTGAGAGGAAAGGACGGATTTTAGCAATGTTGTAAAGAAAGAATCTACAGGTCTTGGCGGTGGCCTGAATCTGGGGAGTAAATGACAGCGAGGAATCAAAAATGAAGCCAAGACTGCGGGCTTGCTGAACCGGCTGAATAGAAATGCCGTCAACAGAAACAGAAAAGGAGTATTGAAGGGTGGGCTTAGGTGGGAAGATGAGAAGCTCTGTCTTAGACATGTTGAGCTTCAAGCGCCGATGCCGCATCCACTGAGAGATGGCAGCCAGACAAGAGGAGACTTGCTGTTCGAGCCCCGGCGAAAGGTCAGGGGTTGAAAGATACAGCTGAGTGTCATCGGCATACAGATGATAGGAGAAGTCAAAAGAACTGATGAGTTTACCAAGGGACAGTGTGTAAAGAGAGAACAGAAGGGGACCTAAGACAGAGCCCTGAGGAACTCCAACAGATAAGGGAACAGAGGAGGAAGTCTGACCACCTGTGACCACGGCAAAGGATTGGTCTGACAAGTAAGATTTGAACCAGTTGAGAACAGAGTCGGAGAACCCGAGGTCAGAAAGTAAGTCAAGCAAGAGACAGTGGTCCACGGTGTCAAAGGCCGCAGACAGATCTAGAAGAATGAGAATAGAGTAGAGGCCATTTGCCTTGGCCTGCAAGAGATCAGTTGAGATTTTGGTGAGGGCTGTTTCTGTAGAGTGCCGTGGGCGGAAACCAGACTGAAACGGGTCCAGGATGGAATTGGCTTCAAGAAACTCAAGACAGCGAGAATAAACTATCCGTTCCAGAACCTTAGAGAGAAAAGGAAGAAGAGAGATCGGGCGGTAGCTAGACAGAGAAGAGGGGTCGAGAGAGGGTTTCTTCAGAATTGGGGAAACGAGAGCATGTTTGAAATCCGAAGGGAAGGATCCCGAAGAGAGAGAGAGATTAAAGATATAGAGGAGCGAGGGCAGAAAAGAAGGGGTTATAAAGATTAGAAGATGGGAGGGAATAGGATCAAGAGAACAAGTTGTAGGTTTGGAAGAATTTAGCAGTGTAGATAGTAGATAATAATAATTGTAAGGCGCTCTGTGAGCCTTTAGGGCTGAAGGGCAGGGTATAAATAATTAATTAAATAAATCTACTAGCTAATTGAAGGCCCAATGTTTCTGTTGCTACTCACCTCCAAAAGACTCGTTTCCTGGATGGTCTCCCTGGCGTTCTGGTCTTTGAAAGTTCTCATACCATTCTGCATCTCCAGATGATGTGCTGTCACTGTCTTCAGCTACAGGTCCTACTGGAGAAAGCCATGTAGCCATGAGTCAGGGGCCCCAGAACTATTTTTGAGGTGGGGGAACATTGGCAGGTAGGTTGTTATTAATTTTGCTTACTTTTGTAGAGTATTTGCTGAGGGAGGGCAAATTATTTTCCCCATTTGTTGCTCTGAAGCACTCTTAAATATGAAGACTCTAACAAGTACAAGAGTCCTCTATTTATTCAGTGGAGCTAACCCCCAAGTTAGCATACATAGGAAAGATTGCAAGCAGACATTATTATTTCTTGGAGGGCTTAATGACAATTGCTGTCTTAATATATTTGTAGTGCTCTTCATCTAGACTGAAACATGAAAGCTTAAATGGAGGGAAGAATGGGAAAAGGTATTGGCATATATGGAAAAGAAATGAGGGAAGGTGGCAAATTTGGCAACAAGTGTAAGTGAAAACATTTAATGTTGATAAAGCTCAGAATTTGTTTAGCTTTCATCTGTAGGAATTCTGTTAAATTGTGGAAAAGTTTAGAAAGCTTATAAACCCATGGGCAAAAAAAAGGAAATCAAGAAAAACTGGGTATCAAATTACAAAAAATAATAGCTTGTATATTTGAGGAGAAACCCTCAACTATAAAATCCTATTAAGATTACTAGGACGCTAAACACTTAGAACTATTACTTTGTGTAACTAGATTTGGATTTAGCATTGTAAAAATTTTTGTCAAAGAGTATATATGTTTGTTGATTTAAGAGGTAAACATGGGAGGTAAGGAGAAAACATTTATTTAGCTTATCAGTGCCACAAATAAAGAGAAGATAGTAAGCTTGATACAAATCTTGAGTAATTAGGGGGAAAGGAAGTAGAGAAAAAGTAACCTATGAATGAAAATAATTCAAGGAAATTATAAAAAAGGGGGGATGGAGATATTAATGCTGTGTTTTTGTGTAAATATTACAGTCTTGTATTTTGTAAAATGAATTAATAAAAATATATTTTAAATATATATATTTGTAGTGCTGATCATTTAGTACACTTTTGACAATTCCTGACAAGGCTCAATTACATAGGAATTTTAGTAGTCCAATTATGCCAGGTTTTTTGGGGGGGGGGGGGGGAATCCCCATAGCCTATCCTTCTTGAGGCTTGAATCCCCCTGCCCTCTCCTTCCAGGGTCTATGTCCAATATAGTAAGCAGTCAGGCAGCTGTGGATACTTCTGCATGTCTGTCATGATCACAGGGGTGTCATCAGGGGTGTGTGGACCCAGTTGTACCCTCATTTTGCCCCTTTCACCTTGTCCAGTGCCGTCGTTCTCTTGGATGAGGGAGTCTAGGCACCAGAGAGGGAAGGGCAGTGCATGTCCCTTTCATCCCCTCCAGTTCCCTCACTTGCCTGGCTGCATGCCTCGCCCCGACAGCCCTGGGTTGGCTTCAGAGCAGGTGGTGGCTGGCTGGGGAGGGGGTCAGGCACGTGAGACAAGAGGAGGGGAGGGAGGGCCAGCCAGGGCTGGGCAAGCCACCCTCACACCACCACAATCTCCTTTCAGACACCTGTACTGGGTGACATTAATGCTAGGGATGCTACTGCTGAGACAGAAATGGCAATCTTCCTGGAGGTAACTTGCAGTTACCTTCTTCTCAGAACATACAAGGGAAGGATGTCTTGGTGAACACCATGAAATATGAAGGTGAAACATATTGGTTCCAAACGCTTAAAATTAAGTGGTAAACATGTAAACATATGCAAGGCGTTCTCTGGTGGGTGTTTATAGCCATGTAAACACCTGAGGCAAACACTTGGGGTCTGTGCAGCAAAGATGACTGGTACATCAATCACACCTCCAATGCCATCTGAAGCTTAAATGGAAAAAACCATGAGATCTTAAAATCCTTTGGTTTCCCTTTCTCTGCTGGGCACTGCAAAGTGCTGAATATTCTGTGCAACTGACTTTACTTTCCATTTTGAAAATGGTGTGCCATAGAAAGAGGAGGAGGAGAGAGAAGAAGCCACATGGAAAGAAAGTTAGACTTTTCCTTGCCAGAACATGAAAAAGTTACTTTTTAAGAGAACTCCTAAAATTACCCATTCAGCATAGGACCTTATCACACTAGACAAATCCTGCACAGAAATCGGATTTTAAAAGTAGAAAAAAAACCCTGCAAATGCGGGACATTTTTCAGATGACATTTCTTCCAAAGAGTAATAATGCGAAAGTTGACAAAACAACACCTTTTTACTTTCAGGAACTTCTGAAAGTAAAAGGGTACTTTTTGTCGACTTTCCATTCGCTTTATTTCCGCGTTATTATTCTTTGGTGCAAATGCATCTGAAAAATGTCCTGCATTTGCAGGTTATTTGCTACTTTTAAAATCCCATTTCTGTGCAGGATTTGTCTGGTGTGATAAGGCTCCTAGCCTTTGTTATGCTTGGCTGGGTGGTTAGGGGACTTGTAGTGCCCTCCCCCGTGTTCTGCTCATGGCACCAAATTATGTATTCTTGGGTGATAACACAAAGAGCCAACCCAGTTTGACTCCATGAGTAAATAATCCAGGATGTTGCCAGTGGAGCAAGATGCCATCTGAGAAGTGCACTATAGGATCTGTCACACAGGTTATAAAACTTGTAGGTTACATTTGACAGGAAGGAAAAAGGTCTGGCTCCAGCATAATAGTTTGGAAGGAAACATGTTTATCATACGGGAAAAAAAGTATAGAAAATTTCTCACCTTCCTGTAGATTGTGGCCCTTCAAAGTTGGATGCTCAGTCTCATCTGCTCTGGGCACATTAGAAATGCCAAAATTGCAAGGACGAAAGTTTTCCTCAGGTGCTTGGTGCCGAAGAGAATCTGAAAATGGTGGCCAAACAGAGCTCATCAAGTTCTCAGAGGCAGATGTTTGGAGGAGAGGGGCAGGAAAGCAGCAAGGTTGTCACATCCCTCCTTGGAACAGCTTGTTTTCTTTAAAAGCTTTTGGGTTGGGTGACATGTAGACTACTGCCCTACTCAGAGCCTGGGAAAATGCCATACATCCATGCATCCCTTTATTTATTTATATCCTGCCTTTCTCCCACACTTACAAAAAGAATATATGGTTGAAACATGTACAAAACTGAGATTAAAACAATATTAAACTAATAACAGAATAAAAATACTGCTAGAGAAGGAGCCCCACACCATTCTCTTAATCTAACACCCTTTTTAGTCCCCATGGGGGAAAATATATATCATATTTTCCTTCCAGGGATTGCAACACTTTGGAAGAAGAGGAGGATTTAGATTAGGAAAACATAACACAGAGAATAAATCAACATGCAACCCCCAAGCATTGCGTGTCAGTGCTTCCTGAGGCCTTTTCCATTAATTAAAAATGTATATGTCTTGGATCTTCTGCAGAAAACCTGTTTGGGGCTCAAAGAGCCTGCAGATATCTGTCTGTTTGTCTGGCAGCCATAGTGGTAACAATATACTCACTGTAGAAAGTGGAGAGTGCCACAGGGGGCTTGTCACTGAAATTGTAGCGTTCATAGTCAGAATCAGAATCTTCACTAAGAGGTGTAGGTTTTGCTGCTGTTGCTAAAAGGGAGAACATCAGGATTAGTTATGGGAAAGCATCCCAGAATTTGTTAAAACAAGCATTTGACATCCCCTGGTGTAGTTATGAATTTTTAAGGTACTAGAAGTCTGACTGAAGGCCCCTGCTCATTACAAATGTTTTTCGGAAAACAAACAAATCAACATCTATGGACAAGAGGGAAACCCCTTTTGAGGTACCAGAACAAAAGTAAACCACAGGAAGGTATTCATCAGAAGAATCTGCAACCCCTTAAAAACTGACAATTATAAATTAGCATCACATTTTGAAGACATAAAGAGGGCAGAGGGAAGTGAAATGCAAAATATATAGACTGTGAGAGAGATGCTAAAGTTCAAATGTGCATAAAATAATCAGTGTGACCATTCATAAAGCATTGTCATTGTAACACATACATCCTGGTATTGTTACTGCTACTGAGATACAATATATATCTTAAATTTCAATATGCTAGATTTTATGCTTGTAACTTTCTTTCAGGAATGGTGTTATGTGTATATCACACTCCCCTCTTCTTATAAAAATAAAATTGTTCAATTGAGGCAAACTCAGCAAGAAGGTGATTCCCATAAAAAATATTTGGGCTTCTCAAAACAGAATTCAGAACCTGCCTTTGAGCCAAGAAAAGACTCATAGATTCTCGACTAAACCATCAAATATGGAAATAGTAACAATAACAACAAAAACATAATAACAATAACAATAATAATAATAAATTTCTTGCCAGCCTTTCCCCAATCTTCAAGGGAGGGTACAACACAGATTAAAATACATATAACCATTTACACATATGGGCGAGACTGAGAAAGGAAGGGAAGGAAGGAAGGAGGGAGAGAGAAAGATACGACATGAGGGGGAAGTGGAGGACCATATAACGCAGGCAAACAAACTACAGCTATCTCTACCTTCTCCTTTGGGGAGGCTTGTGGCGATTTCCCGATAATCATTGTGCACTCCAGTGGTTGAGACCTGCACACTGTGATTCACGAGGACTGGGGCAGATATTGAAGCAGAGGAAATGGCACATTCTGAAAATAGAATTGCAAGTTACATGCTGTAAGACTGCCTCCAAAGTGGTACAGACTCCCCTTTTGTCTACAGGCATTCCGTCCAGCCATCAGAATAGTAACCTCACAAATTTACACCATGTATTTTGTACATTTTGGTTGTCAGAATAAAGGTATTACTGTTTTCTGGATTTTGGATACTACTGTACTTTGCTATATGGCCAACACATTGACCCCTGAACATGTTTTCATGTGAAGATACTACATTTTAGCTTCTATGGGAGAATCCTAAAGAGGGAGACAATGGACTGAGACTTTACTGTTTGAGGTTAATCTCTCCAACTAAAGTAAAAACATTTTTTCCCCAATTGGGACTACATTTGGCATGTTTTACCAAAATAGTACCTACAATTTTCCTAATGCAACAGCATGGAGGCTTCTCTTGAATGGTTCTCTGCCTAACAAAGGGAGCTGTGACTTCACAAGGAATGGAGACATTTTGGATCTCAGAAGAAGTACCTTTTTGTATTGCTAATGGAATTCAAATTATATCCTCTGGACTCTGGCATTTTTGTTCCCAGTGCCACATGGCCAGGAGGTGGAGGGGCCTTTTTCCATAGATATCCCTCAATGCCATCTCAACACAGAACAACACATGACTTACATTGTCATGTTTGGGTTTTTTTTAAAATCTTGTATGATTTTAATACCTTGCCTGATGAAGAAGCCAGTGGAGCTTCTAAAGTTTGCAATATAAATTTTGTGCTTTTTGGTTGCCCAAATAAAGGTATCACAGTTTTGTGGATTTTGGATGTTATAGTCACATTTGTTCTTAGGGATGAAGTCATTGCAGTTCCTCCTGTGCCAAACCCCCTACTAGAGCCTACAGCAGCCTGCTGTGAGGCGTTTAACACCCACTTTGTGGATAAAATCTCTCGGATTAGAGCCGACTTGGACACCAATATTTGTTCAGCGGCCAAGGATGAGGTGTCCAGCCGCTCCGTTGCTGTCAGTTTACTGGATGAGTTTCAATCGGTAAGTACTGATGACGTGGACAAGCTTCTTGGAGCTGTGAAAAAGACGACTTGCTGTCTCGATCCGGGTCCATCTTGGCTGGTCATCCAGGGAGGGGACACACTGAGGACATTCCTTCGGGATGTGATCAATGCGTCCCTCAAGGAAGGCATTGTTACACCTTCTCTGAAGGAGGCGGCCATTAAGCCCCTCCTGAAGAAGCCTTCTCTTGATCCTCTGGACAAAAACAACTATAGACCAGTCTCCTTGCTACCTTTTCTTAGCAAGGTGATCGATGGCAAGGGTGGGGCAATGTTTAATAGGAGGAGAAAGGGGAAGTCCCAGGGTTTAAAAAATAATAATTTTAAAAATTTTCTTTAAAAACATCACATCTTTCCAAAATTTCACTTTAACTACATGAAACTATGTACATGTAAATTTATTTAGGCTGTGAATATGATATTGCAGTTTAAAGGTATAATTTTAATTTTGCTAGTTTTTTAATGTCACAACTATTGCCATTATATTCAGTGATATATGGGAATCATGATTTATGAGTATCATAATACAAAAAACATTACTAAAGATTATGTATGGTGTGGTATGGGAAGAGCTCAAGCAGGGCTGGTGACACTGCACCAGGTGATGCCAACCCTAGTGATGCCGATCCTCCTGTGATGGTACCCAAAGTGACTCACAGGTACTTCCCATTACTCCCCCCCCCCCCAGCACTTAAAATGCAAATAGCTGCAAAATGTTACTTGCTTTATCAATTAAGTTTCTACTCACTGCTTTCCTTTTGGAACATAACATTTCTACAGCATTGTTGGCCCCCAAACCTGTAACCATCAAATGTCTGTCCATCCATCCATCCATCCATCCAATCCAGCTTGCTGATTTCAATTTGCATTATAGTCTGGTCATAGCAGAAACTTTCTGGAGGTATGAGGGAATCGATGTAAATGATAAGCTTTGACATTTAAAGACATCTCTTTAGTGCCTGTGTGAATCTATGGCAAGGATATTTTACATTTATTCTGTTTTTTAACCCAAAAAGGGGAACCTGGCATGCATTTCAAATCCATAACTTAGCGCTCCTGCCATAGCTTCCCAAGATCCAATGTACTAGACTTATGTCCCATCACATCTCCCATAAAATTTCTGACCCTTCTGTGCAGTGCTGGCAATATCTTCCATACCAAGGGTACCATTTTTCTTTTGCCTGCTCAGCAAAATGACGATGATGTGACTCAGGATGGCCAGAAAAAGGAGAAGACCCAGGATGATGCAAAGGACATGCAGTGTCTGATACGATGGTTTAAGGTCCCAGTTCTCAGGCCTAGTCCAACCTACAAACAGAAGACATAAACAGTGGTGGGTGGAGGGAGGGGACAAGAAGAAAGGAAGACAGAGGGACAGTTGTGTTTACATCTGTGCACTTTTTTATTTTCTTTACTTTTTCTTAACACAGATAAATTTATTTAATCAGATAAATATAGCATGTAGAACTGGAAAAATATTACTTTTCAAACTACAGCTATCTACCAGAATCCCTAGGTAGCATGAGGGGTTCTGGAATTGATATATAGAGAAGTACCCCTTCCAAGCTCTGGTACTGTGGTGTAATTGTGAATATACAGAAAGCTATGATACCATCACTAGTTTCACTCACTGGTGTAATGGAAGCAGGGCTCCCAGGTAGAAGTACTGATAATTTTTTGATTAGCACAGTCATGTCATGCAATGCCCTATCAGACTTTCCCATTTCTTCCAAACTTGGCTGCAGTCCTTACTGTTGCTATAGGAAAAATTGATCTTGATAGCAACAGTATATGACCATGTACTCTCTCTACTGTAATTCTTTGGGGCTCTGCTATATGGTTATATCAGAGCTGGAAAACATTGGTTTTTTAGACTACAAGTGCCAGATTCTGGGCAAGGTAGTTCATAACATAATTTCTGCAGGCTCTGTTATTATGACTCCCCCACTTCCATTTTTTCTTTTGTTAGATCCCCACTTTTGCTACAGCAGTAGAATAGCTGATTATGCATGCAGTTCCAATCCTGCTTGTCATTGGGCCTTTTCATACTGTACAATTATAGCACTATGATTCTACTTTATAGCATTGTGATTCCAATTTTCCACTGCTGCTTAAGCCATTTTATCTGCTGTGTCCCATTCTCTAGGACCATTTTAGAGGAGCTTAATCAAAAGCAGTCTTGAGCACTTTCTAGTCAGCCAGTGACAGACAGAAGCTGTTCTGTTCATTTTGCTTTCTGTGTCATCATAGCAGCTCAGCCATTCATGAGTGTAGGGTCTACCACCACTTCTATAGCCACTACCTGCTTACAACAAGCAAAAGACATAGTATAGTAAATGGCCCCCAAGTACTGTTTTTGAGGATCCTGACACCTGCCCTTGATTCCTTTGGGTCGCATTTCATCCGGCAAAAAGGGTGAACTCCTTCTCCTGGATTAGCCATTTGCCTTTTAAATATGTTACAGGGTCTCCTTAAACTATTTAACACTGAAAAATATCAATTTTTTCAAAACCAAAAATAGACTTCTGACCATTTCTGGTTTTAGTTTTTGTTCCTTTGTGCCCCTCCACCCCTTTTTGGCAGTTCATATTGACCCCAGGGGTTCCCAGAGGGAGGTAGTGGCCCACAGACCCATCATCATTGCCCACCCTGCCTTACAAGAAAGAAGAGTGCCACACAGTTCCTGTGGAAGTGTCTGACAGCCAGGTGGGAATCCTGCTTCTGCTTCATTGTGCTGCTGATGTGATACTGGCTTATAATGCAACATGCATCTAGCTTATGTGAAGGTAGTGCTGTCTACAAGAGAGAGCATTTTACTTCAACTTACATGGATCGGGCTGGAGTGGGACTGAAGTCACTGCTGGAGTCACTGCTTCTGTCACTGTTGTGTCTGTCTGGTTCCCCAAACCCAATGAACCTAAAATCCGGGGGAGGGGGGGGGAAGTACAGATGAAGTAAGAAGCAACACCACTGCTTTAGAAATACACATGTTTAGGACTAGAGAGAAAGAGACAGAGGGATTAGATAAAGGGATTGTCTAGACTCGGGGGTATAGCTACAAGGGGCCAAAATGACGACATTGCAGTACCTTCAGTTGAGCATTTAGAAATACAGTTTAGGCTGTAAAACAAACAGAGTAGGCAAAGGCAGCAAAGGAATATGACTATAGAAAATACAAGAGTTATAGATGTCAACAGTTTTCAGTGTCTCACTCTCTTTGGGAACAGAAGGAAAATTTCAATTGGTGGGGGGATAGAATTCTTATTTGAGTGCACAATGCCCTCCCTTTGCCCCCCTCTAGCTATACCTTGGTCCCTACTCTAGACTACATTTTCCAGTGATTGCATCTGGGGGACCAATGTGGGGCACATTGGAGGGTGCTGGAATTGTCCAAGGGGAAGCTAGGTACTCCTCAGCTGCATGGATCAGTCACTAGGTAATAATACACACAGGGATCCTGTAGTACCTTTGAGACTAAGAGAAAGAAGCTGGTAGCATGAGCTTTCATAGACTTCAGCCTACTTCCTTAGATGCATGGGCTGGAATTCTATCATTAGATAATAAGATCAGGGAGAAGAGAACATCACTGATTGAGAAAAACATCTCTTCCCATTGGAGACAACTGAAAGGTGTTTTCTCTCCTCAATATTGATATATGCTGTGATGGTAGCTTCTGCACAGCCCTCTTGCTACTCTTGCCACACAATCCAGGCATTTCCAGATGGTGGTAGCAGGACAGTTGCCAAGTGACATCTCAATCACCCTCTCTAGGGATGCCAAACAGCATTGTGGCATGAAGCTCATGCAGCAGCAGGGAAGCCAGAAGGCAAACCAACCCCTGCTTGGATCACAAGGCTACCATCTGTATTGGGAAAGGAAGGGAAGTCTTGGCACTTCTACAAAACCACGCTTTTCTTTCTGTGACAGATGAGAAATAAATCTGCTATTTCTATCAGATTTGGTTTTGAAAAAGTTTGGAAAAGTTGTTTTTTTCAACTACAGTTCTCAGGATCTCCTATCCAGCATGGTTGTGCCTTTTCCATTACTAGCGCTCATGTTGACTGGGGGATTCCAGGAGTTCTAGTTCAAAAAGTAACTTTTCCATGTTCTAATCTTTGAGCTCAGTGCCTGCTTCTTGGTTGCTACATCATCCCTACCTGGTTCCTTCTCTCTCACCTGTAGCCTTTCCTTTCCGGATCCTCCCCCTTTCCCCGCCTCTTTTCTCACCCTCTCTAAAAGAGGGGTGGTTGAGCAGTAATAATAATAATAATAATAATAATAATAATAATAATTATTATTTCTATTCCGCTTAATCTTAGGGAATCCAAGCGGATTACAACAATAAAAATAGGATACAGATTAAAAGAGAATTACATTAAAATTCCAAAGTCCCCAACCCTCCCCCTGATATAAAAACATAATTAAACATTTAAAAAGGATTAAACCAAAGAATAATTAAAACATTAATTAAAACAATTAGAACAAACAGTATTCATGAGTGAAGTATCACAGTCCTCAATATGGATGAAGGCATAGATTAGGGAATGATTATCAAGTTTTTAAATACCATAAAAATGGGAAGAAACAGCAATCACCATAGAAGACAGAATCAAAGAATTGAAACAGACCTTGACAAATTGGGATACTGGGAAAAACCAAAAAATAAAAATAAAATCTGTTCAACAGAAAGGAATGTAAAGTGTTGCATTTAGGTATAAAATTGAAGGCACAAGTAGAGGATGGAAGAGGCCTAGTTTGACAGTGAAACATATGAAAAGAATCTAGCTGTCTTAGGGGATCATATTTGTAAGCTGAATGAATGAATGCCATTTATTTTGGTTATAGACCACATGAACCAGTTGTATAACACAGCTGCTAAATAGATTAATAAAACTGTAGATCATATTAACCAAAACATGATGTCCAGATCATAGTTTCTGTCATATCCATATACTTTTGTTATGATTATCCTCATGTTTATGGATCCATTGTTTTATGAGTTTGTTTTGTGAGTGCTGTTTTATGACTTTGTTTACTTCCTAGGACCAGGGGTTTATGTCAAGCAAAGTAACACCTTTCCTTCCTGGGACAGATGCAGGAGATAGCAGGGTTAGCGAAACGTAGACACTTCAAAGAATCAGTTGATGAAGTCTGAAGCACCAAGATGGCGAGCTGAGAAAGGAGGGGTTGCATGGGAAGAGGTTTTAAGGGGAATATTGTTTTGGAGAAATTTAGATTTGACACTAAATAGTCTGTAGTAGACCTCTGTTTTGGAATCCAAATAAATCCTCAATTAATCTCACTGCAATATTTTCTTGGCTACTCAAATCTTGGTTTATTAAACCAGACAGTTCCTCTATGTTCTGCGCCAGCCAGGCTGCACCTGAAGTACTGTGCCAGATTTTAAGGACTTTGAAAAACTGGAGGGAGGAGAAACCAGAGGATGGTTTCTCTTTGACAAGAGTGAATAGTGGAGAGTGGAACACACGGCCTTGTGAGGTGGCAAACACTTCTTCTCTGGAGATGCCTAGGTAGAGGCTGGAAGTCGATCTGTCAGGGATGCTGTCGGTCTACTCTGCATTGAGCTGGGAGCTAGACTGATTACCACCACAGTCCTTTCCAACTCTGTGATCCTAACCCAGTCTCAAAGTGGCCTCCTTTTTCTTTTTTAATTTAAAGGAAGTCCAGAAATCATTCAGGTTTCCCAGTCCTTCCTGGAAAAGTTACAAAGCTATAGTCTTGATATCTCTATCCTTCTTTAGTCAATTCAACTATATGATTTACTTGGATAAGTATGTTGCCCACCTGTTATAGTAAACATCCTTAGTAATTGTTGGGGAGTGTAAAAGATTGTACTAGTCATACATGCTGCTGTTTTGCTCTGCAGTGCCTAATTAAATGGATGCCTTTGGCTGTTCGCTTCTTTTCTTATTCTTGTGCTTTGCTGGTATCTTCTATGTGACAAAGCTATCCCAGCATGAGATACAAGGGAAAAGAAGGCTGTTTACCTGGTCACTGGTAAAATTGTCCTAAATTCCATCTGTAAATTCTGTCACAGAAGCATATGTATTACTTTTTGTACCAAAAGCATTTGAAAAACCATAGCAAGGAACCCACAGAAAAGATAGCATGGCCCATGGACATGAATAATTCTGCCCTCATAGAGCTGAATCACAGACTTAAGATAGGATTTCTCATTGGGCTTCATTGTGCATCTGGTCTCTCTTCCTTCAAGCAAGTTTTGAAACATAGACTCTCTTAGCTTTACCTTCTGAAGATGGCACACAACCAGGATTAATATTGGAAAAGGCAAATAATGCAGGCAAGCCCTTTATCTTTGTCAGGTAAACCCTAAGCAGATGTTAGTGGGGTATGTTTGTGGACAAAGTAGCTTGTTTTTACTATTATCTACCTCTATGCTTGAAACCTGTATCAGAGAGATGAGACAGAGAAGACAGAAGAACCCCTATTTAGGTGTTCTTGTTTAGGACAGATTGAACATATAAGGGATGGGGTAGGGGCTGATGATTAGCATGATGTCTTTGTTCCCCCCTCATCACCTTTCACAGGCTGAGGGTCTCATTTTTGTTTTTCCAGCAGGGAGCCTTCGTATCTTTCCCTGTGGCTTCCCAGGTGATGTGGAATCCTGAAAAACCAGTGCTCTACATTGTACAAGGAGACAAAACAGAGACAAAAGGTTCCCTACCAAAAGACCCAGCCCTCAATACATAGTGAGGGATGGGGACAGTATTGGGAGGTGGTGGCAGTCTTGTGCCAATTCTACTCCCATCTAGAGAAGAACACCTAAAAAGGTCTTTGCCACAGAGACTGATTAAGGTCCAGGTACTAATTACCATTACATATCACACCAGCAGCTCTGAACTGGTCACACAGCGTGGCTTTGTTGTAGCGCCATTTACAACTGGCAAGTGAATCTTCATCTCCAGAGCATTCATAATACATCTTGCCCAGCAGTGTGTGGTTGAAAGGCACCCGTGGAGTTGAGGCCTTTTCACTGCAGCCCAAGGAGCGGCAGAGGACGTTGGCCTCATCCTGGTACCAGCTACTATCACATACTGTGTTCCAGATGTCTCGATAATAGACCTCCACTCGCCCAGCGCAAGCATCTAAGCCTCCTGTCAGCCGCCACGCTTGGTGATCTGTGAAGATGGTAGGAGAGTAAAGGAGGCAGAGTCAGCCAAGGAAAAATGGCTAGGAAGTGCCCAGTCATCTTACAGTGGAATGTGCCACTGGACATCAGGGCCTACAAACAGGTGAAATTCTAGCTACAGCTGCACATCCAGCTGGAATCATGTATTTAATCCATGTAAAATATTTTTATTTTAAGTGATAACAACTGTAAAACAGTGTTGTCCTTCTTGTAAAAACTAAACAGGGCAGTCACATTGATCAGAAGACATTTGTTCTCTCTCCTGTTTTCTATACGTCTAACAATAACTTGCAGAAGTGATGAACTAATAGCAGGCAGATGTCAACATTTCAGTTCTGATCTTTTATCGTTTTTATATGTCCATTTGACATTACAGAATTCTTGAATGAGATATTTACCATAATCCATCAAATGACAAAATTATCTTCAGAATCCAAAGTAACCCTGTTATACAATGCAAAAGATGAAATATGAAACGATAGCCAGATTTAAATATCTGAAGGGCTGACATGTGGAAGATGAAGTAAGCTTGTTTTCTGCTGCTCCTAAGAACATCAGTAGGAGTGTAGTGTTTAGATTGAAGGAAATAACAGTGCCACTTTATTCTGCTTTGATCAGACTTCACCTGGAATCCTGTGTTCAATTCTGGCACCACAATTGAAGAAGGATATTGACAAGCTGGAGTGTGTCCAGAGGAGGGTGACCAAAATGGTGTAAAGTCTGGAAACCTATGAGGAGTGACCCAGGGAGCTGGGTATGCTTAGCCTTAGCTTAGAGAAGAGAAGGTTAAGAGGTGATAGGATAGCCCTGTTTAAATATTTGAAAGGATGTCATATTGAAGATGGAGGAAGTTTATTTTCTGCCACTCTAGAGAACAGGATGCAGAGCAATGGATTCAAACTACAGGAAAAGAGATGCAACCTAAACATTAAGAAAAACTTGCTGATAGTAAGAGCTGTTTGACAGTGGAATACACTGCCTCAGAAAGTGGTAGAGTCTCCATCTTTGGAGGTTTTTAAACAGAGGTTGGATGGCCATCTGTCGAGGATGCTTTGATTGTGTAATCCTGCATGTCAGGAGGTTGGACTTGATGGCCTTGTATCTTCCAACTCTATTATTCATGTTGTGCTTTTCCCTTTAAGAATACATGTGACATGTTCAGAACACATGAAGGTCAACATCTTAGTGCAACTTCTCTAGCTCTGGGGCCTTTGAAGACATAATGTTTATTTCACAAGGAATTATTGAAAAAGTTATAAAGGAAATCCTCCAGATGTCCCCATCTGTCCCAGTGAAAGTGCTAATCTCTATTAAAATAACCCTGAGCCCTGTGGGGAGGGAACTGACATTTCTCTTGAACTGATTATGAGTTTCAACCAAAATATACATAAGTATCTAAAGCCAAGGATGGCATTTCAGCTTGCTGTTTCCCTTTAGGCTTGCAAAAGACAAGGGATGTGCTTCTAACACCACACAACTGTCAGAATACATCTGAAATGGGCATATAGATTAGAGCAGCTGTCCACATGCAATGAACATGAGGCCAGTGAGCATAGTTCTAACTGGTATCTGTCATTTATTTCTGTATCAGCTCTTGGCAGCACCATCAGGCTCACAAGATGGAGGAACTGGAGACAAGATTGGATACTGATCAGCTTCTTCTGCTTCTGGCCTGCTTGAATGAGAAAGAAATACCTCAGCTTCCTCTTGGCCTCCCGCCATCCTCAACTCTCAGGCTGCACAAGTACTGGAACAGAAGGGAGAAAAACAATGCACCTTTGTCTTCGCCAGAGCTGTCCAGATGAAGTCAAGCCAAATCTGTCCTAACACTTCCTCAGAAGTTGGAAAAGTTACCTATGACAACCACAGTGCTCAGAATCTCCCAGCCATCAGACCATTGTCCATGCTGGCTGTGAAGGATTCTGGAAGAAAGTGACTTCTGTTTTTCCCCCTCCTGTACTTCAAAATCTGGTGAGGCTTCTACGAAAATCAATGTGTGAGTGGTTATTGTGGCTGGTCATTACAAAGAAACAGTTTATCCTCCCCATCAGCCCAGGCTTAGGAAATGGATCATCTCTAGTTTAAACATCAAACAACACACCTGAACATATCACACCAGCTTCTCCTGTGTGTCCACAGTCAGGGTTCCTCTCAGCAGGACAATCCCATAGATAAGACTCATTACCAAAGCATTTGACTCCACCCAAATGGATAGGACCTGTTCCCTTCTGGAAATAAGAGGCATTCAGAGCCTGAATGGCCCAGCCACAACCCAACTGATGGCACACAACTGCAGCATCAGCCAGGTCCCAGTTATCATCACAGACTGTACCCCAGGTTCCATTGTAGTCCAGCTCCACCCTGCCAGAACAGTGGCTTCCTCCATTTATCAAACGTAGCTTTGGAGTTCCTGGGGGAAAGAAATGGAGAAATGATGGGTCAAATATAATGTGAAGAGGGCAGGACTACCCCAGGCCCTGAGATTTCAGGGCCAAAACTTGTGGTGTCACAGGGGGTGGGCCTTGGTGATGTTACAAATTTGGTGTTACAAGGAGTGACACTGGTGATGTCATTAAGCATGATAGCTAAAGCATCAACCACAGTTACTCAGAGAACACCATTCAAAAAACAAAAACAAAAAACCACCATGTATAACAAATGAGAAAATACACACACACACACATTTCAAAGCAGTCCTTTTGATCTGAGATTCCTTCTCCTTGTCTGTAGATTGGACAAGAGGGGCCAGGTCCTGAGATCTACCAACTCTAGCCACACCATTCAACTGTATCATGAAGGAATAGGATCATAAATACGGTTGAAGAATCAAATGTGACCCCCCACCCCCAGCATTGATATGCCTACATTTGATACTTTACATCAGTGGCAACTGTTCCATGTTAGTGGGGTCTTGATTTTGTTTTGGTCTTTGGTCCAAACATTAAAAGAGCAGTCCAAGTTGCTCACCCTATTTTGGGGTATAAGGTTAAGAAGCCTGGACAGATCCTTTAAAGTTTAGATAAATTCAGAATGGCTTCATCAGCACATTGGCATAAAATCCAATGCTATTGTGGCCCATCTGTGCAAGAATGGCTAAATTAAGCCAGTATAGCAGATATATGCCATTGATGGTCTCTGGGATAAGAGGAAAAGTTTGGAAAAGTTACTTCTTTGGAATGACAATTCCCAGGATCTCCCTGTTAGCATGCATGTGCCAGCAATGTGATCCTGCAGCAAGAATCCAAATGGTTTTTTGGCCTGCATTAATAGAAGTATAGTTTCTAAGACAAGGGAAGAAATAATCCCACTATATTCTGCATTGGTCAAGACTGCATTCACTTCTGAGCATCCTATTTTAAGAAGGATATAGATAAACTGGAGCAGGTTCAGAAAAGGGCAACAATGATGATAGGAGGTACGGAGAACAAAACATAAGAAAAGGTTGAAGGAGTTGGGCATATTCAGCTTGGTAAAGAAAAGTTCAGAGGTAACATGATTGCACTCTTTAAATATCTCAAAGGCTGTCATAGAGGTTTGTTTTATGTACGGGTTTGTTCTCTGCTGCCTCAGAGGGTAGGATCAGGTCTAATAGTTTTAAGTTAAGATGGTAGATTTCAATTGAACATTGTTGTTGTTGCTTTTAGCTACCTTCGAGTTGGTTCTGACTCATGGTGACTCTGTCGATGAGACATCAACAATCCCTATCCCCCCGCCCAGATCCTAAATGCCCATGCCCATAACCTCCCTGATTGAGTCTATCCATCTGGTTTGTGGTCTTCCTCTTTTTCTTCTACTCTCTATCTTTCCTAGCATTATTGTTTTTTGTAGTGATCTGTGCTTTCTCATTATGTGGCCAAAGTGCAATAGTCTCAACTTGATTATCTTAGCTTCCTAGGAGAGCTCTGGTCTGATCTGTTCAAGAACCCATTTGTTTGCCTTTTTGGCGGTCCACAGTATCCTAAGCATTCTTCTCCAGCACCATGTTTCATATGAGTTTTCTTTCTGTCTGCTTTCTTCACTGTCCAGCTCTCACATCCATGTATAGTAATTGGAAATAAAATGGCCTGGATAATTCTGACTTTAGTGCTCAGTTTTATGTCATTTTTTTAAAAAATTTTTTTTTCAATTTTTCAGTTTTTTTAAAAAAATAATTAAAATGTTTAATTTTTTCTAATTGAACATTAGAAGGCACGTATTGACAGGGAGAGTGGTTGGGCAATGGAACCAACTACTTAGAGAGGTGGTGGGTCTCCTTCTCTAGACGTCTTCAAAAAGAGGCTGGACGGCTACCTGCTGGGGAAGCTTTAGCTGAAGATCGTGCACTGATATCCCTTGAGGCCCCTTCTAACTCTATGATCCAATGATTTGGCTGTCTGAATAACTGCAGAAATAAGACAGTAGGGTATTTCTTGTCTACATGTCAAAATCTATAAATCCCCTGATTTTATGTTCTGCAGGTTCCAGCAACTTTGTTTCATTTTGGAAATTCAGATTTTGCACATATGGACACAAATGAAGCTGATTTATTGTGTTAGTTCACACATGCATGCTCATCTTTTGTTCACTGTAGTGGTTTGAGTGTTGGACTACAACAGGGTTCAAATCTGTGCTATGGCAATGGAAATGCACTGAGCGAGTGGGGGAGGCCATCTGAATGGAGTAAATGAATCCTTCAAAGATAATTCCATAAATTTCATATGATCTTTGTTGTTGTTACGGACCTTCAACTAATTTCTGACTCATGGTGACCCTATCATGGAGTTTTCACAGCAAGATTTGTTCAGAGGGGGGGTTTGCCTTTGTCTTCCTCTGAGGCTGAAAGATTGTGACATACTCAAGGACACCCACCTGAGTGGGGATTTGTACCCTGGTTTCCACAGTCATAATCCACTGCTCAAACCATTACACTATGCTGGCTCTCTGTACCCCAAAACTAGTGCTTTTCAACTGAGTCAGTTCTAACCTATTCAGCTTTCAATCATTTAGGCTTATTCTTCAAATGCAACAGAATAATACGTGGGATGGGGTGGTAGTAGAGTGAGCTGTGCCACCTAAAGTTGCATTGTAAGTCCCCATGTTGTCTGCTCCTCTACATTTATGGGGGGGGGGGGGAGATAGCAACAAGCTAACTCCTTGAAAATAGCAAACCTGCATAGTGAACCCCATTTTTTTGGACCAGAAGTGTTCCTCCTAATTTGCTACTTGCAGGAAATTTCTAAAAGTGAAAAAGTTGTAAAAAACTGTTACCTCCATCTTCTACAGGATAATTCAATGCAAACCATTCTGCCACATGAAGCAGAATGGAGTAGCAGCATTCTTACATCAAAACGGGTTTCATAATGTAACAATCCTGGAAGGATTCAGATATAGTAATTATCTGGAATTTCACAGCTCAGGAAATATTGACTGGACTTCCCAACCATTTACTTTCTATCTAATGATCATAACAAAGGAGAGGATCAGTTCTGCATTTTGAAGCAGCACACCCTGGAGTGATAAAAGATGTCTGACTGCCTTAGCCTCAGCTTCTCTGACCCCTGCATTTTGCAAATTAATTTATTTTGCTTGATGTTTGATGACTGATCATTAGGAGGTAATTGAAGGAGACTTCATTTCTAAGTCTGATAATGCAAATGCAGTCTAAGATGCTAGAGTGAAAAACATGCTATCACCTATTTTGATTCTGAAATCTATTCTCATACTGTAGCATGCGGCAAAGGACAATATGGCTTGAGGCTTTGAACAGAAGTTGTTGTTGTGTGTTTGTTTGGCAAGAAGCTATGGGCATAATAAGCACATTTTCCCTCTCTCAGATGTAGAAAACTTTTTTTAAAGTCTGAACAAAGACTCCTACCCTTGCATCATGTAGGCACTAAAAGCACAGAAGATGAGGAGTGGTGCTCAGTTCCACTTTCTGAGAGATCTTTTATTGAAAAATCCTACCAAGCCAGTTATCAATCCACTACAAGGAAAGAATTTGTGTGGGTTTAACAGCTGTGAGAGAACTATTATTATCTTCAATGCTATGTCGTATACAGAGATTCTCAGTGCTTCCAGGACTAACACTAGTCATGCAGGGGGAAAAAAGGAACATACAGTCGGCCCTCCATATCCACAGATTCTTTATCCACAGATTTAACTATTAATGGCTTGAAAGTATTTTAAAAAGATATAAATTCCAAAAAGCAAACCTTGATATTGCCATTTTATATAAGGGACACCATTTTACTATGCCATTGTATTTATGGGACTTGAGCATCCACAGATTTTGTTATTCACAGGGGATCCTGGAATCAAACCTCTATAGATACCAAGGGCCCACTGTATCTCAATGCAGATGTTTTTATACTATAATTTCCATTAGCCTTTATCAGAATAAAGGTGGGGGATAATGGGAGTTATAGTTGAACAACATAGGCTTCTATAATCAGTTCCAATATGGATCGTGTTAAGAGCCAGCCCTGGTATAGGTTGCTGTAGAAATCCTCAGATTCAGACAAAGGGGTAAAGGAAGTGGTCACTAAATAAAAGAAAAGCAACATCAACCCCAAATCTGCTCTGCTCTCTATCAGTGGGAGGGGTGCAACAGAGATTGCCACCCACACAACATCCTGCCTGTTTGATGAAAATGTCACTGAGGTGAGTGTACACAGAGCTCAGGGTAACCTCAAAACCAGCAATGAGGTAAACACCACTTACTGGGAAGAATTCCTGTGGGGGAGTTGTTAGATCTTCCCCCACAAGTCTATGATTCTAAGACAGTGGTCCTGAACCTTCCTAATGCTGCAACCCTTTAATATAGTTCCTCATGTTGTGGTGATCCCCACCCATAAAATTATTTTTATCTCAGATCCTAAGACCATCAGAAATATGTGTTTTCCGATGGTCTTAGGTGACCCCCCCCCCAAAAAAAAGAGGTCGCGATCCATAGGTTGAGAAACACTGTTCTAGGACCTGGGCCCTACAGTACAGCCAGAAATGAAGATGGGACTACATATGGGAAATATAGGGACCTATTCCCTAGATTAAAGAGTAAAACAGATCAGCCACAAGTGGATGAGGTGTAGCCCACTGCACGTTGACCCTATGCCATGCACATGGACTTGGTGCCCTGGATACAAGAACATCCAGGGTCACAAATGGATAATGTGCCATTGTGTTTTTGGATGCTGTTCACTCTGAATAATACATGGCTCATCCACTCTCAGAATCAAGTGGGGGGGGGGTGTACTAATCAACATTTATGTATTCCCTTCTCTGTATGCTACAGAATAAGCTTATCAGATCCAAGTGTTTCTGCAGTTCTTGACAGATTAAACCTTCATGTCAGGCTTAGAGCTAACTAATGGTACATACTGCTCTTTATTGTTAAGGTAAGGGCCACAACAGCTAAGTGGCACAGAGCTGGCATATTACTTTAAGCAACAAGTATTGTTGGCATTTTCCTTTATTGTGTAGTGTATGTTAATAAGCCTGTGCTTTTTGAGAACCTGATTTCATGAAGATACCATACAGAAACTGTATTCCTAGCAGCTTTTCTGGACATTGTATTCTTTAGAAGTATAAATCAATTTGCTTTCCATCTCCTCTTTACTTACATAAAACACTTGGAAATACTCCAGAGCTCTTTCTTTTGATACACTCATTGTTAGAGATAATAACTTCCTACAGTGTTTAACTGCTATTCTGACCCAATCACTCAAACTGCTAGGCAGGATTTAGAATAAAAGGGTGGTTTGAAAGGAACTTCTTTGTTTTCTGTTTGGGTGGGCCTAGGGAACTGAGAATGAAGGCAGACGTAACAGTTTAGAGGTACTGAGGGCAGCTTGGTAATTGTTTTAAATGCAAACATATTTTTTATTGTTGTCCTGGATCTGAAAAACTACATATGAATATTTTCAGAATGAGCTAAATTAAATTTAATTATCAAGAATATCTACTAGTTAGTGAATGTGGAACATCCGTAGGAGATACATACTGCATTCCAAGAAAGGTTTGGCAATTGTTATTCAAGTGTGGTGTTTTTTTTTTAAACACACACACACACACAAATAAGAAAATATAGAGTTTAGAAGAAAGGAGGGAGGAAGAAAGGAAGGAAGGACAGACAGTTGGAGCAGTATTTGATCTCCTAAATATAAATGTGTAAGATATGTGAGACCCAGTTTGGTGTAATGGTATGAGTGATGGACTATGACTCTGGAGACCAGTATCTGAACCTACACATGGACATGGAAACCCAGTGAATGACTACGAGCAAGTCACTCTCTCTAAGCCTCAAAGGAAGGCAAAGGTAAACCTCTCTCAACAAATCTCACAAAAAACAAACAAACAAACAAAAAACCCTGTTATAAGGGTGCCTTAAGGTCGCCATAAGTCTGAAATGACTTGAAAGCACACAACAAGAACAAAGATCTATGATGACCACTGTTGTACATTGAGCCTGGTTTTGCCCTCAACACCACTGGAGTTTATAGTTTTCATTTTCTGGAACAGCCACTTGATACCATGAGGAAGACAGAATACAAACCAAGAGACTTACTGTCCCTGGCAATAAAGGCTTTGCCATTACACCAGTCACAGCTGGAATTTTCTTCCATGTCAACAGGGTGATGAATCTGCTTTGGGATCCAGTCCAAACTTTAAAGCTATCCAAGGTGTTGGACCCAATTCTCCTGCATTTGGGTTCAGTATCTTGTATAGTTGCTTTAAAGCCAGAACTGATGCATTGGCCCACTAACATGGAAGCAACCAGTAACGACTGGTTTCACAAAAATCTGTTTTGTGCTTCTTGTTCTTAGAACATCCTTAGGACATTTGCATTCAAGAATCATGCACTGCCACATCATTCTGACTTAACCATTAAATAATACCTTACAACTGCTTGATTCCAAGAGCAGCTTTCAATGTGATGGGTCTGTGTAGAGCCAGCTGTGTCTTGTTGCCACCACATCTGTGTATTGGCATTTGGCACTGCTTCTTTTTCATGTCTGGCAACTTTCATGTCAAGTTGCAGCTGCCTATGCAGTCTTTGCAACTTCAGTGTGAAAGGTCTCCATCACATCCTAAGCCACATCTAAAGCTGCTCACGACACATCTGTGTCTCTATACCTTGGTACAGAGACTCAGTACTATAACCTTGGTAAGAGGAGAACATAGCTGGAGGACTGGAGGCCAAATCTGTGTGGGGCATTTCCCCTGCAGCTTTCATGCAGAGCCTGGAAAAGTTGTTGTTAAATTTACAACCACTGCAACCATTCTGGTTGGGGAATTCTGGGAGTTGTAATCCAAAAAAACTAACTTCCACAGACCCTGCTCCTTTACCTACCATCACTCAGTTCCCTGGCTTCCCAAGTGGCAGTGGGGCTATAGGAGATTACTGGAAGGACAATGATTGGGCAGCATGAATTTGAAGTCCATCATAGAGGACTCTGGGGTGTACCTTTGTTCATATAAAACCATCTGGCTTTGTGTAGTGCACAACTCTCAAGAGTGCTGTTTTTGGCCAAGTAGGTAAAGCTGGTATCTGCCCTGGGAGACTCCTCTTCAGGTGTGCAATACTCAAGGTTTGCCTTAAATTGATGCAGCTTTTCTCCTCTGCTCTCTTCCACCCCACCCACTGTCTATCAAAAAGGTAAAGGAAGGGCAGTAGAGCAGAAGTCAAGAGGTCAGAGGTAGGCTTGACTGTCTTCCTTAGCATCCCCTTGTCCCAGTATAAAATGGCTAGCGCTGGATGGATGAATCTGTCACTTCTGATTTCTCCACATTCAGATTTTTAAAATCTCAAATTCTTTGTATCTCAAATATGAAGACATTTGTAACTCTCAGACCATTCTTACAAAAAAGGGAATTGAAATGAAGTTCCACACCTGTCTCTAGTATCTGCTATTTCATCTCATCCTTATGCAAAATACACCAAGGATATAAAAAGACTTAACTGAAACGGAGTCTTCCATTTGAACTCTGTACTCTGTTTCCCTCTGTACTCTTACCTGGCTCTGCAGTGGTGTTCTCTTTGCTGCTGTTTCTGAAGACAGGAGGCCTGGTTGGCTTGGCATACACTGAAATAAAAACCAACAACATTAAGAGTGAATAATTACTGATGTTTGACCCCTAGACCTCAGCAGGAAAAGGGCATGTCACCAGAGGGTGAAAAAAAATTGAGCCATGGAATTGCCTTAAGCAATCTGAAGTGGTTCTACTGTATATAATTAAGTGTTAGTTAACATTCAAGAACAGGTTTATTGGTAATCTTGGGTGATGAACCTTTGTGAGATCAAATTTATATCCAGGATATTTCTAAGGCTCTTTTCTAGCTGGAGATTTATCTACTCAATATGGAATGCCTCAATATGGAACAAATATCAAAGGTTCAGCCCCTCCTTCCCTGCATCCAACAAGCCTACAAAAGTCGATGGGATAAAATATAATGCCACAGAGGAGCAGTTATTTATGGAAGCCTCACACAAACTGTTTATTCCAAAAATAAATCTAAAGAAAAAGATCGCAGGAGAGACCCCGGAGATACATTCCTTCTTAAGTATTGCTAAAACACTGTATTGTTGGTGAAGTCTTACTTTTTAATAGATTTTTCTTTTCATTCCCCATGGCAATTTTTAAACCCACTTTTCATGTTTATTCATGCAATCATCTAAATGAAATATCAGTATGTTCTGTAGAAATGAAACTGCTAATATTAAATGCAAATATATTCCAAATAATTATCTTAATTAATTAATTTTGATTAAATTTCATGAATTTCCTCAGTTAGAGAATTGCCTGATATTCATTCCAAGCTAGCATACACTACTATTGTATTTTGTCTCTTGCTTAAAACAAAACAACAAAAACATTTTTGGGGTGGGGAAAACGTTCTCATATTACTCAAGCCATGGATAAATCTAACCCTAACATTAAACAAATTGGCATTACGGATTCCAGGCCCTGTATTCTAGCAGTACAAATTATGAAAATGTCAGGTATGCATCACAGATAAATTTAAACATAATTTTAACACGAGTGTTCAAAAGCATGCAAAGCCACCACAAAATATCATTACTCATTTTAATCTTGGAGAATTCTTGTATCCATAATTGTAACCAATAATTTGAGGCTTTAGTATTATAAATGGAATGAAGTATTTTTAATGGCAACATTTGCGTCCCTAGTAATTTCCAATTAAATAGTATGAATGTTTGTCATGCAGAGCTAAGAGTGAACAGCAGAACTGGCACCCTAACACCTTGCATCTAGTTTATAATGGTCATGAACATATAAACATAAGCATTTTGGGCCAAAATAGGCAGAATACAGGCCCAATCTGCACTCTAGGGCAGTTCTCGGGAATAAAAATAGTCTCTTTTTGCTCTGGATAAGAGCAGAAGCTCAGGAGAATCTCCTGGGCATGCGGACTGTACACTGGTGCGGAGACGAGGAGAGAGCACTGAGCCTCTGACCTCTTCCTGCCTGAAGCTTTCAACTCACTACAAAACCTTTCCCCTATCATTGTTGGATACAGCCCACACTTTGATGTTGACCTGCCTGGAGTATATGGCAGGAGAATGGTAGAAAATATTCTGCGGTTGGATAGCAAATGAAAAGATGAAGAAAGCTGTGCAATAAGCTGATGTCATTTGACTGGAAAGGGAAGCTTTTCTTATGCTTCCCGAGGGTTACTTAGGACTTCTTTGCCTTGTGGTAAAGCAGATGTGAGGATGCCCGGGCTAGCAAATTCATGATATCAGCTTCTGAACAAAAGACCAGCAAGTAGCATGGTAGAGCCTATTTTCAGTTTTTGTAACTTTTTTTTGTCTAAAAAGTATTTTCAATTTGAAAAATGCCTTAGATGCCTAGATAGACAGACAATATATAAAAGCAATAAATAAATACACAATGGTAACATTGTACATTATACTTTTCTATATATGATTAGCATATGAATCTGTGGTTGCCTCCGCTGGGTTGGATAGCAGTACAAGAAATAGTAAAAAATGAAATAGAATGCACAGAAGAGCCACTGAACTTGATCCCTTTCCCCACCACCTTTCCCTTTCCCTTCTCCTTCTGTCTCTTGTCTTTTTAGATTGTAAACCTGAGGGCAGGGAACCATCTATTTCAATTGACTGTATGTACAGCACTGTGTAAATTTACAGTGCTAAATAAATAAAGCCTAATAATAATAATAATAAACATAGCAATGAGGAATGGAAATAAAGAGTTCCTGTACTTTGGATCAAAGATCTATCGGGAAGGAGACTGCAGTGAAGAAATGAGAAGAAGACTAGGAATGGGAAGGGCAGACATGAAAGAACTAGACAAGATTCTAAAGAGTAAAGATACACAAGCACTAAAGTTAGAATCAAGCCATTGCATTCCCCATCACCAAGTTGTGAGAGCTGGATGATAAAGAAAGTGGAGAAGAAGAAAATAAATTCATTTGAGATGTGGTGCTGGAGAAGAATTCAGAGGATACCACGAACAGTCAAAAAGGCAAACAAATGGGTCCTCCAACAGATCAGGCCTGAAAATTCACTAGAAGCTAAGATGAAGAAACTGAGGCTGTTGTACTTTGGACACATCATGAGAAGGCATAACTCATTAAAAAAGACACTAACGCTAAGAAAGGCAGAAGGAAAGCAAAGAAGACCTCAGGCCAAATGGATAGACTCAATCAGGAAGGTTTCAGGTAAGAATTAACAGGACTTAAGCAGGAGCAGTGGAGGACAGGGAGTTTTGATGTCTCATCCACACCGTGAGTCAGGGTTGACTTGAAGGCAGTTAAGAACAACAAGCATACAAGGAATGATGCAAATAAGCCTTGAGATGCAGAGTGGGGAGATTGTAGCCTTCTGAATGTCATTGAATTTCCACGCCTAGCAATTCATGCCGACATAACAAATGAACAGAATTTATAGGAGTGGTAGTCTAGAAACATCTGAAGGGCCACAGATTTCTTTGGCCACACAAGACAGTGCCTGTGCTCACACTTTTATTGTAAACTTTTCCAAGGGAGGCATGTAAGCAGCCAGTCACTTTTGAAATTTTATGAAGAAAATGAGCCAGTTGGTTTTCAGCAGATGGCAATTTTTATTCCTGATTTATGTGAATAGCAAATAAAAATATGTGTGACATTGCCATACATGAATATGGATCCAAGCCCTCCAGCTCACAAAGGGGGATAATTATTAATTTTCTGCACCATTTAACATTTGCATTTAGACCAAACAGAGAACCTGAGAATCTTTTTAAAAATGACTAATGACGAACTGAATGTCATTCGTATAGCATATTATGAGATAGTTGGATTATCTGACCGTAGATTTTGCTCTTGGCACTGACAACAAATTGCATTTTCTTCCATTACTGCACAAAGAGAATAAGATACAAAAACAATTGGTTTCCCGTACAAAAGCCTGCATTATGAATTTACGATGTGCCATAACCCACTTAATCTAAACCAAGTTCCTATTGCAAACAACTACCTCAGTCTATCAACCATAGCTGCTGTGTAATCTATATAGTGAGCTTTCCATATTTGCTGGGGTTAGGAGCATAGAACCCCTGTGAAACTGGAAGAACCGCAAATAAAAAAACTACAATGTTTTTACCTGACAGAACACCTCCCTAGGAATCTCTAGGTCCTCCAGTGCAGCTCTATGGTCAACATCTGCCAGAAGTTGACCATAGCATCACAGTGAAGGACCTACAAATGCCTGGAGAAGTGTTTTCTCTAGTAACCTCTAAGTCCTCCTGCACTTATATATGGTCAATTTCCAACAGAGCTGTGCTGGAGGATCTAGAGATTCTTAGAGAGAACATATTTATCAAATACTCAAATAATCAAAGCCGCAAGTGTGGAGGGCTGACTGTACTTATTTCAGTAGGTCTTATTATTTGGATGCATCTACACTGTAAAACTAATGCAGTTTGACATTATTTTAACTGCCATGGTTCCATTCCACAGAATTCTGGGTCTTGTAGTTTTGTGGGACACCAGCTCTCTTTGAGTTGTACCCAGATCTTAAGACATAACTATAGCATCATATCAGAGATGGAAAGAATATCTGTCATCATTTACTCCCTGGTTGAAAAATGTGTTCTCTCCCTCTCTCTCTCTCTCTCTCTCTCTTTTAATAATAATTTTTATTAACTTACAATCCAACTAATATAAAATTTCTCATTTCAATTTACATATTTTTTCTATTCACATATTCCTTTTGTTTCCCCTCCCTTTCATTTCATTTCAGCTTTAACTCATAATGCATTCATACTACTTCCTACGATTAACCATATACCAAATCTTTACTGGTTCATTTTCTTTTTTACTTTAATACTGTGACACTTCCTTATCAGATAGCTTCTCCATTAAAATCCTCATGCTTACACTGTATCTTTTTATATATTAACTTTTTAAGTAAGCCATCCTTATCCACTGATTTTTTTACCCATGGATTTAAGCATCCACGGCTTGAAAATATTCCAAAAAAGTATAAATTCCAAAAAGCAAACTTTGATTTTCCATTTTATATAAGTGACACCATTTTGCTCTGCCATTATATTTAATGGGACTTGCTCATCCATGGATTTTGTTATCCACAGGAGATCCTGAAACCAAACCCTAGCAGATAACAAAGTCTCACTGTATTTTCCTTCAAATTACCCTCCTTTTTCTCCTTACCACTATTGACAAAAGGTGAGGAACCTTAACAAACATACATATCTTAATTCATTCTTTAAACTCCTTTTAACCCTTTGTTGGAGCAGTCCAATTAAAAACATATCCTATTTGCTTTTATATATCCCATTCACATTTATATTTTTTGACTTGATTCCTTTGTCTTCAGATTTCTATCTTTGTTCCAAAAGATTCCTTTTACCCCATTTTTTTGTTCATAAATATTAGAACTTTCTTCCAATCCCCTTTTCAATCTCTTATTTTGAACTGAGTTCACTTTCATTGATAATAAATCCAATTCCATCATATTGTAAAATTTTGTTAACCAATCCTCTATTGAAAGTGCCTTATCTACCTTCCAGTATTGAGCATAAAGTACCTAGCCACAGTCAACATATAGAATATTACTTTACCACATAGCTTCTCTTTTGGATCTTCTAGCATATTCAATAACATTATTTCTAGTTTAAATTTTAAATTTATCTCTAATATTTCATTTATCTTAGCTTATATTTGTCTCCAATATTGTTTGGCCCTATCACAGGTCCACCATAAATGAAAAAAATAAAAATAAATCCCCAGTTCTTTTTGACATTTTCAACATCTTTTGTCCCCTGTCCCATACATCCTAGCTATTTTACCTGGGGAAAAATACCAATGGTACATAATCTTGTAGTAGTTCTCACTTATCTCTTGGTTTAGGGAATATTTCATCCTTTTATAAAGGAGAGATACTTACTGGATAATAACCAAGAGGTCTTTTCAAAATCTGACATAGAGGAAACCTTGTGGTCTAATAAACCAGTGTTGCTAACCACCCTATACAAAAATCTATTACAATGGTACTGTACACTGAAGAAGACTTGGTAAAGGACTCAATGGTTAAATGGGTGTGGAATTGTGGGAAAACAATGGGGTTAGATTAATGGGAGAAGTCTTGGAATAAAAAGAAAAATGTGATTTCTGACAACCAGGAGACATTGTCAAGAAGAATAACACAGAGACCAAAATTTTGCACAGTGTTTGTTTAGTACTGAAACATCCTGAGGTGTCTTGGGAAATTATTCTGCACAGATATACACTTTTTGTGAAAAATAATGTGATTTTACATTTCAAAAAAGAACATGTTTGCACAAAGAAGCATGCATGCAAAACAAAAACAAAAACAAAAAACAGCCCACTGGGTTTTACACAAAAATTAAATGTATTTCTGCACGGAGTAATTTCCTGAAACGTTTCACAAAGTATATAAAAACTGCACAGAAATGTTTTTTTCCAGGACCAGGGAGAAATTATGCATGTAAATCATGCATGTAAATTATGCATGTAAATCATGCATGTAAATACAAGTTGAATAATTATATTGCTACATAGTGCACAGAGTGAACATAAAATGTTCTTGTCGGACTGCAGTTAGGTGATATGTTTGTGATAATTTTCATCATAATGGTAGACATTGCCACCGTGGATGTTTTCTGATCATCAGTTACTGACTCTTCATCATCTGGTGTATATAAAAAGTACTGAAGATGAAACTAAAACAACCTCGCGTTCTAAAATGTATTTGGTACTGCAATGTACATCAATCAACTCCCCAGGCTCCTGACTATCCAAAACAAAAACAACAACACAACAACACAAAATAAATTGAAGGGGTGAATAGAAGGAATCTGAAAATGTGTCTGTGATTAATTTTCAACTTGACTTGCTTAACTGGGGTTTTAGGGGCAGAAAAAAGAAAGGGTAGGTTGACCCTCTGAGCTTCACAGAAAATAGTCTACAAAACCCCTCTGTTGTTTTCTTGAAGTTATATCCAGCCGAGGTACAAGACAAGGATGATTATAGAAATGTTAGCAAATGCTATAAGGAAAGATAGCTGTTTGGAAGGAATAGGATTGGGGGGAAAACATAAAATTAGTTTATTTGCAGATGATACACTATTAACTATTAAGGACTTAAAGGATAAGATAGGAAAAATAAAAGAACACTTGAATCTATTTGGAAAGGTGACAGGACTTCAAATTAATTGGAACAAATCAGAAATGATGTTATTTAACTATACAAAGGAAGAGGAATTAGAATTAACAAAACAAATATTAGAGATACGATTAAAAAGTCGTATAAAATATTTAGGAATAAATATTACGAAAGATTTAAAAGAAATGGAAGTGAAAAATTTAATGGTATTATGAAAAGAAATTGAAAAAACATTTGTAGAATGTAAGAAGATTCAATTATCATGGTTCGGAAGAATTTCATTAGTTAAAATGAAAATTCTACCAAAATTAAATTTCTTATTTAGAATGATACCATTAAAAATATCAGAATTTGAAATAAATAAATGGCAACAGTTAGTAAATTCATATTGTAATGGAGGTAAAAGAGTTAGATTGAATAAACAACTTTGGTATAGATCTCAGAAAAAGGGAGGGTTAGGCCTCCCTAATATAAAGGGATACTATGAGGCCAACCACTTAAAATATGTAATATATCAGATCTAGACTGGTTAGAAATGGAAAAAGAAGAAATAGATATGAAAACAGATAAAATTTTCTTCAAAGATTTCGGTAGGAAGGAAATTAAGGAGATTGAAAATCCATTCATGAAAAATATATTGGAGATATGGAACAAATATATAAAAAAAGAATGATGAATGAAAATTCAATGATAACACCAATAATAATGGAAAAATCATTCCCAAAAAATTTAACAGAGTTACTAGATAAGGAATTAAAGGAAAGGAAAATGGATAAAACAGAAAATTGGATAAAGACAGGAAAAGAAAGTATAAAAGAAAAGCTTAATGGAATAAAAATGTCTTGGTTTCACTATATGCAAATAGAACAATGGTATAAAAATTGGAAAAAAAAGAATATAAGAAAGGAAAAATATACACAATTTGAACAAATAATTCAGCAAGGAAAAGAAAGGGAAGAAAATGAAAATATGAAAGGAATAACAAGTAAAATGTATAAAATATCAATGGAGAGCAAAAGGGAAAAATTAAACCAAAATATTTTGAAAGAAATACTGTATGGGAAGATGAATTAGGATATAAAATTTGTGAAAATGAATGGAATAGAATTTGGGAGCAAAGACATTTGAAAAACTTATCAATATGAATTAAAGAAAATTATTATAAACTGGTTTGGAAATGGTATTTAACACCATTAAGATTACACAATATAAATAAGAATAATTCAAAATATTGTTGGAGAGGCTGTAATGAGGTAGGATCGTATATACATATGTGGTGGCAATGTAAATGTGTTCAAAAATTTTGGGAAATAGTAATATTAGAAATAGAAAATATTTTGAATATAAAAATAGATGGAAACCAAATATAGTATTATTATCATTATATAATGAAGTAGAATGGAAAAAAGAAGAGAAAAACCTTATAACAAATTCACTTATGGCTGCGAGATTAGTTATAGCAAGAAATTGGAAAACAAAAATAAATGTAGAACTGGAAGATTGGCATAAAAAAGTTTGGAAATTAGCAATCAATGATAAATTAACATGTAAGTTGAGGGTAAAGAAGGGAATATGGAAAAGAAATGATTTTGATGAAATTTGGAAAAAAATTATTGAAAATGTTCTAGCAAAAGAAGATGGGAAATTACCTCCGTGAGATGAATTAAAATTTTGGATGGAATATAAAGATGGGAATGACTCCAGGGGAGGGGTGCAATGAGGTGATATACAGAAAAAAAGAACAAGCAAGATGTTAAAGTATATAAGTATGAAAGAATGTTATAATTTGTTTTTTATGTTATTTACTTGTAAAATTTCAAAAATACGAATAAAAAAAGAAGTTATATTCAGCCTATGCTTCTTCATAGATAAATCAACCAAGAGACAAACTTCCAGGATACTGTAAATAAACTCAATGATAATTGTTTTCTCAGTCAACAGTGCAGCTTCGTTGTTGAAATTGTTCATATCCTTGCTATATGAAAAAGAAGATCCCTCTGTTTGTAATAGTCTAATCATACTTGAGGGGGAAACACATGTTCTGGCCTTAAAAAGAGGAATTCCCTCTTTGGAATTGAAGTGTAGCTACAGATTAACAATTTCCCCAGGATTGCTTACTATTTTATGTATGCCACCACATGTGAAGGAGACAATACTGTAGCATCTTGGGCTGGAAGGGCTTGGGTCAGGGATGAGAAATCTATGACCTTTGTTTGCCTTCTCTTCTCATCAGTTCCAGGTAACCTCACCAACTGTCTTGGATGGTGGGAGATTGAGTCTAAAAATACATGAAGAGTCACAGATTTCCTAGCTTTGTTAGAAATGTAGTTCACTGCAGTACAAAAGGACTGGTATGAAACATAATTAATTAACATTTATTAATATGATGTTAATGATTAAGACTCTCTTAGCAAGGCAACCACAGCATGACAAAGCAAGACAATATAGTACATAAAATATGCACAACACATGTACTTCTGTTTACACATAAACACACTTTTCAATTCATTAAAAAAAACCACATGAAATGTTGCATAGGTAGCATATGGTCTTGTTTACTTGCATAGCATTTATTTTGATTTTTGCAGGCTGGTAAAAACATGATACTGAACACAGGTGAAGGAAACAAACGTCACCTCTACATTCATTAAAAAAACGAGAGGGAGGGAGGATGGAAAACACATCTATTTGCCTAGGAAAGGACCAGTATGAAATTCTCCTAATTAAGAGGAGACGACCATTTAATTCTTATCTCATAAGAAAGTAAGCAGCCCAATAAGTAGTGTTCAAAGGCCTCTACCTTATTTGTACCACAAACACTGAGCTTTTCACGGAAGGGAGCTATTTCGTAATGGCTTTCCAAGATTGCATTTTTTCATTTTCTGGAGCTGTGAGAAACTAAAGGTCTTTTTCAGGGTCAGAGACTAACATGATTCAGGAGACTGGATGGTATATTTAAACTCCCCCCCCCCCCCCAGCATTGCAGCTCAAGTCCAATTCACACAGATGCACAGTTGTAGTGGAAAGCAGATGCTGGGAAGGGGAAAGCCCCATTCTCCTCTTACTTCTCTGAATCCCTTCTATTTCTATGAATCCAAGTCACTAGGTTTGCTGGTTCCTGTAAACGGTGTGGGCCAGTGGATAAGTAATACTTGTTGAAGCTAACCAGCTGTGCACATTGTGGGAAACTGGTACACTAAAAAACTGAATGTCTTCTACATTCGAAATAGTGAAGCTGTGTATTCAAAAGGCTGTTCCATGTTACAGAAAGCAATTTGGAGGGGGCTAGGGTTGTATTCTGTCACACAAACTAACCCAGTTTGGAGTACTTAGGATTTGTAATAAATGTTATGAAACAGTAAGAAACCCTCAGTGATGGGGAACATGCATTCAAGTACAGCATTAAATGCAAATTTATAAATATGTAGAAATGCACAACGGAAAAAAGATAAGAACCCTATGGAAAGTTGACTAAAACCTGAATGAGCCTGTGTGCTGCGATGGGCTGGCTAATCACACTCCCTTCCCTATGCCAGCAAAAAACTGTTCAACCACCTCATATATGTATATTGAGATGCATAAGCTGTCATGCCTATCCTACAATAACAACACAAGAAAATATAGACAAACCCCAGGTTGATTCTTATTCATTTCTCTGGCTCATAAGGGAGGGACAAGCCAGATAGTCACTTTGCAGCTTTACAGCAAACGAACCATGTATGAAGCCAGAATTTTGGGTGTACCGTGACATGTGAAGACAACAACAGCATGATAGTGTGAAATCTCTCTTTGGAAACTGTGGCCAGAATCCTGTTGAAGGTTTATATCTTTCTAAATGGATTTACTTCTGCAAAAATTAGAATTGGCCAGTTCCGTAATGTCATAACAAATTTGCAGACCTTTCTTTCTGTTGTTTTTGCTTACTGCCTGATGTCTTTTCTGGTAAAAAATAAAAAAATAACAAAAAGAATTAGCACGAGAGGCTTGTATTAGCCCAGGATGTTGCTTGGAGTGACCACATCAAAAAGGATTTGAGGATAGTCAGGAATAGACAGAACCACTTGCGTAAAAGATGATTTGTTGATGTATTTTGGATGCAGCAGGTGTTTCATGGCAGGGGAAAGCTTGTCACCCATAGCTACCTACCATGAAAGCTTTTATGTCATAGTGGAACAGCCCCTCCAAGGCTTTAGGTTCCATAACTGCATGCTGCTTGCCTTAGGGGGAAAGGCTGAGCATCTCTGTAAATGCAGGGGCTTTTATATGCTGTCCAGACAACTTTTCCCTGCAGAAGCTTCCAGAAGCAGAGAAGATGGTGGGGCGAAAATGAAAATATTTGGAAAAAAATGGGTGCTCGAGTGACAAGAGAAACATTGATGAGAAGAATATTTTTACTTTAGGACTTAACCTGCATAAAAATGCATAGAAGGTGTTGCAGAGAAAAACAGCATTTGGTATGCAGCCAAGAACATGCTGTTTTCTGGGCAAGACACCTGTTTTCCATGCAGAAAAAAGTGTTTTCTCTCCAAAAATCAGTGTGACTTTTTTTTCTTTTTGCACAGAGTAATACTGAGCTTTCAAAACTCTACAGTGTTCAATGACTTCCTTGCTGTGAGGAGAAAAATGGTAAAATTATTCATTCTTGCCTACAAAAATGAAATTCCCTAACTTGAAATGCCATGTCAGAATGAATAAGAATTTAGCACCACCTAAATATGATGTTGTCTGTCTACTTTATTAACAGCAAAGAACTCAAGCAAGCACATTACAGACTGTGCAATAATGTCTACGAGCAGTCTGTATCCTCATGACAATTCCTCTCAGTGACAATTCCTTATGTCCACAACAAGACTGAAACATGTTCAGCTGGGTAGTGACAGATCCCCATTGTGTTAAACCAATTGATCTTAATAGCTGTCAAATATCTGAAGGCATGCTTCTTTCCACAGCTGCTCCTCTTGTTCCTAAGGAATGTGCAGGGTTCCTATGAAGACAAAATCAGCTGTTGTGGAAAGGGCAGCTGTAACAGAAGCAGAACCTAACTGGAGGTCTGAAAGCATCTGTAGGGGACAAAAATCCCCTTAGAAACCTAAATGAGGAACTGTATTTGTTGGTCCATTAATACTCACAATCCCTAACTATGGGAAGGGATCATGTAGCACCTTTGAGATTAGCTGAGAGAAAGAGAGGTTGGTATCACATGCTTTTGTAAACCAGATCTACTTCATCAGATGCTTGACACGAAGTACACTTTACAAAAGCTTATATGTTACCAACTTCCTTCTAGTGTGCCAACTACGCTCATTCCTGGAGAAGTCAGATTGAGGCATGGTGGTACATTGCTGGTTACATCCTGTTTGGATTATTGTAATGCACTCTACATGGGGCTGCTTTGAAAAGTGCTCAAAAACTTCAGTTGGTCCAAAGAGCTGCAGCCACGTTGTTAACTGGCGCTGATTGTAGGAACACCATCCTTGTTGCAACAGCTCCATTGCCTGCCAGTCCATTTCCAGGCACAATTCAAAGTGCTGGTTTTCACCTATAAAGCCCCATATGGCTTGGGTCCAAGTTATTTGAAGGACTGTATCTCCCTTTATGAGCTCACTAGAGCACTGAGATCTTCAAGAGAGGCCCTTCTCTCTGTGTCACCACCCTTTTAGGTTTGTTTGGTGGGAACAAGGGAGAGGGCTTTCTCTGTGGCTGCTCCCAGGTTCTGGAACTCGTTTCCTAGAGAGGCTAGGATGGCCCATTCCCTGCTCTCCTTTCAGCAGCAGATAAAACATTGTTATGCCACCACACTTTCTCAAACTGACACAGGTTGGAGTTCAAATGCTGTGGAAGGTTTGTATAAAATTTTGTACAGTTTTTAATATATTTTAAATTTTAACATGTAATGTTTTTAATTTTTAAAAACGGTTTAGTTGTTCTTTAAACTTTGCATCTACATTTTAATACTTTGTATTTTTTTAAACCTGTACTGTTTTAAATTTTGCTAGCTGCCTTCAGTTCCTATATTGGGAGGAAGGCGGGAAATAAATAAATAAATACTCTCAGTCTCAAAGGCGCTTCAATATCCCTATGCATACTGACACAGATTAACACTGCTATGTCTTTGAATCTCTAACTACCAGTATGCCCAATATATTTATGTGTGTATATAAATCAGATATCACAGGTGGTCAGACTTGCCCCTCTGTTCCCTTATCGGTTGGAGTTCCCCAGGGCTCTGTCTTGGGTCCCCTTTTGTTCTCTCTATACACATTATCCCTAGGCAAACTCATCAGTTCTTTTGGTTTCTCCTATCATCTGTATGCTGATGACACTCAGCTGTATCTTTTCACCCCTGACCTTTCACCGGGGTTTGAACAGCAAGTTTCATCTTGTCTGACTGCTCTCTCTCAGTGGATGCAGCATCAGCGCTTGAAGCTCAACATGTCTAAGACAGAGCTTCTCATCTTCCCACCTAAGCCCACCCTTCAATACTTCTTCTCTGTTTCTGTTGACGGCACTTCTACAGTGGTCCCCCGGGTTACGAAAGTAATCCGTTCCGGAATCACTTTCATAACCCGGAAATCTTCGTAACTCGGGGGACCGCTTTATTTGTAGTGCCGTGCGGCAGATTTAAAGCGCCGGCGCTTTTTTTTCCAGAACCCGTTTTTTTTCCCACAAACCAGGGCCGTTTTTCCGGCCTCGGCTCTTTCGTACCCCGGGGTTTTCGTACCCCGGGGGATTCGTAACCTGGGGGACCACTGTATTCAACTGGTTCAGCAAGCCTGCAGTCTTGGTTTCATTTTTTATTCTTCTCTGTCATTTATTCCCCAGATCAAGGCCACCACCACGGCCTGTAGATTTTCTCTTTATAACATTGCTAAAATCCGTCCATTCCTCTCAGCCTCTACTGCCAAGACTCTGGTCCATGCCCTAGTGGTATCATGACTAGATTATTGTAACCTTCTTCTGACAGGGCTTCCTCTCTCTCATCTCCATCCTTTAATCTCTGTCCAGAACTCAGCTGCATGTATTATCACATCTGCTCGCCGCTTTGACCATGTTTCTCCTCTTTTCTCCTCCCTTCATTGGCTCCCCTTCCCCTTCCCCTTCTGCATCCAGTACAAGCTTTTGTTGTTTCAAAGCCTGCCACAGACTGGCCCCTCCTTATTTATCTGAACTTCTTCCTCCTTACATTCCTACTCGCACCCTCCATTCTGGTAGTCAAGGTTTCCTATGCCAGCCTAGGATTCCCACTGCCCTGTCCTGGATTTGTCCCTTCTCACTTGCTGCCCTTCAATCCTGGAATCTTCTTCCTCCATATGTGTGCCTCATCATTTCTCTAACCAGTTTCAAAATTGAGCTAAAAACTACATTGTTCAGGGAAGCGTTCCCAGATGTGTACCCTTGTCTGCCCCAGGATGCCTCATTTTAACTATGTATTAAGAAGCTGAGCCCTCCCTCCAGTCCATTTGCCTTGCTCCAGGTCCCAGAAGGAGAGAAGAACTGCTGGATCTGATCCCCTTCCCCATCAACTTTCCCTTCTTCTTTTATGTCTTGTCTTTTTAGATCGTAAGTCAGAGGGCAGGGAACTGTCTAGTTAAAATATTGTTTGTTTAGCGCTGTGTAAATTTACAGTGCTATATATATAAAGGTTAATAATAATAATAACAATAATAATATCCCACAAATGCCATGAACTCAGGTAAGACTTGAAACCCAAGAGATAGCAATACTCTGAGAATTAGGGTGCAAAGGCATAACGACATAATGAACTGGAGAGCAGTTTGTGGTAGTAGGAAATGCTTTTACCCTGGCAAGGTTTAGGATCATTTTTTAAAAAAAACCAAACTATCCTTTCTTTTACTTTTGGGGCTTTCTAGATTGGCAGGAAAGTGTGACATGAAGTTGCCTTTTCCTTAATGCTTAGCAGCTGCACCGCACCCTTTAGATGGAGCTGCGCTGTTCTGCTGTTTTTAAAAAAGAAGCTGGAAAACCAGCACCTTTTTAAAGGTGCTTCTTCTCCCCTAAAACACAAAAAAAGTGTTTTCATGGCACACTTTCCCTTTTTCTCATCTAAAGGCTAGACTTTCATGCAGCCATGAACACACTTCTTTTTGCCAATCTAGATCAGGCTTTTGTCTACTTTCTACAGCTACCGGGCCAACACCAATTTCAACTTAATCCATTAAGTAAATTCAAAACTAAACTCTGTTATTATTTGTGGTGTTCTATCAGTAAATACACCCTGCTTCAGCAGATAGTATCAGACAAATAAAACATGCAGGAGGCAGTGAGATTTCAACCAGGGAAGACACATTCATATGTGAAATGTTGGAAGGCACAAATACTGGGCCAACATACTCTTGTATAATTGTCTTCAGATGGTTGGAATCTTTCACTTTCCAAGAGAAGAGCATATCATAGATTTTGTATGTATGTATGTATGTATGTATGTATTTAAGGACATTTGTTCATCATCTCTTGAACCACCAGGGCTCCATAAGTGATAAAGAATGGATAAAAACATTTATAACTGTAAATAGAGTACATCACTTTAAAAGCCCATTAATAACACTTGCATGAGCAAACCTTATCAGGAAACTAAAAGCAACGCTAGTATGACATCTGTATGTTGGAAGTCTAACCATGCAAACTGGAGATGGAAAGAATATTCATTGTTATTCATTTCCTGGCCAAAGAAAAGAGGATTTCCGCACAGCCAGGAAATTGTGTTAGGAAAAATAACAAAGGGGTTTTACAGACCACCCAAAAAGGGCGGTCTCGCGCCACCTCTTTTTACTGCACACCATCGCCACAGCAACTAGACAGAGTGGCAAAGGTGCACAGTAAAAAAAGCAGCGCAGAAACCCAGCTCCTTTTTGCATTGCAGTTGTGACGCAAAAAGAGGTAAAAGGTGCCATAGGGTGCCTTTGCGATGCTGCAGCTGCACAGCGCCATATGAAAGCTGCACAGCTGCAACATCATCACTGCATACGCCATATAAATGGTGCTGCAAAGTGACTATGCCCCGTCATGTGCCAGGGGTGTGGGGCTTTGTAAGCTCCGCCCCAAGGCAATCCTGTGACGAGGGCGCCCTATAGCACCCGTCTGTTTCAGGCCAAAGAGACATGAATTCTGCACATTTTTCACCTTGTATTTGCACACTGCGGAGGGTTTTGGTAAATTATTATATGCAAAAAAAATGTGTCAAGGTTTGCACAAAATATTTTTTCTTGGTTAAAAAAACCACCATGGGTTTTATACAACCCCTCCAACCTTTTCAGAAACAGATGGGGGTGGGGGGCTGTGCAAGAATCATGGAGTTTTTTGCACACCAACACTAATTTTGCACAAAAGTTCTTGCTTTTTTTTTTTTACTAGAAACCAGGTGGATTTTGTATTAAAATATATTTTTGAAGAAAAATATATTTTTCTGCAGTAGGAGAAATGGTAGGAAAATGGTGAAAATTATTCAATCTTCACCTGTGAGCATGAAGCTTGCGAAAATTAACATGCTTAATGCAGCCCTGATAACTAGAACTAGAATCCTTAATTATTGCACATTTTCCCCAGTCACACAGCAATGTTAGATAAAAGCAGGCAAAATCTCCCACCTCCTAGAAGCCTCTCCCACCTGAACATGCTTTCTTTCTTTCACAGCTTCACAGCCTGTGGCCTTCTTCCTTCTGTTGTTGTCACCCATGGCAGTGAAACACCACCAGCATTGCACCAGCAATAGTACAGAAGTAGAATTCTGGCCCATATATTTTATATCCAAACAAGCTCAGACTTGAACATCTTCAGGCCTCTGAAAGAAGGAAATGGTGAATGCTAAAGGCTCTGTTAAATTCTCCTTCCTTGGCAGTTGCTTCTGCCAAATGTTCCTTACTGTGTCCCCTTTGGCCATAACAGCAGACTACAAAATATAACTGGGCTATGTGATCTTTGTGATCACCACTAAAACAACTCTGGCAACAATACATTGGTGACTCAAACAAAATCTTGAACATACAGCGCCTCGGTTTTAGTTCCTGGAGATTGTTGCATTTCTTTGTTTTAGCCTCAATTTCAGCTATTCCATTTAGCAGCACTCCTTTCAGCCCAGCCTTGTAAAATGCTCCCCAAAATGACAAGCTTGTAAAATATTTTACAAGCCTGCTGGGGACTGGCAGAACAGAATGGATAGAGGTAGAAAGTCAGGGATGGTGGTGCAATGGAGCTCAGAAAAGCTACCGTTTGGTCTACAACTCTCAGAATTCTTCAGTGAGTGGTCATGGAGATTCTAGGAGTTCTAGCTGGAAAAAAGTAACATTTTCTACATGTGGACACAAAACACAAAACCCCTCTGTTCCACTGCAATAGCCCCTTCCCACAGTTATTTTGTGGTTAGTGTGGGGGTAGCTGTATAAGTTTTTGGCTATGTTTGTATAGCCAGACACAGAATGATTACATCACCTACCAAGAACCTCTGATGTCCCCAGATAATGTTGGTGGAGATGGGCTTTGGTCTATGTTTGCCAACAGAAAGAAAGCCAGATACTTCTCCAATCCCTCACCCCTCACTTTCCATTAACCAATGAATGGCCATGAGAGGGGGCTGCAGTGGCTAAAACAGTAAGACTGGGCGCAGTTGACACAAGAGATGTAGCATAGTTTTGCTTCTGCAAACCACAATCTCAGCCAAGGAGTGTGAAGAAACATTGATCTCCCCCCTCCCGGCTCTACCTTCCCTTCATAGATCTGGATAGAGAGCTGAATTTTGGTACTAGACAAAGGAGACAGGGCTTTTTTTCCTCACTGACTGGAGTCAACACAACAGCCCTGTCTGTCATCAGAATGAACAATGGAAGATTTTCTAATTGTGATAAGAGTGTCCATAGGCCAGAGAGTGACAAAGGGAAGCAAGCCACCCAAACCCTCATCCTGTGGATTCAAATTCAAATGCTAAATGAATCATACGTTTTATCTTTAAATACAGCTGCAATCTAAAGCTAGTTTTCTTGAAAATTAACTCTGAAAATTAATAAAAAAATTCTTCCAAGAAAATACATTTAACATAAGCATATCTGAAATATATTTAGTTCTCTTACAGAAGTCTAAAATGTGAGAGAACGTTCCAGACACACTCTGAAATGCATTTTGTCTTTTCTTTCCTCCCTCCTCCTCTACCACCAACACATACAGAATTTTTCTGGTGCTGCCACTGACAAAATTATACATAGGAGAATTATGTTTTGAAAACTGCCTGAAATAAATTACCAGAATCAGGAGGATTCCTGATTTAGCAAAGTAATCAGGGCTAAACAACTTTTTATATGGATGTTACAAATTAGCACCCATGTTTCATCTTTGATTGGTCAATATACTGGTAAACTGTGCTGATTAATTAGTTGATATCAACTATTCGATTGCCATTCATGCCATTAGATAAGGACACTAGTGTCCTATAGAAATAATCTAAAGAGCTTCATGCTCTGAACTGATTAGAATGGGAAGGCCTATTTCCACATTACATGCATAAGTTTAACGCATAAGATAAACAGAAATGTGGAAAATTGAATCATCCAGTAAGTGGGGAAAAAAACACACCAAACTCGCACTGATAAAGGGAAAGATAAAGTGAGATAACCACTAGGCACTTCAGACAACACTGCCCCCTTCAAGCAATGGGAAGAAATTCAACTGTCACCAGGGTCCCAACAGTGAGCCAAGAAAGAGCACCCTTGAACCTGTGCAGACCGGCAATTAAGGCTGGCCTGGGGGTGGAGTCGGGGCATGGCATCTACATGATGCATGCCCTGACTCTGCACCCATGGTGGCTGGCTGCCATGTGCCACACCACACAGTTAGAAGCATCATGGCGCTCCTCTGGTACTGCATTTAGATGATGCAGTGCCAAAGGAGTGCCGTAAAGCCATGGCACTGGTGCCCTTTCCAGGGCACAAAAAGCCATTTCCTGTGGCTCCTTTTTTGCACTACGGAAAGGCCAGATTGGGGGCGCAGTGTGAAGTTGCCATAGCCCCGATCCCTTCAGGGGCAGTCTGCACTGCCCCCTTGTCTCTTAGTTGTGTTCAAGGCCAGTCCTTACTCTTTTTTATGGGCACTCGTTGGCTGTGTTTCCTCTTACTTTTCATTCTGTAAAAGTTGTCATTAAGACCACAGTAGTCTTTGTCTTAGAACAGAAGCTACCTTTAAAACATTTTTTTTTAAATCAAGGGCTGGCATCAATATCTGGCAGCTTTAGAAAGCTGCCAGGGCCCCAGGACTTGGGCAAGGCCCACTGCTAATGAATGCCCTTAGCCTCCACTCAGGTCTTGCCCACCTCATCCCACCAGCCTGGCCCTTTGGAACTGAACCTGGCTGGAACCAGCCACCCTTTCCATTTGGCACAGGACTCTTAGGTTAGTGTTCCTCTTGGGCTGGCGTGGGAAATTAATCTGTTGAAAAGTTACTTGTTAAAAGTAGTTGTTTATAAACAGTGTGTTATATTTATATTTATAAAGAGTATATTTATAAACAGTATAATTATTGTCAGTCATAGTATTCAGTTGTCCTCCCCCACATAATTAGCTACCATTATATTTTAAATTTTAAAAAGAAATGTTTACTTTCCCCTTTTTGAAAACTGAGTAAAATCATTACTTGTTATTTTTTAAAACCCACCTGAATGCTACAAGCTGCTGGCCTGTGCTGCAAAACACTCTTTCCATCTGTACTGTCCTCACCTCAACACATCATACCAAGCATAAGTTAAAAGCATGGGCACAGCATGAACCAGCACTGAACCATGTAATATTCCTCCTCCATCATTTAAAGAGGCTGCACCCTCCTAATTATAAAAATGACTAAAACTTGCAGTTACACTCTGGATTGAGTGAGAGAAAGTGAAACTGACAGATTTTTACTTGTTTGCTTCTGGATAGGTTGAATTGTAGTACTTGCAAACTAGCCAGATTATATGTTCTTTTTACAAGTTAACCACCCTTTTAGTTTCCTCATTCTTTCTAACAGTGACAGAAAGTCAGGTTAGAGAAAGCAGAAGAGTTAATGGCAACAGTGAAGATGCCCGGTCATTTCAGTTCTTTATTTGTCCCTGAAATTGAATATATTCAGCACATGATGAGATTATCTACTGGTATATGTCAGTTAAGAGAGCAGTGTGTTATATGGTTTGAGCATTGGACTATGATTTTGGAGACCAGGGTTCAATTCTCGCTTGGCCATGAAACCCACTGGCAAACCTGGGGCAAATCACATGCTCTCAGCCTCAGGGAAGGCAATGGCAAACTTCCTCTATACAAAACTTGCCAAGAAAATCACATGGTAGGTTTGCCTTATGGTCGCCATAAATCAGAAACAAGTTGAAGGTACACAACACACACACATATTTAATTAACAAAGTAGATGTGTTTCTGAGCATGACTACATTAACAAAACACTTGGCACCAGAGGCATAAATAACATAAAAAGAATACGGATAGGTTTCTACACTGCAAAAAGAAAAGCCCTTCAGAAGGTTCCAGCAGACTTTTCCTTCAATATAAATATGTGAAATGAAAGAAGCAATTTAGGAAGATTGTAAGTATACAAAAATTTTTTGAACCTTCTACAGACCACTTGGAGCCTTTTTCTAAAATGTATGCAAGGGTAATTACTATTTACCCTGGCAGTTCTAGGCAAGCACACATAGGAGATTATCAAACGGAGAAAAAGGATGGGAGAGAACAGGATGGTCCCGTCCTTGTTGTATGATTACATAAAGACTATTACATGAGGGCTAGAGAAATACCACCTTTCAGTTTTGGTTTTCTGCAGCGTATCTACAGTAAGCAATGTAATAAAGCTTGGGAGAGAATGGATTCTACTTTATCTTATCCTACTCTAGCTATGCAGATTACCAAATGGGATGGTCCGTGATGTTGCGCTCATCTTGTTCTTCTTCCATCAGCAAAGTGGAATGGTCCCGTAACTTTTTTCCTATGAAAAAAACTTACAAGACCATTCTACTTCATTGATGTGAGAAGGACAGGATGAGCACAACATCACGGACATCATGTGATAATCTTCACATGATCACGCAATAAGGACAGGACCATCCCATTTCTCTCCTGTCCTTTTTCACCATTTGGTAATCTGCATAGCTATAGTAGGATCAGCTAAAGCAGAATCCCATCCTTTCCCAAGCCCTATTGTATTGCTTACTGCAGATGCACTTGCTTACTGCAGAAGCAAACCAAAACCAAAGGGTGGTATTTCTCTGGCCCTCCTTCATCATCCTCCCAATGCTGCTTAAAAAATAACTTGTTCTAGCTATCCAGCTATGTATGAGAAGGAAAAGTCAAGGGCTGGGTTGGCACAAAAGGGCATTGTAAAAATAATCTTCTCTATCAGTGACTTTGTTAACTGAAGAACATGTGTGTTAAAAATAATTAAGTAATTTTGTCTCAGTTGATATCAGTGAATGCTGCAATTCAAACATCTGTAAGGATATAAAACTTTATTAATTACATTCTTACAAACAAGAACAAAAATAACAAAATAGCAAAAGTAATTTACACAAGCCAAGATTACAAGTGTCACTTTCGGTTAAAATTTCATGAAACTTTTTGTCATACATAACAATTAAGCAATAAACAACTTTTTGTATAAAGACATTGCTTTGCACAAGTCCGTTCACTTTGTGGAAAAAATCTGTTTGCAAAATCTTTACAAAAATGTCTTGCAATATATATATTTTTAGAAAATCTCATGGCAATTCTCTTGATTTTTGTTTCCAACTTTGTGTCCGGATATGTGAAGATACCATTAGTCATCAAAAGAAGAAAATATTTTCTTTGTCCTGTCCTGTGTAAATGTATTAGGGTATAAGTACCTGAAGGAAAAAGTGGCACAGCTCAATAAAAAAATTGTACAGGTTGTTGTTCTGTGCCTTCAAGTCATTTCCAGCTTTTGGAAATGTGTGCCTTAAGTCATTTCAAACTCATGCTTCAATATGAATTAGGCCTGCCTCAAGTTGTACAGCTGAGTTTGAGACACAGCATGGAACAGCAAAATTAAAACTAATAGTTTGAATGACCCCAAATATATTGTAATTGTTATAAGCAAACATTTGATCACCATATAATCCAACAGAAATAACTTTAGATACAGATACATATTGCAGCAGGTATAAATGGTTCTTCTTTAGTGGAGAAGAATCTATGCAAGGCTGTTTTGCACCTTTGTATGCTATATGCAAACTATCTACAGTTTCCCCCCCCCCCCCTTAAAGATAATCTTTCTCACAACAAGCATTCTTTCTGGCTTGTCCTACTGGCTTACAGATAACATTTTAGTTACTCACCAGCAATGGTGGTGAGACACACATAATGGGGTTGGAAACCCTAGGACCTAATGCCAGTGCCAACTTTGTTGGTCCCCATTTCTGCTCAAGCGATACTGCTAGCGTACCAAGTAATCAAAGCCTCGTTCACTTGCATTATCTTCTGAAAGCAAGACGAAATCATTTAAGCCCATGGAAAGATATTCACTTTAGTATTTATTATCAACAGGGGTTTCCAATTTCCAAAGTTATTTCTCCGTAGGGCACTCTGAGTAACAGCAATAGAATTTTACAAAATTATTATTAAAGACCATTCTGAAATATAGAAATAAACAGAGGAAAAATGCTCAGCAGGGCTGATTTGTTGCTGGCATAAATCACTGAACAGTTGCTCTAATCCATTTCTCACGTCACAAGCGACTGCCACTTCCCTTTCAATTGATTCACAGCTAGTAAATTGGATCACTGAGACTCAGATAATGGAAGATGTGCTGTATATGCACCTTTGTATAAGGACACACAGACACCAAAGGGCATGACAAAAGCAGGAGAAAGGAAACCATTTATTTTTCCTTTCCCTTATTTTGTTTATTATTTGTAATATTTTGCTTTCTTTCAATAATAAACCACAACAAACATGTCACAACAATAGCAATAAAACAGCTAGACCAAATGGAAACTCCATATCTGGACATTTTGAGCCATAAGCAATGTAACAATGCAATAATAAGTAGTTTTACTAGTTTATGGTTACTAGATGATTTTAGAAGTGGCGTTGGAATTGTAATGGTAGAATAATATATTTTTTCAACACAGTCTTTTTCTTTTTCTTTGTTGCTTTCCCCCTTCATTACAGTCTGGAAGCGGGGGAGAGCCTTTTTGTGTCTTAGTTAATGTCTAGTGTATTAGTTTAATGTTAAGTGTTTTACTATTATGCATTAGGTTTAGTTACATATGCACATGTATTTTTTATCATTCGTCTCCTTTGTGTCATCTTTTTCTTTTATGTTTTTCTTTCTGAATGTTTAGGGTTTTGATTGTGAATTATATAATTTGTATTAACATTAATAAACACATTAAAAATATCTCCTATTCCTAGAAACATAAAGAAGCAAATGGGTGGTGATGGCGATGGAATATCCACAAAAACTGTAATTAAACTATATACCAACATAGAAAACCAGGATGTACTGATCCCGCACTTCATCCAAAAAATGAGTTAGGTTGCAAGGATTTGATCTGGTATTGGAAAGCCATTTAGCCTTGGGATCAGAAGGAGGATCTGCTCCTAGGCACCAGTTGAAATTCACTTGGTAAGGGAAGATAAAACAGGACTATAGATGTTACATTCTTCAACTGTCCTGATTTGGCAGGAGCAGTCCATGTTGATCCTCTATTTTCCCGCTTTTCAACTGCTTTTAAAATATCCCAATTTCTCTCTTCCCCCTTGGTCCTCAGCTTACTGCCATTGCTGAGTTCAAAGTGCAAAAGTGATCTGTGGCCTGAATGTCCCCCCCCCCACCTGAGATGTTTTTGGGCTTCAAGCCACCCAACCTCCCCCCCCCCACTACCACCACGAAAGCTACAAAAATACACATATATTTCAATCTCAAATGATTGGCACGAGGCAGAATTTTTGGAATTATTTTCTGTTACAAAGAAGGAACTAAAACAGCCAAGTATATTTACTATTGCCATTAACCTTACTGCTCTCTTTTGATGTCTATCACTGTTAGGAACAGGAGATTAAAGGGATGATTAGTCTGCAAAAAGAATATATAATCTCATTATACAATGATAATGTGGCAATTACTATGTGTAATGCAGTTGTATTTGTTCATAAAATTCTACGGCTTATCCACTGTTAAAGCCTTTGTCAGTCAAGTATAAAAAATTAAGTGTTTTATTTACTAAGTAGAAAAAGACAGGAGAACATCACACAGGAGGCTTACATGTGTAAATCATCAGGAACTAGTCAGAAATCATGGGAAACCCATGTCCGTGTTCCCACCCCTGCACACTTCTCCTGGGAGTAAAAGGTCATGGAGGCATCAGAGCTTACTTGTCCCATCAGTAAAGTGTTCTTGGAGCTGCTATTTGGCAATAATGGAAAATCCCATTATTATCAAATGGTGGCTCCAAGAACACTTTACTCACGAGATGAGCAAGTGCTGCCACCTGCATGATAGTTTACTCACGGGAGAAACTCACAGGGGTGTGCACAGATATCACGGGTTTCCCATGATTTCTGATGATTTCCTGACAATTTACACACAGTAAGCTCCCCGTGTGTTATTCTTCATAGGGTAGGTATTTTGACTATCTTTTTCTACTTAATTTTTTTTTCTAGTAAGGAAAAAGACAAAAGTGTAGCATAATGGTTTGAGTGTTGGATTATGACTCTGAAGGCCAGGGTTTGATTCCCTGCTTGGCCATAAGACCAAGTGGGTGACTAGTCACATGGAAGTCATGTGCTCTTGGCCTCAAGTGAAAGCAATGGCAAGCCCCCTCTGAACAAATCTTGCCAAGAAAACCCCATGATGGGTTCACCTTAGAGTCTCCATAAGTCGGAAACGACCTGAAGGCACACGACAAGCAGTGGGGAAACACAGCCCGCTTACAAGGGGGAAACAATTACATCTGGGCATTCCATAAAATCCAGTGTTTCTGGAATAATTGTTACCCAATGAAAACTTTGTCTGAAATGCCCCCAAATATTTAAAACGTGTTAGGGAGAATCATTGTAACTAAAAGGAATATGGTCCCAACTTTTATTTCCTCAGCTGAAGCTACATTTTACTATGAAACATATTTTACTGCACGGTAGTCTTTACACCAAATTCGATTAGTCAAAATCTATCCATTATTAAGTAAGAGGAATGGAACTTCAGACTTTTTTTAATGGAAAGTTCTAGCTGGAAGATAAATGCCCAAATGTCACTCTTGTAGTTGTCAAATTTCTCTCTGAGGCAGCTACCGGTAGGATCAGAGCCCACTATATATAAAGGGACAGAGTTAGAGTTAGAGTTTGAGTTATATTTAGCAACTTCTTCTCCTCTTGCTTTACTGTGGGGAATTTCATTGTGGGAAATTTTGAGAACTTGTATAACTGGACTGAATGCCTAAATTTTGGTTCTATAGACTGTAATAAATTTTGACTGACTGAATATTTATCCAGGAGAACATCCATGAATTTTCTCCCTAACTGATGAAAGGATTATTCACCAGGGAAGAGGGGCTATTTTTGTTTTACATCTGCAATACCCAATTTCGGGGAGTAGCAGGTCTGCATTAGGATCCCATAGAGCCATTGTGCTGCTGTTGAGTACTACCTTTGCCAACTTTGCGGCAAAGGATTATTGTTGTTGTTGTTTATTTGTTTATATCCCTCCTTTCTGGAGGTGGCTTACAATTTGAATAAAAATAGTAAAAAAAAAAATAAGATAAAATACAGTACAGAATAAACCCATTATCCCTCTCTAATGTATTCTCCTCACTAAATCAAGGTGCCTCTTCCCTGCTCACTTTGTTCCCCTTGAAAAATAAGATGAAAAACAAGTTGATGCTGCAGCAAATTTGGTGACAGTGGGGATCTGATGTGGCAGTTGGGAAGAGAAGTGTAAAAAGGTGGACAGAGAGACATGTAGATTGCAGACCATATGTAGCCCAACCTTCTTTTTGATCCTTGGATGGGAATGAAGCAAGGAAGGAAGAAGAAAAGAAACTATGCATGAGAAGCATCCAGTATACATTTATATATTTTGAAAAGAAACGTATGCCTGATGGCATTCGAAAAGCAGTAGAATGGGTTGTTATTCCACTGCATGAATAACTGAATGCTGAATAAGGATAGATTAGCAGCTATTAAAAGATTAACCCGTTCTCTGGATGGCACTAAGAACTGAAAAGAAGCATAAATCGTTTTGAAGCTCTATAATCACCCAATGTAAATCTGAACTATACAATGCACAGTTTAATTGGCATAAACAACATAAGGAGACTTTTATCACTGGGAACATCAGAGCTTTTTCAGATTCATTGATGTTTCTCCTCTCTGACTGTAATTCTGTTTGATAACAAAAGCGCCAAAGAAATGAATTAAGTCTGCCAGCCCGCCAGCTCTTTTTTCAATAAACAGGCGAATGAAAATGAAAGGGTTTGTTACAATAATATATTTATTCAGTTCTAAACAATTAAGGCATGACCAAGGAAAAGTAGATAATAGAGAACTGGGAAGCTGGATATTGTAAGGAAAACAATCCTTTACTTTATGGTTGTTATTTGGGGGGGGGGGGGGGAAGAATCCAAAGAAATGGATTTATATCCACAAAAGCTAATGAGAAAATACAAACCAGTTAGTTTTAAAGATTTTCCCCTCTCCTCTCCTTTCTTCCTTTTAACATTGTTTCAATAGCTTATGTATAAATGACTACGGTAACTTCTGTATTCTTCGGAGCCAATTCACTCACCAGACAGAAGTCTACAAGACAGAAATATTATTTGCCTCCACAATCTGATCCTGTTGTTTTTGGTTCAGGCCAAATCAGTTAAGATAGCGGGAAATACATAAATTTGCATGTTAAAAACAGCTGATCGAAGGTGTGGAGCAAAGAAAACAAATTAGACTGGACCTACAGCACTGGGGGAAGGGATTAAATCTCCTTCTCCATGTCATTTCTCATCTAAATTATTTCCTATCTTCTCTTAGTCCCATAAGGGAAGAAGAGATATTAGTATCTCCCCCCACCACCAATCTCCCAAGATATGGATCCAAGAGAAACTGCAAGGAGTATTTTAGAAATAAAATAATATATAACTTTCTGAATCAAAATGAGAAGATTCTCCCTGTTCTTGGCTCTCTGTTTGAAACAGAATAAAAACACAAACTTGGAAATCTTTCAGAGATATTTAAATTGGGGCTTCTGTTTAGGTTTCATAGTGGGAAACAAAGAAAAGCTCTTTCCATTCCTTTTCTCAGTAGAATATCAGACTCAATTAAATGCACATCTTAAATAATCATTACATTAATTTAAGGAATACAGTAATGAATAAAAACCGCATTGTTCCCGTAGTTGTGTGTACCTTTATGTACGTTTCCAAAAAATTGCTCAAGGTGTGTGTACATGTGCATATGCTTCCAACAGATTCTTCAAGACTGGTGTTTATTCTGATCTGAACAGAAAGGAACACTGAAACTGAAAATGCCTTTACTACCTTGGGCCATTGATTTACTGTTTCTCTATTTACCAGAGACAAGAATCTCTTCATTAATATTAATTATTAAGCTTATCAGATGTCATTTTCAGCCCAATCCAGGGAACAGGCTGGAATCGGAACAGAACAGAATGGAACAGTGGAGAATGGGTATTATCACATGGATTTTGCTGCCAGTGCTGCCAGGAGTCCCCAAGCCATTCCCCAGCCATGCTATGGCCGCCAATTTTGAAGGAATGGAAGCTTAGGAATAGGTTGGGTACTCCCAGTGGCATTGATGGCAAAATCCATGTGGTAACACCTGTTCCATCCTGTTCTGTTCCAATTCCAGCCCATGCCCGGAAAAGACTGGAAATGATGTCTGATAAACTTACACATTGAATGAGATTTTCAAAGGAGTGGGAATTTAAGTCAGAACATAAAGTACTTGTGTTCCCAATGACACACAGTGAAATATTGAGAGCATTTTCCCCCAGGGAACAATATGGAGTGGGTAGTATGCTGATTTGCTACATTGATGTCCTTTCCTGGCCTTTCTGGAGTTTTTCATTCTGGGTTGGGCAGTGCCCGGTGTCATGAGCAGCGAAGAACAGGGGACAGGGAGAGATGGAGGGAGGGAGAAGCAGGAAGAGTAAGCTCACTGTTTTGTGATGCAGAGGAATAGGCAGGAAAGTTCACCCTGTACAGAAAGTGAGGGAGGAAGGAGAAAAATGGGAACATGACAGGCGAGACAATGCAGAGAAAGGGAGACAGTGAAAGAGCAGACAGAATCTCACAAGGGTCACAACCGAGAGAGCACAGAGAGAAAGACTGAACAGAGTGGTAAGATAAAAAGACATGCAGAGAACTGAGAAAGTGAGAACCTAAATGGAAGAATGTAGAAAAACTAGAGGAAGATTGCACAAGAACATTGGAGGACAGTGACAAAAAGTCATGTGGGCAAGAGGAGAAATCAGTGGAGATGAACAAGAATTTGAAGACATCTAACTGATGGTTCACCTCTGTTTTTTAAAATATTTTTTGTTTTGGTTTAAAAAAAGAAATTACATTATCACAAATTCAAGCAGCTCTTGGTTTCCTTCTCATCCAATTTCAAAACAGGGATGGCACTATGGAATGAAAGTGTGGATGAATTTTCCACCTTCATTTTGGTAAGGATTTCATTGCGGTAACATAAATTTAAATGTCAAGTTAGTTAAGTGAGGAGGACTTATCCAGTGGGTGTCCTCTCCATCTTTTTAGTACAAATCTAGCTCAATGAAACTTTACTCACTGATTGTTTCCTATCTCTGCTTCTCTCTGCCCACCATTATAACAGGAGTATCATCCAAGCTGCCTTTGTTGCAAGAACAATCTGCACATCACAATCTGCAAGAACAATCTCATTACATCTTTGGCCAGCTTTAAAAAGGCCTTAAAGACGCATCCGACCCTGAAAAATGCAAATGAAAATGTAAATGGAACTGGGGGATTAACCTTAGCTGTCCCCCTGTTTAAACCTTCTGATTCCACCCATTGGGGATTGCACTCGCGCTGTCCATGAAACTACACCTTGTTTTTACTATTTTAACCAATTTCAACTGATGTCAATTTTAACTAGTCCTGGTTTAATCTAGTCTTAAATGGGGGAGGTTGGGAAGGCATATGACTGCTGTTTTACCTTGTATTTTTTAATTTTGTTGTACCCCGCTCCGAGTATTTCATTAGAGGAGCGGGTTATAAACAAACATTATTACAGTATTATTATTATTATTATTATTATTATTATTATTAGACACATACAGTTTTCTAGAAGAGCAGCTATATCAATGCAAGGCAACAGAAAACAGAAAAATGAAGGACTTTACTGCACAAGAAAAGAAAGACAAAATGGATCAGGAGGGTAGCGATTTTCTCTGTGCTGTTCTGCATGATGTTGTAGCACTTTCATTCTCTTCCCGAAGGGAGATGGTGGTCAAAATATGTCTTTTGCCAAATAGGAAAAAATCCATTTGGGAAAAGGCACACTTTGATCATATACCTTCCTCCAGTTTTCACTCCTTCTTCCTCTAGGTCTTAGTTTGCTTTGTGTATGATATTTTCTACATATAAGCTGACTAAACAGGGTGATAAAATGTCTGATTCCCTTTCTGAATGGAAAACACTTTGTTTGTTCTAATAGTAGCCTCTTGTCCCATCATTAGTATAAACAAATCTTGGTTATCAGGTCTAATATATTCATATAAGTGGGGTCACTTTTTTTAGAATGGTTAAGAACTGCATGCAGAACTTGGGGCCTATGTAAGAATGAAGTGACTTAAGGCCTTTAGCGGTTGCCTAGATCACAGGAAAAAGGTTGGTTACCCAATGAAGACTGGAAATAATGAGCAATACCGGATTAAGGTTTGAATTAAAAATTAAAATTAAAAAAAAAGATAGCATGGGAGAATGAGAGAGAGATAGAACAGCCTGAGATATACTGTCATTATGGGCAGCTGCCTTAGTTGTTCCAGCTGTGAGTACAATTGCTGGTGCCAAAAGAAAGGGCTGATTTAGGAAATCAGGTCACTGTGTCCATGCCTTTTACTGTGTGCTTGGATATTTTGTTCAGGCCACTTAGCCCAAACAATAGGATTCTATCTCTGCTTTAATACGAAATAACGTAAAACCCATGATTGCATTTGGAATGACTTCCCTTTTGCCTGAAATTGCATGAGATACTTTAATATGCAATAACGTGAAACCCCATGATTGCGTTCGGATTGCCATTAGATTATACTTCCAATTTCCGTCGTCTGATAAACTCCATAGTCATATTCTTTAGATTAAATCATACAGATTTACCTGCCAGTGTTATATGACTGCAAAGTGAGATTGAATCTTGCATGGCCTTATGGTGTGTGTTGTAATTGTCAAGCAGGCTGCATCTATCAAGATTAAATCACAGTATTTTGGGAACCTGTGACGACTGCCTTGCTCCACACTGGTGCTATAGACCTAACAGGGGGAAGATTTCCTGGCATGCCAGAATCAGGTCCTTCTGCTGTCCTACTTAGCCTCCCTTGCTGGAACTGTCCTGTCAAGGTTTACTGCCAATGTTAAATAAGCCATTAAAGGATGAATTATGTGATCTCAGGTCCGACATTTAGGCTGATCTAAAGGGCAGAGCTGAATTCCTCTACTACACAACAACACAAAACAAATGGGTGAATAATGAGAGATGGAGCTCTTGAAAGAAATAAAACCTCAGGGATAGAAGTTCTTTGTAGCTGTAAGTAGCCTCAAGTCCTTCCAAATCCTGGATGCTAGACTCAGTCTCCTGCACAGACAGAAAAGTGAGAGGGCAGAAAAGGCACTGAATCAGTTCAGACTGTTGACAAGAGATGGGTGCCATTTTTTTAAAATTCTAGATAATGAATAAAAACAACATTCTCCCTGAGAGTATAAAAATGACATATCAGGGATAGCATTTCAATTCCCACTTTCCTCTTGGTAGTTTTTAATTATTATTATTGTTTGTGGATTCTTTTTACCTAAGGGTGGATTCACAAATACAGGTCACAATTCTGTCAGCCTGTATAACTTCACTGACATTGGTGTTGATGGCATGACACAAGATAATGCAGTGGTGGGGTGAAATGGCCGTTGGCACTACAGTGAAGAAGAGGAGCAGCATACAAAGTCATCTCTGACAAGAAAGAAAGCCCATGGGACCTGGCAGAGCAGTTTTCTCTGAGAATGCAGGTGAGTTTATCTCCTGTCCCCCTGCTGCCTCTGTGCACCACTGCAACAGTGGTAGATTATAAATCTCTGGTAGGACCCACTGTTTTGCTTGTTGTACCTGTAAAGTACCATGTAAATTGACGGCACAATACAAATTGATGATGAAGTGCTAGTTATAGGCTGACCATATGTACTGTTTTAAACAGGACAGTACATTTTTCATATTTCCAGACTTTTAATACAAATGTCAATTTTGTCCTGTTTTCAAGGAAAAATACCCTGCTATGTTGTGAAAATGGTTTGAAGATCCCTGTTTGAAATATTGGTGGTCATTTACCAGAGGTCAAGGGTCTACATTCCAAATATATATTGTGTGTGTTGTATGCCTTCAAGTCCGACTTGTGGTGACCCTAAAGTGAACTCTAAGCTCAGTGAGTAATTAAAGGCCTCCTCAGTATCTGTTAGTTTGATTTGGCCTGAGTGAAACATGAAAATTCAGTGTGGTATTTATTTGGCCAGATCCTTGGCAGGTGTTTGCACAGATTTATGAGAAGAGTGATTATTTATCTCAAGTATGATTGAATCTGATCCACTTTTTCCCAGGGAAGTTATTTAATGGCATCTCAGAAAAGACAGAATCAACAACAACTGCAGTGGGGCTCTGTTATAATCACTGTTGTGGCATTAATTAAAATGATTATTTTAAAAAAGCAAGCTAAAAAAAACCCAGAGTAAAATAATGTTGCCACAGGCTAGCAAATAATCAAAACAAGCTATCACATTTTTAAATTAAATAACACTTGATTCATATTGGTGGGAGTAACTCCCTATGTAGTCCTGAAGGCTAAAAAAAAAGACCCATAATAATTATGTACTTTCATATTGGCCTTCTTCATTCTGCAAAACATGCCCTTGTTGTTCCTAGTCAAAAGAAAGAACTTTTCCTTTCCTTGTGGCATCTCCCTTATGGCTTGCCTCAGTCCAGACAAATGCTGCAAAAAATTGTACTTGCAGTTTCAAAGATGGATCAAGTCTCTCTGAACTTCAATCCTCTCTCAGATAAGATGAGTAATAGATGGACGGCAGCCTTTAAACAGCTAACAAACCAAATCCATCAGGGATGGATAGCAAATACTAAGGAGAATTTTTCTAGACTTTCTGGTTGTTCTGCCTGCCTTTACCTGCATAAAGAATGGTACCATGTTTCCCTGAAAATATCCCCCCAAAATAAGACCTACTAGAGGTTTTGCTGAATTGCTAAATATAAGGCCTCCCCCGAAAGTAAGACCTAGCAAAGTTTTTGTATATAAATATATATACAGTATATAATAAATGTTCTTTTTTGTTGTTGTTGTTCAACCATAAATGTGAATTCTTCATGGAAAAAAAATAAGACATTCCCTGAAAATAAGACCTACCGCATGTTTGGGAGCAAAAATTAATATAAGACACTGTCTTATTTTTGGGGAAACACGGTAGCAGAGAGTGGGTCTAAACATCTGGCAAGAGAAAATGCATGGCTGGTAGACTGTGGTTACAAGTAAAGCTTGGGGAAAAGGTTACTCTTAGGGCCCTTTCACACTACACCATTATATGACCATTATATGATCCCACTTTAATTGATATGGCTCCATCTTATGGAATCCTTGGATTTGGAATTTAGGGAGGAGTATTTAAGAATTCTCAGCCAGAGAGTTCCAGTGCCTTGTCAAAGTACAAATCACAGGATTCTATAGAATGTTGCCATAGCAGTTAAAATGGAATCATAACACTACAAATGTGTAGTATGGAAGGGTCCTTAAGGACCACCACATCCTAAGTGCTCATGCTGGCCAAAGGGTTCTTGAAACTGTAGTTCAAAAATGGTTTTTAACTGCAAGTTGTGTAGGACTGTATTCACCGAGAACAGATTTTCTGTTGCTGTTGTTCTTTGTGATGTGCATTTAAACATAATCAAAACATGGCATGGAGGACATGGCTCAGCCAGAGGGGGACCATGGTACTAAGTAAGGAGGTTGTTGTACCATGCCTCCATTGCAGTCCTGTTCAGAATTGCAACTCTTGTACCTAATATTCACAATAGCAGGTGGTGGAGGTAATGAGCTCCTTCTTATTGGGACTGGCCTTGGCTGAAAGGGTCAAAGCTCTTCTCCCCATGTACCAGGGTTGCAATAGGGTTATAGTGACTGGAGGTGTGGGCAAATGCAGTCATTGCCCAGCAATTAAGAATTCTACCCCCAAATGAAATTGTCCTTCAGTCCCCAAATTTCTAGCACTACAGTTGAACATTTAGATATATAGTTTAGGCATTCAGAGAAAAGCATGTGGTAGAATCCTGCAAAATGAACTTACTAAAGCATCGTGTATGTACAAAGAAGCCCTTCCATGCATGTACACTTTGTATATTACAGGGCTGACATTTGGTGCATCTATAAATGTGTGTGTAAATTCACTTGTAAATTCAACACATTTGTAAATTCAACACATTGGCACATGTGTTGACACCAAACAGATGTTCAATGCTTCAGCAGAAAAAAAGCAAATTTTGTAATCTTGGTTTTTGAAAGTAACATATTGGAAGGAATATCAAGTGGACAGATTTTCTACAAGTATTACAGTCCAGCTCATTATAGTAGGATTCTTGTACAATATGCATTTACTTCCTAGTCAGTATTATTCAGCGTACACAACTGTTTTGTGTGGGGAATTGGGAGTTATTTTTGTCATTACCCATGAAAACTTTTTTCCCACATAAACTTCTTTTATAGTTACCAAAGCTCAAACTCTTTTCCTTCATCCAATGAAAACTGTCTCCCCAAATAACCCAAATATCTCAAAGAATTCAAACATCATAAATCAAACAGTTAAAACAAATATGATTAAATGGGCACAGAATATTGGAAATGAGATACCTTTATTGAATTGGGAAAACGCACGGAAAAAGAACTTAAAATTTACAAACTCGATTAGGTTAAAAGAGAATTATTATAAACTCTTTAACACCAAACAAGGTAGCTAAATTAGGAAAGAATGAAAATAATAAATGTTGGAAATGTAAAGAAACAGAAGGAACTTTGTACCACATGTGGCGGAAATGTAAAAAAGCTAAAAAGTTCTGGAAAGCAGTTCATAGGAGCATTGTATCAGTAATTAAGAAAAACATCCCACTAAGACCTGAACTTTTTCTATTAAACATAACAGATATAATTTCAGATAATCTTATATGTGATGAAATTGATGTTTTACTGTGTATGATAACCACTGCCAGATTGATATTCGCAAAATATTGGAAGATCAAACATATACCATCAATAGAGGAGTGGATAATGAAATTACGGTAAATGATCTAGATACATTATCAGTTTATACAAACAAAAAAACCCAATCAACAATACATTGAAAAATGGAAAGAAGTTTCCAAACTATGGGAAAATATGAATGCACTATAAAAAGAGTTTGTTTAAAACAAAATATTTGGGCTTGTATACATAATATAGGTAAAGAATCTTGGAAGGAGGGATGAAAAGACCGGGTTTCATTGTATTTTATATACTGGTATTGTATTTTAATGCATTTAGAAGAAGGCTTTTCCTCTCTTTGGAATAGAAAATAATGATTCGGTTGTTGTATATGAGATAGAATGGATGTGGGATATAATGGATGTGGTAATATGGACATATATATTTTCTTCTTTTTTAAAATGAAGATTACGAAAATAAAAAAGGAAAGAAAACTGTCTCACAATGGAGTTTATCACATGGGAGGAAATTCTCTGAACTGCGAATGGAGCCAATTCGCAATTACGTGGATTTGCTAGTTTAGCAAATTTACGTGAAATCTGATTGCGTTCGGAATGCATTCATAATGACTTCCCATTTCCCAAAAATGACCCCCCCCCATTGCCCGAAATTGCATGAGATACTCTAATACACAATTACGTGAAACCCCATGATTGTGTTCGGAATGACTTCCCTTTTGCCTGAAATTGCATGAGATACACTCATTCGCAATAACTTGAAACCCCAATGTTGCGTTCGGATTGCCATTGTATTATACCCCCAAATTCGGTTGTATGACATTTATTTATTTATTTTTGAAATCTACTATGCAAGTGGTAAACTATTTGACAATCTTCATGTCTAGTTTGGCACTTAATGAAAGCACAAGCCTTGATTATGCGCCTATACTGAACTCCAAGTGCATTCCCACACTATGTAATCACGACCAACAGATTATCACTAAAAATTCAATATTAAGAAAAAAAATATAAAAAGAGCCAGTTCCTTGAAAGCCAGAGAATTAAATTTAAATCAAGAATGCTTTCAGTTGTGAACAGGGGTATGATGCACAGTATCCAAAGTGTCTTTCTCTCTTACTGACTTAATGCACAGATATGATTTATCTCTGTATTATTATGGCCAGATCCTGAGATCCACTGAAAAAGTTCACTGTTTTAATGCTTTGATTATTTATCACATAGTATGCCACATTTCTTTCACAAGCCCTTCAAGGACACAAAGGAAACTTAAAAAAAAAAAAACCACCAATAAAATGCAATGTGAGAAGGAGGAGGAGGAAAAGACAACAACTAATGCAAGAACTCATCAAAATATGTCTGATGTAAAAGACATATATTTCCCACCATCAGCTGATATTTATTATTATTATTATTATTATTATTATTATTATTATTTCTATCCAACCTTTTTCCCAGATCAGGAATCAAAGCAGTTTACAATGATTAAAAAATTAAAAAGACACTGTTAAAAATCCACAACATGCAAAAGTTAAAATAAGATTAAATAATCAAAAATATTAAAACCAAAAACATACATCATTACAAACACACACCCGAGCATAACAATTAACAGTATCCAGCGCATTGAGTAAGATGGCCCTTATATAGTCAAATGCCTGTCAGAATGGAAAACTCTTTACTGGTTTGCAAAAAGAAAGTCGGGTGCCAGTCTAACTTATTTGGAAAAAGAGAGTTCCAGAGCCTGGGGGCAGACACTGAGAAGGCTCTGTCCCATATGCCCACAACTTGTACCTGTGTGGTGGTAGGACAGAGAGAATGGCAGCTGAATTTCACTTTGACACTAGTGATAGGGCAGTGTCCTTCACTACACCTGAAGCCAGCAAGCTGGTGGAGAGACGTAAAAGGAAGGTTGTGTGGCACACACATTTCTAACTTCAAACAGAGAAAAATGGTTGAGGGACGCCCTCAGGAGATGGGCTGCTACATTGCCCCCCACTCCCCAGCACCTGCTGCCTGATAGAGCTGCCTCTCACCAGGTAATGGTAGCACCAGCCCTGACCCAATGAAACTGCATCAGTAAATACATCATTACTGGGTCTCTTTTCTGCTTAAGGTGAAACAGCAAATTATGTTCCACCCCACCACATCAAAGTCACCAAAGTTGGTCATATTATTTGCAGTTGAGCCTCTTTCCTGTTTCCTACTAAAAATCCACAACATGCAAAAGTTAAAATACTTAAAAGTACAAAATATACCTTTGGCCCTTCCTATCTGTAGATTCAATCATCCACAGCTTTAAAATATTCAAAAACTATATACATTCCAAAAAGCAAACCTTGATTGTGCCATTTTATATAAGGGACATCATTTTACTACACCATTGTATTTAATTGGATTTGAACATCCATGGATTTTGGTATCCACAGGAGGTCCTGGAACAAAACCCCAGCAAATACCGAGGGCCCACTGTAATAGTAAATTAAAGAGCTGACAATTTGGTGGCCTTTCACAACACTGTCTAAGGCCCTCTAATGGTAAAGCTGTTTCTGTATCAGCCATAAATATATTTTATTGTTGTATTTTAACATGTACCCTTATCATTATTTAGTTTAGATTGTATGCCTCAAGCAGGTCTTTATTTTTAACGTAACTGATTATGTGTAAATTTACAGCGCTTTATAAATAAATTGTAACAACAACAACAACAACAACAACAACAGAGAATAAGGATACCTTGACTTGGTAGCGAAAAGATAATATAACATGGACTTGTGTGGGCACAACTGAGGAAGATATTCTATATAAACACAAAGAAGTCCCCATGTTCTGCTGGCAAACATTTAAGAAATAGTGTTTGGCATTACATGAACTCCCTCAATATTATGCTGGTGGTTTCAGCATGCTAATAAGTATGAAATATATTTGAGTTTCTTCTGGAATACCATTACGTTTTTCCAAATTGTTCACTCATTTGTTTCTGCTTTAGCTTGTGGGGAGGAAACTTAGAGTTAAATCTAATTGTTAGTCTAAGCAACTGGAAACCAAGTGAATTAATGGAACTAACACAAGTATTGACTTACAACTTCCTTATTGATTAACTGGGTATTTTTCAACTGGCACAATCAATTAGATTCAGGCTTTTTTTTCTTATTATAACTTTCTTCTTGGGCTCAGTTTACATGCAATACTGTATCTAGAAGGCACCTTACAAAAGTTAAAACAAACACCGCTAAAATAAAAAATTACAACATAAACCATTTCCAAGTTCAGCCCAGGCTTTTGACCCAATAAACTAGCCTGTTGCCTCTGGTGTGGTATACCATCCCATTGACAGTATGAACCCAAACCCAATTGCTAGTTCACTCTGTGTTCACAGGTAGACATGAGGAGATCATCTTTTCTTTTGTCTCAGAAAGGAAAATGTCTTGGGCTGGTCCTGGTCATTTACGAGTCCCAAGGGAAATGAGTGAAGATTTTCTTCCCTACCCCAGCTGGTATAGATGTTAATCAGAATCTCCTGGCTGCTATTTACTACAAAGAAGAGTAAAACACCTGAATGATGCCCTTTTGACTTGAGAACAGAAGCAAGAGAACAGAGACACTTTAAGCTTCGGGTGCTGTAGGAAACTGGCAACTTAAAAAGGCAACTTAAGCTGGGATTTAATTTATCACAGAAGGCAGCCCCCTAAAAAGCATAGGTGTGTAGGGAGAAGACCTAGAGCAATTACTAAGGAAGATGAAAGAAGAAAGTGCAAAAGCCGGCTTATTGTTGAACATAATGAAAACAAAGATAATGACTACAGAGAATCTACACAAATTCAACCTAGACAATGAGGAAATAGAAATAGTAAGAGCTCTCATATCTAGAATCAAACATTCATCAGACCAGGGACTGCAGTCAAGAAATCATAAGAAGACTAAGAATGAGGAGATCAGCTATGAAATAATTATAAAAGATCCTAATATGTAAAGATATACAACTGAGCATGAAAATTAGAAATATACAAGCCATTGAATTCCCTATTGCCATGTATGGATGCAACAGCTGGACAGTTAAGAAAAAGGGTAGCAAGTAAACCAATTCATTTGAAATGTGGTGCTGGAGAAGATTGCTGAAGATATCATGAACAGCCAAGAAGTCAAACAAATGGGTGCTAAAACAGATCAAACCAGAAATCTCTCTGGAAGCCAAGATGACTAGACTATGGCTGTCGTACTTTGGCCACATCATGAGAAGGCACAACTCATTGGAGAAAACAATAATACTAGGAAAGGTGGAAGGAAGCTGAAAGAGAGGAAGGCCACATACTAGATGGATGGACTCCACTAACAAGATCATGGGTATGCATTTGCAGGAACTGAGCAGAGCAGGGGAGGACAGGGAATCTCTTGGAGATGTCTCATCTACAGGGTTACCATGGGTCGAGGTCAACTAGGGAGTGGATAACAACAACAAACAACAAGGGAGAAGAGCGGCAATGGCTCTGGACACACCTCGTCCAAAGAACCTTGAGAAAAATCTGAGCAGAAAAGGCAAGTGCCACTTGCACGGGCTAAATGAAGGAACAGAAGTGAGATAGAATGGAGACTGAAGAGGTACCTTTTTTGATCACCATAGCAGATAGGGCCATTAGGAGCACATCCAGGAGGTCCATCATCACCACTGTCTCTCATGTGGGTGTGCGATCAACAACAATGATTTTCATAGCTAGGGCAATGAAAAGGCCCAGCCACTCTCTTCATTTCATTCTCTTGACGTTGTCACTAGTTTCCATACAGTAATTTCTTTCACATGCTTTGTGGTTTCAGTCACCAGGAAACTGTCAGTGTGCTCCAAGTCCCGGTGGTAACTCAAGTGGGTTGACAAGTGCACTACAGTGAAATAATGGTCCTTGGGGTAGCAGCAGTGGCAGCTGTGGTGGTGGTGGTGGTGGGAGAAACAAAATAAACCTGTGTGACCCTGGCTACATAATATGAAATGAGCACCAGGATTTCCACCACTAAAAATAATTGTAATACTTCAAAATATTAATAGTTCTAGTTAATTATTTGTGTCCTCCTGGAGTCACTTCTTCACCTTTTGTTTTACATCTCCAGTCTACATATTTTTTTTCTTCTTCTAAATGCCTTTTGGTGGAAACAGCTGGTGCCAGTGATTATAATTACTACATTTCCATACATTTTCATCTTTGAAGTAGATATTTCCACCAGCTTTATGTCACCAGAACAGCAGTCTCAACATCCTAATATTTTAATCTGTTCTAATTTCAAGTCATAAAACTTAACAGAAATTATTTGAGTTCTTTAGCTGAAGAAGGTGGTTGTTTGAAGAAATTTCTTTTTTTAAAAAAAAGTGGGCTTCTGGTTGATTTTGTAATGTCAGACAATGCCTTCCTTGGGATTCTTCACCACAGAAGAAGCAAGCTCAGTCCACCACAATCCTTTCTCATTGAGCGATACAGTATATTACATTTCACACTTTTCCCACACACACAGTGCAATCCAGAGTACAATGTAATCCACAGTACAGTTGTCTTTAGTCTGGTGCTCAATCCACATAAACTAGAACAAAAATATGTTGCAGAAGAAATGTGTCACCAAATGATTTTAAATATAACGCATGCCTCTATCCTGACCTTGCACAAAGGAAAGCCTCCTCTAATTCAAATCCCTGAAGCTTTGAAATGCTGCCCTCTAATGGAAAGTACTCAATATTACAGAAATATATAGATGGCCTGGGTTGTGTGTGTGTATGTGTTTGTATGTGCCCTCAGGTCGCCTGTTGACTTATGATGACCCTATGAGTTTCATAGGGTATTCTTGGATAAGGTATGTTTAGAGGTGCTATCTCAGTTCCTTCCTCTGAAATATAGCCTACTGCATGTGATGGTCTCCCTAGTGGTCTCCCATCCAAGTACTAACCAGGTCTGGCCCTGCATAGCTTCCAAGATCAGATGGGATCTGGTGCCTTTAACATACTTAGCCTATAAGGCTGATATAATATGAAAAATAAAGCTTCCAGAAAAGGGATTCACAGACTAGGTCAGGCTTTCTTTTGACCCAAAGGTAAAAGAAAGTCATGTCAGTCTTCCTATATCAATGGAATTTAATTAGGGGAAGGTATGTGGGGATCATTTTTTATTGTTAAAGAATCTATAAGAGGGTGTGCTGGCTTCTGGTGTGATAAGAATCTCAGTCTCTGAGCTACTTGTTGTTCAGGCACAGATGGAGCTGCCTTTGACCATCACCTGCCTATCTACATACTTCTAAACTCTGCTGTTTTCTTGATCCATACCTTTTGTGTCCTTGCTTCCAGCCTTGACAATAAGCTCCAAAGAGGATTAAAAATCCACAGTGAAAGATAAATCTCTTTTAAAGATGTTGACAAAGAAGCATGTAATGTAGGAATTCTTATGAGAAGACCAGAACATACAACTCCAACACTTCTGCGAGACATGGGAGTTTATCACACGAGGGAATTTGGGGGTATACTCCAAAGGCAATCCGAACGCAATCATGGGGTTTCACGTAGTTGCGTATTAACTTATCTCATGCAATTTCAGGCAATGAGGGTCATTTTCAGGGAATGGGAAGTCACTCTGAATGCATTCCGAACGCATTCCGAACATTAAACTAGTGAATTTACATGAATTCGAATTGGCTTCATTCGAAATTGGGAGAAATTCCTCTCATGTGATAAACTCCATGGAAAAATGTTAGATTTTGTCTGGGGTATATCTTTGCACTAATGCAATCTAGAGATCTAATGCTGATCAAATGTGTGCCGAGTCATACTATGGTGCATTTCTGCTATGATACAATCAGTACTATGCCCGAACTTCATGAACCTGACTAGCTTCAGTTAAGGTTAGGTGCCATTTTGGTGCTGTAGTTCATGTTGGCAGTGGTCAGGATAAACTCTGCCATGTTTATTTGCTTTTTGAAGATAAATCATTTCTCCAGTTATCACTAGCTCTGCTTGAGCCAGTGCAGCAGCATAGAGTCTGGCCAGTGGAAACACAGTTCCTGCCACATGCAAACACAATCTGTTTGGGGTACAGCTTGGCTGTACAGCAGCTTGGATATAACTCAGGCAGAGAGAACAAGAGCCATTGCCAAAAGATTATTTGGAATGCAATTTCTGTGTCAGATGTTTCCCTTTCCAACTTAATTTATTACTGGGAAATGTAGCCACTGTAGCACCTATTGGTGTCAATGATTTGAATGAAACAGAAATTTGAGTGATAGGACCCATAGTCCTTAAAATTTGTTTCATACTGTTCCACACAAAATGGATGAAACCAGGAATTTTCAACACATGCTGTGAAGTTGAAAATCAATCCCAAAATTCCATGGAAATATTTGAGATGTCAGTCTAAATGTCATGTTTAGTCAAAATCAGTTCACAAGTGTGCACTCTAAAGCAAAAAACCCACAGAAATACAAAGTAGTTGGCTAACTGGGCCCCAAGTTTTAGTACCTTTTGGTTCCACTAGACAACACACCAAGTGTGGTAATTATGTGGCCAAGCACAAGGCTTCATATAGTATAATAAACAGAAATTTTAAATTATAATGAAGATTCAAATTAATTCAGAATAAGTCCAGGTATCATAGGAACAACTTAGTTATTCTGGCCTGTCCTAAATACCCAGTTTATGCTCATCTCCTATGCTGAAATATTTCTTATTTCAAAACACCACAGCAAAGTAGAAGGGCAAAATATGAAATGGCCCTTGTTACTCAGTTCTGCTTCAGTTTTTGAAACATTTGTTCTTCAGACTTCTACTTGATGCCCTTTAAGTTACCTTCCCAAACTATTTAATATGGAGATCCTCCACCTTCATTGTGCCAGGGACCTGTACCAAATGTATGATGACTGACTACAATTACTTCTTTTTCTCCTGGAAACTCACTATGGACAAGGCTCATGTGTATGGCACTGTTCTGGAGAACACCACTTTGGACTCTTTCAAACGGGGAGGAATTTCTCCCAACTCCGAATGGAGCCAATGCGGATTTATGTAAATTCGCTTGTTTAGCGAATTTACATGAACCCCTGCTCCGTTCGGAATTACTTCCCATTACCCGAAATTAACCCCCTCCTGCCCGAATTTGCATGCGAAGCTTTAATTCGCAATAAGGTAAAACCCATGATTGCATTCGAATTGGCTTCCCTCCTGCCCGAATTTGCATGTGAAGAGTTAATTTGCAATAACCTAAAACCCATGATTGCATTCGAATTGACCTTAAATTATACTTCCAATTTAGCCTTGTATGAAAGAGTCCTTTGAGTAGTACTGCTGTAAGTGGACTCATGTTAAAAGATGGTGAAAATCAAGAACAAATTCCAATTGTTTGTTCCCCAGAATTGGGGAGGAATTGGGGAGGAGGGGAGTTAATATATGATGGTGAGATGTCCAAAAGACACAGAAATTGTGCAATACAGCCCCACATATATGAATTACACCAAAATCATGCTCATTTTAACTTGATAATCCTAATGAATAAACCTAGACAATAAGGAAATTGAAATAGCAAAAGAGTTCCCACACCTTGGAACAAACATAGATCAAAATGGGGACTGCAGTCAGGAAATCAGAAGACTAAGAATGGAAAGGTCAGCAATTAAAAAACTGTGAAAGCTCCTAAAGAGTAAAGATATACAACTGAGCACAAAAGCTAGAATCATCCAATCCATTGTATTCTCCATCACTATGTATGGGTGCAAGAGCCAGACAGTGAAGAAAGCAGATAAGAAGAAAATCAACTCATTTGTGGAGATGTTGAGAACAATACTGAGGACAGTTTGTCACTAAAAAGATAAACAAATGGGTCTAGAACAGATCAAGCTGGAAATCTCCCTGGAAGCCAAGATAGTCAAGTTGAGGGTGTTGTACTTTGGCCACAACCTGAGAAGGCATGACTCATTAGAAAAGATAATCATGCTAGGAAAGGTGGACAGATGTAGAAAGAGAGGAAGACCTCATGCTTGACGGAATCACTCTATAAAGGAGGTCACTGATATGAATTTGCAGGACCTAAGCAGTGGAGGATAGGGAGTCTTGGAAACCTCTCATCCACAGGGTTATTATGAGTCAGGATGACTTGAAGGCAGTTAAATAACAACAAATTCTACAGACCAAGAGATCAATGCTGTGGAAGGTTCTATGGTAGCAACTACCTCTGCCACAAATTAGGTGTTACGTTCCTTCAAGCCAACCCTAATTAGCAGTGACCTTATCACAGGATTTTATTGGCTAAATTTATTCAGAGGAGATTTATTTGCCATTGTCCTTCTCTGAGGTTGTCCTGGCTCCTTGGAGTCCTAGGCTAATGTCACTACACCACACAGTGACTCTAAATTATTTACAGCCGTTTCCTTTAAAAAGAAAAAAAAAGGAAAAGATACTTCAGGACTCATTGTTTTAAAATTTTTAGAATGATTATCTTTCTCTTCATTGCATATGTGTTTCTCCCCTCCAATGATATTGCTTGGAATGTGACCATTTAAAAGTTGTTTGTGTATAATGAATTTGACAGCTGCCACATTGGTTTGCAGGAAACTGCAACAATAAGGTCATTTTCATGCATGACACTAAAATGCCCTAAGTCTCTTTTTCTTTCCATGTGTGAATGATAATCCTCTGCAGAAAACAAATTTGAAATCAAATTGTGATCCTGTTCCACCACAAGGGAAACCCATGGACCCCCAAATATCGCCAGACTGTAATTCCCATCATTTCTGACTATGGGCTAAGACTGATGGGAACTGAAATCCAGTGACAACTAGAGAGCAACGGATTCTCCACCCTGTCCTAGCTAATGGCACATTTTGAATTTATGTTACAGATTCAGGGAATGCAACATGTGTATATTGAAAATATCATATGAAAAATGTCCTTAGGGTTTCTGAGAACAGCAAACTCCCTGAAAGTGTCAGTGGAGCAGATTTCCTAAATTGGCTAGATCTGCACACTTCAACATATGGTAGGTTGTCATGTTCTATTCCCCCCCCCCCCCCACTTTTTGTTTTCTGGCAGCAAGCTGCATATATTCAGGTTAGCTCTTTTCACTTATTCTAGAGAGACATGAACTCCATCTCGACGTGTCACCACCTCTTCCTGAATCCTTAATGTTAAAATGTAGCATGACTAAATAAAAAACTATTCCTTGAAGCCAAGGAATACATAATAGATTTCACCCTGCACTGCGTGGCTGCAAACTCTCAAGTCAGTTGTTATAGTTTGGGGAGTTGAGCTGGAAAGTTGGGATAAGGGAGAATTCCCACCCACCCCCACTCTGTGTTTCTATCACTGTAAAAACAGACTCTGTAAATGTTCAAATTGACTGGACAGGTTTGCTATAGCAGATTCCTTTATATTACAGAGCTCAGCTGGTGGCTGTTCTTAACCATTAGCAGATACATGAGTGGAATGCCTCCCCTCCCCACCCCTCCCCTTCCCTCTTAAGAATGTGGCAATTTAACACCGTATGGGGCCATGCCCACTGACTTATAAACCGAATTATGGGTTTTCAGGAATCAGATTATAACATCTCATTCCCATTTGAACACACATTCGATCCTGATTACCGGAACATCGTTCCCATTGGAATTCAAGTTTGATCCTCATTTGATCGGTGTATCTTGAGATAACTCAAATCAGGGGGGGGGGATCGAACCCAGGATAGTTTGAAATCACTTTCCAAGCAGTTCTTTTGTCAGGGACCGGATCGGATCTGGGGTAAATTAGTGGGAATGACAAGGGTGTCTGGTTCGAGTATTTTGGAATAGGAGGAGCAATGTTAAAGGGGCTGGCCTGGGGGTGTCACCCTCTTTGTTCTCTTTCCTGGTTTTCCCGGTGCCATTTCCCCCCCCCCCCTTCGTGTAACCTTTCCTCAGTGGTGCGGGAAGCAGGGTAAGGTTAAAAATAAAAGTAAAATTAAAAAAGAGTGAGTAGGGGACATGACCATAAGCGTCAAGCTGGGGCTGAGTTCCTTCACTGCCCCCCCCCCAATCTCTTTGCTTTCTCTCCTCCTTCTCCCTCTCCCCGAAAAAAAACCCAAAACAAAGCCCCCTCCTGCTTCCTTCACTTCCACTTTGAGACCGCTTTAACTCTGCCCTGGCTAAGTGCTAGGGATTTCCTGGAATTATAGTTTATTGTGGCACCAGAGCTCTCTGACAAAAAAGGCTAATTGTCTCTTTAACTACAGTTCCCTGAATTCCCTAGCTTTCCCTTATCACACCAGGGATATGTGAGGGATGTGTGCCCCCATCCTGAAGGGAAGGGAAAGTAGACTCAAGCGAAGGGAAGTGAAAGTAGACTCAATCAATCATTAACTTCTGGAGAAGCTGGACAGATCCCACTGGGTCTTGGCCAGAAGGGATGCACTCTGGAACTCCTCCACCAGAAAAGTGAAATCCCATTGAAATGAAATCTTTGAGGTGACTTCATTTGCATTCCCTGAAACCACTTTCTCAGAGCCAGAGCTTACATGTTTGGCAATATATTTGGCAATAAATTCCACTGAATTAGATGAGGCTCCTCTATCAAACCAGATTAATTCACCAGTGCGGATCCAACCAAGGAAATCGTCAGAGAAGATTTTGAAGGGTATGATGGTGATGAACAAAGTAATTGAGCTCCCTCCCTCTCATTCACCTTTACGTCCACACATCCACCCCACTCCTAACCTCCCCTTTCCTTGGCTTCGATATGAAGCAGAGCAGCCTTCTCTTTTCCAGAGCCAAACAAACCAAGCGCTAAAAGCAGAGGGAGACCTTACATTGCCCAAGGCAAAGGAAAGGAGACAGGGGTTGCCATGCCTGGCTCAAGGTTAGGGGATGCATAGGGACTATCTTTTGGGGAGAGATGGAACCTTGTCTGGAGTTTATCACATGGGAGGAATTCCTCTCAATTTCTAAAGAAATGGAAGTGAGGCCAGTTCGGAATTGCTAGTTCAGTGAATTTACGTGATTGACTCTGCATTGCGATCAGAATTGCCTGAAATTGCCTCCCAGTGCCCGAAATTGTGTGTGATAGTTTCTCATGCAATAACGCAAAACCCCACGATTGCGTTTGGAAGGACTTCCATTTGCCCGAAAATGTGTGTGATCAGCTTTCACGCATTCACGCGAAATCCCATGATTGCATTCAGATTGCCATTGGATTATACTTCCAATTCCCTTCGTGTGATAAACTCCTCTGTCTCTGGGGACACTCTCCACTACAATTCCCAGCATTCCCTAGCAGTGGGAAAAGCAGTCCAAGCTGTCTCAGAGTGGATGGTTTCTGCAGTGTGTTTTAGGACCTCAGTCTCGCAGATCAGTGAGACTGAGAGAGTGTGACTTGGCCCAAGGTTACTCCACTGAGCTCCCCTAACGGCCTTAGGATTCAAACCCTGGACTTGTGCAACACTCAGACCACTAGGCTCTCATGGCAAAAGCAAAGCAAAAGGGTTTCTTGGCTTGTTTCTTCAGAGGAAGGGTGTTCTGTTTTTTGTTTTGTTTTTGTTTTGATTTGCCTGAGGCTGAGAGAGTGTGACTTGGCTTCCATGGCTCTGTTGGGATTTGAACCCTGAGCTCCAGGCTCAAATGACTATGCCACATTGGTTCTTATGGGGACCCTTTAATGGCATGTTTTCTTGGCATGTTTCCTCGGGTGGGGGGGTGTCATGGTCATCTTCTGAGGCTGAGAGAGTGTCTCTTGCATATAGGTATATGCATCTGTGTATATATGTACACACATACATGCAGTTGATACATATACACATATAATCCAGTTTGAGACTGCTTTAACTGCTCATGCTAAGGAGTTATGGGAACTGCAGTTTTGTGAGACATTTAGCCTTCTCTGTCACAATGAGCAATGGGGCCTTAATAAACTACCATTCCCAGGGTTCCCTAGCACTGAGCTATAACAGTTAATCCGGTCTCAAAATGTATTATTATTATTATTATTTCCAAAGAAGTATTTTTTTTTATTTGAGCTGTCAATCAGGCACTTAGACGATTAGATGTCACTGTGACGTCTAATCGCCTAAGTGCTTCATCGACAGCTCAAATTAAAAAACAAACAAACGGAAAAAACGATTCCACGAAGGTAATGGGAATGGGGAGCAAAATAAATCCGCTTCAAAATACACCGGAGAAAAGTGAACGGAAATGAAAAGTGAGCTTTTAAAAACCGAATCATTATGCTTCACTTGGTAATGGGAACAATACCCATGATACAAATATGATTCTATTTGACAAATCAAAGCGGAATCGCAGCAAGATAAGTTGATTTATATGCCCAGTGGGAATGCCCCCCCGTTTAAAAAACAGAATTGCAGAGTTTGGAGAGGAAAGAGATGAATTCAGACAAAAAGAGGCCATGCCACTGCAAGGATCATTCGGAAAGTAGTTTTTGGCTAGCAGAAATGAGACGAGGGGTGTGTCAGAAAGGGTTTAAGCTGAGGTTCTCCACCTGTGCTCAATCAGTATATTTGCAAAAATAAACAAACATATTACAAAATGCCTACAAGCCTATTGAAACCGCTTTCAAAAAAGAATTATTATTATTATTATTATTTTATTTTATTTATATACCGCCTTTCCAAAAAAGATCAAAGCGGTTTACAAAAGTGGATAAACAAGGGTTCTCTTGCCTCAGGCAAGCCCTGGTGGAGCTGGGCCTGCCTCTTCTCTCCCTCCCTAGGCAGAGGATGGCAGTTGGTATGGAGGGAGAGTCCTCTTGTCTCAGGCAAGCCCTGGTGGAGCTGGGCCTGCCTCTTCTCTCCCTCCCTAGGCAGAGGATGGCAGTTGGTATGGAGGGAGAGTCCTCTTGCCTCAGGCAAGCCCTGGTGGAGCTGGGCCTGCCTCTTCTCTCCCTCCCTAGGCAGAGGATGGCAGTTGGTATGGAGGGAGAGTCCTCTTGTCTCAGGCAAGCCCTGGTGGAGCTGGGCCTGCCTCTTCTCTCCCTCCCTAGGCAGAGGATGGCAGTTGGTATGGAGGGAGAGTCCTCTTGTCTCAGGCAAGCCCTGGTGGAGCTGGGCCTGCCTCTTCTCTCCCTCCCTAGGCAGAGGATGGCAGTTGGTATGGAGGGAGAGTCCTCTTGCCTCAGGCAAGCCCTGGTGGAGCTGGGCTTGCCTCTTCTCTCCTAACTGGGGAAGTGTAAGACTATCTCATGCATAATTTCCAAACAAAAGTCAAGATGTTAAAAAAACTGAACTCTGTTCCTCTCCTGACCCCACAGATAGTTCTGTGCTTTGGTGGAATGGTGGTTGTCACACAGCCTTCTCCTATAAATTTCTAATCTAGATTAGACAGACTAATCTGGGATAAAGGCAGAGGTTAATGATGCATCCCTGTCTGTCTATACAACAGTTATTCCTCCAGGCTGACTGATTGTGAAAGTTTAATGACAGGGCAGAGATTTAGGGTAGGTTTGGTGAGCAGACTGTCATGACACCTATGTACACACAGGCTATTGGTTGGGGAGGGGAGAAGGCAATGTCCATCCAATTAAGAATTCTACCCTACATTTTCTTTTGGTCCCCAAACTATTAGCGCTTCAGAAACTTAAAACATCAGATGAGCATTTAAAAATACAATTGAGGCATCCAAAAAAAGGGGCAGGTAAACTTACCAAGGGAATGTGAACACAGCAAATATTAGAGTTTTAGGTGAAATTTTTTTCAAGTGTCTTATTCTCTGCAAGGCTAGAAATTTGGGGACTGGTGCAAATTTAATAGAGGGAAGCAAGACCCTCATCCCCTCCCTCCTGTAACTGCACCCCTGTGAATGCAGCAGGGATTTACCAGATACGTTTAACAATATAAGAAACTTCAATTGGCTTTGATGGCATGCTACATGTTGATACAGAGGGAGGTACAATGTACAAATCTGTAGCTTTCTGCCCCCTCCAGGATGCCTTTGCTGCTGCTGTTGTTGTTGTGTACCTTCAAGTCGTTTCCCACTTATGGAGACTCTAAGATAAACTTATCATGGGGTTGTCATTGCAAGATTTGTTCAGAGGAGGTATGCCATTGCTTGAAGCTGAGAGCATGTGAATTGCCCAAGGTCACCCAGTTTCATGGCCAAGTGGGGAATCAAACCCTGGTTTCCAGAGTCCTAGTCCAACACTCTAAACACTACAGCACACACTGGCTCTCCAGGATGCCTACTGTGCCATAACACACTCAGCTGCTTGTCTGCCTGCACTCCAGCTCCACAGATTCATTTGTGTCACCAGCATGTTGTCTGCCCTCATGTGCTGCCCCAAACACATGTCATTCTTGGTTATTTGCTAATTACTCACCACCCAGAGCCGATTATTGTGGAGGCCGAGTAGTTAATAGCTGACTTGATTTATAGCTCTTCCAATTTGCTACTTAAATGGCCTCTAGCAGTGACTGTCTTTAAAAATGCCTCATTAAATTTTATTTAGTCAAATGTCTTTGCCTTGTTACCGAAATGAATTTTAAAGCCGATAGTAAGTATCACAGTGGGTCAATAATACCTATCTTCTCATTATGTTTACAGGTTACAAGGATCTATTGAATCTGTACTTATTATCAAGACATGCCTGCCAACTTTGGCTCACACAGTACTGTGGTATTTGGGAAATGAATTTTCAAGTATATAGTGAATGTTGAAAGTGGGATATTTTTTGTAACCGCTGAGTGGCTACAAAACATTATGGCATCCTAGCCTGGAAAATATGGTTGGCCATTTAAATGTGTATTTTCAAGTGCATGTTTGTGTAATTAAATGGGTTTTAATGTATATGTGTAAATGAAATATGCTTTGTCTTAAGTCTTTCACAGTGGCTAACATTCATTACTGTAATCATAATACAATAAGATGAAAACACCAGTAACTAAAGTCATTAAAATGGCAGAAATAAAGCAGCATGGGTGATGACAAAAAGATAAAAATAAACAATAGAGTAAAACCAACTTGACTGACTTTTTAAAGGCCTGAGACTGCAAAGACAAAAACTGGCATCTTATTAGTGACCTATATGTCGTTTTGGTCATTATGGAGAATGGAATTCTCTACTGATAATCTTACACAACAACCCAAATCCTTATGGGACTCACTTTTTATCTCCAGTTGCCCTATCTCCACAGTTATTAAGTTGCCAGTGGTAAGCTAAGGGAATTGGACAAGTGTCTGACTGTTATGCACAAGCATCTGGCATTCCATCTCTTAGATATGATATACCATGACAAATTATATCTGTATAGATGGACATACCGGTACCTTCAGTGCAAAGGCTGTTTTTAAAATTCATTTATAATCCATTCTCTATCTGGAAAGTTCAGGAGGAGGTTTAATGTGGGATTGAATTGAAATCAACCTTTACACTAGTCCAGACTTTAAGGCAGAGCATTCCACAACTCTGGTGCCACAGCGGAGAAGGTCCTTTCCCGTTTCTTTGCATAATGTACTGATCTAGATAAAATTATATGAAAAGCCTTCTCAGCAGATCTTAGTACTTGGGCAAGCATATACAGTATAGGGAGAAGTCCTCCCTCAAATATCAATGTTTCAAGCTGTTTAGGGCTGTAAATGTAATAATCAGGACCTTGGGTTAGATATGGAAACATATGGCAATATGTATATTTCCTTTATAACTTGATGCAATGTGATTTCTGTATGATGTTGCACACAGCAAGCTAGCTGCTGCATTTTGCCCTAATTTGAGATTTAAGCACTAACTTAACTAGCTTAAGCCTGCTTAGCCCAACTCTATATTTCTTTCTTGAACTTCAAAAGGAATATATGCATTATGTTCTATGCATTTGTGTATTGTGTATGTTGGAATTTTATTGCTGCACACTGCTTTTAAAGTTTTGGATATAAGCAACATATAAATACCTGATAATATTTGCAGCTTCTGTGTTGTCTTCATGGGTTGTCTCACATAGACTTCACTGAAGTAGTGCAAGGTAAGGTCATCAGATTTCATTTATAACAAAGTTTCTTTATAATAGTGATGCAGAAGGGAGAACTGTAGAAGGAATAAAGTCTCCCACTACAGAAGCCCTGTGATGGGAGAAAATGTACTCATTAAGTCTACTGGACAATCATGAATGCACAATACTTTTGCTCCATATGAAATCTTATCTCTGTTAAAGTGTGCACATGGAATCTTCTGTTATGTCAGCCTCCTTTGGCTTCCCTCAACAATAGACTCTCGCACCCAGAAAGAAGAGCAGACTTCCATCAGAATAATGAGCAGTGGGAGAGTTGCCCTCATGCTCAGAATACAACTATCTGACCCTTATGCACTAAGGAATGACAGATGATTGTTCTGGTGTGTGGCAAGTTACATATTAAGTGGATAACATGATCAGACAATTGGAACAATAGCCAGCAGACTCTTAATCGACTCATGGGAATTGTGAGATGAAATCTCTCTTCTGTACACTTCTAATTGTCTGGCCACGTTACCTACTTTGCATGTTAAAAGGATAGCTTGCATTACTGGGAAGGGTCATCTTGCTTTTCAGAGAGGGGTTTTCAGCTTTAACTGTTCATTGCTTATAACATTTAATCCATATTCCTCTTACAACTACTGTAATAGGAACATAGTGTTCAAAAGAATTTATATTCTTGTTCGGACATGCCCTTTACTGCAGATTTACACAGAAACGTCCTCAGGGATTGTGATTACCTTTTTAGATCTACCATTTCTTTCTTCAGATGACACATTCATGGAATTTTATGGGTGGTCCAGATGTTATCTATTTCAAATGGTAGTCCTCCCAGTTTCCTCACTGTTATCTTCCACTCCTCCTCAACAAGAAAACTGAGTGAAAAAAGATAGAATACCTGTAAAGTACCTTTTGAGAATTAGTGGTAGGAGTTCTCCATCTGGAAGTGTCACTGTCCATCATTTCAGCATCTATTGCTGGTAGTAGTTTGTTCCATTAACCCATTTTGGATTTTAGTTCAAAGTTTAAATGAGCTACCCAATAGTTGCTGAACCTTTTGCGGGGGGGGGGGGGGGAACAGGATCTAATACTTCTGACAGATCCTTTAAAATTTGAGCAATAGCCACTAACCTCCAACTGCTGTACCCCCTCCCAATTGTTTTAGTAGAACTGAGGACCAGTGGGAGGAAGCTTTAACTTTCTCTTCCCAAATATAACCTAAAACAAGATGCAAGTGCCTGCTATAAGGGGGCTAACATTAAATGGAGGCAAAGCTATGGGTAAGGAAATACAGGGACAATTATAAACAGTGGGAGGAATGTGTATTCACTATCAAGTCATTTCCAACTTCTGGCGACCCTAAGATGAACCTATCATGGGGTTGTCATGCAAGATTTGTTCAGAGGAGATATGCCTTGCCTTCCCTTGCAATTGAGAGCATGTGACTTGCTCAAGGTCACCCAGTTTCATGGCCAAACTTCAGTAGGGCAGGTCTAGTTTCAGTAGGGCAAGGGTGGACAACTTATACCCCCTAGAATAGATGCTACAACCTCCAACAGTCCTAGAAAACATAGCTGGTGCTGAAGGGCAATGGAAGTTGGTTTGACAGTATCTGGATGGGCAGGTCATTCACTTCTCCAATATGGGGATTAGATTCAATAGGGAATAAAAACTAGGGGGTGGGCCAAAGCAACATAGGAAATATGGTTTCTAAAGACATATCTTAAAAAAAAAAAGAACCAACCTGATGCAATGGTCTGAGTGTTAGACAAGGACCCCATAGATCTAGGTTTTAATTCCTGCTCAGCTATGGAAACCCACGGGGCAAGTCACAACCTTAGAGGAAGGCAGTGACATAACTTTTCTGAATAATTCTTTTGCACCAAGAAAACTGTAGGATAGTTATGAGTTGCAAATGATTGCAAGGCACATAATAACAATACAACTGTCAAAAGAATGGGGGGGGGGGGGTGTGCTATCGCAAAGATGTTAAAGGAGGCGGCTGCAGGAATAAGAGACAGTCAGGCAAAATGGAGAGTTGTTTGAGAAAGGACAAGGCCTTGGGACAGCTCACAGCACTGGAGAAGGGAGTGGTTGTGAAAAAAAATCCACGATAGAGTTGCCTAGGGTCACCATAAGTCAGAAATGACTGAAGGGATGCTACAACAACAACAACAACAACACAGTAGCAAAATTGTTGGACAAACTAGAGCAGGGAGCAGTTGACTGAAGAATGGACGGTACCCAGGACATGTGGAGAACTGGAACAGTGAGAACCTAAGAAGGAGGAAGAGGGGAGAGACAAGAAGAAGTGGGAACAGGATACCCAGGAAGGGTAGAAGCCAGATACACATCCGTCAACCATCAACAATACCCATCCCACACTACCTCACTTCCCTATCAACAATACTCCAGAAGAACATTTCTCAGAGTTCTTTTTAAGAAATAGAGACAGCCCAGCAGTTCAAGTTCTATTCAAATTCTTGCTCTCCAAAGATTCTTCTATGTTCCAAGCACTTCCTTGCTGTTTTGCTCCTTGCTCCTTGCAAGGAGGTGTTGGGAAGGAGAGAAATCTGTGGCGATGAAGAATTTGAATAGGACTCTGAACTCTCAAAATGTTCTTCTGGAGTATTGTTGGTGGGGAAGGGAGATGGAGTGGGATGGGTATTGTTGATGGGACAAGGTGTGTGCATGGGTGGATTATAGTTTATATGTATAGATAAAGGTTTTGGTTCCCTGCATTCTTCCTGTATGCATATATTTATAATTTGTTCCCTTTTGGTGAGTGAGAAATGGTGTTCCAAAATTCATGCAGCTGTTTCATTTTTTTCCTCAACTCAAAACAGGGAAAAGGGAAGTGGGGAGTATTGAAACAATGGATGGGCTTTTCACCTACATTCCACTAAGGTTTTGGGACAATCACATAGTATGAATTTAGACTACAAGTTAGAATAAACAGCATGAAAATAAAATTCCCATTTGCAATATAACTATAATTAATACATAGTGACACACTTTCATTAATTTTCATATATGTGGTTTGGGGTTGTCAGAGTACAAGCCTATGAAAAAACCACCTTCTATCTCTTGTCAATGTTTTGTTTCCTTACAATATAGGGTTGCCAGATGAAACAGAAGAACATGCTCCTGTCCATTTAATGGCCATGTAAAAGATGGTTAATGGTTCTACACAAACATTAAAGGGACAGGAGCCTTCTCCAATTTTTCACTTGGCAAACGTACTATAATATCTCTATTTGTACAGGAACAAGCATGCATGCTTCTTTGGTGACATACATTATGTCCCCCCCCCCACACACACACACCTTTCCCCCATTGGATTTGCTTGTTCCCAGGTTGAGGTGAAAGTGACCAGTGCCTTTCCAAGGTTTTCTCAACACACTTATGAGGAAGCTTAATTTATTGTTCTTGTGAAGTAAGAGCTTGCTTTATAATCTTCTCCCTCCCTCTGAATGTCCCAATTGGGGAGTTTTAACTGACTCATTAGCACAGAAGACCACAAAGGAAAGATGAGGATAAGAAAAAAAATCCCAAATATGTTGCTAGGCCCAATTTTCAAAATAGCACCTTGGACGTACTGTACCTGCATTACACAATTATAGCACTTTGATACCACTTTAACTGCCACTGCTCCATTCCATGAAATCCTGGGACTAGTGATTTGGCAAGGTATTCAGAATTCTGTAGTCCACTCCCCTGAGTAAAATTAATGTACTCAGTCATTACATTAGAATTAGAGTTATCTGCCAGAGAGTTCTGACTACTTCACGAAAATACAATTCCCAAATAATGTAATATATAAACAGCCCTTGTGAGTTGTCTAGAAGTGGGGTCTTGATCGCTGAATGAGGGTTTTTCCCAGAATCTCCAGGGGGAAACTCACAATGCCTCTTCTGTTGATCGAAGTCACTGCTTGGAAATAATATGTTAGCAATTCATTTGTTACCCCTAATTTGTTGGACTGTCCAATAGCCCTTTTGAAATGTATTACTCTAATCATTAAATTACATTAGTGGGTTTTTAAAAAGTGACACACCGATATTTCTTGTTACTTTAATTTCCTATTGGCTACTTTTAAGTAATTTTAAATGGTTTTTATCCCAATTTAATGACTGAGTAAATTAATATCAACACCAACAAATTAATATTAGTTAACAATTTAGCTTTAAAACAGACTTTGTCAAGGGCTGATCTATGTGACTCTAAAACAGAAGTGACACAAAGAGGCAAGAGGAACAGTTAAAATAAATCAGCAAGCATCATGTAGGGGAAAAGTGCTTTGCTGTTCTTGCTGTATGCCTTCAAGTCATTTCCAGCTTCTTGCAACCCAAAGTGAATCTATGACAGGGTTTTCTTAGTCAGTTCCTTCAAAGGGGGTTTGCCATTGCCATTGTTGTGAGGCTGAGGGAGTGTGCCTTGCCCAAGGTCACCCAATGGGTTGACTGAGCTGGGATTCAGACCCTGGCTCAAACCACTTCAAACATTGGTGGGTTTAAGCCACTTGTCTCTAAAACAATCTCAGAGAAAATAATTTTTCAAAAATAGGCTGATTTGATGAGGAGGAGGAATGCCAAACATTGATAACAGAACCACAAAACTGGAATTGGAAAAAATCTAAAGGCCTGTCTCATCCAACCCTTTACTTACACACGATATGTCTGGAGGGAAGTATTCATTGAGGATCTCAGGCCCACCATAAAATGGACAGTAGTAGGTTTATCTTTGGGGAAGATCTTTAACAAGAGGCAGGCTCTCCAAGAGTAGGTTCACCAGCTCCATTTTGCTGCAGTCACTTCTGTCAATCTGCTTGTCCGTCTGCTGGCCCCAAACTGCACAGCCCACCAGTAGAGAAAAAAATGCTGTCCCATTTTTGCATCCATCTCCTGTTGCAAAGCCAGACAAAACCGTTGTGCAAGGAAGTACTGGATGCCTCCTTGTATAATATCCAGAAAATTCCTTGTAGTAAATTATGCCAAGTTTTTGTTTTTGTTTTTGTGGGGTTTTTTTGTTTTTGTTTTTTGGTTATGTGTTTTCCAAGACAACTCTATCATGGGGCTTTTTCAGTAAAATTTATTCAGAGGAAGTTTGCCATTGCCATCCTCTGAGACGGAGAGATATGATTGTTCAAGGTCACCCAGTAGGTTACCATGGCTGAGCAGGGATTTGAACCTGTGTCTGTTGAAGACCTAGTCCAATACTCAAACCACTATGCTATGCCAACTCATTCATGAACCCATCACTTCAGCATAATTTATCAAGAGAATTCTGGCCTAGGTGTCCAAATACTGTAATGTTATCTTCCACTTACGATCTTTCTCTGCTTTCCTCCTCCTTCTCCTCCTCTTCGTCTTTTTCTTTGCAGAAGAAATACATGAAGTAAGAAAGGATTGGTAGCGGCACTGTGTCTTTTGATTTCTATTACTACATAAAATCTCCTTCAGGAAACACAAACAGGAAAGAAAAGGATAGGGGGTTCAGGGGGCTCCAGATGTTTGTCAGCGGGGCTGTGGCAGGACTTAGCAAGAGCCCAACCACTGTTTGACATCAAAGCTCATCATATAAGATAGAATGCTGCAGGGATGTACCAAAGGAGAGAGAGTAAATGCATTCCTCCCTTCCTCCCAAGAATTGTACTCCTGCCATTTAAGTTTTCCTTCAGCCCCCAAGTTTCTAGCATTTTGTTGTTGTGTGCTTTCAAGTCATTTCTGACTTACGGTGACCCTAAGGCAAACCTTTCATGGGGTTTTCTTGGCAAGATTTGTTCAGAGGAGATTTGCCATTGCCTTACCCCGAGGCTGAGAGAGTGTGTCTTCCCAAGGTCAGCCAGTGTTTTCATGGTTGAGCGAGGAATCGAACCCTTGTATCCGGAGTCATAATCCAATGCTCAAACCACAATGCCATGGTGACTCTAACTAGTATTGCGGCTGACCATTCAGAAATACAGTGTAGGCATCCACAAAAAAGATATGGTAGAATCCTACAAAACCCAACACTAACACTTCATGAATGTACAAAAGTACACAGGTATTCGCACTATACAGGCGAATCAGGAAAAAGCAAATATTGGCTTTTGAAAGTAACATATTAGTAAGAATTTCAAGTTCCCCACACATATGCAGAATAAACCCCACACAGACTTTTAAACAGTTCAAATCACTGTAATAGGATGGCTTGCGTAATAAGCAGCTACTTCCTACTCTTATACAACTATTTTGTGCATGGAAAACATTGTATTGTAAATTGATTTACCTTTTTGGAAGCTCATACTAATTAAAATGCGTTAATGGTTATTTTTGTCATTAGTTATGAAAACCTTTTTTTCCCCACAGAAGCCTCTTTTACAGTGAGTAGTGCTCAAAACCATCTCCCCATCCTAGGTGAGCATTGTCTTGCTCTTGGAATACTATGAATTCCAAACAATCATATGATTACTGTTCCCCAGTCTAACATGTCCCTCCAAGAAGATGTCTTAGAGATAACATGAGCTTATTCCATTGAAAGCTTTAGAAAAAGAAAACCAAAACCTTTAAAAGTGATAGGGAAGTAAATTAGCATTGATATCAACTGTTTACTCTCCTGAAAAGAAAGATGACTACTTGCAGCTGAAGTTTGATTAGTTTTTATGATTCCCCGACATCTCATCTCATCAAGAGGAAAGAAAATAACATCAGAAAGAGTTTGGGCAGAAAACCCTGCTCTTTTATTTAAGGGTGAGAGCCTAAAGGGGAGGGAGAAAACATGTGAAGGCTCATGTGAAAGGGGAACTCTCTCTAGACAGTGTAATATAAAAGTTTCCTTTCAGGGAAATGAGCTGTCATATGATGTCTGTATCTGAGCAGAGAAATGGGGAAGTGCAAGCCCTGTTGATAGGCTTTGGAGAGGACAGGACAACAACTAATGTTTTGAAGAGCACAGGCGAACAAGATATAGAAGAAAGATTCAGAAGAAACCAGAAAGATACCGAGTGACCAAAAAGGGAGCAGTTGAGAGCAGGCAAGGAACCAGGTCTACTTTTAGTGGGGTGAGAAATCAAAGTTTCTGGCCTGCATGGCCTCACCGGGTGCCAGAGGGGAGCGTAAGCCCCTCTTAGGACAGGAGGAGGCCCTAGACCAGCCAGCTGTGTCCCCCTTTGAGGGCAGAAAGGCTGCCTGTGCAGCTGTGCTGCTGGTGGAGATTCTGGAGCGAGCAGCCTTCTTTGGCATTGTCTCCAACCTGGTCCTCTACCTGAACAGCAGCATCTTCAACTGGGGTGGGTCCCAGGCTTCGCGGGCAGCCCTCCTCTTCCTGGGGGCCTCCTACCTGCTTTCACCCATTGGAGGGTGGCTTGCCGATGCTTACTTAGGCCGCTACTGGACTATCGCCTTGAGCTTCCTGCTCTACCTGCTGACCGCCTGCCTGCTGCCTGCTGTGGCCTCACAGGATGGACGGCTTTGGCTGTGTGGAGAGATGCCAGCCTTCCCAGTGCAGCCCTCATGCCAAAAGGGGAGTAAAGAGTGCAAGCAGCAACTGCCAAGCCAATACTGTGCCCCCATTATGTACACCGGTCTACTGCTCCTTGCCCTGGGCATCAGTTCAGTCAAAGCTAACCTCACACCCTTTGGTGCGGATCAGGTAAGAGATTGTTGCTTAGATCTAATAAAGTTTGATATGTGGCAAAATCTGAGATGACTTCACATATACCAGTAGTTCTTTTATTTGTCACTGGATGTTACACTATGATTTGAATCATCTGGAGATTTATCTGAGCCAAACCATTTGGTTTTCTTCTGTTAAACAGATGATGACCAATTGAGTAGAGTCGAAGGCTTTCAGGGGTTTTTGGGCTATGTAGCCATGTTCTAGAAGAGTTTCTTCCTGATGTTTCGCCAGCATCTGTGGCTAGAATCTTCAGAGAAGAATCTCTGAAGATGCCAGCCAGAGATGCTGGCGAAACATCAGGAAGAAACTCTTCTAGAATATGGCTACATAGCCCCCAAACCCCACAAAAAACATTTGAGTGGACATTTGATTAAAAAAAATATTTTTTTTTTGTGCCTTGTTGATGTTTTTTATGCGCTGCTCTTAAATCATCGTTCAATGTGCCCTCACCCTTTTGGTTTGTGTGTGTTAAATGTAAATTTCACACTTTTGTCACCAGTAAAACTATAAATGTATTTATTTTTGTGAGAAAAAAGAAGAAGACATGCATACACAAAAGCCGGATTGGTTTCTGAAGTCTGTGCTAAAAGTCTGAGAAGTCTGTACATGCTGCAAATTCTGTAAAAGCAAAGGAAAAAATTGTAAAAGGTTTGGCAGCATTGGGACTTCAGATAAAAACACACAGTTCTCTATTGCTATTTCTTGCTGTGTTTTTTGAATCTTTATATTTTTGAATCCTTATAAAGACTTGTGCTGAAGCCTCAGAAAGTGAAGTATCCCTCTGTGCCTTTGTTTGAAAACTTTTGCAATTTTAATGCATATTATTTGTCTTATGTCGCTTTTGAACTTATGTTTGAAACTATAAAAGCTTGGAAAAGAGAAGGTGGAGAGGGGGTGGTTTCTTCAGCAAGCTTCTTAGAGACAAAAAAAGACAATGCCTGTGGCAGAACAGTAGGGTGGCTTAGGGTTTTTTGTCCAGTACAAGAGAAGTCTGTGGCACTCCTGCACTGTAATATGGCATTCCTGAGTGCTTCCAGACAGGCTTTCATCATGCAATTGGCCTGGCTCATTCATAGGATTTTATATCATTTCTTTTTCCTTTGGCTTGTAACACTTCTGTGTTTTTTCACTACTTCTTCAATCATTTTTTTCTCACCGCAGGAGATCTGTTGAGGAAACAATGGTGTAACACAGTGTCTTTTGACAGGAGGAACTCTCTCTCCTTGCTCAGAGGGTTTTGGTTAATTCTTTGGCTGCTGCCACACTGCAGCAGTTTGACACTGCTTTAACTGTCATGGCTCTATCCTTTGGAATCTTGGAATTTTTAGTTTGTTGTACCACCAGAGCTCTCTAACAGAAGGCTATATATCTTACAAAAGTTCAAATCCCAGACTTCCGTAGCATTGAGGCATGGTAGTTAAAGCAGTGTCAAACTGTATTTATTCTGCTGTGTAGATGCAGACTACATTTAATCTCTTTTTAGATTGTGTCGTCGCTGCCACTTACTTCCTCTGTACCTAGGGTTCTAAAATGAAGTATTAGGACTTGCTATAGAGATGCTTTGCTATCACCATGACCAACACAGCATGCCTATGGACAGTTTGGTTACATACATCTTTACTGAACCCTTTCTATAATTACTTTCCATCCTTACTTGTTTTCTTGTTGTTGTGCATAAGCCAAGAAACTATCAATCCACTGCAGTGGATAACTAATTCCACTCCTCCCATGGAATGGAGTGGGTCAGAAGGATATGCTGATCTCCACAATAGTGCTTCAGTGGTGGCAGCTCATTCCATGTGTATGTATTCTCCCATGACATTGCTGCCTACAGCTTAACCTTGTGAATGAATCCAAAAAGTTACTACCCCTCTGTAAGTCCACCTATATGTGGAGTCCCTGAAAGTCGAAGAACACAAGAAAAAAGAAGAATTAAATATCTTTTACCTGAAAGTGCTTACTTGGCCATGCAGTGCAGTTTGAAAAAGTAGCTTTTTGGATTATAATCCTAAAATCTTGCAACAAGCTTTGCCACTGGCCATACTGGCTAGGGATTCTGGATGCTATAGTCCAATAAGTAACTTTTCCATGCTGTGGCCAAGAGACAATTTTTACAGGGGTTAGCCTCACCACAAACTTGTTAATGAAAATACTCCCCTTTGTATGTTTTTTTTTTAATTGCAGGTGACAGACCGTGGCCGGGATGCTACACGACGTTTCTTTAACTGGTTCTACTGGAGCATTAATATTGGGGCTGTGATCTCCCTGCTTGTAGTTGCTTTTATCCAGCAAAATGTGGACTTCCTTACTGGCTATGCCATCCCTGCTATCTGTCTGGCCTTGGCCCTCTTAGTTTTTCTCATAGCTGCCCCCATCTTTGTCACCAAGCCTGCTGCTGGTAGCCAAGTTTCCACCATGTTCCAGTTGGCCCTCCAGAATAGTTGCTGTGGCCAAGCACTTCAGAAGATGGCCATGAAGAAAAGGTACACATACCGTCCAACTTTCCCGATTTAGCAGGGACAGTCCTGATTGCTCCTGAATTGTCCCTCTTTTTCAGCTGCTTTTAAAGTGCCCAAGTTTCTCTTTCCTTCTCCCACTTTCACTCTTTGGCCTCAGCTTACTTTAATTGCTGAAACTGAGCTCAAAGTGCAAAAACAGTTTGCAGCAGGGAACAGGGACAAGCGGGGAGAGAAGACAGGTCAGAATCTTACCCTTCCCTGTAGACTCAGGCAAAAGCAAAATGTTGCAACCTCTCCTTACTGATGTGTTCTTTTTCATTAATAACTTTTGCCATCTAGAACATACTCTGATGGTGCTTGCATCTGTGAAATGTTGGAAGATATGAGTAAGGCAGAAAGTGTAGCCAAGCTGGCTACAGATTTCTGGTAACTATAGCCTTTCCAAGCGCTCCTTGTTTATGCCACCATAAATCGCTGAGAAAATAAGTTAATCTTTGGAAAGCCTCACATCCTCTATGAAGGGGGGTGCACAATGGAGCTGCAGAAGATTCAAAAGTATATTAGAAACTTCAAGATGCAATTCAATTTACACATATCTGGGAACCAATCTGTTGGCTAATAGGGGATTTTCCTCTGAGTAAACATACCTGAGTCTGGGCTGCACAGCGCTTGAATATCTTGTGTGCTGGAGATTCCAAGAACGTGTTTGGGACAGGCAGAATGGTTTAGGTCAGGGACGGACAACAGTGACCTGCTAAATTTTATTGGACTTTAACTCCCATCAGTCCTAGCCAGCATAGCTAGTAGTGAAGGCTTATGGAAGTTACAGTCCTCAAGACACCTGGAAGGCCACCCTTGTCCATCACTGCTTTAGGCATTCCCTTCTTATTAGGGGTTACCTCTCACATAGAAGGCATTAATATGGGCTTAATGGTCACATGCAGGGAAATGAGGTGGCAGAATGCAGACAGCATGAGGTGGATCCCATCCTGGAAGAAAGGCAACATAAATTAAAATAAATAAATAAATAAATAAATTCTGAGTTGATAGGGGACTTTATCATTTTAGAGCACAGGTAGAAGGGGCTGTTTAAAAAAAAACAACTTGAAAAATTGTCTTATGTTGAAATGTTTTGACAGCTCCATGAAGGTTCTGGTTTCTTTTTCGTTTACAGATATTGCTTTTGCTTTTATTTTGTTTTAACATATGGGAGCTTTTTTTAAAAAGGTATTCCCCAGCTGCAGTTTGAAGAGTTAAAGTCCATTCTAGCAACTTATTAGTGTTTTATACATGCACACATTAATCTATGAATGTGTTTGAATATTTGGGCCATCGCAGAAGATCCACATTCAGTTCATGATTGTGGAAGCAGCGTTTCACATGTGGTTCCATTGAATGTTATGGTGCATGGTCCCCAATGCTCACAGATGTGAAATGCATATTGATGGGCCTGCACTTTTGGTTATGTGTTTGGTTGCACATGTGGTGTTCTGGTTCAGTTGTGCAGCACTGCTGTTCTGCCTCAGGGCTGCATCACAAGTGTACCTCCATATATGGACACAGGAACTTGGCCAAGGCATCTTTAGAAAGAGAAATCATACTTCTCACTCCCTTAGTTTGTAGGAAGCTTAGAAACCAATAGTGCATCTAACCCTGTAGAAGGTCTGCCCATGGTTACTGGCCAGAGATCTTACCCTGTTTCCCCGAAAATAAGACATCCGCTGAAAACAAGACCTAGTAGAGGTCTTTCTGAATTGCTAAATATAAGGCTAAAGTACAAAATGTTGGTGATCACCTTTAAAGCCCTGTATGGCTTAGGCCCAACCTATCTAAGGAATTGCCTACTTCCATATAATCTGCCCCATACACTCAGATCCTCTGGGAGGAATTTATTACAACCAGTGAGAACTAGATTAGTTGCGACCTTTGATTAGTTGCGACCTACAGGGCTAGATGGGTAACTTTTGGGTAACTTTGAAGGTATGCTGTTTAAGTGACATACGCATCTTAAGAGGCCAGAAGCTGCACTCCAGAACTTAGGATTGGAGCGCAGCTTTGGCACAGCTTCTGGCCTCTTAGAATGCATGCATAATTTAAAGAGCATACCTCCAAAATGACTAGAAGCAGCTTTATTTTGGCCTGTCTGGTTGGGCCTTGAGCTAGCTACTTTTGAAACCCAAAATATGGCCCTGGTCATGTTTTCAAACCCCTCACACATTTCTGTTCCACATTTTATCAACAGAACAAGCAGTTCCCAGTCAGAAGCTGATGGCACTGGCCCACTTTCAGATACAACAAGATACCAGCATGCTGGCCCATCCCAAGAAGATGTCTCCAATTTCCAAGTCATGGCAAAAATCTTTCCTGTGCTGCTTACTCTCATCCCATACTGGATGGTCTACTTCCAGGTAGAGAGCATACAGGGGGAGTATGGTTGTAGTTTGAGTCTCTTTCATGCTTAGAACCACTAAAACAAACAAAAAACAAACAAACAAACAACCCCAAACAAAATGAAAAACAGATGTCAGAGACTGTACTCCTTTCATTTACAATTTTTCTTATTATTTATAAACAAATTTAATTTGTAATTTCATAATAAGTATTTTATTTATTGTTTTTATGGTTTTATCTCTTACCTTTCAAAAACAAAAAACAACTTCCCTGCAACCAGTTTACGATTAAACAGTAGCACAATAAAAATATCAAAAACAGAAGCAGCAAAGTCAAGAAAGCAAAAACCAATATTGATCATTAAAAGAATCTTTCCCAGCATTTCCTAGAAGTGCCCAGGACTGAACTTGCAACCTTTTGCACCGGAAGCATGTTTTTTGTCACTGACGTATGCCCCTTGTTCTCCTCCTTAGCCTCCCCATATCACCTGTTTTGACAATGCCCTGAAATTCTCATTTGGAGACCAAATATTTGGAGGTGAGGAAAGAGGAATACACTTTGGGGCTAGACAGACAGGCAAAAAGAGGTGCTTTCAGGCTGGCTTGAAGGCGAGGCATTTAGATGACACATGCCTTCAAGCCAGCAGAAAAGTGCCCTCTAGGTGCCTTATGCCATTTCAAAACGAGGCATCTTTTTGCTGCTGCTTCCTGCCTTGAAGCCATGTCGTATGGTCATGACATGAGCACTCCAGCTGCCTTGGGAGTTGGTGGTGTGGTTGGTGGGGTTTCAATGTGACTTTAGAAAAGGCAGCTTCAAGCCACTTTTTCCTGCCCATCTATTTCGCCCCTAGATCTTCATTCTAGAGAGTAGCCATGCTGCAGAATTAAAGCAGTTTGACATCACATTAACTGCCATGACTGTCCTACAGAATCCCAGGACAAAACCCAGGATTCTGTAGGATAGTTGTAGCAGTTAAAGTGCTTTAATTCTTTAGTGTGACTACATCCTCAGGATGTGAGCTGCACTGAAATAAACACTACTGTTTTTCACATCTGTCTGTAGTAGTTAGTGGTTTCCATGTCCATGGGACCATGAACCTGCTATGGGTTTCAGTTCAGACTGGAGCTTTCCAAGGTGCATCAATGTATCCCCCAAATTAGTTCACTACTTTGATAAGCTCATTTCAAGTTTAGGCTAAAACCCAAAGTGGATTATGCTTTGCATTGACATGAAAACTACTAGCCACCATTGATAGCAGCCCTCCACTCTTTGTAAGGTTGAATTCTCATAAAACCAGGACTGGCTGGAGCTCTCTGGTGTAGACTGTAAAGCAGTAGAGGTTTGTTCCTTGGCAAGGTGTTCTGTATCTCCTTCTTAGAACTGAGGTGATATATAGAAAACAGAAGAGGGTGCCTGTATTTTACAGATCTATGAAGAAAAGGCCTAAATATCGTGAAAACACCAGATCCCATCTGATGATAGGCAGGATCAGACCTGGTTAGTTCTTGGACTGGGGACCACCAAGGAATAACAGGGGCTGTGGGGCTTCAAAGGAAGGCAATGGCAAACTACATTCCCATTCCTTGCCTAAAAAACTCCTAAGTCAATAGGGGACTTGAATGTGCCTACACACATGGGAGATTATCAGATGGCGGTAATGACAGAAGAAGGATGGGAGTGAAGTGTGATGCTCCCATCCTTATCGCAAGGTTGCATGAAGATTATCAGACAGCATCACAATTATCCTGTGATCCAGTGAAGAGGAATTATCTTGTTGTTTATCTCCATTTCTTAATAATGTGATAACCCATTAATACTGAAGTGACAGGACAATTCCTCTTCATTGACGGAATAATCACAGGATAAGCACCATGTGTCTGATAATCTTTGCTTGATCACACACTAAGGACAGGAGCATGGTACTTCGCTTCTGTCTTTCTCCTATCATTACCCCCCCCCCCCCCCGATCTGATAATCTCCATGGTGTGGGGGGATTTCACCTGGGGCTAGTTTTCTCAAAGACAGACTTCTCAAACAGCCAAATTCTTCTGCCTAACCTTTAAAGGTTCAGGAATTCTATCCATCTAGTTAATTCGCATTGAACATAAAAATAACTTGATCCTTTTGTCCATTCCAAATTCTCCTGGGACAGCAATACCATGCACAGTTATTTGGAATCAAACCCTGCTGCTACAAGCAAGCTTAGGACCAGGCCACAAGCGTTCCAAGCTCTGATTATTGGGTAGAGAGGATATATAAAATCAGGCCTGCCAGTTTCATTTCCCCCCTGATTCCTGTTTGCTGTTATAACAGAGCTGTAAAGTTGACAAGTGGTTGCAATAAACAGAAATGAAATGTGCAGTAAAACCCAAAGATATAAAAGTTAAGGTGTTTCTATTCCATTTTTTAAGAAAGCTGAATTGTAAATCTCTGTCTGCTCAGTGAGCATGGCTTGCCAAGCAAATTTAGAACCAATTATCCTAAAGAGATATTTGTGAGGGAAAAGGAATACACATGGAGATGACAATCAAATATAGATTATTCTAAAATTGTTAAAAATGACTAGAATGACTGTTCTGATAAAAGTTTATGATGCTTCTTTACAACATCTCATTGATTTACTTACTTACTCATTGAGGTGTTATGGCACGAATTTGGCTTTAAGAGAAGCTCTTCCTTCTTTTGTCACTGTATTATGGAATTTCTAAATGATATACAGTATCACCTAGCTTTAAACTAAATAACCAATAAATTATTACAATTAACATTATGCCAGAATAAGATGAGAAATATATTTTGTGTGCCTCCTATGAAATATGTGCACACTCAGTAGAATTAAAAGTAGACTTAATCCGAATATGTGGGGTAAATTAACTAGAATTAAATGTAGGGTTAATGTGAATATGTGAAGTCTGGAAAAGAGAGCCTCTGCTAGCTTTGGAACTTCTCCACACAGTCAGGATTCTGTCACATAAAGAAGGTGCATGTGTTGAGGACATCATCCTTTCAGACTGTCATTTTCCACATACAGTACAGTATGGAGAACCACCAAGAAGGGAAAGATCTCCTTTGTTTACTCTCCCTACACAATCAGATTATCGCAGTGAATTTAAAGCGACTTATCCCCAATGGGATAAAGTTGTGTTTAATTTTAAAAGTAGGTGTTATCGCCGCAACTGGGCAAGTACTTACGAAGCAGCTTTTCAAAAACAGCAAGCTCCCATTTTTGAAAGGCTGCTGGATAAGTTTGGCTGCGATCCAACCTTGGTTGTGTGCGATAACACCCACTTTTAAATTAAATGCAATTTTATCCTGTCAGAGATAAGTTGCTTTAAATTCAGTGCAATAATTTCCTCAGTTTAACTGTATCCTCGCTGCCTTACTAGGTACAGTAATTGCTGTCAATACCTGACACTGCTGATTGCTCTGGGAAGGCCTGCAGACATGGTAAACCATTTGTGGGTGAAAGGAAGAAAGTGTTGCCCTTGCTGTACTTGGCTTTTTGGAAACATAATGTAGCTACATGACATCACTGGGCATCTAGTACAAGATAATTGTTTGCTGATGCTCACAGTATTCACACATCGTGAGTTTCACTGTGCCATGTGGTTTGTGGAGGACACTAATGCATGTTGAAAACCTATGATAGGAGCACATCATAGGCTACCACCAAGAAAGATATGAGAATGTTCAAAGTTCATTTGGTACATTTATATCCCACCTTTCTTCCAAAATGGAAATCAAAGTCAGACACATGGGATTCCCAGCTGTCTCCCAACATTGATCAGGTCCAGAACTCCTTAGTTTCATGGGCCTTGCACTAGAACCTGCCCCCTGGTTTCCATACTTTGTTAATGTTCCAGAGTGATGAAATATTCTTTGTTTGCCCTGGAAAATGAAGAATAGATTGCAAATTTACCTTAAGTCATCTCTCTGTCTGCAGTTGCTGCCCCTTATATTTCAAAGTCTGGCTCAACTTTTTTGTTTTTGCTTTACTTACTCTTTGTTTTGTCTTCAAGTGACATGTCTTCATGTTCTGTGACTGTTTTATAACACAGAGAGAAAGGGCTTTGTGGTATGCATGCTGCTTTGGTGCTGTAACAAATGAAGTAGAGCCTAAGTATGCAAATACAGTCAGATGTGTGTAACTAACCATCAGGGGGAGAGCTCATTAATCGCTTCTTTTTAGCATTTGATATGATCAGGGACTTAAGTAGCACTGACCAAATTTAGATGCATTTTCTGTGTAGAATTTCAAGGAGATTTGATACCACTGAGAGAAAAAGAGCCTCAGCTTTACAAACAGATTACTTCATGTGCATAATACATGCACTGACTACAAAAGAGGTTGTGTGTTATTTGAATTATTTTGACTGGGACTAACATGATAACATCTAGCTGTATATGGGAAACATTTGTGATGAGATTTAGACCAGGGTGGGATATATAGAACCCTTCAGGTGTCAATGGGCTGCAAGTCTTGTCATCCCATCATTTACTGTGATGGCTGTTGGAATTTATAGTATGACAATATCTGGAGGAGCACATTTTCCCCATTTCTGATCTATTATAGGTCTTGGGCTAGTGCAGTCTTGATCCACTTACTATTTCCTCACAGTATAAATATATTTAATAACATCCATCTCATGTTGAATTTTAGATGCAGTCAACTTACTACCTGCAGGGCTTGCACCTCTTCATCCCCAGTATCTTTCAGAACAGTTATCTGAATAACAGTGCACTTTCAGCAGCTGTAGATGGTGGCTATACGGTAAGCTATGGGACACACAGTACTATGTGGCTTTGTTAGGTCTCCAGAAGACAGAGTGACAGTGCTCAGCCTAGACAGATTTCTTGCTTTCTGAATTCCTCCTTGTGCTGATAAGATGACTTTTCATGATGCCATTCTACAACATGATGATAAAGGTTGCTCTATCAGAAATATATCTCCAACCATAAAAAAGTCTCTGTTTTAGGATGAGACATGGGCATTCTTAAAGCTTGGAATGATAATTTTTTAAAAAATTATATGTATATCCTTGTTACTGAAGGCAATTTTTTGTTCTCATTGGCCACAGTGTCAGAAAAGTAATTTGTTGCACTGCTCATTACTATGTTGTTGTTGTGTGCCTTCAAGTTGTTTCTGACTTATAGTAATCCTAATGAAAACCTATCAACCAAAGTCAACCCAAAGTGAATCAGTGGGTTTCCATGACCAAGTTGGGAATCATAGTCCAATGTGCAAACCACTTTGCCACACTTTACTCATTACTTTTTTGGAAAAAAAAATCTTAGAGATAGTTTTTTAAAAAAAATCACAATATTGAAAATATTCCATAAAGGCCCCTAAAAAACAATTTAAGAGTAATTAGAAAACACAGAAACATAGTTTTTTGGTGGGTTTTTTAAGGCTATGAGGCTGTTTTCTAGAATAGTTTATTCCTGATGTTCCATCAACTGTGGCTGGCATCTTCAGAGAATGCTGACATGGAAGAGATTACTAGGGTATATATACTGTCCGTTGAGAGGAAGTGATTTACATGGTAATCTGTGTATTTCTGTTGTTGAATGTCAATGCCTCAGGGTGCCTATTTAATTAATGATCCACTGTCTGCTGGGAAACCCCCTCACCCTGGATGGTTTTCATTTGCATTTGCTGAGTCTTGATTTTGGTGTTTTTCAGGACTAGTAACTAAATTTTATTTATTTTAAGGGCTTCTTCTTTCCTGTTGAAATTGTCCAGGTGTTTATGGGTTTCAATGGCTTCCCTGTGCATTCTGATCTGATAGTTGTTGGTATCTTTCAGAATTTCAGTGTTTTCAAACAGCATTTTATGCCCAGGATGGTTTAAAATGTGTTCTGCTACTGCTAATTTTTCTGACTAACCTAGTCTGCAGTGTCTCTTGTGTTCCTTGATTCATATATGAACTCGGCATTTGGTGGTTCCTATGTAGACTTGCCTGTAGCTGCATGGTATACGGTAAACACCTGCAGCTGTGAGAGGGTCTCTCCTGTCCTTTGCTGAGACAGCATTTGCTGGATTTTCTTGGTCAGTTTGTAGATCATTTGGAGGTTGTGTTTCCTCATCTGTTTCTCTATTCTGTCTGTGACTCTTTGATGTATGGTAAAAAATACCTTCCCTTTGGGTGGATGGTTGTCTACACTCCTGTGGGTTTTTCTGGGTCTGGCAGCCCTTTTGTCTGAGCTGGAGTAACCATTAGCCTCTAGAGTCCAGTCTAGGTGCTTCAGTTCATCTTCCAGGAAGTGTGGTTCATAGATCCTTTTTGTGTGGTCTATTAGTGTTTTTATTGTGCTTCTTTTTGTCCTGGGTGATGGTTGGAGTTCTTCAGATAGGTATCTATCTGTGTGTGTAGGTTTTCTGTGTGGTCCAAATGTCGGTTTGGTTTCCAGATGACCAGGACATCCAAGAATGGCAATGTTCCTTGTTTTTCTTTTTCCATCGTGAATTGGATATTTGGGTGAATGTTTACAGATGGTTCAGAAACATGGTCAGATCTTCTCCTGTGGCTCCAAATGGTGAAAGTGTCATCCACATATCAGAACCATGTTGTGGGCTTTTTTGGTGCTGTTTCCAGGGCTTACTTTTCAAAGTGTTCCATGTAAAAGTTTGCTATCGTGGGGCTCAGAGGGCTTCCCATGGCTACCCCATGTCTTTTTCTTGTAGCATCCATTGTCCCACTGGAAGTAGTTTGTGGTGAGGCAAATGTTCAGGCAGGGCTGTGATGTTTTCTGGAAAAAAAAATGTCAGATGAGTGCCATGGTGTCCATTATGGGACTTTGGTGAACAAGGAGGCCACATCAAAGCTGATTAGTATGTCTCTGAGTTTGAGGTTGTTGATTTTTTTCTATGAAGTGAGTGGCGTCCTTGATATAGTAGGGGGTTGGCCCTATATGGGTTTTGAATTGTGTGGCCAGAAACTTAGCCATGTCATACGTGGGAGATCCAATGGCACTCACTATGGGTTGGAGTGGAATTGAATCCTTGTGGATCTTGGGCAGTCCGTACAGTCTTGATGAGTGAGCCTCAGATTTGCATCAACTTTGGCATGTGGTTCCCCTGTGGAGATTTTAAGGCCCTTTTTGCTGTGAGAAAGTATGGCATGGTATCTGTGTCTCTGCAGCGAAGCAGGAAGGTTAGTGAACAGAGCAGATGGGCTCTGCTGGTCCAGAGTTTTTCCAGTCCCCGGGTCTCTTGGAACAGTTTCTCCCCGTAGAGATGTCCAAGGTGAAGTTGAAGACTTTCACAGCCAGCATCCATAGTTTTTTGTGGGTTTTTCGGGCTATGTGGCCATGTTCTAGAAGAGTTTATTCCTGACGTTTCACCAACAGCTGTTGTTGGCATCTTCAGAGACTGCTGGCATAGAAGAGAGTGGGGTATATATACTGTTGGTTGAGACAAAGTGATTTACATGTTAATCTGTGTATTGTTCTGTTGCTGAATGGCAATTAGAAAACATTACTTATCCTGCTCCCCAGAAAATGTAGCCTGGATTCAGCAGACCTAAAATATTGCCTACCCTGATTTTTGTTTTAAAGTAAAACTGTTCTACAAGGCTAAAGAATTACATTTCAGGTCTATCTTAAAAACAGCAAGACCCCCCAAAACAGTCCCACAAAGAAACCAAGAGTGAAGTGATATCACTGGTTGTCTAAAACAGTAGCAGCAATGGCATGCTGCATCTCTCCTAAGCTCTGGAATGTCCAGAAAATTTGTTATGCAGCCCTCTGCATTCCAGAGTATGCTCACCTATAGAACACATATAAGTTGTTTCTAGAATTCAAGATCATTAAGTTGAGAATCTAGAACAGACTTCTTCCCCCTCCTCCTCCTCCTCCTCTTCACCAAAAGCCTAAGCACAATCCCTGCTTTTGAAAGCAGAATACCCTCTGACAAGCTGCACATGACTTCAGCTATGATTGCAAGCCTTGGTTACCAGAATACAGAACAGAAATTGTTCTGCTTCCCCTTAGGGCACAAATGCGGCCACAGCAAAGAAATTGCTAAGATGAGAGAAAGGAAGATATATCTATGGAAAAGAGGGAGGGATTCTGGGAAAACAACTGAGATCATCATGTCAATTTGAGGCTTCTTGCTTAGGTGGATCCCTTATTTCATAATTGTAAAATAATGTCTCTTACTTAGAAGACTAAAATTGTATTGATTTTTCACTGTCCCCAGCATTTCTGATATTGGTGAGAATTGTTGTTTAGTTCCCAAGTAGAGGAGAGCTAGTGTGGTATAGTGGTTTGAGCACTGGGCTATAAAACTCTGGAGATCAGGATTTGAATCTCCACTCAGCCATGGAAACCCACTGGGTGACTTTGGGCAAGTCACACTATCTCAGCCTCAGAGGAAGACTAAAGCAAACTGGCATCTGAACAAATCTTGCCAAGAAAACCCAGTGATAAGTTCACTTTATGGTCACCATAAGTCAGAAAGAACATGAAGGTACACAACAGCAACCCCAAGAAGAGTAGACCCATTGATTCAATTGCTGAATGTTGAATTAATACATAGATGAATCCAGTTAATTTACGGGTTTTACTCTTCTCAGAGCTAACATTTAGGCCATTTTATCAGCCTCCTGTTTAATGGCTAGGGACAAGCCCTCTATTCCAACTGAATAGACCACAGCTTTATTGTGCTTCCCTTTATTGTGCTTCCTTCAGTTTACATTACAGCTCTACTGAGGGCTAATTTACACAATGATCAGTTGTCTAGTAGTCTTGGGAAATCTGTTAGATATCTCTGAGTGAGTTCCTTTACTACTTGTGGGGGACCCAACCATGTATAAGAATCGCCATATACAGGGTCAAGATTTTTACACACTTTAGAAACTATCCTAACATTGCCTTGTAATTAACAGGGCTTTAAACATTTCTGCAGTTGCGTTGCTTGTACAAATCTATCATGTGGTAGCCAGGAGGTGTGTGCTTTGATCTTAGATGGTCTTTGTGGCATGGATCAACCACAGCAGTAAGTGACAATTCACACAAAATATCAGTGTCCTGAAACTGATAGTCGGCTGAATTGATCTGTGCACAGATGAATTGGTCCTTCAGTTCCTTCGTCAGGTGCTCAGCTTGCAACTCAGTCCACTCAGCACACCTCTGGTAGATGTTTCTGATGCAACTACTGTGGGCATTTTGTGAAAGAATCGTGGTCAGTGCTTGCTGAACTTTACATGAATCCACTCACAGGGTAACAGTTTGGTTATGCAAATTGGGTCCATCAAATCCACAGCCTCATTGCATAGCATCCCATGAAACAGATGCTTTCCCGTGCTTTGCTCCAGAGAACAGGCACTTCACAATGGCCACAGGGGGGAAAAAGATATTTTGTTGTTGAATCTTGGCATTTTGGCATTTGACTCTTGGTCTCTCTCTAGCTCCCAGATGCTTGGCTCCTTCTAGCTAATGTGGTTGTTCTGCTGATTCTGGTTCCTTTAAAAGATCGGGTCATAGACCCATTCCTTGCAAAGAGGAAGCTGTTGCCTTCAGCATTAAAGAGGATGGCTGTGGGCATGTTCTTTGGCCTTGGCTCAGTTATTTTAGCAGGTACGTAATCTATTCACTAGTTTATATCTACCCCATTCCTTCTTTTTAGAATTAACGCATTTGAGTCCAAAGATTAGAACTTTATGAGTCACATGTCTCTAACAAAACGGGAAACCATGCTTGTCTATAGATTGGTAATTGTGAAGGCAAGTTGTACTATTTCTGTCCTTGCAGGAATCAACCTGTATATTAAAGATCTTGTTTAGAACAGTCTTCCTAGGAGTGTAATGTTTCACAATGCAGGTAGGGGACTACAAACTTTTTAATACTCTTCCATGTAAAGCAAGGACGCTAAAGGGCCAGATATCACCACATTAAAAAATAGTACCTCAGCTAAAAAAAAAATCCCCCTTTTTGTGACTTGGAAATGGCGTTGAGTTCCCACTAATAGTGTGTGAATGCCCTAGAATGTTACAAGCAGGGTGAAGAGTTCAGCCTTCCTTTACCTGTTATGTGCAGCAAGGTAATCATTTCACATCCATGACAATGTCATGAAGTCTGTAAGCGATTTGTACATATATGATAATTTCTGCCATGTGCATGACTCACATAACACCATAATTCTCAACTCCTATCAATCCAGCCAATATGGCCAGTACTCAGAGGTGATGCAAGTTGTATTTCAACAGCACCTGGCAGGACAACAGTTCCCCACTCCTATTCTAAATGCTGCTTTTCTCTTCAATAGGCCTGCTGGAGACTAAACGGCTGCAATATGTGAATAACAATCAGACCATCTCGCAGCGGATTGGGAAGGATGACTACATTGCAGCCCCACTCTCCATCTGGTGGCAAGTCCCTCAGTACCTGCTCATTGGAATCAGTGAAATTTTTGCCAGTATTCCAGGTAAGCAACAGGAGGGATACCTATTGCATTTGGAAACATAGACCTGGAACTACATGGAGAAAAAATGAGTAGTGTGAAGAGGTCCTAATTCCTTTATGTAATCCTCACCTATTTCCCTAATTTATTCATTCACATTAAGCTACATTCCCACAGTTTGGATGCAGCAGGGAGCCATGGCTAAACTGAATCCATGATCATTGTGCTGGATCTCAGACACAATGGGTGGGAAGGGTGGGAGGAAGGAATCATAAAATCATAGAGTTGGAAGAGACCACAAGAGCCATCCAGTCCAACTCCATTCTGCCATGCAGGAACACACGATCAAAGCGCCCCAAACAGTTACCCATCCAGCCTCTTAAAAACCTCCAAAAAAGGATATTCCACCACACTCCAAGGGAGTGTGTTCCACTGCCAAACAGCTTTTACTGTCAGGAAGTTCTTCCTAATGTTCAGGTGGAATCTATTTTCCTGTAATTTGAATCAATTGCTCCAGGTCCTATTCTCTGGAGCAGGAGAAAACAAGCTTGCTCCATCTTCAATATGACAACCCTTCAAATATTTAAACACAACTATCACATCACCTTTAAACTTCTCTTCTCCAGGCCAAACATAGTCAGTTCTCTAAGTCTCTCCTCTTAGGACATGGTTTCCAGAACACAAGTCTCATCCATGATCCCCTCAAAAAACAGTAAATGAAAAAGGATTGTCTAGGAAACCTTGAACTACCATTTCAACATAGCTGATACTTTGTTCTTCCAACAAACTCTCTGAATTCTATCTTTCCAGGGCTGGAGTTTGCTTACTCTGAATCGCCAAAATCAATGCAAGGAGCCATCATGGGCCTGTTCTTCTTCATTTCTGGAGTGGGATCACTTTTAGGATCTGGCCTCCTGACTTTGCTCTCGCTACCAGCCACTGGTTGGATGCACTGCCCGGAGGATTATGGTGAGGAATGCAAATAGCAATTCAGAACACAGTCCTCTAGCCACAGAACAACCTTGACTTGGTTGTTCACAATTTTTCCCTTGAAGAAAAAGTAAGGGTGAACTGGAGTGGAGGTGGGAGAATGTTCACTGAGATCTAGCTGGAATCTGGGCTCTACCATGTATTCTTGGCTGCACCTACCATTCATAGTTGTAAAAACAAAGAAAACAAAGAGAGCCCTAGAGCTTTTGAAATGACAAAGAAACTGTTGTATAGAGAGGATTCAAGAGCAGAAAAAGACTGGAGATGGTGGCACGGGGGCTCCCTGCTGCTTGCTTGCTTTATGCTTGCTAATGGCTTTCCTCTTTTTCCTTCTCTAGGGAACATTAACAAATGTCGAATGGATTATTACTTCTTCCTGCTGGCTGGGATTCAGACAGTAACCTGCATCCTCTTTATCTGGATCTCCTTCCGCTATGAGCGTCAGCAGCGACCTCCTTGTCTCCACTGCACTGGCCGTGAGAGCAACTGAGATGCACTGTTCATGTGTCTTTCTCAGGACTGTGAGGAGAAGTGCCTGAATTCACCAGGTCTCTCAGCTTTCTCCCAGACACCATGCCACTGTCATCTGTAGTTAATTGATGGGATCATCTGAATGGAATATGAAAGGATTAGAGAAATTAAAAGGAGATAAAACCATCAGTGGCAGCCAGCCAGCCAACACCAAAACTGCAGCCCCATATTCAAGGTTCATTAATGCTTTACTTCCTGAAATCATGTGAATAATACAACCTAGGGAGGTTGCAAACAAAAAATACCATGGGATAGAAAGCCATTGTGCTTGAATTAGGTGGACTGTCATCTGAAACAGCAAGTGTTCTTGCTTTTTACAATTCCTTTGCTCTTCAGTAGGTTCCACTGCAGTGCAGAGAGGGGTGTAATTAAATGAAAGAGATTTTATTGTGCCCCTTCCAGAACCAACTGCCAGTGTAAGAAGACATCTTTTCTGTCTTCATAATTTTGTCAAAAAAATTATTGAGAAATCATTTCCAAAAATGCATCGATTCTCTCTTTTTCAAAGCATGGAAATGTAGAGAAAATGAAGGAGTAAAGCATTTTCACTACAGCTGACCTTCCTAATATACCAATTTGACATGGAAAGATTCATCTTCACGTCTATGAACCAACAGTCTTAAGATCAGCACAGTGTCAGTTCTTGAAGGTCAGTTTGTCACAGAGGACACTTCTGGGAGATGGCCTCTTCCAGGTTTAGCCTGTTGCAGACCTGGAATATTAAGAGTACAAATTATCAGTTAGATATTTTCCACAGTTTGGAAACAATCCTTTTTTAGATTCAGCTCACATTTCCACCTGCCTTGCTCGTTGTACTCCAGAAATGGGAACTTTTCCAAGCTCTGATGTTTTAAAGATGTATGAGGAGTGATGTGACAACAGATTCCATTTATTGGAAACACTGGGTTGGATTTATATCATCTGAAGGAGCATATTTTTCTGGACCCTCTGCTTAAACAAATTTGATGTGTAGATGAGATTGTTGTTGTGTGCCTTCAAGTTGTTTCTGACTTAATGGTGACACTATCATGAGTTTTATAGGCAAGATTTTTTGGTTTGCTTTCCCCTTCCTCTGAGGCTGAGAGAATGTGACTTGACCAAGGTCACTAGTGGGTTTCCATGCCCAAGTGGGGATTCCAATCCTGCTCTCCAGGGTCATAGTCCAACACTCAAGCCACTACACATGAGATTACTTGTTTTAAATCCTGTTGCTGATCCTAATTAGAGTAGATCAATTGAATCAGTAGTTGAGTCAACACTTATGTAGATTCTAGAGAACAAGTGGGTCTGCTTCAGTGGGAGGGACTTGTAGACTTAGACCACAGTGTACAAAGTGTAAAGACATTTGAATAATAACTTCTATCAGTTTTCTCATCTTAGTATTCAGGGGGAGGGGAGGAAATAAAACCAAACACCAATTTGTCAAAAGTAAGCAGTGTGGGAGATGCAACATATGCAGGTTCAATGCCAATAAGCTATTGGAAAAGGTCTCAAGATGTGTCCAGCTTAAGGTTTAAGTATGTAGTGTTTCTGTTCACGGATTTTCAAAATCAAGCTCCTTTGCAGAAACATTTAAAGCTTGAAAAAACTAAATTCCACGTGAGGCATGTTTTGCCTAGTTTCCTGGTAATATGAAACCTAATCTTAAATGATTTATGATCAGTGGTCTTGCAGCTTATAGGTCTATTTGGTGAGAGACAGGAGAAAGGAACTGCCTTGGCTGTTGGAAGGCAACTCCAACCAAGCACAGAGGATGGGAGGGCACTGCTTGTTTCTTGAATATCTATAACCTTCTAACAGATACATGTGTGAATTCATGGAAGGATAATAAAAGCTGTACTTGATGAAATTCTCTTTTCAATATGACTCTTACAGTGGCCGGGGGGGGGGGGGGAACTTGTGTAGTCCTCCAGATGTTTTGAGACAGCAAGTCTCAGGAACCCTAGCTAACAGAGGCAAGTTGGGAGCTATAGTCCAAAAACATCTGAAGTGCCGCATGACCCCATCTCTCTCACAGGTACAGGGACAGATGGATGCATGGTGAGGCAGGAAACTGGGCCTGCTGAGTGGCAACCAAAAGGAAGGGGAACCTGATGTGAGAGAGAGCAAAGCCCCCCAGGTGAGCATCCTATGGCCAGATGGCTATTGAATGTCTTAGAACTGCAAAGCCTCCTCCTCTTTTGTTGCCCACCAAATGAACTAAGGCAAGAAAACTTGTAGCTCTCAGCTGTCATTGTACCAATTCCCATCAACCTTCATTAGCCTGGTCATTGGCAGCAGTGATGGGAGTAGAATGTTGCTAGCAGCTGGGAGACTTGACGGTTCACCTGAGAAACAAGACTTGATGAATTGATGAATTTGGGCTGTATTTAGGAAGTATCATGTTGCTTATTAGTTTCTAATCATTCATCTGATAAGAGGGAACGAGTTTAAAGAACCATGTCCTGTGGATGTTGGTGGCTTTTGTATCCATGGGGCAATGAATTTGGTCTGGGCTTTATAGTCTTCTGAAACAATTTTTGGAAAAGATATAGGTGAGGTCCTTTAAAGTTCAAACTGAAATCCATATCGAGTTCAGTGTCCCACTGACACAGAATCCACCCACTGCTACTGACCATGCCAATAATTGCCCAGAAAATCTCATGAAGTGCAGTGGTGACACTGCTCTCCACCTTAGATTAGGATCAAGGCTGGAAAAGTTCTGAATGAGATCAGGAAAGAGGAATAGAGCCATCTGTCAGGAGCCTGGCCTTAATCTCACCAGCAGACAGGGTTGCAAGTGACCAGACAGGCCTCCTTGTCACAAAAAAGGCACCAGTGAACCACAAAATACTAGACCCTTGGTTCTTTTTTAAATTATTATTTATTCCATTTTAACAATGTAAGAATTAAAAATCTCCCATAAATAAAGGACTTGCTTGGCAGCCTCCCAATACTACAGGTATAAAATGTGAGCGATTGTACAAAACTGTTAAGGACACACCAGGCACACCAGGCTGGGGGTGGGAAGGAAAAAAGGACTGGCCAAGAGCTGCTTGGAGCTCTGTTCCTCTGCCCAGCTTTAAAGCTGGGGTGGGTGGGATTTAGAAGGAGAAAAAGCCCCAGGCTCAGACCACAGACAAGAAGGGACACTTGCTGTTAAAACCATCACAATGGACACAAACTGGTAATGAGAGTCAAAGCAATAAGGGAGGCCCAGGAATAGGGCCCAGCTGGGGTTCCCTTCTAAAACACATCGCAGCATCTTGCTGTTGGCATGTAGCTAAGCTGCCTTCAAGTGTGCATCACTCTACCTGCACCCAACAAAAAGGTTTTGGTGGGGAGGAGAGGAGAAAATAAGGACACATGTTCTGTCCCCAGCAAGAAGAGCTGTAACTCCACTTAACAAGAGTAACAGGAGGGGAAAATGTAGACTCTGACTTGTATAACCCTCTCCAGTAAATCCTTCTTGTACCTTAAGTAGTACAACAACTAAGGAAGGAGATCTCTCTAACATAGAGAGTGGGAAGAGTATCTCTGGTGCCCTGTGTCCCTCTCCTCTTCCCCTCCCCATCAGAGTAAGCTGAGACTATTTTTTTCTCTTATGTAGAGCCCTCTCTAGAAGGGGAAAATGACAAAGGTAGAAAGCCCAGCTGGATGAGCCTGGGAGAGCACCCAAGGGGGAGCAAATGCCAATCCCTTATTGGTTTGCCCATATGGGTACGGGTGGAGAGTACAGGAGACCCTGAGATCAGGAGCTGCCCCGGATCCTCTCCATGTAGCTGCGCAGCTCATCTGGATCACGCAGCCCCATGTCCTCACATACCCAGCGAATGTCATCTTCACTGGCCACCAGGATGGACTGAACAGCAGGTGCTGAGGCTGGGGGGCTGGAATCAGAGCCAGGAGGAGTGGCAAAGGTCACAAACTCTACACGTTTCCGGCGACCTCCTACTTCCCTGCCCTCTTTCTTCCGAGACAAAGTGGTGGTCAGGGCTAGGTTTCCTTGGGCTGTTGGGCCCAAAGTACTGGCAGAAACCAATAGGGTTTCTGTTTCTGGCCTTGGAAAAGGAGCTGGGCTATCTTGGGCTGCAGGCTCCAGCTTTCCCTCTGGTCCTGCACAGCAGCAACAGCCCTCACCGGTGCCAGAAGGGTCCAGGGATTGCTCTTTGCAGTGCTGGTGGCGGAGATCCAGCTGCCGACTAAGCTCCTCTTGGTCTGTACCCAGCCAGACCCAGTTGTGAGGCTGCTGGGTTGAAGAGGCTGGCCCTGGCCCAGCGTCAGGGGGCTCCTTGCGTTGGTAACGAAGGACAAAGACTATGCAGTTGATGAGGAAGATGAAGATGGCAAGGCAGAAAACACCCAGGAGGACATACATGCCAATTTCCAGATCTGTCACCCTTGCCGGGGCCTTCACCATCTCATCTTCTTCTTGTTCCTCTTCTTCCACCTCCTCTTCCACCTGATCAGCTTCTTCATAGGAGCTTCCTCCAGGCCCCTCAAATTTGGTCATTGGTGGTCCCACTCCTACTGGGCCACGTCTCCTCGTTCCCCTTCCGCTCTCTGTGACAGCTGCCACTGTCACTGCTTCACCTGACATAGCGCCTTCTGCTCGCTGGAAGGGAGGCTCTCCATGGAGACGGGGGTCCTGTCGCTGTGGGCTGATTGTTGTGAGGATGCGCTGGCCAAAGTTCACCTCCAGCCATGCTGTGCCCTGGGCAAGGGGAGCCCTGTGCTTGCCCTTGCGGCAAGAGTCCGGGGAATGGAGGCTGAGCTGCAGGAGGGAACCTTGGCCTGGTCCCTTAGCGATGATCACTGGGCGTGCCTGCTCCTCATCCAGCCGCACAGAGACCACATTAGGGTTCAGCGAAGAAACTGAGAGCACAGCATCCTGCCAACCATAAAGCTCTACAGGAGCCAAGGTATGATCAGTGAACACCAGCCAAATGCTCAGGACTCCCTCCTGCAGGGGAAAGGAATGGGGATCGGAGGTGGGGGGGTGGGGAGGGAGAGAAGACCATACAGACAACATGAAGAGCTGCAGTTGACATGCACATATTCCTATAAACAAAGGCTTGCTTCATCGAATTGAGGCCTATAATCCAGTGCTTGGAAATCCTACTTTTGGACAATAGCTCCTAGGACTCCTCAAATAGCATGGTCAGGGGCTCTGCTAGCTACCAGATGCTACCATACTCTAATCATTCAGATGGTGACTTCTGGATCTCTGCAAGTCAAGAAACCCTGTGAGGTGGCATTAAGGTCTCACTGACAGCCAGAGGCATGCATAATCCATTACAACAGCAGATCTGAGTCACTTCACTCAGCTCAGTAAAAGAACCTCCAGCACACAAAACTACAGTATTCCACCCTCATTCTCCTTTGACCACTACTAACCAAAGTAGGAAAGTTAACAGCAATGTAATCTGACAAATGTAGATCATCAGATTATGCCACAGAATTGAGACGAGACCCAACATTGCTAATTGTGATGGCAATTGCACATATCCCATAATATCTAGTTTCAGTCCACATGACACCTTCAGTGTATATACTGTAGTCATCTTGGCTACACCCTTGGTTCAAAAGGCTGAAGAACATTAACACAGTTGTTTAGTGCTTCAGTATCACCTCACCTGCTTCAAGGAGCGCAGAGCAGAGTCTCCCTGACACATGGCAGTGAAGACATTTGGGTGTCCTGGCTCCACAGAGAGTGTTAATGAGAGACCAGACACCAATTGGGCCTGTAGCTCTGAGATGGAGACCTTCTCCTCTGACACCACCAGGGTCTGCTCTCCCAGGATAGAGTCAGAAACAGGAGAACGCACCTGAACCAAGGGATAAGAAAGACATGGTTATATTCAAAAGCAGATGCACCTACCCACTGATCTTATATACATAATGGTTGAGATCCCACATTGGCCTGTGGAGTTCTGCACTCCTCACTGTGGATCTGCTGTGAAGCTCCTTGCTGCTGGTGGGAAGGGAAGGGGTCCAGACTGTGGAGAAGCTGCTGGTCTCAGCACAGTCAGGAGAGGGGAAAAGAAATGAAGATGTAGTTTTGCATGGCATACACTTGCCTTTTCCTTCCTGTGGGAGCTCAGAGCAGCCAGTCCTTCAGAGCCTAAATCGCTTTCATTACTCTCCCATCCCCACTAGTATGTGACAGCAATTAGGCTCCTGGGGATTGACAGTTGTCAGGCGGGAGGAGTTTTTTAGATGGAGTGCAATGGCAAGTGAATAATTCTCTGCCCCAAGCAAATGGGACAGGATGCTGGTCATTTCTGTCACCCTATCTGATTCATCAGCAAGCAGCTACTTGTCTAGTGAAACTGAGAATTGGCTCCAAGCAACTATGCAGGAAAGTTAGATTTCTACTGGTGGCTGTCACAAATACATATAAATGTCCAGAGCTTGAAAAATTTACTTATTTGGACTAAAACTCCCTATTATTCCTTTTCAGACTATAGCTTCCTTAATCCCACAAACATGGTTGGCGGATTCAGGAAGTTTAGTCCAAAAAGTAATTTTCCCAAAAACTGTACAAAAGCTAGAAGAAAATGTTGGGGTGGGGGTGTCCATGTAACGGCACCATGTGACAAGGTTCTTTAAGGTCTTAGGAGATTCCTGCACTATCTAAGGTGACCATTGGTTTAGGATACAACCTGATAAAAATGCTCTCCAAGTGCAAGAAGCCCAGAGGAAAATCCCATTTGTGTCCAAATCCCACTCCTAATGAAAGAGGACTGAAAAACTGTTGTGTTGTCATGACTGGAGTAAAGGGAGCTGGGGGACCATCAATCAGCACCATAGTTAGTCACTGCTTTGAGGGCACAAGTGCCACACATTCACCACACTGTCTTTCATCATACTATGGCACCTACTTCAACTCTGGCTCTCCCTCTTTGCTCCTGCTTAGTTCCCTGTCTTTCCATCTCTCTTCCCACACGTCCAATCATATACACCAGTCCACTCATCTCATTGTTCCGTCCTTCTCCAACACATTTCTGTCACCCAACACCGGAGGGCAAATTAGTGTCCAGGGCATACACCCAACCCACTGAAGATACACAGAGGCCAATCTTCCAAACTGTCCTTCTCCAATATATTGCTATTATACTTCAAAGCAAATGTTTCACCCTGCTCTGCTGTGGCAATAAAATAAATAAATCTTCCTCACTTTCCTCCCACAGGCCTCTTACCTCTACAGACGTCATGCCTGGTTCACGGCCAATCACCACACTCCCATCTTCCAGTGTTGCCACTCGGGGGTCCTGGATTCTGGCATGTGTCTGCACCAGATGTGAGACATCCAACAGCCAATCAGAACCTGGCATGTAGGTCAGGTGACGGCCACCATCTAAAGGATGCGCTACAAAATGAGCCAGGAAACGGACACCGGCACGTTGGTATTGAAGACGGCATCCACGAGCTCTCCTCTCTGCTTCCTCTCCACCCTCTTCAGGCTCAGCTGCACTGCTGCTCAGAGAAGAGAGGACAATCATATATTTTTTGACTCTTAGAACCACTTTGTGTATGTTATCTCAGTAACCCTGTAAGTTTCATACCACCTGCTAACAACCGCATTCCAACAAAGACTGCAATGTAACTAAAAATCTTACCTACATTGTTCTTACCTACATTGTCCAGAACTGATTAGAAGTTATTACCCAATTCTGCATTCTTTATTCTCTTGGATCCAAGGAGCAAAGTCAGATACATGAAACCCCTAGACTTGCATGAAGGAATTCACGCTGTTCCAGGCAAGAAACTTGGGTACTGATTGAAATATTGTAACAATCTAAGTTGTATTTTCATCCTCACAAGCAAGGATGAATAATTACAGTAGTTTTCTCTCTGCTGCAGGAGAAAACAAATATTCACCCACAATATTCTCCCTGAATTCAAATGTGCCCAATTGTTGTTAATGAATTACAGTGGTCCCCAGGGTTATGAAAGTAATCCGTTCCGGCATCCCTTTCGTAACCCGGAAATCTTCGTAACCCAGGAGACCGCTTTATTTGTAGTGCCGCACGGCAGATTTAAAGGGCCGGCGCTTTTTTTTTTCCGGAACCCAGGGTTTTTTTCGGAGACCGGGGCCGTTTTTCCGGCCCCGGGCTCTTTTGTATCCCGGGGATTTCGTTGGCCGGGGGATTTGTAACCCGGGGGACCACTGTATCTTGCAGACAAAAACACATGATTTTTTTTCTTGCAAAATCAGTTTTCTGCACCGAAAACACTCTTATGAGAAAATCCTGTTTCCTGTGCAGAAAACTCATTTTGGGCAAAAGCCCAAATGTTTTCCTCAAGAAAATAATTCCTCTGCAACACTTGAGGACATTTCAATATGGACAAAAATTATGCAAAAATTTTGCTATTCCATTATTTCTTCCCATTGGGGTTTCCTAAGTGTTGGGAACCCCATTTTTTATCTGCAGTTTTTCCATCCTGCTTCACACTGAATTTCCACCTCCTCTATCTCTCCTATTCAGAATCTTATATCTTCCATCATGCTTAAGCCGTGGTAGCATGCAATCCCCCACTACTGGGACATAAAAAGTAGCAGGCCCCATGTTGCTTGACCCTTTTGGCTCCATAGCTCTTACCCATCAGGGGCTGGGCCAGGTACTCTCCAGCCTCGCACCTGCTCCAGTGAAGTGTCTGTCAGCTCAATGCGCAGAGGCAACAGTGGGGCCCAGACTGTAAAGAGCAGCGAAGCATGCAGCCGGCGGTACCAAAAATCCACTCGGACACCACGTGCCCCTCGGCTCTCTTTACCACCTACATAGACAGCATCGCACACATCTGACACCTAAAAGTGAGTTTTGAAAATACATTAAGTTCAACAGAAGTGATATTGGAAATGAGTGACAGCATGGTAGAGAAGGTGAGAAGGAAGGTGTTCCTGATTCTGTTCTCACCATGGATGTAGCCAGAAGCCCATAAAAACACTTTCCCTTCCTTCTCTTGCTAAACAGTTCAGCCAGGAACAATTAAGGGACTCCACCCACTCATAACTTACTGGAACAGACAGAGATGGCAGATGCCCAGAATGGGGGGCAGAGAGGAAGAGTGAAAGGTGGTACTTGTTTGTTGGTTGCTTTACAGCCCAAAACCTCTCTCCATCATTCCACTTCCTCCTAATCCATGTTCTCCTAAATGAGTGGAACATACATGAAACAACAGAGGTGGCTCAGGACAAAAGACAGATGAGGAGAGAGCTGTGACTAGAAATAAGATGGAGCCTCAACTGTATAGAATAGGTTTGTCAACTCTGAAGCTGAAGGATAGGAAGGATTACACATAAGAATATGTAAGAAAAGGACATGGCCACAAAGAGTATGGTCAAGGGCAGAAATCCCATTGTGGGAGAAAGGTGGGCTATAAATCCGTGAAGAAAATAAAATAAAATAAAATAAAATATGAGAAATAACTTTCTGATAAGAAATAAATTCCTATTATGAAGGATCTATGTTTTCATATATAAAGTGAACAAATTGAAATTTTATTTATTTATTCATTTAGTATCTCACCTTTCTTCCACCATGGGATCCAAGGCAGCATACAACATTTTAAAAGCACAATAAAATTTAAGAACTGTATTTCAGAAGACCAGAATCTTACCAACAGGAATGTCTCTGCATTAGAGAGAGACATTCAGTGTCTCACCTCAATGAAACAGACAGGAGAAGATTTTTTTTTAATGTGTGGAGAAGCAAGTTAGTCTATTGCAAAAAAGCAACAAAGAATTTTGTGGCACCTTAAAGATTAACAAGTTTCATCTGGCAAGTTTTAACTTTCAAGTGCTGTAGCCCAGATAGAGGTGATGAAGGGAGTCATGACCCATGAAAGGTAAAGCTGAACAAAAACCTGCTAGTCTAAGGTTCTACCAGATTCTTTGATTGTTCTTAATAAGCATCATAGATTTTGATCCTGGAACTGGCCATAGAGAAGGAAAAATGTCCTCTGTGAGGCATGTCAGTTTCTCACCTGCAAGACCTGCTTGTTAGAAGACTCACAGCCCATCTGCTCTGTCACCTCAAAGACTGCTCCCCCTGTTTCTACCACAATCAGCTTCACAGGCACTGAGTGAAGGATTCCTGTTAAGAGTGCAGTGTTCACTATCTCCTGCTCCTGTAGGGGACAGAGCAAGGTAAAGCATGAGAAGCCAGCTTCACAGTCAATTCTGATACTACATGAGTGGGGGAAAGATAGGAATTCTAGACCTCACCTTCACCAAGGGAACCAAGGCCCTCACGTCTCGTTCTGACACTTGGATCTCCCATACCATCTTGTCTTTTTCAGCTTCTGGGTCCTGGCCAGGGTATTCCACTTGCCAGGTGACAGGACGCGTAGAAGACAAGCCGCCTGTGCTGTTCTCCACCATGAAATCCAGATATAAGAACTCTGGAGAATCTGCTGCCCTACATGGAGAAAACAAGAAATAAACAACAGAGGACTAACCAGAGCCCAGGAGGACACACAGATCTTCCTAATGCAATAATGAGTCCAGTATGTTATCATCAGCAAAGCTTGGGAAAGTTACCTTTGTTTGGACTACAGTTACTTAGATCTCCCAGCCATGATCTAAAGCCACAGAGTGCCAAAGTCTCAACATTAGCAGAATACTACTCTTTCAGGTCACAGTTTCTCCCATCCTAACTGTGAAAACATCAGCTTATGGTGAGTGTGGTGTTGCTCTCATGAGTGTGACAGCCATGCCGAGCCAGCCATGCTGAGCCAAACTGGAGAAACTGCACTGGTGAGATTTCTTGCTCCAAAGCTGGAAGAGTACAGTGAACTTTGGATGAAACACATCTTCATGCAATGGCACCTAGTGATGGCTGGTGGCTCCTGTGTCAGCAGCATGTGTGGGCATTTGATCAGCTCATGTCTTCTATATCTTGGGGAGGGGAGTTAGGTCAAACTTCAAAAAAGCAATCCAAGCTGTTGGGTCCTAGCCTAAAATAGATTCAGTAATTTGGATAGCTCCTTGGAAATCCAAATTAAACCTCACTGCTCCCAATAGTACAGAAACCACCTGCTGCCAATGGCAGCACCCACCTGCTCTTCTGTTGTTCTTCTCCATTGGGAAAGGTGGGAGTGGGAGAAAGGTACTGTGCAACATATATTGTGCAGCATCATTTGGAGGTACAATAGGATCCCTGTTATCTGTGGGTCCCATAACCATGGTTTCACTTAACCCAAATCAGAGGAGAAATGTCTCTCTAGGCATCTGGAGGTTCTCCAGTACAACTCTATGGTCAACTTCTGCCAGAAATATAATCTTTGCTGTTAAGCACAGTTTCAGCTTATCTGTGATAATCCTGGGAATAGTTGCCCCTCAGATACAGTTGTACTGTACTCAGGGTGTCTCCAACCAGCAGCATACAACAGCTATCTTTCCCAAAGAGGAAGAAAAGAGGGAGGGGGCAGATTGAGCACTACTGGCTGGAGACACCTCTTAACATAGCTGTGTGAGCACCACTCTCCCACTGGCCTCTCCTGGCCTCCATCTCCTCACCAGCAACTCCCTACAGTGAAAGTAGCAATGAATACCCAGTCAGTTTGGCTGGATTTGGGAAAATAAGGAACTGATCCCATCTATCAGTCTCCTAAAGACAGAGTCCCCTCCAGTGACTGCAACTGCCCAGGTTAGATCACCTACCGCCAGTCCAACCCACTGCCAATGGAACGGCGACAAGTAACTAGAGCAGTGTGGTGTTTGGCACCCTTGAACTTGTCCAGTTTTGCAGTCCAGGCATCTGGCCTGGTGGGTCGAGCAGACAGAACCTGTAGACCCTTCTTCACTTTGATTCTGAAACAAGAAACATAGTAAAATTGAAATGAAATTATATTTTACCCTTCTGCTAAAAAAAACAGTGCAGTGTGCAGAGGTCAGCTCAGAGTAACGGAAATGAGCACTGTCCCTACAGTCGGACATGACTAGACAATCTTGTCAAGGGAAAACCTTTACCTTACTTTATCAAGATGGTGATGGGTATGATGATGAACATGATTACTTCCTCTTGAAGTTACGTTGTCATCTATTGGAACTGGCAAATTATGGCAAGAAGATGAATGTACAAGTACTATAGATTGGCTTTTGGAACTCACCGGAGCGTCAGCAGATCAGCAGTAAAGTTCTGATGCAGGATGAGGGTGGCTGTGAAGAGCTGCCCAGGACGCAGGGCCATGTCAGGGACTCGAACCATCACATTGTCATCCAGCCGGACTTCCTGGCGTCGTGGAGGACTCATCACTCGGATATCAACAGGGCCCACATAGTGCAGCTTCTCCTTACTACCCTCGCTGCCCGGTCGTGGCTTTTCCTGGGTCTGTGCATGAGGGCACTCTCTGGGTATCTTCCCTGCCAAAGGGGGTGCTAGGGTGTAGTACAGCTCAGCTCGGAGAGGAGTGATGCTCAGATCCTCTGATTTGTGGAGATTGGTGGCAGACAATGGGGGAGAGAGCCAGTGAGCAGGAAGCTCTAGTTCCACTACACATACCCCCAGGGGTGCCTAGGCAGGAAGAACAGAGATGGTCAAACCACTTTTGCCTTTTTCCAAAATATATTAAACTATGAAACAGCATCCTACTGAGCCAGATCTAGCCAAGTAGTCAAGTGCAGGGATGGGAACTGGGTGTCTTCTTGCTGAAGAACTTGGTAATGATAGGAAGGTTTTGGATTACAACTCCTAATATCTTGTAGCCATTTCCTCAGTTACCATGTTAGCTGGGACATTCTGGAAGATGCGGTCTAAAAAATATTTTGTTTTCCAAAATGTTGTTGAACTACAACTGCCACAATCCCCACCAGCTATGCTAGCTAGGAGTAATGCAAGCTGTAGTGCAACAATACCCAGGTATGGTATATGGTCCTCACCTTTGAATGTTATTGTACTCCAAGGGTAGGCAGTTTCTTTCAGCCCAAAGGTGAATTCAGATTCAGAGACATACTGAAGGTGGGTCATTCCATACTTAGCAAAGGGCAAAAGGAAAAAGGGTGGGATCAAAAATACCAGGATATTTTAGCTTAATGAAAGTAACTAAGCTTTAGGGGAGTCATTCCAATCTTTTAGAATGGGGAAAGGCCCATAAAAAAGATGGGTACCCTGGGGAGCCCTTGATGACCAACTATGGCCTGAGCAGCAATGGAAATCCCTGACTACTGCATCTTCACGTGTCAGAATGAATCATTATGGTAGTTTTCTCCCCACTGTAGAAGAAAAAAATTCCTCTGCAGTATTCTTCCCATATTGGAATATCTCAAAGTGTGGTGAAGGGATTATTATGCAGAGAAAAACAAGTGGTTTGTTTGTTTGTTTGTTTTTGTGCACCACCATCTTTCTATGAGGAAAGTTTCCTGTGGAGGATACAATTGTTTTTCCATAGGAAGTCAATTTTCTGTGCTCAAACAGGTGTGTATTTGCACAACACACACATATTTTTCTCGGCAGAATTCCTCCACAATATGTCAAGAAATTTTAATACAAGGAGAAAACTGTGCAAAATTCTTGTTGGTCTTTTATTTTTTTCAATGGAATTTCCTTAAAACAATCTGTTTTTATTTTGTTTTTTAATCTGGAAATGAACAATTAGGAATATTCTTTTCACCTCTTAACCTGAGGTTGCCATTCCTGTCCTGCTCCTTACCAGCATAACCCAGTTCTGCTACTTATTACTATTCATCTTTGCAACCCATCTCAAGTAAGCTATCTTGGCAGGGATTGTGACACTTCTGTGTTTTGAGGTCATGATATTAAGTAGAGCAGGGTGAGCTAACAGGAGAAATTCTATGTGAAGAGAAATGTCAGACTCACTCTGACATTATCAGGCCACCCGCACAAAAGGCAGATCTGACAGTTGCCACATGCTCACAGTGAGGATGCTGAGGGAGTTTTGCTCTGGTCTAAACAGATACACTGCATGGAACACATACCCACATGGCTATAGGATGCTGCTGAGAAGCTTGGGAGAGGAGCATATGGGCTACACAGAAAATCAAGTTGAACTACTGACATCCTGCAGCTTTTTACTGGTCTTTCTTGATGTTTTTGTGTGCCTTCAAGTCATTTCTGATTTATGGCAACCCTATCATGGGGTTTTCTTGGCAAGTTTCTTCAAAGGGGGTTTGCCTTTGCCACCCTCTGAGGCTGAGAGAGGGCGACTTGCTCAAGGTCACCCAGTAGGTGTACATGGGCAAGTCAGGATTTGATCCCTGGTCTCCAGAGTCATAGTCCAGCACTCAAATCACTACACCACACTGAGTACTAAACCTCCTTGGTTTGAGCAGGACCAAAGGAAGGCTTCCAAGAATTATCAATATGGTCCCAAATGACTACCCTGAGTTATAGGTTTAATTATCCACATTACCCAGAGAACATATGAAACAAGGGAATGTACATTCTCATTGACAGTTTGGAAATACTCTCACTCAGATCTTTAGGGTGCATCTGTATTGTAGAAATAATGCAGTTTGACAGCACTTTAATTGTTATGGCTCCATCCTACAGAAGCCTGAGATTTGTAGTTTTGTGAGGCACAGCACTCTTTGGCAGAGAAGGTTCAAGACCTCATAAAGCTAAAAAAAACCAACCAGGATTCTATAGTATGGAGCCACAACACTTAAAGTGGTGTCAAACTGTCTTATTTCTACAGTGTAGATGTGTCCTTGGACTACAGTTTTACGAATTCTTCAGCCTAACGCTTCTGACTATTGAGTTCTGGGAACTGTAACACTCAAAAGTCACTTTCCCACTTTTTGATTTCTTTCCATACCAAGCATCACATATTATTATATAGGGAAAAACTGACACGTGAGTCCCTTGTGCAAAATAATTTTGCCATGTACAGGCAAAAGTGGAATTTCCCAGTTGGCAAAGCCTCTCATCACAAGTATCCCTGCTACAGAAACTTAGGGCAGTTCCAGCATATAGTGGGTTTGACATATTGTTTTTCTTCTTTTAAAACTTTGGAAAATTACAATATATGTTCCAAACAGACAAAACAAAAAGGAGATTGTTAAATGCTTCATTTCTTTCAACGAGAGACATGAGTTGGTAGAAAAGAAAGTTACCATGGACCGATTGCAGAGTTAATGCAATTTGGCACTGCTTTAACTGCCATGGTTCCATCCTATGGAATCTTGGGACTTGTAGTTTGTTGTGGCACCAGAGCTCTCAGACAGAGAAAGCTAAATATCTCACAAAACTGCAAGTGTCTGAATTCCATAGCATTGAGCCATGGCAGTTAAAGCTGGGTCAAACTGCATTAATTGTGCAATGTAGATGCAGCCTGAATACTGACTGGCAGTGTTGGAAAGATAAATATTCACCATCTGTTGTTCTATGTTCAGAAGGTATTACTGTTTTAGTTAAACATGAATATTTATTTGATAGCTATTAACTTTAAGAGAATGTATTTTGGAACTCTGAACAGCTTATATTAATGCACATGTCTAGCTCATGTTCACATCTTATACACACACACACACACACACGTCTTCTCTTTTTCTCCTCTTTCTTTTCCAATAGATTGACATCACATCTCTGGGCAACTTAGTGCACTGCAACTTCTGCTTTGTTGATAGGAACTTTCACTTCCTTCCACAGACCATTTTTTATATTTATGAGATGTCTCATAAATCACGCTGTGGGATATACAGTTCACCTCCTTTGGCATTACAGAGCCAGTGGCTCTGAATTCCTCCACAGACAGAAAGACTGGTATAGGTGGCACCTTGTATACTGACCTGAAGATGGCAGGCCTGATGAACCACCTGGGCCTGGTGAAAGACATATAGGGTGACGCATGGCAGGGGCTGCTTTTCTGACATCCAGTCCTGCCCCTGGAGATGGAAGAGGACTCTGGTGTATGGCTCATAGGGAGACACTGTGCCCTCAATGGACACAGCTCGAATGTCCCAGGTAACAGAGGCATCAATGGATTGGGAGTCATCAGCTGGTACTGCCTGCGGGAGAAGAGAAAGACTCTGAGATCTGAAGCTCCTCACAGAACAAATCAAGAGAGAAAGAGAACTCTGTACCATTTCTCAAATGAAGATGTTTCCTACCTGCTGGGCAGTGAAAGGCTGGTAGGTAGCTTGGATGGTGGGCTTCCCTGTGAGTTGACGATGGAGGAAGAGGAAGGTCTCTGAGCGGGAACTGAGAGAGGCATTTCCCAGCAGGTACCGATCTGTACGCTGAAGACGGAAATTCTCTGGGCCACTGAGCACTTCCAGTTCAGCTGGCAGAAACACCACATCAGGGGGATCAGATTCACAGCACACTGTAGACAGAGGAATCACCTTCATCAATATCAGGTTTGGTAACCTTTTCTCCACTCTACAATATGTGCCCTTCTCCAACACTCAGTACCTTCCTGAGCAGTTCTGGGAAAAGGTGAGTTATACCACAGGACTTCATCTTGTTAGAACCAAGAACTGAAACCAAACAACATGGATTCTGATCTCAGGTCTTGGATTCAAACATGTGTTATGGCCTCGGGCCTTGGACCAGAGATTAATGATGTGTGACCAGACACAGACTCCCAAAATAACTTTATCTAGTCCTGGGCCGCACTTTCAGATTTATCACAAGTGTTTAAGTAACTTTAATTGGCTGTTTACATGCCTCAAGCTGATACATATGGTATTGTAAAATGAAAAAATAAAAAGAAGTAATTCTATATACTTTTCTTTCATATGTGTATTTTTGCACTGGTCATATCACATTCTGGAAAGGCAGAGAACCCTTTTAAATGCCTCTCAGGTGGAAATATATTTGAGGTAGTAAATTAGTTCCTCAACTGACCTCTGATCAATGACCTCTTATTTACCCAAGTGCATATGCTCTGTACCTAAGAGGTCCTTTCTACTGGAGGAGGCTAATTCTTACTATAGGTCTGGCTTCTCAGGTCAGATTCAAGGACACACCTCCTACGAATAATCTGATTCAATTTCTCTGCTTAATTGGCAGGCCAGTTATAGCTGATTACTGAATTTAAAATAAATTGAAAGAAGTGCAGGAAGGTGAAGTGGTTTTTGGTTTTAAGAATCTCACACAAAATGGTTTGGATGCCATACAAAATGGTTTGGATGATGTGGCTTGTTTAGCGTGGCCACATCAAAACACAGTTTGGCTATGTAGATATACCACCATCCATAAGAGAGGAATGAGATAGGCAGTCTGGGGTGGGTTATTTTAATGATGACTAGAGTTCTGCATTATGACCTGTGAGAGGGTTTTACAGTGCACAAATGCCCATTACCCACAGCTGCTGTCATCACAAAGACAGGTTTGGATCATCTCCATGGTTCAACCACAATCTTGGCTCTTTGGCTTTGGGAGCATGGATTCAGGAGCCAAATGCTTAAGTGAATACCAGGATAATGCCATAATACGAGGAAGGTAAAATATTATTAGCCCTTCAAACTCTGCTTGTAGTTGTGTTACGACTGACTGTGGGTTTCTAGTTTTTATTATTCCTTTCCCAATACCCATTTGTCTGTATGGTTGCCAAAATGACAGCAAACCAAAATAAAGCAAAACAAAAAATGAAGCCGATTTAAGATTACTTGTATATCTGTGTATTTTCAACTGCAGATTAATATTCAGCTCTTCAGTCTATTGCATGAATTATCAGTTAATTCTTAATGTAGAGCTTGTAAAGTTACTTGTAAAGATGAATGACATAATGACAGGCTGAAGCATCCATAAATGAGCAATGATAGGATGTTGCTCTGAATTTTCCCAGAGCATCATCCAACCAGTGCTCAGTTATAGGCAGTTTTAGCATGGCATTACATATTCATTCATCTTATGAGTAATCTCTGGGTCTTAGTATGTTTATTAATGTAATATGCTTAGCCCACACAAATATTTATATGACTATTTAAATCTTGGCTTGCCACTTTTTGGGGGGAATGTTGTTACATTTGATATTTTTCTGATGTTTAATTAGGAATGGTTTTACCAAGGAAAAGTTGTTACATTGGGGTTGATGCTACTTCCCTATGACAAGCTAGCATGACAAACTACTATGTTGCAGCAACTAAAAGATTTCATAGATTATTAGAACCATCTTCCATGTACTGTACAATGGATCCTTCCCATCCACAGGAATTCAGTTCCAGACACACACACGGGGGGGGGGGGGGGGGGGACATGGATGCACAAGCTCCATATTATTCCATGAGAAGCAATGTGCGCATGTCCGCATCAGCGCACCTGTGAGCATGTGCCACTGCTGAATAACATGGGGTGTGGCAAGCCCCCATCCACAGACAGCTAGCCTGGCAATGTGTCGGGCCCACTGTACCTCAAAAATTTAACAAGAGGAACTTGCAGAATGATGGTATAGGGTAGAGTTCTCCAGGGTTCCAGCTCACCATGCCTTCTTTCAGGATAATCCATTCCATTATCCCAACCCCTGGCTGCCCTCCCTCTCTTACAACAGTCAGCATTCCATGCCCAATCTTGACCGGATTATTTGGGGGATGAATGAGTGTAGCATCACTCCCCTTTTAGGGTTTTCCCCTCTTTCAGGTTTGCTCAGACTTGCGTAGATGGTACCACTTTGGCTACATAAGGATCACACTTAGAGAATTTTTAGTATAAACATGTTAGACTTAGACATATATTTATTTAAAAAGCAACACCTATAATTGGTACTCAGTACATTTAAAACACAAGGATAACATTTTCAACAGATTAATGATTAAAATGTTTTTAATTGTCTGAGGCAGGCAATTAATATGCAATATTAATGTGATGTTCACAGAGAACTTCCTATCTCTCTTTAAATCATCCATAAAGGTTATACTGAAATGCTCCGAACAAGAAAATGCATGAATGGCAACATGAAATGTATAACATTTGGCAGTTAGATATAAAGCAACCTAGTTTTGTTTATGGAATTAGACAGATTTCTAGCCCAAGGCAATGATACTCCATCTCCTGTCAAGGTCCATCTCTGGATGGCTTCATGCTTGAGTGGCAGATAGGATACAGAACTCATACCTTTAAAAAATAGTAATTTTAAAAAAATCAGTTGTGTATTTCTGAATGAATCCCAAGATTCTTTCATTTCAGTGTAGTACTTTAAGACTCAGCTGAGCAGTTTTAAACATCTCACTGATTTGGAAAATCAAACTGTGATTTTTAACTGTACAGTACCTCATAATATGTCATGTCTTAAGACTTCAGAAGGCATACAATACATTGTGGGTGAGGAAGTCCTGCAAACACAGCCCTTCTGAAGTTATTGTCATTACACTGGCCTGTGATTAAAATCTTTTTTTTTTTTTTTGGTTATTGTAGGTGTCTTTAATGTATTTTTGGATGCTCAATTCAAAAAACACAATAAAAATGTCATACCACACACAGTTTTTTTTCACAAATTCAATGTTTTTATCAATTCAGTTGTCACTCAGCTTTCATTAAGTGTGGATGCTTATCCTTTTTCTTTTAATGTTTTGAATGTGCAATTTCTTTCAATGTTTTGAATAGATTTTTGTGTTTCATTCCAGGGAATTCAAATGTTTTGAAAATTTGTTAGAAAACTTTAACCCCTTTCTTACTCTTGGCAGGATAATTTCATTCAGTCTTCTATTACGACATAGAAATGTCAAAGCAAGTTGTGAAAAAACGTATGCGATGAAGCAAATCCGAGGTCAATCTTGGATTTAGAATGCCAAATGCCTATAAAACCAGCATACATTAAAAAAAAAGTTTTTATGACCATCCATTTTGCAGCCTGTGTTATTAAAGCAAAGACTGAGTTGTTATTAAGGATCCTGAACACCAAAACTGTGGGGAGGGGCGGGAGGGGTGAAGAAGAAAGGGAGAGAAGGGGATGCTTGTTTACATTGTTTTGAAGGGACCAAAGAAATGGATCCTAATTTCACTTCTCACTGGCTCCTTGCTTAGTTAGCAATGTAATTCCTTTTCACACATCCTGTGGATTAAGCTCTTTTGGAAGCAGAATTACTCACTAGGTCTAGCCCCACCCCATGGTTCTTTTTTGTGAACCAATTCTTCTTCTATACAACACACCTGAGGAGGTTGAGAGCTGAAAAACACAACTCAGAGGAAGGCAGTAGAAGGGCTTCTTTACCCTTTTCTTGGTGGGCTTTTCTTCTACTAAATCCCTCTCCGCTGCCACTCTCCTTTTCACCGTGTAATGGTATTCCTTTCTCCACCTTAGCAGGCTTAAATGCAGTTGAGGAAGTCAATTTTTGCAGAAAGCACAAGGGGCAGGTTTTCAAAAGGTTCGCTCTCCCTGTGTGAGTTTTCATGCTACAGACTCAGTACGACAAAGAAAGCATTTCTCTAATGTAGTACAAAGCTTCATGCCCACCCTTCCCTATGAAAACTTGATTAAGCCATTTTGCTTTCACTCATTGTCACAGATAAGGAAGTTGCTCCTCAAATAGATGGACTCCTGGCTAATGAGGAATAGCCAATATGCATAGTTGTGCAGAGTGTGGGGTAAAATGGAAGAGGCAAGATCCCCCAAACAACCAAATTTTTAAAAAGTCCCCAATAGCAAATGACAAAATATTTTTCAAGTACGTCCACAACCCATCCTAATCAGATCTTCCCAGATCTCATAGCCTAGATCTTCTTCTCTAACCTCAGGATTAGGCGAAGAGTTTGAGAGAAAGAGTCTTGAAGAGGATGTTATATATTTCTTCCTTACTGTTAGACTTGGTATATTTATTTGAATGTGCAACAGTGGTTAATGCCATGATTAAGGTACCATGTGTATGCCATGCTTAATGACCTCACTAAGGCCAGGTCTGTGACATGACAAAGAGTCTCAGCTTTTGATCCTGAAAGCTCAGGACTTGGGATGGTACTACTTTTGCAGCCCTATGTTAAACAATTATCCAGATTTCTTTACTAAATATACAGGTGCTTGGTTTCTGTGGGTTTTTTTTTTCTTTTCTTTTCCCAAAGTGCATCAATCTCTTGTGGGGTTATAGTGGAACTAGTTGGGTGTTAAATTTGGGGTCGGCACAGGTTTTTTAAAAAAATAGCGAGTCAACAATTTGGGAACAAATCCCATTTATTGCTGTGGGACATTACCAAGCATGCACAATCAGACTCCTTGGTTGGTTTATCACACTATAAGCCATTGCTGCAACTTGATGCCAATCAATGTGCAAAGTATGCCTAATATTACATACCATTGGCTATGAGAACCAGTGGAGGGTGGTGGTTTGAGCGTTGAGCTGAGAGTTAAGAGAACCAGGTTGTAATCCCCACTTACCCAAGAAATTGTCTGAGTGACCTCAATTCAGTCACTCTCTCTCTCAGTTTTACCTAGCTCACAGGAATATGAAGATAAAGGGAGGAGGAGGAGGAGGACTCAGGCATTATTAATTCACTGGAGGAAAGATTGAAAAGTTCACCATCATTTTTAATATTACTGTTACCATGACCCTATTCATTCCTCCCACCAGCAGTTAGCCTGTATGGATCCAGCTTAAAAGAAAATGTTGATTCTGAGGTTAAACATCCTTTTCTTCCCTGGACCAAATCTGAGCTTGTTGGGGGACAAAGAGTGCCCACTGCAGTAAAAGAAATAAACATACAAAACTGCCAATAAAGGTTCTTTATACTGACTTAAGGGATGTAAATCTTTCACTATTTCACCCTCACAGACAAGTTATCATAATTTTTTCCCCTTGAATGGGAAAAAAAAAACAAATTCTCTGCAGCTTTTCCCTTATATGCTAATGTCCTGAAGTGTTCTTGTGGAATTATGCTGTAGAGAAATACTATACATTTTTTTGTGTGAGTGCACAAAGACATTTTCTGTCACAAAAAATTATGTGTATTTCTCTTCCCTGAATGAACACTTGAAGACATTTGAATAACAGAAGAAAACTGTCTAAGCATCTTGCTATTCTATTCTTCAACACCATGGGGTTGTCTTTTGAAAAGGCCAGTTTTCAGTCAGGAAACTACAGTCAGGCCTCCATATGCACAGATTTTTATCCACAGATTCAAGCATCCATGGTTTGAAAATATTCCAAAAAGATACAAATTTTACAAAGCAAACCTTGATTTTGTCATTGTATATAAGGGACACCATTTTACTGTGCTATTGTATTTAATGGGACCTGAGCATCCATGGATTTTGTTATCCACAGAGGGTCCTGGAAGCAAACCCCAGCAGATACCAACCAAGGGCCCACTGTAATTGACAATATTCCTAATGTTGCACCAGGCTACTGATGCATTCAGTTTAATTTTGCCTATACTAGCTTTAGCAACCTGACCCCCTCCAGATGTATTGGACTGCCACCTCCATCCTCCACAGCCATGATCATGTGGATTCTACATTGACCAGCAGCAGCACTCTAAAATTTTAAAGGCAAAGCTGTCTTCCAGCCCTGAGACTCTTTAAGAGAGCAATCATATAGTTCAGTGTAAGGAAGTGTAAAGTAATCCACTCTGGGGAAAAGAATCCCAGCTTCACATATATGCTAGTGGGAGCTATTCTGGTACTGAAAAAGACAATGGAAAGGGACACTGAAGTTGTGATGGACAGGACATTGGAGTTTATCATACAACAAAATTTGGGGGTATAATGCAATGGCAATCTGAACACAATCATGGGGTTTCACGTTATTGCGTATGAGTGTATCTCACGCAATTTTAGGCAATGGGAAGTCATTCCGAACGCAATCATAGGGCTTCAGGTAATTGTATATTAGAGTATCTCACGCAATTTCGGGCAATAGGGGGTCGTTTTTGGGAAATGGGAAGTCATTCTGAATGCATTCCGAATGCAATCAGATTTCACGTAAACTAGCGAATTCACGTAATTGCGAATTGGCTCTATTCGCAATTGAGAGAAATTCCTCCCATGTGATAAACTCCAATGAAAATATCTTGGCTGAGAACAGACGACCTCTGGCCAATTTTCTAGGAAACTCTGTTGTTCCACTCTTCTTCTCACCCACTTTTTTTCCCTCTCAACAAAAGTGCACACACACCCTGAACATGCTCAGCGAGTTCTCATTAGGCTGTTTTGTTTTTTTCCCCATTCTCCTCTGCAAACCTCTACATTCCTTTTGAGTTTGTAGATGCCACTATCTTGTACTGTACATAGGTGGTGCCATTTCGACTACAAAAGAAACAGAATCTCTCCTGCATCCCCGAAGACTAAAATTAGTAGAGTAGCTAACCACATAGTTTGATGCCTATTTATTCATACAAGCCCCACTAAATTCCATTGGATTTCTTCCCAGGTACGCACACCCTCCAACTATCCCAGTTCTGCACAACCTCCAACTGTCCTGATCAGACCACATTAATCCTCTGTCATTCCACTTTTCCAGCTGCTTTTAAAATGTCCCAGCTTGTCTTGATTCCTTCCACTTTCTACCTTTGGAGAGTAGCACACCGGCTTTTATTCCCATGCTAGGTGCAGGTTGTAAACACACAGGGACAGATTTTATCACACAGCTCCGTCCCTGGTCAGTACTCATGCTGTACCCAACCCGGGCTTCTCCTGAACCTTTTAATGAATGCCTAGAGTGGGAATAAAAACTGGTGCACTAATCTCCTTTGTTCTCAGCCTACTTCAATTGCTGCAAACTGTATTCAAAGTGCAAAAGGAGTTTGCACTTGTTTCATTAGGGGGAGGGGAGAGGAGGGCAGAATCTTGTCCTTCCTAGTAGTAGCTTAGGTGGAAGTAAATGGCTACTCTTTGCTGATATATTCTTCCTTTTGCCATCTTGACTGTACTCTGATGTTGCTTGGCCATACACATCTCAGTTTTCATCTGTGAAACATTGAAGGGTACATACAATGGTGATCTAAATGGGCTGTGCATTATAAACATTTTTCAAATGGAGAGTCTTCCGCCCAGTGTAGCTCTATGGTTGGCTGCAGCTAATAATTCCATTCTCACCTGGGAGCACATTAGAAATGTGGATACAATACAAAATGATAGATGAGGATTGGGAATAGGGTGTACACAAAGACACATTCCAGAAGAGACAATTCACCTTTTAAATAGAATGCAATGTCCCCCACCCCCACCAATTAATACCCCCCCCCTTTTTTTTAATGTGAAATTGTGGCCACTTGTTTTAGGTTCTTGGTTTTTTAAAGCATTTTAGCAGTCTGTGTGCCCATGGAGATCCCCAGAGGCAGAAAATTGTCCCCTGGACCCACTGCATTTGCCCACCCATGCACTAGCCATTTTAAACCCTTGGCTGGGTCAACTGTGCCATGCTCTTTTGCTAAAATCTTAGCTGCCTTTTGAAAAGAAGAAGGGGGGAGGGGAGAACGCTTCCATGGAGAAGGATTTAAATACATTACATTTAAACAACCCAAAAGCACAAGCCACATTTAGAAAAACAACAACAATGAATGTGAATTGTGGAAGGAGGAAAAGTGTCCTTTTGTAAGACAAATCCGATTATCAGGAGTACCTTGAGCTAACAAATCTGCCTTCATAATGTTCACAGAAAACCCTATATAAACCTGTGGGGGGGGGGGGCAGGAAGGGTTGGTTGCATTTTGGCTTTCTTCTTTCAGAAACTGAAGCCTTATCTTCCCTTGAATTACCTAGAGATAGGCAAGAGCACACCTTGAGATGAGAAAAGGGAATGAAAGCCAAGTAGCTAAGAGAGAACAGCAATTCTAGTTAGACCATGTAATTCTTTGGACTATGCAGCCATAGGTGCCCATTGCTAAATAAATGAAAAGCTGTCAGCAGAAACACACACTCCTCCTTTTGATTGCTGTCTATGGAAGTAATAAGCCACAATCAGGTCAGGCTTCTGAAAGAAGCAGTTGACAACCCCAATATTAAAAAGGGGTTTTCTTAATGAGAAGTAGTACTCCAGAAGGTAGCAAAGGACAGGTCCATACTAATTAAGCAGAGAAAAGCTGGGATTAGGGATAATGGAGAGGCATCATTTTAAGAGATGCAGTTCAATTTATCCCAAAGATCTGCTGAACACAATGGACACCCATCTTTCCCAAAATTACAGAATGGACACTCCAGTTACATTCTCTCCTTTAATTTTTGGCATTCCGATCAAACAGCACTAGTGAGAGGTTGGGGAAGCCTTAAGCTTTTATTATCAGCTTGTGCAATCTTAAATCATATTTGCTTTGTATGTAGTCCCCCCCCTTTTTTTAAAAAAAGTTCCATTTTAAAACTGCATGCCATTTTAAGGGATTTTCAGCAGGTGCTTTGTGAGCATAAACAAGCATAGCCCTACTGGCATCAACCAACTGTACCTAGTTAAAATTTCTTACCTGCTCCCTAATATGCCTGGTTTGGTTTTATCAATATTTCTAGCAACACCTCAGTTCCACCTGGGATCTAAGGTTTTTCAAAGCAGCCATTTTAAAGCTGTCAGATGAACAAGGGAGAAATAGTGAGGGAACTTTTTTTTAAAAAGCCACCCTCTAGAAGATATATGTTTAGCCTTAAAGGTTTGGCTTTAACTGGGATTTCCCCAGCTTCCAAACAATGTTAAAAAGTATTATGATGCTGCTTTTAATTAACTGAAATCTAATTAGAGCTATTCTTTATGTGGAAAGGGGAGCATGTCCCTTGCCTGAGGGTGTCTGTGTGCAGTTTGTAGTAGAAATAGTAGATTATCCATAGGGGGGATATTTGTGTGGTCCATCAGGGCATGGGAATTGTATTATGTGCATCTGCCAGTAGGAAGCTTTTCAAGTCTGGTGCCTGAGTTTCACTGCTTTTCAGCTACTCTTCAGAAATAACGGCATCTCCAGCTGTTTTGGAAAACAGAGAAAGCCTTCACAGATGCAATCTAAGTGAGATACAGAGATGCCCATCTGTATGTGTGGGGAGGGTTCAAGCCTTATTGGTGCTGTTTCTGGAACATGGGCTGGTTGCCAAGGCTATTAGTAGCTCGGGGAGTAAGGAGAGAACAGGTCTTTGTGCTGTGATATAAGTTGGGAAAGCCCAAGACATTTTGCTGCATGGCATGTAGAAGTTGATGAGATTGGCACCTGAATCTTTTCAAAAATGGTTAAAGGATACAAGCTGCTATGGCAGCTTAAGGGAGCAGAAGCGCTTGGGAGGACTGTCAATTCAACATAGCTTTGTCTTCCAATATATCTGAGAAGTCTGCTGACCCTCCCCACATATCCCAGCCAGAATCTACCACCTAAAACAGCCACCTTACTGTGCCCAATGTTGGCCAGCTCTACATAAAAGCAGTTCTGAGCAGTCATCAACCTCCAACTGAATAAAAAGATGAGAATCGCAAACTTCTAAATGCTAAAGTACTCTGCCAAAATTACTCATGTACTCAAGTATGCTAAAGTACCATGCCAAAATTAAGTTAAAAACACACCCACACCCCAGATATAGATTTCTGTATCTCACCTTTCTACCATGAAGATTAGTGCAATGCATACAGCAACCTGTCCCAACCTGGCACTTTCCAAAACTGTTGGACTAAAAATCCCATGATTCCTCACCAGCCCATGTTAACTACCCGTTTTATTCTAGTAAGAGCTCTATAACGTGAAGTGATAAGAGAGATACTGACGGATACATGATAGGCTATCTCCTGGCTGGGTAGGGGTCTGAACCCATTTTCTTGATCTAAAACCAAAAATTTAATTCCATTTCAACTTCATGCTCTTAATGTACAATCAGTTTTCACAGATCACCCTGTGTATATAAAATGGAAACTTCAGCACAAGACAATAGGGAAAGAGGACTGGATAACATCTATGAGCCCTTAATCCTCTTGCTGCCACAAAGTGTAGTTTGGCTTCGCTGTGAATAAAAGCCAGTTAGAGGAGCATAGTCTATTTAACCCAACAGTGTCCTTTATTCACTGCTAATTATTTGTTTTGCCCATGTTAATGTACATTTTAGAGTTTTTTGTTGTTAACTATCTTCGAGTCAACCTCAACTCACGGCTACCCTGTTGATAAGACATCTCCAAGAACACCTATCCTCAACCACTCTGCTCAGGTCCTGCAGGTTCAGGCTTGTGACCTCTCTGATCGAGCCATCTGGCATGCAGTCTTCCTCTGTTTCTACTGTTTTCCACCTTTCCCAGCATTAATGTCTTTTCTAGTGAGTCATGCCTTCTCATGATGTGGCCAGAGTACGACAGCCTCAATTTACTTATCTTGGCTTCCATGGAGAGTTCAGGTCTAATCTGTTCAGGGACCCATTTGTTTGTCTTTTTGGCTGTCCACAGTATCCTCAGCACTCTTCTCCAGCACAACATCCCAAATGAATTGATTTTCTCTTATCCGCTTTCCTCACTGTCCAGCTCTTGCATCCTTACATGGTGATGGAGAATATGATGGTTTGAATGATCCTCACTTTACTGTTCAGTGTTAGATCTTTGCACTTTAGAATCTTGTCTAGTTTTTTCATTGCTACCCTTCCGATTCCAAGTCTTCTCCTGATTTCTTGACTGCAACCCCCACTTGGTCAATGACTGATTTGAATGATATACAATATCAGTAAGGAGTTGTCCTACCATGTCATTCCTGTCTTTTTAGTGACTCCTTCTAGATAAGTGCATAAGCATGAAAAGTATATTCAGTTGTTGCAGTAATGTTCATGGATAGGTCATTACACATCCAGCATGCTTCCAGGACTGAATGCATCCAGTTATAAGGGTAGAAACCAAACCAAATTTTGACAGCCATAGAACCTAAGATCTAGGATTGCAGGAACCAGTGCAGGCTGAAGTCACAGACATTGCTGGGCTTGCATGTTCTGAGTGCACAGTAATCTCCTTTCCAAACTACTAGCATGGATGCTCTGCTATTATTGACTAGGGATGGTCTAAATTCAGGTAAGAATTATAGTATTGAAAGGGTTGTTTGAGGTCATCAAGTTTAGTCCTTGATCAATTCTGAATCTTCAATTCAGGATGCAACTACAGAATCCCTAACACATTCATCCTCCTGTCCAAAACAGTTTGTTTCAGAGTCAACTATTGCATGGCATTAGGAAGTTCTCCCTAGTATTTCACCAGTTATCTGCCTCCTTGCAGTTTTCACCCAATGGTCTAGTCCTGCCTTCTGCAGCATGAGATAACATGCCTGCTCTATTTTCTCCCTGACATCTCTTCAGGAATTTCAGGGACATGATCCTGTCTCTCAGAAATCGCTCCAGGCTAAACAGGTGGAGGTCTAGCATGAGTGGTGCTGAACTCAGATTTCAGATATTACTGGAGAAAACAAACTGAAGACACCATTCTCAGGGACCTGGGTGATTTTACTTGTTGTTACTGTTGTTGTGTGCCTTCAAGTCATTTTCAAGTTATGGCTATCCTAAAGCAAACATATCATGGGCTTTTCTTGGCAAGTTTCTTCAGATAGGGTTTGCCATTGCCATCTGCTGAGGCTGAGAGAGTGTGATTTGCCCAAGGTCATCCAGTGGGTTTAAATGGTCAAGTCAGGATTCAAACCCTGGTCTTCAGAGTCACAGTCTAACACACCAACACTTAAACCACTATACCACACTGTTTAAAAAGCCAAGTCTATGGATGAGAGATGGTCAGTGATTTTTGGACTAACCTCTATGACTGTGCATGTGACATTCCAGTGCTGGGAACTAGGTAGTGCCTTACCAAGATATTATTACTCACAGAAGGAGGAGTAAACATAGGCACACATGTGTATGCACACACGTGCACACAAAAATAATATATATGTGTGTGTGTGTGTGATGGTCCAAAAAAACAAAATTATGAAAACCAGGTTTGGGTCAAAAAATCTGGAGAGAAGGAAGATTTGCAAAACAAAGTAATTTATTCAATTTCCTTTGATGATCTGAAAAATGCTTATTATTTTAGTACATTTTCTATTTTTCCTCCCCCTCAACCTGAATTTTGACAAAACCTAGAGATCCGGAGTCAAAGTGTAGGGCTTAAAGGATCAGAAGAGGAACTAAAATTTGACAAATTGTATTTTAAGTGTCGTTCATGCAGAGTGAGGGGAATTTTTTGGACAACTCCCTGAAACTCTCAACTCGGATAGATAGGTAGATAGATAGATAGATAGATAGATAGACAGACAGATAGATTTTACTATAGCTTCCAGGATCCTCCAGCAAGTGACCAGATCCTTCAAATGATAGTCTAAAAAACAAATAAAGTTTTCTAATCTATAGGATAATACACCAATTTTAGAGAGCACAAACACTGCTCTCCAACACCGTACATGGGAAGAGACAGAGAGAGAAGAGAGAGGGTACAGTGAATCTAAGGCTGTAATGCAGCCTCCATAAATGGGAGTTCCCTTGCATCTTCACCTGCTCCTCTGTATGATATGTATGCAGAGCATCAAATTAAAAAATACCCAACCGCCCCTACCCCTCTGAACAATGGGTCTCTGAAATGAAGCTGAGCCCTGTGGAGATCTCTTATCAATCGTTCTGGGTTGCAGGAGCTCCCCCTGAAGAAGGAGCAGATGGCCGAGAGATACCATGACATCACAGCCGTCCATGTCAGAGGAGGGGGAAGAAACAAGTGGGCTCTTTACAAATTTGTCTCCTTCCTCCCCTTGGGTGTGACCTCTGTCACCCCTGCTCCCTTCTCCGCTAATTACAATTTCTTCCATCAATTCTTCTCTCCTCAGCTTGACAACCTGATTCAGATATAACCTCCTCTCCTCATTCTGTGTAGATCTAGCTGGTGGGGTGGCCAGGCTGGGGGATGGTGGTGGGGGTGGCAGTCCCCCACCCCAAGTCCTACTAGATCCCTTATTTTTCTCTCTCACACACACTCTTTTACCCAGAAGAACCCCTTCCTATCTGATATAGTCCAGTTTAACCCTTCATTGTAACATCCAACAGGTCTGCAATCGCATCCAAAGTGGAAACTACAAATTATAAATACAAGACACACAAATGCACACCCAATCCACACAAAATCTGGGGCAGGAACAGAATTCCCTGGCCACTGCATAACTCCCTCCTCTTTATGAAAGGGCAAGATTTGTTCAATATGAGCCAACTCAGTAGCAAACAAAGCAAATTCAACCCAGCGATATTGAGCACTTGAAGACATTTGAATAACAGCATCCCTAAACCCAAACCAGCCCAGGGCTTAATCCACTGTATTTTAATGGAATAAGAATCCATTCTTAGAGAATGGGTAACATTGTAATGTTAGGAAATCCTTCTCTGGCCAAACTGCAAACCAAGAGATACACAGATAAGGACACTTGCAGATGTACTACCAAATACCACTAGTAGTGTTTCTTCTTCCAGAGGTAGCTTTTAAATGCCCAGGCACATAGTGTGGGATTCCAGGTAGTGGGAACTGAGGGACACATTGTGTACCACTGCCTTACGTGGCTTTATACCACAAGAGGGATGATGGGGGCAACTGTCTGTACCAGACTCCCCTGGTAGGGAGCAACAATTCCTATGATCCCCAGCTGGGGATGATGGAGGTTGTTTCCCAACACACCTGGAAGGCAGCTGTTTGGGGATGGGTGCTGTCACACATATGTTTAGTTATTAACAGTGAAGGCACATTCGATTGAGGACCCATTCCCGTGCAAGGTCCTTCAAAATCCCACCAAAAAGCCTCTATATGATCTTCTATATGATCTCTCTATCTCATATATAAGTATATACAGAGAAAGAGATCATATATTGAGAAATATAGAGACTGAGGTCATATATAGAAATATGATCATAAATTATCTCTATATGATCTCTCTATATAGAGAAGGATCTCTATATAGAAGTGTCTCTATATGATCTCTCTATATGAGTCTCTGTATAAAAGATTTTCTCTCTCTCTCACACACACACACACACTCCAAAAATGTTTAATAAAACCCCAGCACCCCACAATCCTAGTAGCATTTTCTGCTTGCAAAGCTTCCTGTGCAATGATTCCCCCGCCCCACAAAAAAACAAAAAAACCCTAACCTTGCCTACATGAAAAGAAACAAAAACATCCATGGGGCAGAGAGTGGACGCAAATAAATTCCCACAGGTGCCCAGATGAGAAGAGCTTTTTTCCCCAAGAAGGTTGGGTGACATCGATTCATGAGAGAAGGGACAGAATTGGGTGGGATATTTTAGGGGTGAAATGCTGGTGGGAGTGGGAGTGGAGAACCTAGGGATGGTGGAGCTGGGGCACTCTCTCTCTTCCAGATTCAGTTTTATTGGCTTGGGCTTCCCAAGGGAAGAGGTGTCTGTCAGTGATAGGGCTGGAATCCTTTGGTTTGCCCATCTTCAATAGGTGTAAGGGGGGTGCTGGAGGGAAAGATGCCCTGCAGAGATTTATCTTGCCCTGCTGGAAGAGGGAAGGGTCTGCCACCAAAAGCTTAATTGAATTACAGCAGGAGTGGACCCAAGGGAAGGCATTTGCATGACAAGGGAAAGCCCTGGGGCAGGGGGGGGGGAATGACCTCCTTCCCTCCCCCAGCCCCACTCCAAGGCTCCCCCAGCAGCAGGTTGCCCTCCCACTAAAGCAGTGGTTTCCAATCCTTTTCTGTGCCCCACACTCCTAGGAAAGATTGAAGCAATGTATAAATATACCATCATATATCTAATATTTAATATATAATTTAATAGATAATTATACACACACACACACACACACATGAAATGATATATAAAATACATATAAATTTATTTTGTATAAATTTATAAATTTAATATATAAGGTATAAATTTAATATATAATTTAATAAATTATATATATATATATATATGGCATTATCTATCTATATATTTAATATTTCATTTAATAAATAAGACATATCTATCTATATATTTAATATTTCATTTAATAAATAATTATGTATAAAATATAAATAAACATGTTATTTAATTTAATAAATAATTATACAGTATATGAAATACATATCAATATATATATAAAATATAATATACATATGACATCAATATATATGTGTGTAATATATAATTTAATAAATAGTTATATATAAAATACATATAAACATATGTTTAGTATATAATTTAATAAATAATTATACTGTATATGAAATGCATATCAATATATATTTAATACATAATTTAATAAATAATTATATATAAAACACATATCAATATATATTCAATATACAATTTAATAAATAATTATATATAAAACGCATATCAATATATGTTTAATATGTAATTTAATAATTATATATAAAATACATACAAAATAGATATATTTAATATGCCATCTACCAAGGTGGGTTGTTTTTTTTTTAATGGTGTATGTGTGTTTTAGTTATGACTTCTAACTTTTGTAGATTTTCATCTAAATTTATACTGTTTTGAGATGATTCTTTGACTGTTCTAAATTTTACTGTCATTTTTGTTGTTGTTTTTGGTGTTTTTATCTGTGATGAGCTCCCTTCTTGGGTCACCTCTGGTAGAAAGTCAAGCAATAAAGCATACACATGAAATGAAATAAAACCATAAAATCAAGGCTGGCACCTCCCACCCCTGCAAAAGTAAGAGAAGAAGATAGATAGAAGTCCCCTTTTCCCAATGTTGAGCCCAGGCAACCCTGACAAAGAAACCCACCACCTTTGAACTCTCAGGGCATCCAAGGCAAAGCTCAGCTATAAAGGATGGCTAAAGATCTATTGGAGAATGACAGCAACTGGCTAGGTCTAAGGATCGCACTAGTGATTGAGTTAAGATAATTTTAAATGGCTGAATTTTAAACTGCTGAATTGTACTTGAATTGTATGGCTGTATTTTAGCTATTGTTGGAATCCTGCCTTGATCCAACTGGAGAGGCGGGAAATATAAATAAAAATTTATTATATTATTATTATTATTATTATTATTATTATTATTATTATTATTCCAGCTTTAGTTCATTCAGGGAATAAAGAAAAAGGGGGTGAAGACTGGGGGGGGGGGTCACTCCAAGGCTCCAGACCCTCTTTGTTGCCCTCCCCCAATAAAAATACCCTTTCTTAGGTAAATCCCCTGCCCCCTTTCTGGGAAGTGGTCCCCCCTGCACCCCTTTCTTATGTGGGGGAGGGGGTTCCCCTGCTCCTTCTTTCTTGGGGGGGGGGTCCCTCTTTCTTGGTTAAATCATAGAATCATAGAATGGTATCTTGCCCCCCCCCTTTCTTGTAGGAGTTACCTGCTCCACATTTCTTGGGGGGGAGGGTTCCCTTTTACTTGTGGGGGGTTCCCCTTTTCTTGTAGGGTGGTTCCCCTTTTTCTTGTGGGGGGTTCCCTTTTTCTTGTGGGGGGTTCCTTTTTTCTTGTGGGGGAGTGCTCCCCTATCCCCTCCTTTCTTGGGGGGCTGGCCCTCTGTCTGCCCCCTTCCTTGGCTCAACCCCCTGCTCTCCTTTGTTGGGTAATTCCTCTGTCTTCTCCTCTCTTGGGGGGGTTGGTCCCCTCTCTACCCCTTTCCTGAGGGGGGGTCCCTTGTTCCCTTCTTTCTTGTGGGGGGGGGAAGAGTCCTCTACTCTCCCTTCCTTGGGAGAGTCCCCTTTTCCTTGTTCCCCCTTTTCTTTGGGGGGTGGGGTGTCCCCTGCCAACAAGTGACTGGTGGTGAAAGGGGGGGGGGGAAGGGTATAGGTTTTTGGAAGGAAGGGGAGGGCAGGCGACCCCCGCCCCCTGGAGCCCCTGAAGAAGACCCCGAGAGAGCAGAAGCAGAGACTGACCTGGGGGGCCGGAGGAGAGAGCCGCCAGGGCCAGCAGGAGCCAGCGGGAGCCCATGCTGCCTCCTCCCAGGGCCACTGGCAGCATCCCCTGCTGCCCAGCCCTCAGCACTGGAGGAGAAGATAGGTAGGACCACCAGCAGCAGCACCGGAGCCTGAGTTGAGTTGCTGCTGCTGCTGCTCAGACAATAGGAGTAGGACTAGAGGGAGGGAGGGAGGGAGGGAGGGAGGGGGAGGGCCAGGGCAGAGGGGGAGGGGAGGGGGAGAGGAGCCCACCGCTGGGTCCTAGAGAGAGACCCTCCCTCCTTCCCTCTCCTCCTCCTCCTCCTGCACCCCCTGCTGGGACAGGTAGCCCTCCTCCAGCCTCTGCTTATTAAAGATCTCCAAGGAAGGAGGCTCCACCAGTGTGTTCCACTGTCCAACAGCCCTCACTCTCAGGAAGTTCCTCCTAATGTTGGGGTGGAATCTCTTTTACCCATTGTTCTCTGAGTCCTGTTCTCTGGAGCAGCAGAAATAAAGCTTGCTTCCTCCTCAATATGAACTCAAAGCTCCAGACACCCTCTTCCTGGACATGGAAAGGCATCCTTCTCAATATGTCTTATCTGCCTGCACCCAGTGAGTGGAGGGCTCGGTGGTGGTGGTGGAACTCCTCCTCCTGGAAATGGAGGGCTTTCAAGAAAAAGGGAAGAAAAGGAAGGCACATGGCCATATCAAAGCTCGGGACTCTCCCCCTGGGAATGGAAAGGCCTGCTTCTGAGTCAGGCTCCCAATGGAGGACGTTGGGGAATTGCTTCCCAGAGGGAAGGATAAAATGGAGGACATGTCCTAGAAAAGAAAGACGCATGGTGGCCCTGGACCAGATGTCCTAAACAGAAAGAGGGACGAGGTACCGCAAAATGGAAGACCTCCCAGAGAAATGGAGGGCATGACCAAATCAAAGCCCAAAACACTCATAGAAATATCAATGCATGCTTCTTAGGACCTTATCAGATGGGAGGAATTTCTCTTTATTTTGAATGGAGTCAACTGGAGCCAAATTTACGTGAATTCCAATTGCATTCGGAATCTGTTCAGAATGACTTCCCATTACCTGAAAATGACCCCCCATTGCCCAAAATTGCATGAGATGCTTTAATTCGCAATAACATAAAACCCATGATTGCGTTCGGAATGACTTCCCTTTTGCCCGAAATTGCGTGAGATACTTTAATATGCAATAACGTGAAACCCCATGATTGCATTCGGATTGCCATTAGATTATACAGTACTTCCAATTTCCAATGTCTGATAGGGTCCCTAGTCATGCTCCAAATGGATGGCATTGTGGAATTGCTCCTGGAGAGAAGAATGAAATGGAAGACATGGAAAAAGGAGGAAAAGTCTGGTCACCCTGATCTTAGAGCACCTTTGGGGCCATTCTGGGAGAAGGAAGGTGATGGCAGAGGAGAACAGCCAGGGATGCCACAAGAAAGAAAAGGAAAGGCAGAAGGAAAGGAGAAGCAAGGAAGCACTCCAGGGGAAAGTGCCTTTTAATACTTGCCTCTGGACTTTGATTATCTCAGAACTCCTCTTCTTTATTGGCTCTTTTAAAATCACTTCTTTTAAAATGGTTATCATTTTAAAAATCAATAAGGCCAACATGTCCAGTCCAAGTTCTCAGTAAAATGTTCCAGTAGGTATGGTTTGTTGTTGTGTGCCTTCAAGTCGATTCCGACTTAAGGTGACCCTAAGGCAAATCTGTCATGGGGTTTTCTTGGCAAGATTTGTTCAGAGGAGGCTTGCTGAGGTCGAGACAGTGTGAGGTCACACAGTGGGTTTCAGGGCCAAGTGAGGAATCAAACCCTGCTCTCCAGAGTTGTAGTCCAATGCTCAAACCACTATGCCATGCTGGCTGTCTAGGAGATAAGGTGGTCTTAAACACATTTGTTTAGATATACAGATGACACAATACTACTAGTAGAAAATAACCAAGACCTGGAACAAATACAAGTCAAAGGAGAAAGTGCAATGCTTAGCACTAAGGCCCTTATCAGACGAGGGTTTTTGCAGCCCCAATCCACGGTCACTCTGCATCCATCCAACTGAATTCACATGAATGCGCATTGAATTATCACACATGAATGCTGTTACTATGGAGTTTATCAGACGACGGAAATTGGAAGTATAATTCAATGGCAATCTGAATGCAATCATGGGGTTTTATTTTACTGCATATTAAAATATCTCATGCAATTAAGGGCAAAAGGGAAGTCATTCCGAACGCAATCATGGGTTTTATGTTATTGCGTATTAAAGCATCTCACGCAATTTCAGGCAATGGGAAGTCATTCTGAACGCATTCCAAACGTAATTGGAATTCACGTAAATTTGCTAAACTAGCGGATTCATGTGAATTCGAATTGGCTCCAATTAGCTCCATTCGAAATAAAGAGAAATTCCTCCCGTCTGATAAACTCCTATGAAATCATTCCAAAGTCAATCCAAAATCACGCCAGAATTCAGTGAATGCGCACTGAATTATCACACGTGAATGCTGTTACTATGAAGCCAATCCAAAATCAATCCAAAGTCACCCAAAAATTCAGTGAATTCAGTAACAACTGAATTCACAGAAATCAGTTCCAACGTCACTTCAGATTCAATCCGAATTGGTCTGGTGTGATAAGGTCCTAACAAACAAACAAACAAAAATGTCCATGGAGGATCCACAAGAATTCATCCTAGATAACATGAAAATTGATATAGAGCTCCTTCTTGGCATTTTCGTCCTTGATGCAGTCTTCACACAGCCGCACCAAGGATGCCGAGGGGAAAGGGGCTGCCACGGCGGCCCCTTTCTCCCCTCGGGAGCGCCACCCATGGTGGGGTGTAACAGGTGCCCAGAATTTGCCACTTCTCTGTGGCCTGGAGAAGTGGCGGATTGGGGCCACAATGGCTGCTGGTGAGGCAGCCCAGGCCCCAGTCCAGTGCTTCTCTGGGCACCTACGGATCGCCCCTTTAGGGTGGTCTGCAAAGCCCCATAGTCAAAGAGTTCTCATGCCTTGGATCAAATATTGATCAGAAGAGAGACTGCAGTCAATAAATCAGAAAAAGACAAGGATTGGGAAGGGCATTTATGAAAAAACAAGATTCTAAATTGCAAAGGTATACAGTAAATCCAAGCCATTGTATTCCCCATTACCATGTAAGGACGTGAGAACTGAACAGTGAAAAAAAAATAGGAAGAAAATAAATTCCTTCAAGATGTGATGCTGGAAAAGAGATCTGAGGATACCATGGACAGCCAAAAAGACAAACAATTGGGTCCTTGAATAGATCAAGCCAGAAATCTCCCTGGAAGCCAAGGTGAAGAAAGTGAGACTGTTGTACTTTGGCCACATCAAGAGAAGGCATGATTCATTGGAAAAGACAATAATGCTAGGAAAGACAGAGGGCAGTAGAAAGAGAGGAAGGCTGAACACCAGATGAATAGGCTCAGTCAGAAAAGTTATTAGTCTGAGCCTTCAGGATCTCAATAGAGCAGTAGAGGATAATGGGTCTCGGAGATGTCTCATCCCCAGGGTTGCCATGAGTTGATATCAGCTTGAAGGCAGTTAACAACAACAACAAATAAATTTCTTGCTGTTAACTGCTGTTGATTCAGCTTCAGCTTAGATGGCAACCTTAGAAACTTCCAAGATCCCCCCCAGTCATTAAATGGCTCTGCCCTGGCTTCCTGGATGGATCATCTGTCCTAAAAGAATGCCCAACAATAATTCAATATAAAATAATCTTAAAGGAGGGCAGATTCTGCTCATAAGAATTTATAGGGCACGTGGTCATTGTCTGTCTGGGACTGATTGCTGTCCCTTATGCAGTCTGTCCAAATGTCTAGTTGGTGCAGGAGTGGATTGCAAGTTTTCTTCTTTAGAGCAATGCCTGAGAGGCATGTATGTGGTTCCCTACCTCTTTTTCTTTTGCCAATAACAAAACTGGGGATTTAGAAAAATGGTTTGGCAGGCCAGGTTCATTTCAGCTCTTATGGGGACTGTAAATCCAGTTTTTATGCAGACCAAAGGAAGATGTTTCAATCAAGCCTTCATTTATTGTTTCAATCAAGCATACTTTTACAGCTTTAGACATTGCATCAAACAGCAAATGACTTGATTTGATTTGATTTATAGCACGCCTTTCTTCCCAGATGGGACCCAAGGCGGCTGCCCGTTGTAGTTCATTTGAATTCATTTGTATATTTGTGGACTTTCTGATCTTCAACAGATGGCTGAGCACATTGAAGTAGGGTATGGTTTTTCCCAAGCGATCAACTCCCTCCCTGATGCCAGCCAGCCTAGCATGAGTGTTAGATTGGCACACCAAGGTTTGAATCCCTGCTCAGCTGTGGAAACCCGCCAGGTGACTCTAAGCAAGTCATGTTCTCTAAGCCTTAGAGGAAGCCAGTGTCAAACCTTCTCTAAACAAATCGTTCCAAGAAAACCCTAAGAGGATTCTACTCAAAAATATATAACAAGAACTGGCTAAAAATCAGAATGGGTCAGAATGAGTTTTTGTTGAGTGAGACTGATGCCAAAAGTATGGGGGATATTTGGGGGATGCTTGCGAACAACACTTTAGAACTGAAGCATGTAAAAATAAAATCATGCTTTTATTGACCAATTAAGTCCCCAAAGCCATTTAGAACAGATTGAAATGGTCTATTACTGTAGCCACAATTACCTTAATCCCAGAGGGTTCCAGGTTGATTCAACCTTCAGTTCTTTTGTAGGATGGTAAAATGAGTACCCAGCTTGTTGGGGATAACTGACTTACAGATTGTAAACTACACAGAGAGTGCTTAGTTCACTATGAAGTGGTATAGAAATTTAAATGCTATTGCTAAATGCTGTTGCTAAAACACCAGCTTCCAACTAGGCCATTCCCACCACATTCACCAGCCATGCAAGAAAAAATGATTCTCTAGGACCCATTCTGGGCATAGTATCTGCATTCTGCAAATTGGTATTCTAGAAAGAACACCAGTTCACAAATACCAACCCTCCCCAAATGTATCAGCCACTTATCCAGGCCTTACATAACAACCCCAATTGAAAGAATATTCAGATTAACAACTGAGCCTCAGATGTGTTCTATGAAAGACCAAAATATATTCTCACTATTCACACAAACTTTGAGAACTGAGTTGTTCCCAAAGCTGTTTCCCTTGGTGTGCTTATCTCAATTCAGAAAAGAGGAAGTGGAAGCAAAAGTAGCTCAAGATACTGGTTCAGTGCTACTAGAACTATTGGCATATCTCTGAAGGCCAACAGATCATTTGTGTACTTGGCAATACCTTTTGCCTTTTTCTTTCTCCACTAGACCCTCACTCCACCACAGCATATGTGCCACTGAGCCTACACTGCATTGCATCTGATGAAGTCAGTTTTTTATATGTGGTGTGTGCTTTTAGTCATTTTCAACTTATGGTGACCCTAAGGTGAATGAGTGTGAGTATGGTGTAGTCTTTTGAGTATTGGACTAGAACTCCAGGAGACCAGGATTCAATTCCCTATCAGACATTGAAGACTATAGGTGATCTTAAGCAAATCACACTCTCCCCCTTCTGAGAAAAGCAATGGCAAATCCCCTCTGAACAAATTTTGCCAAGAATCCCCCATGGTAGGGTTGCCTTCGGGTCCCCATAAGTCAGAAATGACATGGACCCAAACTACAAGATATCCCAGGGTTTTCTTGGCATGATTTGTTCAGAGATGGTTTGCCATTGCCTTCTTCTGAGACTGAGAGAGGGTGACTTGCCCAAGGTCACCCAGAGGGTTCCCAGGGCTGATAGGAGGTTTGAACCCTAATCTCTTGAAGTCGTAGTCCAGCAGTCTACACCACTCTGACTCTCATGAAGTGAGTTGCACTCCCTAAAAGCTGAAGCCAAACAAAACTGGTTAGCTATTAAGGTACTATAGGACTTTGGTGTGTTTTGCAAGAGCTTAATTAAGGAGGAAAACATGGGCTAGCCAGCACTACTTTTGATTTGTGGCACTATGATTCTCCCACATCTGAAAATAGCCTGGAATTGGGGTTTGTAGAACTTGCATGTAAAAAGCAGAGCGTTGTGAAAGGCTCAGTGGCAAAGAGTGAAAACAACAAGAAAACAGGAAAGAATATCATCACACAACCTTTTTTGGTGTGAGACATGTGAAGCCAGGGAATTTGTCTTCTTTTACATGTACAGTTTTCAGCCTACACCAACCCCCCCCCCCCACATGCAGGTTAACATGTTATAGGTGCAGAGGTCACCAATCAGGTGAGCCTAACAAGTGCCAAATCTAACAAAAAAACAAACAAACAAACAAAAGGAAATCGATAACAAAATAGACTTAGGGTGCCATGCTGAAAGAGCACAAGTGAACTTTTCTCTGTGCTAAATAAAAAGCCTGTATTTAATACCTGATCACATGTAGAGCAGTGTGCTTTAAAAACACAAAACCTTTTTTCCCTAGGAAAAGTGTTATTCACAAGATAAGAAAGCAATATTTCTTGGGCTTAGCCTAAGAACATGCTTATTAGGTAAGTCAGCAGAGCTTGTGATCCTGTGCATATTTATTAGGGTGTGTGCCTTGTTAGTCTTATTTACCAAACTTGAGGCTATCATACATATCAGTAGATCACAATACACATTGGAAAAAACAATAATGCTGGAAAAAGTATAAAGTGCTAAGAAAAGAGGAAAACTGCATTACACTTGGATAGATTCAATCAAGGAAGCCAAGGCCCTAAGTTTGCAAGACCTTAGCAGAGCAGGTAATAATAATGTGTCTTGGAAGTCTCTCATTCATAGGAATATCATAAGTCAAAGCTATCTTGACAGCATGTAAGACAACAACAAATGGTCAATTGAAATCAGTTAAACTTATTGATTGGACTGTACATCCACCCCTTCTGCTTTTGCAGAAAGGAAAGTGAGACTGACAATCGCTGCTTGTTTTGTCTTTGAATTAATTCAAAGCAAGCCAGTCTTGAGATTTGTGTTCAGTACCATGGCAGACAAAACAGTAATGAAGAAGATACCTCTAAGCATGATTCTTCTCATTACTGAGTGACCTCTGCCATTTAGTATTAAGGAGTTTAGGATTTAGGATTAAAGAGCAGGATTCCCCAGACAAGTTGGCTCCCAGCCATGAAGAAGTGACCACCATGTCATTTATTATTATAATAAAGCAAAACATTGAAGGTCAAGGCTACCCAATGGATCTGTGTCACGTAACTGAAGATTTGAACCTAGGTTTTACTCAAATGGGGGTGTGAAATAAAATGTTGGACAGTGGAGTCTTCTCTTAAAAGTGTGTGCCAGCCATTCAACCAATCCCTCTTCCAGGCTTCTCCATTTCATTTCCTCTCCCCACTTATCTTCCATTTATCCCCACAACTATCAGTCAGTATCCTAGAGCTGTTGAGCCTACCCATTCTGGCTTGATTTGTTGTTCTTCTTCCCACCCTAAACCCATTTCTTTCAGTTATTCCCCCCCCCCCCCCCCCCGCTGAGAGAACTTGACATTTCCCTAAACCTGCTACTAACTCATTTGCACAAGTGGTGCTGTAAATTATTTGCAACTCTCTGGACTCAACGCTGAGCCTGGATGTCCAGGTTTCAGGCAGCAACAGCCAGGAGTGCATTTGCACAGCTAAAACTAGTGTGCCATCTGCAACAGTTCCTTGAGAAATATTTGACTACAGTGACACCTGCCTTGATTACATCCTGCAGTTTAGACTACTGTAACACACTCTATGTGTGTCTGCTTTTGAAAACTGTTTTGAAACTTTAGTGGATCCAAAATGCAGTGGCCAAAATGCTGACTTGGGCCAGTTGTAGGGAGCATATAACTCTCTTTATGAAACAGCTCCACTGACTACCAGTTTATTTCCAAGCACAATTTAAAAGTATTGGTCATAACCTATAAAGCCCTATACGGCTTACGTCCAGACTATCTGAAAGAGCATATCTCCCCATACCGATATGCGAAGGTCCTAAGACTTTCTCTCAGTCCTGCCACCATCACTTGGTGAGGACACAAGAGGGAGCCTTTTCAGGCTGCTCCCACCCTCTGAAACGCCCTTCCACAGGAGGCTAGGTAGGTTCCCTCCCTGCTTTCCTTTTGCCAGCAGACAAATACAATTTTATTCAAACAGCTTTTAATATGTACCCATGTCAGGGAGGCTTTCATCTGCGGTGTGTGCTATAGGCCTGATCTAGATTGGCAAAAAGAAGTGTGTTCATGGCTGCATGAAAGTCTAGCCTTTAGATGAGAAAAAGGGAAAGTGTGCCATGAAAATGCCTTTTTTGCGTTTTAGGGGAGAAGAAGCGCCTTTAAAAAGGTGCTGGTTTTCCCAGCTTCTTTTTTAAAAACTGCAGGACAGCGCAGCTCCATCTAAAGGCTGTGATGCAGCTGCTAAGCATTAAGGAAAAGGCAACTTCATGTCACACTTTCTGCCAATTTAGAAAGCCCCGTAGTTAAGTTTTTAAACTCTTGTATGATTTATATCATTTTATACTGTTAGCTAGATTATTTTAATTGTCTTAAATTTTTTTATTGTAAAATTCTTTAAACAATTTTATCCGTATCCCGCCTGGGAGATGAAAAGCGACATATAAATGAAGTAAATAAATATTATATGGGAGATTTGGATTACCTAGGGTGATATTGTTTCTTGTTCCTCTATTAGCAATAATAATAATAAATAAATAAATAAATAAATCTCTTTGTTTAGAGGCAGTGGACTTCTGAATGGCAGATGCTGGAGAGAAACCTGGGGCTGAATGGATCTCTCTGCAAGGATGCTTTGCTTGTGAGTTTTCTCAGAGCAAGGTAGCTGCAAATATTTAGTCAAGACTGACCTCTCCTCTGCTTGGGCGAAGCAGTGCTCTTATGCCTACAATCCCAAGTGTCATCTGCTGTTTAGAATTCAGCTAGTATTGCTGGTGGAAATGTGCTATGGTAACACAAAGACACAGTAGGCAGAAGAACTGGTTAGCTGACTAACTTAAACCCAGTGTTAGAATGAAGCCATATAAGCCAAAGAAACACAATAAGATTATGCTAGAAAAGGCATAGAGAGCAAAGGGAAAGTAAAATAGAGGTTTGCAGTGCATACCTGAGAAGGGAACAAAGCTTTCTCTGATGTGAGATGCTATCCAGAAAAACGTGTTGGTTATTCATTTTCAAACTGAAGCGTCTCTGGCACTGCCGAGATCGGTGTTTGATATCCCTAAATAGGTCCATGGGGCCCTCCATTTCCCCACTCCCACATGTTATTTATTCCAGGAATCTTATCTGAGCAGTACTTCACATACCTCTTTCTGATCTCCCACCCTTTTTAATACCTCAGAAGCAGTACCTGAAAGAGCCCTCTTTTATTTTCTAGCCCTTTAAAAATATTTCCTGATGAGTCATAGCAGGCCCTCCTTTTTTGCTTCTAGGAAGCTTCCCCCTGTTGAATTTAAGCTTCAAACTAGGCACTGCTGTAATTTGGATTACAACCAAATTTTGAGCCATCTAGTTATGGAAGTCACAGAGAGATGTACCAGCATCTCTTTTGTTAGTACATAGAGAGATCTTATAGCACCTTTGAGACTAACTGAAAGAAAGAAATTGGCAGTGTGAATTTTCTGAGACTTCGGTCTACTTCCTCAGCTGCATCTTCCTCCAAATGTATCTGAGAAAGTAAACTGATATCTACAAAAGTTCACGCTGCCAATTTCTCTCTCACACTCTCAAAGGTGCTACAAGATCTCTCTACATTCTGATTCTACAGACTAACAAGGCTATATCTTTGAATTCCATCGTTGTTAGAGGTTATGGATAAGTTTGATGCATTCAATTTATACTTTGCTTTTCTCCCACAATTAAGGAACCTAGCTTGGAAAATTTTACACTAAAGTTGTCTAGAATGGACATTGAAAGGGTTAAATAATTAGACAGCTATACTATTAAAATAGTTAAAATCAATTTAAAATCCATTTAAAACATAATTAAAAACTAAAAGGATAAAAACACATCACACCACTATCAACACTATTCTGCCAGACTGCCACATAATTTGTGAATCAGCCAAACGCCTACCTAAATAAGAAGGTCTTAACTTTACAGCAAAAAGAAAACAGGGAAAGAACTAATTGGATCTCCTGTGGAAGGGAATTCAAAAGTCTGGAAGCAGCCACTAAGCAGCCTCACCAAATGAACATGTGATGGTGATGGGACTGAGGAAAAGCCCTCCCTGAAGGATTTTAGAGCCTGGGCCAACTCATACCTTTATTTTGCTTATTGAGGGCCAACTTGGTGTAGTATTTGAGCATTGGACTACAACTCTGCAGACCAAGGTTGAAATCCTGTTCAAGCGTAAAATCCCACTGGGTGTCCTTGGGACAGTCACACACTCTCAGCCTCTGAGGATTGCAATGGCAATCCCCCTCTAAAGAAACTTGCCAAGAAAACCCTATTTTTATGCTTACCTTAGGGTCACTGTGAGTCAGAAATTATTTGGAGGCACACACACACATACACACACACACAATCTTGTTTGTCAAGATGGTATGCATATATGGCTCTCTTCCTCTCCACTTTGTCCTCACAACAGCCCTGTGAGAGAGATGGAGATGGAATTGTCTGGCCCGTCTAAACCTACTTCTAAACTCCAAACAGCATTGGCTTCCATGTGAGCAGGGCAGTAAATATAATCTGTACTTTTCTCTTAACTATAAAGGATCAGTCCAAGATGCTGAACCTATTGTGGGAACAGTGTTCATCCCCTTGGATGGCTCCTTTAAAATGTGGATTAAATCCTAGCATGGATTCAATGCTCCACTGCCATCAGAGTCAATACCCTCTCCAACCACTACACTATCCTAGAAAGTATTCATTTTGTGTATATTTACCAGATCAAGAAGACTGAAATCAGGGAAGGCATGAAGATATCAGTTTTTCATCAAAATATGAACTTCTGCCAGATGCAACTGCTATTAATCACAATGCACATTCCAGCAATAAAAACTGCTCCTGATTTTCCCCTCAAAGTTATGAGACAACGTGTGTAATAAAACAGAATTTCTGCACCTTTAAGAGTTCATTTAGAAAAAAAACATTGGGTCACACGTTATACATTTTCCTATTACACATTCTCTTTCACAAGCTGATGGTGACACAGACTATGTTTTCCTTCTTTCTTTGTTTTTTTAAAGATACTCTGTATACGCTTAGCAATATTGTGTCTTTTTTGCAGAGAACAAAGTAAGTTGCTATCCCAAGGCAAAGAGAAGCAGAAGCAGTCCTGAGACATATGCTCTCCAAGTTTACAGACAGACAGACAGATGGCAGTTCCAATGAGATAAATAAATAAGATTTGTGACTGTAGACAAAAAGCTACCTAGCACTAACACTTGGAGACATGAGGAAGGTCCTTTTCTGTTGTTAAACTGTGAAAAGGAGTTGTGTTACAGCCTGCCAGGCACCCTATGGCACCCTCTCACCTGTTTCTGGAATCCCCATCCCTTCAGGCCTTTTCACGCCCAAAGGGCAGGTTTCAGCTTGTTTCTTCCTGGGAAGTGAGCCAATGTCTATCAGGACCTGACAAGAAGAACTCTCAGCATAACTGTACTGCCTCAGGGAAGATAGATGGGAGAAGGGCCTCCTGTGCCATCTTTTAGAGGTGGGGGGTCTCCCAGCCCTTTTTCAAAAATCCGTAGCGAAAACAGAAGTCAAATTGCCACCACAATGCGGCTGCTTTTGAGGGGTAACAGAGGGGATGACAAATGTGTTGGTCTGTACCAAGGCTGGACCCTGAGGAGGTCTGAGCTGAGTGGCGTTCACTTTGTTGGTGGAACTAGTATAGGGGGACTCACCCTGTGCACACTAAGCCTGTGATGCTTGGGCTGAGATGTGCATTATGCTAAAATGCATGATTGCAGCTGTGTTGTTTAAAGCCATTTGCTCCAGAGTGTATGGATGTATGATAAAGGCTCCACCCACACTGCAGAAATGATCTGGCTTGAGCCCACTTTAACTGCCATGGCTCACCCATGGCTATGCAGTTCTGGGAGCTGTAATTTGTTCTGCCATGGTAGTTGAAGTGGGGTCAAACTGGGTTATTTCTGCAGTTCTGATGCAGCCTAGGGTAAAATCAAAGCAGATTCCCTCTTGTGGCAACTAGCAGATGGGCAGGAGTGTGGCATCTTCTCCCCCTCTTTGCCCTCTCTCCAGCTCTTTGCACAAAATACAGTTAGCACTCCATATCCACATATTCTTTATCCATGGATTCGACCATTAACAGATTGAAAAAAATATTTTTTAAAATCAATAAATTTAAAAAAAAGCAAACCTTGATTTTGCCATTTTATATAAGGGACACCATTTTACTATGCCACCATATTTAATGGGATTTGATCATCCACAGATTTTGGGATTTCTGGGGGATCTGGGTCCTGGGCCCAAACCTGTGAATACCAAGGACCTACTCTAATCTCAATCATAGAACCATAGACATGGACAGTAATGGGAAGGCCATCTAGTTCAACCGCTGTTTTTATTTTGGCAGGCTTTTGAATTCTAACTATGGAGTTGCAGTGTGTGAAGTATTTCTCCCCCCCCCCCCCCCAATATGCTGGGAGCAGCTGGTGAGGAAAGTTTGTTTTCTTTCTCTTTTGCTTTTTATGCATGCTCTGTAAGGGATTGCAAAGACAGCTGTTGTTTACTTTGCCTTTTGTAGGCAGGCACTCACAGTAAGGAGCTTATTGCTTGGTTTATTAATTTGGCTTACCTCTCCCGGTTTAAATTTCAATTCAGGCTGCTTCCTGATTGTATCAGAAGGTTTTTGCCACTGAATTTACCGCCCAAATACAGCCCAGGTACATGCCCGTTTCCAGGAGTGCTCTGGCGGCCATTTTCTTAAGCCAGAAAATCCTGGATCCGAAAACAGCCACACAGAGAGCTCCCAGAAGCAGGGATGCACCCGGGCTGTATTTGGGTGGCAAATTCAGTGGTAAAAACCTTCTGATGAGATAAAGATGCAACCCGAATTGAAATTTAAACCGGGAGAGGTAAACCAAATTAATAAATCAAGCGATAAGCTTCTAAAAGTGGGATTGGCTGAGGATAACTTCATTCTTTCCCAGTTAAAGTTTTATTGCACTGTTTACTGCAGAAATGTTGCTGCAACCCAGCAACTGAAAGTATGTGGACATTATTGCACGAACCCTGTTCTCGCTGCAGTCATGCTAATTAACCTGACCATACTGGTTTGAGAGCAGCCATTATTGCACATCTTTGCAATTGGGGCTGGGGCTGCCATCGCACTCTCTTCCTTAAGCTCGCCTCCCTGTCTTATGCCCTATCCAGCATGCCTTTTGTGTATTTTATTTCTTTTTTTACTTTTAAAGCACAATCCTGTAGTTTAGTTAATACGATTTAAGTTTTTTTAAAAAAAAGACATACAAAAAATAAATAAAATTAAGGGAATCAGGCTGGTTGGGAATATCAAGGGGGAGGGAGACAGGGGGAGAGGAAGAGACTGTGACACCATGTGAGTGCCAATATTGCAACAGCCACAGCTGTTTCACGTATGAGGAGTAATGGGACTACTACACAATTGGGAGCTATTGACAGGTTTCCTCCATCAATGAAAAGGGACACTCTAACAACACTTGGCAGACACAGCAGCAATGAGTCATGATAAGTATCACCATAGGCACTATTTTACAACTATAATTGCAGTTTAAAAGCTGCATGTATTAATATCTGAAGTTTCTCCAGTAGTCCTTCAGCATCCTCTAAATGCTGTTCAAAATCTTCCAGCTAGAGTGAGGACAAAAAAGAAATGAGGCCGGGTAGGCAGAAAGATTTGGTAAAAAAAGGAGGTTTGCCATTGCCTTCCTCTGAGGCTGCGGGAATGTGGGTTTCCATGGCCAAGCAGGGATTTGATCTCCAGATTCATAGTCCAGCACTCAAATCACTACACCACACTGGCTCTACTGTTTGCAGTATGCCTGTCAAATTTCATGTTGCTAGTTTTGGCCAGCTCTCCAGTCTGCTAAGGGCATTTTAAATTCTGATAATATGGAAAAGTTGGGTTACCGCCATCAGATTTCCCCCACTAGCCTAACCACTGCTAGTCTGACTATGCTGGTTGGGGGATTCTGCATTTGTAGTCTGAAAACGTAATCTGTTCACATTCCTGTCCAAATTTTAAGCCCTCAGTGCTCCCTTTAAACACACACAGGTATATTAAACCTGATTGTAATTTTGGAATGCCTAGTGTAGCCTGAAGCTAATAACAAAAGTCCTTGTATTCCAGGATTTTTTCCCATATTCTTTAGTTATTATTTGTTCCCAAAGAGGTCATCATGCTAGTCTGGTGCAGTTAAAGTTCTCTGACATCTTAAAGACTAATACATTTATCACATAATAAAGTTTTGTGGATTGAAGCCCCTTCATAAACTCCATGAAATATTACCTACAGTTTCAGGTATATATAGAGGATTCCTGGTTGGAGATATGGAGGTAACAGTGAAGAAAATTAAATGCAGAAAGTACTGGCAAGAACAATTATGCTATTAAAACTGGCCATTCTCAGAACTGGTGCTGATAGCACAAAACACCCTGGTAGTAGGTAACCAAATTAACACTTTTATACGATAAGAAATTGTTATCCTGACTCAACTCTCTGCACCTTCCTAATGAACTCATCTATGCCTCTATAAATGTCATGCAAATTTTTTACCTGCTTGGTTATTTCCATGCAAACCAACTTAGGACTCTTTCAAACGGGGAGGAATTTCTCCCAACTCCGAATGGAGCCAATGCGGATTTATGTAAATTCGCTTGTTTAGCGAATTTACATGAACCCCTGCTCCGTTCGGAATTACTTCCCATTACCCGAAAATAACCCCCTCCTGCCCGAATTTGCATGCGAAGCTTTAATTCGCAATAACATAAAACCCATGATTGCATTCGAATTGGCTTCCCTCTTGCCCAAATTTGCATGCGAAGAGTTAATTCGCAAGAACGTAAAACCCATGATTGCATTCGAATTGACCTTAAATTATACTTCCAATTTAGCCTTGTATGAAAGAGTCCTTAGTTCAATGTGTAAGTAAGCCCCAGTTCCACAGGTGTATGGGAGGCAAACAAGAGCTCAATTCCTTGTATATCTACCCAGAAGTATGCCTAATTACAAACCAAAGTTTATTTCTGGGCAACATTCTGAGCTGCAAACCAATTTCTCAGCTGTAAATATTGTTCTGGTTGGAGATATTAGTAAAAACTGAGGGAGCACCAAAAAGCCAGAGTGGCATAGCGGTTTGATCACTGCCCTACAACTCTGCAGAGCAGACCAGGGTTTGATTCCCAGCTCAGTCATGAAACCCAGTGGGGTGACCTTGGGAAGTCAAATGCTCCCAATCTCAGGGGAAGACAATGGCAAACCGCCTCTGAACAAAGCTTGCAAAGAAAAACCCATGATAGGTTCACCTTTGGGTTGCCACAAGTTAGCAAGGACTTGAAGGCACACAGCAACAAGTCCCTGCCTGAGAGCATTGATAGGCAGAAGAACAACAGCATGATGCAGCAGACAAAAAGGCCAACGTGATTCTAGGCTGCATCAATAGAAGTATAAATCAAGTGAAATAATAGTGCCACTCTATTCTGCTTTAGTCAGGCCTCACCTGGAATACTGTGTCCAGTTCTGTGCACCACAGTTCAAAAAGGATGTTGACAAGCTGGTGTGTGTCTAGAGGAGGGGGACCAAAATGCAGAAAGGGTCTGGAAACAATGCCCTATGAGGATCAACTTAGGGAGCTGGGTGTGATTAGCCTGGAGAAGAAAAGCTTAAGAAGTAATATGATAACTCTGTTCAAGTATTTAAATTTACAGTGCTTTATAAATAAAACGTAATAATAATAATAATAATAATAATAATAATATTTGAAGGGATGTCATATTGAGGATGGAGCAAGCTTGTTTTCTGGAACAGTGGATGCAAACTATGGGGCTTTTTAGATTGGCAGGAAAGTGTGACATGAAGTTGCACTTTCCTTAATGCTTAGCAGCTAGACTGCAAGCCCCAGGTGTGCATTTAAAAAGTACAGGGCAGCTAGACTGAGGTTTTTTCTGTGGCTCAGCAACTACATGGGAAGCTGTCAAAACGCTACAAACACAGGCGGAGCAGCTACATGGGTGGCAAGGAACGCAGCTTTTAGCCGCGCTTTAAACATTTTTTTTCCCTTGCTGGCTGTGAATTGTGCAGTTGCGCAGGTACACCATACAGTCGGAGCTTATCACATGGGGGAGTACAGGACCATTCCGAAAGAGGGAGAAAGTGAGGTCAGTTCGGAAATGCACATGATTACGCACAAGCTCATCACACACAAGACGAGAGCATCTACACAAAAAGAAAATGCAGAGTCAATACGAAAGAATTCATCACATGTGAACATACTGGTCGGCTTTCTGTTGCAAATTAAGGCATCTTGGGAAATGGTAGCAAAGGCTCATGGGAGTTGTAGTCTGTGTTCTGTCAGAGCATTATATTGAGTTGTCTTGAGGTTTCAGCCCTCTGTCCAGGAGGGATTCCCATATGTCCTCCATTCTTGAGCAGAGGCCCCCCTTTTCCAAGTTGACCAGGCACGTCCTCCTTTGCCAGGACACGTCCTACTTTTCCAGCCTACCTTTTTGAAGAGGAAGCAGGAGGGCCAGACGTGCTCTGGCCAGGCTCTGGGGGTCTCTTCCTGGCTCCTTCCCTCCCTCCCTGCTGCCTTCCTCCTCCCTTTGGCTGAGAGAGTGTGACTTGTAGGGAGGAAGGGCAGCGGTGGTGCTCCAGGTCCTCCTGATGCTGGGCCAGGGCAAGCTGGAAACAGGAGGAGGAGGAGGAGGAGGAGAAGGAGAGGGACATGGGGCCCCTCTGCTGCCCTGCCTCCCTGCAAGTCACACTCTCTCAGCCAAAGGGAGGAGGAAGGCAGCCAGGAGAGAGCCCTGGAGCCTGGCCAGAGTGTGCCTGGGCCTGCCTTCTCCTTCCCCCTTCGGCTGAGAGAGTGTGACTTGCAGGGAAGCAGGGCAGCGGAGGTGCTCCAGGTCCCTCCCCTTCTCCTCCTCCTCTTGCCAGCTTGCCAGCTGAGTGCCTCCAGTGCCCTGCTGTCTCCCTAGAAGTCACACTCTCTCAGCCAAAGGGAGGAGGTGAAGGAAGGTGCAGGCGCACTCTGGCCGGGCTCTGAAGGTCTCTTCTTGTCTTGGCACCTTCCCTCCCTCCGCACTTGTATCGCTACCTTTAAATGGGTGCTTTAAAGAGACAGAGCCCCATTTAACCGTGCAACTACACCTTAGCCCTTAGATGCAATAGCAATGTTGCGCCCTTTTAAAAAAAGTAGTGGGGAAATCAAACTACTTTTTAAAGGCACTTCTTCTCCCTTAAAACTCCAAAATAGTGTTTTCATGGCACACTTTCCCTTTTTCTCATCTAAAGGCTGGGCTTTCATGCAGCCATCAACACACCTCTTTTTGCCAATGTAAAATGGGCCAGCTCCTTTTTAAAGCACTTCTCCCTTAAAACGCCAAAATAGTGTTTTCATGGCACACTTTCCCTTTTTCTCATCTAAAGGCTGGGCTTTCATGCAGCCTTCAACACACCTCTTTTTGCCAATCTAAAATGGGCCTATATGAAAAGAGATTCCAACGCAAAGATTGTGAGTTCCTTCATGGCAGGAGGGTGGACTGGATAGCCCAACTCTAAGGTGTTCGCTGGGTGCCTTCCAACTCCGTCATTAGAATCATAGAGTCATAGAGTTGGAAAAGACCACAAGGGCCATCCAGTCCAACTCCCTGCCATGCAGGAATACACAATCAAAGCACTGCCAACAGGTGGCCATCCAGTTTCTCTTTAAAAACCTCCAAAGAAGGAGACTCCATCACTCTCCGAGGGAATGTGTTCCACTGTTGAACAGCTCTTACTGTCAAAAAGTTCCTCCTAATATTTTAGGTGGAATCTCTTTTCCTGTAGCTTGCATCTATTGTTCCAGGTCCTATTCTCTGGAACAGTAGAAAACAAGCTTGCTCCCTCCTCATTATATCACCCTTTCAAATATTTAAACAAGGCTATGATATCACCTCTTAACCATCTCTTCTTCAGGCTAAACATAATCAGCTCCTGAAGTCTCTCCTCATAGGGCATGGTTTTCAAACCATAGTGGGAAGAAGAGAAAGGGCCTTCTTGGTGGCTGCTTCCAGGCTCTGGAACTCCTTCCTTAGAGAGGCCAGGATGACTCCATCCCTGCTCTCCTTTTGGCAGCAAGTAAAAACATTTTTGTGCCATCAGGCTTTTTAAACTGATGAAGGTTAGCTTTTCAAATGTTGTGCAAGTCAGATGTCTGGTTTGTATATAGTTTTAGTACATTTAAATATTTTTAATGTGTAATTGTTTTAACTTTTTAATTTGTTTAATTTTTTAAAAACTTTATATTTATATGTTTTAATGCTTTTGTATTGTTTTTAAATTATACTGTTTTAAATTTATTGTTTCAAGGGATGCAGTGGCTTAAGTGGTTAAGACATCAGTTCTGACAATTGTAAGGTCAGAGGGTTGGCAGTTCCAGGCCTAAGAGCTCCTGTCACTAGTCCCAGCTTCTGCTAACCTAGCAGTTCGAAAGCATGTAAAAGTGCAAGTAGATAAATACCACTTTGGTGGGAAGGTAACAGCATTTGATGCAGTCATGCTGACCACATAACCACTGAAGTTGTCTTTGAACAACGTTGGCTCTTCGACTTAGTGATGGAATTGAGCACCACTCCTTTAAGGTAAATTTGTTGTTAGCTGTCCTGTGTCCCTCTATTGAGATAAAGGCAGGATATACATAAATAACAACAGAAGCAGCAGCAGCAACAACAACAACAATAATAATGCTACAAATGTACCTTGGTCCATCAGAGGAGCACAGGTCCTTCCAAAACCAGTTAAATTGTACTTATCCGGGCTGATGAACCATCCGCTAACCGCAATGCTGTTTTACTTCAACTAATCTTCAGCTTGTTGTCCTTGATCCAGTCCATTACCACAGCCAGCTGGACACACCCGTAGCTCTACCAGGTTCCAAAGATATGGGGAAACAAAATTATTGGCCATCTGTGCACTGATCACAATATATTTTAAATCCCTAGATGAACTCAGTCATTTCTTCCCCAGTTAGTTTCAAAAATGCTAAAGGATTCCTAGTTTTTTGTGGGTTTTTCAGGCTATGTGGTCATGTTCTAGAAAAGTTGAGAGAAGAAACCCATAAAGTAAACATAGTTCCGCTACCAGTCCTGAAAAACACCAAAATTAAGACCCAGCAAAATGCAGATGAAAAACACCTAGGGTCAGGGATTTTCTCAGCAAACAATGCATCTCTAATTAAACAGACACAAATCTTCCTTACATATCCTCCCACTTTGAGGCCTTGCAATTCAACAACAGAACAATACACAGATTAACATGTAAATCACTTCTCCCAACCTAGAGTCACACAGTATATATATATATATACCCCACTCACTTCTATGCCAGCATTCTCTGAAGATGCCAGCCACAGATGCCAGCGAAACGTCAAGAATAAACTCTTCTAGAACATGACCACATAGCCCGAAAAACCCACAAAAAACTATGAATGCCAGCCATGAAAGCCTTCAACTTCACACAAAAGGATCCCTTTACATTTTTTTATGTGAGTGGTAATGTTATCAAAAGGATTGGTGATACATGTTGAACCTTTGGCAATTTGTTACATGGATGCTGCTTGGCAGTATTATTTTTGGGCATAGAATTTCTAAGCAGGTTTCCATAGAAGATTCTTATCTAGAATATGTGTTACAGTCCCCAAGTGATGAAAATATTGAAATGGTTTGCAAGAAACTGAATTTTTAATCACTTGTATATCAAACCATAGGAGTGAAGATGGGAATGTTATGAGGCTGTTGCTCAGTGGGACCTGTTCTCTTACTCTCTCGTGGCTATCGCACTGGAAGATATTCCATCTTATTTAATTAACAGGGCTGGCATATCACAGCCTCACACATCCAGGCAGCCTCATTTACATAGGATGTGATTTATTTATGAATTTCAAAATTATGGATGTGAACAGCATACTCTCTAAATTAGCATACTTCATTTGCAATGTTTCCACCAGATGCTTTCTCTCCGTTACAGCTGTAGATAAGAATGAGTGAAGAAACACACTGCAAAAAAACCCCTAAAAAACCCTTATCTGTTCATTTTTCAGTGTCAGAGGAGATGAAAGTAGCAGACTAGCCCTTCCTTCCACCCTTCTTTTAGAGCACAACAATGCCAGTCTGCTGCAAAACTGTTTCTTTTGCTCTGCTAGTGTTGTTGTTATTTGCTCTCAAGCTGGCTTCAACTTTTTGAGACCCTAAAGGCACCAGCTGCCATCCTATTTTGAAAGCCTGAGCAGAGTCAGCTCTGGTTAGTACTTGGATGGGAGACCACCAACAAATACCAGGTGCTACTTAGCCACCCTTCTCTGGACATGTTCCAGCTTAGCAATATCTCTCTTGAACTGTGATGCCCAGGGCTAGACACAATATTCCAGATAACAAAGCAGAATAGGGGAGCACTAATACTTCCCTTGAATACTGTACTCCTGTTAACGCAGCCCAAATTGCATTTTTTTTGGCTGTTTCACCACACTTTTGACTTGTGTTTACTTTGTCATTTACTAGTGGCCCAGCATGGTGCAGTGGTTTGAGCGTTGTACTAAAGCTCTAGAGACCAGGGTTTGAATCTCACTGTATGGCCATCAAAACCCATTGGGTGACCTTGGGCAAGTCATACTCTCTCAGCCTCAGATAAAGGCAAAGGCTCTGAACAAATCTTGACAAGAAAACCTCTAGGGTCACCTCAAGTTGGAAATGACTTGAAGGCACATAACAACAACAACAACAACAACAACAACAAAGACCTCCTAGATCTTTTTTGCATGTACTACTATTTTTAAGCCTGGTGTCATCCGACCTATATTTGTGCATTTGATTTTTTCCGCCCAGAAGTAGTACCTCACATTTATCCCAATAATTCATTTTGTACATTTTGGCATAGTACTCCAGTCTATCAAAGTCATTTTGAATTTTGCTCCTGTTCATTCTGGTATTAGCACACACATCACAATTTGGTGTCATTTGCAAATTTGATATGAATTATTTCTAATCCAGCATGTACACCATTTATAAAAATGTTAAACACCAAGTATTATTTTATTATTATTTTATTTTCTTATAGCCTGCCCTTCTCCCAATATAGGGGCTCAAGGTGGCAGTAACGAATTGGATCCTGAGGAAATTTTATATATATATATTTTATCTAAATACTTTTTTGTATTCTCTAAATAAGATCCATTTTCTGTGTTCTCCCTCAACAAACTTGTATAATATTCTTGAAAAGCTCTTTTAATTTCCCTTTGATTAGTTGCCCTTTTTCCTTTATAATTAATTTCCGTAATCATTTTTCTTTCTTTTACTTTCTGCAGTTTAAAAGTCAACCATCGGCCTGTTTTGTTTGTGTGTTCGAAATACTTTTGCTTAACTATTCTCTCTCTCTCTCTCTCTCTCTCTCTCTCTCTCTCTTTTTTTTTTTTTTTTTTTTTTTTTTTTTTTTTTTTTGCAATGTCTTCTGTGTCCTGCTTCTGTAATTTGAATTTTAGGGCCTCATATTTACAATTTATTTTACCATTCCTGGGTTGTGTATATAATTCTTCCTCTGTTCTTTTTAATTCTTGTCTAATTTCTGCATCTTTTTTTTTCTTTTTATTTCCCTTGCTTACTTTATTAGTAATCCTCTGACTGAAGCCTTGCAGATGTCCAATACTGTTTTATATGATACCTCCAGTGTGCTGTTCTCTTTTATGAAAGCTTTAATTTCTTTTTAAAGGTCATTTACATATTTTTCATCTTTTAGTAGATCCTCATTTAATCTCCAAATCCATTCTGTTTTTCCAATTGCTGTATCCATTTCCATCTCTATCATATTATGATCTGATATCGACCTAGGTGCGATTTCCATTTTTTTAATCACAGGAAGTAACTTTTTTGTAGCAATTATCAATTGATCAACATATCAATTCTAGATGCTCATTGGTGTACTTCTGAAAAAATGTATATCCTTTCTTTTCTTTATATATATGTGTCCAAATATCTGTCAAACTATATTCCTTAATCATCTCAAAACAGCTTAAAGGTAACTTCCCTTGATTATTTTGATTATTTTTTCTTGAGCCTCTATCTCTTCTCGATTTAATTACTCCATTAAAATTACCCGCTATTATTACTCTCTCTCCATTGGATTTACTTAGTTCCTGATCTAGTTTTTTGAAAAAGTTATTTTTTTTCAAGTGGAGCGTACACATAAACTATATCCAATTTTTGATCTTGTATATTTATCTGTATTGCTATATACCTACCTTCCTCATCTCTAAATAATTCTTTTGTTTCGTACCTGTTATTTACGTATATTACCACCCCTCTTCGTCTTTTATTTTTGGTCAAAAAACAAAACATATCTCCTAAATTAGAATTTCTTAAATACTTTATTTCACTTCCCCTTATTTTAGTTTCTTGTATACAAAGAATGTCACAATGACTTTTTTCTAAATAATGAAAAATTGATTTTCTTTCGTGTGTTTTGTTCATACCTCTCACATTTAGAGATCCGATTTTGACCCCCATCTCTCAAATTGCTATTCGTCTTCTTCTACCTCAGAAAGTTCTCAGAAGTTATCAGGTTCTGTCTCTTTATCTAAGTCTTTTTTATTTGCCTCTCTTTTTTCTGCTTCCTCCTGATTATTACTCCCTTCTGATTCTCTGTTTTCTTCTGATGTTATCTTTTTATTTATAGTTTCTCTTTATATGTTATTTTTCTTTTTAGCTTCGTCTTGTGTTTTTTTTCCTCTCTTCTCAAGTACTCTTCTGTAAAGGTCTTTAGCTTTCCGTATAGTGTTGATTTTATATCATTTTTGTTTCTATGTAAAGGTGACTCCCTCAACTTTCTCCCATCTAAACCTGATATCATTATTCCTAAATGCCTGGGTAAGAAATTTATAATCCTGTCTTTTTCTTAATATTTGTATTGGTACGTCTTTGTATATTTCTATTTCTTTCCCATCAATGATGAATTTCTCTTCATAATTTTGATGACATAGTCTATTTTACATCCTGGTGTTTGTAAATTGTATCACTATGTCCCTATCTAGATTTTTTCCTTTGCTATTCAGGAATTGATTCTAAAAAAATTTTCAATTTGTAAATCCAACATTTCTTCCAAAATATCCAAATATACTGATAGTTCTGGGATTATATGCTCAAGTAGCTGTTCCTTCTCTACTTCTGGTACCCCTCTCACCTTTAAATATCTTTATGTCTCAGTTCCTGTGCTAAAATACAGTATTTTGGCTACTAATTTGTTGTTCAGTCATTGTTATTTCTGTTTTCTGCTCCACTTCTTTAGTTTTTATCGATAATTGATCCACTTCTGATTTTAGGTCTCTAAATTCTTCTGTTACTCTATCTTCTTTGATAGCCCTTCTATTTCCTTACGCATATATGCTCAAATCTCTTCTCTTGTTTCTTTCAATTCATCCCTTATTTCTTTTTTAAAGGCTTTTTTAAATTCCCTTAATTCTTGTAATATTATCACATTAATATCAACCTGTTTACTTGCAAATTCTAAGGAGTCCCTTATTGTGTTGGAAAAATCTTGATATTGCCCTTGTGATTGTACCTTTGATCTCGTACCCAAAGCTATGTTGTAATAAATTTTCTGATTGTTGTTTGTCCCCCCCCCCCCAAATTAAATCTTTTCAACAAATTAAATTAAATCAAACTTTTCCTGAACATGGCCACATAACCTGAAAACCCCATGAAAAATATACGTAAATAAGTGCGCTTAGGTAAACTTTAAATCAGCATTAAATCAGCAGGGCAATTCATATAATGGGTGAGATGGTGTCCTTAGGCAGTATATGCTGGGGAGCAGAGAGGGATGGAATAGTGAAATCTTGGGAGGAAGAGACTGTAATTGCTAGATGAAATGCCCTGAAAACCACAAAAAAAAACAAACCTATGGATTCTGGCTGTGAAAGCCTTCAATTTCACAATGTCTGTATGGCTAATTCTGCTGAAATATGACCATAGTGTTAATGCAGACTAGACTAAGTGCTTGGTCTGTATGTATCCATGAGAGCTTAAACAGAAAATGCCTAGGAAATGGATGATGAATGAGTAAAAAATAAAAAACCTGGAAGTGGAATCAAGGAGATGAGAAATCTCTTCCAATGCAATGAAGGAACATGCAAACAAATAAAGATTGAGAAGGCAATCTGTTCTGTGGCCTAAAATACATGGCATCATAGAAAATTACTCTCTCAGTCAACCCAATGACTGTATAACATCTAGATCCAGTGTAACTGCTAGCATATGTTTTTGTTACCCCCTTAGAAGAGTGTGAGAGCCAGCACTGTGTACTGGTTTGAGCATTGGACTATTTCTCTGGAGACTAGGGTTGGAATCCCTGCACAGCTATAGAAACCCACTGGGTGACCTTGGGCAAGTATCTCAGCCTCAGAGGAAAGGCAGGGCAAGGCAAACCCCTTCTGAACAAACCTTGCCAAGAAAACCCCATGATGGGTTTGCTTAAGGGTCACCATAAGTCAGGAACAATATGAAGTCACACAGCAGCAACAACAGAAGAATGTACATCTTAATGAATGTGTGTGAGAGAGTTTGATACTAGAGACAAATAATATCTTTTTCAGAGACTTGAGAGCTGTGGAATGAATGGATACATGCCATTTTTGCCATTTCATTATAATCTCTGTTCAATGTAATACTTCAAACCTTTTCAATATCTTTTGATCAGAAACAGTCCATATTCTATCTATGCTGAAGCCATGCCACTCAGCAAATGTTCTGGGACACACTTCTCTTTATGACACAGATAATAATAATAATAATAATAATAATAATGATGATGATGTTTATTTATATCCAGCTCCTCTGTCACCACTCGGAGTGGGTTACAATGATTAAAAAACATCAAGATAAAACAATTCCGATAACCCACAGCCCCACCTCCCACCCCTTAAAATTAAATTAAACCAATGTCAGATTAAAATCCAAGAACAATTACAACATACAAAATAACACAACCCAATGTTGTGAACCAGTGTCAAGGCCAGGAATTAAGGTGTTTCTGGGAAGACCTGCCAGAAGAGATGCATCTTTAAGGCTTTTTTAAAGCTATCAAGGGATGTAATAAGAGGCATCTCATCCGGCAGGTTGTTCCATAGCCTGGGAGCGGCAGCAGAGAAATTCCCCTGGGAGGTCCACAACAGCCTTGTTTTCAAAGGCTGTAGTAGGTTTCTCCTGGAGGACCAGAGTGTGCGGGGGGAAATTGTACAGGGAGAGGCGGTCCCTAAGATAAGATGGACCCAAGCCCTGTAGGGCTTTAAAGGTTAAAACCAACACCTTGTACTGCACCTGGAAACTAATTGGTAGCCAGTGGAGGGACTTAAGCACTGGTGTTATGTGCTCATACTCGATGTACCAGTAATAAGCCTGGCTGCCATGTTTTGGACTAGTTGAAGTTTCCGGGTTAGGCACAAGGGTAGCCCCAAGTAGAGCGCATTGTAGAAATCCAATCGTGAGGTTACCAAAGCGTGTACCACAGATTCCAGGTCCTTCTGATCCAGGAAAGGGCGCAGCTGGCGTATCAGCCGAAGCTGATAACAAGCACTCCTGACAGTTGCATTCACCTGACTAGTCATGTGAAGCGACGAGTCAGCTGAGCCCTGGCATTCACATCTAGGAATGGAGAGGTATGGCTTCCACCTTTTCCCACATTGGAATATGGAAGGATTTAAATTAAAATCTGATCAAACCAAACAGAACTAAAATTCTTAACCATACCTGTGGGATGAGCAAATCTGTTCGTTTTGATTTCTTTTACCTTCAGGTTTGTTTGTTTTTTTTAAAAAAAAAAACCTGGCAGACTGTGATAGAAAATGAAGTGAAATAAAATCCTCATCCATGCCAATTGATAGATAGATTGATATCCTGCCTTTATCTCAGTCTGGAACCCAAGACAGCTTACAACAGAAGTTAAAGCTAAACATAGTAAAAATAGTATATAATACAAAACATTTTAACCATTAAACAAATATACTATGAAAACATTCATTCAAAACTGTTAAAACACAATTAAAGCATAATTTTAAAATAATAATAATAGAGTAGGCCCCATGAAAAATCCTTTTGTCCCAACCAGTTCAACACAGATGGCCTGTTTAAATTAAAAGGTCTTTGCCTGCCAGTGAAAAGAGCAAAAAGGGGCCAACAGGCCCTCACTTAGGAAAGAGTTCTGTCACCTTGGAACAGGTCAGCATTATTGACACGACAAGGCAAGGGTGGGAATTGTGTGGCCTTCCAGTCATATATCCTCCAGCTGTCCCTATTTGGGAAGAACAATCTTGATTAATTCTCTCTGTTGTCCCACTTTTTCATCTGCTTCCAAAATGCCCCAGTTTCACTCTCTGTTTCCACATTTCCCCCATTTACAATTGCTGTAAACTGAGTTCAAAGTGCAAAAGTAGTATGCATTCAGTTAACTCAGCAGAAGGGATAGGAAGGGGCAATGTCTTGACTTTCCTACCATAGTAGACTCAAGCAAAAGAAAATTACTGCAGCCTTTCCTAGTTGGTGTGTTCTTTCTCATTGATAACTTTTGCCATCTTGACCACACTCTGATGTTGCTTGACCACATGTGTCCCAGTTTTCATCTGTGACGTGTTGGCAGGCAGGCTTTGTTAGACTGCAACTCCTATGTGCCTCACTATCATGTCTGCTTGGTATTACAGTCTAGCAATATCTGGAGGTACACATGATTCCCACCCTTGCTCTAAGGAATGATTGCAAAGTATGAGGTGGTCCTGTAGGTTGCCAGGGTTGCATTGAATGGTCTCTTGGCCTGGCCAGGTCCTCTTACAGACAAACATAATAGGGGTCTCTTCAACTTTATATCAGTATGTAACAACCCCACTATAGTCAAGAAGTGTGAAGTGCTGCAGCAACAGGAGGAGGAGGAGGAGGAGGAGGAGGAGGAGGAGGAAAAGAGAGTCAAGAAATATACATACTAGAACACAAACTGAACACCAGGGGACAGTGCCCCCCAATACACTAAAGCAATTAAAAGGAAATCTGAATAGGAGACTGCAAGACTGAGCACAGAGATGAGAACATAAGCATCTTTTAAGATCAGAACATCCTAACAACTGCCTTTCCAGAGACTGTCTCCAGGCATCAGGATGGCCCATATGAGCCATTGCAGGGTGTAGAGGATATGAAGCTTTTCATTTGTGGGATGCTGGTTTAAATCCAACTAGGGCAAATCAATATTTGAAGTCATTTGTATATTCAGCACATTGCTGTTGGGGATTTTGTTGTTGTTGTTCTTGCCTCAGATTGCCTTTGAAACCCATTTGAAAATAAATTCACTAAGAGAACGGTGACCTTTCATCTTCAGCCAGATGTTTCCCAATAATTGTTTATCTGAGGCTGGCTAATGAGCCAATTTCATATTACGGGACTGACTAAACATCATATCACATGGTATATTTTTCATTTGATACAAGGGATAAACCAAAAGGAATGATTTATTACATTCTGTTACATGAGACTTCAATGATTTGAATTTAAGTATCTGATAAATCAAACTATAACAATAGCAATAGCAACAGCAAGTACATTTCTGTACTGCTTATCAGTGCACTTAAGCACTCCCTAAGCAGTTTACAGTGTGTAATCTAATTGCCCCCAACAAGCTGGGTACTCATTTTAGTGACCTTGGAAGGATGCGAGCCTGAGTTGAGCTCGAACCCTTGGCTGGTATTGAACACGCAACCTTGCAGTTTGTGAGCGAGCGGCTGCAGTACAGGCAATTAACCAGTGTGCCACCAGCCCTCCTCCAATCAAGCATTATTAATGCATTAATAAATCGATTTACTAATTACTCAACAGAACTTCTGGTTTTTAGAAGTTTTAGGAGACATAAAAGAACAGGTAATACACAAATTGGTAGATTTGTTAATGGATATGACTCTTCTTCAGAATTCAAAGAACAAATGAGAATGGGTTGTTAATTCAAAGCAGCCAAGGGAACAAGGTAAGCTTCCATCTCCCTTCATCCACTATCTTGAGGGAGAGAAAGACAAGCCAGCTCCAACAGGCCTTGGCTAAAAAGAAGAGCCCTCTCTTCATACACTATCTGAGGGAGAGACAGGCATGCCAGCTCCAACAGGCCTTGTCTGGAAGCAAGAAGAGCCCTCCTTCCCTCCACCATCTTGAAGGAGAGAAAGGCAAGCCAGAGCTCCAACAGGCCGTGCCTGAAGGGAAGAAGAGCCCTCCCTCCACTCCATCTGCCTTGGTGCAGGCCTCCGAGGGAGAGAAGATCTGCTGGACTTTCCCCCTTCCCCACCACCATTCCCTTCTCCTTTTGTGTCATGTCTTTTTAGATTGTAAGCCTGAGGCAGGGAAATGTCTAATTAACAAATTGTAAGCCGCTCTGATAGCCTTGGCTGAAGAGCGGGATGATGATTATTATTATTATTATTATTATTATTATTACTACTACTACTACTACTATTATTATATGACCCCATAGCCATTCCCAGGCCCATCATTAGAAGCTACACTATTGGTATAACAGTGCCTCCTCATGATTATGCTAGAATAGGGTTGAGGAACATGTGGTCCTCAAAATTTTGTTGGGTTACAGCTCCCATCAGCCCCTTCCAACAAGGCCAGTAGTGAGGAATGATGGGAGATGAAACACTAGGGGAGGGTCACAAGTCTCCTACCTCTGAACTAGAAGGCTCTGGGTCTGGAATGATGGTCCAACTGCTGCCTACTTGTACTAGAACATGAACAGAAATGCTCACCCCTTTTCACTGCAGGCAGACTTATTCAATATTCCTGGGGGAAAAGGACTAAGGGTCCTTTCACATTACACAAACACACATAATTTTGCTTTAACTGCCATGGCAACAACCTATGAAATCCTTTGATTTGCAGGTGGTTGTTGCTTTTGTTTACCTCCAAGTCAACAAGTCTCCCTTGGTGATCAGATCTGTCTCTGCACGTACAAAGCTCAAAGCCCTGGAACAGAGTGTAGGGAATAAACATTTGAAGGACTGGCTGTGGAAGTACTTTAGAAAAGAGGTGGACATCCTTTTAGGTATTGTTTGATGTTAAGTCAACTTTGACTTATGGCAACCCTATGAATGAGAGACCTCCAAGATCCTTTGTCATCAGCTGCCCTGCCCTGCTCTGCCCTGCCCAGGCCTTGCAAATTCAGGGCAGTGGATTCTTTGATTGAGTCAATCCACCTGCAATGTGTTCTTGCCAGCTGCCTTCCACTTTGCAAAGCATTATTGTCTTTTCCAGTGAGTCATGTCATTTCATGATATGTCTAAAGCAGGCCAGCCTCACTTTAGACATCTGAGCTTCTTGAGATAGTCCAGGTTTTATTTGCTCTTATATCCATTTATTTGTCTCTTTTAATAGTAATAATACTAATACTACTACTAATAAAATTTATTTATATCCCGCCCCTTTGAGAGCAATCAGGGTGGCTAACAATAAAATATCAATACATAATAAATACAACTTCAAAGATTTCCTTCCCTCCCCCCTTAAAAAGTTATTAAATCACATATAGATAAAACCAATGAATTAAATCTACAGCAATAAATGTCACATTACAATTTAACAATAGACTACAGCAGCTATTAATTAATTCCAGGGAAAGACATTAGGGATTCTCTTGAAGGGGGGGCGGTTCCTGAGGCTGGGGTTATCTAACCTGGAAAGGCCTGCTGGAAGAGATCCATCTTGACAGCTTTTTTTAAAGCTGTCTAGCGATGTCAATTGACGGATCTTGTCCAGCAGGTCATTCCACAGTCTGGGGGCGACAGCAGAAAAAGCCCTGGGGGGTAGCCGAAAGCCTAGTTTTTTGAGGCTGCAGCAGATTTCTCCCAGAGGATTGTAAGGGAGAAGGCAGTCTCTGAGATAGTTTGGGCCCAAGCCATTTAGGGCTTTAAAGGTGATAACCAACACCTTGTACTGGGACCAGAAACTAACAGGCAGCCAGTGGAGGGACTTCAGTACCAGGGTTATGTGGTCCCTTCTCAATGTTCCTGACACTATTCTGGCTGCCACGTTCTGTACTAATTGAAATTTCCAGACCAAGCATGAGGGTAGCCCCATGTAGAGCGCGTTACAGAAATCAAGACATGAGGTTACCAGCATGTGTACAACAGTCTCGAGGTCCCTTACTTCCAGAAAAGGGTGCAGCTGGCATATCAGCCGAAGCTGATAACAGGGGCTCCTGACTGTTGCATTTACCTGATTCGTCATCAGGAGTGATGAGTCAAGGAGCACCCGCAGACTGCGAACACAGTCACTGGAGGAGAGTGTGACCCCACCCAGGACTGGAGGTTGCAACCTTTTTCTTGGTTTCGGGGCCGCTACCGTGAGCACCTCTGTCTTGTCCAGATCCAGTTTCAATCTGTTTTTCCTCATCCAGCCCATTACTGTCCGAAGACATTCATTGAGGAGATGCTATTGGAATTCGAGGCTGACAAACGAGACATGGAGAAATAGATCTGGGTGTCATCAGCATACTGATAACACCCAGCCCCATAACTCCGAAGGATCTCACCCAGCGGCTTCATATAGATGTTAAATAACATCGGGCACAGTATGGCACCCTGAGGCACTCCACAGGTGAGTTCTCTTTTACTCGAATAACTGTCCCCAAGCAGCACCCTCTGGGACCTACCCGAGAGGAAGGAATGGAACCACTGGAGCGCAGTGCCTCCAATTCCCAAACCCCTCAGGCAATCCAAGATCTATCGTATCAAAAGCCACTGAGAGGTCTAGAAGCACCAACAGGGTCACACTACCAGTGTGACTGTGTTCGCAGTCTGCTCAGACGCAGATCATCGGTCAAGGCAACCATGGCGGTCTCAACCATGGCCTGTCCAAAGAGGGAATAAATTCAATGAGAAGAAGAAACAGAAGCTGCTTCACCACTTCCTCGTTGATCTGCTGGACCCAGTAGTTCATGATATCTATACAACACTTCTCCAGCAACATATTTCAAATGAGATGATTTTCTTCATGTCAGCTTTCTTCACTATTCACATCCATACATGGAGATACTATGGCCAGAGATGTCACTAATGGGGCGCAGGAAGTGTGAAATGCACCGGGTGACACGCTAGAGGGGCGTGTTACCTCGTGGGGCAGTACACTCAGTGGACTGCAATAATGGCCCCCACATTGGCTCCTACAGATGCTTTGGGCTTCAACTTCCAGAAGACCCAACCAGCACAGCCAATGATAAAGGATTATGGGAGTTTTTATGCAAAACAGCTGGAAGGCCAAAGATCCCCCACCCTTGCAGTAAGAGTTAACAAGCAGGACAAGGGAAAAGAAATGATTTACCAGACAGTGGAGGGTGAAAATCCCCTTTTCATCTCTTTCATCTCAGATGGGCATACAGACAAATGTAGAAGCAGACTTCCACCAAAAGCTAAGCTGGTTGGGTCCAGTAGATCAAGGAGGAAATGGTGAAGCAGCTTCTGTTTCTTCTTCTCATTGAATTTATTCCCTCTTGGGCCTGTGGGACAAGTTAAGCTTTAAAGGACTCAACAAATTATTTGCTAGTGCAGCCACATAAACAGGATAGGATTTGCAGGTAGGGGTGTGTGGGTGTGTACATGTGTGCCTTCAAGTCACCTGTCAACTTATGGCATTCCCCTGAGGTTAAATAGGAAGTGAACTTATGATGGTGGGGAGAAAGGCAGATTGCTAAATTCCATTAGTGAACACAGTGATGGTACCTGAGCTGTCACAGTACACATTTCTGTTTGCATTGCAAAAGCTAAAAACAGCCTTGTAGAACTGGCGCTAAGCCAAAATAATATCTATGAAATGCCAACAGGCATGGATAAGAAGTTCTTACATAACAGTGAGGAGAGCTGGCATGAAAATTGAAAATATTTAGAAGCTTTAGCATCTTTAGCTTACCCAAGGAGAACTGTGAATTGCTAGAATTAATCCCTCATTAGCAATGTGAAATATAAGAGGAAAGAGCTCCATTTCTAGGCCAGGAGCTTTGACTGACTGATACCGTTATCAAATTCACTGGGGCTTTCCATGGATGTGAAACAGGAATTCACTTCACTGAATATTTCCTCTTGAGAATGGTGGGAGCTGCCAATTACACACGCTTGCAGTGAAACCCTTTTCTTTCATCCAAAAAACCACACTGCCTCCTGTCTTAGATCACAGAATCTCTGCAATTGGAGCTGTTTGTATTCCACAAGCAGTTTGTTCAAACAGGCTGGCAAGAAACTCAGCATTCAGTTAAACAGAAAACTGTAACATACAGTACATTGCAGAAGTATTCCACACCTCACAAACAAAAATTGACATTTTGTTGGGTTACAACTGGAACAGAAATTGATTTAAATGACGCTTTCACCACTTCAGTGCTGCGAAGGTACAAAATGTTTTTGGTGTGGCACTAAAGAGAAGTAAATAAAAACAAACTTTTAGGGACTACAACTTGCAGAATTCCCTAGCTGTCATGGTCAGTGGGAGTTGTAGTCCAAAACATGTGATAAACATCAATAAGAAAGTGTGTGTGAGTGAGTGAGTGAGTGATGGTGTGTGAGGCTTGTTAACAAGCAAGTATCCTTTTTAAGTTATTTAGAAATACAGGTAAGTCTTACTCATTTTGCTGGAAAGCTGTATCTAGGAAAAGAAACATCTGTCGACAGACTCCATAATCTGTACTGGTGGCAAAGGATAAAAATAAAATCAGAAATCTGGGCCCTTCTCATCAACACACATTATAAAGCAATGTTATGTATTTGAACGTCAGGATTAAAAGCTACAGGCCAATTCTATCCATGTTTATTCTAGTACCATTATTTCATAAGGACTTCCTTCCAATCATGCTCATACAGCATTGCAGCATAAACTGGCTAATCTGACTTCAGCAGTTTCTCTCAGCTTCAGTACATTCAAGTTTGTTGAGCTTTCTACAAAATACTTGGGGGGCCATTTTTTCTCCTCTCGGCATGAGTAGCAGCCAGCCATGGACAGCAAGACCTCTATTTCACTGCACAGCAAATGAGCCACAGCTGGTAGGTGCTCCATGCATTTCCCACTCTACTTTGAACCTGACAGAGGCAAAAGACAATTAAATGCCAATGTGGTCATCTTCCCTCCACAATCCACAGCTGTTTCATGAATGGGTGAGCCTAACAGCCCCACTCCACGGGAAGATATTTGTGCAGAAATCCTGCTGAAATCAACAGGGCAAGCCAGTTACAAGTGAACCTGCTCCACTAGTTTGAGGAATCAGGGCCTTAAAAAAACACCCTACACACACACACACACACACACACACACACCTCTTTTGTTCCAATTATGCTGCTAGTTCTGTATCAGAGCAAATGCTAATATTTAGAGCTGGTCCCAAATTGTTTTGCTGCCTGAAGGAAAGGAAAGTTTGTATGTACGTATCAAGCGACTGGATTAGCAGCTGAATCTTGCTTCCTCAGAAGTGCTAGATCAGCTTTCTCCACTGCACCCAAGGCAGCCAAGGCTGTGCCAAAAGAAAGGAATGACTGGTAGGTTCAGGCAAAAGTCTGGAATGCTACTGCTTACCCTTACCCAGCATGTTGCCTGAGGCATCTTCATTATGTTAAACAGTAAAATTAGCAATGCTGCTCTTGCACAAATATAACGTTTTGCTTGTAATGGCCTTCTGCGGCTAGGTAAGCATACCTGGGACAGCGACTTCCTTCCAGTGGACCTCATACTATGGGCAGAATGGGGCAACATTTCCATATGCCTTCCTCTTACAATGAACACAACTCCCCATACCCTGGAGGGCAGACAGTTTGTGGATTAAATGAACATGTGGCAAAGAAGTCATGCTATTATTCCACCACACTTAAGCCTCAAAACAATGTAAGTAATCATTTTAATAGTTTTTTGTGGAGCTTTTGGGCTATGTGGCCATGTTCTAGAAGAGTCCCTTTCTGACGTTTTGCCAGCATCTGTGGCTGGCATCTTCAGAGAAAATTCTCTGAAGATGCCAGCCACAGATGCTGGCAAAAGGTCAGAAAGGAACTCTTCTAGAACATGGCCACATAGCCCGAAAGCTCCACAAAAAACTATGGATGCCGGCCATGAAAGCCTTCGACTCCACAAATCATTTTAATGTTTTACATCCAAGGTTGTCAGTCAGATGGCAGGATCATGGCTCGGAGACCCAGTAAAACAGTTATAAGATTCTTTCTCCACTGGCAGCCCTTATATTTTCAATCTATTCAAACAAAAATCCACCAGTGATACCTTTATTGGCCAACCAAAATGCACAATACAGTATACTTGTTGCAAGCTTTCATAGCTCCACTGTCTTCTTCATCAGGCAAGATGTTACATACCACACAGGAGAAAAATTGGAGATGTTAGTAAGATGCCTGCATTTTGTTGTGTTTCTGTCCTTAAGATGATACTGGGAAGGAATCTTTAGCAGGCTGGCCCCTCCTCCTCTGGCCATGTGGCATTGGGAGATTTTCAAAGTCCAGGAAATTTAGTTTATTTGCATATCAACAAGGACATCTTGTCTGATGAGGAAGCCAGTGGAGCTGCGAAAGCTTGCAACATGTATATTGTGCATTTCAGTTGGCCAATAAAGGTATCACTGTATGGTGGATTTTGTCTTGAATTTACTGAATGGCCAACACAGCTACCTTGCATATTTTCAATTTGTTATGCTATAGTATGAGTTCTCTTAATAAAAAGGTACACAAGCCTTATTTAGAAGTGGATTCCTGAACTCAGTGAACGTGCATGAGAGCAGACTGTAAGACTTCCAGCACATGTATGTAGAAACACGCTGAAACACAGTCATTTTTAAAACACTGCCAAAGTGATAGATCAAATCAGACAACTTCTACTCTCATCCTTTTAAAAGAATTGGGAAACCTCCAGATGTTTTAACTCCAACTGAAATCACCCCTTGTTAGCATAATCATTGGTAAGGTATAATGGGAGTAACCGTGCAACAGATAAGGTGAATTGAAGCTTCCACATTCCTGCCTTGGAGATGGTTGCTAGACACTGAGCTAAGCACACACACTCCTTGTGTCAGACACGTTGTGTGTATATCCACTCTCTTCAGAAAAGGTTGAAATGAAAGAAACAACCAAAGCCAAGAATTGATTAAACAGCCTTTATTTGGAAGGATATAACAAAAATACTCCATTTGTTTAAAACTGGCAGCTTAAAATATATATATATATATTTGGTAACAGACATGAAGTTCACACCAGAGAGTATGTTATGCCTCCTTCCCCAAATGGGCAGAAAAGGCAATCTAGCCTGGAGGTTTTGTTGCATTTGGTAATGGCACAAATCCCATTCGGAGAAAAGAGCTGTGGCACATTCACTTTGTCAACCACCTATGGCTTATTTTATTTCAGGAAAGGCATATGAACACTATCTGTCAAGGCACTATTTAGATACTCCTCTTCCCAAACAGTTTGTATGCATTTGGGGGAAATGATGAGGTCTTTATTTTAATGGGCATCTTTGGCTTGTAGGAGGGCAGGACACATGTAATTCTGATTTGCTGTGCTGGCACAAGCACAGCCATTTTATTTACTTTCAGAGAGGCACTTTGCTTTACTATAATTATGTTCTATCCCCTGATATGCAGGCTTAAAGAAAAAGGTACTCAGTTTTTAAAAACGGGATCAGCACCTACAATTCCATCAGCAGTTCTATCATCTTTTAAAAAACAAAGTAGATGACCCTAAGCCCTCTGGGAAATAAGAGTAGGAAGTTGGTAGGTCTAGACTCTAATACAAAGATGGGAAACACAATGAATGGGGTAGAAACAAGACACCAGACCTGCTGAAATTGCCAACTCCTCCTCTGGAAGAAGAGAGATGGGGGGGGGGACAACAGAAAAGAGACAGAGAAAGGTCTTTTGAAAAGAGTACAAGAACATGAATTGGGATTTTCATTTTCCTTACAGAATTTTGCTTTAGGGCTTACTTGTTCCAGCAGTTGTGGATGAAGAGCAACCTGAGAGCATCTACAGTCTAGAAAGCAGTCATATAATACAAAAGGAAAAGAAGAGAGTGGTTGCCTTTTAGGAAAGATACATGGACATCAGAGACTCCTCTTTGAGCTCATTCGTCATCCAGGTGCCTGGGAGTTCGCCTCTGCCTGCGCTGCAGCTCCTCCACTTGGCACTCCAAGCTGCGTACTTTGGCTTCCAGCCGTGCCCCAGAGTGGTGGGACCCACTCAGCCAACCCAGGAGGACATAGAGTGTGAGCAGGGCCAACAGAAGCAGTGTCTGCACAGAGCGCTCAGGCACGGAAGAGACAATGAACATAAAGCAGGCCCCAAAGAGCACTACCTTGAGGCCCCACATGATGCGACTCAAGAGAGCGAGCAATAGGCTCAGCACCAGCGACAGCACCCAGTAGCCAACGAGAGCAGCCAAGCCCCAGAGCAGCAGTGTCTGGACTGAGTCAGGGCTCAGTTTCAAGAACTGAGTAAAATCGTCCCCTGGAAAACAAAGGAGAAAAGCAAGGGATAATGTGGACTCAGTTTACAAACAAACAGCTTCATTTATATACCACTTCATATTGCCTAAACAGTGTCTAAGCAGTTTACAACTGCAAGTTTAGTGGCACTATGGCATTTCATCACAATGGCAGGTTGTGACAAAGCATCTCCACAGCCAGAGGGATGACCATTGGCGATGCTTTGTCACCAACAAAACATCACCTATAATGGACTTCCCTCTCCCATCTCAGCACTATTACTGGCAGACAGTGGAGGCCCATATCTTTCTTTCAAAGGAAGATTGTATGGTCACTTCCACTGCCAGACTAACTAACATAGGTGAGGAAAGTTACTTTACGGGACTACAGCTCCCAGAAACTGAGGATCATGGTGGCTGTGGGACTCTGGGAGCTAAGTAACTTTTCCAAGCTGGACATAAAATATTTTTGCCCATGCAAATTTTGTTCTTCTTGGTGCATGGCCCAATGGACCTGGGCCGATTCACACTACACAAATATAGTGCTATATTCCACTTTAACTGTCATGGCAGCATCCTATGAAATCCCAGGGTTTGCAGTTTGGTGGGCACTAGTATTGTATGGCTTTGAATTCTGTTATTTTATATATTATAAACAATATTTTAAACACATTTAAATAAGCTTTAACCCATTACCCCTGATAATCTCCAGACACAGGGGCTGGCTTAAGAGAGACACTTAAGCATTCTTTAGGGAAGAAGTATATGCCTAACTGAGGTCTGGACTTCACAAGACCTTAGAAGGCCACCCTCCTGCACTCTTTACCCCCAATATTTGGGGGAGAGAGAGAAATAGGTGTCCCCCACATGAAAGACAATTTTACCATGCTCCTGTCCCCTATATTCTTTTAGGTTTCTCTCTTTCTCTCTTTTTTGCTTTGTTACATAAGCCAGGAAGTGAACCAGGAGATATTTCCAGTTTTAAAAACAGATCACCCCATTCCCAAGATGGGCTCAGAGAGTAGTATATGACACACAGGCCCCATACTCCTGAGAGGAAGATGGGCACTAGAGTACAAAATTAGAGGGGGGGGAGCTTGGAGATCACAAAAACAGCCTTGGGGGGGGGTGCATATGACTCACACTATCCCTACCCCGGCTTCAGGGCTCGCTTATGCTCAGTGGGATTTAGCAGTGTTATCTACCACTATCACAAATAGCATTTAGAAAAAAACCCCAGTCGTGAAAGGAGGTTCTCTGATGAGACAGGGTACTCTTGTTTGAGAATCATAAACACAAAATCCTCTTGAGCAAAATTCAGTAACACATGATATTTTCCTAAGCCAAGAACACTATAACAAGGAATCCATGGGTAATGATCACGTAGGACATGTACTAACACTGAATTAGTGGGAGAATGTCTCCACCAACTTCTGAGGAACACTACGGTAGCTGGGATGCATACAATTGTGTATGGTGTTGAGAGACAGGAAATGCTGTCCTCTCTTACCTGGTTATCCAGTGAATCTGAGTGGTAAGAAATTCAAGACAGAGAAAAGGAAGTACTGCTTCACATTGCACATACAGTCACTCTCCATTTTTGCAGACTTGGAATCTGTGTCCCTCGCCCGTTCGCGGGTGGCAAACAGAGGGGAACAAAATGGGAGGGGGGGGCACCATTCAAACCAATGCAATGGGGCTTGAATATTGGTGATTTTTCGTTTTTGTGGGAAGGGGGGCAGAACAGATCCTGTGAAAACGGAGGGGCAACTGTAATTACACTGTGGAGTTCTTTGCTACAACATGTAATAATTGCTATTAACCCTGTCAGTTTTACAGCGGGAGAAATTTTACAGCAAGGTAATGCATCAAAGGCTTCCAGATACGATGGCTGAATATCATTGCTAGCGCTGGAGGCAGTGTGCTTCTTCTCACTTACATCTGGATGGCCAGGGTGACACAGGGTGCTGGAGTAGACAGGTTTTTGTCTGATCCACTATGGCTTTCCATATAACCCTAAATAGTTTATTCAAACACTATGTGTGAAGCCCAGCACAGATATTAGTCTAAGCTACTTCCAAGACACTTTTCACTGAATTTAACAGGACAATATGCATAGGTTTATAGTCTATGTTAGGTTTGCACTGCAGGTAAACAAGTGAGCAGAATGCATTCTCTCTCCCAGTAGCATCACTGGGATGGTGCAGGGTGTACTGACCACACCAGGTGATGCCCCAGAAGGGGGGTGACATCTGGTTAGCTCCCTGCCCCACACCCCGTGGTTACTGCTCCATGCCCCATGGTCACTCTTCATGCCAGCACAGGCGCTCCTTGGGCTGTGCCCGTGCCCTTCCAGCCTGCACAGGTGCTCCCGTGTGCCCCCCCCCGGAACCCCCGTCAAAAGTTCTGCCCCCACAACTGGGTGTCACCTCGTGTGGGAACACCACTGGTCTCTCCTTTCTGCTGTGTCCACCTCTTGGTCGCTTACCTGCCATGCCAAAGGAAGTTAAGAACTGCTCTACAATTCGAGCCACAACAAACAAAGCTGAAGAGATCCCAGAGGACACTATCCAGAGGAGGGAAGAGAGATTCTGCAAGGAGACAGACACAGACATGGAAGTTCTCCTTTAGTTTGGGTCCAGTTTACTTGAAGGAATGCCTCCTTCCATATAATCCTTCCCGCACACTCCGTTCCTCCGGGAAGAATCTCTTACAGTCAAGACAGACCAGACTGGTAGTGACTTCTTGGAGGAGTTTTTCTGTTGCCGCTCCAAAAATTTGGAACAACCTGCCTGAAGAGATTCACCAACTACCCTCTCTTGAAGCTTTCAAAAAGGCGATAAAAACAATCCTCTTCCAGCAGGCCTTCCCCAATTGATTATGGCCAGAACAGATTGAGTCTTTCCACCTTCTATGCTCCCCTGCTATTTTGTCAGTCACAAATGTTAACTAATTTGATTTTATTGTTAGGTATTTATATATGGTTTTACTGTGTTTTTAATTCTTTTAGGAGGGAGGTTTCAGACTGGGGGATGGGAGTTTCTGTCAATCTTATTATTTGTATTGTATAAATTCTGCTGTTACCCTCCTCAATCCCCAAATGGAAGAGGCAAATTTATTTATATTATTCGTTTGTCCTGTTACCAGCTCTTTGAATTCACAGGGGCTTTCCACACAATCATCTTCTCCAGCAGCAATCAGTTAAGAGAGTCCAGCTACTGAAAGTGTGGAAATTAAGTTAACAAGACCATGTGTTTGTTCCCCAATTTATAAAAAGAGGAGATGGGAACTTAAGGTAGGTAGCTTTCAAGTGAAGGATTTCTGGCTAGTGTTGTGAAACTTGGAAGATAATAATGCACTTGCCAAAAGGATCTGTCAATGGATCAGTCAAAAGGAATATGAAGCACTTGAGTCTTCTATCCCTGACAATTTACTGACTTAAACAATACAACAGCACCTTAAAATATTAACAAGCTTTATATGCCATCTTATTTTAGATTATTCAATGGTGTCAGCTAATCAGTGGAATATCCTCCACAGATAAGATTTCCTGGAATTTACAGTGTTTGTGTGCTTTTTAAAATTCTTCTTGGCAATTCAAGATTGTTTTTATGTCACAGCACTCTTCTGTTTTGCCTCTGGTTTTACTTGGGGTTTATATACTGCAACATTTTTATATCTGCTGTTGGTTTTATTATATGAAATTTCTAAGTGTTGCTAACAACTTGTGTTTTAAGGTATGTATATAGTTTTATTTTTATCTTAATGTGTTTTAGCATTTAATTGTTTTAACAGGTACTATTTTTAAGTGCTTTAAGTGTTTTAATTGTATTTTTTCTTTTAATGAGTGATGCATTTTAATACTCTTCTAGCTTAATTCTATTTTAATGCTCACTTTTGTATGTTTTAATTGTATTGTTCTTTTAATACAGTCGTCCCCCGGGTTACGAAGGTAATCCGTTCCGGGATTACCTTCGTAACCCGGAAGCTTTCGTTTCCCGGGGGACCGCTATTGTAAACTGATCGCGCGGCCGATTTAAAGGGGCCGCACGGTTTTTTTCTTTCGTATCCCGAGGGATCTTTCGGATCCCGGGGGATACTGTAGCGGTCCCGCCGGTTTTGTACCCCGGGGTTTTCGTACCCCGGGGGATTCGTAAGCCGGGGGACCACTGTATGTAAGTTTATTTGTGTCCCAATTTAGAGAAAAAGTGGAAAATAAATTAAAAAAATATTTGTCAGGCTTTGCACAGTGACCAGAGACCCTGTGTTACTGTGAAGTTTAAAAGCACAATAAATAAGTACAGGCATACCTCAGTTTAAAAAGCCTCTAACAAGGAAGCTCCTTTTTCAAAGTCCTTTTGTCTGCTCAGCCCCCTTTCCTCCTTGTCCTCTGTCTAACGAGGTTTGTTTGTTTGTTTGTTTTAGCAGCAGGGATACAGGGAAGGAGGGCTGCAAATACACAAACTTCTGGTGTCAGGTTGTAGCAACATGTTTTCAGGAAACAATGCAATAACCTGCTGGGAAATAATGGAAAGTCTAGCAGGTTCCACTGTATGTGTGCCAGCTTAAACAGGCAAGGTAAACAGCAACTGCTGCCAGAATCCCTTACTGAACAGCAAAACAGAAAGGAAAACAGATAAGGCTGCATCACCAGCTACCCCGATCATGGTAATAATAATAATAAAATAAGTTTGGCTACCAAAATGGAAATCCTCAGAAAAATGGAGGCTGGTAAGTGAAAAAGTTTTCCCTAAATACTAAGTTCTCCCTAAATTTTGGAAGAAGCTATCAAATAGCCTAAAATGTTCAAGATATTTTTATCTATTTATGCAAGGCTTACCCAACCTGATAGCTTCATTCCACATGTGCATATTGTTATGTGTGTATTGTGCTTTTAAGTCGCCTGTCTTGCCATAGAATCATAGAATCATAGAGCTGGAAGAGACCTCAAGGGCCATCCAGTCCAACCCCCCTGCCATGCAGGAACTCCAAATCAAAGCATCCCTGACAGATGGCCATCCAGCCTCTGCTTAAAGACCTCCAAGGAAGGAGACTCCACCACACTCCGAGGGAGTGTGTTCCACTGTCGAACAGCCCTTACTGACAGGAAGTTCCTTCTAATGTTGAGGTGGAATCTCTTTTCCTGCAATTTGTATCCATTGTTCTGTGTCCTAGTCTCTGGAGCAGCAGAAAACAAGCTTGCTCCCTCCTCAATATGACATCCCTTCAAATATTTAAACAGGGCTATCATATCACCTCTTAACCTTCTCTTCTCAAGGCTAAACATCCCCAGTTCCCTAAGGCATTCCTATATAGGGCATGGTTTCCAGACCCTTCACCATCTTAGTTGCCATCCTTTGGACATGCTCCAGTTTCTCCATATCTTTTTTGAATTGTGGTGCCCAGAACTGGACACAGTATTCCAGGTGGGGCCTGACCAAACCAATTCCTACTTCTGAAATATAGTCTACAGCACCTGATATTTTTGGTGGTCTTCCATCCAAGCAGTAACTAGGCCACTAACTGCCTAGCTTCCACGACCAGATGGGGATCTAGTGCCTTTAGAGTATCTAGGCCATTGTGCATATTGCTAGCTTCTGATAAAAAAAAGTCTGGTGAAACATGTTGAAGAGATCTTCTTTTTTCCCCATGTAATGTAGGAACTTATACCTATTATTTCTTCCTCTGGTATCACATTTTCTGTAAGACTAGTAATGGCGAAAAATACTTCTGATTTGTTAATTCCAGCATTTTAGTATATAAAGCATTATAAGACTATGTTGGTTTTGCTGCAACAAACCCAACATGTTTTATTCCTGGAAACTATCCTGACCAGAATGACCTGGAAATTTCTAACCTTAAAATTCTTTTCTTTTGTGAGATAAAATGCATGAAGTGCACTCCATGAGATGACTCACATCAATGGACTGTAGGCTCACTCAGAATCAGTACATTGAAGAACAATATCTTCAAGAGAGATGTTCACAGTCAAGATGGGGTTCACAGTCCTATAGAACTTTGAGAGCAGGGCCAGAACCAGGGAAGGTATGCAACCTTGGGACTGGGAAAAGTGTTGCTGTCCCCTGACCACATGGAGATCGCTTCACATAAATCATCTGTGAAGCATGCCACAGTCTGGTCTTAAACGTTAGATTTGGAAGAGTACACAATGGATGGGAAAGATATATATTCTAAGGTTCCCATATTATGCTAAGAACATGCTCTTGAAAGATGGAAACTTTAGATTTGACTGCATTCTAAAGATTTTTTATCATTTGGTATTATACAGTATTCTGAAGGTGGTGGAACACTTTTATCCATCGATAAACTAGAAAAACCCACTTATGAATATAGGGAAGTTCTGATTAACACTTTCCAGTGATTGAATACCTTCCATCTTCAGAAAAGGGGAAAATTCTTCCCCCTCTTTCCTGGGTACCCTCAAAATCTGATTAGAGCATCATCCGAAGCAATTTTGAGCAGAAGGATGGGCTACAGAGGGAAGAGATGAAGAGTAAGGTCCAAAACACACTGCAGAAATAATTCAGTCTGAGACCTCTTTAGCTGCCCTAGCTAAATGTTAATGAATCCTGAGAACTGTAGTTTTATGAGACATTTACCTTGCTCTGTCAGAGAGCTCTGGTGCCACAATAAACAACAGTTCCCAGGATTCCCTAGCTCTGACCTAGGCAGTTAAAGTGGTCTCAAACTGGATTATTGCTACAGTATGTTTTGGGCCTAAGTCTGCTCATGCTGGAATTTACTGTTACACTGTAGATAAACAAATCTAAATATGTTCTACAACTTTTATTGAATGAAGTGGACTTTTGTAGCAAAACCTTAGCCAATTGGCTTTCCCCTAAATATGTAATTCAACCCTACATGTGCTATTGATACCTACTGGACAGATACATGAACACAGGTTTAAATGGATATTACCTCACTAAGTATCCGGAAGTTTTGTCTTCCAATCAAATCCTCCATGGTCTTCCTTATAGTACGAAACATTTGGGCTATAAAGTCAGGTTCCGCGCGCTTCTCACGCCAAGGCTCACTCCGGTGGTGCTGGGCATTGGTGACAGCCATTTCTGTGAGAAAAAGCACCATTGCAATGGCCAAGGCTGGACGCAGCAGGGGCTTGAGGCTGTATCCAGTCATCCCTTCAACTGCAGTCTTCACACCGAGGTAATCTGCAGACACAATTCAAAACAGTGAAAAATCCTAAAAGGTATGTTTAACTAAAACTTTATGATATTCTAGCAACACAAAAGGGCCTGTAGTGTGTGCGTGAATATCACTAGATCAATTGTTTTAGACAAATTGTTGAAAAACGAAATGCAGCACAGCAGTGAGAAATGCAGAAAGGGTCTGGAAACCATGCCCTATGAGGATCAACGTAGGGAGCTGGGGATGTTTAGCCTGGAGAAGAGAAGGTTAAGAGGTGATATGATAGCCCTGTTTAAATACTTGAAGGGATGTCATATTGAGGAGAGAGCAAGCTTGTTTTCTGCTGCTCCAAGAACAGGATCCGAGACAATGGATGCAAGCTCCAGAAAAAGAGATTCCACCTCAACATTAGGAGGAACTTCCTGACAGTAATGGCTGTTCGACAGTGGAACACACTCCTTCCTCAGAGTGTGGTGGAGACTCCTTCCTTGGAGGTCTTTAAGCAGAGGCTGGATGGCCATCTGTCGGGTATGTTTTGATTGGGAGTTCTTGCACGGCAGGGGGTTGGACTGGATGGCCCTTGTGGTCTCTTCCAGCTCTATGATTTTATGATTCTGTGAGCTAATATGATAGCGTCATTAAAGCCGTTATATATTCTGGATTTTATCCAAGGGAATTTTATATAAAACATACCTAGGACACTTTTACTATTGGCTACATTGACATCCAATGCCCTGGTGGCACAGTGGCTAAATGCCTGTACTGCAGCCACCCACTCACAAAACCACAAGGTTGTGGGTTCAATACCAGCCAGGGGCTCAGGGTCGACTCAGCCTGGCATCCTTCTGTAGGTCACTAAAATGAGTACCCAGCTTGTTGGGGGCAATTAGTTTACACACTGTAAACCACTTAAGGAGTGCTTAAATGCACTGATAAGCGGTATAAAAACGTACTTGGTATTGGTATTGCTATCCAGGCTCCCCCCCCCCCCCATTAGATCAGTGGTTCCTAAACTTTGGTCCTCCAAACGTTTTGAACTTCATCTCCCAGAATTCCTGACTTCTGGACAAGCTGGCTAGGGATGCTGGGAATCGGAGTCCAAAAACTCTGGAGGTCCAAAGGCTTAGGATATTGCTTTTGTATTGACGTATTACGTTTCAATTCATTGCTAATTTAATCTTATTTTAAGGGGTGGGAGGTTGGGATTGGGAAGTTTCAATTTCAACTGTTAAATGTTTTAATTTTGTTGTACCCCTCCCTGAATGCCTGTTCAGAAAAAAAATATTATTATTATTATGATTTCAGTGTTGGACTAGAGTTTGAAACACACTGCAGAAATATAATCCCAGCTTGAGACCTCTTTAACTGCCCTGGCTTAGTGCTAGGGAATCCTGGGAATTGTAGTTTATTGTGGCACCTGAGCTCTCTCTGACAGAGAAGGCTAAGTGCCTCACAAAGGTCCAGTTCCCAGTTTCATACCGCTTTAACTCTTTGTCTGACTCACTGCTATGGAATTCTGGGAGTTGGAGTTTGTTGTGGGGCCCAGAGCGGAGCAGAGCTCCGCTCTGGGCCCCACAACAAACTCCAACTCCCAGAATTCCATAGCAGTGAGTCAGACAAAGAGTTAAAGCGGTATGAAACTAGGTTATCCCTCCAGTCTGGATGCAGCCCCTGAAGCCCATCATCCCCAGCCACCTACAAGAGCAACGAGGGGAACCTGGCGCCAACCGTTGGCCGAATGGGGCCTCGAGGAGCCTTCCTTCCTTCCGCCTTACAGGAATCTCCGCCTGCAGAGATTAAGAGAGACTGAGAAGAACAGGCGCCAAAGTGGGACTGAGGCAGGGCTCAAGCGAGGCCGCGATTGGCTGGCCGCGGGGAAAGGGGCGTGGCCTACGACTGACTCCTCCCCTTCTCCTTCTTTAAGGCTGGAATCCAAACCTGGCTCCTCCTGAAGCGCCCGCCCAGGTGCATTGTGGGAAATAGTGAAGTACCTCAGGCTTTAATCCAAGAGGATGCTGGGAACTGTAGTTTTTCCCTCACAGAAACACACTCTTACACACACGTTTATTTTATTAATTGTTATTGTTACTATGAATTGGAAAAGTAAATATTTTCCGTAGGAAATGGAAAAAAAAACCATACAGCTTGATGTTGGTATCCACTGAGGTTTCCTTCCAGGAAATTAAATTCTGCTCAAAAGTCCCATTATTAAACAAAATGGCATAGTAAAATGGCGACCCTTCTATAAAATGAGAAAAATCAAAGTTGGGAGTTTGTGTCTTATGGGAATACTTCCAATGAGTCTGTGGATATGGAAGGCCAACTGTAATATAAAACCGTAACTGTGGTGTATACTTGTCCCTCCGTATTCGCTAGGTTTAGGGGCACACAAGACCCCCATGAATGTGGAGAAACAACAACAAATAACAAAAACATATGTTTTTAACCTGAGAGAACGCTTCTCTAGGAATCTCTAGGTCCTCCAATACAACTCTGTGGTCAACATCTGCCAGACATTGACCATAGAATTGCATTGGAGGAGCTACTAAGGCCTAGTGGAGTGTTCTCTCTAGGAAGCTCTGAGACTTTTGGTTTTGGATAAAGTTGACCACAGAGTTGCACTGGAGGACCTAGATATTCCTAGAGAGAACATATTAGTAACATCCACGAATAATCAAATCCTCAAAAGTCAAAGCCGCAAACGCGTATTTCTTTATCAGTGTTAAGTGTTCAGTGTTAAGCCTGCCTTTCTACTTTCTTCTTTGTTCTTCCTTAATAATTGTTCCAAGTCTGTGAAGTTTTCAGGTAACAGTATGATGACCTTGGGCAAGTCACATACTCTCAGCCTCAGGGAAAGGCCATGGCAATTGGCAAACCTCCTCTGAACAAATCTTGCCAAAAAAAACCCATGATAGGTTTGCCTTATGGTTGCCATAAGGTAGAAAACAACTGAAGGTGCACGACATACACACAGTATCATAGGGTATTCTTGGTGAGAGATTTGCATTATAGCCATGATAATAAATAATAATAAAACTTTATTTATATCCCACCTCTTTGTCCGTGACAATTGAGGCGGCTTACAGATTCTCTCAACATCAGTGTCATTCACAACTACCAAGATAGTAAAAGAGTCTCCAGACCTTGGATCAGACATTGTTCAGGGAGGAGGCTACAGTCAAGAAATCAGAGCACTAGAGACTTTATCACTAAAACAGGGAAATGGGGGGGGGGGGGGGTTTAAAAGGGCATTTTCCAGGACAGTCACATGACTGTGGTAAAGATTTTCACATAATGTCACAATTAGAGAGAACCTATCCTGGGAAGAATCATAGAGTTGGAAGAGACCACAAGGGCCATTCAGTATAACCCCCTGCCATGCAGGAACTCACAATCAAACGTCAGGAGCAATTAAAGAACTAGACAAGGTCCTAAAGAGTAAAGATATACAATTGAGCACTAAAGTTAGAATCGTACAAGCCATTGTATTAAGGAGCCCTGGTTTCGCAGTGTTCAAATGCTGATACTGCAGCCACAATGCTTGTTTGATCCCAGGGCTCCAAGGTTGACTCAGCTTTCCATCCTTTCGTAGGTTGGTAAAATGAGTACCTAGCTTGTTGGCAGCAATGTGCTCCTAATGCCTAGGAACTTCCTGACAGTAAGGGCTGTTCGACAGTGGAACACACTTCCTCAGAGTGTGGTGGAGACTCCTTCCTTGGAGGTCTTTAAGCAGAGGCTGGATGGCCATCTTTCAATGGGGATGCTTTGATTGTGAGTTCCTGCATGGCAGAAGGGGGTTGGACTGGATGGCCCTTGTGGTCTCTTCCAGCTCTATGATTCTATGATTCTATATCTTTCTCTCTATATCTGTCCCAGGTGCATGTTGGGACTTGTAGTTGAACGCCGGGTATTCCATAGTCCGGAAGTGGCCGCTCTAGTCTCCTGTGTCCTCGCGGCGGCGGCGGCAACTCTATGCTCTGGAAGCGCGCGCGAGGGGCGGGGCGTGGGTTCCATTTCCGGCCGGTGCTGCCTTCTCTCTCTTTCCCGCGCGCTGCCCTCTTCCTCCTCCTCCTCCTCCGCTGAGCCTCAGGACCGGAAGTAGAATCCTCCTCTGGGTCTCGTGGCCCGGAAGTAGCCTCAAAAGGGGGAGTTGTAGTAGCGGCGAGAGAGGAGGAGGAGGAGGAGGAGGCTCCCGCGCCGCTATCATGTCCCTCATCTGCTCCAGTGAGTGGCCCCGCTTCTTTCCTCCCTTCATTCCCTGCCTTTCTCCCCTCAGAGAGGGACTGGAGGTGTGGGCCTGAGCTTGGGCTGGGCACTGTGGGATAGGGCTTTGGGGGCTGCTTCAGGCTCGTAGCCATCCCTAGGCATTGCTCTGTTAATTTTTTTTTTAAACCTGCACAACAGCCCTGCGAGGTAGGCCTTTGTATAAGCCTCCCTCGGGATAGAGGTCCAGACAAAAAAGAACACCCTGCAGAAGTAATAATCTTTAACTTCCCTGGCTCAATGTTTTTTTTTGGGGGGGGGATTCTGGGAGGTGTAGTTTTTGTGAGACATTGAGCCTTCTCTATCAGAGTTAGATCAAACTACAGATCCCGGGATTCCCCAGCACTGAGCCAGGGCTGTTAAAGCGGTCTCAAGGTGGATTATTTCTGCAGGGTGCTTTGGACCAGATGAACTGGGGGTTTCCTTGGCCGAGTGCTGGTCCTCCAGCTCTCTCTTGAGTTTTCCCGGCAAGCGTCGTGGTGCGCAAGCCACCCTCCTCCCCGTTCCCACTGAGGGTGGCTGTGAGAGCTGGACAGCGGAGGAAGCGGATAAGAAGAAAGCCAGCTCATTTGAGACGTGGCGCTGGAGGAGAGTGCTGAGGATACCCCCAAAAGACAAACAAATGGGTCCTTCTGCACAGGTCTAGCCTGAAATCCCCACCTAGAAGCCAAGATGGTCAAACGGAGGCTTTCGTACTTTGGCCACATCATGAGGAGGAACGATTCATTGGAAAAGACAACGATGCTAGGAAAGATAGAGGAAGCAAGAGAGGAAGGCTGCATGTTAAGAGGGATGGACTCTATTTAGGAGTATAAAGCAGAAAGAGAGGAAGACCTCGCGTCAGTTGGCTGGACTCTCTTAAAGAGGTCACCAGTATGAATTTGCAGGACCTGAGCAGAGGTCCTTGCAGGTGGCGGATCTTGGAGAGGTCTCATCCACAAGCCAGCCACAAATTGAATTCAGCTCAAAGGTGGTTATCAACAGCACCAGATTGTGGTGTAATGGTTTGAGTGTTGGACAACAACTCTGGATGCCAGAGTTCCCATTTCGGCATGAAACCTACTGGAAGGCAAAGGCAAACCTCCTCTGAATAGATCTTGCCAAGAAAAACCCATGACAGGGTTGCTTTAAGTCAGAAACAGGCTTGTAGTTTTATTCTCTTGCAGAAACCTCTGGTGCCACAATAAACTACAAACCTCAGGATTGCATAGCATTGAGCCATGGTAGTTAAAGTGGTGACAAACTTGGTTATTGCTGCAGTGCGGCTGCAGCCTATGTTAGTCTGTTGAAGCAAAAACAGCAAGGAATCTTGGAGTAACGCATTTTAATTGGAATAAGTTGTAGTGGACTACAACCCACACACATCCGATTAAGGTGACTACACTTTATGGCAGCGGAGTAATCCTCTGCTTCTTAGTTTATAACATGCACAAGACTTTGCAGTTATTCATTGTAGTGCTGGGCTTTTCCATGCTGGAAATCTTCACAAAGAGACTGGATGGGTGTCCTTTGGGATGCTTTAGCTCCAGAATTCTTACATTAAGCGTGGGCAAACTAGGCAACCTATATGGCCCCCTTCCACTATAATCTTATAAGCAAGAGAAGGCACTTAGGGCTCAAGTGTTAAAAAAATACTCTCTGGTGGAAGAGACCAGCTTAGAGCGCTGAATTTATGCATGGATTCACTTGTACACATACACGCCCCTGATGCATGCATGCAAATCTTGGATATTGGGTGAGACTGAGTGGCTGACTCTTGAAACTATCAGTTGTATCTTTGTTATTGATCTTAATTGTCTGGAGGACTATTAAGCTATCAGACTGATGCTTAAATAGCTTGCTTGTTATCTTGCAATTATTGTTCTTGGCTTTCACTTCAACAAAATTCAATGTTTTATGCCGATTTGTAGGCTTAGAGATGTGATAGCACCTGATGGCTTTCTTTGTCAAACTTTTTTTCTTTTTCTTTTTTTTTCTTTTTTTTTTTTTTTTTTTTTTTTTTTGGTGAAGATGGACAGTCTTTTACTTAAAACATTTTGCTGCTGAGTTGTCTTTATTAACTTGGTCTTTAGGTGCAAATATTAAGAAATTATTATATTCTAAATTTAAATAGCATTATGGCTGTGCAAAGGTTTTTATAGCATATAATAACAGTGCCTGAGCAGCTGTTGCAGGCATGATTTCTTCCAGAGGGAGAGTGAGTGACTTGCCCCAAACTGTCAGATCAGTGCCTTGCTGTGTTGAGAGTGTTGCATGAGCACTTGAAGGGGGCAGGGGGGTGTATAGGCTACTTCCATGCACCATTGTCCCCATATACTGCTCCCTTGCTGAACACTTTGCCTTCCAACGCTATTCAGAGATGTGTGGCAGTGATACATAGTGATAGTGGTGTGCAAGGCTAGCCTGTGTCACCCCCACATTCAGTGTGTGCAACAGAGTAACCTCCTTCATCTCAAACTGGGTTCATGTTTATCTAAGGCAGAACACATTTGATTTGATTTACATTAGTTACATGTTCATCTTACTTAATTTTAAGCATGTAATAAGTCAAAGAGCCCAAAATTATATAGGTGGTGGTCTCATTTTTCCAAAAACACCTGCTTTTGATTCACCTTCTTAACCCACTCACTTTTTATTCTAGATTCTGTTTAAATTTATAACTACCTCCTGATCATGAAAGCGTTAGTATAGTTTCTTAGCTTGTCTGTATACCAAGAAAGTTCTTAAACAGCAGTAAGCCTTAAGATTTCTCAACTCTATCTTTATGCATTTCTTTAAGTTAATTAGATTCTTTACAGACCATTTTGACAACATAGGGATTATCTTTACTGATTAATAAAGAAGAAATAAAAGCAGTTACAAAGCTGTGGAGTTGTGGAGAATTAGCAAGTATGGTGGAGTGGTACAGCTGTTATGTTAGCGTCTATATCTTCTGTTCCAGCTGGGTGGCTCTAGAAAACAGGCTTGCTGATTTTGAAAAAAAAACCTTGCAATTACAGTCTAGGCTGTCTTGAATGCATCTATAATTGGGTAAATGTTCCATTATGTGGGTGTGCTTCAAATTCTGCATCTTGAGGCTTTAAGAATAGTTTGTGGGTGTGATTTACAAATTTTGCACGCACATCTTAAGACTGCAGCCTTTCTAAATCATCTTTGATCAGACACAGTGCCTCTTACTCATTCTCCTTGTTGATTATGAAAATCTGAGCTGAATGTTAACTAATTGCAACCTTGAACTGTACAGATGGCAGATACTAAATATTGAAAATAGTTGTTCAATGGTAGTAAAAGTTGCAGAATGATCTGGTTCTTGTGTTTGATTATTCCTATATATGCAACTCCTTGTATGTGTGCCTTCAAGCTGCTGGTAGACTTATGGGTATCCCATGAATTTCATAGGGTTGCAGTGCACAGAGTGGGAATGTCATTTTCTCAATGCCAGGATCTGGTGTGGTCCTGTTCTAAATTGACTGAAAGGCTGACCATTTGAGTATGATGTTCTGGGAGTCATGTCTGCTTATACAGGGATGAATAAGTAATATGCACCTACCCTCATGGAAGACATCATTTTTCAGGATTTATAATGTTAGTCCCAGAATGCCAAAGCCAATAGTTGTGCAACAGTATTAGTTCTGTGGTCAAGACTTCCTGCTTCTCTTTTTATACAAATGTAGTGTGGCATAGTGGTTTGAGTGTTGGACTGTGACTCTCGAAATGAGGGTTCAATTCCCTGCTCAGCTGTGAAACACACTGGGTGACTTTGGGCAGGTCACATGCTCTTAGTCTCAGAGGAAAGCAATGGCAAATCTCCACTGAACAAATCTTGGCATGAAAAACCCATGATAGGTTTGTTTTAAGGTCTCCATAAGTCAAAAAAGACTTGAAAGTACACAACACCATTGGCAATGAAGTATGATGTACTGCATAGAAAGGTTATCAGAGATTAGTGTGTTCATTCTAAATTTCTGAGCATTGGGATACTAGATTTACTTTCACTCTCTTTCCTGACTGGTATGAGAGATGTGGCCTTTTACATATCCTGCCTGTTCTTAGCTGTACTTTCTTTTTCTTACAGTTTCAAATGAGGTGCCTGAGCATCCCTGTGTATCCCCAGTCTCAAACCATGTCTATGAGCGAAGACTGATTGAAAAGTATATTGCAGAGAATGGAACTGATCCAGTGAACAACCAGCCATTGTCTGAAGAACAGCTCATAGATATCAAAGGTGAAGAGGGACAGAACAGCTAGAACCAAACTTGCCATGTGCTTGATATTTTGAGGGTGGAGTTATTCATCTTTATCTTTTTCCTCTTAAAGATTTGGGGTGGATATTTTTAAACTTGGTTTTTGGCTGGGGGAAGGATGCTATATAATCAAATAGAAAGGATAATTAGATCAAACTACTTAAAGCAGAATGTTACATCTGTTCATATCTGGATAAAAATTGATAGTATCTTAAAAACTGGGCTTAGCATATGACAGAACCAGGAAAGCCCCCCCCCCCACACCTTTTATCCTCATTCTACATGCTGCTTTTTTTCATTTGGTTCACAATCCCACCTCCACCTGCATTTTGTCTTTCTCCCTTAGTTTTTCATCTTGTATTATTGGTATGAAAGGGGTGGATAAGGACCAGTATGTAATTATTTAACTGTAACTGTAGGTGGTGCCAAATGGATGTGCTTACAACGAATGTGTAAGGCACCTCTGCTCTAACAGTTTGGTAGCACTGGCAAGCTTATGGGATAATAAGGTTGATGTGGGAAGTTCTTTCTAACATTTCCATGTGCTTGTCATTTTCAGTTGCCCACCCAATTCGGCCAAAGCCACCTTCTGCGACTAGTATTCCAGCCATTCTTAAAGCACTTCAGGATGAATGGGTAAGTACATATTTTCCCCTCTCCAGTATTATGTGGCAGAACTTTCTCTCTTGTTCACAAAAATGAAATAACTAAAGTGTTCTGTGTGCCTCAAGTCACTCCTCCCTGGCTTCAGTTGTGCCAAGCTTTTTTCTTTGCTCAGAGTGGCAGAAAGTAAGAACCTGTTAGGAAACCTGAGTAGGATTGGAAAACTTGAGTAGGAAGGAAGAAAGCTTCTGAACTAGGAGTAGCTTTGCCTCTGCAGTAAAATTGATAGGCTTCTTTTGCTGGTCACTTTTCCACTTTGGGCAAAATAAAATTTCCTTGTAAGATGGGCACATTTATCCATAGTAACCCAGGGTCCTTGGCTTTTCCTGGCTTGCTATAACATGAGCAACCATGATGTTGCATGCAGCCCATTTGTTTCTGCATTGGTTCTTCCTGTCACATGAGCAGGGTAGTCAACAAGCCAGTATTTTTTTGGGCGGGGGGAACTGTAATGCAAAAAAATAAATAAATCAGTATTTGTGGTCACCTTAGGAATCTCGGTTTGTTTAGAAACAATAATCTCACATTCAGATATCACATGAAGGTTTCTGTTCAGATTTCTGTTCCTTTTGTGCAAACAGGAAGATAAAAATTGAGTGTGATTCATAAACCAGCATACTGCTTGTTTATGAATCCTTGTTTTGATATATGGACCTAGTGAATGTGCTGTTAATACAACAGTATACTATCTGCCTGTTCCAGGATGCTGTTATGCTGCACAGTTTCACACTGCGCCAGCAACTGCAGACTACACGGCAAGAACTATCTCATGCCCTCTACCAACATGATGCTGCCTGCCGTGTCATTGCCCGTCTCACCAAAGAAGTCACTGCTGCAAGAGAAGGTAAAAATTCCGTGGATTATGTGCTCTTGGGTAATTTCTAGAAGAGTCTGTTGTGCCAGCTATCTAAATCATGTATGTCTCTTCACAGCTTTGGCAACTCTGAAACCCCAGGCTGGTCTCATCGTTCCTCAGGCTGTGCCTTCTGCACAGCCCAATGCAGTGGTAAGTTACACCTGTGTATCTGTTGATTCTCTCCTTCATTTTCTCTTTTTCTCTGAACTAACAGGTTTCTTTCCATTTTTAGGGTGCTGGTGAACCAATGGATCTTGGAGAGCTGGCAGGAATGACCCCAGAAATTATCCAGAAGGTACGAAACATTCTCTGGATTTTCTGTCCACTCCTTCTTCCATATATTAACTTTTAGATCTGGCTGTTTATAAAAATACTTGTGTCATTTTCTCACCATTCTGCCTTTCTTCTTGCACGACAGCTGCAGTACATTATAACCTGTCAATCTGTGTGCTAAAATTCCAGTTTTTGAACCTGGCTTCTTATAATGCTGTTCTGTTTTGCAGCTTCAAGACAAAGCCACAGTGCTGACCACAGAGCGCAAAAAGGTAAGTCCTTCCCTTAAAAGCTTACTGTCCAGAAGGAAAGTGTCAAGTAATTCTGGTGTGTGCATTTGTGTATAAATACTTTATTACAATGAAAACTGCAGAGGTGCAGCCCACTGTGTTGGGTTGATGAGATTCTCTAGTTCCATCTGACTGAATTTTATCTTGTCATTCTGGTAGAGAGGGAAGACTGTGCCAGAGGAGCTGGTAAAACCAGAGGAATTAAGCAGGTACCGGCAAGTGGCTTCACATGTGGTGAGTATATGCTGATCATGATCAGGAAGTCTATTTTGTTGTTTGCTGTTGTGATGGAACCCCTATCCAGGTTGCCGCACCCTTCCAACACTTGGGCTCCTGTCACTTGTCCTGCCCTTTTGTCCCAAGATTCCTTCCTGGATCTGGTACTCAGACCTCAAGGTGACTACTGTTCTGGACAAGTGGCTGTATTGATTAGTGGGTTCAGTGGGACAAAGTGTAAGCACTTATCCTAATCAATTTTTAAATAAAAATAGGTACAGTTATAGAAAACAAAACCACTAAAGATTTACTCTATAGCAAATAAGATAAACATGAACTTCCTGAATTCTTTACATATTCCCCAAATACTATTCAGATCTTAGCAATTCACTTCTTTCAAATTGGTCTTCCTTCTGCCTGTGACTGCCCACACAAGCATCCCAAGTTATAATTCTCTCCACAATAGCCCTCTACCTTCACAGTAATCTATGAGATGTGATTGGCTGGTTTTTGCGCAGCTTCTCACTTGCAGTTGTCAGATATTTCAATTTACAACAACCTTATGAGTAAGATGTCCAAGTCATCAATTGCCATGCTTAAGTCTTGGAAAAAACAGGGCCTTGGCTTTGTTGACTGTGAAATAGTTTACTTCTAGTGGGGTCATCCTCTTCTCCCATTGCCTTCCACCTTACCAAGGATTATTGTCTTCTCCATTCAGTCATGTTGTCTTGTGATGTGTCCAGCGTACGACACTCTCAGCTTCTAAGTTTTGGCTTCTAAGGAGAGTTCATGCTTGATTTTCACTAGCATATCTATTTTGTTTTTGTAGCAGTCCAGAGTATATGTAGATCTCTCCTCCAGCATCACATTTCAAATAAGTCAATTTTCTTCCTGTCATAGGTGGAATTATATGTTCCAGCTAAATAACTCTGTTGTTGCCTGACCGTTACCCTTCAGACATGCATTACATTAATCTGACCAGGATTGAGAAGGCACTTAGCTTTTGTCACCTTTTGTAATAAATGTTACTGTGACAACATGCCACCATCGATCATTAGTACTTGGCTGTTTTTGCATCCAAGGCCAAACTATTGTGATGTTACAATGTTGAGGATTTTCTCCCATTGTCCTCATTTCTGAAGTAAATTCATGTTTGCTTATTCTGCTTCATTATGGGAGGGTATTGACTTGGCCTTGCTGTTGACATTAGGATTCTTGGGAGTGGGGTGCATGAGGCTGCAGGCTTGGAGCTGTGTATGCTGTGATACATCTGCCATAGGTTCCTGTCAAAAGGATAAACTGCTTGTTCTCTCAGGGGCACCAGCAAACAGAAAAACCTGAGATAGAGCTAGCTGTCTAAAGACATTCCATTTTGGAAGAGTTTCCCTTTCATCATGTTGCCTGGCTTTTGCCCTCCTTAAATTTGTTAGTGTTAATAGCAGCATTATTGCTTTTGAACAGGGCTTGCACAGTGCCAGTATCCCTGGCATCCTGGCTCTTGATCTGTGTCCTTCCGACACCAACAAGATCCTCACAGGTATGTGAAAGCTTCTGGGTCAGTGGTTTTCCATAATATTGCAGTGTTTGGCTATTGTCAGCCATGGGGGACTTTTCTTCTGTCAAAAGCACCTGTTCTATTTACTCCATTATTAGATTGGAAGTCTGGGACAGTGGCCTTTCCCTCTCTGATATTTTAGGGCTAAGTTCCTTTGTTAGAGCCAGCTAGAATAAATCTGGTCAGTCAGTGGGATATCCATAAGTGCTCAGTTATCATGTTCACATTGATTTAGTATGCCCATCCTGGCTTGAGACTAACAGTTAAATTAAATAACAAATAAAAAAAGATATAGGATGGGGGACACCTGGCTGAATGAGACCACATGTGAAAGGGATCTAGGAGTCCAAGTAGACCATAAGCTGAACATGAGTCAACAGTGTGATGCGGCAGCTAAAAAAGCCAATGCAATTTTAGGCTGCATCAATAGAAGTATAGTTTCTAGATCAAGGGAAGTTATAGTGCCACTCTATTCTGCTTTGGTCAGGCCCCACCTGGAATACTGTGTCCAGTTCTGGGCACCACAATTCAAAAAAGATGTGGAGAAACTGGAGCATGTCCAAAGGAGGGCAACTAAGATGGTGAAGGGACTGGAAACCATGCCCTATGAGGAACGCCTTAGGGAACTGGGGATGTTCAGCCTGGAGAAGAGAAGGTTAAGAGGTGATATGATAGCCCTGTTTAAATATTTGAAGGGATGTCATATTGAGGAGGGAGCAAGCTTGTTTTCTGCTGCTGCAGAGACTAGAACGCGGAACAATGGATGCAAACTGCAGGAAAAGAGATTCCACCTCAACATTAGGAGGAACTTCCTGACAATAAGGGCTGTTCGACAGTGGAACACACTCCCTCGGAGCGTAGTGGAGTCTCCTTCCTTGGAGGTCTTTAAGCAGAGGCTGGATGGCCATCTGTCAGGGATGCTTTGACTTGGAGTTCCTGCATGGCAGGGGGTTGGACTGGATGGCCCTTGTGGTCTCTTCCAACTCTATGATTCTATGATTCTAAATGCCCCCTACACCTTCAAAATGAGCATAAAAATGGCTCTCTCCCTACCACCACCACTGCTGTTTTAGGTCCAGGAGAGGCTTTTTTCAAGCCAGGAAATAAACTGAAAATTGCTTCTCTTTCTGAATAAAGCCCTTCACCCTAAAGCAGCTGAAGAGTGGGGGTGGGCAGGACATGGTGAAATTGCCTTCTTTAAAGAGTGTTAGGGTTTTAAAGTTTTTTTTTTAAATGAAAGATTTTCAGAATGCTGCATACACCTCTTCAGAATTGGCCAGATGAGGTGTATGCAGCCTATGGGTAACATTATTTATATGGCTGTGAAGCAGAGACAGGGACCTTATTGGTCAGTACAGGTACATGGGCATTGGAGGAGGAGGTGGCTGCACAATATCACAGTACTGTGAGATAAGGTAACTGCAAGCACTATGATGGTGGGGAAGGGGCAGCTTGCAGTTAAAGCTGTGTCAATCAGGAGACAAAGCTACCATATTGGTTCCTAAACAACTTTCTTTTGTGAAAAGAAATGGGTTTTGCAACAGCTCCCTCCTTGTCCCCTGGTCAGAAAGGGCTTATCCTGGCATCTGCCTAAGTCAGAAATAGTCCTGGCTGTACTTTGCCAACAGATCCTGAGGGCTGAAAAAGTGTAGGGCATTTTCTTGGTTCTTGAGTGCTGAGCCCTTTTGGCTTCTCAGCTCATGTTTTTGTTTTCCAGGTGGAGCAGATAAAAATGTTGTTGTTTTTGACAAGAGCTCGGAGCAGATCCTGGCGACTCTAAAAGGTCACACTAAGAAGGTCACCAGTGTAGTGTTCCATCCATCACAGGTAAGAACTATAGTCTGTTATCTTACATTATTTACAATGTTATTTTACTCTGGAAGCGTGATATCCTTGGCTGGATCTGTATGGGATAAATAATCCAGTTTGACACCAATTTAACTGCCATGGCTCAATGCTATAGAATTCTGGGGATGTTAGTTTTGTAGACATTTTGCCTTTTCTTACAGAGCTGTGTGCTGCAACAAACTACAATTCCCACAATTGTATAACCATTGCAGTTAAAGTGGTGTCAAACTGGACTATTTCTGCAGTGCAGATGCAGCCCTTACTGCTTATCCATTTATCTCTCTCAATTGTGTCATCTTTCCAGAGGGAATCAATTCATGTTTTGTAGTCTGAAATGACAATTCAGGATATGGAAGCTAATTTGATTCTGAATTCAAAAGAAAAAAAATATAGCTTCAGTATAATTCTCAGTCTTCCTTTTCCCTTTTAGGAACTAGTGTTCTCAGCTTCTCCAGATGCCACTATCCGGATCTGGTCAGTTCCAAGTGCTTCATGCGTGCAGGTAGTGCGTGCCCATGAGAGTGCTGTGACAGGGCTGAGTCTCCACGCAACAGGAGATTACCTGCTGAGCTCTTCTGATGACCAGGTGAGATCTGGAGGTTCAGACTGTATCACTTGTCAATTGTTTGTGTTCAGGGTATCGAAAAAGACCATCTGCAAAATGGGTGTGTGCCATTTTCATATTTAATTTTTATTGTAGCTAGCTATCCTCCTTTTTTTAAAAGGACTTTCCAAGTATCTCTGTCACCTGAGATAGAAGATAATATAATCCAAGCCATAGTAAATATAACACAGATATCAGTATTTTAAAAAAACCTCCAAGAGATCAACACAAAAGACAAAACCAAAAATAAGTAAAAAAATCACTGGAACAGGTTTTAGCAGAGAGGCTTTCATAAAGTTAAAATTCAGCCTTTCCTCTCTTTCAGTATTGGGCTTTCTCTGACATCCAAACTGGTCGTGTTCTCACCAAGGTCACAGATGAAACTTCTGGCTGTGGTAAGGATTCTGCATTTCATACCTAAATTTGGTACTTCATGAGAGAGATTTGAGAGAATGCAAGGTTCATTGTGGTTCATGGGGAGTAGCAGGCTGGTTGGAGGCTTAACACTGTCACTCTCAGCTTTGTGGTGATCCAGTATTGTCTCTCTTTGTAGCTCTCACCTGTGCACAGTTCCATCCTGATGGGCTCATTTTTGGAACTGGAACTATGGATTCTCAGATTAAGATCTGGGACTTGAAGGTAAGAGAAGATAAACAAGATGTAGGTCCTTAATCTGTTTTATAAATTTGGTTGCAAGGATTAGAGACAATGGATGTGAAAGCTGTAGGAATTTAAGTGTGACATATACATGCAAAGCACTGTTAGTATCTTTGTGGGAAAGCTGCATAAAGACTGGTTTGCACTGTAATATTGGCAGAGAATGCACAAAAAGAGCTGCTTCTGTCCTGTCTAGAGCCAGACTAGATACAGAATAGTCCAAGGGCCTACTGCCATCCTCTGGATGCTCTATGTCATCTTTCTTTCAGAGCAGTACATCTCTTTACATTTAAATTTACATGTTAAATTTCATCACAAGAATACCTGATACAGTGATTGACACTTGCTGTTTTACTGTTGATTGCAGCTTTTGGGTCACTAGATACAAATGTTTTATGCGGTGATGGTTAAAGCCATCTTATAGTGATGTTAGGGGGAAGCAAATCCCAGGCAAATGTTAAGGGAGAATGTATTAATTAATTGCACTGTCCATTGCAACAAGTCTTATCTTCAGGTGTTCTGTTTGCAAATTCTTGTACACCAAAATTAGTTCCAAACTATTTGTGGGCTTACTGTATCTAACAGTGGTGATTGACTTGCTTTTCTTAGGAACGGACCAATGTAGCAAACTTCCCTGGACATTCAGGCCCTATTACAAGCATTGCCTTCTCTGAGAATGGCTACTACTTGGCCACTGCTGCTGATGACTCTTCTGTCAAACTGTGGGATTTGCGCAAACTGAAGAACTTCAAAACACTGCAGCTGGACAATAACTTTGAGGTTTGTGTGCTCCACTGGCCTGGATTCCTAATCTCTTTTTATTTTGCATGTAGCTGCTGGAATTCCCACGTGTACTAATCTTGAGTTCTTTACCCTGCTTTGAATCCTTGGGAGACCATTGCATACCTTTTCGATAGATGGCTAAGCTATTCCTAGCTATTTATCCTAGCTTGGGGTACCCCTCCCCTTTTGTATTGGAGCACTATAATTGAGATGGTAGCAAAATTTGTTTTGGCTGCAATTAAGATAAGATCTAGATATCAAAAGCATTAGTTTTAAAATTTTATTGTTCTGGTTTTTCAGGACCATGTCATAAATTTGTTACTTTTATATTTTTGACAATTTTTTGTTTTATCATTTCTATTTTGTATTTGGTGCCAGGTTTTAAAGTTGTTCTGCCATTTGACTTTTCTTTAATTATATGGAATTGTGACAGTTCATAGCTTTTAGCAATAAATAAAAATTCAAAGTAGTATTTGGCTCCACCTTTCCAAGACATTTGGCTGTAGCCTGCTTCTGAACCTATGTCCTCTCTTTAGGTGAAGTCTCTCATATTTGACCAGAGTGGCACATACTTGGCCCTGGGTGGCACTGATGTCCAAGTATACATCTGTAAGCAATGGACAGAGGTTCTCCACTTCACAGGTGAGGGACGAGTGCTCTTTATGGCATTCCTAAGAAGCTCTGTATTGAGTCCAAAAATTTGTGCTGGTGGTTAATAACAGTATTTGTTTTGAGGCTGGGTTTTCTTGAGTTGGTCTCTTTCCTAACTGTCTCCTCTTCTTTCTGCAGAACATAGCGGTCTGACAACAGGAGTAGCCTTTGGGCATCATGCCAAATTCCTTGCTTCAACAGGCATGGACAGAAGCTTGAAATTTTACAGCCTGTAGCTCCTCTTTCAGGATACAAAGGGAGCAGAGTCTATTACTTGCAGTAGTATTAAGATGTCAGGGTAACCATGCAGAGTATGGGATGGGGGTGGGGTCAGTGGGAATTAGGGTACATCATAGCTTTTAATCTCAGTTCAGGCTGCCTGTAGAATGGAAAGTTGAGCCCTGTGCTGAATGAATTGTTTTTCCTCTTCCATGTTTGTTCTTTTCCAGCTTTGTCTGTGCTGTGATTGTAACTGTATTGAGCCAACCCCATCCAAGAGTTGACCATCTAGTGAGGGGTGGTGGCAGGAATGAGGGTAAAGAAAGGGATGGGGAGATGTGCAGTTTTTTGTATGCAGCTCTCTAGTTTGATTAAAAAAAGACTATTCAACTATACATTTTCATGGTGCTGCGTAGTATCTGTTCATCATTCTAAAACCTCAGTTTGCTAGAACTTCCATATATCTAGCATATGTATTTTTATATGCCTAAAAGTGTTTGGGGTGTTGGTCTAGAAGAAGGTTGTTCTCAGATCACAAATAATGGAAAGAAGTAGAAGGTGGGTTCTTAAAAAAAAAGATCCGCCAGGTTTTGTCAGTGAAGTCAAAAAAGTTTGCCCAAAAGTCACATTGGTGTAGAAGAAGCAAAGGTCTGGCAAAGGCCTTGCTTGCTTTTATGGATAAAAAGGAAAGACATTTCTCATCTGTTTTCCTTATACCATTTTACACTGTGATTGCCTTTATAAGAGGGCATGTTTTTCTATATCCTCTTTGGGCCTAGTGCTGTAAGACCTTTCAGAAAGAAAGCATGGTTGGAAAGCATGGTAGTCTAGCTTCTCTGGGAATGGAGTTCTTGTAACTAAGGAATGTGTCACCATGGCCAGGTCTGACATCTCAAGGAATGAGCACAGCTGCCACCAAGATTTAATTGTGCACATGCACTTCTAGCTACCACTGAAACCTGAGCTTTCAAGCTCAGAGTTGAGTCCACAAGCACAGCCAATCTACGGACCTGTATCTTCAGAGGAAGTGTAATGCTATCCAGCACAAGTGGATAGGAGCACCTCTTGTCTGGAATAAGATTCAATTTGTTTGTTCTTATCCATTCAATTACAGGTGACAGGCACTGGTTTACGACCACAGCAGCTTCCTTGGCTTGTGGTGAAATACAGTAATAGAGATGGGTGCTATCCATGTACTGATGACACCAAACCCTAAAACTGCAGACACACTCTGCCAGCAGTTTCATGTATATGTTAATATAGCATGGGGGACAGAACCAAGCCTTTCTTCAGGCCAGTAGCGAAGGGATAGAGCAGTCCCCCCACTACCACTGCAGGGTTTGTCCCTGCAGAAAGGAGTGAAACTACTAAAATAGTACCCCCAAGTCTCAGCAGGGTGACCCAGAAGGATGACATGATTAGTGATTTTGAAAGTTGCAGAGAGATTCAGTAGCGCCAATGGACACACTCCTCCATTTAGTTCCTGGCATAGGTCATCCACCAAGGTGACCAATGCTGTCTGTCCCATAATCAGGCCTGAAACCAGACTGAAATAGATCTCTCAACTAGAAGCCCCTGGAGCTGGGAGGCCACCACCTTCTCCAGAACCATGTGTAAAAATTGAACGTTAGAGTCAGGCTGATAATTATTCAGAAGGTTGGGATCAAGGGAGGGCTTTTTTATGGTGTATAACTCTCTACCCACACAGCCAGTCCCCGGTTCTAACTTTTTTAAAAAGCCAGGAAGGGTGAGGATCTAACATATAGTGGCTCGCATCTCTCCAAGAATCCTGCACACATCCTTGGTTTGCACAAAGAGGACCCAAAACAATTTCCACTCAGCCTGATATCAGTACCAAGAAAGATTTTAGAGCAGATCATGAAACAGTATATAAGCACTTAGAAAGAAATGCTATAACTAAGTCAACATAGGTTACTTTTTTGTGGAGCTTTCGGGCTATGTGACCATGTTCTAGAAGAGTTCCTTTCTGACATTTCGCCAGCACCTGTGGCTGGCATCTTCAGAAAAAGGCCATAAGTTTCTCTAGTCTGGCATAACCTCTTTTTTGATAGAGTTACAAACTTGGTAACTTGATTTCAGTAAGGCCTTTGAGAAAGTTCCCCATGATACCCTTGCAAAAATGCTAGTAAAATATTGGCTAGACAATGTAACTGTTACATTAGGTGGTTGACTAACCAGCCCCACAGGGTGTTCACCAATGGCTTCTCTTCATCCTGGAGAAAAATGACTAGCTGGGTTCCATAGGTTCTGTCCTGGGCCCAGTGCTATTCAACCTCTTTACCAATGACTTGGATGATGGAATGGAGGGCATGCTTATCAAATTTGCAGATGACACTAAATTAGGAGGGGTAACCAATACCTCGGAGGACAGGATCAGAATTCAAAATCTCTGTGTCCATTTTGATTGGGTAAGAGCTTAAAATTTGAAAGTGTGAGCCATTTTCTTTGGGTCACTGGGAGGAGAAAGTAGAAACCTCATTCTATATAACTGCTTGCAGAGGAATTCTGGGACATTCCTTGCCAAAGGGAAGCCTGGTGGTTCTCTGTGTCCATTTTGATTGGGTAAGAGCTCAAAATTTGAAAGTGAGCCATTTCACTTTGGTTCACTGGGAGGAGAAAGTAGAAATCTCATTCTATATGCTTGCAGAGAATTTTTCTTTTCATATTCATTTTTATTTTTTGTAGTCAAGGAGGGTTGAGAGTACAGAGGAGAAGGTGACCTAGGCACAGTGTTAGTGGGCAATTCATTCAATTTTTATATTTGACTTTTCACTATTCCCTTAAGGGTTTGTGGGGATTCAGAGGAAGTGAATCAGGGACTTGCCGCTAGAAGGAGCTAGCAGCCAGGAGCTCTCTAGATAACTATAGGCCCAGTTGATTGAGTTCGCTAACAGAGCTTGCGGACAAAGGCCAGCCACACAGGGATTCTTTACGCTGGTATTTAGCAGGAGAAGCCCACAGTCTTGTTTCAGTGCCTCCTTAAGACTTCTCACTATGGACACTGAGGGACCTGCTGCAGTCACCTGCAACACTTGTCTTCATGCCTACAGATGTGGGGAACTTCACCTGCCCCAAGTGCAAGTTGGTAGGCCAGGTGTCTACACTTCAGTATCATAGAGAGCAGGAGGTTCTCCTGAACAGAATGGACCAGACGGTCTTGGGCAGGAAACACACAGAGAAAGTTGCTGGGGAAGAAGAGGTCACTTCACATACAACAGAATTAGATGGCTGGAGGAATCTCACACATAGAAGTAGGGAAATCAGTGTTCTGTGAGCTTGCAGCTACAGAATCGATTTTAATCTCTCCCTATTATTAGAGATGATGAAGAAAAGCAGCAGGGACAGACATCAGGGACAGAGCAGGGAAGCCTGAGAGTACCACGAGAGGGAACAGACACTAATAATAATAATAATAATAATAATAGTAATATAATGATGTTTATTTATAACCCGCTCCTCTAATAGAATACTCGGAGCAGGGCCTCGGAGAAAGCGTGTGGTGGTGGTGGGGGACTCCTTGCTGAGGGGGTACAGAAGCAGTGGTGTGTGGGCCTGACAAAATGTCTCGGGAGGTGTGTTGTGTCCCTGGGGCAAAGATCGTGATGTGACAGAGAGGCTGACAAGACTTGTCAAGCCTACTGACTGTTACCCCTTTCTTTTGGTTCATGTGGGAACCAATGGTACTGCAAGGCACAGCCTACAGAATATCATAAGGGATTACGAGGATCTGGGTAGGAAACTGAAAGAGATGGATGCACAGGTTGTCATCTCATCTCTTCTCCCAGTTGAAGGACATGGTCTAAGAAGGGAGAAGAAAATAGCGGATGTAAACAACTGGCTCCGCAGATGGTGCCACCAAGAACGGTTTGGATTCTTGGATCATGGGCTGCAGTTCCATGAGGGACTTCTGGCAAAGAATGGGCTGCATCTCATGCCAGTTGGCAAAAACGTTTTTGCCAATAGTCTCAAAAATCTGATCAGGAGGGCTTTAAACTGAGTTATATGGGGGAGGGAGACATTATTCTGGAAGGCAAAAGGGCTGGAGAAAATAGTCAAACTGACATAAATGGAACAAGGCAAACAGTGCAAGCACCCAACAGGGAGGCAAAAAAACTTGCACAGGCAGCAAGTAAAGGGAACACATGTTCTTAGATGTCTCTCCACTAATGCACAGAGTATGGGAAATAAACAGGATGAACTTGAACTCCTAGCACAGCAAAGCAAATATAATAGGCATCACTGAAACCTGGTGGGATGAGTCTCACAATTGTAATGTAGAAATAGAGGGATATAACCTTTTTAAGAGAAACAGGCCAAACAGGAAAGGAGGAGGAATAGCATTATATGACAGGGATATTTACACCAGTGAAGAGATCAAGGACATCAATACTGGAGGCCAAGTGGAGAGCATCTGGATAAAAATTCAATGGGAAGGGAACAACAGGGATGTTATTGTAGGAGTCTACTACAGACCCCCAAGTCAGACGGAGGAATTGGATGATGCCTTTCTAGAACAGATAATCACACACTCAGAAAGGAGATGTAGTGGTGATGGGTGACTTCAACTATCTTGATATTTGCTGGAAGTCAAACTCAGCCAAATCCTCAAGGTCTAGCAAATTCCTAGACCTAGTTGATGGGGTGCAAGTGGTTGGATCTTTAGGTGGAAGTGACCATGTTCTCCTGGAGTTTGTTACACAGTGGAAAGGAGGAGCCAGGCATAGTCAGATACGCATTCTAGATTTTAGGAAAGCTGATTTTAGAAAACTTAGAGAAATACTGGGGGTGATCCCGTGGTCAGAAATACTAAAAGAGAAGGGAGTTCAAGACGATGGGAATTTCTCAAAAGGGAGATACTGCAGGCACAATTTCAAACAGTTCCGATGAGGAAGAAAAATGGAAGATGTCTCAAGAAACTAGGATGGATGACTAAGGAACTTTCAACTGAGCTAAGTTTTAAACAGAACATGTATAAGAAATGGAAAAATGGGGAAATCACTGAAACAGAATTCAAACAAATAGCAAGCACTTGTAGGGGTAAAGTCAGAAAAGCTAAAGCGCAGAATGAACTCAAGCTTGTCAGAGAGGTTAAGAACAATAAAAAGGGCCTTTTTGGATATGTCTGCAGCAAAAGGAAGAAGAAGGAAACGGTTGGGCCACTGCGTGGAGAAAATGGCAAAATGCTCACAGGGGACAGAGAAAAGGCAGAATTACTCAACACCTTCTTTGCTTCAGTCTTCCCAGAAAAGGCAAAGGGTGCTCAAGCTGAGGATAATGGAACAGAAGATAGAATAGGGGACTTTCAGCACAGAATAAGTAAAGAGATAGTACAGGAATACCTGGTTAATCTAAATGAAGATAAGCCTTCAGTACCAGATGAACTACATCCAAGGGTATTAAAAGAACTGGCAAATGTAATATCGGAGCCATTGGCAATAATCTTTGAGAACTCCTGGAGAACAGGAGAAGTCCCAGCAGACTGGAGGAGGGCAAACGTCCCTGTCTTCAAAAAGGGGGAAAAAGAGGATCCCAACAATTACCGTCCAGTTAGTCTGACATCAATTCCAGGAAAGATTCTGGAGCAGATAATTAAACAGAGAGTCTGTGAACATTTAGAAGGCAATGCCATAATCACAGAAAGTCAACATGGCTTTCAGAGAAACAAGTCATGCCAGACAAACCTGATCTCTCTTTTTGATAAAATTACCAGCTTGGCAGATGAAGGGAATGCTGTGGACATAGTATTCATGACAAGACCATCTGGCCAAAGAGGGAGTGAAAGGAGAGGCCTAGCAACACCATCAGTCCTGGACTCAAGTAGAAGAGCCCTCTCTTCATGACAACATCATCTGGCCTAGGAGGGAGTGAAAGGACAGGCCAAACTCCATTGGGCCTGTCCTAGATTAAGAAGCAGAGCCCTCCCTCCATTCCATCTGCCTTGGTCCAGGCCTCAGAGGGAGAGAAGAACTGCTGGACCTGATCCCCTTCCCCAACACCATTCCCTTTTCCTTTTGTGTCATGTCTTTTTAGATTGTAAGCCTGAGGGCAGGGAACCGTCTAATTAAAAATAATAATTGTAAGCCACTCTGATAGTCTTTAGGACTGAAGGGAGGGATATAAATAAATTTAGGCCTGATCTAGATTGGCAAAAAGAGGTGTGTTCATGGCTGCATGAAAGTGTAGCCTTTAGATGAGAAAAAGGGAAAGTGTGCCATGAAAACACTTTTTTTGCGTTTTAGGGGAGAAGAAGCGCCTTTAAAAAGGTGCTGCTTTTCCCAGCTTCTTTTTTAAAAACGGCGAAACAGCACAGCTGTATCTAAAGGCTGCAGTGTAGCTGCTAAGCATTAAGGAAAAGGCAACTTCATGTCACACTTTCCTGCCAATCTAGAAAGCCCCATAGTTTATCTTGATTTCAGTAAGGCCTTTGACAAGGTTCCCCATGACATTCTTGCAAACAAGCTGTTAAAATGTGGGCTGGACAAGTTAACTGTTACATGGATTTGTAATTGGTTGACTGGCTGAACTCAAAGGGTGCTCAACAATGGCTCCTTTTCAACCTGGAAAGAAGTGACCAGTGGGGTCCCACAGGGCTCTTTTCCTGGGCCCAGTGCTAATTAACATTTTTACTAATGACTTGGATGACAGAACTGGGGGCATACTTATCAAATTTGTAGATGACACCAAATTAGGAGGAATAGATAATACTTCAGAGGACAGGATCAAAATTCAAAATTACCTGAATAGACTAGAAAGCTGGACCAACACTAACAAAATGAAATTCAATGCAGAAAAATGTAAGGTACTGCACTTATGGCAGAAAAATGAAAGACACAGACATAGGATGGGCGACACCTGGCTGAATGAAAGTACATGTGAAAGGGATCTAGGAGTCCAATTAGACCACAAGCTGAACATGAGTCAACAGTGCAATGCAGCAGCTAAAAAAGGCCAATGCTATTTTGGTTGCATCAATAGAAGTATAGCATCTAGATCAAGGGAAGTTATAGTGCCACACTATCATAGAGTCTCCTTGGCAAGTTTCTTCAGAGGGGTTTGCCATTGCCCTCTCTGAGGCTGAGAGCATGTGACTTGCACAAGGTCACAAAGGCAGATTTCCATGGCTGTGCCAGGATTCGAACCCTGGTCTCCCAGTATCCTAGCCAAATCTTTCAAAACACGCCCATCCCAGTGTATCATTTAAATATGACATACTGTACTTACTGCATAAGTCTTCTTGAAACTTACACAAAGGTGTTTTCTTGGGTGATAGAATCAACCGGTCCACTTTGGATGTTAATACCAGAGATTTTGATGGCGTTTGTTCCTAATCATCTAGGACAGATGGACATGATAGTTTACATGAACTCTCGCTTCAGAATTGAGAGGCTTTTCCCTGAGTAGCAGGGGCTGTCAAATAATCTCATCTGAACCATTCTACCACAGAAGCAGAAGACCAGGAAATATTCAGTTTTCCTGAAAGGATCACATCTTGTTTGGCCATAGGAGAGCCTGATCCTGTCAGGACAATGGGGCAGTCCAACATATATAGTTAGAGGCTGTGGCCATGGCAACTGTGAGGCATAAAGAGGCAATTATTATAGGACAGACCAAACCAAGAGCATGTCAGTCAATATCTCTGACCATATATCTACACAAAGCTTGATCAGATAATTCTGGGAGACAGACCACACTACTCCAAAATACTGAATGTACTACTCAGAATGACTTGGAAAGCTTACTTTTCTGGACTATAACCCTCAGAATCTTTCAAGCCAGTGGCCATGACAGCGAGGGTTCTATAAACTGCTGACCAAAACTATAACTTTTTGCAGCTGTAATCTTACTACTGTACAATGATACAGTTTCACCCCTCACAATACCAAAGGATACGAAATAATCTACATACATGAGATTCACTGAGGTGGCCACACTAATGGCAGGATTTACGTTTCTGAATTGGACAGCGGGATTTTATCTGTTTTGCTACAGTTAACGAAGAATGCAGGCCACATCAGTCCCTAGTTTGGCTGCTTTGTCATAAACATTTATATAAGACATTTTTACACTCCACACATTATATTTTTCCGGTGCAAGCTGGAGAGTAGGAGACTCAGTGACAGTAACTGATCAACTTCTTTCATTAATGCATTGAGAAAGTCTTTGCTCAGGAGCAACACACCATTTGATCTACAAAATTTTGGACTCTCTGAATTTTACTGCACACGCTCCATTCATTTTATTTCATTTCATTTATTTATATGCTGCCTTTCTCCCAGGATGGCACCCAAGTCTATTTTATAAGAGCACACGTTAGCACTACATCTTCTGTAAAGCTAAGGTAAGATTTTTGGAAATCTAACAAGTGTTTGAAATCTGAGAAATGGATACAAAATATAGGTTAGGAAAGTTAATCAATTTAAATAAAAATTCAGCATGCAAATACTGTGAGGCACTGGTTGGACAAGGGCTGCAGCACTGAGTGGCTAGACATTGTCCACTGGTGTCAGGACATGTTCTTGTTCTCTTCTGTTATTGATTAGTTCATCTACAAGAAATCAGAGGAGTTTGCAATTGTTAATAAGCAAAGAGCACCCAGGAAAAGAGATTTATAGTAGAGGAAGAGACGTGGTTGTGAAACTGATGAGCAGCATTGCACCTGGAACAGACAAGTCCTTTAAGGGGTCATGTCAGAAGTGCAACATTCAGGCTGAGGAGGAAAATATCTAATCCATGCTGTTAATTAGCTGTTTCTGGTATTTCTCTGTGTATTCATTCTTTCCTCTTCCAGCCATTAATTTTTCTCTTTTGTTTCTCAATTATTCTCTCTCTCTCTTTCTTTATCCATCTGTTCCCTCAAGAATGTAATGAGTACTGAAATGTGTTCAAAATATTCCAAACTTTTACATATCCTATTTTGTAGTGTCAAACTGGGAGATCATTGTGAAACTCAATTGAAATGGATCCCAAAAGCGAAGAACTGAGAATTTTATCTTCCCGTGGTTAAATATGCTTCTGTGTAGGTTTCTTCTTGGTTTTGTTTTTGTTTTTTTGTTTTGTTTTGTTTTGTTTTTTGCATAGAATTTGTTACATCCAGGCAGGAGTCCCAGAATTACAACTTCTGTGGCACATTATGACGCCTGTATCCTTTTCCTAACCTTTTTGAGGTAGGGCAGTTGTGCTTTAAGAGGAGGAAATTCAACAGGTATACCTGCTCCCAATTAGATGGAGATAAGCAACACTGCCAGTTAAAATATATATTTTTAAAAGCCTTGACAAAAAGTTGCAGAAACCAAAATATTCATTTGTTTATTGTTATCATTTATTAATGATATTTAGATGTGATTCCAAATACACATGCTTGGAAATGTAGTTGCTTTGAGAGATAGAATCATAGAATCATAGAAATTTAGAGTTGGAAGAGACCACAAGGGCCATCCAGTCCAACCCCCTGCCATGCAGGAACCCCCAATCAAAGCATACCTGACAGATGGCCAGATAAAACTGTGTAGTTGAGATAATCCATTGTTGCCCTTTTAATGCTTTTTCAACTGCAAGTCTCACATCACTGTTGGCTAGGGTTTCTGGGAGTTTCCCAAGTTCTCGGTTTCATAAGCATTTAGAGGGCTATAGATGTGTTAGGAATACAGCATAGTATAATGAGTAATATGGGTAGCTGTTCCTACAATTAAGCTGAGTGCGTCAGGCAACAGATGTTGGGGAGCAGCAGCTAGGTGCTAGAAGACTGGCTGTGCTACATAGCATTCCCCAAACTCCCCTAACCAGCCTGCTGATGTCAGGCCCTAGTATACTGTATCCTGGGATACGCTGTTCTATTCTCAGTATTGAATGAAGAGTCCTTTGCCAGTCTAATCAACCTCTATATGAGGACGAATGTGTGTTTGCATGTGTATCTTGTCTCAGGCAATAAAAAATTGGGCCAGCTTGAGGGAAGCCATGCCCCAGCTCAAATCTTTGTTCAAACACAAATGAATTCATTGGATATTCCCAGCCCCATCTGCATTCAGGATTATGGGGATAATAATAGTGGCCTATCTTTGAAGGCTATTGCGGAAAGGTTTAAGAGATACTCACTGCTTTACTTATGCATAGAACTGATTCACTCAGTCCAGAGTAGATTTTAAAGTTTCAATACTATGCAAATTTCCCTGGAACAAATTCTGTTGTTCTCAGTTGCTTCCAAGCAGAGAGGTGCATGTCTGGACTCCATATATTCAGGGGTGTCACTGAGGGTCCAGTCTACACCAAGTGACACAACTGATCTCCAAAATTTAGTCTGCCTTTTGGCAGAAATGGTCTGTACTGTTCATTCAACCGCCTCCTTTTAAAGGAAGGATGAAAAGATGTGGGGTGAACAAGTGAGGACTCTCCTTTCTCTACCCATTGAGTCTTGAAGGTGTGGAGTGAGGGAGGCTCAGTGGGCAGAGAAAGCACAGGCCTCATTTGTGCATGCTCTTTCATGGCCATCCCCTTTTTTAAAATCATGTCTCCTCTATGGTTATGCATCTTGCTCATTACCTCAGCACACACAGCTGTGAGGGAAGGAAAAGGGAGGAACACCAAGAGTTACAACACTGAGTGACACCACCATAGTTGGCCACAGCATGTATTTCTTCTGTATACACTAGGATACATGTTAAAATTGTTCATTCACCAGCACTGTCAACCTTCAGTGCTATTTGATATTTATAGCAAGTAGCAATAGCAAGTACATTTGTATACTACTTAACAGTGTACTTAAGCACTCCCTAAGTGGTTTACAATGTGTAAGCCAATTGCCTCCATCAAGCTGGGTACTCATCTTAGTGACCTCTGAAGGTTACAAGACTGAGTTGACCCAGAGTCCTGGGCTGGTATTGAACTCATAACCTTGTGGTTTGTGAGTGAGTGGTTGTAGTTCAGGCATTTAACCACTGCACCACCAGGGCTCCTGCCAGAAATCCTTTAATGTTATATTTGCAACTCTCTTTTCAATGATGCAAGTGCTTATTCATTATATTTTCCTTATCTTGACATGCCATCCTTTACTAAAAGGATGGTTTCTGTTTTTTTCTAATTTTGTTGCTATTTTGGGCTTCACTGCTGTTGTGAGCAGAGTTTTCTCCCAATTCATTTATTGCTTCCTTGTCCTCAACACCCAACCAGATGTCAGCAGGAACTGGGTTCAAAGCAAATAATCTAGAATTAGATTTAATTCTTATCAGCTCAAACATTTTTTTCTACCAAGAATATTAGGCACAGCTCATTT